>CM060940.1:781508781-783908781 GCA_030765085.1 Allium cepa | reverse complement strand
GATGTGGCAAACTTTCAGGGGTAGCTCCCCTAGGGTATGTCCATTCCTTCTGGAAAAGGGCGGCATCAGGTATGGAGCCCTGATATTTAACCTATGTGGTTACTGCAAATACTTTTCTTTGTGGTTGTTGGTGTAGAGGATCCTCGGATAAAGGTCGCAAACGATCGAGGGTGGCATATGTTAGCTTTTACTCCCCGGGAAGGGGGTAACCGGCCTTGTGTTGGCAGAGAGCGAGGTAGGTTCTCAGGACGTCCCTCTAGAGGCGTACCCATGTGGCAGTAGGAAGTTCCTTAGCCTGACCATTTGTTGAAAATCCAAAGAAACAATGCGAGCCCTTTGCGATTGCAATTGTATAACCTGCCTCCTCAGGAGATAGCCATAGTAGGCATAATATAATGGTACCTATGTTGGCTAAGATTAATATTATACTTTCGAAATGTTTTCCACACTATGCACTAATAATACTATTAAAAAGGATTTTGCGTATCAAGCATATTTGACTTCATAAGAAGAAATCTCACCCAAGTGTGCGATTGTATTGTGTGTGTGCCGGGAGGCCTTATGGTAGTTTCATTTTCCAAAAAGCATAGCGGATTTCTTTTTTATTTTCTTTATGAAAACAACTGTTATTAAGATCTCACACCAGTCCCACGGCTGGCCTGGAGTTTATTGTTCCCTTTCTAAACTCAGGGTGCCCATAATTTTCCATACGAGCAGCTTAGAGTCAGGTTAGCAGTTATTCGGGAGCAAAGTCAAGAAGCTACTGTGGAGATCAGGAGTTGGAGCTAGATGGCTAGGCGTATCGCTTATATGTAATATTTCTTTTCCGCTGTTTGTTGTTGTAAACTCTGATAATGTAATATAATAACTGATATAGTTCTTTGTTTTAAAGATATTCATTTATCTATTATATTTGTTCCGCTGCGATATATGAAATTCTGTTATTGTTTCTGTTTCTCCTTCTATCTTCTTCTTCTACCTCTTTCTTCTTTAAACCCTAACGGTTCGGTTTTCCTGCGTTCGACTGTGCAGCATTTGATACAGTGGACGTATCGATGTCGACTTTCAGAAGTCGAAAAATCGGGACTGTTACACCCTTCTAGGTATATTTCTTCCCGCTATGACGTTCATGATATAAATTAATGTGGATGTATGCGAGGAGAGCTCTCGGATAAAGGTCGGTAACGACCGCGAGATGACATATTCGTACTATCTTTATAGAGATAGGCCGGTCTTGTGTTGCTAGAGGAGCTTTGTGATGGTTCCTCAGGGAATCCATCTAGAGGTGTACCTATTGGAAGGTAGTCCCTTTACCTGATCATTTGTATGGAAATCCATTCGCCAATAAGAACCTACAGACTTTATTGTAGAACCTAGTATGCTGGAATTTAATAATGGTAACAATTTGAGCTAAGATTTATAAGTTTATTTGGAAATATTTTCGAAAAAAGTCATTTAGAATAAATCCCCAAGTTTAACATAATAAAGAGTTTTGGTTATCATAAGGTAAAAAATCGTTCCGTGTTTATGTGCAACGTGGTCTTATGAGATACCTTTTTGTTTTCAAAACATTGTACTTTGACTCACTCCAGTCCCATGACTGACCTGGAGTTTGTTTTTCCATTTAAACTCTGGGTGTCCTATTTTTTGGGTAGCCGTGTAGTCAGGATACCTTAGGAGCATTTTGGAGCATGTTGGGGAGCATTTTGGAGAAGTCTTTTGAAGCTATGAAGCTGAAGTATCTTATGTAGATATCTACCCATTTTCCGCTATGTCATGTAGTATGTATTTCCCAGCATATGTATGGATTGCCAGTTATAACTATCTAGCTGGATTTGTATTTGACTCTGATTGTTTATGTACAATTTAAATGTTGAATGCTATGTGAGATTCTATTATTATGTTATCTTCTATCTTTATTTTCTTTTACACCCCTGATAATCTGCCTTCTCGACACTTGGATTTAAGGCACGTGAATACCGTGGATGTATTAGTGTCGATTTCTAAGGGTCGACGAGATAGGTCATCACACGTGGTATCAGAGTTGAAGGTTAAGCGAGAACCTTGGCTTTGTTGGGGTATGACTCATTAGAGACAGGGTTAGTAATGCCCTAGAATGAGTTTAGTCTGAGAGAGCGCATAATTGAAAATTTTAAATTAAATGAGTATATTCATACCGTATAGCATTCCCTAAGATATCTTGTCCATATATCCTAAAGATCTTTTTCTTACTATATACAGAAAGTAGAAAATGAGTGGAAGAAGAGTACGAGGTAGGGGCGGAAGCAATACAACAAATGGTCAAACTCCCGTTGTAACATTCCCCTTTTTAAATTAAATTGAAATTGGAAATAAATTTAATTTTTGGAATTAAATTATGGATTAATCTGGTATTTTCCAAAATTTAATAGATATTTTTTTGTTTATTTATATAAATGAATGCGAACATGATTTTTAAATAGAATTTCTAATTGGAAATTCTGAAAATAAATATTTTGAATAATATTTTAATTACAAATTTAGTTGTGGATTAATTTGAAAATTTGAATAAATATATCAAAAGATTGTAAATAAAATTAATTGATTTGAAATCAAATGGATTATAAATAGAATTTGATTTGGAATTTAAGAGAAATAAATGAAAATGGAATATAAAGATACATTTATAAAAAGGTATTTGATTATTTATTCATTTATAAGTACAAATTTATTATATATTAAATTTTGAATTTGAATTTAAGATGTAAAATTAGATTTGAATATAAAATTAGATTTGATAAAAAGATTTAAAAACATTGGAACATATAAACAATAGTTGTATATTCATGAATATAAAATGTAAAAACATTTACATATATATATGTAATTAATTAGAGGATTTAAAATACAAATTTCAAATTTTATGAAATAAGGGTTTAAAACAAAATTAGAAAACATTTATAAATTTATAAATGTATTTGTTTAGTAGGAAAATTGATTTAAAAACTTTTAAAATCATTTAAAAAAAATATAAGAATAAATTATTACAAGTGTTAAAATTATAAACCTCTTAAGTACATGTGCTCACATAAATGTACAAGTGTAAGTTTATTTTAAACTAAATGAGGCAAGTGGCAAATTGATTTAAATTAAAATTTAATATCATGTTTAAGAAAATCTGTTCATTCCATTCTTTTACTCTCCATCTAAAAATCAAAAAACAAGAATTATCTCAAAATCAAAAGAAAAGCAAAACCAGACCTGGAACAAAAAGAAAAAAAATCGAAAGCCTGAAACTGAATATATTTCAAAAATTTGATCAAAGGAAAACAACCTGAAGCCTGAATACATTTCAAAATTTATCAAGGAAAAGCAACAAATAACCGTCAAAAAGCATCAGGATCAAAGCAGAATCAAACTGAAACAAGAATTTGAAACTTTTTAAATCTCAAACTGTAAAACCTGGGAATAAGAACTGAACATCATCAAGCAAGTTACAGATCTAAAGGGCAGGATCAAATCCAAGTTCCAGTTTTCAGTTTTAAAAGTTGAGTTCTCTGTTCCAATACCTACAGGTGAGCAACTTTAATTTTTAAAGCCATTCTTTGAATACAGTGCTTGAGAATCTGTGAGCAAACTTCTAAATTAAAAATCTATATACATTTATCTGTTGATGCTGTGAATCCCTTACCAATCTGAAGCTCTATGTGTTGTTTTGTGATGATGTTTGAAATCAATTATGAAATACGTACATGCATGTGAATCTATATATGTTTATATGTTGAGGACGATGTGCATGTTCAATCTACAGGTATATTTACATCTGTTCAGCCCCAGATTGCTTAAAACCTGTTAAAGTTCCAATTCCTCTTCATTGGAACCTTATCTTACTTTATAATCTGAACAAACTTTGTTTGTTTAGCCTTGTTTTGATGTTTTAAATTTTATTTGAGTGAATTTGATGTAAGTTTTTCTTGAAATATTGAAAACAACAGGCAAACCTAAATTACATTGAAAATTTGGTTTTTATAATTCTTGTTTTCAATTATACGAATGAAAACGTTTCTAAAATCCATGGTTTTTAAAAGCAAAATCAGAATTTTTAATAATGTATTCTTGGTGAAATTCGAAGATGAACGACGTGGCCATTTTTGTGAAATTCAGGTGATCGGGGAGGTGTTAATTCTCGAGATTGAAGTTGGAGCTTCCGGGTAGGTCATGGAGCTTGAGAAAAATGCTTGACTAAGTGTTAAAACAATGTGGATGTTGATTTTGATCGAAGTAGGGTTTAACGGCATAGTTGTATTAGCGTCATTCTTGAATTGATTTTGAGGTCATGCGTGGATCGGGGTGGACCGGACTTCGAGGAAAGACAAGTGGGACGGTGGAGCAGCTGTGGGGGGTGGTCGCACAATCACCGGTGGCCAGAGGTGGCCACGCGGAGTGAATTTGTGAAAATGGATTGGGTTCTTGGTGGAGCAGATGGTTCGAATTTTTATTCTAACGAGTTTGATTTTTCCTGAGCGTTCGAGTTGATCGTCGAGGTCGATGGTGGTTAGCTGGAGGGACCGGTGATGACCGAAAGTCACCGGAGTTCGTGTGCATATGCACATGTATCAATGCGTATCAGTGAATTCATGCTTGGGAAGAAGATGGTAGGCTCGAAGCACTGCTCGGGTTAGGGAGGAGGAGACTCGAAGTCAAGCTCGCGTTGTTTGGGGGTGGTATCGGGTCGATTTTAACACTTAACAAAATTCTCTAAAAAAAAGTTTTCGCTCGGGTAAATTTTTGAAAAAAACAAAGCCGTACTCGGGAAGGTTGGTGAGAAACTCAAACCAATACCGGGTAAATTGTTGGGGCAGAAACAGTTAATTTTTATAGGAAATTCAAGCTCACTTTGAAAACAATTTTAGTTAAAACAGTTTTGAGTTTTTGGTAAAGATTAAATGTTAAACCAGTTTTGAGAGAAAGTTTTTTTTAGACAAATTTGTTTTAAATTACCAAGTTTTTAAATGATTTAAAATAAATACAACCTTTATTTTGAAAAGTTATTTTAACTTAATAATATTAGAATGTTTTAAATGATTAATAAACATTATTTGTTTGGGTTAAATAATTAATGTTTTAATGGTTAACAGATTTTATTTGTTAAAAAGATTAATTATTTAAAGTCAATTACTTAGTTTAAGTAATTAAAGTAAATCAATTAGTAATTCATGTTAATTGATCAAGTAATTAATTAATGATTAAATAAAAAATATAATAGTTACCTGGTGAAAGAAATTAAGAGAAGATAATTAAAGGTTAATTAATAAAAGAATTTAATTAAAGGCTAATTAATAAATTAATAACTAAAGGTGGATTAATTTCTAATTTATTAAGGAAATTAACTAAGGTAAATTAATTGCTAGTTAATTTATGGTTTACGATGATTAAGTGATCAAGAATAATCACTTATTTTAATTAATCAAGGGTAATTAATTAATGTGATAAATTAATTAATTAATGAAGGTGATTAAGGGATGATTATTGATTAAGGTTTAATTAATTATTGTAATTAATTAAGAAAAATTAATTAAATTGGTTGTAATTAATTTAAATTAATTAACTAAGTTTAGTGACTAATCTGATTTAAATTAATCCGATAATTAATTGATACTACTTATGGATGTTTGGATTGGATGATTTAATTGTTTGATATCCCTGATATATGATGCTTTGCGTTATGAATTATCCTGATTTGTGCTGTGATCTGTAATGTAATTTATTTATCTGTGATGTAGTTTATTATCCACGATTAATTTATATGATTCATCGATGATTTGTAAATAAAGATAAGCGTTATAGATTATACCGCTTATCGATATTTCTGTGTTTGAATCTGTAATGGTTGATGTTGTTGCATTATTGTGTGTAAAAACCCTTGGACTACACCATACACACAAATATGGATTTCACGAGGAAATTGGTTAAGTCACAGCTATTTGAATTTAATATTTTAAAAATGGTTTTAAAGTTTGAATTTTGAATCCGAATGGTTTTGGAAATGAAATAAGGTTGAATTTGAAAAGTATTTGAAAAGGAGTTTTTGAAGATAAAAGTTATTTTAAATAATTTGATTTAGTTTGAAATTTGAAATATTTTGATTTGAGTTTGAATTCAATATTTGAAAATGGAATTCAATGAATTGGAAACGAGTTTGAAAATTATTAAAACTTTGATTTAAAGATTGAATGAGTTAGCCCAAACTGAAATGGAAACTGTTTTGAAAGCTATGAACGAACCTTTGTGAAAGATTGATAAGCTTTGTTTTGGAATCGAAGAGGATTCTTAATGGTGTATCTTTTATATACAAAAGATTGAAACGGAAATTGTTATGAAAATTATGAAGGAATCTTTGGAAATTATTTTAAAAGCTATGAAATAAGTCTTTAATTTAAAGACCGGATGAGTTAATCCAACTTGAAATGGAATTGTTTTGAAAGGCTATTAATGAATCTTTGTTAAAGATTGGTGAACCTTGTTTAAAACTGAAAGGGGTCCTAAAAGTGAATCTTTTGTTTAAAAGATTTAAATGTGGAAATTGTTTAAACCATTGGAGGTTTTTGAAATGAATCTTTTTGTTTAAAAGATTGGAAATGGTAATTTGTTTTAACCATTTGAATGAAAGGTTTTGGGTTTTAAGTTGTGGCTTAACTGAGATCCCATTATCCATATGTTTGTAAATATTGCGCTCATTATTCGGTTTAGCCGGGAGAGGACCTTTGTATCATATAACCCATTCCAAATAATGATACGATGATATGGATCGCATTTGAAGACCGGTGGTGAAGAGCAGATTCTTTTGAAAGTGAAAGGATGACCTGTCGAATGTCTCTACACGAAATGGCCCCGGTATAGAGATTTGAGCACCCATTTTGATGGGGAATCAAGACGTAATTAGAAAATTATCCGGATTGCGAGGGCTTCTTTGGAAGTGCCTTCGGTTCTGTTCGAACCCGGAACAGACTTGTATGGATGTGTGTCTGACGTTACACTTTGAGATGTAAAGGTGGTTTCTATCAAATATATTTCTTTTTGGTGGCAGAGATTTATTCTCTTAGCTTAACAACCTTCTCTGAGACATACGAGCTCAGAGGTTATGTAGTTGATGGTTACTATTGATACATTCCCAATTTGGTAATGTGGCATATGAAGTGCTACTGATCATTTATTGATCAAAGCATGGCTTTTGTGAAAAGCGTAGTTTTGTGGACGAGACTTCATCGAGCCTCACAAACCAGTAGTGGTCGAAACAGGAAAATGCAGCAAGGTTTCAGGGGTAGCGCCCCTAGGGTATGACCATTCCTTCTGGAAAAGGGTAGTATCATGGTATGGAGCCCAGATACTTACTCATGTGGGCACTGTAGTATATTTATTATTACTGTGTGATGTTGTTGGTATTGAGGATGCTCGGTTAAAGGTCCCAAAGGACTGGGGGTGGTATATCTTAGGTTTTATTCCCCGGGAAGGGGTCGCCGGCCTTGTGTTAGCAAAGAGCCGGGTAGGTTCTCGGGGCGTCCCTCCTGAGGCGTACCCATGTGGCAGTGGGAAGTTCCTTGGCCTGACCATTTTGTTGGAAATCCAATCACCAATACGCACTTGTACGGTTTTAGTTGTAGAACCTACCATCTACTTATGGTGGCGCCCCACTATTAAGATGGTAGCTATAGTAGGCATAGTTTGGAATGTCTATGCTGGCTAAGATTAATATTATACTTTTGAAATATTTTCCACTATGCACTAATAATAATATCAAAGAAACATTCGTGTATCAAGCATTTTTGACTACCATAAGGAGAAATCTCCTCCAATTCTGCGTTTGCATGGTGTGTGTGGCGGGAGGCCTTATGGTAGTTTCATTTTCCAAAAAGCATTACGGATTTCAAAATTTAAAATCTTTTGTTTGGTTTTAAAGATAAAATGTTTTTGTTTGCTCATACCAGTACCATGACTGACCCGAAGTTTATTGTTCCCTTCCTAAACTCTGGATGCCCACAATTTTCCACACGGGCAGTCTAGAGTTGGGTTTTACAGATAGAAGATATCAATTCGGTAGCTTTTAGCTTTCTCTTTGTAATTCTTTGGAGATCTTGGATATTGGAGTCTTTGGATTCATGGACGAGACTTGCTTAGCTTGGTGCAACTTGATGGTGGTTCGAGCTATCTATGGAGATTGCTGATATTGGTGTTTCTTCTGGAGTTTCAAGTTCTGTTTGTTTCCGCTGCCAGTTCATTGGGTTTTCCGTTGTGGCATTGTTATCTTGTATCTCTGATATTGATTCATATTGTATCATTGTTGTATCGAATGTTGTATATCAATGATATTCATTCATTTTTCTTCCGCTGTGTTGTTATACTTAATGTGTTATAAGCTCCGGCGAACCAGATTCGGCGTTTGGATCTGCCGCATTTGAATACGAGTGTCGTATTCGGTGCCGATTTTCGAAGGTCGAGTCAGGGTCGTTACACCCGCAGCTATAGTAGTCGAGGAAGTAGTTGTTTCGGTACAGCCTCAAAACTTTATGCAAGAACTATACCGGCCTTGGTGGTAAACCGTTCGAAGGAACATAAACCATCATTGAAATCCAAGCTTGGATCCTCTCTTGTGAAAGAATTTTCAAAGGACTGAATGTTGGAGATGTGCATAAGAGATTCTTAGCTTCTTGGAAACTACAAGATGGAGCTCTAGTTTGGTGGGAATCTATTACTTAGATGAGTCAGAGTATAATTTTTCATGCGAACGATTCAAGAAAGTTTGGAGGAGCGGTATATGCCGAAAGTAGGAAAATTCCGTCTTTACCGAAGTTTCATGGATTTTAAACAAGAGGAGGACATGTCGTTTAAGGAGTATGCTAACAATTTTAACGAATTATCTTGTTTTGGGCCTGGATTGATAGATACGCCCCTCAAAAAGAATGAAAGTTTATCTTGGGAATGAAGAAGCAATACCATGTCAGAATGATTGGGCATGTGAAAGCATCATTTGTAGACTAATAGACATGGGATACAGATATGAAGCTTTGGATAAGATAGATCCAGCCGTAGCACAAGAAAGCAACAACAATAATTGGAAGAAGAGGAAGTTCAATGGCAAGAAGCAGCGGCAGGTAAAACCCAAAGGACGATCTTAGGATAACCGCTTTAAAGATGTCACCTGCTACAATTGCCAACAAAAGTCCACCTATCAACCCATTCTAGAAAACCCATAACTCAAGGAACTCAAGGATCAACACCAAGAAGTTGCTTTAATTGTCATCCATCAGGACACATGATAAAGGATTATCCCCTAATGAAGAAAGGAGAACTTAGCCAAAGTGGCGATCAAGGATGAGCCTTCAACCTCCAAAGATGTGAAGGGAAAAGGAGTGTTGGAAGGTAATATTTTTATCAAAGATGTTTTAGTTAGAGTATTATTTGATACTGGAGCTTCTCATAGTTTTATTTCTATAACGTATAGAAGAATTGAAACTTAAACCTAGAATTGTCGACGACCCTATCTACGTGACAGATCCTATAGAAGGTTCCACTAATCTTTGTATGCACTATGAAAAAGTCCTAATTTCCTATCCTCCCCATCACTTTCCTATTGATCTTTTCGTTTTAGACTTTATTGGATTCGAAAATTTACTCCGTATGGATTGGTTGGCTAAGTACAAAGTTGTGCTTGATTGCTAAAATAGAATGATACTTTGTGGAGCGTCTTTGGGAAAATCATAGAAATATTTTGTGAAGTTCCTAGTCCAAAAAGGGATAGTTTTCTTTACGCTTTAGACACATCCCAGATAGGGTTAGAAACAATACCCGATGTTAAGGAATTTGCAGAGTCTTTGAGGAAGTAAAAAGTTTGCCCCCACATCGAGAAATCGAATTCCGTATCAATTTAGTTCCTGGTGCGATGCGAATTAAATAACAAGATAAAAGGATGGCTCCAAAAGAAAGGAATGCGTTGAATAACCAAACCCAAGAGCTATTAAATAAAGGATTGATAAGACCCAGCCATTCAAGTTGGGGATCAGCCGTAGTTTTTGTCGCTAAGTCAGATGGATCTTTGAAATTGTGTGTAGACTATCGAGATCTAAATAAGCAAACCATTAAGAACAAGTATCCTCTACCCCGAATAGATGACTTGTTTGACCACTTACATGGAGCTCGTGTTTTTTCAAAAATGGACCTATCTATAGGATTCCATCAGTTAAGGATCGTAGAAGATTGCATCCATCTAACTGCACTCAAAGGTCCGAATACTTTCTATGAGTGGTTGGTTATGCCTTTTGGGTTGACTAATACGCCCGCTTATTTTGTTGACCTTATGAATAGAGTGTTTAGAGATGTGCTAAACAAAGTCGTGTTAGTACTTATCGACGATATCCTCATCTACTCAAAGACAGAAGAAGAACACGCAGAGCATCTAGAAGTTGTGTTGGAAATATTGAGAAATAACGTGCTTAAAGCCAAATTCTCAAAGTGCCATTTTTGGGAGAAGGAGGTAAGTTTCCTTGGACGTATAATATCAAGGGACGGAATTTCAGTAGATCCAGAGAAAGTTGCAGCTATTCAAGATTGGAAGCATCCATAAACTCCTAAAGAGATTTGTAGCTTCTTAGGTTTGGCAGGATATTATAGAAGATTCGTTCAAGACTTATCTAAGATTGCCTATCACCAAACGAAGTTGAAAATGAAGGATGCTAAATTTATATGGACTCCTAAGTGTGAAGAAGCATTCCAAGAACGAAAGAAGAGATTGACAACCACTCCAGTTTTAGCAATTATAAATGGAAATAGTGGATTGACCATTTATACAGATGCTTGTGGAGAAGGAATTGGTGCAGTTTTAATGCAAGATGGGAAGGTGATTGCTTACGCAAGTAGACAGCTAAAGACGCACGAGAAGAATTATGAAACACACGACTTAGAATAATTAGCCGTTGTGTTCGCTCTAAGATATGGAGACATTATTTGCTGGGTAAGAATATTTCATAGTATATTTCGACAAAATTTTGAATTGACCTTAGTAAATAATATTCCATCTTTTAGGTGAAAAATTCGAATTCTTCACGAACCACAAATCTTTGAAGTATCTGTTCACCCAGAAGGATTTCAACATGAGACAACAACTCTGGCTAGAATTTCTCGTGTCATATGATCTAGATTTCTATATAAACCCAGGAAAGCCAACATAGTAGCTGATGCATTGAGTAGGAAGTTAGCTACTATTTCTTATTTGGTAGTAACTCCAACTCACCTAGAAAAGATAGCCAACAAACAAAAGGAGGATCTATTTCTTAAGGAGATCGTTAGGAATATACATCAGGGGTATAATTCAAGCTTTAAAATAGATAGCCATGGAGTATTGCGGTTAAATGGAAGAATTTGTGTTCCGGATGTTGGAAATCTTAAGCAAGAAGCATTAGCTGAATTCCACACAACCAAACTTAGCATTCATCCTAGAATTCATAAGATGTATAAGGACATGAAGCGTACATTTTGGTGGAAAAGTATAAAGTGGGACATATCCATCTATGTCAGCCGTTGTGAAAATTGCCAAAGAATCAAAAGTGACCAACCGAAGATAGTAGGATTACTCCAACCTTTGGAGATTCTAGCTTAGAAGTGAGATTAAATATCCATGAATTTCATTTATGGCTTACCTCAAAGGAAAGGAAATGAAGGCATTTAGGTTATCATAGACCAATTAACCAAAAGTGCACACTTTATTCCAATAAAGCCAACAAGAACTGTAGCAAGCCTTACGGATATATATATATATATATATATATATATATATATATATATATATATATGAAGGAGATTGTCTGATTGGATGGAGTTCCAAGCAGTATAGTAAGCGATCGTGATCCAATCTTCACTAATCTGTTTTGGGAAGCACTACAGACAGCTTTGGGAACGAAGCTAAGTATAAGCATTGCGTATCACCCCCAAACTGATGGACAGACGGAACGAGTCAACCGTGTTTTAAAAAATCTTTTAAGTGCATGTATTCTAGACTTTAGAGGCTCATGGGAGAATCATTTACATTTAGTAGAGTTCTCCTATAATAATAGCTATCAAGCTAGTATCGGCATGGCACCGTATGAAACTTTGTATGGTCATCCATGTAAATCGCCAGCATGTTGGATAGAAACCGGAGATCGGCTAGTGTTTGGCCCAGATATGATATGAGAATCTTTAGAAAAAGTTGATATGATTAGAAAGAAGTTAAAAGAAGCCCAAAGTAGACAGAAGAGCTATGCAGACCGAAGGCGTAGAAATCTAGAATTTTCTGTTGGAGATTCAGTCTTTATGAAAGTCTCTCCAATAAGAGGAGTAGTAAGATTTGGAAGAGCTGGAAAGTTAGCACCTCGATATATTGGATCTTTCCCCATTCCCGAACGAATCAACCCACTAGCTTACCGAGTACAATTTCCTGAAAGAGTGTCTAGTGTATATAATGTTTTTCACGTATCTCATTTACGGAAGCATGTATATGACCTAGAACAAATCATAGAAACAACTGCTTAGGATAACTTGGAGATAGAACCAAACTTAGTGGTTAATAGAACGCCCATTCTTATCACGGATCAAGATGAGAAATGATTAAGAAGGAAGGTTGTAAGGTTGGTAAAAGTTCAGTGGAGCGGGTATGCTGATGATTGCACATGGAAAATAGAAGATAGAACGAGAAAAGCATATCCAGAGTTTAGGATCGATGTATGGACTTTATCTATCATTTGAGTGTTCTCACCGCATGTGGTATAATCACTAACTGTATATATTCCATCTTATTGAATGCATATTTCCTTTTGAGCTATTTTCTTCTTATCTAATTTTGAGGACGAAATTCTTTTAAGTAAGAGAGAATGTAACGACCCAAAATTTAACCACTTCAAAATATAACGTTTAAAGTGATTTTAAGTATAAAATATAAAAGGTTTTATGATTCAAATAATATTAGTTAGGATTTGGAAATAGAAATGTACATAAAAATAGTAACATTTTCTTATATCGACAAAAGTGACAAAATCCTGATTTTAGAAAAGTAAGTTTAAATGATTTGACAAATTATTTTAATTTATTTATGAGTGTTTATATTTTTGAATAACATTTTACAAATTTAATTTTAAATTTGGTTTACATAGATAAATATTTCAAATAAAACGTCAAAATATGACCGTAAAAGATTTTGTAAAAAATCAACGTTTTGTCGATTTAAAGTTGCCGCAACGTTGTTGCACCTCTATGCACACAATTTAATAAATATGTTAACATATAAGGATAGTTAAAAATTAACTAAACAAGATTACTTTTAATAATAACACTTAGAAAATTCTAGAAAGTAATTAGCAAAAGTAAACTAAAAAAGACAAAACACATGTCACATAAAATGTGACACAAAGTAAAGAAAAGTGACATAAAGTAAAGTAATCATCTTTATTCTTTACTTAACTCTAAAGTATTTGAATTTTAAAAGTGTGATGTCTTGTGATGTGGATGGTAAGTTTTGAATTAAATAAGTTTTCTTAATTCTTAAGGAAGGTTATTTAAGAAAAACAAAAATCTATATTTTATTCTCAAATATTTTCTATAAATACATACTCACTTTCTCACTTCCTTCTACACTTCTTCTTCTTAAAATTTCAAGCTTCTTCTTACCTCTTTTAATGGCTTCTAATCTTAACAAAGTTATGCCAAAATATTCCTAAAAATAAAACAAAGAAAAATATCGATAAAACTCCGTCCAAACCACTTCAAAACGCCTCCTTCTCTCTCCTATTGCTCACGCCCCCTCTTCCTCCATTTGGCCGAGCATGATTTTCCTTTCAAGCATGGTCGTGGACTCTTAAGGAAAGTATGCGGAAGTTTAGCATGTTCTAAAGAGCTTAAAGCAAAGTTTAGCAAAGTTAGAAAAGTTTAAAACTAGTTGAAAGTGACAAAAGATGAGAACTCTAAATTGTTAGGTAGAAAATTTTTATATGATGTTTTGCAAGTTATAAATGTTGTTTGGATGTTAATAATATTGTTTGATAAGTGTTTGAAAAAGAAAGCATTTAAGACAATTGCGAAAGTTAGTAAGCAAATATGTACGTAAATGATAATCATATGACACTGTAATAAAAAAGTTGTTAAATTAATACGCAAGTTCATATAACATGTTAGAATATGTTAAGTGGTCATAAAATTTTTTTTGGATGTTTATTAGTTATATATTGAATATATATGTTGAAACAAGTCACGAATTTACATGACATATAATCACATGGAAATCACTTTCAAAAAGATATGAAATGTGATATGAAATCATTTATACCTTGAAAAATGTTTGAAACTGCTTTAAAAATGATTCCTAAGTGTTCAAACCTGTTTTGACAAAGTTTTGATAAGAATCTCAAAACACACATAAAGTTTGATGCGTCACGTAACGGGAGTTCGCGTTTTCACGTCAAAAGTTCAAATGAACATACGAAGTGGAATATAGTTTGGAATTCTTCGAATTTGGAATTCTTCGAAGTGGGAATTTTTCGAATCATTATATCCATATTTTTCATAAAAAAATAAAATCAAGATTTCATCTTATATATTTTAAAATATGAAAAAAATCAATTTTCAAGAAAAATCTAGTTTTTACACTAAATGACCAAAGTTGGAAATTGATGAAATTAATGTTTTAAAAATAAATTAAATTCTAAAAAAATCTTTTAAGTGATTTAAGTTGAAGATATGGTTTTCTAAATGATATAAAAGTTGTTTTGAGGAATATAGCTTTTAAAGCACGTTTTGTAACATCATTTGCAACACTTTTTGCAACGCTTTTCTATAACTTTTGAAATAAAGTTTGAAACTTAACAAGTCTTTCCCAAATCCTTAGTGAATGTTTTTAAGTAAATAATAAAGCATTTCAAAAGAAATTTGAACAATTTAACATTATTTCAAAGATGGTTAAACAAGTAGTTAAGTGATTTAAAAAGGGAAAATGAGTATGCGAAAACGACTAGTACATTTGTCCCGCCTGTGAGATCTAAATGTGAAAACAAGGTGTGTCACAATAGTTAGAGATGGAGCAACCAGTGCCCTGAACTTACTGGCCTTAGTTTTCTCTTTTAGGCGAAGGGTGTGACATATCAGAAGGAAAGCCCGAATGCTCAAACTTGTATTTTATAGAAATAATCTTCTTATATTCGTTATTAAAATCCGAAGAGGGAACTTGTCCTATTCATGGAATTTAAAAGGTAATCTCAACATTATTTCGTCCATAGTACTCGTTGAACACGGAAGTTAACTTTGAATAAAAATAGAATGATTTCTATAATCCTATTTTCTCAAAAGATACTCTTTAAAAATGATTTGAGAAATATTCAAAAAGATATTTAAATGATTCTTTATTCACTAAAAGAATATTTTTAAAATATATATCTCTCAAAGATATTTTGGGAAAGGAAATGAATGAATCGAAAACAATCACCTAATTACATCATATTTATTGATGATTGGATTTTGAAGGAACCGAGGTTGAATTTGTATGATTCCTATCCGAAAACCACTTCGAATCAGTTTACGTGTTCGAAGGATGAAGATGCTTGTAGATGGAAATATTGAGACGAATAATAACGATGGACTACTTGTTGATTAATTGGGGATAAACTCCTGATTCACTATATTGTAGCAGTGGTCTACTTATTATGAAAAAACCTCAAAACCACAAGGACTTCTCCCCTAGTAATGGCCGAAGGAAGTACCTTCGGTTTGTCGTGTTCCTGGACAACTTGTATGGACGTTTGTCTGACATTGCATTTCTAAAAATTAGGTACATTGGTTTTTACAAACGTACATCAGCGTGGCGGAGAAGGCAACTTCTCTTAGTTTAACACCCTCCCTGAGACGTACGAGCTCAAGGGTAGTATTTTTGTGGAAGGAAATTAGTAGTCAAAGGAAATGGCAATGTGACATTCAAAGATGTATTCTGTGCTATGTGAAAAGGTAATCGTAGCCTCAAAACTCATCAACCGGAAATGACCGAAACAGGGTTTGTAACAACCTGCATATTTAACGATTTTATATTTAAATGTTTTATTTAAATATAACGTCGTTAGTCGGATTTAGGTCCGAAATGTTACTTTTTGCAAATGGCCAAATTAGGACTCGAAACCACTTTCATTGAGTTCAAAATGGCGTTTGCGATCTTTTTGAGTGTAAGCTTCAATATGTTTGGAGTTTGTGAATTTTTGCAACTTTTCTATTTGGGTTTTGGGTTTGGGTTCAGCCCATTTGTTAGTATAAACCAACTCAGCCCTTCTCTCCTTCCATTTACACATTTTCATTTCTTAAGCTTAAGCAAAACTAAAAATGGGGGAAGAGAATGGGAAATAGAAACTCCAAGCCCTAATTCCTCTTGCAAATCCAAATTCTTGCTCCAAGTTCATAGAGAAGCTATTGGTAAGCCTCTTCTTCATCTTCTCTATCTCTTTCTCTCTTCAATCTCAGAAATTCCAAAACCTAAATTTAGGAAATACTTGTTTGATCTTAGATTGAAGCTAGTAGAGTTGAAGTAGAGATTGGTTTGTCTTCTCCTTGTGATTAAGCTCCTTCTTCTTTATTTTTGGGTTAAAGGTGAGTTTTGAACTCACATCTACTTCTCTTGGTTTCATTAATGTTGGGTATGGATTCCTAACACTTATTCATATGCTTTTGCTTTCGATTTGGATTGTTTTGCTGTAATTGCCCAATATTGAATTTTGAAGCCAAATCTATGAAAAACCTTATATGGTTGATGTTTTTGTTGTTCGGAGTGTTTGGAGGTGTTGTTAAGGTTGGGTTGTCATTTGACGCAAGCCCATAATCAACACGCATCCAATTGCTTTCGATTTGCTTGGCCATAGTTGGCCTAGGTTCAGGAATTGCCTGACCATCTGGTTTCAGACGTCTGAAACCCTATTTTCAGACGTCTGAATATTGTTCAAGGGAAATTTCAATCCCCAGATTCAGACGTCTGAATTTATATTCTAGACGTCTGAATTGGCTAAATTTCGACCAGAAAGGAAATAGGCAATATTGCCCATTTCAGACGTCTGGATGTTAGGATTCAGACGTCTGAATTCTGTTTTGGGAAACAAATTGATTTCCAGATTCAGACGTCTGAATCCCTTCTTTCAGACGTCTGAATATGCTGTTTTTGGCCAATTTGCCTTGTTCGTTTAATTTTCCAAATTTGACCTATGCATATTGATTCCAATTAGTTGTTTATGCATATTTGACCTTGATAATTTCTTTTTGAATTCATTCACGGGTTTTTATAAATTATTTCTTCAAATTGTATTAAAAGTTCGCTTCTTTGATTTATAAATTCTATTTAAACCACACGTACAATTTCGCACTTCGAGCGAAGTGGAAGGGTGATTAAATGGTTGGGCAAAACACGGACCATAAATCTGTGCGTTTATCTTTCCGATTAACCCCCGACCTATTCAATTGATCGTTTTAACCTTCGGGTTTGGTTTACCGATGATATGAGGTAAACTTTGTACTGCTTTGAGTGTGAAAGTGACTGACGGATAGTAAACCGTTTAGTGCGAACGAGTGGTTATGGGACATACGTTAACACTTTTCGGATTCCTTTTCGAGAGTTGTGACACATTCCGCCAGTTAGTGGTGTCTAGTACTGGGTCTTCGACCTTCACCACTACGGCTTGTCGCCCTATAGTATCGCTTCCGATGTTGGTCTTTATGAGCCGCATGGGTGATATTGGGTTTGTGCCTTCGGGTTTGTCACCCTATAGTATCGCTTTCTATGTTGGTCGTTATGAGCCGCATGGGTGATATTGGGTATGGAGTCTTCGGGCTCACGGATCCTTGTTTATACAATACCGAGCTCAAGCAATTTTCTGATGTTTCATTGATACGTATATTCCCTTGGTATCGCCCTTCGGTGTTGGTCTTTTTGAGCCGCATGATGTGTAGCGATTACCTTGTGGAACTTGTATACCTTATGGGTAATTGTTATTTGCCTTTTTGGCTTGATTTGGGATATTTGTATCCTTTGTTTCTAGATGTTGCCGATGATATGAGGCTTGTTATCATATGATTCATCTTTTGTTAGATGATTGTGTTATCTCCTTTGGAGATATCTATTATGCTTTGTAACCTTGCAGGTTTATTGTTGTTCAGTTTATCTAACTGATTTGTTTAGCTAGATTGACCCGTGTATTTTATACTCGGGTCAGACGGAGATGTTTCAGGTTAGGTGCCTTTGGATTTAGCCTATTTTGCTTCCGCATGGACTACACCGCTAGCTTCTTTTTGTCATAGCTTTTTGTGTAGTCCTATTTTGTTGTAACTCTGATATGTATTCTTGTGAACTCGTCTGTATATTATGGTTTGCTATACCACTTGACATGTAATATTTTGTATACTCTGCTATGTATCAGTATATGTGTATATGATGGTTTACTGTTCTGTGATGTATATTGCATTTGAGTTGTTATCTTCTGTTCTGATAGATTCTCTAGCCACCTATGGTTTTGTTTTAAGTATTCATTGGATATGTCGATCTGCTTGGTAAGGCAATTGTCGATGTATTCAATAGATAATTAAAGTAAGGCTATAGATGGTCGCTCCTAAACAGCCTTATTCTCCGTGTTAGCAGACGGTATTATCTATTAATACTCTTTGCTAGCGTGGGTATAGAGGTGGGGCGTCACAGCGTGGTATCAAAGCTGAGGTTCAGAACAAAATATGATAAACACAGAATAGATGCACATATTACGGTACATCAAAGTGTATAAGTGATACAAATCTTTGAATCATCGTGTCTTTCTATTCCTTCTATCATCAAAGGTTGGATAGAATATGGGGAATACGTCTAGGAATGCATTTTATTCCGTAGTATTCCATCTTGAATTATCTACCTTGTGATTAATCTTGTTCTTGTCTTAACTTTCAGCTTATGGCTGGAAGAGACGGAGGACGACGCTCGGATGCTGGGCAATCTAGTAGCTCGTATCCGAACGACGTTTATATGTCTGCCGATCAGTTTTTGGTGTGGTTTAGGAGCACACAACCTCCGGCTCCTACTCGAACATCTCCTCCATGCAAGTCCACCTTCGCACGTTTGTGCAGTGATTTTTCTCATCTTAGAGGGAAGCTATTTAAAGACTCCGAGATTGTTCTTGAGGTCCAAGCTTGGGTTCGCTTGTACGAGCATGTTCTCTCTCGCATGGATCCTTCTGACCATGATAGAGTTCTGGTAACTTCTAGCTTATTGCAAAAGCGTGCCCTTGATTGGTACGAGCTTCTTTTAGCTGAATTTGATGAGTCTGCTCTTTCTTGGACTCAGTTTCGGGAACGATTCGAACTCAGGTTCGTTCCTGAATCTGAGAAAGCTTTGTTGTCCCGGCGCTTTCTTGAATTGAAGCAAGGGGAGTCTTCCGTTTCTGAATATGTTGCATCTTTCGAGGCCTTATCAAAATATGGTCTTGAATTCATTAGTACCTCGTATAGGAAGAATTTGAAGTTTGTATCTGGTCTTAAGAAATGTCTTAAGAAGTCTTTAATGCTCCAGCTTAAGCTTCCTTTTGAGGAGTTGGTTGATTCGACACTTCATCTCGAAGCCTTCGAGAAGGAGTGTGATTGTGGGAATGATGTTGAGGTTCGCAAGAACGCCAACAAGAGGCAGTTTCCATTCGATAAGCGAAAATTTTTCCCTTCTAAGAAGAAAAAGCCCGTCGAATCTAATTCTCAGTCTGCTGGAACACCTTCCACTCGGAAGTGTTTCAATTGTGGTTCCCCTGATCATATGATTCGAGCTTGCCCTATGCCTCCCTTCTGCCACTATTGCAAGAAGGAAGACCATCGTATTTTCACTTGTCCTATTGTTTCGAATAATCCTCTATCTGGCAAGCTAAAGATAACAGATGCTTCTAGAGGTTCTTCTCGGAGTAAAGGTACATCTCCATCTGTTTAGGAATGTTCTATTTTATTTCTTGACTATTGTATTCGAGTTCTCTTCGATATGGGGCTTCGCATTTTTTCCGTATCGAAGAAGCTCTTCGATGATTTATCTTTGGATGTTTCTTCTTTGGTTACTTCTTTGAAAATTGCGAATCTGAATTGGTGGATCCGCAACGCTCAATTTGCTTGTATTAATGTCGAGATTATTTCATGTGATTTTTCTTTCCGAGCCAATTTGCATGTTATGCGTTACTTAGGCTTCGGAATTGATATTTTTGAAAGGATTATCCTGAGTGGACTATTCATCCTCAACATTTTCAATCTGTTAAACAGATTTCTATTTTCTTTGTGATTTTGATTCCATTTGATCTCATCATTTTATTCTTTAAGTCCTCATGATGAGGAAAGTGTTGTTTCTCTCATTCTTGTAGTTTGGGAATTTTCTGGTATTTCTAGTTTTGTCTTAGGATTATCACCTAAGCAATCTTTTGTTGTAGTGTTAAGGTGTTTTTAGCTCGACCTTACCACCGATTTTCATTTGACTACGAGTTGCGGAAGTTAGCATTCCACT
Source organism: Allium cepa (assembly GCA_030765085.1). NCBI lineage: Eukaryota > Viridiplantae > Streptophyta > Magnoliopsida > Asparagales > Amaryllidaceae > Allium > Allium cepa. The sequence goes on along the minus strand of CM060940.1, from coordinate 783,888,251 downwards.
TACCGCTCTCTGCACTCGTTGTAATTCTTATGAATGATTTGTTGTGTCATTCAGTTTTTCCAGCTCATTTCATCCATTTTATGAATCGAGTATTCTACGAATTTCTCGATGATTCCATTTTTGTATTTGTTGATTTTGGATGAAAATAGCAATTTAAAATTTTGCAAATCTTTTTCATAAGATATTTATAAGTAGGATTTTTGTTCTTGAAACGAATAAAGAGTATTCATAAAGTTTTTAATTGCCATTTTCATTATATAGAAGATGATTTTGTGATTGTATTGCCCATTGAGTGCTTTAAGAATTCTGGTCGATGCGCTTGATCAACGTTATCGATAGGAATCTCCTAAACGCTTTGATGAGACTATTTGACACAATAAATTGACTTATAAAAGGTGAATTTTTAAAATATTTATTTTCTCACAAGGTACTTAATTTGTGTCAACAACGTTGGCTCAAATTTCTTGCATCTTATAATTTTAATATCCAGTATACCCCTGGAAAGGGTAATCGTGTTGCTGACGCGCTTAGTCGCAAACATTCGGTTGTTATTTCTATGATGCTTGCCGAATGGGATATTCTTGAGACTTTATCTTTTAGTGAAATTCATGATCGAGCTTCATCTTCTGATACTCCTATTCTATTATTTAGTTCGGGAGCTCGACCAGTTTTATTGGAAGGTATTGCCGATGCCCAGCGGCGTGATCCTGATTTGTTGCATCTTATTCAGCTTTGTGAGTCTGGATCCTGTGATGAGGTGTTGCGAGATTTCAGCATTGATTCTCATGGGTGTCTTCGTAAGAAGAACCGTCTTTTTGTGCCTTCTGATTTTGCGCTTAGGCATGACATTCTTGATGATTGTCACCGTTCTAAGTATACCATTCATCCTAGTAGTAGTAAGATGTATGCCGATATGCGCCGTCTTTATTATTGGGAGGGCATGAAACAAAATGTGGCGAGTTATGTGAGTAGTTGCATAACTTATCTGCGTTTTAAGGCCGAACATCAGCGTCCTTCTGGTCTTCTTCAGCCTCTGGAGATTCCATTGTGGAAATGGGATCAGATTTCTATGGATTTCATTGACGGCCTACCTCGTTCGAGATTGGGCCATTCTAGCATTTGGGTTATTGTTGATCGCCTCACTAAGTCTGCTCATTTTGTCCCTATTAAGTCTAATAGGACTGCTTCGCATCTGGCTAAGTTGTATGTCAAGGAAATCGTGAGACTTCACGGTGTTCCTAGTTCTATTGTGAGTGACCGTGATTCTTTATTCACGAGTCATTTTTGGCAGAGTCTTCAGCAAGCTTTGGGAACAAAGCTTAATTTTTTGTACAGCTTATCATCCGCAGTCTGACAGACAGACTGAACGGGTGAATCGTATCTTGGAAGATCATCTCCGTATGTGTAATTTTGATTTTGATGGTTGTTAGGAGGATCACCTACCTCTTGTAGAGTCCTCCTACAATAATAGTAGTTTTCAGTCTAGTATCGGTATGGTTCCTTTCGAAGCTTTATGCGGAAGACCATGTCGATCACCTTCTTGTTGGTTGGAATCTAGAGAGAAGCTTATTCTTGGTCCAGATTTTGTTCGTGATTCTTCCGAGAAGATTAATCTTATCCAGTTGAGAATGAAAGAGGCACAGAGTCGCCAGAAATCCTACGCTGACAACCGTAGGAAGCCTCTCGAGTTCTCGTTTGGTGATCTTGTTTTTATTCGTGTTTCTCCTTTGAAAGGGGTTATGCGTTTCAGTACGACTGGGAAATTGGCTCCTCGCTTTATAGGACCGTTTTCTATTACTGAACGTATTGGCCCTGTGGCTTATAGAGTTTCATTTCCAGCTCATTTATCTGGCATTCATGACGTGTTTCATGTCTCGCAACTTCGGAAGTGTCTTTGGGAATCGGATTCTGTTATTGATTCTCCTGATTTGCTTGAGCTTGAGGTCTCACTGGACTTATCTATTATACAGCAACCTATTCGCGTACTTGACACGGAGGTGCGACACCTTCGGAACAAGGACGTGCCGCTCGTTAAAGTTCAATGGTCCGCTAATCCCAATGACTATACTTAGGAAACAAAGAGTTTATTGAGCGATCCTATCCGGGTTTTCTATCTTTGCTTAGAAACGGTGAGTATATCTTTTCATCTCGAGCTTATTTTCTTTTCTTGTATGTATGTAGTTGTAACAAATATCGTCTTTGGGAATTGCGGGGATGCAATTTTATAAGGAGGGGAGATCTGTAACAACCCGCATATTTAACGATTTTATATTTAAATGTTTTATTTAAATATAACGTCGTTAGTCGGATTTAGGTCCGAAATGTTAATTTTGCAAATGGCCGAATTAGGACTCAAAACCACTTTCATTGAGTTCAAAATGGCGTTTGCGATCTTTTTGAGTGTAAGGTTCAATACGTTTGGAGTTTGTGAATTTTTGCAACTTTTCTATTTGGGTTTTGGGTTTGGGTTTAGCCCACTTGTTAGTATAAACCAACTCAGCCCTTCTCTCCTTCCATTTACACATTTTCATTTCTTAAGCTTAAGCAAAACTGAAAATGGGGGAAGAGAATGGGAAATAGAAACTCCAAGCCCTAATTCCTCTTGCATATCCAAATTCTTGCTCCAAGTTCATAGAGAAGCTATTGGTAAGCCTCTTCTTCATCTTCTCTATCTCTTTCTCTCTTCAATCTTAGAAATTCCTAAACCTAAATTTAGGAAATACTTGATTGATCTTAGATTGAAGCTAGTAGAGTTGAAGTAGAGATTGGTTTGTCTTCTCCTTGTGATTTAGCTCCTTCTTCTTTATTTTTGGGTTAAAGGTGAGTTTTGAACTCACATCTACTTCTCTTGGTTTCATTAATGTTGGGTAGGGATTCCTAACACTTGTTCATATGCTTTTGCTTTCGATTTGGATTGTTTTGGTGTAATTGTCCAATATTGAATTTTGAAGCCAAATCTATGAAAAACCTTATATGGTTGATGTTTTTGTTGTTCGGAGTGTTTGGAGGTGTTGTCAAGGTTGGGTTGTCATTTGACGCAAGCCCATAATCAACACGCATCCAATTGCTTTCGATTTGTTTGGCCATAGTTGGCCTAGGTTCAGGAATTGCCTGACCATCTGGTTTCAGACATCTGAAACCCTATTTTCAGACGTCTGAATATTGTTCAAGGGAAATTTCAATCCCCAGATTCAGACGTCTGAATTTATATTCTAGAAGTCTGAATTGGCTAAATTTCGACCAGAAAGGAAATAGGCAAAACATTGCCCATTTCAGACGTCTGGATGTTAGGATTCAGACGTCTGAATTCTGTTTTGGGAAACAAATTGATTTCCAGATTCAGACGTCTGAATCCCTTCTTTCAGACGTCTGAATATGCTATTTTTGGCCACTTTGCCTTGTTCGTTTAATTTTCCAAATTTGATCTATGCATATTGATTCCAATTAGTTGTTTATGCATATTTGACCTTGATAATTTCTTTTTGAATTCATTCACGGGTTTTTATAAATTATTTCTTCAAATTGTATTAAAAGTTCACTTCTTTGATTTATTAATTCTATTTAAACCACACGTACAATTTCGCACTTCGAGCGAAGTGGAAGGGTGATTAAATGGTTGGGCAAAACACGGACCATGAATCTGTGCGTTTATCTTTCCGATTAACCACCGACCTATTCAATTGATCGTTTTAACCTTTGGGTTTGGTTTACCGATGATATGAGGTAAACTTTGTACTGCTTTGAGTGTGAAAGTGACTGACGGATAGTAAACCGTTTAGTGCGAACGAGTGGTTATGGGACATACGTTAACACTTTTCGGATTCCTTTTCGAGAGTTGTGACACATTCCGCCAGTTAGTCGTGTCCAGTACTGGGTCTTCGACCTTCACCACTACGGCTTGTCGCCCTATAGTATCGCTTCCGATGTTGGTCTTTATGAGTCGCATGGGTGATATTGGGTTTGTGCCTTCGGGTTTGTCACCCTATAGTATCGCTTTCTATGTTGGTCGTTATGAGCCGCATGGGTGATATTGGTATGGAGTCTTCGGGCTCACGGATCCTTGTTTATACAGTACCGAGCTCGAGTAATTTTCTGATGTTTCATTGATACGTATATTCCCTTGGTATCGCCCTTCGGTGTTGGTCTTTTTGAGCCGCATGATGTGTAGCGATTACCTTGTGGAACTTGTATACCTTATGGGTAATTGTTATTTTCCTTTTTGGATTGATTTGGGATATTTGTATCCTTTGTTTCTAGATGTTGCCGATGATATGAGGCTTGTTATCATATGATTCATATTTTTTTAGATGATTGTGTTATCTCCTTTGGAGATATCTATTATGCTTTGTAACCTTGCAGGTTTATTGTTGTTCAGTTCATCTAACTGATTTGTTTAGCTAGACTGACCCGTGTATTTTATACTCGGGTCAGACCGAGATGTTTCAGGTTAGGTGCCTTTGGACTTAGCCTATTTTGGTTCCGCATGGACTACTCCACTAGCTTCTTTTTGTCATAGCTTTTTGTGTAGTCCTATTTTGTTGTAACTCTGATATGTATTCTTGTGAACTCGTTTGTATATTATAGTTTGCTATACCACTTGACATGTATTATTTTGTATACTCTGCTATGTATCAGTATATGTGTATATGATGGTTTACTGTTCTGTGATGTATATTGCATTTGAGTTGTTATATTCTGTTCTGATAGATCCTCTAGCCACCTATGGTTTTGTTTTAAGTATTCATTGGATATGTCGATCTGCTTGGTAAGGCAATTGTCGATGTATTCAATAGATAATTAAAGCAAGGCTATAGATGGTCGCTCCTAAACAGCCTTATTCTCCGTGTTAGCAGACGGTATTATCTATTAATACTCTTTGCTAGCGTGGGTATAGAGGTGGGGCGTCACAGGGTTAGATGCGGTAAGACTAAGTGGGTCATTCCCAACTGGGGTATGATCATCCCCTTCTAGGTAGATTTCTTCCGGCTATGACGTTCGCGATGTAAATTAATGTGGATGTATGCAAAGAGAGCTCTCGAAAAAAGGTCGATAATGACCGGGGGATGACATATTCGGTACTATCTAATTATAGAGATAGGCCGGTCTTGTGTTGGTAGAGGAGCTTTGTGATGGTTCCTCGGGGTATCCATCTAGAGGTGTTTCCATCAGAAGGTAGTCCCTTTACCTGGTCATTTTTATGGAAATCCATTCTCCAATAAGAACCTACAGACTTGATTGTTGAACCTAGTATGTTGGAATTTAATAATGGTAACAATTTCGGCTAAGATTTATAAGTTTATTTGCGAATGTTTTCAAAGAAAGTCATTAAGAATAATATCCCTAAATTTTACGTAATAAAGAGTTTTGGTTATCATAAGGTAAAAACTCATTCCGTGTTTATATGGGGCTTGGTCTTATGAGATACCGTTTTATTTTCAAAACATCGTACCTTGAGTTCTCACACCAGTCTCATGACTGACCCGGAGTTTGTTTTTCCCTTTAAACTCTAGGTTTCCTACTGTTCGAGCAGCCGTGTCGTCAGGATACCTTAGGAGCATTTTGGAGCATGTTGGGGAGCATTTTGGAGAAGTCTTTTGGAGCTATGAAGCTGTAGTACCTTGTGTAGATATCTACCCATTTTCCACTGTGTCATGCAGTATGTATTTCCTAGCGTATGTATGGATTGCCAGTTAGAATTATCCAGCTGGATTTATATTTGACTCTGATCATTTATGTATAATTTAAATGTTGAGTGCGATGTGAGATTCTATTATTGTGTTATCTTCTATCTTTATTTTCTTTTGCCCCCTGATAATCTGCCTCTCCAGCACTTGGATTTATGGCACGTGAATACCATGGATCTATTAGTGTCGATTTTTGAAGGTCGAGGAGACAAGTTGTCACATTATGGGCCTATTTAAGGGCATTTAGATGAAAGTAGGACTCGTAGGGAAACCATTTACCTAAGAACGAGTGCTAAGTCATGGCAGTGCTGGGTAAATATTATTTACCAAGTATTGAATCCAATAATCGCCTGGAAGGCAATGTATTTTCACAAATGACACTCATAGGAGGTTCCAAAAGGTGGATGTGCAACATTAGCACGGATGCTCGATGGAGTGGGTTCGGCACAATGTGAGGTCCATGTATGCACGATTTTTGACACACGATATGTAACGACCCAACTTCCTATCTCCAGGAAGTCGCATGGCTAATAAGAAAGAAAGGGATAGAAGAAGAAAAGAAAGAGAAAGAAGAACACAAACAACATCAGAGAACTCACAGCGGAACGAATGAAATATAATAAATAACATAAAATATTACATAGTATCTCATTACATCAGAGTACATAACTTAAACATCAGATAATAGACAGTTATAAACTCCTGTCTAACTATACAACTCAAGTATACAAGATACAGACACAACATGCACAGCGGAACTAATATATTTATCCACACGTCGAAGCCTCCTGCTTCATATCTCCTCCAGAATTCGTCAAGCTAACCTTATTCACTTGACTACTCATACATAATATGAGTACCCAAGAGTTTAATAAAACAGAAAATAAACACTCGGGTCAGACAGGGGTCTGGTGTGAGTAAACGGGTTAAAATTGCTAAACTTTAGAAAACCTTTGAAAAGAAAAGGTATCACATAAGACTTCCCACACATAAACATGGAAAAGTTTTTACCTTACGCTAACCAAAACATTTGATAGGAAATCCAGTGATATTATAATAGTGTCTAGGGTTTTCAAAATAAAATACAGAAATAGCTGGAATGCTTACATCTCACGTTCCAACATAGTTGGGCACAATCAAAATCGTACATGCACTTATTGGATTATGGATTCCATACAATGGCAGGGCTACTGGGGTACCGCCCGTCATAGTACGTGGCCTAGATCAACGTACCGAGGAGTACTCCCACTCCCCTGCAACACAAGGCCGGAACCATCCCTTACTGGACAGTCCCGAACAAGACAACCCCACAGTTGGCCGCGACCCAACTGCCCACACAGCCGAATAAAAAGGGACTTCTAGACAGGGGAAAATCTTGCTTTCCAGTGGGAGCTACCCACGAAGCCTTGCTGCACCTCCCCTGTTTCAGCCATTCCCGGTTGATGAGGCTTGAGGTTACGATTACCTTTATAGAACACATTATCTTAGAATGCTCATCGTCCGCCTGACGATGTGCTGAAAGCATTCAATCCATACAAGTTCGTTTCGGGTTCGAACGAAACCGAAGGCACTATCTCGTTGCACTCATTATTGGAATCACCCTCAGAGTCAACGACCATAGCCCTTGCACTCTGATTCGCCATCTCGAATCTATAAGCACTATTCCGTCAAACTCATTACGGAATCACCCACAGAGTTATACTGACGTATAGCCCTTACACCTCGAGTCTTCACTAGCTCCACTTGGATACACGACCTAACGTTTAATTGGAATCGGTGTGGTTTTCGGATTCCAAATATGGATACCCGATCCCGGTCTCACCGAAACCAAACGCCATTTTAATGTCCAAGTTGTACTGAAGGGTTTGAAACAGTTTAAAACTTATATATACAGGATGAAATAAACAAATAGATGAATCATATTGTCATAAGAGATAATTCATAACAACATTCATCTTCATAAGCAGCATCTCACATATCATAGGTATCCAAATCAATCAATATCAAACAATATCAACCAGTATCAATCAATATTCAATATCAACCAATCACCCAATATCATTCAACATCCAATATCAAACAATTAACCAATATTAATCAATCAACCCATATTAATCCAATATCCAATATCAACCATTCAAGATCAATCATTCATTCATAACAGAATTGATTGTCTCTTAATCACTTGGATTACTTAAATGATTCTTCATTTATTTATTCCAAATAAATTAATTAATCATCACTAGTGATCTTCACTAATTAATCTTTCTTTGATTAATTATCTTTAATTACATTCAAGTAATTATCCTATCCATATTCAGTAATTAACCTTAATTACTATCATTAATTACAATAATTAATGATCATTAATTAGTTAATTAACTATAATTAATTATATTAATTCTTAATTAATTACAATTAATTAATCACATTTAAATTAATTACTTATATTAATCAACCTTGATTAATATCCTAAATCACATTAATTAGTGATCCTTATTAATTAATAATACTTTAATTAATTAACTTATAATTAATCAACTCATAAATCATAATCAGTAATTAACAATTTGTAATTACTTATTTTAATTAATGAACTTCTTAATTAATTAATTTCTGATTTAATTATATTAATCTTTGATTAATTAATCCAATTAATTAATCTTTAATTACTTCATTAAGTAATTATTAATCAATTAAATTAATAAATAAATCCTTAATTAATTACTTTATTAATTAATTACATTTTAATTACACTTGGTAGTTAATCTTAAGTTAAACTCATTCATCAATTACTTAATCACATTAATTAATTAACTAAAAATAAATTAAGTAATTAATTCTTAATTACTTACATAAGTAATTATTCCTAATTACTTTCATTAATAAACCTTAATTACTTCCTTAATTAATCACTTAACAAACAATTAACTTCATCATTAAATAATTCTTAATTCTTTAATTAATTAATCACTTCATAATTAATTAACTTCAATAATTATATTAATCAATTCTTTAATTGATATCATTAAGTGATTAAACAATAATAACTTCTACTAATTACTCCACGAGTAATTATCATTAATTACTTCCATAAGTAATTAACTTCCTTAATTACATTCAACAATTAATCATAAATTACTTTATTAAGTAATTGCACTTAATTAATCCATAACTAAGTGATTATTTAAAATTTAATAAATAATTAACTAATTATAATTTCAAATCGTTAATTAATTAAGAGAACATTAATCTTAATTAAACTTTCCTTATTAACAATCAAATTTAATATTCAAATCAAGATAAATTAACCTTATTTATCTTGTAATGGATTAAATCAAATTTTAACATCTCAAACCAGCTATCCTATTTGGTTTTCAAAATCATAATGATATTCTTATTTAAAATTTAAAAACAAATTTCAAAATTTTCAATACTTTAAAACATTCAAATTAATCTTATTTATTTCAAATATAAATTTGAAATCTTAAGATTGAATCATTACTTAACCTTTGATTTAATATTTAAATTCAAAATACCCTTTTTAAATTGAAATCCAAAATGTAATTAAATTACTTCCAATATGAAATCCCTTTAAATAAATTTAAATTGAAATAAATTATATAATTTCAACTTATACTTTATGAATTTGATTATCATTAAATTTTATAACAACAAGTTTAGAGTTTTATTTTTATTTCTTTTATAAAGCTATTATCAGACAACACCCTAGGGAAAAACCCAAAGCAAACCATCCTCCATCCCGAGTTAACCCCGAAGCAACCCACATCCACCCCCCCTTCGAGTCAAACCCGAAGCTTACACGATCCCCTACCCGAGACAACTCCATCTTCTCCAATTACCCCACTTCCAGTGTACACTATGTACACGCATGCATATGCCCCACCGTTGCCGTCCTCAGGTGAACGTCGCGACCATCCCCATCGGTCCCAAACCCTCTCGCGACCACTCAAGTGAACCCAGATCCACGAATTTTTGCTCGAATCGAAATTCGAACATACGCCTCAAGCTACAGCAAAAACTCGAATGCGAAAATCCGCTTGCCGTTGACGAACTCGCCTCCGTCATCTCCAGGAACTCTTCCACGGCATCACTACAACACCATGCCACTATCCCCCTCCTCGCGATCATCTTCGGTCCACTACACATGGCGAAATCCCCTCGACAACCAAGCCGAACAAACCCCTAGCTAAAACTCTAGTTTGCTCGATTACCAATTCCTCAGTCATTAGAAAAATTAAATTACATTTTCCCCAAAATCAACAGTCCATGCACAAGCTCCAATCCAAGTTTCAACTCAAATTATGATGTATACAATCCGCAGTTCATAAAAATTCCCAAATCATTCAAATCCAAATTTCGAATGAATTACTAATCTATAAATTACAAACTTCATATCTAAATTCATGATTTTACATCCAGATTACATGCATGTAGTTACATTTTAATTTTAAGATAATAAATTTTTAACTAATATTCAAATTCCTCTGTAAATTTCTTTTTAATAATTACTTGTTGCATTTTAAAATTATGAAATTATTTTTAAAATTACTATCAAACATTATCATACAGTTTCCATTTATATAAAAATGACTAATATTAATTTGTTTGAGAGATATTGGAATTTCTTATGAAACCAACTTCAGAAATAAAAGAACAGAGATGGATGTGGTACAGGTTTCCTATTCTTAGGCATTCGCTACCTATAACATACATATATGATAGTACTTATATAAACAATTATTCACTTTCAAAGCCAAATTCATCACATGCAACAATAAATCTAACACATTATAATAAAAACTGTTTTTAAGAGGTTTACTCACCTTATAATTTGCAGAGCACAGAGAACAGGGTAGAATAAATTTCCATTCTTTAACACTTTAATTTGAAAACTGTTTGATTTTGCATGCTGTTGAAATCCTACTGCTTACTGCATGCCTTCAAATTTTGTTGATTAAACTTGCAGTTGAAACTGTTGATTTCCCTTTGCATGTTGAAATTACAGATTGCAAGTTGAACTCAAATGAAATGCAGGTTATAGCTTTGTACAATGCAGATTTGAAGTTGAATATCCATTTGAATTTGCAGATGATGAATTTTGCAGTTTTCATTTTGCTTGCAGATTTTAGTTTCAGATTTGCTTTTGATTTTTGCATTTAATTTTCAGGTTTTTGAAGAGTAATTCTGGTTGCCATTAAAGTTTGAGAACAGGAAAGAAAGTTTTGAAAAAAAAATGAAAAAGGAGAAACAATTTTCTTTTATGTTATAAATTTCAAATGAATGAAAGATGAATGCCACATGTTCATAAATCTTACATTTGTCAATTATGATATTTAGTTAAACAACACATGTCAACATTTGTCTCTAAGTGTTTTTAAACTTTTATTTAATTTAAATGTAAATATAAACTTCCCTTTTAAAGAAAATATTATAAACTAATTATAATACAAATGAATCTCTTATATATGTATTCATAAATCTAAAACTTTTATATTTATACATTTATACCATTTTAAATTTAAAACACTTTAAAGAAAACAAAATGAAAACTTTGATTAATTTTATTTAAACTATCATACTTTAAAAATAAACAATTATCTTATATTTTGAAAACAATTTAAATTAATCTTTAAATTATCTTATGAAAAATTTATTGAATTTAAAACAAAGCTTAAAATTACAATATTCATTCATATATGAATTATCAATGGATTAAATAAATTTCAAAGCAACTCAAACTATAACATATACATTCAAATATATTACAATTTTAAACTTCGATCTTTAATTTAAAACAAAAGCTCTTCTATTCACAATATATCTCAAATGTATATATTATAAACATAATAAAATCTGGTTAGCTTTGAAAAATAAATTTTATCTATTTTAAATTGTTAGAAAGATATTGATTACTATTAACAGATTAAATAAATATTTATTAACCTTTAAAAGAATAAATTAGTCAAATTTAAATTAAAATTATAAAGAAAATTATCAGACCCATTAAATTATTTACACAGATTATTAAATTTATATTGCCCAAAATTCCAGGTCGTTACAATCCTTCCCCCTTAAAAGAATTTCGTCCCCGAAATTTAAAAGAAAAGGTAATTTAATAATCCAGTACAGATTTTAATTTAAATTAGCAAACATTCCTATCAACCAGTAACTATCAACCATATCAACAAATCAAACAAACAAACAATTCTAACTAATTATTCTGACACAAATCAGAATAAATTTCTAATACTATCTCGAGTTTCCCAAATATAAATCACCGGGAGACTCGCTCTACAAAAGCCAAAAACAAACTACACAACCAAAATTCAGAGCTCCACTCATCTCTTGATCCTAAATCTGAACAGAACATCAGACTACTCCCAAATCCAGCTCAACATCCAACTCCAACTGAACTACAGATTCAACAATCAATCGATGAATCATACACGTACTCCCTTAGAGACACGTGTTACAAAATGAATTCCAGCTATCCAAACTGAAAATTCAATCTTATCCTATCAAAACATAGATAAGAAATCTTCAAATGCCTCAGCACTAACCAACCAATCTTATCCAATATCTATTCTCTTAACCAGAGAATTCTAACAACACTGAAGTCTCCAACTTCAAATTCCAAAACTCATTATCTCTTATCTGCATAACTCAACAAATAATCCAAGGCTGCCAATCTTCTCCTGGTCAGCTCAACTTATGCTGATAATCCCAGAAACAACTAAACCAAAGCAAACAGTTCCTAGATCCTATTCAACAGAAAAGTCTTCCAAAATCCGTCGAAATCCAGAACACAAGATCCACTTCTCAAGCAATAACAAACAGAACTTGCTTCCTTCCTTGCACAACAGCTATCTCACTTCCGCTGCACAACTCTGATTCCGAAATAGATGAAGATACTGTTGATGAACACGAATACAAACTTATCCACTAAATTCGGAAACCTTGTTCACCAAATCCATAAAAATTTGAGCGACTCATCTGACTCAGGCACACAACCTCAAAACAGAATTCTATTCCAAAAGCTAGATCAGTCCAATTCCAATTCCAAAAATAATTCTGAGCTGCTACACCAACTCTGCTTTCTCCAAAAACCATCCTCCTACCAGGCTGACTATTAGCATTGCTTCTGGAATCAAAACAATATAGAACTCAATTTCCAGATGCATACAACCTTCTAATTACCTCAGCGGCTCCTACTTCCACATGAGAACTCTCAGTCTCAACACAGATCACCCAAGATAGCCTAAGAAAATTCCCAACTAATCGCAAGTCACTTTTGCGATCCTACCTAGTTCGGTTTCCAAAGAAACTGTCATCACTTTACTAATTAGAACAGCTTTAACCTTTTCCAAACAAAGGTTAACCTTTCAAGATAACACCACCAACTTCAGCCCGGACTGCTGCTAGAAGAAACACCAAGATTTCTGAACCGTCGGAGAAACAACCAACACTGCTGCTTCTAAACTCTACCTTGATGATACTACAAGGCTAAAGACCTTCTCGTCAGCACACCGAACACTTTGAGCTGAAACTGCTATCACAGCTAACCAAAGACTTCAATCCAAGCATCAACAACTCGCTTACCTTAAGGAATAACCATGAGACTATGCCAAAGCAAAACGACTCAAAAGCCTTAGTCTCACATTCCCAAAACAGCCAAACTCCTTACTAAAGATCCAAACAACTTCTACACAAACGAGTCTTCCCTGCAGCAGGAAAAGACTGCTTCTCAACCACTACTAAAACTGCTTCAAAAGAAAATATCTTCAGAAAATATCCAAAGATACTGCATCTCATCACGCAGTTATCAGCATATCATCGCTTACTTCTACACTTCGAACAAATTCGAACACTAGAAAAATTCGCTTACCTGAGCGAAATCCAAACTTACACTTCAAAGAGAAACTCCGAATCTTCAAAAAGATTTCCTTCGGATATCAGAGAAATCCTCACTCCAAACTACAAATCTTACTCGAGACGGTATTAGGTCTATAGTCTCAACAAATACTTCCAACTTCTAACATATGGAACCTATTCCATCAGTGGTAGTCGTGTTACACACACACACCACTACTCCATCTACCTCTAAAACTTATGTTGGAAAATCCGTACAGATAACCCAACAGATTAGGTAGACATAGATATGTATATATATAGTTATATATAAAAATTACAAGTACGCTCTCTCAAGAAAGACACCACTACAGAGCTTAGGTATTCGCTCAGCCTAATGCTCTAATACCACTGTAACGACCCAACTTCCTATCTCCAGGAAGTCGCATCGCTAATAAGAAAGAAAGGGATAGAAGAAGAAAAGAAAGAGAAAGAAGAACACAAACAACATCAGAGAACTCACAGCGGAACGAATGAAATATAATAAATAACATAAAATATTACATAGTATCTCATTACATCAGAGTACATAACTTAAACATCAGATAATAGACAGTTATAAACTCCTGTCTAACTATACAACTCAAGTATACAAGATACAGACACAACATACACAGCGCAATCAATATATTTATCCACATGTCGAAGCCTCCTGCTCCATATCTCCTCCAGAATTCGTCAAGCTATCCTAATTCACTTGACTACTCGTACATATATGAGTACCCAAGAGTTTAATAAAACAGAAAATAAACACCCGGGTCAGACAGGGGTCTGGTGTGAGTAAACGGGTTAAAATTTCTTAACTTTAGAAAACCTTTGAAAAGAAAAGGTATCACGTAAGACTTCCCACACATAAACATGGAAAAGTTTTTACCTTACGCTAACCAAAACATTTGATAGGAAATCCAGTGACATTATAATAGTGTCTAGGGTTTTCAAAATAAAATACAGAAATAGCTGGAATGCTTACATCTCACGTTCAAACATAGTTGGGCACAATCAAAACCGTACAGGCACTTATTGGATTATGGATTCCACACAATGGCAGGGCTACTGGGGTACCACCCGTCACAGTACGTGGCCTAGATCAACGTACCGAGGAGTACTCCCACTCCCCTGCAACACAAGGCCGGAACCATCCCTAACTGGACATTTTCGAACAAGACAACCCCGCAGTTGGCCGCGACCCAACTGCCCACACAGCCGAATAAAAAGGGACTTCTAGACAGGGGAAAATCTTGCTCTCCAGTGGGAGCTACCCACGAAGCCTTGCTGCACCTCCCCTGTTTCAGCCATTCCCAGTTGATGAGGCTTGAGGTTACGATTACCTTTATAGAACACATTATCTTAGAATGCTCATCGTCCGCCTGACGATGTGCTGAAAGCATTCAATCCATACAAGTTCGTTCCGGGTTCGAACGAAACCGAAGGCACTATCTCGTTACACTCATTATTGGAATCACCCTCAGAGTCAACGACCATAGCCCTTGCACTCTGATTCGCCATCTCGAATCTATAAGCACTATTCCGTCAAACTCATTACGGAATCACCCACAGAGTTATACTGACGTGTAGCCCTTACACCTCGAGTCTTCACTAGCTCCACTTGGATACACGACCTAACGTTTAATTGGAATCGGTGTGGTTTTCGGATTCCAAATATGGATACCCGGTCCCGGTCTCACCGAAACCAAACGCCATTTTAATGTCCAAGTTGTACTTAAGGGTTTTAAACAGTTTAAAACTTATATATACAGGATGAAATAAACAAATAGATGAATCATATTATCACAAGAGATAATTCATAACAACATTCATCTTCATAAGCAGCATCTCACATATCATAGGTATCCAAATCAATCAATATCAAACAATATCAACCAGTATCAATCAATATTCAATATCAACCAATCACCCAATATCATTCAACATCTAATATCAAACAATTAACCAATATTAATCAATCAACCCATATTAATCCAATATCAACCATTCAAGATCAATCATTCATTCATAACAGAATTGATTATCTCTTAATCACTTGGATTACTTAAATCATTCTTCATTTATTTATTCCAAATAAATAAATTAATCATCTCTAGTGATCTTCACTAATTAATCTTTCTTTGATTAATTATCTTTAATTACGTTCAAGTAATTATCATATCCATATTCAGTAATTAACCTTAATTACTATCATTAATTACAATAATTAATGATCATTAATTAGTTAATTAACTATAATTAATTATATTAATTCTTAATTAATTACAATTAATTAATCACATTTAAATTAATTACTTATATTAATCAACCTTGATTAATATCCTAAATCACATTAATTAGTGATCCTTATTAATTAATAATACTTTAATTAATTAACTTATAATTAATCAACTCATAAATCATAATCAGTAATTAACAATTTGTAATTACTTATTTTAATTAATGAACTTCTTAATTAATTAATTTCTGATTTAATTATATTAATCTTTGATTAATTAATCCAATTAATTAATCTTTAATTACTTCATTAAGTAATTATTAATTAATTAAATTAATAAATAAATCCTTAATTAATTACTTTATTAATTAATTACATTTTAATTACACTTGGTAATTAATCTTAAGTTAAACTCATTCATCAATTACTTAATCACATTAATTAATTAACTAAAAATAAATTAAGTAATTAATTCTTAATTACTTACATAAGTAATTATTCCTAATTACTTTCATTAATAAACCTTAATTACTTCCTTAATTAATCACTTAACAAACAATTAACTTCATCATTAAATAATTCTTAATTCTTTAATTAATTAATCACTTCATAATTAATTAACTTCAATAATTATATTAATCAATTCTTTAATTGATATCATTAAGTGATTAAACAGTAATCACTTCTACTAATTACTCCATGAGTAATCATCATTAATTACTTCCATAAGTAATTAACTTCCTTAATTACATTCAACAATTAATCATAAATTACTTTATTTAGTAATTACACTTAATTAATCCATAACTAAGTGATTATTTAAAATTTAATAAATAATTAACTAATTATAATTTCAAATCCTTAATTAATTAAGAGAACATTAATCTTAATTAAACTTTCCTTATTAACAATCAAATTTAATATTCAAATCCAGATAAATTAACCTTATTTATCTTATAATGAATTAAATCAAATTTTAACATCTCAAACCAGCTATCCTATTTGGTTTTCAAAATCATAATGATAATCTTATTTAAAATTTAGAAACAAATTTCAAAATTTTCTATACTTTAAAACATTCAAATTAATCTTATTTATTTCAAATATAAATTTGAAATCTTAAGATTGAATCATTACTTAACCTTTGATTTAATATTTAAATTCAAAATACCCTTTTTAAATTGAAATCCAAAATGTAATTAAATTACTTCCAATATGAAATACCTTTAAATAAATTTAAATTGAAATAAATTATATAATTTCAACCTATACTTTATGAATTTGATTATCATTAAATTTTAAAACAACAAGTTTAGAGTTTTATTTTTATTTATTTTATAAAGCTATTATCAGACAACACCCTAGGGAAAAACCCGAAGCAAACCATCCTCCATCCCGAGTTAACCCCGAAGCAACCCACATCCACCCCCCATTCGAGTCAAACCCGAAGCTTACACGATCCCCTACCCGAGACAACTCCATCTTCTCCAATTACCCCACTTCCAGTGTACACTATGTACACGCGTGCATATACCCCACCGTTGCCGTCCTCAGGTGAACGTCGCGACCATCCCCATCGGTCCCAAACCCTCTCGAGACCACTCAAGTGAACCCAGATCCACGAATTTTTGCTCGAATCGAAATTTGAACATACGCCTCAAGCTACAGCAAAAACTCAAACGCGAAAATCCCCTTGCCGTTGACGAACTCGCCTCCGTCATCTCCAGGAACTCTTCCACGGCATCACTACAACACCATGCCACTATCCCCCTCCTCGCGATCATCTTCGGTCCACTACACATGGCGAAATCCCCTCGACAACCAAGCCGAACAAACCCCTAGCTAAAACCCTGGTTTGCTCGATTACCGATTCCTCAGTCATTAGAAAAATTAAATTACATTTTTCCCAAAATCAACAGTCCATGCACAAGCTCCAATCCAAGTTTCAATTCAAATTATGATGTATACAATCCGCAGTTCATAAAAATTCCCAAATCATTCAAATCCAAATTTCGAATGAATTACTAATCTATAAATTACAAACTTCATATCTAAATGCATGATTTTACATCTAGATTGCATGCATGTAGTTACATTTTAAGTTTAAGATAATAAATTTTTAACTAATATTCAAATTCCTCTGTAAATTTCTTTTTAATAATTACTTGTTGCATTTTAAAATTATGAAATTATTTTTAAAATTACTATCAAACATTATCATACAGTTTCCATTTATATAAAAATGTCTAATATTAATTTGTTTGAGAGATATTGGAATTTCTTATGAAACCAACTTCAGAAATAAAAGAACAGAGATGGATGTTGTACAGGTTTCCTATTCTTAGGCATTCTCTACCTATAACATACATATATGACAGTACTTATATAAACAATTATTCACTTTCAAAGCCAAATTCATCACATGCAACAATAAATCTAACACATTATAATAAAAACTGATTTTAAGAGGTTTACTCACTTTATAATTTGCAGAGCACCGAGAACAGGGTAGAATAAATTTCCAGGCTTTAACACTTTAATTTGAAAACTGTTTGATTTTGCATGCTGTTGAAATCCTACTGCTTACTGCATGCCTTCAAATTTTGTTGATTAAACTTGCAGTTGAAACTGTTGATTTCCCTTTGCATGTTGAAATTACAGATTGCAAGTTGAACTCAAATGAAATGCAGGTTATAGCTTTGTACAATGCAGATTTGAAGTTGAATATCCATTTGAATTTGCAGATGATGAATTTTGCAGTTTTCATTTTGCTTGCAGATTTTAGTTTCAGATTTGCTTTTGATTTTTGCATTTAATTTTCAGGTTTTTGAAGAGTAATTCTGGTTGCCATTAAAGTTTGAGAAGAGGAAAGAAAGTTTTGAAAAAAAAAATGAAAAAGGAGAAACAATTTTCTTTTATGTTATAAATTTCAAATGAATGAAAGATGAATGCCACATGTTCATAAATCTTACATTTGTCAATTATGATATTTAGTTAAACAATACATGTTAACATTTGTCTCTAAGTGTTTTTAAACTTTTATTTAATTTAAATGTAAATATAAACTTCCCTTTTAAAGAAAATATTATAAACTAATTATAATACAAATGAATCTCTTATATATGTATTCATAAATCTAAAACTTTTATATTTATACATTTATACCATTTTAATTTTAAAACACTTTAAAGAAAACAAAATGAAAACTTTGATTAATTTTATTTAAACTATCATACTTTAAAAATAAACAATTATATTATATTTTGAAAACAATTTAAATTAATCTTTAAATTATCTTTTGAAAAATTTATTGAATTTAAAACATAGCTTAAAATTACAATATTCATTCATATATGAATTATCAATGGATTAAATAAATTTCAAAGCAACTCAAACTATAACATATACATTCATATATATTACAATTTTAAACTTCGCTCTTTAATTTAAAACAAAGGCTCTTCTATTCACAATATATCTCAAATGTATATATTATAAACATAATAAAATCTGGTTAGCTTTGAAAAATAAATCTTATCTATTTTAAATTGTTAGAAAGATATTGATTACTATTAACAGATTAAATAAAAATTTATTAACCTTTAAAAGAATAAATTAGTCAAATTTAAATTAAAATTATAAAGAAAATTATCAAACCCATTAAATTATTTAAACAGATTATTAAATTTATATTGCCCAAAATTCCGGGTCGTTACACGATATATGGTTCTATTGGAAGACCTAGAGCATGCAATAAGAGGACAACACTATGATCGAGAGGTGGAAGCAGATGTAGACGACGAAACATACCGACGAGTCGGCATCTTGGGTTCTTCCTCTCCAGGCGTAGTAAAGGGAAATCATTCACAGAGGCCTATTGGTAGTGATAGTAGTGGAAATTTAGTCCCATAGTAGCCGAGTGGAAGTGTTTTCATGGTTAGTAGCCAATGGTGTGGTGTTTTCATGTTTTAGCAGCCCAATGGCAATGTTTACATTGAGTAGCTCTAGAGCGGTGGCCGATAGTTTATATGAGGCTCGATCCTTAGAATAGCATAAACAGATTGTTGTGTAGAAATGTATTAGACAAGATCCCTTCGGTAACAAACCTTAGCAATTCATGGACACTTTTTCTTCACCCTATATCATCAAGAGTAGTATTGAAGTAACTACATATGATCATCACATATTAATCTTGTACTCATTCACCAAGCTTTTTCCTGACCCACCCCCTATTTTCATTTCCCCAATCACAGGATGACAGGTCAGTAGTTGATTGGGTATAGTACATGGAGAAAGGGGCTTCATGTTGGAGTTCTCATATTTATTGCCATTTATCTTGTAGTTACTTACCATATTAAAAGTCTGTAAAATATATATTATATTTTGGAACACATTATTTAGCAAGTTATGTATTTTGGAGACTGTTTTCTGAAATGTCTATTTTTCAATACTTATATTTAATTTCCTTCCGTGTGAGATCTGAATGTATAGAGCATCTTAGAACTTACCCTTATAATTAGGCTCTATAACTTTTACAAATCCTAACAGCTCATATTTTTTGGCATAAAGCGAGTCCGAAAGTCAAATTATGTTTTGAATCGGTGTGTTGGAAAGTGTATGTTGTTACAAAGATGGTGATGGATGAAGGCAGTGGTTGCACTGAGGATAGAGCAAGCGATCGAACTGGCGCAGTATTGTTTGATCTCCACATACATCATTTTATGAGTTATCTTTTATAACTCACATCTATGATCTAGATCTTTTATGCATTGTTTTTCCTTTAATTGTGACTGACGAGTTTAAGCTAAGATGGAATGAATTAATTGAAAAAGAAATGCATGGATTATGGACGGTTGATGTTGATGAACCTAACCTCCTTGTTTTCTTATTGTTGTGATGAAATATTGGTTAATTGTTGATTATACAAACATAATATGTTGTTTAAGTAATATTTTGATGTTTGTAGATAGTCGGAAATAATATTTGAAATTTATTAGAAGGGAATGAATGAATCAAAAGGGAAAACTTTGAAAGAAATGAAATATTTTGGAAATAAATAGTGAATTTTGGAATGATATTCTTTTTAACATTGAAAATATTGTTATTAACGAATAATTTAATAGTTGAATAATTTTAATAATGGAATAATTTCAAGAGTTGTGGGAAAAGAAATTATTAGGAAAGTGATGATTTTTGGGATTTGATTAAATAAGAGCAACTTTGAATATGAATTTTCATTTACTGTGATTATAAAATATTCGAAGGATTTTGTAAAAAGAGAATTTGAATTATATTTTTAAATGATAAGTTAATTTTATTTGGACTTAATAAATTGGATGTTTATAAAATAATAGTTTAAAGAAATAGTAAGTTGAATGCAATTTGCATGGGGATTACTACTTATGGGTATTTATTATATATAGGGTTAAGTGAATTTTTGAAAGAAATATACATATTTTTGTGTATAATTATTTAAAAAGAATTGAATTATCTTGTGAAGTTATTATAAAAAATAGTATTTTGGTTTGATGAATTACCTTTCAATAATAATAGTTTTAAAAGGATTTGAAATGTAAATACGGGTATATGAATTATTTTTAAAAGGAGTTTAAGGGGTTTGAAAATGAATGAAAGTTACATACATACATACATACATACATACATACATACATACATACATACATACATACATGCATACATATATATATATATATATATATATATATATATATATATCCTTGTAATTAAAAAAGAGGTATGCTATAACATCCCACCTTTTTGTACGCTTTAAATCAACGATAAACCACACACGTCAAATTTAAACCATAAAGAAGGACGGATTGTTGTTGGGGCGAACAAGAAAAGGCAGTGAAAGGAAAAATAAAACATAATCTCACAGCGGAATGTCAAAATATAATAATCAAATAACAGTTCATGAAGCTGTTTTACAAAACATTTGATTATACTTATACAACACATATCATATTTACACATACCACAGCGGAACAGTATGAATGCAGTGAAATAATACAATAAATAATAGAAATACAAATCTTCGTCTTCGTCCTCCAGAGATAAAGTCTTCGAATCCTGAAATGCTCAGACTGACCCGAGCGAATCGAAAAGACAAAACACTCGAGTCAGAACTAAAAGATCTTATGTAAGTTAAATCAATAGAAATATGGGTGGAACAGCGTCTGAGATGTTTACGGGATTTGACATCTCCTATCTAGTGTCTAACGTGAGTGCGGTAACTCAAGAGACGTTCGGGATTCACATCTCCTAAGGATCCGTTAAACTATTTCCTATGTAGTAATATACACTATTATAATAGTGTCTACAATAAAGTATAACATAAATTAAAATAGTGTTAAGGCTTTACATTTTCCACCTCAACACGCTTTTATATTCCCATAGTCTATACAGTAGCGTAATCTCCCTCATGCTGGGCATCGTCAAAGGGCACTCCATTGGTATGGTACAAAACAAAATCGTATAAGGCGCGCTAGGGTAGGTGACACGGCACAACTAGGCAAAGCGAGGGTTGATATACCAATTACGCTTTCGGGCCGGTTGTAACGCATAGCCGCAGCTACCGCCCACCTCGAGCCACACCCCCAAATCAAAAAAATCAAAAGTGTCCACCGAATCAATCCAAAAGTCAAAGTATAATATCGAAGGGATGTGTTCGATCAAAGGTGCTACCTTACTAGCCCGTCAATCGCTCCTGCTTTAGCCACCTTATGCCAACTCACGGCAGTCGGGTCCACGTTCACACCTCAAAGAAACGTCGCCACCATCGTACTTCATTCTGGAATCTCCACCGCATGCACGGTTGTTAAAGTGGTTTTTGGAGTTGGCAGAGTGTGAAAACTTTCGATCTCGGTCTCTTTAACAACCAAACGTTATTATAACACCGCGGTCATTTTAAAATAATTTATACTTTAAAACCAAATATCATTGTCATTAATACGATATCATTTCCATTTCAAAACCAATAAAAATATAATATCATTTAAATAAATCCACATTTCCAAATTTCTGAATATTTCTTTCAATTCCTTTAAGCTTGAGATATTCTCTCTTTACATCATCTTAGACCAAACCATATTATAAAGTCATATCTTACATCTTTAATTTCAATAAGTTTCAAATCAATATATTTAAAGACAATTCTCACTTAAATACAATTTCAAATAAATTCATTTCCAAAATCATGTTATTTCAAAGTTATAACACTCAGAAACAAAACACTTAGAAACCATAATACTTTGAAATTATACATAGATTATTACATTTTAATAAAATCAAACTTTATTATTAAACTTACTATATAATGAACAAAATTATACATAGATTAAATTTAAGAATTTATCAATATATAAAATAATATTTATATAATATCAAAAATCCATTTTTATATAACCCATATATTACCCTCCAAAACCATAGAAATCATTTTCAAAAATATTTATATATAGACCAACAGTGTATGTGTATAAATTTCTACCTGATGATCAAGTGATACAGATATTTATCATTTCAATGCGCAATTTGAAATAAAAATACGGTTGTATATCATTACAAACTGCAATCCCGAAATAAATAACAATAAATCCATAAAGAATGATGTAAAATAAAACATCCATTCATCCATCATAAAAATCATACATCCATCTCAATCATCATCCAAAACAATCAATAATCATCAATATAGTACAGATAATAAATAAAAGGCATTTACTGGCAATTTATATCCAATAATAAATTAAATAACAATTTAATTCAAATAAATTCAATTTAACTAAGATGATGATTAAAAATATGCCAAACAGTCATAAATAAATTTCTAATCACATCATAAATTAATTTAACAAACATAAGAAATTTTAAAAGTTGTGAATGGGTTAAAACACTCACCTTTTGAATTTAAATTGAATTTAAATCCAATTTAAACCCAAAATATGAACAGACTCAGAATTCGTCCAAACTAGCGTCAAAATGTCCAAAATTCAATACAAACCTAGAGGAGAAAACCGTGCGTAAAACGGACCTCGTATGCGAGAGTTATGCAAAGAACATTCAAAATAAAATTTAAATAAAAAGAAGAAAACACGTCAGCAAGCGGCATCCCCTACCTCACACACAAAGCCTCGTCTACAGTAAAAGAACGCACCCATCTTCACCGCAAACCAGCGCCTTTAACCACCAAATTCTCTCTCCTACGACCGCCTGAGACGATCGCGCCACCACCTACGCGTTTGGCCTCCTCCGCCATGCCTAACAGTGCCCCTGACGTCGCCTTCATCTTCCTCTAGTAGCGCCGTCGCCACGTACAAGAACTAGGATTTCGACCCTAGTTTCCCCAATTCCGACTGCCACAGGCCGAAGTAGATGATGCGACCACTACCTCAAGATTTCCAACAACACTCTCTATGAAACCCATTTCTGAATTTCGTTGATTAGATTCAAAAAAAGGAAACCGCAATTAGCCTTAGGGTTTCGAAATTTTCAAGGTTTGACCACGATTTACCGATGATTGAAGCACAATTTCTAAAAACAAACACTAGATGTTGATTCGTATTTTCGAGATATTTGATATATAATTTTTCTGAATTTTTTTGAGGAGTTTGAAATTTTGGTTTGGTTTTGAATTGCAATTGGATTTGGAACTGAGAATTTGTTTGTCTGCCATTTAGAAGAAGAGATAGCTGAATTGTACATACAGAAATGAGGAATAAGAAATAGGCTAGGCTTATAACAAGGAATATATAGGCGAAGCTGAAAAATAGAGGAACATGTACGATTGGTTTGGACCGTCGAACGATAAATGGCCCGAAAAGCCCGTTTCAACTCCGGAACGAAATTGGGTCAACCCATATATCAAAATAGATGTTTTTAAATATTTTAAATGCAATGGAATAGGTTTCAAGTCCAAATTCAATCATATGAAGATGTTATGATAGAATCAAATTATTTCAAATTGATTTCAATTGATTTCAATTTAATTAATTTCTGGGCGTTTCGAGTCCGTACAATCAAACGACAAGTCCGATCGTTACGAAACTTGAAACCCTATAATAATTCACCGTTACGGATCCGATGAAACTGGTTTCGTCGAAATCCGAGTCTGTGGCCAAAATTGCTATTTTTACATTGATTAAATAAATTAATAATTAATTAATTAAATCCAATTTTCAATTTCAATTCTATAATTGACAATTTTTATCATTTTTAAATTTCTTAATCATTTGTACTAATTTTAAACAAATTTAGATGTCACTTTAATGTTGATTCAATCATCAATTTCAGCGTTAAATTACCATTTCATCAAATTCAGTAATTATAAATTAAATTTTCAATAATTCCATTGAATTTACTTTTCATTCTTATTATTCAATTCATCATGGCCAAAAGGATGAAATTAACATTGGGTCCATAATCTATTACATTATATTCTCAAATTCCATCTTGATTTCAGTTTACGTAATAATTAAATATTAAATTTCATTTAATTGCAATTAATCCAATTATTAAGTTAAAATTCCAATAAATTAATAAACCTTGATATCCATTATTTTCATTCAACCAATTGTCATAGTATGAATAGAATTAACATTATTTCCTTAATTTACACTAACGTGACCTTGAATTTTATTTTCCCTCCGTATTAAATTACCAAAATTAACAAAATTCAATTATCGAAAATTTTGGGTCGTTACACTCTCCCCCACTCAAAAATTTTCGTCCCCGAAAAGGAAAGAGAAGAGTAAAGAAAGAATTAAGTAAACAATACATCTTATTCAAAATACTAACTTTATAAACAAATAAACTTACAAAATTTATTAATTTAAATAAAGTATACCAATTTATAACCATCAAATCTTTTTATACTCAAATTAATAAAATTTGGAAAATATTTTTCAAAATTTTCTAAGTCCAAAATTTACGGAAAATTCCGGCAGAGTCTCCTTTGTACGGGGAGGCTCGGAAGAAAATATAATATCATATATAACAATATATATCACAATATTTCAAAATAATATATCCCAACAATGGGAAAATATATATAATAACGCTAGAAAACCGTATCCGCGAACGTACCTATTTGTCGGGCGAACAAATGCTTAATTATGAAACCAAAAGCAGTAGCAATTACTTCCATAACCTGCATTTCACTTATATAATCCAAAAGAGTTAATAATTATATAAAATAAAATATTAAAGTTGTCAGGACCCGATTCTTCGACTTCCGAAAATTCAACATCGATACTCACTTTATCGACTGCCGAGTAATCGAACGACGGAAAACCGAACACTGAGGGTTTTAAGAAAGAAGAAAAGAAGAAAAAGTAGAAAAGAAGAGAAGAAAAAGATAGAAGATGGAGAGAAAAGAGAATAGAAAAAGATAGGGAAAAGAAAACAGAAAATAGAGAAGAGATAGAAAATAGAAAATAGAACGGAACAGAAAACAACTGAACAACAACAGAATCTCACAATCGCAGCGGAACAACATATAATAATAAATGAATAATCTTTAAACAAAGAACTATATCAGTTATTACATTTTATACATTACATCATATCATCAGATTGTACAACAACAACAACAACATACAGTGCAGCGGAAAAAGGAATACTATATACTAGTAATACGCCATGCCATCCATCTTGCCTCCAGCAACTCCTGAATATCCAGAATATCCTGATAAACCTAACTCTTGACTGCCCGTGTGGAAATTGGTGGGCACCCAGAGTTTAGGAAGGAAAACAATAAACTCCAAGTCAGTCATGTGACTGGTGTGAGAACTCAAAACAGTTTATTTATCTTTAAAATCAAAATAGAGGAATATTTTTTTATTCAATTCGTAATGCTTTTAAAAATGAGACTACCATAAGGCCTCCCGCACACACACACAATGCAAACGCAGAATCGGAGGAGATTTCTCCTTATGATAGTCAAAGATGCTTGATACGCATTTAAAAATAACATTTGATATTATTACTAGTGCATATTGTAGGAAAAATTTATTTCGAAAGTAGAATATAAATCTTAGCCAATATACGACCATTATCGTATGCCTACTATAGCTACCATCCAAACAGTGGGGCGCCACCATAAGTGAATGATAGGTTCTACAACTAATACCGTACAAGTCTCGTATTGTTTCTTTGGATTTCCAATGAATGATCAGGCCAAGGAACTTCCCATTGCCACATGAGAATGCCTCTGGATGGACATCCCCGAGAACCAAACCGGATCTCTACCAACACAAGGCCGGGTTACCCCTAACTGAGTAACAACTGACCGAATATGCCATCCCCCGGTCCTTTGGGACCTTTCACCGAGCGCTGGCAATCAATTCACACAATCATAACAAAGTGTTTTCAACATGAGTAAGTATCTGGGCTCCATACCATGATACCACCCTTTTCCAGAAGGAAATGCACACATCCTAAAGGGCGCTACCCCTCATAACCTTGCTGCTTCTTTCCTGTTTTGACCATTCACGGGGTGTGAGGCTCGACGAAGTCACGTCCACAAAAACATACTTTATACAAAAGCCATGCTTTGGGTCAACAAATGATCATAGAAATGATCACCAGGATAGACGATCAAATAAACGATCCTATCACAAATAATCAACACAATGATCATTTACAGCAACACTCAGCATGTCACATTACCAAATTGGGAATATATCGCTGATAACATTCAACTACATAACCTCTAAGCTCGTACGTCTCAGAGAAGGGTGTTAAGCTAAAAGAATAAATTCTCCGCCACCAACAGAAATATATTTGAAAGAAATCGGCTTTACATCTCAATTTGTAATGTCAGACATACAATCCATAAAGTCTGTTCCGGGCTCGAACAAAACCGAAGGCACTTCTTACGAAGCCCTTGCAATCCGGGTATTCACAATCTCGATCGAATTTCCCATCACTTAAGGAATCTCTATACCAGGAGCTACCAGTGCAGAGACAATCGATAGGTCATCCTATCGCTTTCACAAATACTCGGTCTTCAACACCGGTCTTCAAATGCAATTCACAACGACGTATCACATATTCGGAATGGGTTATACGACCCCATGGTCCTTTCCCGGTTAACCCGAATAGTGAGCGCTTATTCAAAAATAAGTGTGGCATTCAAATTCAAACAAATCACATCAATTACCCATTCAAAGGGAAATATTGATAGTCGGTTATTGAACTATCAATCGATATGCACACATCACCAGTTTCCAAATAATTTTCCAAATTATTTATTTTCCAAAATATCTTTACAAGATATAAAATTCAATATCTCAAAAATAAATCAATATTTATTTTTAATCAAATTCCACTTTCTTTTATAAATTCCATAGTGAATTTATATTTCAAAATATCAATGAATATTCGATTTCAATTATTCATTTCAATTTATCTTCAAAAAGATAAATTCTCTAAACGTTTCATTTCACATTGGAAAAACATTTCCATACTTATTTATTCATAAGTAATTCACAAATTTTATTTATTTTCAACATTTGGAAAATATTCAATATACTTAAATCGAAATTAAGTATACATTTCATTCTTTAAGGAAATCATTCTCTTAAACATATTTATTTGGGCCAAAACGAATGTTGCGTAAAACATCGTTACGACAACCCAAAATCACTAGTATAGGGATTCGAAATTTAAATAGATATATAAATCCCAATACTATACAAAACATTTCCTTTCGGAAATCATTTACTATAACAACAGTGTTATAGTCCACCATTTCCTTCTATTTCTCGAAAACGTCTATTTCAACAATAAATGTTGAAATCTATGGTTTCGAATCTCAACACATTTTAAAACATCGTTAGATCGTTTTAATTCTGTTTAAAACATCACATTCAAAACAATTTCTTCAACATATTATTCACTATTCAAAAACGTGAATATACTATGTTAACACATTTCATCCTTTTATTCATTTTATTTCAAAGGATTATTCACAGTCAAAAATGTGAATATAACTCCATTAATAGGTTTCAACAATTTACTTATCAAAATAAGTCGTTTGCGAATTTATAAAACAACGTTTATAAATTCCATTTCTATTTATTTTATAACTACTTCCTTTATAAATTCCTTTATTAACCTATTCGATTTATAACTCAATTATAAAACAAAAGTTCACATTATAAGTTAAACACGTATAATTTATTTGTTTACAAGAATCGTTCCTTTGAACTTCATAATTATAAATCTTATAACTTATAAGATTCATTTATTTACCCAAATATATTCTTTAATAACTTCACAAAATTTATAAATCTTACTATTTATAAATTTCATTTATAACTTCACCATTTATAATTTTATAAATTCCATTCACTTATGCAATCCATTTTCACTTCATTCAAACACTTATAAAAACTCGTTTTATAATTCAAATGTTTTAATTTATAAATATCAATTTATAAATCCTTTATAAAATCAATTTATACTATTATTTTAAAACATCTTTAATCTCCTTTATAATTTCGCCATTCTCTTGATTTATAAAATAATTAAATTTTATAAATCTTATATTTAAACTTTTCACAATAAATTCTAAAATCCCGATTAAACTATTTTATAAAATCAATAGCATCATATTCTCAAAAATCAGTTTTTTTAACTATATTTCTCAAAAATCATAATTTTTATAACTTTAAAAATTGTAACGTTTATTTATTTAAAATGAATCAATTTCCAAACATACAGTATATTTTCAAAAATCACTTTAAAAATCATTTTTAAAGTTCCAAATTTGGTCTAGTGATGCTACACACCAAATAGTCAATCACGACAACAACGATATCATATATCGATATGATAATCCATCAAATATCAAAATATCTGAAATCAAATAAAAACTGTTGAGGAATCCAGTTGGATCCCTCCAACCTGTTTTCTGCATCCAAAAACATTAGCACAATACCAATTTCGCTCCAGTACGAAATTATCGCGGTATATGGGATTTTAAGTATTATCCGCTTAATAACGGCGCAATAGGGTCTCATCCGCTAAACAAAAAAATGCGGGAAATCAATAACTCCAATATATACATATGCCAATATATATATATTGCTATTATATATAATACCAATTTCACTGTTTATGAAATATTCGCGGTATATGTTTTTAATAAATAACATCCGCTTACTAACGGCGTATAATGTCTATTTTAACAATCAATAGATATCAATCAACATTCAAACATGCATTCAAATATTTTAAATCTAACTATTTAAAATAAAATCGAAACTGATTCGATTGAGTGAGAAGTTCTCACCTTGATTTCAATTTCGTTTTAGCGATTTATTTCGAATAAAATTAAACGGACGTTTAATTTTATCCAAAATTCTCACTAACTCCAAACGACTCCAATCCAATTTCATCGCGTAGCGCTTGTCCATACGATTCCAACGCAACTGATTTCGCGCTTTTTCGACCTCGTATGAAAAAGATATGAATATTTGAAGTTACACGATTTTTATATAAACAATTACAACATTTATATTAATTTTTTTTCTAACCAAAAACAATCCTAGCCCTTGGATCCAAATCCAATGCCTCTCCTTCATCTTCCCAAACCCGCGTCCCCCTCCAGACAATAGCCGTGCACAAACAACCCATAGCATAGAACTAGGGTTCCAAATTACTCCGCATATACTCGACTATACTCGATCATACCCTCACCATCTCGAAGCCTTCCACCACCACAACACTCGCCCCCAACCACCTGAAGCTCGGCCCCCTCCTCCTCCCGGAAATGCGTGCGCAAGTCAGTATGGTCGGCCCCACTTTGCTCCCTCCACGTCGCTCCAAACACGATCATGACCGTTGAATATGTAGTTCGTGTTGCCCTCTTCAACATTGTAGTTGAAAGTTTCTTGAATCGTTGCACGGATTTGACGATTTGGAGGGAGGAACGTCGCGTGTTTCTGGCTATTGAAGATAGTAGTGGCGGCGGCCTGTATAGATTAGGGTTTTGGGTTTCTTTTTTTATTTTTTTAGAAATGTTGGCTATTTATAAGGAACCGACGAAACACTATTCATCCCGGAAATTCCGAACTCCGATTTACGCGCCGTAACCAGCGTTTCTAGGGTTTACCCCGCGTTCCGGACACAATGTAACAGGTTTCGAAAGCTAATTCGGACATCTGTGCGAGTTATGGTTATAAACGCTCAATTTAAATTAAACCGATTTAAATCGATTTCTAGGCGTTTTAATTTGTACCGGACAAACCGTAAATCCAATTGACACGAAATTTTAAACCTTACAATAATATCACATTACGGATCCGATGAAACTGGTTTCGTCGAAATCCGAGACTTTTTGAAAAATGGCTATTTTAACTCGCCAAATTAAAATTAAAAATAAATCGATGCATTTCGAGCTGCCACGATCAAACGATAGCTTCGATTGACACGAAAATTGAAATCCGGTAATAACTAACTATTACGGATCCAATGGAACTAGTTTCGTTCAATTCTGAGACTGTTCAAAAATTGACTATTTTCACTAGTCGATTTAAATATTAAAATATTCAATTTTCACAAATTAACTTTTAATTCGATTTTAAAAGTTCTAAAATATCGTTCTAACTCCAATATGATAAAATAAAATTTGACAAATCATTTTCAATCATATTTAACTCAATTTTCAATCCATTTCATGGAATATTAATGAGAATATGAATGAATATTTATTGGTTATGGATGTTAGTTGGTTGATGTTTGCATTTGCTGTTTGTTTGCATTTGCTATGTTGACATATATAGTTATTATGTTGCTATATGTTGTATATCGATACTATTGTCTATATGCATGTTCTCATGTTGTTTGTTGAGTGTTTAGTAGGTGCGGATCGCGTTTGCTTCGCATTTGGAGCTCGCTTTCGCGCTATATTAGTCGTATATGCTTGCCAATAAAATATAAGGTACAATTTCTAATAACATTAGATTTTAATGAATTAACACTTATATTCATTATTTCATATCAACTTAATTCACATTCGATTGATTATTATCCAATCCATTCATTCAATTTTATTCAAAAGTTGAATTCCATTTACATAACTTAAATTCCTACTTATAAATAAATTCAGATTCCAAATTCTAAAGTAAATTTCCATTTTAACTTTAAATTCATTTTTATTTATAACTCATATTCATAAATATATTCATTAGTTTCACTTCTTATATATATAAGTTTATTTCACAATTGTGAATCACTTTAATTATAATTCAATTCTCATAATTCTTTTGCTTATACAATTATTCTTTTATTTAGATTATTCAAACATCCAAACAATCAACTTATATACACTTTAATAATTCTGAAAAATTATTTCTTTATATATAAAATATAATCAAGGTAAAATTATTTCATTTACCCAATTTAAAACAATATTGTGTCGAATTGTTCTATTCAAGTGTTTATAAACCCCTTCGGCATAGTTGTACAGACCGTGCTGACGAAGGTTCATATGCCACTCAACAAACCAATCATCACAATACAAAATAATTTTATATTCACTAACAAATACGCTCTCATAGCTATTATTACACTCAAATTCATTCTAGAGTACTACTGACTCTATCTCTAACGAGTAATACCCAACAGAACCATGGTTGTCGCTTAACCATATGTTCTGATACCACATTGTCTGGACCCGATTCTTCGACTTCCGAAAATTCAACATCGATACTCACTTTATCGACTGCCGAGTAATCGAACGACGGAAAACCGTACACTAAGGGTTTTAAGAAAGAAGAAAAGAAGAAAAAGTAGAAAAGAAGAGAAGAAAAAGATAGAAGATAGAGAGAAAAGAGAATAGAAAAAGATAGGGAAAAGAAAACAGAAAATAGAGAAGAGATAGAAAATAGAAAATAGAACGGAACAGAAAACAACTGAACAACAACAGAATCTCATAATCGCAGCGGAACAACATATAATAATAAATGAATAATCTTTAAACAAAGAACTATATCAGTTATTACATTTTATACATTACATCATATCATCAGAGTGTACAACAACAACAACATACAGTGCAGCGGAAAAAGGAATACTATATACTAGTAATACGCCATGCCATCCATCTTGCCTCCAGCAACTCCTGAATATCCAGAATATCCTGATAAACCTAACTCTTGACTGCCCGTGTGAAAATTGGTGGGCACCCAGAGTTTAGGAAGGAAAACAATAAACTCCAAGTCAGTCATGTGACTGGTGTGAGAACTCAAAACAGTTTATTTATCTTTAAAATCAAAATAGAGGAATATTTTTTTATTCAATTCGCAATGCTTTTAAAAATGAGACTACCATAAGGCCTCCCGCACACACACACAATGCAAACGCAGAATCGGAGGAGATTTCTCCTTATGATAGTCAAAGATGCTTGATACGCATATAAAAATAGCATTTGATATTATTACTAGTGCATATTGTAGGAAAAATTTATTTCGAAAGTAGAATATAAATCTTAGCCAACATACGACCATTATCATATGCCTACTATAGCTACCATCCAAACAGTGGGGCGCCACCATAAGTGAATGATAGGTTCTACAACTAATACCGTACAAGTCTCGTATTGTTTCTTTGGATTTCCAACGAATGATCAGGCCAAGGAACTTCCCATTGCCACATGAGAATGCCTCTGGATGGACATCCCCGAGAACCAAACCGGATCTCTACCAACACAAGGCCGGGTTACCCCTAACTGAGTAACAACTGACCGAATATGCCATCCCCCGGTCCTTTGGGACCTTTCACCGAGCGCTCGCAATCAATTCACACAATCATAACAAAGTGTTTTCAACATGAGTAAGTATCTGGGCTCCATACCATGATACCACCCTTTTCCAGAAGGAAATGCACACATCCTAAAGGGCGCTACCCCTCATAACCTTGCTGCTTCTTTCCTGTTTTGACCATTCACGGGGTGTGAGGCTCGACGAAGTCACGTCCACAAAAACATACTTTATACAAAAGCCATGCTTTGGGTCAACAAATGATCATAGAAATGATCACCAGGATAGACGATCAAATAAACGATCCTATCACAAATAATCAACACAATGATCATTTACAGCAACACTCAGCATGTCACATTACCAAATTGGGAATATATCGCTGATAACATTCAACTACATAACCTCTAAGCTCGTACGTCTCAGAGAAGGGTGTTAAGCTAAAAGAATAAATTCTCCGCCACCAACAGAAATATATTTGAAAGAAATCGGCTTTACATCTCAATTTGTAATGTCAGACATACAATCCATAAAGTCTGTTCCGGGCTCGAACAAAACCGAAGGCACTTCTTACGAAGCCCTTGCAATCCGGGTATTCACAATCTCGATCGAATTTCCCATCACTTAAGGAATCTCTATACCAGGAGCTACCAGTGCAGAGACAATCGATAGGTCATCCTATCGCTTTCACAAATACTCGGTCTTCAACACCGGTCTTCAAATGCAATTCACAACGACGTATCACATATTCGGAATGGGTTATACGACCCCATGGTCCTTTCCCGGTTAACCCGAATAGTGAGCGCTTATTCAAAAATAAGTGTGGCATTCAAATTCAAACAAATCACACCAATTACCCATTCAAAGGGAAATATTGATAGTCGGTTATTGAACTATTAATCGATATGCACACATCACCAGTTTCCAAATAATTTTCCAAATTATTTATTTTCCAAAATATCTTTACAAGATATAAAATTCAATATCTCAAAAATAAATCAATATTTATTTTTAATCAAATTCCACTTTCTTTTATAAATTCCATAGTGAATTTATATTTCAAAATATCAATGAATATTCGATTTCAATTATTCATTTCAATTTATCTTCAAAAAGATAAATTCTCTAAACGTTTCATTTCACATTGGAAAAACATTTCCATACTTATTTATTCATAAGTAATTCACAAATTTTATTTATTTTCAACACTTGGAAAATATTCAATATACTTAAATCGAAATTAAGTATACATTTCATTCTTTAAGGAAATCATTCTCTTAAACATATTTATTTGGGCCAAAACGAATGTTGCGTAAAACATCGTTACGACAACCCAAAATCACTAGTATAGGGATTCGAAATTTAAATAGATATATAAATCCCAATACTATACAAAACATTTCCTTTCGGAAATCATTTACTATAACAACAGTGTTATAGTCCACCATTTCCTTCTATTTCTCGAAAACGTCTATTTCAACAATAAATGTTGAAATCTATGGTTTCGAATCTCAACACATTTTAAAACATCGTTAGATCGTTTTAGTTCTGTTTAAAACATCACATTCAAAACAATTTCTTCAACATATTATTTACTATTCAAAAACGTGAATATACTATGTTAACACATTTCATCCTTTTATTCATTTTATTTCAAAGGATTATTCACAGTCAAAAATGTGAATATAACTCCATTAATAGGTTTCAACAATTTACTTATCAAAATAAGTCGTTTGCGAATTTATAAAACAACGTTTATAAATTCCATTTCTATTTATTTTATAACTACTTCCTTTATAAATTCCTTTATTAACCTATTCGATTTATAACTCAATTATAAAACAAAAGTTCACATTATAAGTTAAACACGTATAATTTATTTGTTTACAAGAATCGTTCCTTTGAACTTCATAATTATAAATCTTATAACTTATAAGATTCATTTATTTACCCAAATATATTCTTTAATAACTTCACAAAATTTATAAATCTTACTATTTATAAATTTCATTTATAACTTCACCATTTATAATTTTATAAATTCCATTCACTTATGCAATCCATTTTCACTTCATTCAAACACTTATAAAAACTCGTTTTATAATTCAAATGTTTTAATTTATAAATATCAATTTATAAATCCTTTATAAAATCAATTTATACTATTATTTTAAAACATCTTTAATCTCCTTTATAATTTCGCCATTCTCTTGATTTATAAAATAATTAAATTTTACAAATCTTATATTTAAACTTTTCACAATAAATTCTAAAATCCCGATTAAACTATTTTATAAAATCAATAGCATCATATTCTCAAAAATCAGTTTTTTTAACTATATTTCTCAAAAATCATAATTTTTATAACTTTAAAAATTATAACGTTTATTTATTTAAAATGAATCAATTTCCAAACATACAGTATATTTTCAAAAATCACTTTAAAAATCATTTTTAAAGTTCCAAATTTGGTCTAGTGATGCTACACACCAAATAGTCAATCACGACAACAACGATATCATATATCGATATGATAATCCATCAAATATCAAAATATCTGAAATCAAATAAAAACTGTTGAGGAATCCAGTTGGATCCCTCCAACCTGTTTCCTGCATCCAAAAACATTAACACAATACCAATTTCGCTCCAGTACGAAATTATCGCGGTATATGGGATTTTAAGTATTATCCGCTTAATAACGGCGCAATAGGGTCTCATCCGCTAAACAAAAAAATGCGGGAAATCAATAACTCCAATATATACATATGCCAATATATATATATATTGCTATTATATATAATACCAATTTCACTGTTTATGAAATATTCGCGGTATATGTTTTTAATAAATAACATCCGCTTACTAACGGCGTATAATGTCTATTTTAACAATCAATAGATATCAATCAACATTCAAACATGCATTCAAATATTTTAAATCTAACTATTTAAAATAAAATCGAAACTGATTCGATTGAGTGAGAAGTTCTCACCTTGATTTCAATTTCGTTTTAGCGATTTATTTCGAATAAAATTAAACGGACGTTTAATTTTACCCAAAATTCTCACTAACTCCAAACGACTCCAATCCAATTTCATCGCGTAGTGCTCGTCCATACGATTCCAACGCAACTGATTTCGCGCGTTTTCGACCTCGTATGAAAAAGATATGAATATTTGAAGTTACACGATTTTTATATAAACAATTACAACATTTATATTAATTTTTTTTCTAACCAAAAACAATCCTAGCCCTTGGATCCAAATCCAATGCCTCTCCTTCATCTTCCCAAACCCGCGCCCCCCTCCAGACAATAGCCGTGCACAAACAACCCATAGCATAGAACTAGGGTTCCAAATTACTCCGCCTATACTCGACTATACTCGATCATACCCTCACCATCTCGAAGCCCTCCACCACCACAACACTCGCCCCCAACCACCTGAAGCTCGGCCCCCTCCTCCTCCTGGAAATGCGTGCGCAAGTCAGCACGGTCGGCCCCACTTTTCTCCCTCCACGTCGCTCCAAATACGATCATGACCGTTGAATATGTAGTTCGTGTTGCCCTCTTCAACATTGTAGTTGAAAGTTTCTTGAATCGTTGCACGGATTTGAAGATTTGGAGGGAGGAACGTCGCGTGTTTCTGGCCATTGAAGATAGTAGTGGCGGCGGCCTGTATAGATTAGGGTTTTGGGTTTCTTTTTTTATTTTTTTAGAAATGGTGGCTATTTATAAGGAACCGACGAAACACTATTCATCCCGGAAATTCCGAACTCCGATTTACGCGCCGTAACCAGCGTTTCTAGGGTTTACCCCGCGTTCCGGACACAATGGAACAGGTTTCGAAAGCTAATTCGGACATCTGTGCGAGTTATGGCTATAAACGCTCAATTTAAATTAAACCGATTTAAATCGATTTCTAGGCGTTTTAATTTGTACCGGACAAACCGTAAATCCAATTGACACGAAATTTTAAACCTTACAATAATATCACATTACGGATCCGATGAAACTGGTTTCGTCGAAATCCGAGACTTTTTGAAAAATGGCTATTTTAACTCGCGAAATTAAAAATAAAAATAAATCGATGCGTTTCGAGCTGCCACGATCAAACGATAGCTCCGATTGACACGAAAATTGAAATCCGGTAATAACCAACTATTACGGATCCAATGGAACTAGTTTCGTTCAATTCTGAGACTGTTTAAAAATTGACTATTTTCACTAGTCGATTTAAATATTAAAATATTCAATTTTCACAAATTAACTTTTATTTCGATTTTAAAAGCTCTAAAATATCGTTCTAACTCCAATATGATAAAATAAAATTTTACAAATCATTTTCAATCATATTTAACTCAATTTTCAATTATTTTCATAATTTAACATATTAAATTATCGATTTAATTATTCAATTAAATCCAATAATTCAAGATAAAAATTTATTTGACTTATAAATTCACTTCTTAATATTCAAAATTAATTAAATATTCAAATTTTAATTAATAAAAATTCTGGGTTGTTACAAAAGTTTTTTCAACCACTAACAACAAATCAATATCAACAACAATCACTTGCAAGCAACATACAATCATCATAAAAAAATCAACACAAATCAATCATCCATTCATATCAAACAAAACAAATAGCTGTTCGGGTTCAAAACTTTAAATTGTACAGAATGGAAAATAAACTATTAAGTGCAACATTTACTCCACAGTTTTAGATGAAACTAAATAGATTATTCATACATCCAAACATTTTTAAAATATCCTTGCCCAAACAACCATAAACTAAACAACCAACAATTTCAAACATTAAATCAAGTTCATTTTAATCAATTTCATTTCATAACATTTGTTGTTTGATTTCCCTTTCCATTCATATAATGATTTATCTTTTTAATTTACATTTATTTCTTAAAAACTTTTACTTCCATTCACTTATTCAGTGTTTATTTCATCATCATTTTTTTTCATCCATTACTTACAATTATTCAATATCTTAGAATTTCAATTTATTTACTTAAGTTTATAATCATTTATTTATAATACTTATCTTCCTATTATATTTAATTATAGTAAAATTTTCAATTATACTTAAGTTTATAACAACTACAACAATCAAGTTTTATTTATTAAAGAATTCCATTGAATACTTTCATTACTTCAAGTTTTTTACTTGTACAACATCCATTACAATTTTCTTATAAGCAGTAGAACTTTTAATATTAGGTAAGTCATACATATGCTTTCAAGGATGCAATAGAAAGTTACACAAGTTTATTTTATTTCTTTTAATTAACTTAATGTTCAATAATAATATCCTTTATTTCATAGGTTACAATTTTAAATTTCTTTTAATCCCATTTATAACTTAGCATTAAATCTCTTATATCATTTAGGGTTTTCGATTATTAGTTAAATTCCATTTCACTACACTAATTTAATCTATTAATTAATGGAAACTTACGAACTAAATACCTGGTTTAATTTCAAACCATTTTAAAATAATAGATAAATATATACTTAAAACTTATATATCCAATCATATTTAAAACAATTAGAAATTTATATTTGGTTATCAAAATAAATCCATAGTAAAACTACTACAGCGTCCTTCCCACTTCAAAACTCGAAAATGAATGTCGATGATGTGTGCACTCATCAGCGAAATTATTTTCCAGTGACAAAGAGAGGAGTACATAACTTATTTCTTTCCCAAGTTCTTTTGAAACAATTCTTTCAAATTATACTGAAATATTTATATCAGAAAATACTTCTAGATAATATTATTATTATATTCCAAAAATCCTTTGAAAGCAGTTTCAAAAGTCCCGAAACTTAAGTTCTAAATTTCCAATTTTATATTCATTTTCTTTGTAAATTTTATTTCTCAATCAATATTTATAAATTTCACTAGCCAACAGCCAATATATTACAACCTGCTATAACCTTTATAAAAATTTTATTTTATATATAGAAAATATAATAGGTAATATTATTTCATTCACCTATATTCAAAACAAATATTGTGCCGGTCTGTCCTATTAAGTGTTCAGAAATCCATGTTGATGTCAAAGCGTCCTATGCACCAACCAGAATTTATAAATATAAAACGGAACAAATTAACACAATATCAAAACCTTGTATAAC
The DNA here is from genome assembly GCA_030765085.1 of Allium cepa. Lineage (NCBI taxonomy): Eukaryota > Viridiplantae > Streptophyta > Magnoliopsida > Asparagales > Amaryllidaceae > Allium > Allium cepa. The sequence goes on along the minus strand of CM060940.1, from coordinate 783,848,466 downwards.
TCTAACAAATACGCTCTCTCATATATATACACTCATTGACTCATCATAGGGTACTTCTACCCAATTAATAAAGAGTCAGACCCCACAAAGCTAAGGTTTATAACTAAACCAAAGCTCTGATACCAGATGTAACATCCCGCCTTTTTGTACGCTTTAAATCGACGATAAACCACACACGTCAGACTAAAACCATACAGAAGGGCAGATTGTTATTGGGGTGAATAAGGAAAGGAAGAGAAAGGAAAAAAATAGAATCTCACAGCGGAAAGACAAAATATAATAATCAAATAACAGTTCATGAAGTTGTTTTACAAAACATTTGATTATACTTATCGACACATATCAGAGTTACACATACCAGAGAATAATAAATAATGCAGCGGAACAGTATGAATGCAGTGGAATAATATAAAAAACAATAGTAATACAAATCTTCATCTTCGTCCTCCAAAGAAAAAGTCTTCGAATCCTGAAATGCTCAGATTGACCCGAGCGAATTATAAAGAGAAAACACTTGAGTCAGAACTAAATGATCTTATGTAAGTTAAATCAACAAAAAACAATGTGATTGGAACGACATCAGAGATGTTTACGAGATTTGACATCTCCTATCCAGTGTCTAACGTGAGTGCGGTAACTCAAGAATTGCTCGGGATTCACATCTCCTAAGGATCCGTTAAACTATTTACTATGTAGCAATATACGCTATTATAATAGTGTCTACAGTAAAGTTTAGCATAAATAAAAATAGCGTTAAGGATTTACATTTTCCACCTTAACACACTTTTATATTGCCATTGTCTATACAGTAACGTAATCTCCCCCGTACTGGGCGTCGTCAGAGGGCACTCCATAGGTATGGTACAAAACAAAATCATATAAGGCGCGCTAGGGTAGGTGACACGGCACAACTAGGAAATTCCAGGGTAGATATACCAATTACGCTTCCGGGCCAGTGGTAACGCATAGCCACAGCTACCGCCCACCTCGAGCCATACCCCCAAATAAAAAAAAAATCAAAAGTGGCCACCGAATCAATCGAAAAGTCAAAGTATAATATCGAAGGGACGTGTTCGATCAAAGTTGCTACCCACTAGCCCATCAATTGCTCCTGTTTTAGCCACCTTATGCCAACTCACGAGAGTCGGGTCCACGTTCATACCTCAAAGAAACATCGCCACCATCTTACTTCATTCTGGAATCTCCATCGCATACATGGTTGTTAAAGTGGCTCGGAGTTGGCAGAGAGTATGACAACTTTCATCCCAGTCTGTTTCACAACCAAACGTTGTTATAACACCTCGGTCATTTCAAAATAATTTATACTCTAAAAACCAAATATCATTGTCATTAATACGATATCATTCCCACTTCGAAACCAATAAAAATATTATATCATTTAAATAAATCCACATTTCCAAATTTATGAATATTTCTTTCAATTCCTTTAAACTTGAGATATTCTCTCTTTACATCATCTTAGACCAAACCTTATTATAAAGTCATATGTTACATCTTTTATTTCAATAATTTTCAAATCAATATATTTAAAGACAATTCTCAATTAAATACAATTTCAAATAAATTCATTTCCGAAATCATGTTATTTCAAAGTTATAACACTTCGAAACAAAACACTTTGAAACCATAACACTTTGAAATTCATAATTTCAAAACACTTCAATTTCGATAAAACCTTTCAATTTTGATATATTTCAAGGCTTTAAATATTCCATAATTTCAAAACTAAATCTGACAATTTCATATATATCTTAGTTCAATTTACTATTATTTATTTTTGAAATATTATTCAAATAATTCAATATCATTTGAATAAAACTCAAACTTGAAATATCCGTTAATCACCTTAAACCATCATCAAGTTATAAAATCATGCCCTTTAAAATCTCAAATTCAATAAGTTCCAGATTGCTTTAATTACATAAAATTCTTAAATTACAACAATTTTAAATCGATTTTAAACCCATCTTCTCAACCGTAATTTATGAATATCATTATAAACTCTATATATATGAAAATATAATTTAAATAAATACGTGACCATATTAAATTTTAATAAAATCAAACTTTATTATTAAACTTATTATATAATAAACAAAATTATATATAGCTTAAATTTAAGAAATTAACAATATATAAAATAATATTTATATAATATCAAAATTCCACTTTTATATAAACCCATATATTTCCTTCCAAAACCATAGAAATCATTTTCAAAAATATTTATATATAGACCAACGGTGTCTGTATATAATTTTCTACCCTATGGTCAAGTGATACGGATATTTATCATTTCAATCCGCAATTTAAAATAAAAATACAGTTGTATATCATTGCGAACCACAATCCTGAAATAAATAATAATAAATCCATAAAGAATGATATAAAATAAAACATCCATTCATCCATCATAAAAATCATACATCCATCTCAATCATCATAAAAAACAATCGATAATCATCAATATAGAACAGATAATAAATAACAGGCATTTACTGACAGTTTATATCCAATAATAAATTAAATAACTATTTAACTGGCAGTTTATATGCAATAGTAAATTAAATAACAAATTAATTCAAATATATTTAATATAAATGAGATGATGATTAAAAATATGCCAAACAGTCATAAATAAATTTCTAATCACATCACAAAATAATTTAACAAACATAAGAAATTTTAAAAGTTGCGAGTGAGTTAAAACACTCACCTTTTGAATTTAAATTGAATTTAAATTCATTTTATATCCAAAATTTGAACTGTCTCAGAATTCGTACAAACATGCGTCAAAATGTCCAAAATTCCAAAAGGAACTTAGTAGAGAAAACCACGCATAAAACAGATCTCGTATGAGAGAGTTATGCAATTAGAACATTCAAAATAAAATTTAAATAAAATAATTAAATAAAAAGAAGAAAACACGTCAGCAAGCCGCATCCCCTACCTCATGCACAAAGCCTCATCTATAGTAAAAGAACGCACCCATCTTCCCAATGAACCAGCGCCTTTGACCACCAAATTCTCTCTCCTACGACCGCCTGAGACGACCATGCCACTACCCATGCGTTTGGCCTCCTCCGCCGCGCCTAACAGTGCCCCTGACGTCGCCGCCGTCCCCCTCTAGTAGAGCCGTTGCCACATACAAAAACTAAGGTTTTGACCTTGGTTTCCCAATTTCGATTGCCATAGGCCGAAGTAGGTGATGCGACCACCACCTCTGGACTTCCAACAACACTCTCTACGAAACCCATATCTCAATTTTGTTGATTAGATCCAAAATCAGAAAACCCCAATTAGCCTTAGGGTTTCGAAAATATCAAGGTTTGACCACGATTTACTGATGATTGAAGTACAATTTCTAAAAACGAACACCAGACGTTGATTCGTATTGTCGAGACATTCGATACATAATTTTTTTGAGGAGTTCGAAATTTTGATTTGGTTTTGAATTCCAACTGGATTTGGAAGTGAGAATTTGTTTGTCTGCCATTGAGGAGGAGAGACAGTTGAATTGTATGTATAGAAATGAGGAATAAGAAATAGGCTAGGGTTTATAACAAGGAATATATAGGCAAAGTTGAAAAATAGAGGAACATATATGATTGGTTTGGACCGTCGAGCGATAAATGGCCGGAAAAGCCCGTTTCGACTCCAGAACGAAATTGGGTCAACCCAATATTAAAATAGATGTTTTTAAATATTTTAAACGCAATGGAACAGGTTTCAAGTCCAAATTCCATCGTATGAAGAAGTTATGCTAGAATCAAGTAATTTTAAATTGATTTCAATTGATTCCAATTTCATTGATTTCTGGGACAAGTCCGATCATTACGAAACTTGAAACCCCACAATAATTCAGTGTTATGGATCCGATGAAACTAGTTTCGTCGAAATCCGAGTCAATGGCCAAAATGGCTATTTTATATTGATTAAATAAATTAATAATTAATTAATTAAATCCAAATTTCAATTTCAATTCAATGACAATTTTTATCATTTTTAAATTTATTTAATCATTTATACTAATTTTAAACAAATTTAGATGTCACTTTAATGTTGATTCAATCATCAATTTCATCGTTAAATTACAATTTCATTAAATTCAGAAATTATAAATTAAATTTTCAATAATTCCATTGAATTTACTTTTCATTCTTATTATTCCATTCATTATGGCCAAATGGATGAAATTAACATTGGATCCATGATCTATTACATTATATTCTCAAATTCCATCTTGATTTTAGTTAACATAATAATTAAATATTAAATTTCATTTAATTTCAATTAATCCGATTATTAAGTTTAAATTCCAATAAATTAACAAACCTTGATATCCATTATTTTCATTCAACCAATTATCATAGTATGAATAGAATTAACATTATTTTCAATTATTTCCTTAATTTACACTAACATGACCTTGAATTTTATTTTCCTTCTGTATTAAATTACCATAATTAAAAATTTTAATTATCGAAAATATTGGGTCGTTACATCTGCAAATATTTATTTTCAGAGCTACAAAAGGATTTTGGAAAAAGAATGGGAATTTTATAATTTAATCTTTTTGAACTTAATATTGATATTTGAAACTATATCGATTTATTTTCTCTATGATGAGGATATCGAATAAACTGAGTTATAATACCAATTGGTATGACCTTTTAAGTAATAATTATCTAATTATCATTTGGACTTGTTATATAGAATATTACTGGATGGAGTGAGTGTAGTGCAGTAAACGAGCATGTAAAACCTGGTGGTGTGGGACATCGAAGTTGATATTCGTTCAGTTACTCCTTATGAGTAGATGACACGTAAGCTGGGATAAGCAATCCTAAGGCATTGCATATGTTGTGTATATAAAGGTGACGTTCGCTGGGGTGTGCACAACTATGTGCCTTTACATACATGTGTGTATGTGTGTGTATGAACGTCTATCATTTTTGTATGTACTTCTATTATTTTGGTGAGGGGTGAAGCAGATTAGGCTGGTATCCATTCTAGCGGCTTGATTGTGGGGTCGCATCTTGGATCAATGACACACCTTGTGCTATATAGCGGTATGCTACTATTGCGTACTATTACCTCGTGTCACATAGGCCAACAATTTGTTACCATTTGGGGGCACTTGTAGGTTCATGACCAATGCATAACATAGAGGTGCACCCGACTGATATTAGGTCATGAGGCCATTGAGGTAATTAAAGACAATGGTAGCACTACCAGATGGGCACGTGTGTAGGCTCCTAAAGCAAGAGAGTCGATGTCGGTCTTCTATCTAGTAATGATGTGTGTTAGATAGACATACAACATTTGTGCACCTATTGATTTTGATATTGTAGGATGAGAAAATGATGTGTATACTAGTGAATGTGTGTCCAATATATGGTCAATCCCCATATAGAAGATTATCAGGAAGTATAATCAAGGTTACGCCGAGGTGTTAGCCTATTCTTCATTGATATGTGGTGTTACTATATGTTTCGATATATAGATGTTTGGTTGATTCACCTATATGAGTATGGCAAACCCCTGGTATGTCAACTTTATGGTTATCTAAGAGGTAATCTTGGAATTTCTAAGTGCACGCTATAAGATAATTGATGCTTTCTTATGTATCAATGATGCTTCGATGTGTGGATGTTTCACCCATTATGTTACTATATTACTTGAATTGTAGCTTGACTTTGCTTTGATATGGGTGATGATATTGTTTAGTGTTCTTTCCAGGAAATGAACATGTTTATTGCTTTGTGCGGATACCGAGCATATATGGGTGAGTTGTATATGATTTTAAAATATGTATCATTGTTACCCCAAGGGAATATCCACGCGTGATAGCCCAATATTGCCTCATTCTCCGTATTATTATATAATATTACATAGTATTACTCCTTGGTAGAATGAGTATAGAGATGGAGTGTTATAGTTGGTCAGAGCAGGTTTAGAACAATACAGAGTATAAGAGACATGGGCGTCAGCCTTAGATGAGACTAAGAGTCTCCAACCTCATGGATGTGTAGTAGTTTATTGTATATACTTAAGTGATAGTGGAAGAATATGATGATTACTAGGGTAATCATTTGGGTATGTATTTGTATTTTCTTATTATATAATATCTTCATGTTTACCCACTTTAAGTGCAAGTCTCTATATGAGACACAAAGTAGTTGATGAAGGCAGTGAAGCTAAAAGTAGTTAGTCCGACCAATAGTGTCGGTATTGATGGTGACTATTAGACCTTTGTGTGGCTTAGAAGGGACTAGGTAGTTATCTAGTTAGGGAAGCTTAAGAAGACCCTGTTCATATCTCACACCTAGAATTCGTCACAACCATTTTGTGACAATGAAAATTAGAATAGCCTGACCCTGATGTAATTAGAGTAGCACAATAGAAGCTGATAGATTGCTTTCCACTAAGCGCACTGGTAGTTTCATTTATTATATGCCTATTTTTATTTATGGTTGCTTGGTTGTATTAAGTTGAAAAGATGTTTGAAATCAATCTTGAGTGTGGATTTGGTAGGATTTATCACTCAAAATTAGACTACTTAAGTCTTGATAATTTAACCCTTGTTATCTCTTCAGTATTGAAGTTACCATAAGGGATATTAGGGAAACTGATTTTCTTAAAGTATAATATTATATATAATAAATTATAATATTTTGAGATAAAATTTAATTGGATGCTTACTTGATGATGTGTGATGTTTGGATTGTTGCAAGTGATTAATTATTGATTGTAGTCATAAAGATCATTTGTAAATATTTTAATACAAGAAAGGATATTTTAATCAATCTTTTTGGGTAAAGCATACAGAGAGAAAGAGAGAGTGAGAGACACAAACACACACATACACACATGCAAATATATTATATGGTATTAGAAAATGTCTAATATAAAAAAGCAATCATTTTTATAAAGTAGGTTTAGTAAGGTATTTAAGTGAAGTTGATTTTGTGTAAAGTGCTTTAAGGATTCTAGTCAATAAACTTGGCCGACGTATCACTAGGGATTTCTAATCACTTAGATGAGGCATTTCGACACAATGATTTAAAAACAATACAATGTTTTGGAAAGAAATACAATTCATTGGAATGAGAAAATTGCTTGGAGAAAATATTATAAACAATGTTTGAAATGATTTTAACAATACTTTGAAAAGAGTAATATTTTGAAAATATATGTTGGTAATATGATTAAAAAAGAGCAATTATTTTTAGAAGTGAGAAAAATAAAATAGTATGTGGTGATAAATATGCATAGAAATGAGTTGTGATTTTTGATGTGATTTGAGTGAACGTTAAAAGAAATTTATAAGGAAAATACATATAAGTTATGAATATATTTTAAATTTAATCAAAAAATCATTTGCTGGATCCTAAATTAAAATGAGCTTATAACTAACTATTTTGAAGCGTGGATTTAAGAAAAATTAAATTTAAATAATAATGAATGAGATATCATCTATAAAAATATCAAATTGTAAATATTTGAAGAAAAAACATACATAAGTAATAGGAAGTCAATAGTATGAATTAGATATTGTAGCATAAAGAATTTTGAATTTTTGTTTTAAATTTTTTTGAAGGATCTTATAAAATATAATTTTGAAAGAAATAAAAATAAATACAAGAAAATGAGCTGGAGGAACTTTTTATTTCTTTTTTTGGACCTACGGATACGAACTTGTTTTTTTTCAATTCAAGGACGTGGGATTTATTTTTTCGTCCAAAGGAAATATTTTTATAACATTTAAACTTGCCGTTCATTATCATCGATCTTCTTGTTTCCTATCTTGTTCTTGATCTTTATCCTGATCTTCCTAATCTTAGTGTGTCGATCTTCATTTCAAGGACGCGTGTTTTATAATTTTTGTTCTTGATATTCTTGATTTTGTGTCGATCTTCATCGTATAATTTGCCCTCGATCTTCATCAAACAATTTCCAGTTCCTGGTATGTCGATATTATTTCTTATGATCTTCCGCTTATCTTCCTCTAATATACATGTATCAGTTATTAAGTATATTTTCGTTTTCTAGGTTGTACACTTTGTCTTCTTCGTCATTTCGGTTCCAGTTTAGATTTGTTTCAATGGTAAAGTAAGATTTAACGTGTACTATTATGTTCATTTAGCATTGTTTATTATTGTGCAATTTTAATGTTCATATGACATCTGTTAATTTTATATGTTAGTTTGTTGTGTTATGCTATGTTTATATAACACTCTCTGCTGTTGTATTCGTAATTTGTTTTCGTTTGACTATGCTATGTTCATTTAGCATTTGTTTTTTAATTATTTTATTTTTCTTTCATTTAGCACTTAACATTTATCATTTTATTTTTTTATATTTTTCTTTCTATGCTAATTTAGCATTTGTTGCATTCATAATTAATTAATTTAGCTTTTCATTTGATGTGCTATGTTAATTTAGCATTTTCTATTGTTGTTGTATTCATAAGATTAAGTAAGTTTGCTAATTGGTTTTTTTAATTCCTTTTGCAGTACTGATATCTACAATGATGAAGCAAATAGTTTGCTAATTACTATTGAACAAAATGAGAATTGTTATTCTACTCGACTCACCACAAGCTCTTCTTTTTTTGGTGTCAGGACTAAAATCAGTGAAGTTCGGTCACATATTAGTCCGTTTTCTATTGAGATATCTTATGTTCTTGAGAATAAGAACATATTTATTGATACCGATTCATATTTGACTAGTATTGTGTGCTTTCTAATTTTCAAAAAGAATGAATATTTTATCTTTATTGCTAAGGGAAATGTTTGTGCTATGGAAATTGATATTGGTGGTAGCGGTTTAGGAAATTCAAGTGTTCAAAGGATTTTAATTATTTGTAGTTCTGCTACAAATAGTGATTCCCACGCCGATTCTTCTTATTATTTGAAAGATATGTTGAAGAAATATTCTCGAAAAACTATTATGGATTTTCTTGGTTTTTGTTTTAATGGAGCTAAGGATTTTAAGGAGTTTTTAATGGCATATCAAATAAAAATGGGTTATGATTTGAATTTTGTTAGAAATTATCCTAATAAAATTTCGATATGTTGCTTTTGGTTGATGGATGGTTGTAAGTTTTATCTGAATGCTTATTCGGATCATGGTCTACTCTCTCGGTTTTTTAATAGAACCTACAATTTTGATCATTCATGTGGAGCTGGTCTTAGAGATGTTAATAGAGTTAACATTTAAGTAGATCTTTTAAATCATTGATTATTGATCAAATTCGAGATGCTCTTATGAAGAAGCCAAAAGATATTATCAAAGAGTTTAGAAGAGAGTATAATTTTAATCTTTCATATTATTATGCATATAGTGGAAAATAATTGGGTTTGAAAGAAATATATGGGGATGATGCTATGTCATATAATGATTTAAATTGGCATTTGGAGGCGTTACAAAAATTAAATCCTGGTAGTTGTGTGGCTATGGAGGTCAATTCTTCAACCAATCAATTTGAAAGAGTTTGCATTGGTTTTGGTGCTTGCCTACTTGGATTTAAGCATTGTCGGCTACTGATATTTTTTGATGCAACTACTTTAAAGGGAAGACCAGGTGTTTTGTTAGCTGCTTCTTCTAAAAGTAGTAATCAAGGCATGAGTTTCATTTAATTTTTATTTATTTATTTGCTAATGATATATGTCACTATCATTTTCTACAGCAGTACATAATTTTTTCACTCTAAAGCGGTTTAAAAGAAATGTTTATGTAGAAATATTTACAAAAACAAGGACTAAATTTTTTATGCAACAGTAAATAAAAGACTTTAAAATAACATATGCTAGATTCATATATCATAAGCGAATTTAGTTGTTTATGATAGAAAATATTAGCATATAATGCATGTTTGAATATTTAATATAATTCATGTTTCTTACCACTAATAGTTATTAATTATTTATTTTGTAGGTTTCTTTCCTCTTGTAATGGGTATTGTTTCACATGAAAACGAAGCTAGTTGGTCTTGGCTTTTATCCCATTTGAAAGAAATGCTTCATGGAGACCGGTCTTTAGTTTTTATGTCCGATCGTCACATTTTAGGTGTTCCGAAAATATTTCCTTCTTCTTATCATAGCTATTGTTTACTTCATATGGAACAAAATATTGGTATTGTTGTTAAGGTGGCTAAAGGAGATTCATCAATTATTGAGTTGTTTAAACTTTATGCTAGATCTTCTAAATGTATGATTTTGAGCGATATCTAAATTTAAGGATATTAGGGGTACGTCAGTGGAAATTGTTTTAAGAGATAAACCTTTTGACCATTGGACGGATTTATTTTTCCAAGGTAAGTGTTATGGTGAATATTCTTCTAATGTTGCAGAAAGTTATGCCAATAACTTCTTGTTTGGATGGTATTCGATTGAAGGTAATGGAGCAAATGGCTAGAAGGAGAGAGGAATGTCGTTTGTGGACAACTAATCTTTGTCCAGTTATGAGGAATGTTTGTCTAAGTCAGTCGATGATGACTTTGGTTGGGATGTTTATAAGTCTTTGGAATTTGTGTTTGAAGTTAAATCTCTTAAGTCGTAGGTTGTTGATCTACAAAATCGTTTATGTAGTTGTAATCAATTGGGAGATACTAGTATTCCATGTGTCCATGCAATTAAGTGCATTAACAAGTCTAGTTACCATCTTGTGATTATGTGGAGAAGTATTTTATTATTAATGCTTTTAGATCATCGTATTAGTGCTATCAATCCAATTCAAGATTTTGATAAGTCATTTTCTACTGAAAATGATGATATGATTAGGCCTCCTAAAGAGGTTCGTGGTATAGGAAGACCATCTACAAAGAGGCGTGGTTGATTTGGATATTCTCAAAATAAAAGAAATAAATGCAATCACTGTAAAGAAGTTGGTCACAACAAAAGGAATTGTCTTACTTCTTTAAAATTTTAAAAATTTTAATATTTTTTTAGTGTAATGGAGTAGTTTTTATTGTGCGAAAGTACTAAAGCTTATAGAAGAATGAAGTCAGACTATGTTAAATCATTACAAAATAAAATGTGAAATGTTTTGGTTATTTTATTTTCCCTTGTTTCTCAAGGTTTGTTTTTAGGATTCTATTATTTACTCATAGTGCAAAATTTTCAATATGAAATAAAGAATTGTACGAGCTTGTAACAACCCAAAATTTAAGATGTAATAATTAATTAACGAATTAATTAAATGATAAATTGTGAACTGTCAGAATTGAGCCGTGGGAGTTGTACCATTGTGTCCATGGTAATTTTCTGGTAAATTTCCATATATAGAACGTGAAAAGCCAAGCTAAGACGAAGAAGTTATGGAATAAATAAGAAACGAGATAAAATATATAGGGATGGTCGACACTAAGGTCGACCCTCACCATAGCTAGGTCGACCCTAGCAAATGATGGGTCAACATTAAGGTGGACCCGCCTACGTGAATATGAATTCTTTTACCCAGAACGATTTGAATATGTCATTTTGTAAATTTAACTCCACCTCATGCGTTTGTGCTTCCATCCGACGGTTCCTGTCGAGCCTATGACGTGGTTGCGCTAGATTTAATCTCCAAATCCAACGGTCTGAGATCCACAAGTGCCACTATAAATAAGACCATAGGCCTAGCTATTTTTCTCATTCATATTTTCTCCATCTGGGTTTATTGCCTAAGGCTGGATCCTAAAAGGAATATTTTTCCGAGCAGAAGATCTTTCTAATTAAAATATTCAATACCCATCGAGTGGATTAGGAAGGCCAAAGAAAAGAGCTAAGGACCATAGGTGAGTGTTTAAGTAATTATTTTAGGTTTTTAAGTAATTTAAAATAACGGGTTTCCAATAGTTCTACTTTTATACAGTTTTGGGAAAACCTTTATACAAGTTTATTTACACTTTTAGACTTGTTTTTCAGTCTATTTTCTTTGAGCTATTCTTTTTCAGTTATTTGCATTTATTCACTATTAATTATAGCTTTTCTAATTATTTACGGTTATTTACAGTATTCATAGTTATTTACTATTATTTACGTTTTATTTACATCTACTCTACGTTTATGATTTCTTTTGTAATTGCCAGTTTCTTTTTAATTTCCATTTTACGCAAATGGAATAAATAGAATAGAATAAATTGCAACTATGGACTAAAATATAAGAAAACTGAATTTACAGAAAATAGGATGTAAAATGAGAAGAACTATAATAAATTAGACTTAGACTGAAATAGGAAATTTGATATTTACAAGCTGAGTTATAACATGTAATTATAACTAAAAATGGAAAATAGAAGAAATAGCAGAAGTAGCTTATTTTTATATACTTAGCCCTTGGGTTAAGTTAAAAAGTACAATTATAACATACAGTTTATAATTAGAGACAATAATTAAGTAGAATGAACAGGAAAGACTTATTTTAAGACTTAAATTAAGTTACTAAGCAAATAAAGTAGAAATAACAGAAGAGGCTTATTTTAATAAACTTAGATCTTGGATTTGGTTAATAAGAAAGGTATAAAAGATTTATATTATAGGCACAACGGTGTAGTCCTTTACCGATATTGAAGATCTGTATTGCAGGCCCAATAGGGTAGTCCTTTACAGATATAGAAGATTGGTATTGTAGGCCCAAAGGGGTAGTCCTTTACAGATATAGAGGCTTATTTTAAAACTCGCATTAAGTTAAGAAGAAAAAATAGAAGTAAGACCCGTACCAACAACATTCCCTTTTTCAGCTAGGTCTCACAATATATTAGGCGAGGCTATGGCACAATTATGCTGGAATAGTGGTAAATAAGAGGTCAATAAATAGAAGTTCAAATCATGGCATTTTAGACAAGGGGTGGGACGACCCGGAAATTTTAACATTTGAAATTGAGATAATTAATTGATTTTAAATATTTGAATGTTATTTTAGCTTGAATTTCAAATATAAATATGGATTTGGCAATTAAATTATTGAATTAAATTTATTGAAGTTGAGTAAAATATTGAATCTTGATTTTTAAGCTGATTAAAAATATTTTTAAAAGCTTAGAAAATTCATATTAATAATACTGAAGATAATGGAAGCTTCAGAATTGGATTTGAAAATGTTTTGTTCAGTTTTGAAATTATATCGTTTAAATCGGTATTTAAAAACAACCTTCCGAGGCACAGTCTCGGAATTCGATGAAAACAGTTCCATTGGATGCGTAACATTGTATTATTATCAGATTTTAATTTTCGTAGTGGTTGGAGTGATCGTTTGGCCGTACGATAAGTAAACGCGCTGAAATTTTATCGAAAATTTAATTTAATAGCTGAGTCCAAAAAGCTATCTTCTCCATACGATCGAATTTGACTCGGAATCTTCCTCATTGCATTTGGAATAAGGGTATAACCTTATGAATGCCTAGCACACACCTCGATTGGAGATTGAAATTTTGAGTTGCGGAACCGTGGCAATTTTAATTTGAATTTGAATTTAAATTAAACAAATTTAAATATTCTTTTGCAATTGATAAGTTTTTACACGTTTCATTTATTTCTAACACCTGGAAAATGAAAAGGCACACGTTCGTTAATTTTTTTTCCTGAAAAAACGCAATCGATGAAATAAAAAACGAAAACATTTTCGTTTAAATTAAAATTTACTCTTCGTTTCAATCAAGATTTAAAATCCATGGCCATAGCCTCTTTAAATCAAACGAGAGATCAATATTCCTCAAATAAAAAAAAGAGGGGCGGATTCGAATCGAATTCCCAAATCGCGAGCGAGGCCGTGGCACTAGGGTTCTAAACATCAATGGCGACTTGCGATAGAGTCAGCGACGCGATTTATGAAGTCAAGGGCCATGTCGAGCGAGGGGGGATAGTTCGCGTGTGATTGAAGAACGAGGGGTTTTCATTCGAGGTGACATCGGCAAATTGTTCAGCGACATTCGTCGCGAGGGCACGGTAGTGACGTCGAAGCACGTGGTGGGTCGATTGAATCGTGTCGAGGAGTTCATCGACATTGCCGCACTGCCATCAACCTCAGCGCGATGGGAGCAGCGCGTCGATTAAGTGGCGTAAGGATGTTCGCGATAACGGCAGGGTAACGATTCCCTTTCTATTAAATTTAAGTTGAATGAATAAATGTTTGTGTGTGTGTGTGTGTGTGTGTGTATATATATATGCAGGGAAGAATTACTGCCTTATTTTACAAAGACAAATGTATATATGAATTTACAGTATTATATACATGCATGTAGCAAATAATATACAAGAAATATATATATATATATATATATATATATATATATACACATATACATATACATATAAATTTTTGAGAATTTTGAAATAATTGAAATTTATTAAAAAAATAGATTTTTGGAAATCCATAATTTATTTTCAAAGTGGAAAATATAAAATAAATATACAAATTTCAATTTACTAAAGATGATCTATTAAAGGAAATACTAGTTTAAGTTAAACTATTAATTTAAAAAATGTAATTTTTGGTTCAAATTAAATAATTAGTTAAAGAAAAAAATAAATTTATTTAAGCGATAATTGATTTTCCAATTGTTCAAAATATTAATCAACTGTATAATGTTTATACAAGGTCAAAATTGCAAAGAAAACAAGCCGGAATGGAAATGAGTTGGAATGGATTGCATGCATCGTTAAAGATGAGATCTTCTCACTCAATCTGATTTTTCTATTTAATTTTAAATAGTTAAATTTAAAATTGTTGATTGTGTGCTTGGATGATAAATTATTATCAGTTGTATTGGAATAGATCCTATGCGCCACCTAATAGCGGATGATATTATATATTAAACCCATATACCGCGATATTCCACCTTGAAGTGGAATCGGTATTAAACATGTATTTGGAGTGATTGATTTCCATCATTATATAGCGGATGAGACACTATGCGCCGCCTAATAGCAGATGATATTTTATAAATCCCATATACCGTGATATTCCACCTCGAAGTGGAATCGGTGTTTAATTGTTGTGCTAACGTCTGTGGATGCAGGGAAACAAGTTGGAAGGATCCAACTGGATTCCTCAAATATTGAATTTGTTTCATATGTTGTGTGTTGCTTATTTATAATCTCTATGTGATTATATTTGTGATTAAAATCGTTGAAGGCTATAGTTTAGCCGAATATATTTTTAGTATCGTAGGACACTGGAAATAAATAAAATTGGATTTTTGAAATTCAAGTTGAAAGTTATAGTAAAAATTTATTTTTGAATTGGATAAATTTAAAATAAGGAATTTTAAAGGACAAGGTTTAATTTTTCTTGAAAACCTATTAAATAAATTCCAAATTGCGGGAAAGAATTTAATAAATGGGTTTTAAGTAATATTGTTTTGATGGTTGAAGAATTTATTTAATATACGGATTTTAAATAATTTGAAAGAGATAAAGAAATTTATTTTTAAAAGAAAATAAATTTAGAAATCAAATTTGGTATTTGAAACGATTTTAGGAAAATCAATTTGGAATTTGATTTGGTGTCTGAAATAAATTTAGAAATTGATATGAAAATTTATTTGATGTTTTAAATAAATCTTTAGGAAATCAATATGAAAATTGATTTAGTGTTTGAATGAAAATCGATTTGGTGTCTGAAATAAATTTCGAAAATCAATTTGGAATTCGATTTGGTGTTTGAAAGTGAATATTTGAAAAACGATTTGAAAATTGTATATCAGTGGATATTTGAAAGTTTAAAATTCACAATGGGAATTTTGTAAAGGAAAGGGAATTTTGTTTTAAAAATAAATGTTGGTTTATTTTTAAAAGTGTGGAATGGAATTTACAGATTTGGAAGGTAAATTAAAATAAATCGAGATGATTTATTAGTTGATTTAAATGGACTACTTTGAAATGGAAAGAGAATTCTTTCCTAAAAACCCAAGTATATTTTTAAAGTAGCTTTTGAAGTATAAATTAAAAGTTCTAGAAATTGATTTGAAAAAAAATATTGTTGGAGAAATTATTTTTGGGAATTGTTTTAAATCTTTAAAGTAAAGATTTATTTAATTAATTACAAAAGGGATTGCTTTAAAGATTAAATTGATATTTGAGTTATAAAATAGTTATTCAAAATATTTATACTCTATCTACTAATTTTATTTTAAAATTAGTTTGGATTTGAAGCATTATATGGGGTATTGGTATAATATTTTCATATCTAATATTTAGATAAGTATTTAGAAATAGTTTATTCTAAATGTTTCTAAATATAATTTGGATAAGTAATTTGAAATATTTTAGAGTATTTGAACTCGGCAAATTTTCAGTAGGAATGAATAAATATTTGGAAATATATTTCGCGTAAGGAAAATGATTTGAAATTAATTTCCAGAGGTTTGAAATGTGGAAAGTAATTTGAATTTTTTTTTCAAAGTGTTGAAGTGTAAAAAAAATTATATCTTGTGAAGATATTTTGAAAATAAATAATTTGGAAAAATTATTTAAATCTGGGTGATTGTCATGAATATTGTTTGATAGTGATTGTGGTAAATGTTGATTGGCAGTCAAATAACCGACTATCAATATTGATCTTCGAATGACATTTGAATTTCGATGCGACCGGGGATCGGATTCCGAATGGTTATCCGAAATCCACATCGAACCTTTGTGATGGTGATGGATCTTTTATTTAAAAGATCAAAGTGAAAATTTGTTGTGATTTGTTTGAAATCTGATTGAACACTTATTTTTTTAAAATAAGCGCTCATTATTCGAATTAGCCGGGAGAGGGCTTTATTTCATAAAACCCATTTCAAATAATGATATGATGAAATTGGATTGCATTTGAAGACGGTGTTGAAGACCGGTATTTTCGAAAAGGGAAGGATTACCTATCAAATGTCTCTGCACTGGGTTGCTCCGGTATAGAGATTTTATCACCCTTTGTGATGGGGATTCCGAAAGTGATTAGTGAATATCCGGATTTGCAAGGGCTTCTTTGAAGTGCCTTCGGTTCCATTCGATCCCGGAATGGACTTGTATGGATGTGTGTCTGACATTACACTTTGAGATGTAAAGCTGGTTTCTATCAAATACATTTTTGTTGGTGACGGAGAATTTATTCTCTTAGCTTAACATCCTTCACTGAGACATACGAGCTTAGAGGTTATGTAGTTGATAGTTATTAGTGATACACTTCCAATTTGGTAGTGTAGCATACGAAGTGCTGCTGATCATTTGTTGATTAAAGCATGACTTTGTGAAAAGTGTAGATTTGAGGATGAGATTTCGTCGGACCTCATACCCCGAAAATGGTCAAAACAGGAAGAATGCAGCAAGGTTATGTGGGTCGCGCCCTTAGGGTATGTCATTTCCTTTTGGAAAAGGGTGGTATCATGGTATGAAGCCTAGATATTTAACCTATGTGGTTCCTGCAAATTTATTATACTTTATGGTTGTTGCTTTGTGGTTGAGGATCCTTGGATAAAGGTCGCAAACGACCGAGGGATGGCATATTCATGTAGTAGTTACCTAGTTACAAAGGTAACCCAACCTTGTGTTGGTAGAGAGCCGGTTAAGTTCTCGGGGCATCCCTCCAGAGGCGTACCCATGTGGTAGTAGGAAGTTCCTTAGCCTGACCATTTGTTGGAAATCCAAAGAAACAATATGTGCCCTGTACGCTTTCAGTTGTATAACCTGGCATGGAATGTGGCGATAACCTGCTATTGAACATGGTAGCTATAGTAGGCATAAGTGCGAAATGCCTATGCTGGCTAAGATTAATATTATACTGTCAAAATGTTTTCCACACTATGCACTAATAATAATAATAATAATATCAAAGGATTTTGCGTATTAAGCATGTTTGACTATCATAAGGAGAAATCTTCTCCAATTCTGCGTTTGCATTGTGTGTGTGGCGAGAGGCCTTATGGTAGTTTCATTTTTCAAAAAGCACAGCGGATTTCTTTTCCTTTCTTTGTGAAAATAAATGTTTTTGAGATCTCACACCAGTCCCATGACTGTCCTGGAGTTTATTGTTTCCTTTCTAAACTCTAGGTGCCCATAATTTTCCACACGGGCAGCCTAGAGTCAGTTATCAGTTATTCGGGAGCAAAGTCAAGAAGTTGCTGTGAAGATCTAGAGTTCAAGCTGGATGGCGAGGCGTATCATCTATACTATGTATTATCCGTTGCGTTTGGGTTGGTGCAAATTCAGTTTCCATGTAGTCAAGTTGTAACGACTATTAGTGTTGTATCATGTTGTACAACTCTGATAATGTGATGTATGTAAAAATTGGTATAGTGTTTTTGTTTTAAAGATTATTCATTTATCTATTACTTGTTGATCCACTGCGAAATGCGAGATTCTGTTATTGTTTTCTATTTCTTCTTCTTTAACCCAAACGATTCAGCTTTTCGACATTCGACTGTGCGACATTGGATACAGTGAATGTATTGATGTCGACTTTCGGGCGTTGAAAAATAGGGTCGTTACATTTTGGTATCAGAGCATTTGTTTAAGCGACAACATTGGCTCTGGTGGGGATTACTCATTAGAGATAGAATCGGTAGTACTCTAGAATGAGTTTGAGTGTAATAATAGATATGAGCGCGTATTTGTTAGTGAATATAAAATTGTTTTATATTGTGTTTACTTATTGGTTGATTGTTTATAGATTCTGGTCGGCGTAGTTTGGGCAGCTGTATCGATAGGAGTTTCTAAATGCTTAAACAAGATAAATCGACACAGTGTTGTTTTAAAAATAAGGTAAATGAAATAGTTTTACCCAAATTTTTTTGTATATAAAAAGAATGATTTTCCATAAATTATTCTAGTATATGGTTGATTATTTATTAGGAAGTGATAATATTAAATTATTATCATTGATTATTAAATAAGAAATTGAAAAACATAACCAAAGGTTAAGAAATAAATCCATATACAAATGAGATTTGTAAATGTAAACTGTAAATGTGATTTGTAATTTGATTGAATTCCAGAGAAATATTTGGAAGAATTTGAAAGGGTTTGAAAAGTTTTGATATTTGGGAAAAAATTGGAGATTTAAAAAAAAATAATTCTTTTGAGTTTGGAAATGATTTTCAATGGTTTTGAAAAAATGTTTTTAAGGGATAAAAGTATGAAACTCTTTTCGGTTGCTGGAAAATAATTCCGATGATGATCGCGACATTCCAGGAGAGGAATTGCTACCAAATTGTTTTTAAATAGAAGTTGTTTGCAAAATTTGGGTTTGGTTTTGGTTTTGAATATTTAAAAGGTAATTTGAATTGATTTCAAAAATGGTTTTAAAAAGATGGAAAGACTGTGGAATCTGATAAAATAGTTATTGACTAAAATTTATTAAGGTGGAAAATAAGATTGTGAATGAATAAATAAATATACAATTGTAAGTAAATGAAAGTGAAATTGAATGCTGAAATTCATTTCGAATTTGTAAGTAAATAGAACTGGAATTGGAATTGAATTTGATTTGTGATAAACAAAGCGAAGTATTTAAACGAATTGAATTCAATAATTATGAATGAAAGGTAAATTGAATTCATATGGAATTTGAAATCCAGTATAAATATAAATAGATATTAACCGAAATGGCAAAGTGAGAATAAATATAAGAAGTTATATAAAATATTTGCATTAAACTTAAGAAATGAAGTGAGAAATTCTTAAGTAATTTTTGAGTAGAGAAATATTCTAAAGCAATAAGAAAATAAAGATTAAACTAGAAATTGTGAATTGAAAAAAGAAATGTAAATAAGTGTATTGAAATGAAAATCAAATGTGAATAAAAGAAGAGTAATTGATAAAACTAATAATCAATTGGAATAAATACGTGGGATGTACGTATATTATTTTATTCGCATGACGATTTGATCCAGTATTCGAGCACAGAATTTCGAGATAGTTATACCACTCTGAGTTGGGATTTTTCACTCGATTTTCGATGGCGAACCTAGATATGGATTTTTGGTTGATTCTGTAAATTCTCTATCATAATTTACGACTATGCAAGAAGAATGACGTTTTCTGATCAAGAAACCAGATCTGAGTCCGCACTAGGAAATCGGGTGGACGATACTAGTTCGGAAGTGAAATTGTGTGATCGAGTGAGCGATCGAGATTGGTATTGCGTACGAATAATGTGTGTATATCATACGGACTTGAATAAAAATAGATACTGAAACTTTTGTAAAGAAACGAGAAAAATGTTTTTGAATGTTGTAATTGGATGTTATTGTTAAGTAATAGCATGCAGGTATCATAAAGGAAATGGAATTGGGATTCTGATTTCGAAGATAATTTAAATTGCTCGACAAGGTATGTATTTAAATTTCTATATGAAATTTGTTGATTTTCTTGTCCAGCCACTTGGCGTTTTGTTTTCTTTTGAATTTGGGGGCCCGTTGTGGCATTTTGTAGTCGTACTGAGCTAGCCGCGCAAAGGAGACGCTGGCGAAATGTTTCGAAAATTTAGGAAGTTAGAAAAATTTTGAGAAAATTTTGAAAATTTAAAATTTGAATTTAGATTTAAACTTGAATTATTAATTAAATAATGTTGTTTGAAAACTATGAAAGATTTTAGAAAGTTAGTTAAAGTGAATGAGTCTTTGATAAAAAGATTTATTTTGCCAAAGTTGATTAAACTGTTTGGTTTTGGGAAAATAATGAACCGGTATTGGAACATTCTTCTTAACTTGAAATTTCGAGACGAAATTCTTTTAAGGGGGAAGAATGCGACGACTCGAAAATTTTAACATTTGAAATTGAGATATTTAATTGATTTTAAATATTTGAATGTTAGTTTAGCTTGAACTTCAAATATAACTATGGATTTGGCAATTAAATTATTGAATTTAATTTATTGAAGTTGAGTAAAATATTGAATCTTGATTTTTAAGCTGATTAAAAATATTTTTAAAAGCTTAGAAAATTCATGTTGATAATAGTGAAGATAATGGAAGCTTCAGAATTGGACTTGAAAATGTTTTGTTTAGTTTTGAAATTATATCGTTTAAATCGATATTTAAAAACAGCATTCCGAGGCACAGTTTCTAAATTCGACGAAACCAGTTCCATTGGATCCGTAATATTGTATTATTAGCAGATTTCAATTTTCACAGTATTTGGAATGATCGTTTGGCCCTATTATAAGTAAACGCGTTGAAATTTTATCGAAAATTTAATAGCTAAGTCCAAAAAGCTATCTTCTCCATACGATCGAATTTGGACACGAAACCTTTCCCATTGCGTTCGGAATAGGGGTATAACCTTATGAACGCCTAGCGGCATGCCTCGATTGGAGATCGAAAATTTGAGTTGCGGAACCGAGGCATTTTCAATTTGAATTTGAATTTAAATTAAACAAATGTAAATATTCTTTTGCAATTGATAAGTTTTTACACGTTTCATTTATTTCTAACACCTGGAAAATTAAAAGACACGCGTTCGTTTTCTTTTCTGAAAAAGGCAATCGATCAAATAAAAAAAGGAAAAAAATCTTCGTTTAAATTAAAATCTTCTCTTCGTTTCTATCAGGATTTAAAATCCACGGTCGTAGCCTCTTTAAATCGAACGAGAGATCAATATTCCTCAAATAAAATAAATAAAAAAAAGAGGGGGGAGGGATTCGAATCGAATTCCCAAATCACGAGCGAGGACACGGCATTCTAGGTTTCTCGACATCAATGGCGGCTCGCGATAGAGTCGATGACGCGATTTATGAAGTTATGACGCCCCAACTCTATGCTCAAAATAACAAAGAGTATTAAAAGGAAATACTGTCTGTTATTACGAAGAATAAGACTGGATAGGAGCGGCCATCCGTGGTTAGGCCTTACACTAGTATTGGTTACCTCGATAGGAGTGGTATATATATTTTTCGTCTCTTTGTTTATTTACTCCCATCGACATATCCAATTCCAATATAAAATGAAGTACGATGGTTCATAATAGTTTAGGACAATATATATAATAGTAACACAGATAAGCTAAACACAGAACATGGATAATATCAAGTCTCAGATATATATATATATATATATATATATATATATATATATATATATATATATATATATATATAACTGAAGTCAGTTACAATACATGTGGTACAACTACAACTGTCGACACTGGAAGTTACATATACAAGTACATTATTGTAAATAATATACATGAATACATATCATCCTATAAACTACACCGACGACTCCAAAAGATATGAAGAGACTTCATAGCTCAAGCAGCCCAAAGCAAGATATCAACAACCTGTAATAACTCGGTCTGACCCAAGTATTAATCAAAAGAAAATAATACGCAGGTCGGTCTAATTCAAACTCAGTTATTAATGCACGAAAGCAATAATAATGAAATAATCAAATAGACGACAGTCACAATAAAACTCACCTATCCAATCCATTAATAAGGAAATCGAATAACGGTAAATATAATGCATAACAACATTAAACAACAAATCAGCAAAGCCAAATCATCAACAAAGATAAATAAAAGGATTATCAATGAGAATAATTTAGAAAACAACAGAATTGCCTAAACAGCAATCAACAACAAGTGGCTAAAGCAAGACTCAAGCCAGTGAAACAGCATAAACAACAAATTCTAGTTATCGATACGATAATTAGAAAACACATAATCTAATTATCTAGAAGATAATTAGATAGCAACAAAATAATCAAATTAAACCAAATCAAAATACAATTTCAAAGTATTGAATTGGACACACGAAACAATTCAAACAATTGAAATATCACTTAAAAAGTCAATACTGTTTTGGCTGCAGTACACGCTCACGTACACTGCCTCGCCACTACACTGATGAAATACACAAAAGCTCAATGAATCAAAAGCAAATGGTACCATCTCGAGATCAATTCAAGGTGAACCAAACTAAATTGAATCAACACCAAATCAGTACGACACACTACAGACTGTACACTTAAGTGCAAAACAAAGTAAAGCTCCAACTAAGTGAATATGCAATATGTACACGAATGAATGCAATTCAGTACTCGATGCAATCAAATAACTCAAGTACAACAAATGAAGATGCAACTCAAATCAAAATGAACCAGATGGAACTGCAACAGCCGGAATGGCGACATGCAGTATGCCATGATAAACAGTGACCAAGTGTAAATGAAAGTATCACGTTTGAACAAGGCAGAGAACCACTAAGTGGCTCAACATCAATATGAAAGAAATCAGAATGGAAACAATACTACGACAAATTCATATGAACTTCACCATGAAACAGTGCAGACGCACATAGAAAAAATTGAAGGATACATGTCAGATCAACATGAAACTGGACAGGAATGCAACAGTGAATCACAAATCAAGTGCATCAAAGATACAACAATGACTGATACCAGTGGACAATGCATGAACCAGACTTGACTGCTATAATAACTCAAAGCACTGTAGTGATATGCAGCAGTGTAAACATCACACTGAAACAACTCGAGCTCAAGGCAGAACAACCCAAAATCAAACAACAATGGACCAGAGAATCAAGCTTCAAAAGATACAACCTAATGCACCAGTGAATCACTAAATGAAACTGGACAGTGCCATCAAAATTCATGAACAATGCATGCTACAGGTCTGACAACATGGATGGACAATCACATGTATGCAACAGTGGAAAAACATAACTCGACTAGGTAACTGAACCACAGACCAACATTGCAACTAACACATATATGCAAGCAAAGATTACATGTGCAGCAGCCTCACAATGAAATAGCCATGTTCGAAACCCAATACAGTGGACTATATGATGGACAAATATGCATAAACTTCACAAGATATGCATAATTAAACATTGTACATGTAATAAGGTCATGCAAGTGTGGAATGCATTAGGCAGGTATAGTGCAATTAAACATGCCTGAAAGAACAAAAGAACAACAGAATGCAAACAGACTCAAGTTAAAGAGGCAGTAGTGAAACTGCAATTACCAAAGTGACGCAAGAAAACTTCAAGTAGTTGATAATACACATGGATCAAATTTAATTAGAGATTTTAAAATCATGACCAAGCTACATGTATGAACAGAGATTACTTGCAACAGTGGTGATGCAGTGCAATACAACATAAATTATATCAGTGGACATATATAAGCATTGAACAAAGGAGCTGCCCATTTTCCAAAGAAAGAAGCAGCAGAGTAACCACGATCAAAGTCAAGGCTCAATGTCACAAATAATACAACTTGATTATCAAAGTGTATAACATTATGAAGCAACCGGGTAAGGTAGCCGAAATCAACAATTAACAGAGATTCAACTGTAACAAGTTGTTTTAAAACATCATCAAACATTATCATGTAAGTGCAGACAACTACAAAATCAAGTTTAAAATAGTCAAAGCCGAAGCCAAAAATTATCACAAGCCGAAGTCAGGTGATAAACAAACTGAAGCAGAAAACAAAATTCATGTTAAAGCCGATACTGAACAAGTTAGTGCCAAAATTGTCATAGCATAGACAGAGCCGTGTAAACCAAGAAATCGAACCAGGACAAAATTTAAAACCGCGAGTATCAAGTATCAGATTATACGAAATTGACAAAGTTAGAGAAATCATCAATCAACGAAACAAAATCGAACTGTCTAAGTTTAGTGTTGAATTAGATGTGAGTGGAAAGCACTCACCTTGATTTCGACGAGCATGAATCCAATTTGCAGCTGAAGTCATGGAATCGCAGATTCACACAACACTCGAACTCGACCAAATAGAAGCAGCAGTAAGCAACTCAAAGAGATCGAGCAACTGTCGGCGGCTTCCAATTTAAAAGCCCTAATTTTTGATCGAACTATGAAAAAGATCGAGACGCCATTTCTTTTCTCGTTTGCTTAGTTTAGGGTTTGCGAAAAGTGAATGAAGGGAGAGACCCGTATTCGTTTTTGATTACGCAACACCAAAAAAAACGTGGCCCAATATTTTTCTTAAAGCCCACATACCCTTAACAAATTTTTGAAAAGAATTTCAACCCGGTTTAAAAACTCCCAATAGTAATTAGCTAACCGATTTAATCGTCTAATGACGATAATGAATCGGTGTGAAACCTTGGCCTGTTACAGACCCCCCTCCTTATAAAAATTGCGTCCCCGCAATTTTCATAATTAAAGTCGTCAATAACAACTATTTTTCTAACATAAACTGGTTAAGCTAGAAAAATAAAAGTCAAGAATACAAATGCCAAAGAAATCGTTTAATTTCATAAAAGAAATTCACAAATTCTCAACAAAATCTAATTATCAAAAACGATAATCAGAAAACTCAAATATTTAATTATCAAAAACGATAATCAGAAATCTCAAATCAACAAATATCTAATTATCAAAAACGATAATCAGAAATCTAAAATATCTAATTATCAAAAACGATAATCAGAAATCTCAAATCAACAAATATCTAATTATCAAAATCGATAATTAGAAATCTCAAATCAACAAAATCTAATTATCAAAAACGATAATCAGAAATCTCAAATCAATAAATATCTAATTATCAAAAACGATAATCAGAAATCTCAAATCAACAAATACCTAATTATCAAAAGCGATAATCAGAAATCTCAAATAAACAAATATCCAATTATCAAAAACGATAATTAGAAACAACAAATATCCAATTAACAAAAACGATAACCAGAAACAACAAATATCCAATTATCAAAAACGACAACGAGAAACAACAAATATCCAACTATCAAAAACGACAACCAGAAACAACAAATATCCAATTATCAAAAACGACAACCAGAAACAAAAAATATCCAATTATCAAAAACGACAACCAGAAACAACCAATATCCAATTATCAAAAACGATAACCAGAAACAACAAATATCCAATTATCAAAAACGATAATAAAAAAAAAACAAATATCCAATTATCAAAAACGATAATCAGAAACAACAAATATCCAATTATCAAAAACGATAATTAGAACTCATATCAGCAAATATCTAATTACCTGCAGATAATTAGAAACAACAAATATCTAGAAATCAATTAAGATGAAAATCAACATAAAAGGTGGATCGATCCCATCATATGACGAGTCTAAGCTACGCAAGTACAACAAATGACCAAGTACCGTCATAATAATTTTTGGCGCCCAACAAATGACCCGAAGGTCCAACATATTATCCGAAGGTCTAGTATTGGTATTTGACCCGAAGGTCTAGTATTGGTGTTTGACCCGAAGGTCCATCGTATGACCCGAAGGTCCAACATATGACCCGAAGGTCCAATATAGTGGCTCGAAAGCACACAAAATCATCAGAATCGTCAAACAACAAATATTTCAATTAACGAGTCCGAAATTAACCGAAATAGTGAACGCACATGTCCCATACCACGTGTTTTACTAAATCGTTTAAATCTCTTCATCGTTTCCTTGAAAGTGCAAAATTGTGTATTTTAAATAATTAACATTTTACGTTCTCAAATGGACAAGTCCGAAATAAAGCGAATCGGTAAAAGTGAGGGTTCATAGTCCTCAATTTTGCTGAAGCGTTTAAATCGCTTCCTCATTCTTCTGAAAGCGCAAACTGTAAAAGTTTTGAAAAAAAATTTATTTTGAAAACGATTTTTTTTAAACACGTGATTAAAACTGCAACATCAGTAGCAATTTCGACAAAGGAATTGTACTTCTCAAAACACCATAAAAACGGGTATCAAATCAACATTGTGGGCTAACCGCTTGAAAATTCACTTTTAATTTGACGGTTACTGAAGTCCAAGCGACAGTAATTTTTAAACGTCAAAATCTCATCATAATAATTCGCATCCAAATATAATACCGGTGAATTTTCATTCGTTAAAAATGTCAACAAAACACCATGCTTCAAAAATTTAGCACCGGTGTAAAAATCCCGTTATAAAAATAACGGCAACAAAATACGTTTAAAACCAAACACCGGTTCAATGTAAAATCAATACAGTAACGTACAACTCATATTTGCACGTGTGCTATAAGATGAACAAAGAAATCACTTGAATATATCTTCAATGAAGATAATTTAAAACAGCAAAAATCTCAACAAAATCACATAACTGCAATCGCTTCGGATCCTCAAATCGGATTCGAAATTTACAAAGAAAACAAATATAAACACATCAATGTAATAACACAATGAATTTAATTTCATTTTCGTATTTTGATTTTTAAATCAAAAGGGTTATCAACTGCACTCAGCGAAGGCAGTCTCACTATTTCCGCTGTGCACTCTGATAAACAGAATACAAATTAATCAACCATCAAAACACAATTTCACTTTTATTTTTAAATAAAGATATTTTTATATATATATAACTGAAGTCAGTTACAATACATGTGGTACAACTACAACTGTCGACACTGGAAGTTACATATACAAGTACATTATTGTAAATAATATACATGAATACATATCATCCTATAAACTACACTGACTACTCCAAAAGATATGAAGAGACTTCATAGCTCAAGCAGCAACCCAAAGCAAGATATCAACAACCTTTAATAACTCGGCCTGACCCAAGTATTAATTCAAAAGAAAATAATACGCGGGTCAGTCTAATTTAAACTCAGTTATTAATGCACAGAAACAATAAAAATGAAATAATCAAATAGACGACAGTCACAATAAATCTCACCTATCCAATCCTTTAATAAGGAAATCGGATAAAGGTAGATATAATGCATAACAACATAAAACAACGAATCAGCAAAGCCAAATCATTAATAATGTGACGCACCACCTCTATACCCACGCTAGCCAAGAACATTACGGTGAATGCTGTCAACTAGCATGAAGAGTAAGGCTGTTGAGGAGCGACCATCCGTGTAATTGCTTTGCCCGAGCATCGATATGTCAGATAGTATAACATGCATTTCTTTATCAAGAGGGAAATCCGACATACCAACACAAACTCAAAGCAACTACACTGTGGCTATAATATCTTCAGAAACAAATATAGAAATAAACATAACATAAATCAGTCACAGACAATTCATATCACAAAGGCGGAAATAGATATGAATATAACACATGAAAGTGTACATCAGAGTAGTGGTCAAACAAGATCCACAATATCAAAAAGAATAGATACAAGTGCTAGACAAAAGAATAAGTATACATCATAGAGTCCGTATCTCAAATGTATACAACAAAAACTACTAAACTAAAGTAGTTAGCCAAAATTCAGAAGATGGTTCCAGATAGAAAGCCATGAGGAAGCACCTGTAATATCTCAGTCTGACCCGAGTATTATTTAAGAAGAAAATAATAAATGGATCAGTCTAGCTATAAATATCAGATGAAATGATATAGAATAAGAGATATGACTAAACGTATAATAATCACAATGCCAAGCTGTGATAAATAACTAATTGAAAAATCAATAAGAGATTAATCAATATCGCAAAGATCTTCTCAAAGATAAAAAGGAATGTCATACTCCTAATTTCATTCACCAAGCCACAATAAATGACATACATATCAATGCCAATCGTAAAAGTTGGTGAAACATAAATTCCAGAATTCAACACACGAAATCCAAAAGTCATAAGAAAATGATGGCCAAGACATTGATGTAGTGCAAACGGTACATCCAATGTATCAAAAGCATATCATTGATGTAGTGCAAACGGTACATCCAATGAATCAAAAGCAAAGACATTGATGTAGTGCAAACGGTACATCCAATGTATCAAAAGCAAAGACATTGATGTAGTGCAAACGGTACATCCAATGTATCAAAAGCATATCATTGATGTAGTGCAAACGGTACATCCAATGAATCAAAAGCAAAGACATTGATGTAGTGCAAACGGTACATCCTATGTATCAAAAGCATATCATTTATGTATTGCAAATGGTACATCCAATGAATAAAAAGCAAAGACATTGACGTAGTGCAAACGGTACATCCAATGTATCAAAAGCAAAGACATTGATGTAGTGCAAACGGTACATCCAATGTATCAAAAGTATATCATTGATGTAGTGCAAACGGTACATCCAATGAATCAAATAATTCGGAGCATCGACGTCGTACAGCGTGACATCCGATGGACCAAGTCAAAAGACATCGCACAATGCTAGTCTAAAACATAAAAATGATCGTCATGATCACAGAGAAGTGTCAATTACAGTAGGCTAGTAAATATATGAGCTTAGCTTCATGCCCCATAACCACTAGCTTAACTAAAATATATACGAACAAATTGTAGGTCTCCACTATAAAATTGTCACAAGAGATTCAATCGAACAAGTCTAAGAATTAACCGACGAAGTAAACGCAAGCGTTTCATACCACTCGTTTTACTAAGTCGTTTAATTAGATTTCTCATACGAGTGAGGTAAAGGCTTGTATATACTAATAGATTGGAAAACGGTTTAAGAAAACGAGCCTTGTAATAAAATAGTGTTGAAATCATTTGAAGAAAGAGTTTTGATATTTACTACTAGTATAGAAAACCTTTATATTTTTAAAGTGACAAATCACAAAGAAGATTGTAGGAACAATCAATCACTAAGATTCACATTCGAAAACGTGAATAAAATCCCAAGAAATCGATACCGAATCCATCGAAATGGATATTCCAAGAATTCACGAAGAAAATAAGTCATCAAAGTCAATAACAAATGATAACAACAAATAGGGAAATAACACAAATCGATTAGAGTTGGAAATTCAGACAACTAGGCAAAATAGGCATAGTTGGCAAATAGCAGCAGGTCGGTCGACCGGACTCCCTGAGTCGGTTGACCGAACCAAAACAGAAGTGCATGGGGTAGCAGGTCGGTCGACCGGACCCTGAGCTCGGTCGACCGAGCCATGTAGCCTGCACTTCCAAATAGAGGCAGGAAGTGCTCGTTCTACAGATCGGTCGGCAGGCCCAGGGTCTCGATCGGCCGAACCTGTTGCTGGCACTCCCATGCCCTATTTCAAATGAGGTGCAAATCTCGACCAAATTGCAATCGCACGAGCAACGGCGCTAAGGGTTTATGCCAATCGACTACCCAGCCCTATATGCTCCTCGATGCATCACCAAAAACATGTTCAAACATCAAAGTTAGGATTTTTAACAAATTGAACTCAAAACACTAAAAATTGGAATATTCACCAAATCAATCCAAACCAAAAGAAAATGCACACGAATAAGTGTTAGGAATTCATACCTAACAATCGAAGATAATTCATAGGCTTAGATGTGAGATTAAAAATCTCACCTTTAAACCCAAATCAATGAATGAGAAGCTTGAAGACAAGAGAAGATCAACCACACTTCAATCTCAACACTAGAAGCTTGAATCTAAGCTTAAAAGAAGAACATTCCCTAAGTTAGGTTTAGGAAATTTCTGAAATCAATGAGAGAATGAGTTGGGGAAGAAGAAGGAGATGCTTACCAATGGGTTCTCTTGAGTTCGGAGCTAGAAGATGGATTTGCTAATGGAAACTAGGGCTTAGAATTTCCTAATTCTTTTTCTCTTCCCCCATTTTTGATGAAGCTTGAATGTATTAGGAAATTATGAAGGAATGAAGAGGATAAGGGGTTGGGACTGAATACATAAGTGGGGTTATTGGGCTCAGCCCAAACCAAAGCCCTAAGTGAAAAGTGGCAAAAATCAACTATCTCCAAACATATCGAAATTTATACTCAAAAAGGTCGCAAACGTCATTTTGAACTCAATGGGGGTGGTCTCGAGTCCCAATTCGACTGTTTGCAAAAAGTAGCTTTTCGGACCAAAATCCGACGAACGATAAAATATTTAAATAAAATATCGATAAATATGCGGGTTGTTACAGACTCCCCTCCTTAAAGAAATTGCGTCCTCGCAATACTTAAGAAGAAAATAAAGAATAACAACCATAAAAGCATATCAACACAAAAGAAAATTGAAATAAGAAGTTCACCATAAAGAGCATGAAAGAGTAAGCCTGAACGGGATCGCTCGATGAATTCTCTGGATTCCCAAGAGCAATCCTTAGGATTTGGGAACCATTGAACTCTCACAAGAAGAATATCTTTATTCCGAAGGCGCTCAACCTCCGAAGCAATGATGCGAATCGAATGTTGCTCATAAATCAAATCTGGTGAAACTTCAATTTCTACAATATCACCGAGCTCAAGAATAAAAACCGGAATCCCTAAGGCATTTCCGTATATAAAAGACGTGGAGAACGTCAAGAATAGTAAAAAATTGAGCTGGTGCAATGACGTAGTATAATAACAGTACGCCCGAGAAACTAGAAACTCAAATAATTTGGAATATCAGCGTAGTACAAAAACGGTATGCCCAATGAACCAAAGCCCCAATAATTTAGGAACTCCGCCGTAGTACAAAAACGGTACATCCAATGAACCGATAAACCGGAACAACGATGTAGTAAAATAATGGTACATCCATTGATCCAGATAAGACGGAACATCGATGTAGTATAATAACAATACATCCGATGAACCGAACACCATAAAAGAACATCGGACGCTAGTCCATAAAAGAGGTGAGATGAAACTCGAAGTACGTCAAAACGTTCGATGAACTTGATAAAAAGATAATTCCACTCAGACAACATCAAAAAATCAACAACTTGTTGCCTATGACTAAATGCATTGGCAACACGATTTCCCTTTCGGGAATAAAAGAATATCAAGATCATAAGATGCTAGGAATTCGAGTCAACATGAAGTTCCTTATGAGAAATAAATATTCCCAAGATTTATGATCGAGGTGGAGAACAAATTTCTCATCCAAAAATGGTGATGCCAAATTTTAAAAGTAAAAACAATAACCACGAGCACTAGATCATGAGTGGCATATCTAGCCTCGATAAGCTATAATGATTTAGAAGCACAAGTGATAGCACGTTCTCCTTTGCAAGAGAATGGCATGCAAACCAATACGACTAGTATCGGTACAAATAGCAAAGTCTTGGTTCCCTTCGGAAAACATAAGATTAAGAGTATCGGAAAAGAATTCCTTCAAATAATCTTCTTCCCAAAAACTAAAACTTTCAAAATTACAATTAACTTATGTAATCATCTTTTTAGAAAATTTTACTTATTTGAAGTGAATTTTACTGTGTTTGATTGTCTCATCAAAGCGTTTAGGAAATTTCTATCAATAACGTTGATCAAGCGAATCAACCAAAATTCTTAAAGCACTCAACGGGCAATAAAATCACAAAATCGCCTTCTAGATAATAAACATGTTTCTTGAAAACTTTTAAGAATATTCTTCGTTCGTTTCAAGAACAAAATCCAATTTTACTTATAAATAAATCTTATGGAAAAGATTTGCAAAATTTTAAATTACTATTTTCATCCAAAATCAATAAATACAAGAATGGTCTCATTGAAATATTCATAGAATATTCGATTTATAAAATGGATGAAATAAACTGGACAAACTGAATGACAAAATAAGTCATTCATAAGAATCATAACGAGTGTGGAATGCGGTAGGTGGAATGCTAATTCACGCAACTCGTAGCCAAATGAAAATCGGTGGCAAGGTCGAACTAGAAAGACCTTAGCACCACACAAAAGATTACTTAGGTGATAATCCTAAGACAATCTCAAAAATACCGAAAAAAATTTCAAACTACATGAATGAGAGAAATAACACTTTCCTTATAAGTGGGCTTAAGGAATAAAATGATTCCACCAAAAATTTGAAATCGGAATCACAAAGAAAAATAGAAACCTGCCTAACAGATTAAAAATGTCGAAGATGATTAGTTCTCACGGAAAATAGGATATGGGCTTCACAACGATTGAGCCAATCCTTACAAAATCGATTCCGAAGCCTAAGTAAAAAGATCGTCTCGGAAAGAAAAATCACATAAAATAATTTCGACATCAATAGAAAGCAAATTGAGTGTTGCGGGTCTACCATCCGAATTCACAATTCTCAAAGAAGTCATCAAGCCCAAAATATTCAAAGAAAAAGAATCGACAAGTTCTTTTGATATAAAAATAATGAGATGAAACCCATATCAAAAAGAACTCGAATAAGAAGATCACGAAATAAAACAATGCCATCAAGGATTGAGTGAAAATACCTTGGCCAAGAGAAGAGTTGTTAGGGGCTTGCAGCTTTCCCTCTCTCTTGCTAGGAAGCCTAGGACACGAAGATAAAAGATGACCCGAACCTTTGCAATAGCGACAAAAGAGGGGTTTCGGACACTCCCTTGCATAATGGTCCGTGGAACCACAATTGTAGCATTGACCACGACTATAGGTAGGTGTCTTTGCTACTGGAATTTGTTGCTTCCCTTTCTTATTAGAATTGGGGCCTTTGGATTTAATAGGCCTCTTCAAGTTATTGTCGAAGTTCTGTTGGACGCGCACAACTTCAACATCACCTTCATTATCGGCCTCTTCAAGACGAAGAGCGATATCAATAAGTTGATCAAATGAAACCTCAAGTTTCAGGAGTAATGGCTTCTTAAGATTCTTATTCAAGCCATAGACAAATCTCTGATTTTTCTTCAATGGGGTATTAATGTACTCAATCCCGTATTTAGAAAGAGATTCGAAAGATGCGACATAATCTGTCACAGAAGATTCACCTTGAACAAGGTCGATAAAACGCCAGGCCAAAGTTACTTTTTCAGCCTCCGGCATCAATTCGAATCTTCCCCGGAATTGCTCCCAAGTGAGATCTGCCTCAATGATTTCAGAAATTAAAAGCTCATACCAATCTAATGCTCTTTCTTGGAGCATGCTAGAAGCCACTTGGACTCGATGTAGATCAATAAGGTTCATGCGAGAAAAGATGCGATCGCATGATTTGAGCCAAGCTTGAATTTCAATAACACTCTCGGATCCCCTGAATGGCCTTCCACCCAAATCGGTATAGTCTCTGCACAAGCGTGCAAAACCGGATCTAGGATGAGTAGGCTCTGGATTGGGTCAAGCTGCTTGAGCGTTCTTAACAAGATCTAAAAGCTGCTGGGAAGACATAAATACTCCATCCTGGGGAGTAGCACTAGATTGACCGGCGCTGGGACGGCCATGTCTAACCATTTCTCTTCTTTAAGAAAGAAAGAAAGAAGAGGAAAAAGTTATTCTCAAAATAAATTTCAATCAAACTTGATTGATAAAACAAGGAATCATAAAGAAAATAGGATGAATCGGTACGAAGACTCGAATTAAATCCTAAAGCACGACTCCTAAGATGGACTTAGGACGATGATCCTTGTTATAATATTCCACATTGTTCCGAAGTTTGGCTTTGATACCAAGCTGTGGCGCCCCACCTCTATACCCATGCTAGCCAAGAACATTACGGTGAATGGTGTCAACTAGCACGGAGAATAAGGCTGTTGAGGAGCGACCATCCATGTAATTGCTTTGCGCAAGCATCGATATGTCAGATAGTATAACATGCATTTCTTTATCAAGAGGGAAATCCGACATACCGACACAAACTCAAAGCTACTACACAGTGCCTATAATATCTTCAGAAACAAATATAGAAATAAACATAACATAAATCAGTCACAGACAATTCATATCACAAAGGCGGAAATAGATATGAATATAACACATGAAAGTGTACATTAGAGTAGTGGTCAAACAAGATCCACAATATCAAAAAGAATAGATACAAGTGCTAGACAAAAGAATAAGTATACATCATAGAGTCCGTATCTCAAATGTATACAACAAAAACTACTAAACTAAAGTAGTTAGCCAAAAGTCAGAAGATGGTTCCAGATAGGAAGCCATGAGGAAGCACCTATAATATCTCAGTCTGACCCGAGTATTATTTAAGAAGAAAATAATAAATGGATCAGTCTAGCTATAAATATCAGATGAAATGATATAGAATACGAGATATGACTAAACGTATAATAATCACAATGCCAAGCTGTGATAAATAACTAATTGAAAAATCAATAAGAGATTAATCAATATCGCAAAGATCTTCTCAAAGATAAAAAGGAATGTCATACTCCTAATTTCATTCACCAAGCCACAATAAATGACATATATATCAATGCCAATCGTAAAAGTTGGTGAAACATAAATTCGAGAATTCAACACACGAAATCCAGAAGTCACAAGAAAAGGATGGCCAAGACATTGATGTAGTGCAAACGGTACATCCAATGTATCAAAAGCATATCATTGATGTAGTGCAAACGGTACATCCAATGAATCAAAAGCAAAGACATTGATGCAGTGCAAACGGTACATCCAATGTATCAAAAGCAAAGACATTGATGTAGTGCAAACGGTACATCCAATGTATCAAAAGCATATCATTGATGTAGTGCAAACGATATCCAATGAATCAAAAGCAAAGACATTGATGTAGTGCAAACGGTACATCCAATGTATCAAAAGCAAAGACATTGATGTAGTGCAAACGGTACATCCAATGTATCAAAAGCATATCATTGATGTAGTGCAAACGGTACATCCAATGAATCAAAAGCAAAGACATTGATGTAGTGCAAACGGTACATCCAATGTATCAAAAGCAAAGACATTGATGTAGTGTAAACGGTACATCCAATGTACCAAAAGCATATCATTGATGTAGTGAAAACGGTACATCCAATGAATCAAAAGCAAAGACATTGATGTAGTGCAAACGGTACATCCAATGTATCAAAAGCAAAGACATTGATGTAGTGCAAACGGTACATCCAATGTATCAAAAGTATATCATTGATGTAGTGCAAACGGTACATCCAATGAATCAAATAATTCGGAGCATCGACGTCGTACAGCGTGACATCCGATGGACCAAGTTAAAAGACATCGCACAATGCTAGTCTAAAACATAAAAATGATCGTCGTGATCACAGAGAAGTGTCAATTACAGTAAGCTAATAAATATATGAGCTTAGCTTCATGTCCCATAACCACTAGCTTAACTTAAATATTTAAGAACAAATTATAGATCTCCACTATAAAATTGTCACAAGAGATTCAATCGAACAAGTCCAAGAATTAACCGACTAACTAAACGCAAGCGTTTCATACCACTCGTTTTACTAAGTCGTTTAATTAGATTTCTCATACGAGTGAGGTAAAGGCTTGTATATACTAATAGATTGGAAAACGGTTTAAGAAAACGAGCCTTGTAATAAAATAGTGTTGAAATCATTTGAAGAAAGAGTTTTGATATTTACTACTAGTATAGAAAACCTTTATATTTTTAAAGTGACAAATCACAAAGAAGATTGTAGGAACAATCAATCACTAAGATTCACATTCGAAAACGTGAATAAAATCCAAAGAAATCGATACCGAATCCATCGAAATGGATATTCCAAGAATTCTCGAAGAAAATAAGTCATCAAAGTCAATAACAAATGATAACAACAAATAGTGAAATAACACAAATCGATTAGAGTTGGAAATTCAGACAAGTAGGCAAAATAGGCATAGTTGGCAAATAGCAGCAGGTCGGTCGACCGGACTCCCTGAGTCGGTTGACCGAACCAAAAACAGAAGTGCACGGGGTAGCAGGTCGGTCGACCGGACCCTGAGCTCGGTCGACCGAGCCCTGTAGCCTGCACTTCCAAACAGAGGCAGGAAGTGCCCGTTCTACAGGTCGGTCGGCGGGCCTAGGGGCTCGGTCGGCCGAACCTGTTGCTGGCACTCCCATGCCCTATTTCAAATGAGGTGCAAATCTCGACCAAATTGCAATCGCACGAGCAACGACGCTAAGGGTTTATGCCAATCAACTACCCGGCCCTATATGCTCCTCAATGCATCACCAAAAACATGTTCAAACATCAAAGTTAGGATTTTTAACGAATTGAACTCAAAACACTAAAAATTGGAATATTCACCAAATCAATCCAAACCAAAAGCAAATGCACACGAATAAGTATTAGGAATTCATACCTAACAATCGAAGATAATTCATAGACTTAGATGTGAGATTAAAAATCTCACCTTTAAACCCAAATCAATGAATGAGAAGCTTGAAGACAAGGGAAGATCAACCACACTTCAATCTCAACACTAGAAGCTTGAATCTAAGCTTAAAAGAAGAACATTCCCTAAGTTAGGTTTAGGAAATTTCTGAAATCAATGAGAGAATGAGTTGATGAAGAAGAAGGAGATGCTTACCAATGGGTTCTCTTGAGTTTGGAGCTAGAAGATGGATTTGCTAATGGAAACTAGGGCTTAGGATTTCCTAATTCTTTTTCTCTTCCCCCATTTTTGATGAAGCTTGAATGTATTAGGAAATTATGAAGGAATGAAGAGGATAAGGGGTTGGGACTGAATACATAAGTGGGGTTATTGGGCTCAGCCCAAACCAAAGCCCTAAGTGAAAAAGTGGCAAAAATCAACTATCTCCATACATATCGAAGTTTATACTCAAAAATGTCGCTAACGTCATTTTGAACTCAATGGGGGTGGTCTCGAGTCCCAATTCGACTGTTTGCAAAAAGTAGCTTTTCGGACCAAAATCCGATGAACGATAAAATATTTAAATAAAATATTTAAATATAAAATCGATAAATATGCGGGTTGTTACAAACAAAGATAAATAAAAGGATTATCAATAAGGATAATTTAGAAAACAATAGAATTACCTAAACAACAATCAACAACAAGTGGCTAAAGCAAGACTCAAGCCAGTGAAACAGCATAAACAACAAATTCTAATTACCGATACGATAATTAGAAAACACATAATCTAATTATCTAGAAGATAATTAGATAGAAACAAAATAATGAAATTAAACCAAATCAAAATACAATTTCAAAATATTGAATTGGACACACGAAACAATTCAAACAATTGAAATATCACTTAAAAAGTCAATACTGTTTTGGCTGCAGTACATGCTCACGTGCACTACCTCGCCACTACAGTGATGAAATACACAAAAGCTCAATGAATCAAAAGCAAATGGCACCATCTCGAGATCAATTCGGGGTGAACCAAAATAAATTGAAGCAATACCAAATCAGTATGATACATTACATACTGTACACTTAAGTGCAAAACAAAGTAAAGCTCCAACTAAGTGAATATGCAATATGTACACGAATGAATGCAATTCAGTACTCGATGCAATCAAATAACTCAAGTACGACAAATGAAGATGCAACTCAAATCAAAATGAACCAGATGGAATTGCAACAGCCGGAATGGTGACATGCAGTATGCAGTGATACACAGTGACCAAGTGTAAATGAAAATATCACTTTTGAACAAGGCAGAGAACCAATAAGTAGCTTAACATCAATATGAAAGAAATCAGAATGGCAACAATACTACGACAAATTCATATGAACTTCACCATGAAACAGTGCAGACACACATAGACAAAATTGAATGATACATGTCAGATCAACATGAAACTGGACAGGAATGCAACAGTAAATCACAAATCAAGTGCATCAAAGATACAACAATGACCGATACCAGTGGACAATGCATGAACCAGACTCGACTGCTATAATAACTCAAAGCATTGTAGTGATATGCAACAGTGTAAACATCACACTGAAACAACTCGAGCTCAAGACAGAACAACTCAAAATCAAACAACAATGGACCAGAGAATCAAGCTTCAAAAGATACAACCTAATGCACCAGTGAATCACTAAATGAAACTAGACAGTGGCATCAAAATGAATGAACAATGCATGCTACAGGTTTAACAAAATGGATGGACAATCACATGTACACAACAGTGGAAAGAACATAACTCGGCTAGCTTACTGAACTACGGACCAACATTGCAACTGAGACATATATGCAAGCAAGGATTACATGTGCAGCAACCTCACAATGAAATAGCCACGTTCGAAACCCAATACAGTGGACTATATGATGGACCAGTATGCATAAACTTCTCAAGATATGCACAATTAAACATTGTACGTGTAATAAGGTCATGCAAGTGTGGAATGCATTTGGCAGGTATAGTGCAATTGAACATGCCTGAAAGAACAAAAGCACAACAAAATGCAAACAGACTCAAGTTAAAGAGGCAGTAATGAAACTGCAATTACCAAAGTGATGCAAGAAAACTTCAAGTAGTTGATAATACACATGGATCAAATTTAATCAGAGACTTTAAAATCACGACCATGCTAGATGTATGAACAGAGATTACTTGCAACAGTGGTGATGCAGTGCAATACAACATAAATTATATCAGTGGATATATATAAGCATTGAACAAAGAAGCAGCCCATTTCCCAAAGAAAGAAGCAATAGAGTAACCACGATCAAAGTCAAGGCTCAATGTCACAAATAATACAACTTGATTATCAAAGTGTATAACATTATGAAGCAACCAAGTAAGGTGGCCGAAATCAACAACTAACAGAGATTCAACTATAATAGGTTGTTTTGAAACATCATCAAACATTATCATGTAAGTGTAGACAACTACAAAATCAAGTTTAAAATAGTCAAAGCCGAAGCCAAACATTATCACAAGCCGAAGTTAGGTGATAAACAAACTGAAGCAGAAAAAAAAATCCACGTTAAAGCCGATACTGAACAAGTCAGTACCAAAATCGTCACAGCATAGACAGAGCCGTGTAAACCAAGAAATCGAACCAAGACAAAAATCAAAACTGCGAGTATCAAGTATCAAATTATACGAAATTGACAAAGTTAGAGAAATCATCAATCAACGAAACAAACTCGAACTTTCTAAGCATAGTGTTGAATTAGATGTGAGTGGAAAGCACTCACCTTGATTTCGACGAGCATGAATCCAATTTGCAGCCGAAGTCATGGAATCGCCGATTCACACAACACTCGAACTCGACCAAATAGAAGCAGCAGTAAGCAACTCAAAGAGATCAAGCAACTATCGGCGGCTTCTAATTTGAAAGCCCTAATTTTTGATCGAACAATGAAAAAGATCGAGCTGCCATTTCTTTTCTCGTTTGTTTAGTTTAGGGTTCGCGAAAAGTGAATGAAGGGAGAGACCGGTATTCGTATTTGATAACACAACACCAAAAAAACCGTGGCCCAATATTTTTCTTAAAGCCCACATACCCTTAACAAATTTTTGAAAATAATTTCAACCCGGTTTAAAAACTCCCAATAGTAATTAGCTAACCGATTTAATCGTCTAATGACGATAATCAATCGGTGCGAAACCTTGGGTTGTTACAGAAGTCGAGGCGCCATGTCGGGGGGAGAGGAAGATAGTTCGTGCGTGATTGAAGAACGAGGGGTTTTATTCGAGGCGACATCGGAAAATTGGGAGGCGACGTTCGTCACGAGGGCACGGTAGTGACGTCGAAGCACGTGGTGGGTCGATTGAATCGTGTTGAGGAGTTCATCGACATCGTCGCACTTCCATCAACCTCGGCGCGATGGGAGCAGCACGTTGATTCAGTGGCGCAAGGATGTTCACGATAACGGCAGGGTAACGATTCACTTTCTGTTAAATTTAAATTGAATGAATAAATGTTTGCATATATATATATATATATATATATATATGCAGGGAAGAATTACTGCCTTATTTTACAAAGACAAATGTATATATGAATTTACAGTACATAATTTACAAGTAAGGTTTAAAAAGGAAATTTTGTTTTTAATTTATATATACATTCATGTAGCAAATAATATGCAAGAAATATACATATATATATATACACACACATATAAATTTTTGCGAATTTTAAAATAATTGAAATTTATAAAAAAAATAGATTTTTGGAAATCCATAATTTATTTTCAGAGTGGAAAATATGAAACAAATATACATATTTCAATTTACTAAAAATGATCTATTAAAGGAAATACTAGTTTAAGTTAAACTATCAATTTAAAAAATTTAATTTTTTGTTCAAATTAAATTATTAGTTAAAATTAAAATAAATTTATTTAAGCGATAATTGATTTTCCAATTGTTCAAAATATCGATCAACTGTATAATGTTTATACAAGGTCAAAATTGCGAAGAAAACAAGCCGGAATGGAAATGAGTTGGAATGGATTGCATGCATTGTTAAAGGTGAGATCTTCTCACTCAATCAGATTTTTCTGATTTATTTTAAATAGTTAAATTTAAAATTGTTGATTGTGTGCTTGGATGATAAATTATTATCAGTTGTATTGGAATAGACCCTATGCACCACCTAATAGCGGATGATATTATATATTAAACCCATATACCGCGATATTCCACCTTGAAGTGGAATTGGTATTATATATGTATTTAGAGTGATTGATTTCCCGCATTATATAGCGGATGAGAGCCTATACGCAGCCTAATAGCGGATGATATTTTATAAATCTCATATACCATGATATTCCACCTCGAAGTGGAATTGGTATTTAATTGTTGTGCTAATGTTTGTGGATGCAAGGAAACAGGTTGGAAAGATCCAATTGGATTCCTCAAATATTGAATTTGTTTCATATGTTGTGTGTTGATTATTTATAATCTCTGTTTTATTATATTTGTGATTAAAAATCGTTGAAGGCTATAGTTTAGCCGAATATATTTTGGTATCGTAGGATACTGAAAATAAATAAAATTGGATTTTTGAAATTCAAATTGAATGTTATAGTTAAAATTTATTTTTGAATTGGATAAATTTAAAAAAAGGAATTTTAAAAGGACAACTTTTATTTTTTTGAAAACCTATTAAATAAATTCCAAATTGTGGGAAAGAATTTAATAAATTGGTTTTAAGTAATATTGTTTAATGGTCGAAGAATTTATTTAATATACGGATTTTAAATAATTTGGAAGAGATAACGAAATTTATTTTTAAAAGGAAATAAATTGCGACGACCCGGAATTTTTAAGCAATTTAAATCAGAATATTTAATCGATTTTAAATATTCAATAGTATAATTTGAAATTGAATTACGGATATCACAAATTATTTGATAATTGAATAATTAAATTAAATAAGTGAAGTTGGGAAAATTGTTGAATCTGGAGTTTTAAGCCCATTAAAAATATATTTGAAGGCTTGAAAATTTATATTGATAGTACTAAGAGTAACAGAAATTGTAAAATTGAAATGAAAAGTGATTTGTTCCGTTTTAAAATTTATATCGTTTAAATTGAATTTAAATATAGCCCTCCGAGGCACAGTCTCGGAATTCAATGAAACTAGTTCCATTGGGTCCGTAATATTGTATTATTATCGGATTTCAAATTTCGTCGTAATTGGAGCAGTTGTGTGAGCGTACGATATATAAACGCGTTGAAATTTTTATTGAATACTGTAACTAGCATCACGCATTGGTTTAGAAATAATAATTGAAATTGCATTACATTCTTCAATACGCTTCTTCTGTAATAGAGAAGGAAAAAAAAAGGAGTTAGATATTTTTTGTTCGTTCTGGAAACTTACTGAAAACCCTTCTCTCTTGAATTAAAATCCCCAAACTAATAACCCTCTTCATTTTCAAATCGAATCTCGATTCAATTGAAGGCCGAGCGAAATCATTAATGGCCGAATAAATAAAATCTCGTTCTTCATTTTCGAACGACGACTTTGAAATCAAAACTTCGGAGTAGCATGGGGGGAACTCGCATACTCGAACACGCGAAGTTATCGCGTCGTCGTCATCGAACGGGGGGGGGGGGGGGGGGGGGAAGGGGAAAGACTCGTGCTCGGCGATGGGCCGATGGAAGTTTCAGGTCGCGTTTAGGGTTTCGTGAGGTGAATGGCGCGCAGTAGCAACTAGGGTTGGGTCCTTGGGGTTAGCCAGCGAAGTAGATGGGGTCTGCTAGGGTTTGAGTGATCGCGATTTTTGCCTTGGAAGAGTTTCGTGGTCGCCAAGATCGCGAGGTCGTGCTCCACCTGAAGTGCTAGCTCGCGTACGAGGTACGATTTCTTAATTTTAAAACTTGAATAACACATATATTTACATGCTAGATTTTGAAAATATATAAAGTCAGAGAAAGAAGAAAAAAAGGGGGATTACAGTAAAGTGGGAAATTTATCTATTAAACGGTTTCTAAGATATTAAGCTAATCTTAATTTAAATTAAGTTATTAGTAAGTTAAATTTGGCAAATAATAATTAATTCAAATGTTAATAAGTCATGGGTTGTTTTTTCAAAGTCTTCCTATACTTTGTTAATTTAATTTGAAATTGTATTTAAATTTAATAGGAAATGAATTCATATAGAATAAGGTTGTTGGGTTAAACTTATGTAAATCAGGAAAAAGGTATATAGGAGTTTAGACGTTGAAATATCTATATAAAGTTAGTTTAAAATTTAATTTTTAGATAAATTAATTTTTAGTTTAATTTAGATAAATAAATGGAAATTTATTCTTAAAATGGTCATACAAGGTTGAGAAATCGTGGAATCAAATCGAGAATGAAGGGGATTGCGAATTTAAAGGGGAA
Source organism: Allium cepa (assembly GCA_030765085.1). NCBI lineage: Eukaryota > Viridiplantae > Streptophyta > Magnoliopsida > Asparagales > Amaryllidaceae > Allium > Allium cepa. Next base: position 783,805,103 of record CM060940.1, on the reverse strand, counting down.
GGTGAGTTAATCTCACTCCGTTAACTTTAAATTTAAATGATTAAATTTAAATAATTGTTTGAATGGCTGAATTGATTGATGTGATATAGTATGATATTTTGAAATTGAGGTATTATATTGTGCTAACGTCTGTGGATGCAGGGAAAACAGGTTGGAGGGATCCAACTGGACCCCTCAACTTTATTTAATTATTTAATATTCAATGTTCTGAATATTTGATATTCTGTAATAAATTATGTGGAAATATTGAATGCTATGGCTTGATTGGTATAATCGGGCAATAATGAATTACCAAATATATCATTTGAGTTTGGGAATGAAAATAAAAGAAGTGAAGTTATAAGTAAAATAGTTATAGAAAAGTTGAATAAATTTATGAATGAACTGGAAAGGAAATGAAGTGACTTTAAAATTTTAATAAATAAATCTTGAGTATGGGAAGGAAAATTTAAATAAACAGAAAGTTAATGAAAGTTGAACTTCAATGTTATTGTTTAAAAGAACAAAACATTTATTTTAAATTTAGGATTTAAATTATTTAAGAAGAATAAAGAAGAAATTGGGAATAACCTGAAATTTGTATATTTTAGCTAAAGGATTTAAAAATCAAACTGAAAATAATAATAAAGTCCATAATTAATGAATTTTAAAATGAACTGATAAGTAAAGAAATTTATTTCAAATGGAATAAATTGGGAATCAATTTGGAAAATTGATTTAAGTGATTGAAATTGGAAATTTCTCTCCGAATAACCAAGTACGTTTTCAAAGTAAATTTTTAAATATAAATTAAAAGTTTAAAGTTGTTTTAAGAAGTATGTTTTGAAAAATTTACTATTTCTAAATATTTAAATTCTAAAGTAAGTATTTCCTTTTAATCTATTACAGCAACATTTATTTAAAGAGTGACTTAGTATTCTATTTTTAAAAGTGAAATTTAGTTTTATATTTTATTTAGTAACATTATTTTCAAATATTCGTATAGTATGTATATTTAACAAATCATTGAAGTAGTTTTAACTTAAATATTATAAAGTATATTTCTAAGTAAAGTGTTTTTTTTTTAAAATCTAGTTTTGTGCTTGGTGATTTCAAAGGAGATAGAAAATATTTGGGATAGTTTATTCTGAAAAGAAAGATGGTTTTGAAACTGTTTTCAAAGGATTGAAAATAGAAATATATCTTGTGAAGATATTTATGGGATTAATAAACAATTTGGAAAATTATTGGTTGATGGTTGTTTGTGAATATTAATTGATAGTTAAATCACCGACTATCAATATTGGACAAATACGCTGATCGTTTCGAAGAGTCCAGAATCGAGATTTATTTCTCGAAAACCACTTCGATCCGGTTTGTACGTTTCGTGGAAACGATTTTGAATTCGAAGATGGAGCAGTGAAGTGCAAGGGCTAATCGCTACTAATCCTGAGGATATTTTCAAAATGGATGTAGTAGGAATAGTGCCTTCGGTTTCGTTCGAACCCGGGACGGACTTGTATGGATGAATGCTTGCGAAACATCGTCAGGTGGACGATGGGCATTCTAAGGGATATTTTCTAAAAGGGTAACGCTTAGCCTCAAGCCTCATCAAATGGGAATGACTGAAAATCAAGGGTTATGCAGCAAGGCTTCGTGGGTATCCCCCACTGGAGGGTGAGGTCATCCCTGTCTAGATGTCCCTTTATTTCGGCTTAGTGGGCGGTTGCTGATCCCAACCGCGGGATGATCTTGCTCGGGACAGTCCGGTAAGGGATGGTTCTGGTCTTGTGTTGCAGGGGAGTTAGGGTGGCTCCTTGGTACTCTGATCTAGACCAGGTACTGTGACAGGTGGTACCCCAGTGCCCAGCCATTAGTTGGAATCCATTTTCCCTACGCGCCCGTATGGTTTTGATTGTGCCCAACTATTGCTGAAACGTGAGATGCAAGCATTTCAGCTAGATTCTATTTTACTTTCTATAGACAATATTATAATATCTGAGGACTTTAATAATAATGTTTTAGCTATCGTAAGGTAAAAACTCGACATGTTTATTTGTGGCGTGGTCTTACGAGATGCTTTTGTTTTCAAAGGATTTTTGAAACTTTAATAATCAATTGGGTGTGGTTTTCTCACGCTGGTATTCCAGACTGACTCGGGTGTTATTTAACTATGATGCTAGGGTCAGACCGAGTATTATAGGATACAAGATATGATGTTGTGGAGCTCAGAAGACGAGTTGGATGACGATACGTACTCTCGTACTTGTATATTTATATATTTCCGCTGTGTTGAGTTGTTGTGTATCCATTTGTATGACATTGATGTTGAGCTGTGATTGATGTACTCTGATGATGTAATATATAAACGAGATATTTGATTTTTGAGTAAAGGCCATTTATTAGCTATTATATTTTATTCCGCTGCGATGGTTAGATTCTGTTGTTGATTTCTGTTCTCTTCTTCTACCTCTTCTTCTTTAACCCAAATGATTCGTATTTCTGTACAACTTGAGTTGATTTAGGTAGAATAGGGTTGACTTAAGGGGTACGGATTTGCGGGTTGTTATTTGGTATCAGAGCTTAGGTTGGTGATAACCTTGGCTCTGGTGGGAATTACTCATAAAATAGAGTTTATAGTACTCTAGAATGAGTTTGAGCGTATTAATAAATATGAGCGCGTATTTGTTAGTGAATATAAATTGTTTTAATATTGTGTTGGTTAGTTTATTGAGTGGCATATGAACCTTCGTTGACACAGTCTGCGCAACTGTATTGAAGGGGTTTCTAAACACTTGAATAGAACAATCGACACGGTATGGTTTTAAATATGGGTAAATGAAATAATTTTACCCAAAAACATATTTTGATATAAAGAATAGTTTTTGTAAACTATTTTAGCTAATACATGGTTGCTTGGATGTTAAAAATGATAATATTAAAGTATTATCATCGTTAAGTAAAAATTTAACTAGAAATTGAAATATAACTAAAATTTAAGGGAATAAATTCATTATGAAATGCAATTTATAAATATGAATTATAAATATAATTTATGAATTGAAATACAATCAGATGAGAATTTGTATAAGCATAAAGTGTACAAATGAATTATAGTTAAAATTTATTTAAGTAGGATTTGGAAATTCAAATTTCAGAGATTTTGGGAATGTTTATCGAAGTGTTTTGAAGATAAATGATAACATTATTGTTTTGGAGGTATTTCTGAATGGAAATTTGTTTTAAAATGGATTTTGGAGGGGATATAGCATTGAATTCACTTCAATAACTGGAAAATAACTTCGGTGATGACTGCAGCATCATCGATGCTCATTTTCGAGTTTCTAAGTGACAGATTGCTGCCAAATTTATTTATTTAGGAAAACCTGGTTATTTTTGTAATTTCAAAGGGAATTTGTCAGAAATAAAAACCAGGATTGGTTTGAAATTTTTGAGAAGTGTGATTTTGAGATGTTGGAGATTTCAAAATAATTTGAAACCAAAGTCGGGTACTTAAAAATCCTGATGAGGCAGTAAGCTTATATATTGAGATGATTTTTGAATCAGAAAGGGGAATTTAAGCTTTGAATGTTGGAATTTAAATTTAAAGAGAAGAGTTGAAAATGAAAGTAACTTGGATTGGGAAATAAGATTTAACAGGATTGAAATTAATTAAATAGGCTGAAAATAATATCCAGTTGTATACAAATTAAGTTAAAATCGAATTGAGTCAAATAAATCCGAGTTTAAAATAGAATTGAACTGGAACAAAAATTCAATTGAATAAATTGAATTGGAATTGATTCTTACCTGGATAACTAGAAAATAAGTTGGATAAGAAATAAATTGGATAAGAATTAGATTGAAATAAATAAACCAGAATAACTTGTAAAAGAATTATAATACATGGAATAAAAATATGCTTGAGTTATAAATAAGCGTAAATCTTGAATTTAAAAATAAAAAAATAATATATTCAAGCCTATAATGGATGGAATTGTGTAAATAATAAGTTGTGACTTATAAAATTGAGAATGGAATACAAAGCACAAAATTAATATTTTGATGAATTAGAAAATGAAGGGAAAATCCAAACTTAAATTATAAAATAAATTTGAACTTAAGAAAATTTAATGAAGAGATTTTGAAATTAAAATCAAGTTCTGGATTATAAGTTGGAGGAAAAGACTAATTAGATAATAAATTAGTTAATGAAATTGACTTGTGAGTTTATGATGAAGTTTGGAAATAAACTCAAGTTATAAATTGAATTCGACTTGAATTGTCAGTATAGTAAATGAAATTGAACCGTGAGTTCATAAAATTCGATGGTAAACTGAAATTGGATAGTGGATTCAGAACTTGAATTATTAATTAAAATTTAATGTGAAATGTTAACAAATTAAATACAATTGGAAAGGTATCAAATAAAAAAAAGGAAATTGGATTAAAATAATAATGGTTTGTATTGTGAATAAAATCCAAATATGTGGAAATAAATTGGATATGGACTTGGAATCCATTGAGTTAAGTTGAGTATAAAAGAGTAAAATTTGCTAGTAAAATGAAAATGAGCTTAAGTATAAAATTTGAATAAATTGAAGTAAATTGACTTAAGCTGAATAGATGGAAGAAAGTTGAATTCAAATCAACTTGAATTAAGTTTAATGATATTGGGTTGGATTTAAATCAAGTGAAATAAATTTAAATTGAAATAAAATTCGGTGAGTTGCCGATAATATTTAATGGAATGAAAATTCTTAAATAAGTAATGGTAAACCATTTAAATTATTAAGGGATTGAAATAACTTGAGACAATAAGAAAAAAATAGAATGTTTCAAGTTTACTAGAATGGTTTAAGTGAATGTGGATAAACTAATTATGTTTAATAAGTAAATGGATAGAATAAATAAGAATTAAATGAAAGATGGAAGTAGAACTTATTATAAAAAGAAATGGAAATGAACTTAAGTTTTTGACTTAAGTAAGTGTTGAATAAAATCCGAACTCAAAATGAAGTATGGTTTAAATGAGTTAAGAAATAGTTATTGAATGGAATAGCCTGAATTGTTGTCGAGCTGAATAAAATAGTTTGGAATAAACAAATATAGAATGAAATGCAAGTGAATGTATTCAAATTTGATATGCAATGAAATGAGAATATATAGATTGTGAATAAATTTGAAAATGAAATAGAATTAAGTATAAATCGAGTTGAAATCCATTTAAATTTGTTATCAAACATAAATATTTGTTTGTTCACATAGATTTTGTCAAATTTGCATAGAATAAATATCATTGGATGTAAATGGAGGTAATTAAAATTCTATGAATTAATAGGAGTGAAATAAATTGATTTTGAAAGAAATGGAATTAAATATGAATTTATTTTGCTTAAGAATAAATTAAATGTAAGCGATTGAGTTTTAAACCATTCAAATTTGAATGAAAATGGTTTGTGAATTAATTGAAATAGTTGAATTACTATGAAAGTGTAAAAATTGCTTTTGGAAAATGTTGGATGTGCATTTCTTTAGAATTCATATGTTTTAACCTTTTCAACTAAGTGAAATATAGTTAAACTGCATATATTTGGCACTTACATGTTTAAATTGAATAAGTACAGGTACCTGGAAGCCGTGTGGCTGGATTTGGTTGTGCTATTTGCTAAAAATAATAAGCCGCTTGCTTAAAATGCTAAATAAGGTATGCCTACGCAATAAAAATAGGAAATATGAACTGTTTTTGGTTTTTCCGACCGGGTGGGTCGATGTATATATATTTATCTCTTTTGTAAAATTGCAAAAGCTCCTCCGTACAAAGGAGTCTCTGCCAAAAAATTTCAGAAATTTTGGGAGTTAGAAAATTTTTGTTGACGACAAAATGGTTTAAAACTGAAAAATTGAAATAAGTTAGTAAATGAAACTAATTAAAGTAATGACATGAATTTGTAGTAAATGACAAATAAAATTTATACATGCAGAGTTAAAGATAAATTGAATTCATATGGAAATGAAAGAATCAATTTGAGTAAAATTAGATATAAACTAAAGTGGGAGATGAAAATGAATATAAGAAACATATAAAATACTTATACTAACTTAAGAAGGGAATAGTGAATTCTTGATTGGAAATTGGTACTACAAATATATTCTAAGTTGATATTTGAATAAGTAAATACCGACAGTTTGTAAGAAAGTTGATATGATGTTTTGGGAATATTGTGATTGGATATTAGTGCTAAGCAGAATATGCAGGTATTATAAAGGGAAAGGAAATTTGGATTTGATTTCGAAGGATAAATTTGAAATACTCAACAAAAAGGTACATGTTTCAATTTCCGTGAAATTTGATTGGGATTTTGGATTGAGCCACTTGGTTTTTTTGTTTTCTTTTTGGATTTGGGAGGCCGTAGAGTCATTTTGTAGTTGTACCGAGTCAGCCGCGAAAAGGAGACGCTGGCAAAAAATTTCGAAAATTTAGGGAGTTAGAAAAATTTTGAGAAAATTTTGATAATTCAAGATTTGGTTTTAAATTGAAACTTGAATAGTTAATCAAATAGTATAGTTGAAACTATGGGAGAGTTGAGAAGTTAATAAGGATGATAATGGGTCTTTTATAAAAAGATGGTTGGTTAAATGTTGAAATGTTTGGTTTTAGGGAAAATAGTAAACGGGTATTGGATCATTCTTCCTAACTAGTAATTTCGGGGATGAAATTCTTTTAGGAAGGGAGGAATGTGACGACCCAGAATTTTTAAGCAATTTAAATCGGAATATTTAATCGATTTTAAATATTCAATAGTATAATTTTAAATTGAATTACGGATATCACAAATTATTTGATAATTGAATTATTAAATTAAATAAGTGAAGTTGGGAAAATTGTTGAATCGGGAGTTTTAAGCCTATTAAAAATATATTTGAAGGCTTGAAAATTTATATTGATAGTACCGAGAGTAATAGAAATTGTAAAATTGAAATGAACAGTGGTTTGTTCCGTTTTAAAATTTATATCGTTTAAATTGAATTTAAATATAGCTCTCCGAGGCACAGTCTCGGAGTTCAATGAAACCAGTTCCATTGGGTCCGTAATATTGCATTATTATCGGATTTCAAATTTCGTAGTAATTGGAGCAGTTGTGTGATCGTACGATATATAAACGCATTGAAATTTTTACTGAATACTGTAACTGGCATCACGTATTGGTTTAGAAATAATAATTGAAATAGCATTACATTCTTCAATACACTTCTTCTGTAATAGAGAAGAAAAAAGGAGTTAGATATTTTTTGTTCGTTCTGGAAACTTACCGAAAACCCTTCTCTCTTGAATTAAAATCCCCAAACTAATAATCCTCTTCATTTTCAAATCGAATCTCGATTCAATTGAAGGCCGAGCGAAATCATTAATGGCCGAATAAATAAGCTCTCGTTCTTCATTTTAGAACGACGACTTTGAAATCAAAACTTCGGAGTAGCATGGGGGGAACTCGCATATTCGAACACGCGAAGTTATCGCGTCGTCGTCATCGAACTTGGGGAGGGGGGGAAAGACTCGTGCTACGCGACGGGCTGATGGAAGTTTCAGGTCGCGTTTAGGGCTTCGTGAAGTGAATGGCGCGCAGTAGAAACTAGGGTTGGGTCCTTGGGGTTAGGCAGCGAAGTAGATGCGGTCTGCTAGGGTTTGAGTGATCGCGATTTTTGCCATGGAAGAGTTTCGTGGTCGCCAAGATCGCGAGGTCGTGCTCGACCTGAAGTGCTAGCTCGCGTACGAGGTACGATTTCTTAATTTTAAAACTTGAATAACACATATATTTACATGCTAGATTTTGAAAATATATAAAGTCAGAGAAAGAAGAAAAATAAGGGGGATTACAGTAAAGTGGGAAATATATCTGTTAAACGGTTTCTAAGATATTAAGCTAATCTTAATTTAAATTAAGTTATTAGTAAGTTAAATTTGACAAATAATAATTAATTCAAATGTTAATAAGTCATGGGTTGTTTTCTCAAAGTCTTCCTATACTTTGTTAATTTAATTTGAAATTGTATTTTAAATTTAATAGGAAATGAATTTATATAGAATAAGGTTATTGGGTTAAACTTATGTAAATCAGGAAAAAGGTATATAGGAGTTTAGACGTTGAAATATCTATATAAAGTTAGTTTAAAATTTAATTTTTAGATAAATTAAATTTTAGTTTAATTTAGATAAATAAATGGAAATTTATTCTTAATATGGTCATACAAGGTTGAGAAATCGTGGAATCAAATCGAGAATGAAGGGGATTGCGAATTTAAAGGGGAAGGTGAGCTAATCTCACTCAGTTAACTTTAAATTTAAATGATTAAATTTAAATAATTGTTTGAATGGCTGAATTGATTGATGTGATATAGTATGATATTTTGAAATTGAGGTATTATATTGTGCTAACGTCTGTGGATGCAGGGAAAACAGGTTAGAGGGATCCAACTAGACCCATCAACTTTATTTAATTATTTAATATTCACTATTCTGAATATTTGATATTCTGTAATGAATTATATGGAAATATTGAATGCTATGGCTTGATTGTTATAATCGGGCAATAATGAATTACCAAATATACCATTTGAGTTTGGGAATGAAAATAAAAGAAGTGAAGTTATAAGTAAAATAATTATAGAAAAGTTGAATAAATTTATGAATGAACTGGAAAGGAAATGAAGTGACTTCAAAATTTTAATAAATAAATCTTGAGTATGGGAAGGAAAATTTAAATAAACAGAAAGTTAATGAAAGTTAAACTTCAATGTTATTGTTTAAAAGAACAAAACACCTGTTTTAAATTTAGGATTTAAATTATTTAAGAATAATAAAGAAGAAATTGGGAATAACCTGAAATTTGTATATTTCAGCTAAAGGATTTAAAAATCAAACTGAAAATAATAATAAAGTCCATAAGTAATGAATTTTGAAATGAACTGATAAGTAAAGAAATTTATTTCAAATGGAATAAATTGGGAATCAATTTGGAAAATTGATTTAAGTGATTGAGATTGGAAATTTCTCTCTGAATAACCAAGTACGTTTTCAAAGTAAATTTTTAAATATAAATTAAAAGTTTAAAGTTGTTTTAAGAAGTATGTTTTGGAAAATTTACTATTTCTAAATATTTAAATTCTAAAGTAAGTATTTCCTTTTAATCTATTATAGCAATAATTATTTAAAGAGTGACTTAGTATTTTATTTTTAAAAGTGAAATTTAGTTTTATATTTTATTTAGTAACAATATTTTCAAATATTCATATAGTATGTATATTTAACAAATCATTGAAGTAGTTTTAACTTAAATATTATAAAGTATATTTCTAAGTAAAGTGTTTTAAATTATTTTTAAAAAAAATCTAGTTTTGTGCTTGGTGATTTCAGAGGAGATAGGAAATATTTGGGAAAGTTTATTCTGAAAAGAAAGATGGTTTTGAAACCGTTTTCAAAGGATTGAAAATAGAAATATATCTTGTGAAGATATTTTTGGGATTAATAAATAATTTGAAAAATTATTGGTTGATGGTTTTTTGTGAATATTAATTGATAGTTAAATCACCGACTATCAATATTGGATAAAAAGCTGATCGTTTCGAAGAGTCCGGAATCGAGATTTATTTCTCGAAAACCACTTCGATCCGGTTTGTACGTTTCGTGGAAACAACTTTGAATTCGAATATGGAGCAGTGAAGTGCAAGGGCTAATTGCTACTAATCTTGAGAATATTTCCAAAATGGATGTAGTAGGAATAGTGCCTTCGGTTCCGTTCGAACCCGGGACGGACTTGTATGGATGAATGCTTGCGAAACATCGTCAGGTGGACGATGGGGGGGATATTTTCTAAAAGGGTAACGCTTAGCCTCAAGCCTCATCAAATGGGAATGGCAGAAAATCAGGGGTTATGCAGCAAGGCTTCGTGGGTAGCCCCCACTGGAGGGTGAGGTCATCCCTGTCTAGATGTCCCTTTATTTCGGCTTAGTGGGCGGTTGCTGATCCCAACAGTGGGGTGATCTTGCTCGGGACTGTTCAGTAAGGGATGGTTCCGGTCTTGTGTTGCAGGGGAGTTAGGGTGGCTCCTCGGTACGCTGATCTAGACCAGGTACTGTGACAGGTGGTACCCAGTGCCTAGCCATTAGTTGGAATCCATTTTCCCTATGCGCCCGTACGGTTTTGATTGTGCCCAACTATTGCTGAAACGTGAGATGCAAGCATTTCAGCTAGATTCTATTTTACTTTCTATAGACACTATTATAATATCAGAGGACTTTAATAAAAATGTTTTAGCTATCGTAAGGTAAAAACCCGACATGTTTATTTGTGGTGTGGTCTTACGAGATGCTTTTGTTTTCAAAGGATTTTTGAAACTTTAATAATCAATTGGGTGTGGTTTTCTCACGCTGGTATTCCAGACTGACTCGGGTGTTATTTAACTATGATGCTCGGGTCAGACCGAGTATTATAGGATACAGGATATGATATTGTGGAGCTCAGAAGACGAGCTGGATGACGATACGTACTCTCGTACTTGTATATTTAAATATTTCCGCTGTGTTAAGTTGTTGTGTATCCCTTTGTATGACATTGATGTTGAGCTGTGATTGATGTACTCTGATGATGTAATATATAAACAAGATATTTGATTTTTGAGTAAAGGCCATTTATTAGCTATTATATTTTATTCCGCTGCGATGGTTAGATTCTGTTGTTGATTTCTATTCTCTTCTTCTTTAACCCAAATGATTCGTATTTCTTTACAACTTGAGTTGATTTAGGTAGAATAGTGTTGACTTAAGGGGTACAGATTTGTGGATCGTTACATAAATTTAGAAATCAAATTTGGAATTTAATTTGTTATTCGAAATGATTTTAGGAAAATCAATTTGGAATTTGAATCGATGTCTGAAATAAATTTAGAAATCAATATGAAAATTTATTTGATGTTTTAAAATAAATCTTTGCGAAATCAGTATCAAAATTGATTTGATGTTTGAATGAAAATCTATTTCGTGTTTGAAATAAATGTTGAAAATCAATTTGGAATTTGATTTGGTGTTAAAAAGTGAATATTTGAAAAACGATTTGAAAATTGTATATCAGTGGATATTTGAAAGTTTAAAATTCACAATGGGAATTTTATAAAGGAAAGGGAATTTTGTTTTAAAAATAAATTTTGGTTTATTTTTAAAAGTGTGGAAAGAAATTTACACAATTAGAAGGTAAATTGATATAAATCGAGAAGATTTATTAGTTGATTTAAATGGACTATTTTGAAATGGAAAGAGAATTCTTTCCTGAAAAGCAGAGTATATTTCTAAAGTGGCTTTTGAAGTATAAACTAAAAGTTCTAGAAATTGATTTAAAAAAAATATTGTTAGAGAAATTATTTTTGGGAATTGTTTTAAATTTTTAAAGTAAAGATTTATTTAATTAATTATAAAAGGGATTATTTTAAAGATTAAATAGATATTAGATTTAGAAAGTAGTTATTTAATATATTTATACTCTATCTACTAATTTTGTTTTAAAATTAGTTTGGATTTGAAGCATTATATAGGGTATTGGTATAATATTTTCATATCTAATATTTAGACAAGTATTTAGAAATAGTTTATTCTAAATGTTTCCAAATATAATTTGGATAAGTAAATTGAAATATTTTAAAGTAATTGAACTCGACAAATTTTCAGTAGAAATGAATAAATATTTAGAAATATATTCCGCGTAAGGAAAATGATTTGAATTTGTTTTCAAAAGGTTGAAATGTGGAAAGTAATTTGAAATTTGTTTTCAAATTGTTGAAGTGTAAAAAGTATTATATCTTGTGAAGATATTTTGAAAATAAATAATTTAGGAATTTTTTTTAAATCTGGTTGATTGTCGTGATTATTGTTTGATAGTGATTGTTGTAAATGTTGATTGCTAGTCGAATAACCGACTATCAATATTGACCTTTAAATGACATTTGAATTTCGATGCGACCGGGGCTCGGATTCCGAATGGTTATCCGAAATCCACATCGAACCTTTGTGATGGTTATGGATCTTTTATTTAAAAGATCAAAGTGGAAATTTGTTGCGATTTGTTTGAAATCTGATTGAACACTAATTTTTTTAAAATAAGCGCTCATTATTCGTATTAGCCGGAAAGGATTTTGTGTCATAAAACCCATTTTGAATAATGATACGACGAAATGGGATTGCATTTGAAGACGGTCTTAAGGACCGAGTATTTTCGAAAACGAAAGGATTACCTATCGAATGTCTCGGCACCGGGTTGCTTCGGTATAGAGATTTTATCACCCTTTGTGATGGGGATTCTGAATGTGATTAGTGAATATCCAAATTTGCAAGGCTTCTTTGAAGTGCCTTCGGTTCTGTTCGATCTCGGAACAGACTTGTATGGATGTGTGTCTAACGTTACACTTTGAGATGTAAAGCTGGTTTCTATCAAATACATTTCTGTTGGTGACGGAGAATTTATTCTCTTAGCTTAACACCCTTCTCTGAGACGTATGCGCTCAGAGGTTATGTAGTTGATGGTTATTAGTGATATACTCCTAATTTGGTAGTGTGGCATACGAATTGCTGCTGATCATTTTGATCAAAGCTTGGCTTTGTGAAAAGTGTAGCTTTGGACGAGACTTTGTCGGACCTCACACCCCGAAAATGGTCAAAACAGGAAGAATACGACAAGGTTATGAGGGTCGCGCCCTTTAGGGTATGTCATTTCCTTCTGGAAAAGGGTGGTATCATGGTATGGAGCCCAGATATTTAACCTATGTGGTTGCTGAAAATTTATTATACTTTGTGGTTGTTGCTTTGTGGTTGAGGATCCTCGGATAAAGGTCGCAAACGACCGGGGGATGGCCTATTCGTGTAGTAGTTACCTTGTTACAGAGGTAACCTGGCCTTGTGTTGTAAGAGAGCTAGTTAAGTTCTCGTGGCGTCCGTCCAAAGGCGTACCCATTTGGTAGTAGGAAGTTCCTTAGCCTGACCATTTGTTGGAAATCCAAAGAAACAATACGCGCCCTGCACGGTTTCAGTTGTATAACCTATCATGGAATGTGGCGGTAACCTGCTATGGAACATGGTAGCTATAGTAGGCATAAGTGAGAAATGCCTATGCTGGCTAAGATTAATATTATACTTTCGAAATGTTTTTCACACCATGCACTAATAATAATAATATCAAAGGATTTTGCGTATCAAGCATGTTTGACTATCACAAGGAGAAATCTTCTCCAATTCTGCGTTTGCATTGTGTGTGTGGCGGGAGGCCTTATAGTAGTTTCATTTTCCAAAAAGCACAGCGGATTTCTTTTCCTTTCTTTGTGAAAATAACTGTTTTTAAGATCTCACACCAGTCCCATGACTGACTGGAGTTTATTGTACCCTTTCTAAACTCTGGGTGCCTATAATTTTCCATACGGGCAGCCTAGAGTCAGGTTATCAGTTATTCGGGAGTGAAGTCAAGAAGTTGCTCTGGAGATCTGGAGTACAAGATGGATGGCGAGGCGTATCATCTATACTATGTATTATCAATTGTGTTTGGGTTGGTGCAAAGTCAGTTTCCATGTAGTCAATTTGTAATGACTGTCAATGTTGTATCGTGTTGTATAACTCTGGTAATGTGATGTATGTAAAAACTGATATAGTGTTTTTTTTTAAATATTATTCATTTATCTATTATATGTTGTTCCGCGCGAAATGTGAGATTCTGTTATTGTTTTCTATTTCTTCTTCTATCTTCTTCTTCTTTAACTCTAACGGTTCGATTTTCCGACATTTGACTGTGCGGCATTGGATGCAGTGGACGTATCGATGTCAACTTTCGGGCATCGAAAAATTGGGTCATTACAAGGGGCGCACTAGATTTTGTTTGTTAGATAGATCCATACCAATAGCATTCCCTTTTTGTCAGACACAGGTGGTCTCACAATAGCACAAGTGAGGCGAGGGGACGCTTATGCTGGAGCAGTGGTAAATAAGAGGTCAACATGAGGGAGCAACAGATAGCGCAAGCCTAATGGTGGTCAAGCGTGCGGCCTCAGTGGTGGCTGATAAGTCGTTATTGAGTTCCAAGTGCTAAGTAGGTATCTATTGCGCAGGGACTAACACCGCAGTAGTAGGTGCTTGTTGCATAGGGACCAACAAGGTCTAGTCTATATCTTTGCGTAGGTACCAACAGGGTCTAGTCCATATCTTTTGTGTAGGGACCGATAGGGTCTAGTACGCATCTTTTGCATAGGGGCCAATAGGTCTAGTCTGTAGTAGGCATAGTTGAGATAGAAGGTCGATCAAAGGGTTGAATTAGGACTTTAGCCTAATTAAAGTAGGATTAGGGTTTTGGCCTAATCAAAGCTGTTATCTAAGAAAAGTGCAAACAATCTAATCGGACTATCTAAGCAAAGCAAGCAAGTTAAACCGTATTTCATTCCAGCTTTGTCTTTTCCTTTACTTATTTTTTTTACTAGAACTGTTGCAAGGTCTTTACCTTTATTTTGCTTAAGAATACTAGTAATTACTTGCATTCATCAGATTTTTAGTCTGACCCACTCCTCTATTTTCTTTCCCCCCATAGTCCACCAGAGGCAAGGATAGTAGATTTGGATTTCTTAGAGACCCATTTATAGAGATTTTCAATTCTTGATGTACTCTTCTTCTTTTCATTATCATATGACTTTTGATGTACTGGCACTTTGTGAGAGGGATGATTATTTTTATGTACTATGTTGATGTGACTGAGATGGTATTTTTCATGAGGCGTGTGTATTTAGTTTTTAAGACATATTATGTATTTGATTTTATGACTTATTTTATAGAGAAATAAAGTTTAATTTTAAATGTTTCCGCTATTTTATTTATTTTGTCTTGTGAATCTTAGTCTCTTAAAGTTTTTACCTATACCTATAACGCACCATATCCTTTAGTGTGTCTTTTTGGGTGCACTAAGGGTGCGGGGTGTTACATTTGGTATCAAAGCCTAAGGTTACAGGATTCCTTATAATTTGATTTGAAAAAGTGAAGTATTTTTCAAAATAAGTTGTTTTAAAAGTATTTTTTAGAAAGAAACTCTTAGAAATATATTTCAAGTATAAAAAAGTTTTTATAAAAAAAACCCCAAAGTCCAGTTCAACCTTCTTTCAATTCCTTCGAGCCTAGATTCTCTTTTCTTTGCATAGTCTAGCTGCTTGGTTCTATAGAGTTACAGTACCAGAGGTACAAGGGAAAGCGCCCAATACAACATCGGTAGGTGGAAATCCCTTTAATCCACCAACAATAGCCAATTTTTCCAAGCTATGCAAGGACTTCGCTAGTCTACGAGGTAGAACGTCTTTTGACACAGAGGATTTCAAGAAGACACAAGCTAGGTTGGAGGATATGGAGCAAAGGTTTAAGCTGTAAGAATTGAAGGCCTGATAAAGAGTTTAGCCTGCATCTGGGCAGCTGAAGGGAGAGCTTAAAGAGGTTCCTAAGTCAGAAAGCTCTAAGAAGTTGTAGTGGAAGAACAAGAAGGATAAGGACAAGAGGAAAGAAAGAGGGCCTCAGAAGAGGATCAAGAAAAGCAGGGGATGTCATAGATATCGGTTGGTTGGACATTACGCAAAGGAATGCAAGAATAAAATGATGAAGGGGACATGTTTCAACTATGGCCAGCCTGGTCACCTTAGTAAGGCTTGTCCTCACAGGATGAAGCAGAGAGTAGGCATACGTACAGCGCGAGTATAGGCTTTGGATGCAGCACCTTCTAGTGGTGGATCGAATCGAGGTAGGAAAGTCTTTGTAGAAGATTTGATCTTTTTTTGGATCTTTCCTATTCAGACTCTTTCATTTCTAGTTCTTTGTTAGATTGTTTGCACTTAGATATCTCTTTAGTAGTAGACCCCATAGTTGTTTCAAACCCCATAGAAGGATCGACACATTTGACTATGATTTGTAGGGGTTTGAAGATTTTCTCCTAGGCGTAGAGTTTGACTATGACGCCTATGTACTGGGATTATCAGGGTATGGGATGATTTTGGGATGAATTGGGTATCCACTTATGGAGCAATATTGGACTATGAGAGGAAAGTCGTTAGAATAGAGACATGTAGTAGTAGGACTCTAGAGGTTTCTTGCAAACTATAGGGATCAGTCATGTTGAGCTTCCTTTATTCTCTTGATTCATCACTAGGAGAGCTAGATTCCGTTCCAGTCGTTAGAGATTTCCCAGACATTTTTGAGGAGGTTAGGGGCTACCCCCTAAGAGAGAGATCGACTTTAGGATCTGTCTTAATGACAAGGTCACCATGGCGTGAGACATATGGCACCTAGGGAGAGGAAGGAGTTAAGTAAGAAGATTGGTGATCTATTGGAGAAAGGCTTCATCAGACGGAGCATATCTGAGTGGGGAACGCTAGTCATCTTCGCTACAAAGGCAGATGGTTCCCTTCGACTTTGTGTAGATTATAGGGAGTTTAATAGGATCACGAAGGAAAACCGTTATCCACATCTTAGGATAGATGATCTTTTTGAACAGTTAGTTGGCTCTTCAGTATTTTCCCCGCTTGATTTAGCCACTGGATTTCATCAGCTTAGAGTCACTGGCGATAGCATCGATAAGACAACATTTAGGACACCCGATAGATTCTTTGATTGGTTTTTTATGCCATTTGGGTTAACCAATGCACCAACTTATTTTGTAGATTTGATGAGCCATGTTTTTTTTAGAAATGTCTTAAATAAGTTCATAGTAGTACTCATGGAGGACATTTTTTCAAGAGTATGGAAGAGCATGCTATTCATCTAGAGGAGGTTCTTCGTATTTGTGTTCATCAGTTGAAGATAAAATTCTTGAAGTGTCACCTTTTGGTGTAAGGAAGTGCATTTCTCAGGGCACAGAGAAGATCAACACATGGAAAGGGTTTGAGAAATAGTTTTGTACATTTAGGTTCATATTGTGGAAATCCAAAGAGAGATAGGAAAAGATAGGAGACGTGCAATAGTTCAGTTGATAAGAAAAGAAGAAAGCCCATGTGTAGATGATTGCAAAGAGGATTTAACGGCAAAGCCTAGGAACAAAAGACTTTAGTAAGGAAATGAAATTTCCAAGGTTTAGGAAGGGTACTCCTAATTTAGTAAGAAGAGAATCCACTTTAGGTTAAGCCCACTAAAATGAAATTATTAGAATTGAAAAGTTGAAAAGTATAATTGTCAATATTTTTAAGAAAGTAAATATTGGGTTTTTAAGAAAAAATGGTATGAAATTTAATTGGTTTTTATATGGTGTGAATTTTGTTAAAAGTGAAATTCTTTTCGAATTATTGAGCAGATATGGCTCGCTAGTTTCTTTGAAAGTAAACAAAGATTTTAAAAACCTATAGTGTACTTCTAGGTTACAATATTTATTGTTGTAGTAGATGTTTTCATGAAAAATAAAGGAGACATTAACTATAGCACTATTGTTATAGTAGGTGACTCCCAAAGGAAATGTTTTTACATAATATATGAGATTTATTAGTACTAAATCCATACACTAGTATTTTTGGGTTGTAGTGACAGTGTTTTACGCAACATCTGTTTTGACCCAAATAAAAGTGTATTTTGAAGATAATTTCAAAGTATAGAAACCAAATGGTTTTTGAGTACACTTATTATTTTTAATAAGTATGAGGAAATGCTTTCTAGTTATGGATATATTAAAATAGTTTTGAAAATGAGTTTTTTTTGAAAAGAAAAGTGTAAGTTAAATATTAGAAAATCAATAAATTTCATAGAAATCGACTATTATAAGAGAATATAGATTAAACATACTTTAATCTATTGGAACGAAATGAATAATGATAAAATTATTCGTGAGACCAAATTGTAAATAAAGATGTTCTGTGCAAGTTATAATGAATGCGTGAAGGAGATGTACAAGGTATGGGAAGCATCATATTTTTTATAGCCTATTTCAAAAAACATAAAATAAGTTCCTTGTAATTTCACATAAACATGAAGTCCTTTTTTAAAGGATTCATATAAGGTTTTAACATTACTAATTTCTTATAAGAGAAAGTAGTTCTAATACGTTAAGGTATAAAACCATTAGGTGTAATAAGAAGAGGTTTTGCAAACACGTAAGAACATTTTAAAGATATTTTGAAAAAAAATGGTTTGGTGAAAAAGTAAATAAGTTTTTGGAAGCAAAAAACTTAGTAATAGTTAAATTTAAAAATCCTAGTTTTTATAGAAAGATAAAATGATAAGTAACTAAGTACCTTTGAATTTAATAGAAATTTGAAAATAACACTTTTAAAAAAAATTGGGATTTGATATTTTAAAATTTTAGGAGCTTTAGTTTTTGAAATGATAAATACCAATCCAAACTTTTAATGTGGAGTAGATAGAAATCATTTCCTAGGTGTAATGGAAAAAGTGTAAGGCTATGGCATAAATTACTTTTAAAAGTAATAATAGAAGTTTCTGTAAAGTATACAGGACACTAGTGAGAACCTAGGATTGTTGCTTCATCTGTGAGGACTATAGAAGAACTTGGAAGGAGCATCTTCCTTTAGTAGAATTCACATATAATAACAGTTTCAAGCTAGTATTGGAATGACACCTTTCAAAGCACTTTATGGAAGGCCGT
This sequence comes from Allium cepa, assembly GCA_030765085.1. Classification (NCBI taxonomy): domain Eukaryota; kingdom Viridiplantae; phylum Streptophyta; class Magnoliopsida; order Asparagales; family Amaryllidaceae; genus Allium; species Allium cepa. The sequence goes on along the minus strand of CM060940.1, from coordinate 783,786,481 downwards.
GTAAGTCACCTTCGTGTTGGTTAGAGTCTACAGAGAGATTACTATTTGCGCCAAAATTGGTCACAAACCCCAAATATCGTGAAAGCACCAGTGTATGAACACAAACCAATGATATTCAAGAAAAAATATCAGATCTCAGCAAATATCAAACAGCAATTCAGAAATAATGAACAAAGACACAAGTTTTATAGTGGTTCGGCTATCTCCGGCCTACGTCCACTCCAAAGTTTTATCCTTTTATTGATTATCCTGGATGATTACAGCAGTAAATATGAAGAATTTCCAGTACAATAGCAGTATCGAAATGTAGAAATGAATCCGGCAGAGTCTGGACGTTCAATAGCCAAAATATCCTTTCTCTATAGGCTTCAGGGTGCTATTTATAGGTGTTGGAGGCTGATATTGCGCTCAAACTTCGAGAGACTCCTTCTGGCACGTGAGTGGGCCCACGCGACCGACCCCACCAAGTTTCGACTCGATCTGTGATCGATACGAAGTGATTTCGTATCCATCAAAAAATGATCCAATCGAGCTGAAACTTGGCAGGAACATTCCTTACCTTGCATGCAAGCTGCTGTGAAAATTTCGTTGCATTTGGATCAGTGGATCTTGAGTTACGATCGATTCGAAATTGGGTTTTCCATTGGCTGTCGTCTTCGAACCCGCCAGTTCGAATCCAGTACCTTCGACTCCATCTGAAGCACGCGTGCGCAATGACGTGGCGCTATCCTCCCGGGTCGATTCGAATTATGCGGCGTGTTGACTCCACTTGGTGTGCCGAGTTGAACGCTTCCTTCCTAGAGACGCGCACGTATCCATGCTTCATGCTTGCACGTGTCCATCACTCCTTTATGTACTCAACCGTTCGCTCTCGTATCGATCGCAAAGGGAGTATTTCGTATCGATCCGATCGATACGAAAATTTTGAATGCTATCGATACGAATGGAAGGCAAACAGATGGGTACGAAACCATGCACGATGATGGATACGAACGAAGCCTTACCTGATGGATACGAGTGAGATTTTACCTGATGGATACGAAAATGTCAAAGTCCATCTGCTATCGATACGAGAGTATCGATTCGAAGTACGCCACCTCTTCCCATCCTGACCGATACGAAACCATCGAGCCGTGCCCATGCCTATCAATACGAATAGTATCGATTCGAAGTCCTTTATCCTGCTCGTCCTTGGGATCGATATGAACACTATCGAGCCGAATCCAACACCTGACCGATGCGAACTTCCCTGAGCCGAATCCATACCAATCGATACGAAGTGTATCGATTCGAACCATCATCTGATTGGTGCGAAGCCGATCGATACGAACTCCTAAGTGCCTGATCGATACGAACTGTATCAATTCGAACCATCCTTGCGTGTCGATGAGTTCGAACAGTATGTTTTTCCTACCTTGCATCGATCATATCTCCTTCATACGAACTCCGATTAACCTGAAATTTGAAACATAGCCTTTCCTAATCCTTATCATCATCTCCAATCAATTTCGTCCCGATCAGAGATCAAACAAATTTTGACGTCATCGATTGTAGCCTTGCTTTCAATTGATCTCCAATCCCGATGTCCATCATTCCTTGCCAATTTGTTGATATTCCAGTTTTGACCAAAAAGTGGGATAGCACTTTACCCCCGAAAACATGCCTTTTGATAAGAAGGCTTGTTTTGAATAGTTCCGATTCCAATATCCAAAGCCCATAGCCATATCGCCAGAGTATGTCATCCTTGACTGCCCCGAGTTGATGCCCAATTCCATATCTAATAACCAAAGCCTTAGCCAATCCCTTATCCATCCGAACTCGACAACCGAGTCCTAATCCATCCTTATCCAATAGCCAATAACCGAATCCAGGACCTCTCCGGGTCGATATCCGAATCCATAACCTCTCCGGGCTCTTGCCAAGCGTAATCCACACTTGATGACCTTGGTCCAGTGTCCTTGGACGTTGAGCTAATCTCTCCGGGTTCTTGCCAAGCGCAATCCACACTTGATGACCTTGGTCCAGTGTCCCTGGACGTTGAGCTAACCTCTCTGGGTTCTTGCCAAGCGCAATCCGCACTTGATGACCTTGGTCCAGTGTCCCTGGACGTTGAGCTAACCTCTCCGGGTTCTTGCCAAGCGCAATCCACACCTGACGACCGTGGTCCAGTGTCCCTGGACGTTGTACAAAGCCATGGCTTAAGTCCTAAGCCGAATCCTTGTCTCTCCGAACCCTTGTTGAGCATAGTCCATACTCAACGACCTGAAAATAACAACTGATAATACAGGGCCAAAGTCCTAGGCCGAATCCTGGTCACTCCGGACCCTTGCCGAGCATAGTCCATACTCGACGACCTGAATGAGTCAATTTACCACGTTCGGGCAAAGTGACTCACCCCTTGCCAGGCATAATCCATACCCGACGACCGTTTATCAAAAACCAGATAAAAATCCAATCAAAATCCAATCCAGAATCCAAATCCAAAATCCAAAACCAAAAACAATCATCCAAAGGAAAATCCAAATCAAAAAGCAAGCAAAACCAGGAGCTCAATCCAAACTCTAAAACCAAATCCAAAAAGAAAAGCAGTGTTCAATCCAAAAGCAAAAGATAAATTTCACAAACCATAGCATCACAGTTTATCATCATTCAGAGAATGCCTAGGGACTATCTCCGTCCCCATACATGTGTAAATGACTTGGTTGCTTGCCAGTAGTTCGCTACTTATTTTACATTATCCTGATCAGTGGATGATCAATCGACCATCATTCCTGGGCCTCCCACAATCGTGGCTTGAGGTAGGCGGCGGTTGCTCCTGCTCCGTCATTGCATTCCAAGTTCCGACATATTGTGGCAACAGTCCCTTCCTGACATGCTCCTCGATTATATCCTTTAAATACCTGCAACTATTGGTGTCGTGTCCATCCAAATCATGGAAGAGACAATGCCTTCCTGGTGTCCTCTCCCGTTCTGATGGTTCCCTCCTAGCTGGCCTTCTGTAGGGAAGGCGATTCCGAGTATCCTGGTATATCTGCTCCAGCGTCTCGTTTAATCCTATGTATGTGGAAAACTTCGGATCCTTCCATCGCTTCCTATCTTTTCCAGAATCATCGTCTAACTTCCTTTTTCCTTTGTCTTTATCCGAACCTTTGCTGGATGGTCCTCTCTCCTCAGTTGCATTAAACTTTTTTAACTTTAGATCCATACTCGCATCTTCTTGCCGAAGGAACCTCTCTGCCTCGTGAAAGAACTCATCGAGATCCTGTGGGGGATCTCTTATCAAAGATACCTTGAAATCCGAATCCTCCCTGACTCCTGATACTGCCGCCATCAAAACCATCGATGGATCATGCCGATCCACCGAAGCAACCGCCGCACTGAATCGAGTTAGAAAAGCTCTAAGCGATTCATCCATCCTTTGCTTTACCGATGTCAATGTCATCACATTCTTCGGCCTCTTGACGTGAACCTAAAACTGTCCCAAAAACTTTTCCACCAATTCCCTCCAAGTCCTGATAGACCCTTCTCCCAGCTGCCTAAACCACATTGCAGCTAGGTCTGTCAAGTATAATGGAAAGAATCGTGCCATTACTTCCTCCGATATCCCCCAGCACCTCCATGTGTCTGGTGTACCTCATCAAGTGATCGGTTGGATCTGCTTTGCCATCATATACCTCCAGGCTAGGTAGCTTGAACTTAGGTGGATTCTGAGCCATCCTTATTTCTCGAGCGAAAGGACTCCTGTTCACTCCTTTCAAGTCTCTGTTGGTCAAACCATCTCGCACAGTTCTTCTAATGACCTCCACTAATCCAGTATTGTCTGTTAGGGGTTGCCCCCATGCCCTCGAGGGAACTCCGGCACATACTCTTCATGGGGCTCACTGGCAGCAATGTTAGTCCTGGCCTGTTGAACTCCTTCCAAAGGCCCTCCTGTGTTAGATCCTATGGGCCTGCCCCCAAGCCCTTGTTGATTGCCTTCTGGCTCCGTACCCTGTCCTCCATTGGGTTCCATAACCCTAGTCCCCTGTCCTGCATCCACAGCTGCTGTAGCTATTCCTAAGTTCTGCGTCCCTACAGCTCTTATCTGTTCAAAGAAAGTCTGCATCATTTCTTGTTGACTTTTCAACAATCTCTCCTGCAATGAATTTGCCATAGCTTCCATCTCATCCTGGGTTATGTAGATCGAAGCCTGTCCTTCCCCAGCTCCGGAGGATGCTTGTTGACTTCCTTCCTGTTGGCTTCTCTCAACCCTTTGCCTTCTACTATTTTGTCTTGTCATTGTCCTTAATTCCAAACTTTTCAAACTCTTCAAATCCGAACTTTGAATCCGATGTAGCGGGTGCTAGTCCTTCTCAGTGTAAGCACCAAAGTGTTTGCGCCAAAATTGGTCACAAACCCCAAATACCGTGAAAGCACCAGTGTATGAACACAAACCAATGATATTCAAGCAAAAATATCAGATCTCAGCAAATATCAAACAGCAATTCAGAAATAATGAACAAAGACACATGTTTTATAGTGGTTCGGCTATCTCCGGCCTACGTCCACTCCAAAGTTTTATCCTTTTATTGATTATTCTTGATGATTACAGATGATTACAACAGTAAATATGAAGAATTTCCAGTACAATAGTAGTACCGAAATGTAGAAATGAATCCGGCAGAGTCTGGACGTTCAATAGCCAAAAGATCCTTTCACTGTAGGCTTCAGGGTGCTATTTATAGGCGTTGGAGGCTGATATTGCGCTCAAACTTCGGAAGACTCCTTCTGGCATGTGAGTGGGCCCACGCGACCGACCCCACCAAGTTTCGACTCGATCGGTGATCGATACGAAGTGATTTCGTATCCATCAAAACATGATCCAATCAAGCTGAAACTTGGCAGAAACATTCCTTACCTTGCATGCAAGCTGCTGTGAAAATTTCGTTGCATTTGGATCAGTGGATCTTGGGTTATGATTGATTCGAAATTGGGTTTTCCATTGGCTGTCATCTTCGAACCCGCCAGTTTGAATCCATTACCTTCGACTCCATCTGAAGCACGCGTGCGCAATGACGTGGCGCTATCCTCCCGGGTCGATTCGAATTATGGGGCGTGTTGACTCCACTTGGTGCACCGAGTTGAACGCTTCCTTCCTAGAGACGCGCATGTATCCACGCTTCATGCTTGCACGTGTCCATCACTCCTTCATGTACTCAACCATTCGCTCTCGTATCGATCGCAAAGGGAGTATTTCGTATCGATCCGATCGATACGAAAATTGTGAATGCTATCGATACGAATGGAAGGCAAACAGATGGGTACGAAACCATGCACGATGATGGATACGAACGAAGCCTTACCTGATGGATACGAGTGAGATTTTACCTGATGGATACGAAAATGTCAAAGTCCATCTGCTACCGATACGAGAGTATCGATTCGAAGTACGCCACCTCTTCCCATCCTGGCCAATACGAAACGATCGAGCCGTGCCCATGCCTATCGATACGAACAGTATCGATTCGAAGTCCTTTATCCTGCTCGTCCTTGAGATCGATACGAACACTATCGAGCCGAATCCAACACCTGACCGATGCAAACTTCACTGAGCCGAATCCATACCAATCGATACGAAGTGTATCGATTCGAATCATCATCTGATTGGTGCGAAGCCGATCAATACGAACTCCTAAGTGCCCGATCGATACAAACTGTATCGATTCGAACCATCCTTGCGTGCCGATGGGTTCGAACAGTATGTTCTTCCTACCTTGCATCGATCATATCTCCTTCATACGAACTCCGATTAACCTAAAATTTGAAACATAGCCTTTCCTAATCCTTATCATCATCTCCAATCAATTTCGTCCCGATCGGAGCTCAACCAAATTTTGACGTCATCGATCGTAGCCTTGCTTTCAATCGATCTCCAATCCCGATGTCCATCATTCCTTGCCAATTTGTTGATATTCCAGTTTTGACCAAAAAATGGGATAGCAATTGCTACATGATCCCCACCTAGTTAGAGTGACTTTAGAGAAGATTAATTTGATCAGGAGAAAATATGTACCTCTTATCCATATCTCTTTGATAATCAATTTTGAATTTCCTATTTTCATCTTTAGTTTTGAACAGGTTCTTTCCTTTATTATCTATCAGGGAGGGTAGATTTTAGGATTTAACCTATGGATGGTAGGGCTGAATGTAAACATGTTATCAGAACATGTTATGTATAATGGATACTAGTGGTTGCAAGTGGTTGCTAGTGGATGCTAATGGACGCATATACTTACACTAGGCACTATTATCTCTTAGGGGTCGGGCTAAATAGGACACTAGAGCACATTGATATGGATGTGTGCGCATTTTCATTTTAATTTTATTTTCTATGGTTGCTATGAATGGATGACTATCACGTGATTGTAGCATTTGAATGATGATTGTAGCACGCATATAGAACAATCAGTTATCATTAGGGAATTTGCATTCATTTGGATACGCGGCTCGGACATGATTGCATAAGAGGAGGTCGATTGAATCAGTCGCCTAATCTTTTGCATTAGTTAGGGACATTGACACTAGACTAATTGCATAAGTATCACAAATCACATTAGAAAAAATTAAGGACAATGGATGCAAGGGATGATGGTTGAGTTGTTGGTTGTAAAACTTGGATGAAAACATTTATTTCATTCTTCTATCCTTGGAGATATCGGGGACGAAATCCATTAAGGAAGGGATACTTTCTGAAATTATCATAATTGAGCCATGGAGGTTGCACCATTGTGACCATGGTAATTTTTTGGTCAATTTCCCTATATAGAATGTCAAAATCCGAGCTAAGACGAAGAAGTTATGGAATAAAGAAGAAAAGAGAAAAAAGGAAAAAAAAAATATATAGGGTAGGTCAACCCTCACCGTAGCTTGATTGACCCTAAGGTTGACCCTAGCAATTGATGGGTCGATATCAAAATCAATCCGCCTATGTGAAAATGCATTCTTTTGCCCAGAACGATTCGAACACGTCATTTTGCAAATTTAACTCCATCTCATGCGTTCGTGCTCCTAATCGACGGTTCATATCGAGGCTATGACGTGGTTACACCAGATTTAATCTCCAAATACAGCGGTCTGAGATCCACAAGTGCCACTATAAATAAGACCCTAGGCCTAGCTATTTTTCTCATTTAGATTTTCTTCATTCGGATTCGTTGCCTAAGGCTAATCCTAAAAGGAATATTTTTCCGAGGACAAGATCTTTTAATTAAAATATTTTATACCCTTCAAGTGGATCCGGGAAGGCTAAAGGAAAGAGCTAAGGACCACAGATGAGTATTTTTGTAATTATTTTAGATTTTGAAGTAATTTAAAATAATAGGATTTCCAATAGTTGCAGTTTTTCTATAATTTTGGGATAACCTTTATACAAGTTTATTTACATTTTTAGACTTGTTTTTCAGTCTATTTTCTTTTAGCTATTATTTTTCAGTTATTTGCAATTATCCACTGTTAATTATAGCTTTTCCAATTATTTGCAGTTATTTACAATATTTATAGTTATTTACTATTATTTACGTTTTATTTACATCTATTCTACGTTTGGGATTTCCTCTGTAATTGACATTTTCTTTCTAATTTCCTTTTTATGCGGATGGAATACATAGAATAAAATAAATCGCAACTATGGACCAAAATATAAGAACACTGAATTTATAGAAAATGGGATGTAAAATGAGAAGGACTATAATAAATTGGACTTAGACTGAAATAAGCAAATTTGATATTTGCAAGCTTAGTTATAACATATAATTATAACTAAAAAGAGAAAATAGAAGAAATAGCAAAAGTAGATTATTTTTATATACTTAGACCTTGGGTCAAGTTAATTAGCAGAATTATAACACACAAGTTATAATTAGAGATAATAATTAAGTAGAAAGAACAGGAAAGACTTATTTTAAGACTTAGATTAAGTTAATAAGCAAATAAAGCAAAAATAACAAAAGAGGATTATTTTAATAAACTTAGATCTTGGATTAGGTTAATAAGCAAGATATAGAAGATCTATATTGTAGGCCCAATGGGTTAATCCTTTACCGATATAGAAGATCTATATTATAGGCCCAACGAGGTAGTCCTTTGAAGATAAAGAAGATCGGTATTGTAGGTCCAAAGGGGTAGTCCTTTACCGATATCGAGGCTTATTTTAAAAATCACATTAAATTAATAAGCAAAAATAGAAGTAAGACCCGTACCAACAGCATAACCTTTTTTAGTTAGGTCTCATAATAGATTAGGTGAGGCTAGGGCACGCTCATGCCGGAGTAGTGGTAAATAAGAGGTCAATAAATAGGAGTTCAAATCATGGGGATTTGGACAGGGGCGCAAATAGATTTTGTTTGTTAGATAAGACCCGTGCCAATAGCATTCCCTTTTAGTCGGACACAAGTGGTCTCACAATAGCACAGGTGAGGCAAAGGCATGGTTATGCTGAAGCAGTGGTAAATAAGAGGTCAATAAGAGGGAGCAACAGATAGTGAGAGCCTTATGGTGGTCGAGCGTGCGGTCTCAGTGCTGACTGATAAGTCATTATTAAGTTCCAAGTGCTAAGTAGGTGTCTATTGCATAGGGACAAACAGGATCTAGTCCGCAATAGTAGGTGTCTATTGCGTAGGAACCAATACGGTCTAGTCTGTATCTTTTGCGTAGGGACCAAAAGGGACTAGTCCGTATCTTTTGCGTAAGGGCCAATGGGTCTAGTCCGCATTAGGCATAATTGAGGTAGAAGGCCGATCAAATGGTAGAATTAGGACTTCAGCCTAATTAAAGTAGGATTAGGGTTTCGGCCTAATCAAAGCAGTTATCTAAGAAAAGTGCAAACAATCTAATCGAACTATATAAGCAAAGCAAGCAAGTTAAACCGTATTTTATTCCAGCTTTATCTTTTTCTTTATTTCTTTTTTACTAGAATTGTTGCAAAGTTTATTACATTTATCTTGCTTAAGAATACTAGTAATTTATTCACCAGACTTTTAGTCTGACCCACTCCTCTGTTTTCCCCTTCCCCCCATACGCCACCAGAGGCAGGAACAATAGATTTGGATTTCTTAGAGATCCATTTGCAGAGCATTTCCATTCTTCATGTACTCTTCCTCTTTTCAGTATCATATGACTTTTTATTTACTGGTGCTTTATGAGAGGGATGATTTATGTACACTGATGATGTGACTGGGTTGGTATTTTTCATGAGACGTATGTATTCGGTTTTTAAGACATCTTATGTATTTGATTTTGTGACTTATTTTATGGAGAAATAAAGTTTAATCTTAAATGTTTCCTCTCTTTTATTTATTTTAACTTGGAATCTAAACATCTGTAAAGTTTTTAGCTATACCGATAACACACCATATCCTTTAGGGTATCTTTTTGGGTACACCAAGGAGTGTGGGGGAGGGTTACAGAGTTGCACTTCATTGTTAACATTTCAATTCAATGCTAGTTGTATTTAGCATTTTAGTCGAATGCTAGTTATAACTAGCATTTCAATATAAACAATATACATCAAACTTGAAATACAATACGAACATTGAAAATCACAACCTGTCATTGTATAGAACTAAGTGAGCTGTTGTGCATGAACGAAGGATCTGATGATGATAATCTAATCTTTATATGATGAGCTGATGAGATTGCATAAGTGGTTCTGTGATGAGCTGTCGAACTGATGACGAGCGGATGAAAGGCTGAATTGAGTATCGGTTAAAAATTCAAGTACCAATCCACATCTAGCAACTCTAGCAATAGAGGTGGAGATTGCAACCAAAAAAAATAGCAGTTGTATATTTGTTGTACAATCACAAAAGAATTTTGTAACTATCCGTAAATTTCAATAATCAAATTTGGTTATTTAATAAATTTTTTGTAATTAAATTTAGAAAGAAATAATTTTTTATTTTACATATAGAAAACGTTAAAAGAATGAAATTTTAATTAATTGAAACATATTGTAAAGTTATATTTACTGATGAAGTAATACGTAATAAATTGAAAATTTATACAATCAAATGTTAGATAAGTAATTTTAATGTTTGTTGTTGATAATAAAGTTAATTTAATGATTATTAATATACTAACGGAAGTGTGAATGAAACTTTAATAGAAACATAAATTTATTTATAAGCAAACAAGAGTATATATTGAACAAATTGATGAATTAGTATAAAATTAATGATAGTTGGATAAGAACAATGGTACGCAATCAATTTTGTTATTTAATATTAGAAGGAATAAAAATTTGTAATCCGTTAATAATTTTATAACGGGTATGAATAGTAAGAATGTTAATGAAAGCTAATAAAAGTTAATTCAATGCAAACCAAATTGATTGAAACAACTATTTGGTTTATAATTGATTGTAAATAGGAATATTTGGTAATAAATTTAATATAAGAAAAAAAATGTAAATATTGAATTAATCAATGAAATAATAATAATAAATAGTAATTGAATAAAATCAACGTTCTGCAGTGATTGGTTGGAAATGATAACTTATATAAATGTGATTAAGAGATAGTGGCCACAATTATTATAAGTTAACCATTTATTTAGTCTATTAAATTAAAATGGGTAATCAATTGCAATAAATCTAAATTAAATTTTACGTTAATGTAAATTGAGGTAATAATTTGAAATAACGTAAATTTTATTTATAATATGATAATTAGTTGAATTAAAAGAATGGAAGGCATGATTTATTAGTTTATCGGAATGTAAAGTTAAATAATTAGATTAATTGCAGATAAGTGGAGTTAAATATTACAAATATTACGTTATTGAAATTAAGATGAAATTTGAGGATAATAATGTAATAAACCATGAACCAATGTTAATTTCAACCGTTGGATAATAATGAATTGAATAATAAGAATGAAAGGTAAATTAAATAGAATTATTGGAAATTTAATTTATAGTTAAAAATATAATGAAGTTGAAAATTTAACACTGCAATTGATAGATTAATCAACTTTAAATTGACATCTAAACTTGTTTAAATTATTGTAGATAATTAAGAAATATAAAAGTGATAAAATTGTCAATTATAGAATTGAAATTTAAAATTGGATTTTATTTAATTAATAATTAAATTATTTAATTAATGTAAAAATAGCCATTTTGGCCACTGACTTGGATTTCAACGAAACAAGTTTCATCGGATCCGTAACGGTAAATTATTGTAGGATTTCAAGTTTTGTAGCGATCGGACCTGTTGTTTGATCGTACGGACTTGAAACGCCCAGAAATCAATTAAATTGAAATCAATTAGAAATAAATTGATTTTGGCATAACTTCTTCATACGATGGAATTTGGACTTGAAATCTTTTCCATTGCGTTTAAAATATTTTAAAACATCTATTTTGATATACTGGTTGACCCAATTTGGTTCCGGAGTCAGAACGGGCTTTTCGGGCCATATATCGTCCAACGCGTACATCCAATCGATCCGATCCATTCTATTTCAGCCTTGTCTATAAATACCCTGTTATAAACCCTAGTCTACCTCTATTTCTCATTTGTTTGCGCATTCAATTTCTTTCACCTCCTCATTTCAATGGCAGACAAATACCTAATATCAATTGCAATTCAAAAATTAAAGTGAAATTTCAAACTCAAAAAATTCAAGAAAAATATATAACTAAGATCTCAATGATACGAACCTACGTCTGCTGTTCGTTTTTCGAGACAGTGACCGGATCGATCAGAAATCGCGGTTAAAGTCAATTTGGGCATTTTTAATTTCGACATCAATCGACGAAATTGGGACATGGGTTTTGAAGAGAGAGGCTTATAGAGTCGATGGGTGGTGGTCTCGTGGCCTAGCTCGACCTGAGGCGACGTGATTTTGGCGATTAGGGTTTCGTAGGCCGGCAGTGCGCGGCGTTTCTGGGCGATCGAAGGGGTGCAGCCGATGGTGGTGGAGGAGGTGCTTCCAATGGTGGCGTCGGCTTGGCGTAAGGTGGTCCAGGGAGGGTGAGATCGGTGGTCAAATGTCACGGTCAACGGCAATTTTGGGTTCGAACTGTTGTGGCATTCGCGTGGGAGAGAAGGCCCGTGATGACGTGTACGCGTTTGATTATTTTCTTTATTTATTTTATTTTATTTTATTTCAAAGTCAAGTGTTCCAATCGATGTAACTTTCGCATACAAGGTTGGAATCACGCGCAGTTTTCTCCACTAGGTTCGTATTGGAATTCCGGACATTTTGATGCTCGTTTGGACGAATTTGGAGACTATTCATTTTTTTGGTTTAAATTGGATTTAAATTCAATTTAAATCCAAAAGGTGAGCGTTTTAACCCACTCACAACTTCTAAAATTTCTTAGTTTGTTAAATTAATTTTTGATGTGATTATGAATTTATTTATGACTGTTTGTATATTTTTAATCATCATCTCAGTTAATTGCATTTATTTAAATTAAATCGTTATTTCATTTATTATTGAATATAACTGCCAGTTAAATACTTGTTATCTATTATCAATTATCTAATTGATATTGATTGATAGTTTCGGATGATGGATGTGTGATTTATTGATGGACGAATGGATGTTTAGTTTATATCATTATAAATCTGCAAGTTCTTTATTGATTTGTTATTATTGATTCGTGATTGCGGTTTGAAATGATATACAACCGCATTTTTATTTTTAAATTGCAGATTGAAATGATAAATATTCGTATCACCTGATCATATGATAGAAAATTATATATAGACACCGTTGGACTATATATAAATATATAAATATGATTTAATGAGATATTGATTGGGATATTTGATAAAGGTTATTTTATATATGGTTAAATTCTTGGTTTTAAACTATGTATAAGATTGTTTAAAGTATAAAATAAGTTTAATAATAAACTTTGATTTTATTAAAATATAATATGGATAAGTGTTTACTTAAATTATACTTTAATATAGAGATTATATCGACTTTAAAATCAAGGCCAAGATGATAGTTTGAAATTGATTTGAGATTTTATTTAATTAAGAGGTATATTTAATAAGGATCCATTTAGAACTTATTGAAATTGAGATTTTAAATAATATGGTTTTATAACTTAATTCGGGTTTAAGGTGATTTAAGCGAATAGATTGAGGAATATTCGGTTATTGAATTTGAGGTTTTATTTAAAGGATATTGGATTTAGTGAGCAAATATTTCAAAATTAAATAATAGTACAAGTGAAATGGGTATATATGTAAATTATAAAAATTTAGTTTTTAAATATTGAATATTTAAGCTTGAAATTTATTAAAGATTAAATTTAGAAATTCGGGTTGTTTTTGGAATTTGATTTGTGAAATTTAAGAAGCTAGTTTGTTTTATAAATATTTAGTATTTGATCCATGTAAGGGTGGAAGTTATGTTTCAAAGTTACTAATTTCAAATTATTACGTTTTGGAAGTGTTATAATTTTAAAATCTTTGGTTTTGAAATTTTATAACTTTGAAAATGCTATGATTTTGGGAAAAGGATATATTTGAAATAAAAAAATGTTTATAAATGATATCATATTGATTTGGTTTTTAAACGAAAAAGATATCGTAATTATATGGTTTTGAAATGAATATTTATTCTATTTTGAAGTATAATTGTTTTAAAATGACCGCGGTGTTATAATGATGTTTGGTTGTCGAAGAGACCGGGATCGGAAGTTGTCATACTCTCTGCCAACTCCGAAAACCACTTTAACAACCGTGTACGCGGTGGAGATTCCAGAATGAAGTAGGATGGTGGTGGTGTTTCCTTTGAGGTAAATACGTGGACCCGACTCCCGTGAGTTGGCATAAGGTGGCTAAAACATGAGCGATTCTCGGGCCAAGGAGATAGCCCCTCTTATCGAACACATCCCTTCGACATTATACTCTGACTCTTGGATTGATTCGGTGGCCACTTTTGATTTTTTGATTTGGGGGTGTGGCTCGAGGTGGGCGGTAGCTGCGCGCTACGCGTTACCACCAGCCCGGATAGCAATTAGTATATCTACCCTGGCATTGTCTAGTTGTGTCGTGTCACATACCCTAGCGTGCCTTGTACGAGTTTGGTTTTCTCCCGTAGCCCGTGTGGTATCCTCTGGTGGCTTCCCGATCATGAGGGACAATGATATTGGATGGACTACTAGGACTATTACGTGTTAAGGGCTATATTATATTTGATTATTGGATGGACTACTGTTTATTTGATTATTATATTTTATCGTTCCGCTGCAAGATTCTATATTATAATTTTTCCCTCTCTGTTTTTCTTATTTACCCCATAACAATCCGCCCTTCTATATGGTTTAAGTCTAACGTGTGTGGTTTATCGTCGATTTATAGCGTACAATAAGGCGGGACGTTACAAATTTACAGTTGAAAAGAAGTTGCTGAAGCTATATACAACCGAAGTAAAGATTCACAATAATTTGGCAGTAGGGTATCATAACCCAAATGGAACAAAGGCAAGCAAAAAAAACTAGATTGCAAATGTTCCGTGAATCTGCAGTGTAGACGTAAGCTAATGGTATGTATATCAAAAGTTGAAGTGGGTACAATGGGTAAGCATATAAGTATTCCAATTGAGTGATAGTTGTAATTAGCATTTCAGTCAAATGCTAGTTATAACTAGAATTACAGTATAAATGGTATACATCACACTTGAAACAGAGTACAAACTTTGAAAAGAACATACAAATGCTAGATGGATAAATTCACACTTTATTCGTCACAGTTCAATCACTGAAAAATGTATTTTTGTATAATGCTAGTTCTATCTAGCATTTCAGTATAAACATTATTCACCACTTCAAAAACACGGTACAAGCATCGAAAATCACATAAAAATGACACTTGAATATATCCGTAGCTTATCCATTGTAGTTCATGCACTGAAAACAGCCAACTGTAATCGAATCAAATTCAAATTGAATAGTTCAAATCCATCACAACAGTTTGTTCACTGAAAATACAGTACAAGTGTGATATCCCACCTCTATACTCACGCTAGCCAAGGACACTACGTGGTAATGCCGTCAACTAGCATGAAGAATAAGGCTGTTGAGGAGCGACCATCCATATAATTGCTTTATGCATGCACCGATATGTCAAATAGTATAACATGCATTCAAGAGGAAATCTGACATACCGAGACAAACTTAAAGCTACACAGTGGCTATATATAATCTTCGAAAAACATATATAGACATAAGCATAACACAAATCAATCACAGATATCCATATCACAAAGGCAGAAACAGATATGAATATAACACATAGAAGTGTACATCAGAGTAGTGGTCGAATAAGATCCACTATATCACAAAAGAATAGGTACAAGTGCTTGACAAAAGAATAATATACATCAAGGAGTCTCTATATCGAATGTATAACAACAAAAACTACTAAACTAGAGTAGTTAGTCAAAAGTCAGATAATGTTCCCAAAAGAGGAGTCAAGCAGAAGCACCTATAACATCTCCGCCTGACCCGAGTATTATTTAATAAAAAAATAATAAACGGATCAGTCTAGCTATAAATATCAGAAAAAATGAGATAGAAGAAGAGATATGACAAAAACGTATGATAACAATAATGCCATACTATGAAAAGTATACATTGGACAACACAAAAATCATACAATATCTTAAGAATCTCAAAGTACTAAAAGGAATGTCATATTCTTTACACCAAACCCCAAATATCGGCAAACATATCAATGCCAATCACAAAATTGGTGAATCACGAATTCTATAAATCATCAACTAGAAATCCGGAAATCATAAAAGGGGGAGGCCTATCACAAAACGGAAGCATGAAAAATCATCAACACGCGTATCACAAACGGGTCGCTAACTCATGGTCGCTAGTCATAGAGCCGGTGCAAGGACGTAGTACAATATCGGTATGCCCGAGGAACTTGAAACTCAAATAATTTGGAACAAAGACGTAGTACAACGGTACGCTCGATGAACCTGATAAGCCGGACAACGGTGTAGTACAACGGTACGTCCGATGAATTGAACTCCATAAAAGAGCATGGGTCGTTAGCCCACAAAGATGAGTCGAAACTCCAAAGAACCAATAGGCCATTAGCCTATAAAAGAAACGAGACGAAACTCAATAAAACGAGGTACAGTCCCCCAAGTGGACAAAGAGACATAGCATATCGCAAGTCTAAATCACAAAATGATCATATTAATCAATAAAAAGTATGAATTACACTAAGCTAATAAATAAATGAGTTTAGCTTCATGTCCCATAACCACTGACTTACCTTAAATATTTACGAACAAATTGTAGATCACCACTCGAAAATTGCACAAGAGTTTCAATCGAACAAGTCCAAAAATATACCAACGAAGTAAACACAAGCATTTCATACCACTTGTTTTGCTAAGCCGTTTAATTAGATTTTCTCATACGAATGAGGTAAATGTTTGTATATGCTAATAGGTTGGAAAACGGGTTTTATAAAGAGCTTTGTATTAAAAATAGAGTCGAAATCATCTTTGTAAAAGAGTTTGAATATTTACTACTAGTATAGAAACCATTGTATTTCAAAGTGGCAAGTCACAAAAATGATTGTAGAAACAATCAATCACCAAAAATTCACATACGAAGATGTGAATCAAATTCATAGAAATCGGTACCGAATCCAACAAGATGGATATTCCCAAAAATCTCGAAGTAAAAGTCATCGAAGTCGATAATAAATGATAACAACAAATCAGATAATCACGAATTGATTAAAATTGGAATCTCAAGAAAAATAGGCAAATTGGGCCGAAGCAAGCAGGTCAGTTGACTGGACCAGATTGTCAGTCAACTGACACAGAATAGCAGTTTCAGCCTAGCCCCCTTGTGGGGCAAAACCCATAACACGGAACGGAAGCGAACGAGCGAGTAACGACGACTAGGGATTTACGCCTAGCGACAACCCAACCTTGTATGACTCTCCGAAACACCCCACTAACGTATTCAAACATCAAGGATTGGATTTTAAAGATTTAACCTGAAAACATCAAAAATTGGAATATTCACCAATTCAATCCAAATCAAAAGCAAATGAACGTAAATAAGTGTTAGGAATTCATACCTAATAACAATGATAGATATAGAAGTAGATTTGAGTTCAAAAACTCACCTTATACACAAAAACAAGGAAGGAGAAGCTTGAAAACAAAGGAAGATCAACCACTCTTCAATCTCAACTCTAAAGCTCCAATCTAAGATCATAAACAATAATTTCCCGAATTAGGTTATTGGACATTTCTGAAATTGGAGAGAGATTGAGATGGAGAAGAAGAAGGAGATGCTTACCTAAGCTTTTCATTGATTTTTGGAGCTAAAACTTGGATTTGCAAATGAAGCTAGGGCTTAGGAATTCCTAATCTTTTTTCTCTCCCCTTATTTTTGCTTAAAGCTTGAAGTGTTAGGAAATGAGAATGAATGAAGAGGAGAGGGGGTGGAGCTAGGGTTTTATGTTAAGTTATTGGGCCGAAACCCAAACCCAAAGCCCTAAGTGAAAATGTCAAAATTCAAGCTAACCCCAAACATATTGATGTTTATACTCAAAAATGTCGCAAACTCTATTTTGAACTCAATGGAAGGGGTCTCAAGTCCTAATTTGAATGTTTGCAAAAAGTAGCATTTCGGACTAAAAGCCGACTAACGATGATATTTAAATAAAATATTTAAATATACAATCGTAAAATATTCCGGTTGTTACAACAAGCATTGGAAAACGTATACGAATCTATTAAAGTTTAATTACAAGAAGTGATTCAGTTCAAATAAAATCCAAAGTTCTAAGAAGTTTAAATGCAACAACTAGTCTTATGTAGAGTCTTTGTAGGACTTCTCTACCAACCAACTATATTGTGGATCGTTGAGTATGCCATATACCATTGCAGCTATTATTTTTCTAATTGTTTCCTTTGCATATTTTGCTAGCATCCCATCCTTGTCAAGTTTTTTCATGTTTGCCATCACAAACAATGCACAATCAAGTCTGTTTTAGATATAGAAATATTAGTTAATATTACATTATAATCTAATGCTGAAATAAATAACATTCTAATATATAACATTATATTTTGATCACAATATTGATCAACACATTCATAGAGATACCATGCCTACATCTGGAGCATGCACCTAATACATAATCTTTTTGTTGGATAGATGCAATCCAATGAATTGCCAATTAAGATTGCTAGTTTTAACTATCATTTTGCATATTCATTGCATTCTATTGCAACTTAAAAATACAAATGATATTTTGACTATCACTATGCATGTTCAATGTATTCCAATAGACTTCAAAAATACGTATGCTAGACTAAACAATCATTTTGGACATTTGACAGATTATATGCACTTTAAAAATACAAATGATAGTTTGACTGTCGTTTTTTCATTTGGCCCATTTCTACACGCTTTAAAAATATCAATGCTAGGTATAACTACCATTTCATTCATTAAATGCATTCCAATGTACTTTAAAAGGAATAAAAAAAATTGGATGAACATACAAACTTAAATGACAAAAGAAGAAATGAAATTAGTTACTTATGAATCAGGATCTAGTGGTGGACTTTCCGGTTGCAACACTTTAGGTTTGTTAAGTTCATTGTTGAGTATTGCTATTTCTGCCCATTTCTTCGTGAACATCAATTCAATTTTGTTTCTTTGGAAGAAGAAAAATTAATGTTATATTTTAATATTAGAGTGATTTTAAAATTATATTTTTTTACAAGAATTAAGGCTTGGTTATAGCTGGAGTTTGATGTCCTTATTGATTTGGTCATTGGTTCGGTTGAGTCATAATGACTCCACTACATTGTCTCATATTTAGCATCAGTAAGCTCCAATGGTTTATGTAATGTAGAAAGAAGAAAATCTATCTATAAATTCATCCTTCACAATGACATCTATTATTGGTACGACTATGTCATTTGATGATAGTTTCGTAATCATGTATTAAAGCATTCTACATATTCATAAGTATTAGAATATTTATATTATTATTTAATATTTATAATGAAAAGCTTATACTTACCATCTGGTAGTGAAGTAGTAACTGTGTTTCATACATCTCTTGATTGTAACAAAACAAATCAATAAGCTGATTAACCAAATAAAAAAGATTGTAAGTTTTATAGAATATTAAATTTTTTCAATGTTTATGAACCAGAAATACGAATGCTAGTTTTCACTATCCTTTGCATGTTCAATGCATTGAATTCACTTAAGAATGCACATTATAGTTCAAACAATCATTTTGGACATTCGACACATTTATTTGCACTTTACAAATACTAGTGCTATTTTTAACTGTCATTCTTTCATTCAATATATTTATATGCACTTTG
The DNA here is from genome assembly GCA_030765085.1 of Allium cepa. NCBI lineage: Eukaryota > Viridiplantae > Streptophyta > Magnoliopsida > Asparagales > Amaryllidaceae > Allium > Allium cepa. The sequence continues at coordinate 783,767,087 of CM060940.1, read as the reverse complement.
AAAATTTGAATGCTAGTTTTAACTATCATTCTCTCACACTGTACATTTATATCACTTTATAAATACTAATGATATCTTTAACTGTCATTTTCTCATTCAATATATTTATATGCACTTTGAAAATTTGAATGCTAGTTTCAACTATCATTCTCTCATTCTATATATTTATATGCACTTTAAAAATATGAATGCTAGTTTTAGCTATCATTCTCCCATTCTATACATTTATATGCACTTTATAGATACTAATGCTATTTTGTGTTGTCATTCTCTCATTCATTTCATTTATACGCACTTTGAAAATTTGAATGCTAGTTTTAACTATCATTCTCTCGTTCTATACATTTATATGCACTTTTTAACTATCATATTTCTCGTTCGATGCATACCTGTTCATCTACGACCTCCTCAAACAAAACAACTTTAAGCATAGAATTGGCTATTGTAATTCCTCATTTATTTTCTTCATCCATTTCATAAGCTATAGTGGTATAATTGAAAAGTAATAACTGACAAGTTATTTTTTTTTCAATTTTATGTGATTAGAAATATAACCAAAGGAACAAGGTTAGAAATCTTACTTCTCATTTTCATTGAATTTAAAGAAAGTTTGAATTTTGTTATATTATTCTTCATTCAGTAGTCGTAGAATTTTGCTTTTTGTGATATCTCTGCTTTTATAAGCTTTGCTTGATGAAGAGTACCCTTCAATTTCAGTGGATTCTTCGTTACAAACTATTTTGACTTCTTCATTTTTTTCTTGCATGCTATCTATTTCATTTTCTTCTTCATAATCGGTTTCTTCATTTTGTTCATCTTCATCATGTTCACTTGTGTTTTTTCCTATTTTTCTTTTTCTTTTTGACCTTCATCTTTATCTTCTCTTCAGGTATATTTTTTTCATTTTCCTTTTCGGGTTCTTCTGTTTCAGTTTCCTCCTCCTGTTCTGCATTGTCATTATTTTTTTCTCGGTTTTTCTATAATGAACAATTTCATATTGGCAATCAGGATAAAATTTTATCTTTCTTAGGTGCTTTTTAACCCCTAAAATTAATGAGCTTGGTTTCTTGGGTGCTTTTTCAAGTAATCTTGGGGATTGTCGTGCTGCTTCTGCCAGTTTATTTTAATCTTTTTATTTTTATTTTTTATGCATCAACTGAATTTACTAAGTTATATTGAGATCAATTGTTAGTGGTTGTATTTCCTCTGTTGCTTTTGATTCCCAAATCTTGATTTATTTTTTCAATAGTATTATAATGCCTTCTCCTTCTATCTTTTTTTTGTCTTTCTTTCTCTAATTCCTCTTCAGTCTTTTTCAACTTTTTCCATCTTTATAATGTACTGCTTTAGCAAATGGACTTGCTTTTCTGATGGTGCTTGCAATTTTTTTTTCCAACATGCTCATTGGAATCCAGCAAATAATTTTTCGTTGGTTTGTTTGTTCAAGAAGTGCCTTTACATTTTCAGTCATATTTATTATTTTAACAAAAATCTATATAGTAATATAAAATAGTTTTGATTGAGCAACAGACAGCGAATAAACTAATGCTTTATATAACTGTCATTTTTCATATGATTCTATATCTAACTATCATTCTTTAGTAATAACAATAGAAAATTGTATTCTGCAGTAATGCTATATGTAATTATCATTCAACATATAGCTGTGTAATAACAACATAAAAAATGGTAATATATACACTATGTTATGATATATTTATCTCTCATTATATATTTCTTGTACTTACGTGAGAAATGATACCTTTCTATTGTCCATCTTCTGGAGAGCTTCTCTTGAAATCACATTTTTTAAGCTTTTGATATTCCACCTCCCAAATCTAGGAAAGGGAGCACTGTATGTTGCATTTGAAGAAATCAAATTTACATGCTTACATTGGAAAAACTATAAATAAAAATATTACTTGTTAAAACATATAATGTATAGAATTTACATTATAGAGATAGATGCATTAACATAAAGTTAGAATGTTGTACTTATGACTGGGAGCGTAGAACAACCGGGGATGTTTCTCGACTGTGTTTTGAAAGCCGTCAATGCTCTTATCAAGGATAATGAATTGAAATAGGCCAAGATACCGAGTTTATTTTTTCTTCATCGAGGATATAAGGAATATACCCCCTTGGTAAGTATCTTTGGTTGTCCTAAAAGAAGAATGTTATCATCGTAAGGATAATAATCAATTTTGGAAAATCAGTTTCATTATGAAATTCTTTTGTTTGCAATAAATTTTTCATCTTTGAAAGTGTGAGGTCCTTTGTGATATGATATATTTTACCAAAATTTCTATGTAAAATATCTTTATAGTTACTGGAATGCTGTGTAAACTCATTTTAGGTAATGGAAAAAGATTACTTCCAGACAAAGGTAAGCTGAAAAGAATTGAGATGTCTTCAAGTTTGATTTTTTTAAAAATCCCAACCGTAAAAGCTTCTTCATCAATGGAAAATGTGTCAACGATATCATCTACTGATGTCGATGATTTTGTAAAACCAAATATCGTTAATAATTCATTGAAAAACACAAGCAAGAATTTTTCAAAGGGGGTTTGTTTTAGATCATTCAGCTGATTTACAAGAAGACCTCCTCTTTCCTTTATTTTCTTGAAATCTTTTATCAACGGAAGCAAACTGCACCCATACCGAATTTTTTCTTGAGATCTTTTCCTTGATTTTTTTTCTTCTTTTGTTTTTTCTTTTTTTGATTTTACTTTTGGATTCCTGTACAAAAAACTATCAATGAATAATTTTATATGTAACAAATTATAATGCTATTTTCATATCATTTTTTTAATGCTTGCATATGTTTTTGAAATATTCTTGTGCTATATTCATCTATCATTCTTTTTTTAAATGCTCTAAATTTTTATCATTACTCATTTTCTATGCATGCTTTTACTATTCAAAAATTTAAATATTGTATTCATCAATCGTTCTGTGATATCCCGGAATTTCAAACAATTTAAAATATGATAATCTACTTTATTAATTATCTAAAATTGGCAAGATTGTTATTTTCAAACAATAATAATGTGATGTTTTTAAATATAGATATAAATAGATTTTAAAATAGAATTATTATTTTCAAATTAAATATGTGTTTGTTTAAATGTATGTACATACATACATATATACATATATGTATGAGTTGATTTTAAATTGGATTTTAAATTGAATTTGAATTTGAATTTGGATTTAAATATGAAATTTAAAAGATATATATATTAAAAACATTTTGGATTTAGAAATATATGTATAAGATTTCTGTTAGTATATAATTTATTTTACAATATTTTCTTTAAAGAATCTTATTTATATAAATTAAGAAGTATTTATTAACAAATATAAAAGCTTTATATTAACAATTAAAAATAATTAAAAAATTCTCAAATTACTAGTATTAGACTATTAATCACATTAATAACATGTGTAAGTTAGTTAATAAATGTACTTGACAAATGTTAGGAAATTTTACAAGTGTCACTTTTTAGTTTTAATTTTCTTTTCTTTTAAATAACCATAATTTAGTCTATATATAAAACTCCCTCTTCTCTTCACTTGTTTTTCCTATCTCATTTTCAAAAAGCTGTAACTCAAAAGAAAACAAACCTGTAAACATTTTCAAACAAATCAAAACAAAGCCTGTAACAAAGATCATCAAGCAATCAAAACCTGAAATCACCAAAACAAAGCAAGCAAACCTGAAATCAAAAGTCTTAAATCATGTCATCATCATAGTTCCAGTTAACAAGTTCAAGCATTTTTAAGTTCCAGTCAAAAGCATTTCAGTTTTCAAAATCTAGTGGCAATTCAAGCTTTTCCAAAAATAAAACTGTTTCAATCTCTACTCATCCTTAACAAGTGAGTAAACATCCTTTTTAAAAGCTTAATTAAGTGAAAAATCTATTGCATGTGATCTACTGAAATGAACTATGCTTTGCCTGTGTGTATATAAGTAATATCTCTGTGTATATGAATGTATTGAAGTATGCATGTCTGATATATATCTATTTGTATCTCTGTTCATGTTACAGAGTTAAAATTTGACAAAAGTTTCAAAATCTCTTCTTCTGTTCTTTGTTAGGTTCTGGTTTTCAAACAATTTAAGTTTGTTTAAACTTAAAATAGGATTAAAAAATAGTTTTAAGTATGTTTTGTACATATATTATCAGGAAATCAAGAATTACAGTAAAAAAATATAAACATGTTAAATGCAGATATCATAATCCTTTGATCTACTTAGATAAGCTGGATCACCATCTAAAACCATGATTTTTTAAAGCGAAATCACAAATTTTAGATTTATATTGAGAAAGCAATTGGGGTTTGATCAGAAGGTAAGTTTTGACCAAATTCGGGTGGCCGAAGGTACTCGGGTGGTCGGAGTTTCGTCTAGAGGTAGCTGGGGAGTTGTCAAGGCTAGGAAAAATGGTGGATAATTTTATTTGTCACCGTGCGTTGGGATTTGGATGGAGTAGGGTTTAACCCTAGAATGGGTCATGGTCGGAAATTTTTTTGCTGTGTCGTCTCTGGTGAAGCGGAGTTAACCGGACTTGGTGGAAAAGCAGCATGGAGGGCCTGCGAGTGTGTGGCCGAGAATGCGTGATTTCTGGTGGTCGGAGTCGGTTGTTCGTGGTAGTTTTCTGGAGATGATAGTTGTGCCAGTTTGATCAAGATAGCTCGATCTCGTTTTTGAGTTAGACTGAAATTTAGGGGTGGTCGGATGGCTAGAGGTGGTCGAAAGTGACTTGTCGGCAGTGGTCTCGGAGGCCAGAGCTATGGCGATTGACGATGCATGTGCACGGGGTAGTTGGGTATCAGCGGGTTTGGTCGGGTTATGGAATTGACTCGAAGGGAAGCTTGGGTAAATGGGTAGGGTGACTCAGGATCATCTTTGGGTTTAATGTGAGTGTTATAATCATGTTCCAGGTTTAAAATTTTTAAGCTAGTTAAGCTTTTTTTAAAAATAAGAAAGGGAAACTCGGGGTAGGACTCGGGTGAGGATCGGGTCAAACCTGAAGTAGGTTTTAAAAACAGATTTCAAAAAAATAAAATTATAAAGCAAGTTTTAAATTTTAAGATAAATTTAGTTTAAACCCTTTTCTTAAATTAAATTCTCTATAATAAATGTTTTCTTTAACATTTTTTTAAGCGGTTATTGTAACGACCCGCTATTTTCAACCATTCGCATCCACACATGTCGGACTTGAATTGCTCAAAGTATTAAATTGTTAATTAAAATTTGGCAAACTTAACATATACAGTAAATAAATCAATCATAGAATCGTGGATACAGAGTAGTACAATAATACGCAGCGGAATAAATGAATAGTAGTTCATGAAGCTACTATATAAACATCAGAGTTAAAAATAAAATACAACAGAATATCTCAGATGCAGTGAAGTCTCCAGTACGAGCAGATGACTTCTCTGAACCAATCAACTGGATGACTGAAAGGATAGATAGCTGGATCTTCAAGCAAAGATCCAACTTCGAAGGTGAGTCTCAAGCTGTGTAGTTAATGCCCCACTATTACCCGGCTATAACCCTCCTATTTCTCATAGCGGATTTCTACCGCTACGATTTTTCCATGTAGCCCCAAAATATAGCATTTCCACTTTAAGCCCTGCTATTTCAGCTATATCCAGTTATTTCCGCTATATTCCGCTATTTCCGCTATATCTTCTTTAATAAAATGAATTGAAAAAATTGTATTTATACATTATAAAAATTATGAAACTAATTTATTTGATTTAATTTGTAGTATATTTTCAGAAATGAAAATATTTTAATATTCTACTAAATTCAATTATGTTATATATAACAGTTTTACGTTTATTTAAAGTGTATTGGCACATGTTTTTATTTAAAACTATGTATGTATTAATTATAATTCAATTGAATGATAATTTTTCATTTAATTACCATTTATATATTTGTAAAAACATTAAGTACGGGTTTTACATGCTATTTTAGAGCCATCCGCTATATCCAGCTATATCCTCGCTGTATCCCCGCTTTGACTTTTTGCACCACCACCGCTTTGAATCTGCCGAGTGCATTAACTACAGAGGTCTCAAATGCTGTATCACTCAGTCTGACCCGAGCGTAAAGCAAAACACAAAAACATTCGAGTCAGGATTAACATTCTTATATCTATAAATCCAACTCAAGTGAAATATCAACTGAAATACAAGTAACTTAAAGGATGTTTGGGATAACCATCCCCTAAGGATCTACAGAACTATCTACAAGGTAGAAATATACACTATAACACCGTGGTCCTTTCAAATTAATTTATATTTCAAAACCAAAATATCATTTTCACTTCAATATAAAAATAGATATATATTGATTTTGAAAATTTTATAAAGTAAAGTATTTATAATTTCCTTAAGTTTCACAGATCACTTCAAAAATCAACTCGACTTTCCTATTCAGATTAAATTAAATCTCAAATTTCAATTTCCATTCAATTTAGTCTTCAAAAGAACAAATTCAAATTTTATCAATTTCAAATACAGATCTAAATCACAATTTAACTATTAAAGTCTTGTATTTCAAAGCTTCAACATTTCAAAATAAACCTAACGGTTTCATATAGATCTTCATTTAACTTCATTATTATTTATTCTTGAAATATCCACTCAATATTACTTATATAGCCTTATATTACAATTCATTATATTTGCCTTCAATTTCTTTAAACGTGAATATTCATTAAATCATTAAAGTCAAAGTTATGAACTATATTTTAAGTTTTCAAATTCAATAAGTTTCGAATTTGATTTAATTAAACAAAATTATTAATTAAATACCATTCCATTCAATTCAACTTTATCTTCCTTAACATATACAAACATTGGAAATCAATTTAAAATAAAATACTTAAACATATTCTATTAATTAAATCAAACTTTGTTAATTTAAAGTTTACTATTAAATCTACTTTACATTAAACATATTTATATATAAAAATATTTCCAATATTAACTAAAACCCTATATTTCTCCTAAAACCATAGAAAATCATTTCAAAATATTTATATATGGACCAACGACGTCTGCGTATACTTCTATCATATGGTTAAGTGATAAAGATATTTATCATTTCAATCCGTAATTAAGTGTGTGTGTGTATATATATATATAGACGGGTAGATATCATGTCGACCCGTAATCCCAATTCAGTTCAAATGAAAATCGCATGGGTTTATCGTTTCAACCAATAACAATTTTCTCTTATTCTAAAGTCCATTCGGGTATGTATCATTTAAACCCATAGTGAATTCTATACTAACAGGGAACTTGCAGAGTGATAGCAGATAATAAATTAATAACAAGCATAAATTATCAATAATTTAAATAAAATATAAACAACAGGATATGGTGTCATATCCCACAGGTGAACTGTTACAGATAATAACATATATAACAAAATAACTACCGCATTATATTTCAATTGTCGTTTCAATTTAAATCAAATTTAATAAAATACAAGAACGTTAATCGTGAGTGATTGCTCACCTTTCGAGGCTAGAGATTTTGACGACTCGACAAGATACGAATTAGATCACGATCTAGACCATCGAATAGTCCAAACAACAACTCAAAGCAAAGTAAGATTTGAACGTGAATTGGACGAACAAGGCTGATGATCAAGAATTGATAAAACGAATCAGAACTGGATCGATGAAGGTAAAAGGTATATAGGTGGATTTATATACTAAAGTCAAACATGTAAAATAAATTGTATGCTATAATTAAAACAATATTTGTTATAAATTTAGTATCGACGAAATCAACTTAAGTCCAAAATAGAATGTATATTTATAAAGAAATATATGTAAGATATATATATACCACCCACTACATTCATGTTACTCAAATGTATACAGACCCATCAACATACAAGTAGAAGTTATATAGTAACCTTTATAATTCTGTTATGACTCACACTTTAAAATATAACTGTAACTATATATAACAAAATATATATAATAGGTTTTAGACTATGAATATATGCACAGCTTTTACAAAATATATGTACAGCCTTTTAAATTTCCAAATATCTACAAATCCTCACTGCTATAAGCTAACACACCCACCGCAACACCCAACTACCCACATATGATTATTTATGTATTATTTTAAATATAAAGTAACGTGCCTATAACACAAATATAAACTTATATACTAATATATCTTTACGTATCAGTTATGCGCATAATTACAGTGACATATGTAGCTTACATTTTTATCAATAATAAAATTTATTACTGCAAACAATATATAGAATAAATTTGGATATAAGCAAGAGATTATAACATACTTTTTAATATAAATTGTAAATAAAAGGTCTGAATATAAAACCATGTGTTAAAACACATACATTAAAACTGTAAAATACATATACTTATATATATGTGAACATATTTTTCATATAAGACTTGTTGCAAAAAAAATGATCGATTTAGAAATATTGATATAAATCTAAATATGTTTAGCTCTTACACTTATATATACAAACAAATATGCAGACCCTATATGTAAAATATGGCTAAATATGCACACATGCTCCTATTTATGTAACCAATTGTATGTTGACAAGTGTGTATATAACAATTGTATATATAAGCTATTTACAAATCATCAGCGTACTATATATATATAAGACAACTTGTAATAATTCGTATGAATTCATATATATAAGTATAAAAAGGTAAACAGATTATAGCTTTTAACTTTTAGGTAAATACAACACAATATATTTATAATATAGATATTACCTTATATAAAAGAATTGTAAAGGTTGCAGAGGAAAGGAGAAAGGTGGGGCTTGGAAAATAAAGGAGGAAGGGACTGCTATCTACAAGCATGCGAATTTTTTTTCAAAGAGAACAAAATGAGCAGTTGAATGGAGAAGAAGGCCACTTATATCCTTTGTTATATTCTCTCACAAGAAACACCAGATGACTGAGAAGAGAAAGTGAAAGGACAAAGACAAATGTATACATTTATATTGGGAATATCAAGGCCGAAAGTGAATAAATATAAAGGTGAATAAAGTGGGTCATTTTAAAATTTAATGAATGCAAAGTAACGTATAATGTTTTATGAACGCAAAAATAACGTACCGATATAAATGTAAAGTAACGAATATGGAAAAATTCAAGCGCAAATAAATGAAACGAAACGTACACAAATAAATGAAAACCAATGAAGTTAAAAAGGGAGTAATAGAGTAAATGTCAATCGTTGCCACATAAACAAATAAAACGTGCAAATATTTTACCGGTTATGTGATGGCAACGGTCACCCTTAATTGAGCTGAATAATAAAAGCCAATGCTTTAAACGTATGCCATAAATTAAGTAACAGACACTGATTTCTAAATTTATTAGTAACTAGGAATAGCAACGTTTGAACGTGAATTGGAAAAATTATTAAAGCATTTAATACTGTGGTCCAGCCTATATGTTTCAAATTTGAAATGTAAAGTAAAAATATAGGGAGGAAATCAATTGAAAAGTAAATGAAAAGCTGCACGTTTTAGGCCTATCTACTTTCTTTTGAACGAACATGTGTATGCGGTGCATTTTGCTTCAGTCTCAAGATGAAAGCAATATTATAAAATGTTATAAAGAAACTTATGGAATTAAATTTAAGTAGTTTTAGTGGAAAGAAAATGAATTGTGACGACCCACCTTTCTGACCCTTGAGAACGACACTTAATACATCCATGGTAGTCATGTGCCGTTGCCCAAGTATCTGAAAGACGAGTTGCCATGGGGTAAAATATAAGAACGGAATAATAATCTCACAACGGAACGGTTAAATATAACATAAAAATAAGACAGTACATAAGGTTACTCCCCAACATGGAGTTATTAGAGTCACAACAAAAGTACTACCATCAGTCTAGGCAGTTATAACAACCCGCCTTTAAATATACATGCATAGAGCCAACATCTCATAATAGCGGAAATAAATAGCTAGATAGATAAGGAGCCTCCTGCTCATCCACCATCTTCAAAAGAGCCCAAAGAAACCTGTCATTTCTGGACTACTCAAATATAAATGAGTACCCGAACGTTTAGGGAAAACAACAATTCGGGTCAGACAATAAGTCTGGTATGAGTAAACTCCAAAAATAGAACACACTAAGTAACTAGTGAGACCACATCGCAAAAACGCAGAATGGGTTTTTCCCTCACAAGGACAACATCCAAGTATAAAAGAATAGATACAGATAATTAAACATCGCGAAGAGTGCAAGACGCTTCCCGATGAAATTAAGAAAGAATCAATCCAAAGATTTGAATCAAAAATAAGGAAAAGGAATTTTTCCAACAATGACTAGGAGGGTGCGCCCCCCTTATTGAAAGTATACCTCTAGAAAATATACTTGAGAACTACGATGGCTCTCGGAAACCTCCAAGCCGGACCCCGCCATCCTTACCGAGTATCCGAGTATTTCACATCTCCGTGCGCATACAACCGGAACCAATCTAGAGTAGATGTGAAAATACCCTAATGGAAGCAACCCCACATAGCTTGGCCCCCACTCGCTCTTTATTTAGTCATTTCCGATAAAGGATATCAATGCTCTAATTGAGCAACAAATCGTCTTAGATTGACGAAACAAAAATAAAAGGAAGAAGTGTATCGAAATTGATAGTCAAGATATCAACTATCGGGGATAACAAAACGACCGTATATGGAAATTAAACCCTATACTCTTTCAATGCTTGGAAAATATCCATATACTTATCCCATCGGTATAAGCATATTCTCAAAACAATTAAGAGGATTTCATATTTCAAAAGCATACTTATATGGGTCAAAAGCAATTGTCTATAAGAAATGCAAACGTTTTCCATTATAATTATAAAGATCATTTATGGAAATCAAATCTCCTATACTTGTCACGTTTCCGATATTCTCGACTTACTCTATCCCTCGCCCAGAAACAAAGCCAGGCAAGTCAGGGCACTGGTTTCTCCTAGCCTTGCCTAGATACTTCGGTTCCAGATCTCACAGATAGAGAATCAATCTACTCATCGGCTTTTAGTGCTAAGTATAGGACTACTTACTTTCCATAAATAACTCATTTAAATTATTATATAAATTTTTAAGCTCCTTTAAAATACTTTAAACAAAGATTTAAAACTTCCATTCAAATCATAACTTAAACCCATCATCTTTAAAGGAGATTACAGCCAAGAGGGGGTGAAGCTTCCTCTTAATCAAATGAGATAGCTAAAAGGGGTGTTGTTTCCTTTTAACCAAAAAGTCACTAAATGTAAATCCTAAGTTAAAAGGTGGTGTTAGTTCCCTTTAACTAAACATCAAAGTTATTGCTCATAAACTGGCCGAGCACAAATCAAACAACCAAACAAGAATAATAACAAGAATAATAACAGACTCATTATTATTAACAATTTACAATCAATAGTTAACACAACATTTGTTAAAATATGAATGAGTAAAAGGAAAGAGATTAAGATTACACTGATTGTAAAACAATTAAATTATACTCACAGAATAAGTTATACCCACTAAACTATGAAAGCAAGGAATGTACTCACAGAATAAGTTATACCCACTAAACTATGAAAATATGAAATATACTCACATCCTATTTTCTTTGATGGAGACTTGGAATACTTCACCTTTTAAAATGAATTTTAGTTCTTTTCTTTAGTTTGTGAATGAAATAAAATGATATATGGACTTGGCTATTTATAGGTGAAGAGAAGGGTACTTTAGTAATTTCCTATAGCCTAACCTGATTCAACCAGATTTTGGTCCAATAGAAGCTAGCCATATGGCATAATTTGATACGACCATATTTTGGTCCAATAGAAATCCTCCTTTTCAACTACGGCCTAACCTGATTTGACCAGATTTTGGTCCAATGGCAACCATCTGCATGGCATAACCTGGTTCGACCAGATTTTGGTCCAATAGAAGCTAGTCATATGTCATAATTTGATTTGACCATATTTTGGTCCAATAGAAATCCTCCTTATCAACTATGGCCTAACCTAATTTGACCAGATTTTGGTCCAATGGCAACCATCCGCATGGCATAACCTGGTTCGACCAGATTTTGGTCCAATGGCATCCATCCGCATGGAATATAATAATTATTATGCTATTTTATTTTATTAGGCAAGTAATCATACTATTTTGTTTTATTAGGCTACGTTAATAATTCTTTCTTGTTTTATTAGGCAAGTAATTATACTTTTTTGTTTTATTAGGCTACGTTAATAATTCTTTCTTGTTTTATTAGGCAAGGTTAATACTTCTAGATTTAAAATCTATTATTTAATCATTTAAGAACATATTAACTATTCATGTTCAAAGTGATTAAATTATGGGTCGTTACATCCTCCCCTCCTTAAAAGAAATTTCGTCCTCGAAATTAATCGGATAAACTCTAAATATCAAAGAACCCAAATGATATCATATATACCACACAAAGATACAAGGAAAGTGACCTTAACACAACCGGTGAGTGCACTAAAAAGAAACAACAAAATACAAACAACAACTACATAAAATCGGGATAAGAATCCCTAATATAGTCATCAGTTTCCCAAGTACAATCTCTAACATCTCCACTCCACTGAACCTTAACAAGATTCACAATCTTCTTCCTTAATCGCTTTATATGTCGAGCAACAATACGAATAGGCCGCCTAAGAATGGTTAGGTTAGGCTGAACCTCCAAATCAACTTATTGTCCTGGTTTTATTATCATCGAAGGGTCGTGTACATACTTACGTAAATGAGATACGTAAAATACGTTGTGCACATCTGATAGTCGATCTGGTAACTCCACTTTATGCGCAAGTTTACCAATCCGGTCTAGTATGGGAAAAGGGCCAATATATCGAGGGGCTAACTTCCCTGTCTTCCCAAACCTTACGACACTTCTCAGAGGAGAGACTTTTACAAATACCAAGTCCCCGACTAAGAACTCTAGATCCCTACGCCTTTGATCTGCATAACACTTTTTCCGATCTTGCGCTTCCTTCATCTTTCTTCTAACGTCAACTACCTTATCATTGGCTTCTAAAATTATGTCTGGTCCAAGAACAAGTTTATCTCCAGATTCAACCCAACATGAAGGAGAACGACACGGACGACCATAAAGAGCTTCGAAAGGGCCATACCAATGCTTGCTTGATAGCTATTGTTATAAGTGAATTCAGCTAAGGGTAAATGATCTTCCCAAGAACCCCCGAAGTCTAGAATGCATGCTCGTATTAAATCTTCCAAGATTCGGTTCACTCTCTCTGTTTGCCCATCTGTTTGGGGATGGTAAGCTGTGCTTAGACTTAGCTCAGTCCCTAAAGCAGTCTGCAGTCCCTCCCAGAATCTACTAGTGAATATCGGGTCTTGGTCACTTACAATACTACGAGGAATCCCATGGAGTCTCACAATCTCCTTCACATACAAACTCGCCAGACTCATAGCAGTCCTAGTCAGCTTAACAGGAATGAAATGGGCACTCTTGGTTAGTCGATCGACTATAACCCAAATGCCATCATTACCTCTTCTTGACCTAGGAAGCCCATCAGTAAAGTCCATAGAGATCTGCTCCCACTTCCACTTTGGGATCTCAAGTGGCTGAAGCAATCCAGCTGTCTTCAGCTGGTCACTCTTAATCTGCTGGCAGTTTGCACAACGACTCACAAAGATTGAAATATCTCGCTTCATCCCCTTCCACCAGAATACCCTCTTCATATCTTTGAACATCTTGGTCACTCCTGGATGAAAATATAACTTTGAATGGTGGCATTCGGCTAACACTTCTTGCCTAAGTCCATCAAAGTCTGGAACACAAATACGCCCATTCATTTTCAATATGCCCCGAAGATCAATCTTAAAGCTAGAAACAACACCTTCTTCAACATCTTTCTTAAGTCGAGCTAAAATAGGATCTGCCTCTTGACTGGATGCAATTCTCTCTAACAATCCTGTCTTAACTTCTAGATTTGGAACCATTGCTACATTCCTACTCAATGCATCAGCAACGACATTTGCTTTTCCAGGGGTATAAAGAACCTCTAGATCATAAGAGGCGAGAAACTTCAGCCATCTTTGCTGCCTCAAATTCAAATCTTTCTGCGTAAAAAGATATTTTAAGGATTTATGGTCCATGTATAACTCAAACCTTTCACCCAAAAGATAATGCCTCCACATCTTTAGTGCGAAGACGACAGCTAAAAGTTCCAAATCGTGCGTAGCATAATTTTTCTCATGCGGCTTTAGCTGTCGACTCGCATAAGCAATAACTTTCCCATGCTGCATCAAAACTGCTCCTAATCTGATTCCACAAGCATCTGTATACACGGTTAAACATTCGCCCCATTTGGAATGGTTAAAACAGGAGCGCCAGTCAACTTGTTTTTCAATTCATTGAATGCTTGATTACACTTAGAAGTCCAAACGAACCTAACATCTTTCTTTGTTAACTTCGTCAGATGAGAAGCAATCTTCGAGAAGTCCTTGATAAACCTACGGTAAAAACCAGCCAATCCCAAGAAACTTCTAACATTCGTCGCACTTTCGGGCTTCTTCTAGTCTTGGACCGCAACAACTTTAGATGGATCCACCGATATACCTTCTCCCGAAATAACATGCCCAAGAAATCTAACTTCAGATTTCCAAAAATGGCACTTGGAAAACTTAGCCTTCAACTCATGGCTCCTTAAGGTATCGAGTACGAAACGGAGATGATATTTATGTTCCTCCTCTGTCTTTGAATAGATAAGAATGTCATCAATAAAGACGAGAACGAATTTATTAAGAATGTCTTGAAATACTCGATTCATTAAGTCCACAAAATAAGCGGGTGCATTAGTCAATCCAAACGGCATAACTAACCACTCGTAGAAATTTTCAGGAGTTCGAAAAGCTGTTAAAGGAACATTCTCGTCTTCCACTCTTAATTGGTGGAAACCAGTGACAAGATCTAATTGAGAAAATATCTGAGCACCATGGAGTTGATCAAACATATCGTCAATTCTTGGCAAAGGATATTTATTCTTGATAGTCCTTTTGTTCAACTCCCGATAGTCTACACATAACCTTAGAGAACCGTCTGCCTTTGTAACAAAGACGACTGGCGATCCCCAACTCGAGGTACTACGTCGGATCAAGCCCTTCTGCAACAATTCATAAGTCTGCCTTTCTAACTCCCTCTTCTCTTTTGGAGCCATCCTTCGTAAGGGTTGTACAATAGGTCTAGTTCCCGGAACCAAATCAATATGGAACTCGACTTCACGGTGAGGAGGTAAACCTTGCACCTCGTCAAAAATATCTATGAAATCTCGAACAACCGGCACATCTCCAAGCTCCGCTTTAGTCACTTCGAGTGAATAGAGAAAACTGCTCTTTAACTTCTTAGGCTCTTCACAACTAATATCAACACCAACATCTCCTGCATCACTAACTCTAACAAGCCTTCTACCACAATCCAACATAGCTTTAAACTTAGATAACCAATCCATTCCTAACAACACTCCAAAACCCTTAAACCCAAGAACAAACAAGTCAAATGGAAAGAGATGATTTTGACAAGAAATAGGTACATTTAGACACACGGTGTCAAGATTTGTCGGACCTCCAATTGGGTTTAACGCACAAAGAGGATTACTTATGATAACATATTTAAGGTTTAGTTTGTCCATTAGATCATAAGAAATAAAACTATGGGAAGCTCATGTATCAAATAGCACCCTTACAGGAATATCATAGATGGATAATGTACCTTGCAACACTTGCTTCCCCTTTTTATCTGAAGAAGCGGATGGTATCTCTTCAATGGTAAAAGTTTGTCCTTTTGATCCCTTTTTAGGAAAAAGGCACTCATTCTTCATATGTCCTGGCTGGCCGCAATTAAAACATGTGGCAATTGGGCAATGATTTGCAAAGTGGCCCATCTTATTGCACTTAAAACAAAGAATGTTGGCCAAGTTGGTCTGCTTCTTCTGTGCTGGAGCGCCATCTTCGGGTTTCTTCCCTGCACCCTGCTTCTTTCCTTTAAACTTACGCTTGAAGTTTGGCTTACCTTCAACCGGTATAACCGATAAAGGCTTGGCACTTATTGCTGGTACTACGCCCTTCTGGACTCCTTCCTTAATATCAAGAGCCTCAAACCTCAAAGCCATGCTAATAATGTTGGTGAATATACCCATAAGATGATTGGACATTTCATGATGGAACTCTGGTCGCGTTCCATTCATAAACATTTCATTTTTCTTGAGTGGTGTGTCTATCAATCCAAGTCCAAAACGGGACAAAGCATTGAACTTATGCTCATACTGCGACACGGTCATATCACCCTGCTTTAAGTCAATGAAACTTCTAAATAACTGAGTTCTTCCGGCTTCTGGAATAAACTGTGCTTCAAAAACTTCCTTGAACTGGGCCCAAGAAAACTCCCCCTCTGGAGTACTTGCTGTTTCTGAATCCCACCAATCCATCGCCGACTTTTGAAGTTGTCGCGATGCCAACAGCCGTTTCTCCGCATCTTCCAACCGAAGATCTCCAAATATTCTTTCACAAGTTCGGAGCCACATCTGCATCCCAAGAATGTCTTCCGTCCCATAGAATGGTTTCCCACCCAAAGCGGTAAAATTCTTACACAAAGATGCAAAGTTCATAGGGGTCTGAACTTGCACTAGCTTTTCCTCTGCCGAATCTACAGCTGACATAGTAGCATTTCTAGGTACCCTGCCATTGGTATCCGTGCTATTTCTAGATCCCCTCCATCCTCCTCTTCTTCTATTCATTTTCTATTATCTGAACAAATAACAGGCATCTTTAGAATACAAAAATAGGATTAAAATGGTTTAAGGAAATAACACAAAAGGATCTAAAACTAGAATTTAGAGGATAAATATTATTATTATAAAAAATTACAAATACGCTCCCTCAAGATTAACTCATTCTAGGGCATCACTAACCCTATCTCTGGTGAGTTGTACCCCAATCAGGCTAAGGCGTTCGCTCAACCGAAGCTCTGATAACAACTGTGACGACCCACCTTTCTGACCCTTGAGAATGACACTTAATACATCCATGGTATTCATGTGCTGTTTCCCAAGTATCTGAAAGACGAGTTGCCATGGGGTAAAATATAAGAACGGAATAATAATCTCACAACGGAACGGTTAAATATAACATAAAAATAAGACAGTACATAAGGTTACTCCCCAACATGGAGTTATCAGAGTTACAACAAAAGTACTACTATCAGTATAGGCAGTTATAACAACCTGCCTTTAAATATACATACATAGAGCCAACATCTCAAAATAGCGGAAATAAATAGCTAGATAGATAAGGAGCCTCCTTCTCATCCACCATCTTCAAAAGATACCAAAGAAACCTGTCATTTCTGAACTACTCAAATGTAAATAAGTACCCGAACGTTTAGGGAAAATAACAATTCGGGTCAGACAATAAGTCTGGTATGAGTAAACTCCAAAAATAGAACACACAAAGTAACTAGTGAGACCACAATGCAAAAATGCAGAATGGGTTTTTCCCTCACAAGGACAACATCCAAGTATAAAAGAATAGATACAGATAATTAAACATCGTGAAGAGTGCAAGACGCTTCCCGATGAAATTAAGAAAGAATCAATCCAAAGATTTGAATCAAAAATAAGGAAAAGGAATTTTTCCAACAATGACTAGGAGGGTGCGCCCCACTTATCGAAAGTATACCTCTAGAAAATATACTTGAGAACTACGATGGCTCTCGGAAACCTCCAAGCCGGACCCCGCCATCCTTACCGAGTATCCGAGTATTTCACATCTCCGTGCGCATACCGGAACCAATCTAGAGTAGATGTGAAAATACCTAATGGGAGCAACCCCACATAGCTTGGCCCCCACTCTCTCTTTATTTAGTCATTTCCGATAAAGGATATCAATGCTCTAATTGAGCAACAAATCGTCTTAGATTGACGAAACAAAAATAAAAGGAAGAAGTGTATCGAAATTGATAGTCAAGATATCGACTATCGGGGATAACAAAACGATCGTATATGGAAATTAAACCCTATACTCTTTCAATACTTGGAAAATATCCATATACTTATCCCATCGGTATAAGCATATTCTCAAAACAATTAAGAGGATTTCATATTTCAAAAGCATACTTAGATTGGTCAAAAACAATTGTCTATAAGAAATGCAAACGTTTTCCATTATAATTATAAAGATCATTTATGGAAATCAAATCTCCTATACTTGTCATGTTTTCGATATTCTCAACTTACTCTATCCCTCGCCCAGAAACAAAGCCAGGCAAGTCAGGACACTGGTTGCTCCTAGCCTTGCCTAGACACTTCGGTTCCAGATCTCACAGATAGAGAATCAATCTACTCATCGGCTTTTAGTGCTAAGTATAGGACTACTTACTTTCCATAAATAACTCATTTAAATTATTATATAAATTTTGAAGCTCCTTTAAAATACTTTAAACAAAGATTTAAAACTTCCATTCAAATCATAACTTAAACCCATCATCTTTAAAGGAGATTACAACCAAGAGGGGGTGAAGCTTCCTCTTAATCAAATGAGATAGCTAAAAGGGGTGTCGTTTCAAGTCACTAAATGTCAATCCTAAGTTAAAAGGTGGTGTTAGTTCCCTTTAACTAAACATCAAAGTTATTGCTCATAAACTGGCCAAGCACAAATCAAACAACCAAACAAGAATAATAACAAAAATAATAACAGACTCATTATTATTAACAATTTACAATCAATAGTTAACACAACATTTGTTAAAATATGAATGAGTAAAAGGAAAGAGATTAAGATTACACTGATTTTAAAACAATTAAATTATACTCACAGAATAAGTTATACCCACTAAACTATGAAAGCAAGGAATGTACTCACAGAATAAGTTATACCCACTAAACTATGAAAATATGAAATATACTCACATCCTATTTTCTTTGATGGAGACTTGGAATACTTCACCTTTTAAAATGAATTTTAGTTCTTTTCTTTAGTTTGTGAATGAAATAAAATGACATATGGACTTGGCTATTTATAGGTGAAGAGAAGGGTACTTTAGTAATTTCCTATAGCCTAACCTGATTCAACCAGATTTTGGTCCAATAGAAGCTAGCCATATGGCATAATTTGATACGACCATATTTTGGTCCAATAGAAATCCTCCTTATCAACTATGGCCTAACCTGATTTGACCAGATTTTGGTCCAATGGCAACCATCCGCATGGCATAACCTGGTTCGACCAGATTTTGGTCCAATAGAAGCTAGTCATATGGCATAATTTGATTCGACCATATTTTGGTCCAATAGAAATCCTCCTTATCAACTATGGCCTAACGTGATTTCACCAGATTTTGGTCCAATGGCAACCATCCGCATGGCATAACCTGGTTCGACCAGATTTTGGTCCAATGGCAACCATTCGATGGAATATAATAATCATTATGCTATTTTATTTTATTAGGCAAGTAATCATACTATTTTGTTTTATTAGGCTACGTGAATAATTCTTTCTTGTTTTATTAGGCAAGTAATCATACTATTTTGTTTTCTTAGGCTACATTAATAATTCTTTCTTGTTTTATTAGGCGAGGTTAATACTTCTAGATTTAAAATCCATTATTTAATCATTTAAAAACATATTAACTATTCATGTTCAAAGTAATTAAATTATGGGTCGTTACATGAATGGCTTGAGTGACCAAGTGACGTGAAGATTTTTAATACATACATAACATATATATTAAAATTTAAAGCAGGAACGAAATAGTGAAAAAAGAAAGTAGAAATAAAAGGTCAGGAAAAGTAGCAATGAGTATATATGTTAGAAAAGTAATAATTTTATTAGCAACGGTCATCCACTGATTTAGCTTCCTTATTCAAGCAAATAAATAATGTGGTCCAGCTGTAACGTTTCAAATTTTGAAATGAAGGAAATAGAAATGGACAGGTTGCAAAAGGAAAGCCACACATAAATGGAATAAAACGTTAACCATGAAACGTGCCACAATCAATGGAAACAAACTGAAATGAAAACGTCAAGCGCGGGAATTAAGGATAATATAGTAGAAAGTATGAGAAATGTAAAAGTGAATAAACGAATGAATGCAAGCTACATATATATATATATATATATAAAAGATGATGTAAAATATTATGTTTCTGCTAGGGAGAAGAGAAAACGTTTGAAATGGAATAAATAGGGAAGGAACAAACCCGAAATGAAATAGCAACGGATAGAAAATTAAAGAGCTACAACACGAATACAGGGAGTAATAAAGGTAAGGTATTGATTGGTTTGTAACTGATGTAAAATTTGAATGGACAGGAAAGAAATAAAATTTATGGTAACAGTCGATTCCCTTGATTTCATGCAAATTTCTGAATCAATTATAATTATACGTAATCCAAATATTAAATTTTTTTTTTCAAAAACTTGTTGTTAATAATTTCTCAAAAATCCAATTCAATACGTTATAAACCAATTAAAAATTGCTAAAATTTTATGGGTCGTTACACTCTCCCCCACTCAAAACTTTTCGTCCCCGAAAAGGAACAAAGTAGGAGAATAGAAACAACCAGATGAAAAATTAGACTTTGAAAAACAAATTAAACAATTTATTTAAAACCATATACTTTTTTAAAATTAATTAATATTTAATAGATTACTCATTTTATTAAATCCATTCAATTAATTATGAGATCAATTATTTATAAAACACTAAATTTTTTACTATTAAACCAGGTAGTACATCAATAAACAATATTTTAAAGGATATATTCAAAAGAAGGAAAGAACGAAAGAAGATAGATTCGGAAAAGAGAATATAGGTGAATAAACAAAACAGGGCAGATAAGATAGATTCAAAAGAATAGTATTGGGCATGAATAGTTAATTCAAACCATAAGAATTTCAATTTCAAATATTAATACAAAATCTCTTTGTTGGAAATACTTTTATAGTAAAATACTTTTGTATCGAAACCATTTTCCTTTCGAAAATACTTCTATAACTTGATGTTTCAACAAGTTTATCCTCGTTCTTGCAGACTCTGGCCATGCGTTGATCAGGCGCAAAGCTAGAATTCTTCAAGTACTTAGTAGACCTGTTTCAACACCCAGTGAAAATACTGAAAACTTTTAAAAACAGATATGGAAAGTACAATCCAAACAAAACAACCAAACCAAAACCTTTGTCTAACCATGGTTCGCAGATACACAATGGTTACACCTGGATCCCCCAGGAAACAATCCATATCCGTAAGCTTTCTCAGCCCTGCGAGTTACGCCATGATGACTAGTAGAGTGCAGGATACATAATGGTTACGCTAGGATCCCCCAGGGAATAATCCATACCCCTAGGCCGTCTCATCCAGGCGGTTTCTCTACTAATTCAACCTACATAGAGTGCAGGATACACAATGGTTATGCCTGGATCCCCCAGAAAATAATCCGTACCCCTAGGCCAGCTCAGCCAGGCAGTTGCGCTATGCAGTCGTGCTCGTAAGAAAAACCGTGGGTTACGCCACTGTGGGACACTCGAGTATCACATCCGAAAAACAAAAAATCAGAGAGAATAATATCGATAGAATGAATCCACAATGTGGCCATAAAGCGGATATCAAGCAGAAGGCACTTCGATATCTTTACTTCGAAAATATATATCATATAGTACCTTTCAAATCAATTTCAAATGGCATACTTATATATCCATTATATAGGATTCCATTATCAAATCGAATACTTTCCAAAGTCAATAGTATATCAAATCATACTTATATAGACTTCGATTATATAAGATTTCTGTTTCAAAATTGAGTATCTTTCTTACACAAATCCATTTTATATAAGTTCGATAACTTCCAAATCAAGTATTTAGTAACATATGGTTCTCAAATTTCAATCTATTTCAATATCAATTCAGTTTCAAAATCATATATGATTTCTCCAAATCATTTCCTCCAAATTAAATATCTTCAGTTTCAAAGTTTCCAAAATAATAGGTTTAGAAAACAATCCAAGTTTAACATAATTCAAGCCAAACAAATTTATTTCCAAAATCACCCTATAAGTACTGGTTTTAATTCCAAACTAATTTCAAAACCAAATATTTTTCTCAAAATCAATTATACTCAAAATGGTTTCCAAATTTATAACTATCCCTTTAAAACCTTTAAACTATTTATTTCTATATGAAATATCCAATTTTTCCTTTTCAAATTATTTATTTAACAAAAGTTTCAAATTTACTTAAGTCATACTCTTCATACTTTAAACATACAAAACTAAACTTATATTCTTGATCAAATATTTTATACTCTTTGGAATTTCTTAGTTTTAAAATTTTAAACCTTGATTTGGAAGTGCTCGAACCTTCAAAATTGTCGGTGAAATCAAATTTCAAATCCAAGAGTTGGAAATCAGCAGCAAATCAGTAAATCAATTTTTTTTTATAAATAGAGTTATACTAAATCAAATCGAAAACTCAAGGATTGAACACCGACATACTTTATTTTATTTCAAATATATATATATAGATATATCTTTCGAATATCAAATCATACTTTGGAACTTAAAATCAAAATTAATTTCAAAAAATCACTCGCATAGCAAAGCTATTAAAGTGACCTCTCCCCCACTCTGAAACTCGAAAATCAATGTCGATGATGCGTGCACTCATCGTCGAAATTATTTTCCAGCGACACAAGTGTGTTCTGGACTTCCATTTTCTTGAAAACTTCTTGAAATTTCTTCGAAATCATTGGAATTCATTTAAACTCGTTTGAAACATTCTTATTTGGAAATTACTTTTAAATCCTATTATTATATTTTTATCAAAATCTTAAACCAAATTTCAAAATACCGGAGTCCAATCTCTCGAATTTCAAATTCAAAACCTTTCAATTATAAATCACTTTTATATAAATCAATTTTCTTATAATATCTTCAAATTTTCAAATCCTTTCGAAACTTTATCTATAGAATAACATTTCTTATTCGCTTTATATATAGGTATATAATCCTTATCGAAAACATTTTCACTTCTATATATAGAATAAAATCGTAGTTACCCAAATAAAATTTCGGTGTATAAAACAATTTCAAAATACAAACAAACCCGATTTTCAAAGGATGATTCAAGAATGGTTTTCAAAACAAAGATAGAGATTTAAATTAGAGGAACTCTATTCAATAGAATCCTGATTCGAAGATAGACTCGATCGAAGATGAGATAATTAAATTACAAAATAAAAGATGGATATACTTCTATAAATCACGGGCGACCTTAACCGGATCAACCGTGACTTCAGGAATATAATCGATGCAGAATTCCAAAACAAATCGACATTCGATCGCCAAAGATAGAATTTGGCGTATCAATATAAAACAGCATTGTAAACCGAGGATACAGAAATCTTTAGTGAATCAATGCCAATTGTAAAGGAGTTTTCACCCCCTTTACAAATCATTCAGTGGAGTTATGGGATACTCCAGAATCAAACGAATATAAATAGGGAGAGACAAGAATGAATTTGGGAACCGAGGGACACTACAAAATTCAAAGGAACTTCCAATCAAGAGAAAGGAGTTCAAGCCCGAATAATAGTGATTTTGAAATTAAATTTTCCATACATGCTAAATTTGCCTAGAGCCAAAGCTCTGATACCAACTGTAATGGGCCGCGCCAGTGGGGTAACGCCCACCGTAGCATATATTGGTACCTGTGTTCTGCCGTTACGGCCAGCCTCTCGACCGCACCACCATCCCCTACGGGGACATGTAGGAGTAAGAGTCAACCGTTCGCTACCAAACGAGGAAGCGAGAACCCCCTTTCATGCTACACCCTCCAAGTGCAATGGCAAACACACATGTCGGACTTGAATTGCTCAAAATATCATATCTTTAATTAAAATTTGGCAAACTTAACATATACAGTAAATAAATCAATCACAGAATCACGGATACAGAGTAGTACAATAATACGCAGCGGAATAAATGGATAGTAGTTCATGAAGCTGCTATATAAACATCAGAGTTAGAAATAAAATACAACAGAATATCTCAGATGCAGTGAAGTCTCCAGTACGAGCAGATGACTTCTCTGAACTAATTAACTGGATGACTGAAAGGATAGATAGCTGGATCTTCAAGCAAAGCTCCAACTTCGAAGGTGAGTCTCAAATGCTGTATCACTCAGTTTGACCCGAGCATAAAGCAAAACACAAAAACACTCGAGTCAGGATTAACATTCTTATATTTATAAATCCAACTCAAGTGAAATATCAACTGAAATACAAGTAACTTAGAGGATGTTTGAGTTAACCATCCCCTAAGGATCTACAAAACTATCTACAAGGTAGAAATATACACTATTAGACCATGGTCCTTTCAAATTAATTTATATTTCAAAACCAAATATCATTTTCACTTCAATATAAATATATATATATATATATATATATAGATTTTGAAAATTTTATAAAGTAAAGTATTTCAATTTCATCGATAACTTCAAAAATCAACTCGACTTTTCTATCCAGATTAAATTAAATCTCAAATTTCAATTTCCATTCAATTTAGTCTTCTAAAGAACAAATTCAAATTTTATCAATTTCAAATACAGATCTGATCACAATTTAACTATTTAAGTCCCGTATTTCAAAGCTTCAACATTTCAAACTATACCTAACAGTTTCATATAGATCTTGATTTAACTTCACTATTATTTATTCTTGAAATATCCACTCAATATTACTTATATAGCCTTATATTACAATTCATTATATTTGCCTTCAATTTCTTTAAACGTGAATATTCATTAAATCACTAAAGTCAAAGTTATGTTATGAACTATATTTTAAGTTTTCAAATTCAATAAGTTTCAAATTTGATTTAATTAAACCAAATTATTAATTAAATACCATTCCAATCAATTCAACTTTATCTTCCTTAACATATACAAACATTGGAAATCTATTTAAAATAAAATACTTAAATATATTCTATTAATTAAATCAAACTTTATTAAATTAAAGTTTACTATTAAATCTACTTTACATTAAACATATTTATATATAAAAATATTTCCAATATTAACTAAAACCCTATATTTCTCCTGGAACCATAGAAAATCATTTCAAAATATTTATATATGGACCAACGACGTCTGTATATACTTCTATCATATGGTTAAGTGATACGGATATTTATCATTTCACTCCGTAATTAAATGTGTATATATATACGGGTAGATATCATTTCGACCCGTAATCCGAATTCAGTTCAAATGAAAATCACTTGGGTTTATCATTTCAACCGATAACAATTTTCTCCTATTCTAAAGTCCATTCGGGTATGTATCATTTCAACCCATAGTGAATTCTATACTAACAGGGAATTTGCAGAGTGATAGCAGATAATAAATTAATAACAGGCATATATCATCAATAATTTAATAAATATAAACAACAGGATACGTTGTCCTATCCCACAGGTGAAGAGTTACAGACAATAGCATATATAACAAAATAACTGCAGCATTATATTTCAATTGTCGTTTCAATTTAAATCAAATTTAATAAAATACAAGAACGTTAATCATGAGTGATTGCTCACCTTTCGAGGCTAGAGATTTTGACGACTCGCCAAGATACGAATTGGATCACGATCTATACCATCGAATGGTCCAAACAACAACTCAAAGCAAAGTAAGATTTGAATGCGAATTGGACGAACAAGGCTGATGATCAAGAATTGATAAAACGAATCAGAACTGGATCAATGAAGGTAAAAGGTATATAGGTGGATTTATATACTAAAGCCAAACATGTAAAATAAATTGTATGCTATAATTAAAACAATATTTGTTATAAATTTAGTATCAACGAAATCAACTTAAGTCCAAAATAGAATGTATACGTATAAACAAATATATGTAAGATATTTATATATATACCACCCACTACGTTCATGTTACTCAAATGTATACAGACCCATTATAAATCTATGTAGACCCATCAACATACAAGTATAAGTTATGTAGTAACCTTTATAATTCTGTTATGACTCACACTATAAAATATAAGTGTAACTATTTATAACAAAATATATATAATAGGTTTTAAACTATGAATATATGCACAGCTTTTACAAAATATATGTACAGCCTTTTAACTTTCCAAATATCTACAAATCCTCACTGCTATAAGCTAACACACCCACTGCAACACGCAACTACCTACATATGATTATATATGTATTATTTTAAATATAAAGTAACATTCCTACAACACAAATATAAACTTATATACTAATATATCATTACCTATCAGTTATGCGCATAATTACAGTGACATATGTAACTTACATTTTTATCAATAATAAAATTTATTACTGCAAACGATATATATAATGAATTTGGATATAACCAAGAGATTATAACATACTTTTTAATATAAATTGTAAATAAAAGGTTTGAATGTAAAACCCATGTGTTAAAACACATACGTTAAAACTGTAAAATACATATGCTTATATATAAGTGAACATATTATTAATATAAGACTTGTTGCAAAAACATGATCGATTTAAAAATACTGATATAAATCTAAATATATTCAACTCTTACAATTATATATACAAACAAATATGCAGACCATATATGTAAAATATGGCTAAATATGCACACATGCTCCTGTTTATGTAACCAATTGTAGGTTGACAAGTGTGTATATAACAATTGTATATATAAGCCATTTACAAATCATCAGCGTACTATATACATAGATAAGACAACTTGTAATAATTCATATGAATTCATACATATAAATATAAAAAGGTAAACATATTATAGCTTTTAACTTTTAGGTAAATACAACACAATATATTTATTATATAGATATTACCTTATATAAAAGAATTGCAAAGGTTGTAGAGGAAAGGAGAAAGGTGGGGTTCGGAAAATAAAGGAGGAGGGGACTGCTATCTACAAGCATGCGATTTTTTTTTTTCAAAGGGTACAAAACGTGCAGTTGAATGGAGAAGAAGTCCACTTATATCCTTTGTTGTATTCTCTCACAAGCAACACCAGATGACTGAGAAGAGAAAGCGAAAGGACAAAGACAAATGTATAGATTTATATTGGGAATATCAAGGCCAAAAATGAATAAATATAAAGGTGAATAAAGTGGGCCGCTTTAAAATTTAATGAATGCAAAGTAACGTATAACGTTTTATGAACGCAAAAATAACGTACCGTTATAAATGTAAAGTAACGAATATGGAAAAATTCAAGCGCAAATAAATTAAACGAAACGTACACAAATAATGAAAACCAATGAAGTTAAAAAGGCAATAATAGTGTAAATGTGAATCGTTGCCACATAAACAAATAAAATGTACACAAATATTTTACCGGTTATGTGATGGCAACGATCACCCTTAATTAAGCTGAATAATAAAAGCCAATGCTTTGAACATATGCCACAAATTATGTAACAGACACTGATTTCTAAATTTATTAGTAATTAGGAATAGCAACGTTTGAACGTGAGTTGGAAAAATTATTAAAGCATTTAATACTGTGGTCCAGCCTGTACGTTTCAAATTTGAAATGTAAAGTAAAAATATAAGGGAGGAAATCAATTGAAAAGGAAACGAAAAGCTGCACGTTTTAGGCCTATCCACTTTCTTTTGAACGAACATATGTATGCGGTGCATTTTGTTTCAGTCTCAAGATGAAAGCAATATTATAAAAGTTATAAAGCAACGTATGGAATTAAATATAAGCAGTTTTAGTGGAAAGAAAATGAACGGCTTGAGTGACCAAGTGACGTGAAGATTTTTAATACATCATAACATATATATTAAAATTTTAAAGCAGGAACGAAATAGTGGAAAAAAGAAAGTAGAAATAAAAGGTCAGGAAAAGTAGCAATGAGTATATATGTTAGAAAAGTAATAATTTTATTAGCAACAGTCATCCACTGATTTAGCTTCCTTATTCAAGCAAATAAATAATGTGGTCCAGCTGTAACGTTTCAAATTTTGAAATGAAGGAAATAGAAATGGACAGGTTGCAAAAGGAAAGCCACACATAAATGGAATAAAACGTTAACCATGAAACGTGCCACAATCAATGGAAACAAACTGAAATGAAAACGTCAAGCGCGGGAATTAAGGATAATATAGTAGAAAGTATGAGAAATGTAAAAGTGAATAAACGAATGAATGCAAGCTACATATATATATATATATATATATATATATATAAAAGATGATGTAAAATATTATGTTTCTGCTAGGGAGAAGAGAAAACGTTTGAAATGGAATAAATAGGGAAGGAACAAACCCGAAATGAAATAGCAACGGATAGAAAATTAAAGAGCTATAGCACGAATACAGGGAGTAATAAAGGTAAGGTATTGATTGGTTTGTAACTGATGTAAAATTTGAATGGACAGGAAAGAAATAAAATTTATGGTAACAGTCGATTGTCTTGATTTCATGCAAATTTCTGAATCAATTATAATTATACGTAATCCAAATATTTTTTTTTTCAAAATCCTATTATTAATAATTTCTCAAAAATCCAATTCAACACGTTATAAACCAATTAAAAATTGCTAAAATTTTATTGGTCGTTACAGTTATATAATTTTGTTAACTTTAATTTGTTAAGTTAAAATGTTATCTTATTTTAAAACTTAATAAATGATTTAATTATGTAAGTAAATTATATGGATAAATATTTTAAATATGCTAATGACAGTTAAATAATTGACAAAGGATAATGGTTTACCTTAAAAAATAATTAAGGTTTTAATGAGATGAGATGAATTAAGTAAATAAAGTAACTTAAGTATAATTAATTGGATAAATTAATTAATGATTAAGGATTAATTAATTTGAAATTAAGGGTATAGTTAATTAATTAATTGATAATTAATAACTAATTAATTAAGTAATTAAGATTGATTAATTTATAATTAAAGATTAATTAATTAAGTAATTAGAGATTAATTAATTAATTAAGTAGTTAGATATTAATTAATTAAGTAATCAGAGGTTAATTAACTGGTAATTAAGAAGTACTTAATTTGTAATTAAGTTTTATTAATTAACAATTAGGGTTTACTAATTAATAATTAAAGGATAATTAATCTATAATTAAATATTAATTAATTAATTAATCAACTGGTAATTAAGGATTAATTAATTTGTAATTAAGGAATATTAATTAATAATTAAGGTTTATTAATTAATAGTAAAAGAATAATTAATCTGTAATTATAATTAATTGGTTTATAAAGTAATTAAGGAATGATTAATTAATTAAATGGTTTGTAATTAATTAATGATTGATTAAGCAGGATTAGGTGATTAGTTCTTAAGTAATTAATTTAATTTAAGTTAATTAAATTAATTATAATGTGGATTAATAATTCTTGCTTGTGGATGATTGTTTGAGTAGAATGTTTGGATTGATTGATATCTGTTGAATGATAATCTGTGATATTCTGTGATGTGATATTGGATATAGTTGTGATAAATGTGTGATATTTTTCTATGATGAATGTTGTGTGAATTCAAAGTATTAAATTGAATTGAATTGTTTTAACTTAAACAATTTGGCCTTTAAGAAACGTTTGGATTTCGATGAGACCGGGATCGGATATCAGATTTGATTATCCGAAAACCACATCGATCCAAGTTAAACGATAGGTCGTGGAATCTCGAAGTGAAGATCGAGATGGAGATTCAAAGTGCAAGGGTTATTATCGTTAACTCTGAGGGTGATTCCAAAATGAGTGTAACGAGATAATGCCCTCGGTTTCGTTCGAACCCGGAACGAACTCGTATGGATGAATGCTATCAGACCATCGTCAATGGAGGACGATGAGCATTCTAAGATGTGTTCTTTAAAGGTAATCGTAGCCTGAAGCCTCGTCAACCAGGAATGGATAAAACAGGGGAGGTGCATGCAAGGATAAGTGGGTAGCACCCAAGTAGGATAAGATTTTCCCCTATCTAGGGTCCCTTTATTCGGTTGTGTGGGTGAGTGCTAGCTGCAACCGTGGGGTTGTCTTATTCGGACTATCCAGTAAGGGATAGCTCTGGCTTTGTGTTGCAGTAGATCGGGAGGGATCCTTGGTACGGTGATCTAGGCCACGTACTGTGACGGGCGGTACTCCAATAGCCCTGCCATTGCATGGAATCCAATCTCCAATAAGTGCCCTCGAACTTGATTGTATACCTATGTATGCTGGAATTTAATAAATGTAACAATTTCAGCTATATTCTAGATTATTCGTAAACCCTAGACCCTATTATAATATCACTAGATTTCCTATCAAGTGTTTTGGTTAGCGTAAGGTAAAAACTTACCCATGTTTATGTGTGGGAAGTCTTATGTGATACCTTTGTTTTCAAATGATTTTTAAAGTTAAACAACTTTAACCCGTTTACTCACACGAGATTTATGTCTGACCCGGAGTTTATTCTGTTTTTCTTGAACTCTTGGGTACTCAAACTTTTATGAGTGGCCAAGTGATCAGGTTTGGCTTGATAAATTTTGAATAGCTTGGAGCAGGAGCTTGCCGTATCTATATACATCTATTTCCATTGTGTTGAACCTTTTTGTCTGTTGTATTTTGAAATATAATGGATAGACAGGCCTTTATAACTGTCTAATGTGATGATGTTGTTGTAATTGTGTAACTCTGATGTAATAACTATGTAATAGTTATGTGATATATTATATTTTGTTTCGTCTCCGCTTTGAGATTCTGATATTGTTTAGTTCTTTCTTCTATCTATTCTATTTCTACCTATTTCTTTCTTATTGATGATGCATCTTCTGTGGAATAAAAGGCGGGTCGTCACAGTTGGTATCAGAGCATAGTTTGAGATAATACCTAGGCTTTGGAGTAATATCTGTCTTGAGAGCGCGTATTTGTAATTTTTATATAACTATATACCTATCTAATTTGTTGGGTTACCTGTTCGGTTTTCCAACATGAGTTCTAGGGAAGTTTTCATCTTTCCACTTGTTTGGTAGACCTTCCTATTTTTGTATCTGATCCTTAACCGAGTTAGATAAGATCTATAGAGGCCTAAGGCTTTCTTATCTGTCTCATAGTTTATCTTGTAACCCATTTGGATTGGATTTCAAAAGGTTTGATCTTATTCTTGGTATGGATTGGTTGAATAAGTATAAGGCTATTTTGATGTGTGAAGAGAGGATTGTGTCTTTGGAGACTGAGTTGGGAGCAAAAGTGACTTGTGATGATTTCGAAGTTCATTAGAGCAATCTTTTGCATGGAATCGAGGCATCTCCAGAAGGCGTAGAGTCCATCGAAGTGGTTAGAGATTTTTTGGATGTTTTCGAGGAAGTGAAAGGTTTGCCCCCTCAAGGGGAGATAGAGTTTCGAATCGACTTAGTTCCGAGAGCAGTACTTGTTGTTCAGAATAGTAGAAGGATGGCGTCGAAGGAGAGAGAAGAGTTGGTGAAGAAGACCCAAGATTTCTTAGAGAAAGGTTTGATCCGACCTGGTTTTTTCAGTTGGGGTTCTACCATAGTCTTTGTGACCAAGTCGGATGGGTCTTTGAGATTCTGTGTGGATTACCGGGAATTGAATAAGGTTACTATTAGGAATAAGTATCCATTGCCCTGCATAGATGATCTTTTTGATCAACTCCATGGAGCTTTTATTTTCTGCCAGTTAGATTTAGCTTCGGGTTTCCATCAGTTAAGGGTAGCTGAGGACAGTATCCCCTTGACTGCGTTTAGGGGACCCAATTGTTTTTATGAGTGGTTGGGTATGCCTTTTGGCTGACCAATGCTCCTGCCTATTTTGTGGATTTGATGAACCGAGTTTTTTGGATGTGTTGAATAAGTTCGTACTTGTGTTCATCAATGATATTGTTTTCTACTCCAAATCTAAAGAAGAGCATAAGCGACATTAGGTGATAGTGTTAGAGACCTTGAGGAGGCATGTTTTGAAGGCTAAGTTTTCGAAATGCCATTTTTGAAAATCGAAAGTCAGATTTTTGGGGCATTGTTTTTGGTAAGGGTATTTCTGTAGATCTAGCCAAGGTAGCTACTATTTAGAAGTGGAAGCAGCTGTAGACTACGACAGAAGTCCGCAGTTTTCTGGGTTCGGTAGGGTACTACAGGATGTTTATCAGGGACTATTCTAAAGATTTCTTTGCACTTAACCAAGTTAACATGAAAAGGAGTAAAGTTTAAGTGGACCCCCGAGTGTGAAGAGGCTTTCTTGGATTTGAAGGCAAGGCTGACCAGTGCACCTGTTCTAGCTATTCCCGAAGGTAAGAGTAAATTCGAGGTCTACACGGATGCATGTGGAGTAGGGTTGGGTATAGTGCTGATCTAGAATGGGAAGGTAATTGCATATGCGAGCAGGTAGTTGAAGCCACATGAAAGGAATTACGCTACGCACGATCTAGAGTTGTTAGCCATTGTCTTTGCTTTGAAGATCTAAAGGCACTATCTATTGGGAGAGAAGTTCGAGCTTTTCATGGATCACAAACCTTTGAAATATCTTTTCTCCCAGAAGGATCTGAATTTGAGGCAGCAGAGGTGTGTAGAATTTTAGCATCTTATGATCTGGATATCCTCTAAACTCCAGAGAAAGCGAATGTTGTGGCGGATGCTCTAAGTAAGAATGAAGTTCTGTCTTTATTGGAAGATGTTCCGTCTCTTCTAGAAAGGATTTCTAGTAAGCAAGGATCAGATAGGAGATTAAAAGGAATCACCAAGAGAGCCAAGAATGGTCAGTGTTCCAGTTTTGAGATTGATGACCAAGGAACATTGAGGATCAATGGAAGGATTTGTGTTTAAAATTTCAAGGATTTGAAGCAAGAAGTTCTGTCAGAGAGTCATTGCTTAAGCTAAGTATCCACCCGAGAATTTCAAAGATGTATAAGGATATAAAGAGAGTCTTCTGGTGGAAGGGTATGAAGAAGGATATAGCTTCTTTCATCAATGGATGTGCGATCTACCAGCAAGTTAAAGATGATCAGCAGAAGACTGCAGGATTGTTGCAGCTTTTGGAAGTTCCGAAGTGGACGTGGGAAATGATTTCTACGGATTTCGTCGACAGTTTGCCAAGGACCAAAAATGAAAACGAAGGAATATGGGTGATCATAGACCGGTTAACCAAAAGCACCCATTTTATTCCGGTTAAGGCAACCTGTACTGCAGCATCTTTGGCTGAGATTTTCTTGAAGGAGATTGTCCGACTGCATGGTGTTCCAGTCAGCATTGTTAGTGACCGTGGTCCTATCTTCACCAGCAAATTTTGGGGGGTTTTGCAAACAGCTTTGGGTGCGAGATTGAGTTTGAGTACAGCCTATCATCCCCAGACTGATGGACATACAAAAGTCTGAATAAAATTCTAGAGGATATGATGAGGGCTTGTGTTTTGGATTTTGGTGGATTATGGGAGGACCATCTACGTTTGGTGGAATTCTCGTACAATAACAGTTATCATGTGAGTACCAAGATGGCACCCTATGAAGCTTTATATGGAAAATCTTGTAGATCCCCATCATGTTGGGTAGAGTCAGGAGATCGTCTTGTTCTTGGTCCAGATTTGATTAGAGAGGCATTTGTGAAGGTAGAGCTTATCAAGAAGAGAATGAGAGCAGCGCAGGATCGCCAAAAGAAATATCGAACAAGAGACGAAGACAATTGGAATTTGAGATCGAAGATTTAGTCTTTGTAAAAGTTTCCTCGATTAAAGGAGCGATCAGATTTGGAAAGATGGAAAAACTTGCTCCAAGGTATATTGGTACATTCCGAGTGCTTGAGAGGATTGGTGCTATGGCCTATAGGACTGAATTACCAATTTGGATGGCTGGAATTCACAATGTATTTCATATATCTCACCTAAGGAAATTCATGCACGACCCATCTCTTGTTGTGGAGCCAGCAGTGTAAGGAGATTTAGTGATCAAACCGGACTTATCAGTTGTCAGGCATCCAGTCCAAATCGTTGACCAAGATGAGAGGCCACTCAGAAGCAAGGTGGTGAAGCTGGTCAAGGTGCAATGGAGCAAAGATCTCAGAGATTGTACCTGGGAAACTCTGGATAGTTTTAGAAAGGCTTATCCGGATTTGTGGTCGGAGAGCTAGTAATGTTTGTTTGGATGAAATTGTTTGTTTGGTTGTTAGTGTATAAATGATATGTATGTTTGGATTGTTGAAATAAAATAAAAGCTTTTAGATTATCTTTTGTTTTGAATTTTGGGGACGAAATTCTTTTAAGGGGGGAGGAATGTGATATCCCGGAATTTCAAACAATTTAAAATATGATAATCTCCTATATTAATTATTTCAAATTGACAAGATTGTTATTTTCAAACAATAAAAATAATGTGATGTTTTTAAAAATAGATATAAATAGATTTTAAAATAGAATTATTATTCCCAAATTAAATGTGTGTTTGTTTAAATGTGTGTGTGTGTATATATATTTGAGTTGATTTTAAATTGGATTTTAAATTGAAATTGAATTTGAATTTGGATTTTAATTTGAAATTTAAAAGATATATATATTAAAAACATTTTTGATTTAAAAATATATGTATAAGATTTTTATTAGTATATAATTTGTTTTAAAATATTTTCTTTAAAGAATCTTATTTATATAAATTAAGAAGTATTTATTAATAAATATAAAAGCCTTATATTAACATTTAAAAATAATTAAAATTGCTCAAATTACTAGTGTTAGACTATTAATCTTGTTAATAACATGTGTAAGTTAGTTAACAAATGTAATTGATAAATGTTAGGAAATTTTACAAATGTCACTTTTTAATTTTAATTTTATTTTATTTTAAATAACCATAATTTAGTCAACATATTCAACTCCCTCTTCTCTTCTCTTCTTTTTCCTATCTCATTTTCAAAAACCTGTAAACATTTTCAAACAAATCAAAACAAAGCCTGTAAGAAAGATCACCAAGCAATCAAAATATGAAATTACCCAAACAAAGCAAGCAAACCTAAAATCAAAAGTCTTAAATCATCTCATCATCAAAGTTCCAGTCAACAAATTCAAGCATTTTTAAGTTCCAGTCAAAAGCACTTTAGTTTTCAAAATCTAGAGGCAATTCAAGCTTTTCCAAAAATCAAAACTATTTCAATCTCTGCTCATCATTAACAAGTGAGTAAACATCCTTTTTAAAAGCTTAATTAGGTGAAAATATGTTGCATGTGATTTACTAAAATGAACTATGCTTTGATTGTGTATATATAAGTGATATCTCGGTGTATATGAATGTATTGAATATGCATGTCTGATATATCTCTGTGTATCTCTGTTCATGTTATAGAGTTAAAATTTGACAAAAATTTCAAAATCTCTTCTTCTGTTCTCTGTTAGGTTCTGGTTTTCAAACAATTTAAGTTTGTTTAAACATAAACTAGGATTAGAAAATAATTTTAAATATGTTTTGTATATATATTATCTAGAAATCAAGAATTACACTAAATTTTTTAAAACTTGTTAAATGCAAGTATCATAATCCTTTGATCTACCCACATAATCTGGATCAACATCTAAAATCATGATTTTTAAAAGAGAAATCACAATTTTTATATTTGTATTGAGAGAGCATTTGGTGTTTGATCAGAAAGTAAGTTTTGAGTGGCCGGAG
Source organism: Allium cepa (assembly GCA_030765085.1). Lineage (NCBI taxonomy): Eukaryota > Viridiplantae > Streptophyta > Magnoliopsida > Asparagales > Amaryllidaceae > Allium > Allium cepa. Next base: position 783,731,325 of record CM060940.1, on the reverse strand, counting down.
GTACTCGGGTGGTCGGAGTTTCGTTTGGAGGTAGCTGGGGAGTTGTCGAGGCCAGGAAAAATGGTGGATGATTTTCTTCATCACCGTGGCGTCGGGATTGGATGGAGTAGGGTTTAACCCTAGAATGGGTCGTGGTCGAAAATTGTATGGCTGTGTCGTCTCTGTTGAATCGGAGTTCACCAAACCTGGTGGAAAAGCAGCATGGAGGGCCTACCAGTGTGTGGCCAGGATTGTACGATTTTTGGTGGTCGGCGTCGACTATTCTTGGTAGTTCTCTGGAGATAATAGTTGTGCAAGTTTGATCAAGATAGCTCGATCTCGTTTTTGAGCCAGACTGAAATTTCTGGGTGGTCGGATGGCTAGAGGTGGTCGAAGGGGACATGTCGGCAGTGGGCTTAGAGGCTGGAGCTCTGGCGGTTGACGATGCATGTGCACGGGATAGTTGGGTATTAGTTGGTTGGGTTATGGAGTTGACTCAAAGGGAAGCTCGGCCAAAATGGGTAGGGTGACTCGGGATCATCTTCGGGTTAACGTGAATGTTATAATCATGTTCCAGGTTTAAAATTTTTAAGCTAACAAAAATTTTTAGAAAAAAGAAAATGAAACGGAAACTCGGGGTAGGACTCGGGCGAGGATCGGGTCAAACCCGAAGAAGATTTTAAAAACAGATTTTAAAAAGATTTTATAAAGCAAGTTTTAAATTTTAAGATAAATCTAGTTTAAACCCTTTTCTTAAGTTAAATTCTCTATAATAAATGTTTTCTTTAACATTTGTTTTAATAGGTTATACAATTTTGTTAACTTTATTTTGTGAAGTTAAAATGTTATTTTATTTTGAAACTAAACTAAATGATTTAATTATGTAAGTTAATTATAAAGATGAATGTTTTAAATATGCTAATGACAGTTAAGTAATTAATAAAAGATAATGGTTTACCTTAAAAGCTAATTAAGGTTTTAACGACTTGAGATTAATTAAGTAAATAAAGTAATTTAAGTATAGTTAATTAGTTAAATTAATTAATGATTAAGGATTAATTACTTTGAAACTAAGGGTATAGTTAATTAATTAATTGATAATTAAGAATTAATTAATTACGTAATTAAGATTGATTAATTTATAATTAAAGATTGATTAATTTATAATTAAAGATTAATTAATTAAGTAATTAGAGATTAATTAATTAAGTAATTAAAGATTAATTAATTAAGTAGTCAGAGGATAGTTAACTGGTAATTAAGATGTATTTAATTTGTATTTAATTTTTATTAAGCAATAATTGGGGTTTATTAATTAATAATTAAAGGATAATTAATCTGTAATGAAAGATTAATTAATTGATTAATCAACTGGTAAATAAGGATTAATTAATTTATAATTAAGGAATATTAATTAATAATTAAGGCTTATTAATTAATAGTAAAAGATTAATTAATTGGTTTATAAGGTAATTAAGGAATGATTAATTAATTAAATGGTTTGTAATTAATTAATGATTGATTAAGTAGGATTAGGTGATTAATTCTTAAGTAATTAATTTAATTTAAATTAATTAAATTGATTATAATATGGATTAATAATTCTTGCTTGTGGATGATTATTTGAGTAGAATGTCTGGATTGATTGATATCTATTGAATGATAATCTGTGATATTCTGTGATGTGATATTGGATATAGTTGTGACAAATGTGTGATACTTATCTGTGATGAATGCTGTGTGAATTCAAAGTATTGAATTGAACTGTTTAAACTTAAACAACTTGGCCTTTAAGAAATGTTTGGATTTCGATGAGACCAGGATCGGATATCAGATTTGATTATCTGAAAACCACATCGATCTAAGTTAAACGATAGGTCGTGAAATCTCAAAGTCGAGATCGAGATGGAGATTCAGAGTGCAAGGGTTATTGTCATTAACTCTGAGGGTGATTCCAAAATGGGTGTAACGAGATAATGCCTTTAGTTTCGTTCGAACCCAAAACGAACTTGTATGGATGAATGCTATCAGACCATCGCCAATGGAGGACGGTGAGCATTCCAAGATGTGTTCTTTAAAGGTAATCGTAGCCTCAAGCCTCATCAATCGAGAATGACTAAAATAGGGGAGGTGCATGCAAGGCCATGTGGGTAGCACCCAAGTAGGATAAGATTTTCCCATGTCTAGAGTCCCTTTATTCGGCTATGTGGGCGGTTGCTAGCTACAACCGTGGGGTTGTCTTATTCGCACTATCCAGTAAGGGGTAGCTTCGGCTTTGTTTTGCAGTGGATCAGGAGGGATCCTAGGTACGGTGATCTAGGCCACGTATTGCGACGGGCGGTACCCCAGTAACCCTGCCATTGTATGGAGTCCAATCTCCAATAAGTACCCTCGGACTTGATTGTAAACCTATGTATGTTGGAATTTAATAAATGTAACAATTTCGGCTATTTTCTAGATTATTTGAAAACCCTAGACCCTATTATAATATCACTGGGTTTCCTATCGAATGTTTTGGTTAGTGTAATGTAAAACTTACTCATGTTTGTATGTGGAAAGTCTTACGTGATACCTTTGTTTTCAAATGATTTTTAAAGTTAAATAACTTTAACCTGTTTACTCACACCAGACCCATGTCTGACCCGGAGTTTATTCTGTTTACCTTAAACCCTTGGGTACTCAAATTTTTATGAGTAGCCAAGAGGTCAGGTTTGGCTTGACAAATTTTTATGAGTAGCCAAGTGATCAGGTTTGGCTTGACCCTTGTTTACCTATCAAGTGTTTTGTTTAGCGTAAGGTAAAAACTTACCCATGTTTATGTGTGGGAAGTCTTACGTGATACCTTTGTTTTCAAATGATTTTTAAAGTTAAACAACTTTAACCCGTTTACTCACACGAGACCTATGTCTAACCCGGAGTTTATTCTGTTTTTCTTGAACTCTTGGGTACTCAAACTTTTATGAGTAGCCAAGTGATCAGGTTTGGCTTGATAAATTTTGGATAGCTTGGAGCAGGAGCTTGGCGTATCTATATACATCTATTTCTGCTTTGTTGAACCTTTTTGTCTGTTGTATTTTGAAATGTAATGGATAGACAGGCCTTTATAACTGTCTAATGTGATGATGTTATTGTAACTGTGTAACTCTGATGTAATGACTATGTAATAGTTATGTGATATATTATATTTTGTTTTGTCTCCGCTGTGAGATTCTGATATTGTTTAGTTCTTTTTTTATCTATTCTATTTCTACCTATTTCTTTCTTATTGATGATGCGTCTTTATGTGGAATGAAAGGCGGGTCGTCACACGTTCTTCTTTTTAAACGCGTGAAATGAGTTAAATGATATATTTAAATTTTAGTCTATTACTATCTTTCTAATTATCATGTAATATATATCAAAATTTGAAATGCTATATTCATCTATCATCTATCATTTCAACATACTGCATGCAACAAATCAAATGATATATTCAACTATTTATAACTATCCATCCAATTATCATCTAATATCTATCAAAAATTGAAATATAATTTTCATCTATCATTTCAACATAAGCATGCAACAAATCAAGTGATATATTCGACTATCATTCTATAACTATCCATATAATTATCATCTAATATCTATAAAATTTTAAAATGCTATTTTCATATATCATTTCAACATAATGTATGCAACAAATCAAGTGATATATTCAACTATCATGTTATAACTATCCATCTAATTATCATCTAATATCTATCAAAAATTGAAATGCTATTTACATCTATCATTTATTATTCCAACATAATTCATGCTACAAATCAAATGATATATTCAACTATCTTTCTATAACTATCCATGTAATTATCATCTAATATTTATTAATAATTGAAATGTTATTTTTATCTATCATTTCAACATAATGCATGCAACAACTAAAGTGATATATTCAACTATCATTCTATAATTATCCGTCTAATTATCATCTAACATCTACCAATAATTCGAATGCTATTTTCATCTATCATCAACCATTTCAACATAATGCATGCAACAAATGAATAACTATCATTCTATAACTATCTATGCAATTATCATTTCAACTTAAACTATCTATATGACTACCATCATTTCAACATAAAATTTCATTTTAAAGCTATCTTTCATTAAAATGACATATTCAACTATAATTCTAAAACTATCTATTATTTTGGAAAAAATAAAATGATCTACTATTGTCTTTCTTTTTCTATTGACGATCTCATCACAAAGCTTCTATTTATTCATTTCATCTTCATTCAAAGTCTTTGATGCCCTAGTTTTTCTCTTCATTTTGGTTCCTCAGGAACAGTATTCGAATCCATAGTGTTTGATGCCCTAGTATTATGTCTCTTCTTTGATTCTTCAGCTATAGTCTTCGAAGCCCTAGTTTTCAAAGCCCTAGGTTGACTGACTAATGGTTTAGGTTTTGTAACAACCCTAGTTTTGGTGATTAATTGTAATATTAAATTATAACGGTATTTATAATTTAATACAGTGAATTAAAAATAAATTGGAGATTTAAATTGTTTATTCAGAATAAACAATGGATTTTAGAAACAGAATGTGAAAATAAAGTTTTGGAAACTTTGCTGCATTTATTTGAGACGATAATGAATGGAAAATGATTTTATTTAGTGTAAACGCAACAATGCTTGTAATTATTGCCAACTACTTCTTTTAGTAATGTTTAAAGAAAGCATTTGATTTTATAGTGTTGTTTAATTAAATAAAAAGATGAAATTTGGTTTAAAATGAGTTTTGATCATGAAATTGAGTTTAAAATTATTTGTTATATTTTATACACAAGAAAGTAGTTTTTATGAAATTTTTGGAGTTAAAAATGAGAATTTATGTATTTATTTGTGTAAAATTGTAATCTTTAAATAAAATAAGGTTTTATTGATAAAAAGTAGATTTTTAAAAGTTAAAATAAATTTTATCTTATAGTAAAAACAATTTTGTTTACATACACTTTTGTATATAAATTTTACTTGGTCTTAAAATAAGAAAATCTGTGTGTTTTGGTTAAATAAGAGAAAATGAGTGTATTTACTTAGTAAATTTTCACTAAGTATAGTTTGGGCCTTTTGGGTATAGGGTTTGATCCTTAATACAATTCTAGAATTATCAGGAAGAGAGAAAAACATACTGTACATAGTTTTCTTTCTCTCTTTCATTCTTTTTTCTCCCCCTCAAATCAACAGAAAGGAAAATAATTGCTTCTCCTTATCAAAAAGAAAACTTTCTCCAATTAGCTAAATTAAAAGGAAAAAAAATCTTGGAAATCAAAGTTAATTCAGGCAATCAAATCCTAAACCTAAAACAATTTCATCAGTTTTATGTTTGGATGATGACTGTCTGTAACTTCTTCTCCTCTATTGTTGCATGTTGCCTCTTTGAGTTTTTACAGGTTAATGAAGATCTCCCTTGTCAGAAGCAAGCAACTTTCTTTCAATTCTTCAAGTTTAAATCTTCTAGATGGCAAGGTGTGTTATTTACTCACATTCTCTAGCTAAATAAGGTCAGCTTGATAAAAACAATAGTATATATTGTTTGCAATAAATAATTTTTTTCTCCTTTTTAGTTTACAGTTTATATTGGCTTTGGGTTGCTTCATTGAGTAGTTTTATCATGTTATTCTCTTCATGAAATGCTCGAAAAATTTCTCCGGATCATATATGACTGTTGTAGTATATGCTTGCAAAATTCGGTACCAAAATTCGTTCAATTGCTAAGTGAAACTGCTGTCAAATATTGAATCGTGCAAAGAAAACATTGTTCTAAAATTCCCGTAGTGTAGGTCGACACCATCATCTACCTAGGTTGACCTGGAGGTCGACCTTCGATTTAACCAGGTCGACGTGCATGTGGACCTAGAGGTCGATCTATGCACTATAATGTGCCAGCTTCATTTCTTGTGTGTTTTTCTTTGTTTTGCTTTGTTCCAGCTTGATTCTCTTGCATTTGTTGCTTGCTTTTGGGATGTTTATGAATATGATTGAGGACTATGATGCCTACCAATAGGCTAGCTAAGATTTGGAGAATTTGGAATTCAAATTTATATTGATTTTGAATTGAAATTTTGAATTGAATTTGAATATCTGTTTGGGTGATTTTCCTTGTTTATACTCATTTCGAGCACGGTCTTCTCCAAATCTTTTTTAAATGATTTTAAAATTTAATAGGCATTTCAAAATAATAATTATATAATGTTTTGAAGTATCTTCAAGTGTAAAATCTGTTTATTCTCTATAATAAGTGAATTTTCAAATATGAGCTTCAAATTGATTTCGGAAATTGGTTTTTAAAGCTTGTTTTCCCAAGTAATTATTTTATATATAAATTAAACGTTTTTGCACTATTCGAGCAAATGAGAAGGAGAATTAAATGGTTTGGTAAAACACGTGGTATGGGATATGTGCGTTTATCTAATCGGTTAGTTCCCAACTTGTCCATTTGATCATTTTGACCTTCGGGTCGATTTTACCAATGAGATGAGGTAATTTTTTTTTACTGATTTGGGTGTGAAATTTACTAGTGGTTAGTAAGCCATTTAGTTTGAGCATGTGGTATGGGATACAAGTTAACACCTTTCGGGTTCCTATCCGAAAGTTTGTGACACATTTGTCCAAGAGACGTATAAGTCAGTACTAGACCTTTGGGTCATTTGTCCTTTGGGATTTTTGTCTAAAAAACATTTGTCACTACGATGTATTTGACCTTCAGGATGTTGTCCTTCGGGATGTTTGTCTAAGAGACGTATTTATTTGTCCTTCGGGACGTTTGTCTAAGAGACGTGGTGCCTTATTTCGAGAGCAGTACTTGGCAGGCTTCGGTCATCTACACGTGTTATATCTTTGAGATGATTTCATTAAAGTTTGTGATTTCCCTTGTGTATCGCCCTTTTTTGGAATTGGTCCTTTAAACCATTCGATATATACTGTGGAGATTACCTTTTGGGAGTTTGAACTCTTGTGAGTTCTGTCTTGGAGATTTGAGTTTTCTGCACTGGCGTTATATGAGATTTGCCTTTTAGCGTTTACTTTAGATTTTATTCTCCTCTTTGGAGGTATATTTTCCTTATGGCGTGTTTGAGATGGGATCTCTTTGTGCATATTTTGGATTTGCCGATATAGAGGGATTAGGATTTTCCCTAAACCATATTTGATGTTTTATGAAATGCCGATGATACAAGGCTCGTTACATTTAGCGTTTTATGGGTTTATCTATCTCTTTTGAGATTATGTGTTGTGTAGTGATACCATTCCTCACATGAAGTAACCATATCATATTTATACTCATGCTTATACTCAGCATTGTTCCTTCTTGTTTAAGAAGAACATTACCCTCATCCTTATGCATCTATTACTGCTTACCCTTATAAACTGATATGTTTAGCCAGACTGACCCATGTATTTTATACTCGGACCAGACCGAGATGTTTCATGTTAGATACTTTGTTTCTGACTTTACTTGATGCCTCTGCCTTGGATTTTAGCTTGTCTCTTTTTTTAGTAGTCTTATAGTTGTTCTGTATAACTTCGATTTTTCATGATCTATGAGTCGTGGAGGATAGCGTTACTCTTACCGCATTCTGTACTCATTATGACTCTTATGAGTGGTTCATTATACCGTTTGGAATGATGAACACTCCAGACTATTCCATCAATCTTGTGAATCGAGTATTCTAGGAATATCTCGATGAGTTTTTCTTGTGCCTTTGATTTTGAGCATAAGTTATAACTTAATTTTCAAATCTTTCAAACTAAAGATAAGTTTTTAAGAGAAACTAGATTTTGTTTTTGGGAAAAAACAAAGAATATTTTGAGTATTATATATGACGCATTTCTTTTTAAAGAAAATGAATTTCTTTGTGTTGGCTTGTCCGTCGAGTGCTCTATGAATTCTGGTCGATGCGTTTTGCCAACATTATCGATAGGAATTTCCTAAATGCTGTGATGAGACATTCAGACATGGTAAATTGAGTTTTAATAAGTAAAGTTTGAAAATAAATAATATGGTGGAGTATTAATTTTTATTTTAAATGTTTGATGAAACCATTGAACATAGTGAGTGTTGGATGAGTGCCGAGGCAGTTTTGATCATTTGATCAACTCGGCAGCCAATTGTTGGGGTCATTTACTATGAATCAATTATGAGGAAATACCCTTATATTATTTGAAATTTGAGAAATTGAATATGGTAATTTGGGTAAGTAAAGTGAATAATTCTAATTAAGGGGATGTCTTAATTAAAAGAAATTATCACTTGATGCTTTGGTTAACCAAATGATGTATTTAAGGTAAAAGAATACTTTTGTTTAAAAAATTAAATATTAATTGAATATTTTAATACAAGTATTAATGATGACTATAAAAATTTGTTTTGGCACTTAGTTGTTTGAGTAATAGTATAGGATAGATATAAAACTCTATCTTAAGAGAAAATAAAGAAGTGTTAATTTAGAACATTTAGCTTAAATCTGTGAGCTAATTTTGTTTTAAACTTAAATGATATTAAAAATTGTGGGTTTGAAATTGCAAAATTCTTTTGAAAACAAGTTTGAATTAATTATCAACTTTAATTAGTTTTATGTTGATAATTAGATGGAAATTTAATTTTTGTGACAAGTGGAAATGTGAATTTGGATTGTTTTGATAAATGAACAATTCATGTAGTATAATCATTTTAAATTGTGAGATTAATTTTGACCTCTATATATATCCCAAAAATTTATTTTGGTGGATAATCAACAATCTTTTCTTGATAATGAAAGAGATTAGTTATCTCTTTCAAAATGAGTTTTCAGGTTAATTGTTTCTAAAGCTAGATTTTGGAAAGTAGTGAAAATATTTCCACTTAGTAGAATGTTTTATAATGATTGCTTAAGTGGATCATAATTTTGTGCTTCTTAGCTTTCCAGGGAAAAAAAATCATTTAATAAATGATCTTGCAAAAAGCTTGTTGAAAATGTAGTTTGAAATTAAAATGGTTTGGGTAAATTTCAATTTTTTTAAATTGATTTAAAATTTGAAAATTTTGTTTGGAAAAGTGCTATATTAAAATAGCGATAGCTTGAGATTTATAACTCTAAATAAGTTCAATATATTTGCAAATTAAAGAGCTTCAGTAAGCTATTAAGTTTCTTTTTACTACTTTAAAAGATTTTGCTTTTTGCTGAGGCTAAAATAGGTTTGAAATTGGATAGGCAGTTCTGCCCTATTACGAAATTCGTTAAGATTAAGCAGAAAGTAAATTTAGTATAAATTTTAAAATGTAAATCCAATTTTGATGATCTTTATATTGCTGGAAAGCTTAGACTGATGAGAACAACTTTTATTTTATGAAAAATTTCATATTTGGTTGTTTGCTGGGTTAAAATAGGTCTTCTTTATAGCAGATCTAAAATGAAATTTATTTTTTCCCCTTAATAGTTAAGTGTAGCACTTCTCATTTATAAACATGAACTTTTATCATCTATTTGATTTAAGTACAGGTGAAAAGTGGATAGTTGGAATATATTTTGAGCCAAAAAATTATATACAAGAGTGTGAAAACTTGCTCTAAAATGCTAAAAAAAGTAGCTTGTTTTCAGATTAATTTTAAAGAGTTAAATAGTGATATATATTGTGTTCCAACCTAATAGTCGATGTATATTATATAAATCATTTTATAATATTGTATACAGCCCTTCGTACAAAGGAGGGTCTATCGATTTTCTGGAAATTTCTAATACTTAGAAAATTTGAGTAATAAATTGAAAAATATATAACATCTCATGCAAGCTAGAGAATACCTATAGAAGAATTAGAGAATAAACAACTTAAACTTTATTTACTCTAATGAAGAGTGATGAATTTAAATTTAGAATCTAAGTAAGAAGCTTTAGTAAGTTTCAAGTGTTAAAAATTTAGAATTTTAAATCTTGAAGATTATGGATTGGAAAACTTTAAGAATATTTGATTAGTGAGAGAGTGTTTAAAAATCGATTCCTTGAGTTTTAACTTGCCTTTGTGCAATAATTTTACAACTTGCATTTATGCAATCATATGAGTTTGGTGGTAATGGAGGAAAAACCACCTACCTCTTATTGGGTTTTCTTTCCATAATAGTTGTCAATCTAATATCGGTATGTCCCTTCATAGTGTTATATAGAAAGTCGAATCGATTATCATCTTAAGGGTTGGAGTTCGGGTAAAACATCCCAGTATTTTCAACCACTCGCATCCACACATGTCGGACTTGAATTGCTCAAAATATCAGATTGTTAATTTATATTTGGCAAAACTCAGCATATACAGTAACTACATCAACCATAGAATCACAGACACAGAGTAATATAATAATAATGCAACGGAATAGATAAATAGTAGTTCATGAAGCTACTATATAAACAACTGAGTTAGAAATAAAATACTATAGAATATCTTAAATACAGACTGATGACATCTCTGAACAAATCAACTGGAAAAGCTGAAGGCTGAATCGATAGTTGGATCTTCAAGCAAAGCTCCACACTCTAAAGGTGAATATCAAATGCTATATCACTCAGTCTAACCCGAGCGTAAAGCAAAACATAAACACTCGAGTCAAGATTAACAATCTTATATTAATAAATCCAACTCAAGTGAAATATCAACTGAAATATAATTAACTTAAAGGATGTTTGGAATACCCATCCTCTAAGGATCCGTGGAACAATCTACTATGTAGAAATATGCACTATTAACAACCAACCGTCATTATAACACCGTGGCCATTTCAAAATAACTTATATGAAACGACCCGCAAATCCGTACCCCTTGAGTCAACACTATTCTACCTAAATCAACTCAAGTTGTACAGAAATACGAACCATTTGGGTTAAAGAAGAAGAGGTAGAAGAAGAAAATAGAAAACAACTACAGAATCTGACCATCGCAGCGGAATAAAATATAATATATAATAACAGATCTTTACACAAAAGAAAACTATATCTGTTTTATACATACATCATCATCAGAGTACATCATCAGTGTTCAACAACAACAATAACATACAACTGAATACAAAGCTACTCAACACAGCGGAATATATATAGAACAACTACGAAAGTACGTATCCACATCCAGCTCGTCTCCTGAGCTCCACAGCATCATATCATGTGACAACCCGGAATTTTCTAGCAATATCAATTTAATAATCTGCATTAAATATTAAATTAATTTGATATATCTTTATTAATTAGATCTGAATTGATACTTTTCTTTTAATAAATATCTAATTGGTAAATTTTATCTGTTAAAATTAATTGTTTGTTTTCTATTTATAAATGTATATATTTGTATACATTGTAAATAGATGAGGTTTGTTTTAAAGTTCAACTAATAAATTATGTTTCAAATGCTAATATACATTTTAGTGAATTGGAAATTACGTTTTATTTAATATAAACTTTTCAAAGTTAAATAAATAAATAAATATAGGGTTTTAAATACATAAGATAAATGTTTAAATAGTTTAAAAACTTATTTTAACTTAAGATTAAATTTAAATTTATTAACAAAAACTCTTGTACAAAAATTGGTCAGCAAAGCATAATAAGTATAAATCATTATGAATACATTTAGTACAAACCCAAAATTCTGCAGCTAACATTCTGTTTATATGTTAACATAAATATGTTCAAACAAAGATCTACAAGTATGAAATGAATACATCTTAGTACAAATACACTGCAAATATCTTTGTATAAATGTTTGTGTCAGCAAACATTAATAGGATGATAGCATGAATGAAAACATATTAGTACAATCAAAGCCTGCAGTATCTTTATGCAAATATTTGTATCAGTAAATATGGATAGTGTTAACATAAGTAAAGGCATAAACATTTATTAGCCACCTTTATATATGAAAAAAAATCTTCTAGCCGAAATACTCAAAACATCTCAGATTTTAGTACATAAAAATAAAAATAAAATAAAAAATATAGCAAGATATTATGCCAAGCTGAAGCTTGTTCCAGAAGACATTATGTTCAAAGTTATAAATGTTTGTTTACATCATTTCTTATCCTTTAGCTCATTTGAACTGCGAAAGAAAAAGAAAAAAATAAACAAAACCTTAAATTCTCATGCTCAAACAAAATTCAGAAAGCAAAAAGGAAGTTTATAGGAATTCAACACTTTAAACTGCAGGTTGTTTCATTATCAAAAATGCCTCTGTTCTTTTACAAATGCAGGTGAGTAACAACTTTTTAATAAATTTAAAGTATAAGATTGTTGCTTATGTGTTGGTGAATAACTATGTTTGTATCTATATACATATGGATGCTCTGTGGATGATGAATAGCATTTGCGTGCAGGCTGTTAATCATATGTGTTCTCTGTTCTGAGTTCTAAACACAAGATATTGATTTAAAGAACCATTTCCACTTGATTTATTCGATGTTTGAATTTAGTATTAAAACAAAAATTGTCTGTTACTGTGTAATTAAATTTTAAAACTTTATTCAAGCCAAAACAATTTAGCAATATCTCTGGAAATCAAAGAAACTAAACCAATCCTTAAATTAGTCGAATTTCGAATTTCTAAATTTACAAATTCAGGATTGTAACTGGAATTCGTATACTATAACGTGATTTTTAAAACATGAATCATAATTTTTGGGCTTAGGAATTAAGCACAGTTTGGGTTAGTTTGAATTTCCTTCTTTTGATGATCTTTGATGATCCACGAGTTGGTGGTGGATGGGATCTTGAACGCACGTGTAAGAGTGAAGTGTGGTTGCGGGAAAAATATTCGCATGGTGGTTCGATGAACGTGGTTGAGGCTGTGGGCAAATTTTTGCACGTAAACCTAGTTTGGAGTGGCCGAAGTGTTTGGTTCCGTTCATCACCATCAGGCGATCGAGTGCAGCGGAGTTTTGTGAGGGGGTAGCTCGGTCATAGTCGCGTTCATGGCCGGAGCTGTTGGTCTCCAGGTGGTCAGGGTTGGAAGAGGGCGGCGATGACAGGTTTGGATGGATTGTGGGTCGTGTGTTTCAGGTTTGGAATGAAGGTCTCGAATTCGAATTCGAGAATTGGGAAACGATCTGATGATCGTACTTGGATGTATGAGTGTTTGTTGACGTGGGAGGATCATCAGCGGCGGTCTGAGTTGGTCGGCGACCATGTGCACGTGCACGAAGGAGAGATTGGAGAACTGGGTTTGTTAGTGGCGCAGATGATTTTGTGATGGTCTCGAGAAGGGCTCGGGTATTTGTTCGAAAACTTTGGGTTGGTCTCGAAGTAACAGGGAAGAGTCTGGTTTTGAATTGGTTGTTGCGTGCCTGAGGGAAGACTCGAAGCAAGTGGTTGTTTTTCTCGGGAAACTTCATATGTTTACTCGAAGTAATCACGGGGGGGGGGGGGGGGGGGGGGTCGGCTGTAGTATTCAGGTTTTGAAACCTGTAACAGGTTTTAGCATTTTGCAATTTTTGGTTATTAGAATTTAATCAAAGTCAAGCCTTGTTTTAAATCAGGGTTAAATAATGGATTTAAGTTAGTTTTGAAATCTAGTTGGAAATAATAAAGGTTTCAAAATTTAAATTATTTTAATAACTTAACAGTGTTTAATAATTTAAGTATTTTCAAACTAGTGCCGAGTTCAAATGAAAATATAAACTGTTAAGAAACGATTGAAACCAGTTAACTCAAAAATTGAGACCAGAACTTGGATTTGAAATTCTAGATTTGGAACTAAAATAAATTTTTATAATTTAAATTTATTCAAATAAGTTTTAAGTGCAATTGAACATGTGAGTTTACAAAGGGTTTTGAAAAAAAAATTAGTTTTAAAACTTTATGAAGGATAAATTGGTTTTTAGTTAGAAAGGGAATTGAAATAAATGTTTTAAACATATTGGAATTGAAAACATAATCAATAATAAGAATGGTTTACTTTAATTCATGAAGTTTTAGAATTTTATATGCATTAACCTTTAAGTTAATTAAGTAAGAATAATTAATGATTGATATTAATTAAATTAGTAATTATAAGTTTAAAAGTAGTAATTAAAGTCAATTAATGAATTAATTAACTAATATGTGATTAAGAACCATAGATTAGATATTTATTTAAATTAATAAATTTTAAATGATTAATCAAACTTATAATTAATAATGATTAAACTAAGTTAATTATTTTAGAAGAAAATAATTAAATAAGTGTTAATGAAGATCATTAACTAGATTATTTCATAATTAGTTAATGTGATTGATCTTGTAATAAATTAATTAGATAAATTAATTCAATAGTTTAAATGCAATTATTTATTTGGAAAGTAATTAAGAAATTAATTACTTATTGATTGTGTAAATTTGATTTAATTTGAGTTAATTAATTTAGTTTAATTAACTGATATTTTGGAAGTAAATTACTTAGAGAAGTAATTGATGGATAATTACTGAAGGTAATTAACTGGATGATGTTGTTAAAGGAAGTAATTGGAATATAATTACTTGAAATTAATCAAGAGATTAATTAAGCGTGTTATTGAGAAGTAATTAATTAAGAATGATTAATTACTGTATGAATTAATCAAGAGGGTTAATATATGTAATTTGAAGATTTGTATTCTTAATATAAATTAACAAATGAAAATGTAATTAGAAATCATTAATTAATATAATTAATGATGGGATTAAAAATTGATTTATTTGGGAATAATAAATCAACAAGATAATTAAATGGTAATAAATCGATATAAATGAAATTAATTAATGGATTTATTCAAGTTTAATTTCTGTAAATAAATTAAGAAAACTACTGGAATGCAGCAAAGGATATTTAAATCAAATATGATTAATTTGAATATATATAAGTAATTGATAATAAGATTTAAATTTAGTAAATTAATTTTAATTAATTTAAGAAATCATTTGAGGATTTGGTATGTGAAATTACTGAGTGCAATTAATGGAGTATAATTACTTAGAATAGTAATTAGATGATAATTACTTATTGAAATTCATACAAGATGATTTGCAAGTGAAGTAATTTGGGTAATTTCTTTTGTAATTAATCAAAGGATTAATTTATGGAATTAATCGTGGGATGATTAATAAGTAAATAAGGGTAGTTAATTACTGATTTGTTATTAATCAAGAGTGATTAATAATTGTGTTTGAATAAAGATTAATCACTTAATATCATTAATTTAAGTAAAGCAATTTTATATAAATTGGAGATCATTAATTAATATAATTAATGATCTAATATAAAAAATTATTTAATTAAGAAATAACTAATGGGAAGTAATCTGCCACGAATGATTTAAAATAATTCAATTGAGAAATTTATTAAAGACTAAATTACTTCTTGTAATTAGAGAATGATTAATTAATTTGATTAATGGTGGTGAGAGCTGGATTTATGGAATGAATGATTAATTTAATTTATTTTAAATTAATTAAAGATGAAGTAGTTGATTTAATTCATTTTAAATTAATTATAGCTTGATTCATAAATCATTGTTGATGGATGATATTGATATTTCATTGTTTGATTGTGATCTCAGATATGAGATGAGTAATATTTATGTGATATAGATGTATGGTTTAAGTATGATAATATTTAATTATCTGTTTGGATGATAATATTAATTATCTGTTTATGATGATGTGATTATCTATTATGAGATGTGAATTATCTATCTGTGCATATTGATAATATTGAATTCACTGTAAAGACTAAATAGACAACTTGGCCTTAAAAGACATGTTTTGGATTTCGATGAGATCGGGATCGGTATTCCTTATTTGGAACATCTGAAAACCACATCGATTCCAAATTAACGATAGGTCGTGAATCTGAAGTGAAGATGAAGATTCAGAATGCAAGGGTTATCGTCGTTAACTCTGAGGGTGATTCCAAAACGAGTCTAACGAGATAATGCCTTCGGTTTCGTTCGAACCAGGAACGAACTTGTATGGATTGAATGCTTTCAACACATCATCAGGCGGACGATGAGCATTCTAAGAGAAATGGTCTATAAAGGTAATCGTAACCTCAAGCCTCATCAACCGGGAATGGCTAAAACAGGGAAGGTGCAGCAAGGTTAGGTGGGTCATGCCCAAGCAGGACACGGATATTCCCCTGTCTAGATGTCCCTTTTTATTCGGCTGTGTGGGCAGTTGGTCTGCAGCCAACTGCGGGGTTTATCTTGTTCGGGACTGTTCAGTAAAGAATGGTTCCGGCCTTGTGTTGCAGGGGGTCGGGAGAGATCCTCGGTACGTTGATCTAGGCCACGTACTATGACGGGCGGTACCCCCGTAGCCCTGCCATTGTATGGAATCCAAAATCCAATAAGTGCCAACGGTTTTGATTGTATTACCCATTTTTATGGCTAGTAGCTGGAATTTAATCGTGTAACAATTTCGGCTATTTTCTATTTACTTGAAACCCTAGACCTATTATAATATCACTGGATTTCCTATCAAATGTTTTGGTTAGCGTAAGGTAAAAACTTTTCCATGTTTATGTGTGGGAAGTCTTATGTGATACCTTTTCTTTTCAAAGGATTTTCAAAATTAAGCAACTTTAACCTGTTACTCATACCAGACCCATGTCTGACCCGGAATTTATTTTCTGTTTTTCATAAACTCTCGGGTACCCAAATTTTTACGGGTAGCCAAGGGATTCAGGTTTAGCTTTAACGAATTCTGGAGGAGCAATGGAGCAGGAGGCTTCAGCGTTATATATATATATATATATATATATATATATATATATATATATATATATATATATATATATAGTTTCCGCTGTGTGGTATCTCTGTGATGTATGGTGTATTGAGTTGTATAACTAGACAGGTGTTTATAACTGTCTAGTATGTGATGTATTATCTAT
Organism: Allium cepa; assembly: GCA_030765085.1. NCBI lineage: Eukaryota > Viridiplantae > Streptophyta > Magnoliopsida > Asparagales > Amaryllidaceae > Allium > Allium cepa. The sequence goes on along the minus strand of CM060940.1, from coordinate 783,714,445 downwards.
ATCGCTCTGATTGATGTTATATATTATGTAAATACTTATGTGATTATTATAATTTATTCGTTCCGCTGTGAGATTCTGATGTTGTTGTTCTTCTTCTCTATCTTTTCTATTTTCTCACCCTTTTCTTTCTTTAATAACGATACGTCTTCCTGGGCGTAGGAAGTCGGGGTCGTTACAGTGTTATCAGAGCGCTAGGTTGAGTGAATACCTAGGCTCTTGAGTGATTTCTTTCCTGAGAGAGCGTATTTGTAATTTTGATATATATATTTATTTCATCTATTTGTTGGATTACCTATTCGGGTTTTCCAATATAAGTATAAGGATAGATTGGGTATAACAAGACTACCTATGGTTGGAAGTATATTTGACGAGACTGTAGACCTAATACCGTCTCGAGTAAATTTGTGGTGTAAGGATTTCACCTAATCTCTTGAGGAAACTGTTAAGATTTGGAGTCCATTTTGTTGTATAAGATTGGATGAGTAGAATTTTGATTTTTGTGAATTCAGCAGAAGCTAGAAATATTATTTTGGAACCTCAAGAAGTAGTAGTTGTGTGTTGAGATGCAGGAGCGATGGATTGTTTCCAAAGAAGTTCTCAAAGATTTTTGGACAAGGAAGTGTGCCTGCATTAGTTTTGGGGTTGAGTTCAGCTGAATGTTGTGTCTCGCTTTGAGGCCTGAGTTTTCCAAGGAGTTTTGGATTAAGAAATTTTTTGGGCATCAGTAGCAATGTTGCAGCTCAGATTGTTCTGCCGGCACGCGAGGAGGTCATTTGTCAACAGTTCTTTAGAGGTGAAGTTAAGAGGCAGTTTTGTGAATCCATTTCTTCAATGGATTGGCTAGATAAGCTTAAGCTATTCAGATTGGTAAGGAGAGTACAGATTTCTTGAGATATTAGCCTGGGTTGATCGCAAAAGAGACTTGCGATAGTTAAGTACTCTCTGGGATGGCAGAAATTCTTCTGGATATCTTTGAAGAGGTCGGTGGTTTGCCTTAGCATCTGAGGAGTTGAGTTTGGTATCGACTGGATTCCAGAAGTAGTGCCGATGGTTCAGCTTAGTAATAGAATGGTTTCTGGAGAGAGAGATTGGTAAAGCAGCTCAGATTTTGAAGGAACTTCTGATTTTTATTTTGGATTTGTTGAACCATATTTTTATAATGTGTTGTCCAGTTTATGCTTATGTGCATCATCAGCATTTTCATCTACCCCAGATCAGAGTTGTGCAGCGGAAGCAGTTAGAAGTGCGTCTGTTTTTCTTCTTTTCTTGAAAAGAGAAGTTGTTTTCTACTGAGGATAGTAAAGGTTGAGTTCTCGGTTTTGGTTGATTTTGAGAAGCTCATTCTACTGGATTGTTTTTGGATTCAGATTGTTTTAGGAGTTATCAGCAAAGGTTGAGCTGATCAGTAGGTTGAAGACAGCTCTGGATTGTCAGAAGTATTTGGTGGATAAGAGATGAAGGAATTTGGATTTGGGAGTCGTAGATTTGATTTTGTATAAATTTTCTCTGACTCAAAGGAGTTCTATATATTAGTAGTATAGACTGTTTAGATTCTATAGATTGAGTATTCCAGTATTATACTGGGAAACTCTAGGGAACTCTATCCAGAATTTTGTATGGATAGTTAGCTTTGTTGATTGAGCAGATTGGTTGTGATGGTTGTTAGCATGTGATTGATATATGCTTATGATTTAAAATTAATTAAAATCTTAAATATATCATTAAATTACCTTTGCTTTTAAATTTCGGGGACGAAATTCTTTTAAGGGGGGAGGAATGTGACAACCCGGAATTTTCTAGCAATATCAATTTAATAATCTGCATTAAATATTAAATTGATTTGATATATCTTTATTAATTAGATCTGAATTGATACTTTTCTTTTAATAAATATCTAATTGGTAAATTTTATCTGTTAAATTGATTGTTTGTTTTCTATTTATAAATGTATATATTTGTATACATTGTAAATAGATGAGGTTTGTTTTAAAGTTCAACTAATAAATTATGTTTCAAATGCTATTATACATTTTAGTGAATTGGAAATTATGTTTTATTTAATATAAACTTTTCAAAGTTAAATAAATAAATAAATATAGGGTTTTAAATACATAAGATAAATGTTTAAATAGTTTAAAAACTTATTTTAACTTGAGATTAAAATTTAAATTTATTAACAAAAACTCTTGTACAAAAATTGGTCAGCAAAGCATAATAAGTATAAATCATTATGAATACATTTAGTACAAACCCAAAATTCTGCAGCTAACATTCTGTTTATATGTTAACATAAATATGTTCAAACAAAGATCTGCAAGTATGAAATGAATACATCTTAGTACAAATACACTGCAAATATCTTTGTATAAATGTTTGTGTCAGCAAACATTAATAGGATGATAGCATGAATGAAAACATATTAGTACAATCAAAGCCTGCAATATCTTTATACAAATATTTGTGTCAGTAAATATGGATAGTGTTAACATAAGTAAAGGCATAAACATTTATTAGCCACCTTTATATTTGAAAAAAAATCTTCTAGCCGAAATACTCAAAACATCTCAGATTTTAGTACATAAAAATAAAAATAAAATAAAAAATATAGCAATATATTATGCCAAGCTGAAGCTTGTTCCAGAAGACATTATGTTCAAAGTTATAAATGTTTGTTTACATCATTTCTTATCCTTTAGCTCATTTGAACTACAAAAGAAAAAAATAATAAACAAAACCTTATATTCTCATGCTCAAACAAAATTCAGAAAGCAAAAAGGAAGTTTACAGGAATTCAACACTTTAAACTGCAGGTTGTTTCATTATCAAAAATGCCTCTGTTCTTTTACAAATGCAGGTGAGTAACAACTTTTTAATAAATTTAAAGTATAAGATTGTTGCTTATGTGTAGGTGAATAACTATGTTTGTATCTATATACATATGGATGCTCTGTGGACGATGAATAGCATTTGCGTGCAGGCTGTTAATCATATATGTTCTCTGTTCTGAGTTCTAAACACAAGATTTTGATTTAAAGAACCATTTCCACTTGATTTATTCGATGTTTGAATTTAGTATTAAAACAAAAATTGTCTGTTACTGTGTAAATTAAATTTTAAAACTTTATTCAAGCCAAAACAATTTAGCAATATCTCTAGAAATCAAAGAAACTGAACCAAACCTTAAATTAGTCAAATTTCGAATTTCTAAATTTACAAATTCAGGATTGTAACTGGAATTCGTATACTATAACGTGATTTTTAAAACATGAATCTTAATTTTTGGGCTTAGGAATTAAGCACAGTTTGGGTTAGTTTGAATTTCCTTCTTTTGATGATCTTTGATGATCCACGAGTTGGTGGTGGATGGGATATTGAACGCACGTGTAAGAGTGAAGTGTGGTTGCGGGAAAAATATTCGCATGGTGGTTCGATGAACGTGGTTGAGGCTGTGGGCAAATTTTTGCACGTAAACCTAGTTTGGAGTGGCCGAAGTGTTTGGTTCCGTTCGTCACCATCAGGCGATCGAGTGCAGCGGAGTTTTGTGAGGGGGTAGCTCGGTCATAGTCGCGTTCATGGCCGGAGCTTTTGGTCTCTAGGTGGTCAGGGTTGGAAGAGGGCGGCGATGACAGGTTTGGATGGACGGTGGGTCGTGTGTTTCAGGTTTGGAATGAAGGTCTCGAATTCGAATTCGAGAATTGGGAAACGATCTGATGATCGTACTTGGATGTACGAGTGTTTGTTGACGTGGGAGGATCATCAGCGGCGGTCTGAGTTGGTCGGCGACCATGTGCACGTGCACGAAGGAGAGATTGGAGAACTGGGTTTGTTAGTGGCGCATGTGATTTTGTGATGGTCTCGAGAAGGGCTCGGGTATTTGTTCGAAAACTTCGGGTTGGTCTCGAAGTAACAGGGAAGAGTCAGGTTTTGAATTGGTTGTTGCGTGCCTGAGGGAAGACTCGAAGCAAGTGGTTGTTTTGCTCGGGAAACTTCATATGTTTACTCGAAGTAATCACAAGGGGGGGTCGGCTGTAGTATTCAGGTTTTGAAACCTGTAACAGGTTTTAGCAGTTTGCAATTTTTGGTTATTAGAATTTAATCAAAGTCAAGCCTTGTTTTAAATCAGGGTTAAATAATGGATTTAAGTTAGTTTTGAAATGTAGTTGGAAATAATAAAGGTTTCAAAATTTAAATTATTTTAATAACTTAACAGTGTTTAATAATTTAAGTATTTTCAAACTAGTGCCGAGTTCAAACGAAAGTATAAACTGTTAAGAAACGATTGAAACCAGTTAACTCAAAAATTGAGACCAGAACTTTGATTTGAAATTCTAGATTTGGAACTAAAATAAAGTTTATAATTTAAATTTATTCAAATAAGTTTGAAGTGCAATTGAACATGTGAGTTTACAAATGGTTTTGAAAAAAAAATTAGTTTTGAAACTTTATGAAGGATAAATTGGTTTTTAGTTAGAAAGTAAATTGAAATAAATGTTTTAAACATATTGGAATTGAAAACATAATCAATAATAAGAGTGGTTTACTTTAATTCATGAAGTTTTAGAATTTTATATGCATTAACCTTTAAGTTAATTAAGTAAGAATAATTAATGATTGATATTAATTAAATTAGTAATTATAAGTTTAAAAGTAGTAATTAAAGTTAATTAATGAATTAACTAACTAATATGTGATTAAGAACCATAGATTAGATATTTATTTAAATTAATAAATTTTAAATGGTTAATCAAACTTATAATTAATAATGATTAAACTAAGTTAATTATTTTAGAAGAAAATAATTAAATAAGTGTTAATGAAGATCATTAACTAAATTATTTCATAATTTATTAATATGATTGATCTTGTAATAAATTAATTAGATAAATTAATTCAATAGTTTAAATGCAATTATTTATTTGGGAAGTAGTAATTAATGGAGAGACTTTGAGGAGCTTCCTAACGCGATTTAATGCGGCAGCAGCATCAGTGGATCGACCAGATCCAGCTATGGTCATGATGGCAGCTGTATCTGGAATAGCTGGTAACACAGAGTTCAAGAATTCATTAACCAAGGACCCGCCTATGAATCTGGGAGAATTCTATCACGAGGCTGAAAAGTTTCTGCGTTTGGAAGATGCTAGTGCAGAAAGAGAGGAAGAAGATGACGTTTACACAATCAAGAGCGGAAACCCACCTGGAAAGGGTGCGGAGACTAGCAAAGGAAAAAGAAAGGCTGAGGATAATGATGACAGGACAAAGTGGCTACGAAAAGAGCCACGATTCACCACCTATTCAGAGTTGAATGAGAGTTTGGAACGGATTTATCAGAATACCAAGGGGCAGGTTCCGTATCGTAGACCAATGCGAAGGGATCCAACCTCTGACGAAAGAAAATCAGATAAGTTTTGTGTATTTCATGAATTGAATGGTCATAACACTAATGATTGTAGGCATTTGAAGGACGAGGTGGAAGGGCTTATCAGGAACGGTATGCTCCTTCAGTATGTGAGGAGGCGAACTCCAGCGGTGGAGCCAGAGCGACCACCCTCTACATCAGCTAGAGGTGACCCTGGATCAGGGCACCATTTGATTATCCATTGATTGCTTGATTAAAATAACGATGAACAAGTCGTAAGCTTCCACTAAAGCAATTAAATCATTTACACATGTACGAGATCGCGAACGATCTCCAGGCATGCTCTGAATGATCATTGACTGCTTCGGGGTAGGAACTTACACTTTGACATCCTTGCTTTGCTTTTGTTTCGATTTGAACATTTGAATTCTTCCTGTTTGGACATTTCTGCTGTAAGGTACTATTGCTTTAACATTTACAATTCCATGGAAAAGTTATTTACTTGTATGCCCGTTGGATCGCGAACGGTCCACGAGCACCACCTATTGCATGGCAACGAACTGCCGAAGTCTTTGATTCGAAAAATTCCCCCAAACAATGACTCCAACACTGATAATATTAAGTCCCCCCCCGGGCACACTCATTCGCCTCGAACGGCACCCGACTTCGAACAGTCACAACTCGCCTCGAACGGCACCCGATCGCGAACGGTCACAACTCGCCTCGAACGGCACAACTCGCCTCGAACGGCACCACTCGCCTCGAACGGCACCACTCGCCTCGAACGGCACAACTCACCTTACCTCAAATGGCTCGATCGCGAACGGTCGTCATTTGAGGTCCGCCACCTGATCACTAACTATTACACCTTACCTCAAATGGCTTGATCGCGAACGGTCGTCATTTGAGGACCGCCACTTGACCGCGCACTGTCGCACTTCACCGCAAATGACTTGATCACGAACGGTCGTCATTTGAAGTTAAGCGCTTGACCATGAACGGCCGCGCTTCATCCCAAATAGCTCGATCCCGAACGGTCGTCATTTAGGGCTATATAAAATATCAAGCTCTTTACAGGTTGTCAACAGGATATGAACATCCAGCTCATGGCATTACAAAACACGCCTTCCTACCGCAAGGCATATTTTGGGGGGCAAAGTGTTATCCCATTTTTTGGACAAAACTGGAATATCAAGATTGTATGCATTTCCACCACGATTGGAACCAAGAAGAAGCAAGCAAGCGTACATAAGTCAGGAATTTCGCTCAAGGTTCAAATATAAAGTTCATTCGGTGAAACAATACCAGAGCTCATTCGGCACTCATCCCATTCGGCGTACCTCAGTTCATCCGGCATCCCAAGGCAAGAGTCCATTCGGCAGTATGAAGCAAGACTCATTCGGCATTCACAACCCAAGGTACCATTCGGCAGAACTCATTCGGCAGATCCATTCGGTAGTACCGAGACCGAATCAACTCCACTTCCCTTCCCACCGGATCAACTACAAGCTCCATCTTTCACCACCCACTACCGGTCCAACATCACCACCGAACCACACACCACTCAACTTAACACCGGACCAACCTTTCTCCCATTGCCGAGCCAACTCCCCTCTTCCTACCACCGAATCAACCTCTCTTCCACTAATTGCCGAACCAAAGCCTCGCCGAACCAGATGATTGCCAGTCCAGATTGCTTCAGCCCGGGCCCACCAGCAGCTATATACTTCCAAGACCCCTGCCCCCTACCTCATTCTATAAATAGAGGGGCAGGGGTACAACAATGGCAGACAAGTTTGAGAGCTCAAGCCTGGAAGGAACTCTCAAACAACTTTAGATACTTGTAATCAAAGCTTTGTACTTGTAATCTGAAGAAAAAAGGAGAATAACATATAAAGTGGACGTAGGCACGTTCTTGCCGAACCACTATAAATCTGTGTGTCTTTTACATTTTAGTCCTTGCTTTTTACATATTTGCATAAATCACCCAAATCACTAAACACAACATAAAATCAACCAACTCATACGACTTTGGGTGTTTGCGGCCATTTTTTACGCAAACATTTTGGTGCTTTCACTGAGAAGAACCAACTCCCGCTACATCGGATAGAAGTTGAATTTGAAAATCTAAGAATTCAGATCTAAGAGTTATGACGAGACAAACAAGTAAAAGGCAAAGGCCAGAGAGAAGTGAACACCAAGGAAGTCAAGAGGCTTCCTCAGGAGGGAATCAAGCGTCGATCTTCATCACTAGGGATGAGATGGAGGTCATGATGAGAAGACAAGAAGAGATGATCCAGAACTTACTTCAACAAATTGGGCAAATTGGAGCACAAATCCAAGGAGCGGCTGGAATTCAGAACGGAGCAGGACCATCTGGCGCAGCACCAGAGCTAGGGGGCACTCACGCAGAGCATGTTGATCCAACCCCGGGAAGTGAGATGGGGGCATCCGAGCCACCTGGTAGCATTAGAGGAATGAACGTTCAGCCAGGGAGGCATACACATGGAAACTCCCGCGGACTTGGGGAGCAGGTCGAAGACAGTGAACGAGAACTACAGCTTGGAGATAACGACAGATTAGCAGAGATGGTTAGAAGAGCTATGAGAGGCGGTTTAGTAAACAGAGACTTGGAAGATGTAAACAGGAGTCCTTTTTCTTCTGCGATCAGGATGGCTAGGAACCCACCAGAATTCAAGCTACCATCATTGGACATGTACAACGGGAAAACGGACCCCACGGTCCATCTAACGAAGTATATGAGACATATGGAAGTGCTGGGGGCATCAGAGGAGGTTATGGCCCGATGCTTTCCACTGTATTTGACGGACATTGCAGCGTTATGGTTTAGACAATTGGAGAGCGGCTCCATAGGAACATGGGCAGATTTAACTGAGAGATTCATGAGGCAATTCAGGGTTCATATTGCGAGACCCAAGAATGTGATGACTTTGGCAACCTTGAAACAGAAAACTGGAGAGACTTTGAGGAGCTTCCTAACGCGATTTAATGCGGCAGCAGCATCAGTGGATCGACCAGATCCAGCTATGGTCATGATGGCAGCTGTATCTGGAATAGCTGGTAACACAGAGTTCAAGAATTCATTAACCAAGGACCCGCCTATGAATCTGGGAGAATTCTATCACGAGGCTGAAAAGTTTCTGCGTTTGGAAGATGCTAGTGCAGAAAGAGAGGAAGAAGATGACGTTTACACAATCAAGAGCGGAAACCCACCTGGAAAGGGTGCGGAGACTAGCAAAGGAAAAAGAAAGGCTGAGGATAATGATGACAGGACAAAGTGGCTACGAAAAGAGCCACGATTCACCACCTATTCAGAGTTGAATGAGAGTTTGGAACGGATTTATCAGAATACCAAGGGGCAGGTTCCGTATCGTAGACCAATGCGAAGGGATCCAACCTCTGACGAAAGAAAATCAGATAAGTTTTGTGTATTTCATGAATTGAATGGTCATAACACTAATGATTGTAGGCATTTGAAGGACGAGGTGGAAGGGCTTATCAGGAACGGTATGCTCCTTCAGTATGTGAGGAGGCGAACTCCAGCGGTGGAGCCAGAGCGACCACCCTCTACATCAGCTAGAGGTGACCCTGGATCAGGGCACCATTTGATTATCCATTGATTGCTTGATTAAAATAACGATGAACAAGTCGTAAGCTTCCACTAAAGCAATTAAATCATTTACACATGTACGAGATCGCGAACGATCTCCAGGCATGCTCTGAATGATCATTGACTGCTTCGGGGTAGGAACTTACACTTTGACATCCTTGCTTTGCTTTTGTTTCGATTTGAACATTTGAATTCTTCCTGTTTGGACATTTCTGCTGTAAGGTACTATTGCTTTAACATTTACAATTCCATGGAAAAGTTATTTACTTGTATGCCCGTTGGATCGCGAACGGTCCACGAGCACCACCTATTGCATGGCAACGAACTGCCGAAGTCTTTGATTCGAAAAATTCCCCCAAACAATGACTCCAACACTGATAATATTAAGTCCCCCCCCGGGCACACTCATTCGCCTCGAACGGCACCCGACTTCGAACAGTCACAACTCGCCTCGAACGGCACCCGATCGCGAACGGTCACAACTCGCCTCGAACGGCACAACTCGCCTCGAACGGCACCACTCGCCTCGAACGGCACCACTCGCCTCGAACGGCACAACTCACCTTACCTCAAATGGCTCGATCGCGAACGGTCGTCATTTGAGGTCCGCCACCTGATCACTAACTATTACACCTTACCTCAAATGGCTTGATCGCGAACGGTCGTCATTTGAGGACCGCCACTTGACCGCGCACTGTCGCACTTCACCGCAAATGACTTGATCACGAACGGTCGTCATTTGAAGTTAAGCGCTTGACCATGAACGGCCGCGCTTCATCCCAAATAGCTCGATCCCGAACGGTCGTCATTTAGGGCTATATAAAATATCAAGCTCTTTACAGGTTGTCAACAGGATATGAACATCCAGCTCATGGCATTACAAAACACGCCTTCCTACCGCAAGGCATATTTTGGGGGGCAAAGTGTTATCCCATTTTTTGGACAAAACTGGAATATCAAGATTGTATGCATTTCCACCACGATTGGAACCAAGAAGAAGCAAGCAAGCGTACATAAGTCAGGAATTTCGCTCAAGGTTCAAATATAAAGTTCATTCGGTGAAACAATACCAGAGCTCATTCGGCACTCATCCCATTCGGCGTACCTCAGTTCATCCGGCATCCCAAGGCAAGAGTCCATTCGGCAGTATGAAGCAAGACTCATTCGGCATTCACAACCCAAGGTACCATTCGGCAGAACTCATTCGGCAGATCCATTCGGTAGTACCGAGACCGAATCAACTCCACTTCCCTTCCCACCGGATCAACTACAAGCTCCATCTTTCACCACCCACTACCGGTCCAACATCACCACCGAACCACACACCACTCAACTTAACACCGGACCAACCTTTCTCCCATTGCCGAGCCAACTCCCCTCTTCCTACCACCGAATCAACCTCTCTTCCACTAATTGCCGAACCAAAGCCTCGCCGAACCAGATGATTGCCAGTCCAGATTGCTTCAGCCCGGGCCCACCAGCAGCTATATACTTCCAAGACCCCTGCCCCCTACCTCATTCTATAAATAGAGGGGCAGGGGTACAACAATGGCAGACAAGTTTGAGAGCTCAAGCCTGGAAGGAACTCTCAAACAACTTTAGATACTTGTAATCAAAGCTTTGTACTTGTAATCTGAAGAAAAAAGGAGAATAACATATAAAGTGGACGTAGGCACGTTCTTGCCGAACCACTATAAATCTGTGTGTCTTTTACATTTTAGTCCTTGCTTTTTACATATTTGCATAAATCACCCAAATCACTAAACACAACATAAAATCAACCAACTCATACGACTTTGGGTGTTTGCGGCCATTTTTTACGCAAACATTTGGGAATAATAAATCAACAAGATAATTAAATGGTAATAAATCGATATAAATGAAATTAATTAATGGATTTATTCAAGTTTAATTTCTATAAATAAATTAAGAAAACTACTGGAATGCAGCAAAGGATATTTAAATCAAAGATGATTAATTTGAATATATATAAGTAATTGATAATAAGATTTAAATTTAGTAAATTAATTTTAATTAATTTAAGAAATCATTTGAGGATTTGGTATGTGAAATTACTTAGTGTAATTAATGGAGTATAATTACTTAGAATAGTAATTAGATGATAATTACTTGATGAAATTCATACAATATGATTTGCAAGTGAAGTAATTTGGGTAATTTCTTTTGTAATTAATCAAAGGATTAATTTATGGAATTAATCATGGGATGATTAATAAGTAATTAAGGGTAGTTAATTACTGATTTGTTATTAATCAAGAGTGATTAATAATTGTGTTTGAATAAAGATTAATCACTTAATATCATTAATTTAAATAAAGCAATTTTATATAAATTGGAGATCATTAATTAATATAATTAATGATGTAATAAAAAAAATTGTTTAATTAAGAAATAACTAATGGGAAGTAATCTGCCATGAATGATTTAAAATAATTCAATTGAGAAATTTATTAAAGACTAAATTACTTCTTGTAATTAGAGAATGATTAACTAATTTGATTAATGGTGGTGAGAGCTGGATTTATGGAATGAATGATTAATTTAATTTATTTTAAATTAATTAAAGATGAAGTAGTTAATTTAATTCATTTTAAATTAATTATAGCTTGATTCATAAATCATTGCTGATGGATGATATTGATATCTCATTGTTTGATTGTGATCTCAGATATGAGATGAGTAATATTTACGTAATATGGATGTATGGTTTAAGTATGATAATATTTAATTATCTGTTTGGATGATAATCTTAATTATCTGTTTATGACGATTTGATTATCTATTATGAGATGTGAATTATCTATCTATGCATATTGATAATATTGAGTTCACTGTAAAGACTAAATAGACAACTTGGCCTTAAAAGACACGTTTTGGATTTCGATGAGACCGGGATCGGTTTTCCTTATTTGGAACATCCGAAAACCACATCGATTCCAAATTAACGATAGATCGTGAATCTGAAGTGAAAATGAAGATTCAGAATGCAAGGGTTATCGTCGTTAACTCTGAGGGTGATTCCAAAACGAGTGTAACGAGATAATGCCTTCGGTTTCGTTCGAACCCGAAACGAACTTGTATGAATTGAATGCTTTCAACACATCGTCAGGCGGACGATGAGCATTCTAAGAGAAATGTTCTATAAAGGTAATCTTAACCTCAAGCCTCATCAACCGGGAATGGCTAAAACAAGGAAGGTGCAGCAAGGTTAGGTGGGTCATGCCCAAGCAGGACAAGGATATTCCCCTGTCTAGATGTCCCTTTTTATTCGGCTGTGTGGGCAGTTGGTCTGCAGCCAACTGCGGGGTTTATCTTGTTCGGGACTGTTCGGTAAGGAATGGTTCCGGCCTTGTGTTGCAGGGGGTCGGGAGTGATCCTTGGTACGTTGATCTAGGCCACGTACTGTGACGGGCGGTACCCCAGTAGCCCTGCCATTGTATGGAATCCAAAATCCAATAAGTGCCAACGGTTTTGATTGTATTACCCACTTTTGTGGCTAGTAGCTGGAATTTAATCATGTAACAATTTCGGCTATTTTCTATTTACTTGAAAACCCTAGACCTATTATAATATCATTGGATTTCCTATCAAATGTTTTGGTTAGCGTAAGGTAAAAACTTTTCCATGTTTATGTGTGGGATGTCTTACGTGATACCTTTTCTTTTCAAAGGATTTTCAAAATTAAGCAACTTTAACCTGTTACTCATACCAGACCCATGTCTGACCCGGAGTTTATTTTCTGTTTTTCATAAACTCTCGGGTACCCAAATTTTTACGGGTAGCCAGGGGATTCAGGTTTAGCTTTGACGAATTCTGGAGGAGCAATGGAGCAGGAGGCTTCAGCGTTATATATATATATATATATATATATATATATATATATATATATATATAGTTTCCGCTGTGTGGTATCTCTGTGATGTATGGTGTATTGAGTTGTATAACTAGACAGGTGTTTATAACTGTCTAGTATGTGATGTATTATCTATATCGCTCTGATTGATGTTATATATTATGTAAATACTTATGTGATTATTATAATTTATTCGTTCCGCTGTGAGATTCTGATGTTGTTGTTCTTCTTCTCTATCTTTTCTATTTTCTCACCCTTTTCTTTCTTTAATAACGATACGTCTTCCTGGGCGTAGGAAGTCGGGGTCGTTACATATGTTGTATCCTATAATATTCGGTCTGACCCGAACATTATAGGTAAATAACACCCGAGTCAGTCTGGAATACCAGCGCGATAAAATCACACTCAATTGATTATTAATGTTTCAAAAATCCTTTGAAAACAAAAGCATCTCGTAAGACTACGCCACAAATAAACATGTCGGGTTTTTACCTTACGATAGATAAAACAATTTTTATAGAAATCCTCTGATATTATAATAGGGTCTATATACAAATACTTATAAAATAGCCGAAATTGTTACATTTATTAAATTCCAACTACTAGCCGCAGAGTGGGTAATACAAACAAAACTCGCAGAAGGCTCGTAGGGAGAATGGATTTCCAACTAATGACTAGGCACTGGGGTACCACCAGTCACAGTACATGGCCTAGATCACAGTACCGAGGAGTACGCCCGCTCCCCTGCAACACAAGACCGGGACTACCCCTTACTGGATAATCCCGAGTGAGATCACCCCGCGGTTGGGATCAACAACCACTCACTAAGCCGAAATAAAAGGGACATCTAGACAGGGATGACCTCACCCTGCTTGGGTGCTACTCACCTAGCCTTGCTGCATAACCCCTAATTTTCAGTCATTCCCATTTGATGAGGCTTGAGGCTAAGCGTTACCTTTTTAGAACATATCCCTTAGAATGCCCATCGTCCACCTGATGATGTTCGGAAAGCATTCATCCATACAAGTCCGTCCCGGGTTCGAACGGAACCGAAGGCACAACTCCTACTACATCCATTTTGGAAATATCCTCAGAATTAGTAGCGACAAGACCTTGCACTTCACTGCTCCATCTTCGAATCCAAAATCGTTTTCCACGAAACGTACAAACCGGATCGAAGTGGTTTTCGAGAAATAAATCTCGATCTCGGTCTCTTCGAAACGATCAGCGCATTTGGCCAAATATTGATAGTCGGTGATTTAACTATCAATTAATATTCACAAACAACCATCAACCAATAAATAATTTTCCAAATTATTTATTACCTTCAAATATCTTCACAAGATATATTTTCACTTTTCAAACCCCTTTTTGAAAACAGTTTGCAAACCATTCTTTCTTTTCAGAATAAGCTTTCCCAAATATTTTCTATCTCCACTGAAATCACCAAGCACAAAACTAGATTTTTCTAAAATAATTTAAAACATTTTACTTTTAAGATATACTTTAAAACATTTAAGTTAAACTACTTTAATAATTTGTTAAAAATACGTACTATATGAATGTTTGAAAATAAAGTTACTTAATAAAATAAAAAAACTAGATTTACACTTTTAAAAACAAAATACTAAAGTCACTTTTTAAATAATTACTGCTACAATAGATTAAAAGGAAATACTTACTTTATAATTTAAATATTAGAAATAATAAATATTTCAAAACTCGCTTTCTAAAACAACTTTAAAACTTTTATCCTATATTTAAAAAAAATCTACTTTGAATGTACACTTGGTTATTCAGGGAGAGTTTCCAATCTCATTCACTTAAATCAATTTTTCAAATTGATTTCCAATTTATTCCATTTGAAATAAATTTCTTTACTTACTCAGTTCATTTCAAAAAATTTTAGTTATGGATTTTATTATTATTATTATTATTAGTTTCCAACTGAAATATACAAATTTCAGATTTTCTTCAATTTCTTCTTTATTTTTTTTCAATAATTTAAACCTTAAATTTTAAATAAATGTTTATTCTTTCAAAATAATAACACTGAAATTTAAAATTCATTAATTTTCTGATTATTCAGAATTTCCCTTTCATATACGGAATTTATTTGTTAGCATTTTACAACCACTAATATTCTTATCTAATTCATTTTAATTTATTTATATTCTTTATAATTACTTTACCTTTAAATTCACTTCCTTTTATTTTCAAAATTCACTTCTATATATTTTGATATCAATGAACCGAAATATATTCAAGCAAGTATAGCATTCAATATTTCAATATAATTCATCACAGAATATCAATTAATTACAACAGAGGATATTAAATAACTTAAACAAATGTTGAGGAATCTAGTTGGATCCCTCCAACCTGTTTTCCCTGCATCCACAGACCTTAGCACAATATAAAATACCAATTCCAAAATATACCATACTATAGCACATCAATCAATTCAACCATTCAAACAATTATTTAAATTTAATCTTTTAAATTTAAATTTAACTGAGTGAGATTAACTCACCTTTGCTTTAATTTGCAATCTATTCCAATATTGCATTGGTTTCTCGATTTTCGACCTTGTATAAACATTTATAATTTTTATCAATATTCGAATCAATTAAACAATTAAATTTCCATCTACTAATTTAATTAACTAAGAATTTGGGTTAAGCTAATAATTTGATTTTAAACAAATTTCCCTTTTTAATAAATTATTTTTAGCAACTAAACTAATTAAATAAGTTTATTAAACATATTTACCTGAATAATATATATTATTTTAAAATCATACAAGTAGATCAAAATGTGTATAAGTTTATTTATTTTAATTTATTTTTTCCAATTTGAAACTCATGTATGCTTATAAAAATATTCTATATAGATTTTAAAAATCCAATTTTATAATAAATTTCCTAATCATTTCAGAATTCCTTTTCTTTTTCTTCCTTTTTCCAAAATCATATCTATTTAATTAAATAACTGTTTTTAAATCTAATTTTCCTAAATAATAATTTTATTATTATGTTTTTCCTGCGGTAAGAAAAAAAAACATGCATATATATAATTAAACTTTACTGTAAATTCCTAAATTTCTTTTTTTCCCCTCCAATCTACATATAAAAAGTATTAGTAAGTTAAACAAAAACAAAACAAAAGAAAAGAAAACTCACTGACCCAATCGAGCAAACCCCAGCCGTCGACTCGATTCCATCGCGAGTACGCCTCCTGCTCGCACGTCCAATCAACGACAGCGACCCCTAAATCGCGAGCCTTTTAGAACGCGAGCCCTTCAGGCCAATTTGTCGCAACCCATTACGAAGTCTTCGAAACCCTAGACGTCGAGCATGCATCTGAAGTCGGTCGCCGCTCATCACTTACTGGCCCACTATCCAACATCGCGAGGGAGCGCAACATCTCCCCTCCTGCACACGCGAGACCCAACACCAGAGAAAAATCCCACCGAACGCGACCTGCTCCCGTGCCCTAGCCGTAGCCGTCGATCGGACTTTCCCATCTCCCAGCGTCGCACCGCCAATAATCTAACGTCGCCTTCCCGTATCATGCACGTGGTCGCAACCCCCCCTCCAATTCGCGATTTAATCGCGAGCTTTTTTTTAATGAAGTCGGCTATTATCTTCTTCTTTTTTCGAATGATTTTCGCGTAGAGCTCGATCTTGATTTTGTTTTTGAATGGTAGATGTATTTAACAAAGGAGAAAGGTAATAGAGCTGCCTTGATTTTTTTAAAAAAGAGGAAAGAGCTTCGTTGAAAAGAAACAAGGGTTAGATTCCTGTTAGAAGAACAAAGGCGTATACGAGAAGATAAGGGAAAACGTTGGCGTATAAGAGAAGACTTGACTATTTTGATTAAATTAGATTAGATTTTCTTACGCATTTACAGGTTGTACGACCATCGGTAACTCCGAACACCACGAAAATTGAAATCCGATAATAATATAATATTACGGATCCAATGGAACTAGTTTCGTCAAATTCCGAAACTGTCCTTGGATGGCTATTTTTAAATATCTATTTAAACGTCAAAATTTCAAAACTAAACAAATCACTGTTAATTTCAATTTTACAACTTCTATTATCTTCAATGTTATCAATATAAATTTTATAAGCCTTCAAATTATTTTCGACAGGCTTAAAACTCTAGATTCAACATTTTACTCAACTTCAAATTATTTGATTCAGTAATTTAATTATCAAATAAATTGTGATATTCGTAATTCAAGTTAAAATTGCTCTATTGAATATTTAAAATCAATTAAATATTTTGATTTTAAATGCTTGAAAATTCCGGGTCGTCACATTATACTTCAAAACCAAAATATCATTTCCATTTCAAATATATCTATTTCCAAGTTATAGCACTTTCAAAGTTACAACACTTTCGAAACCCAAAACGCTTTGAATCATAACTCTTTGGAAAACCATAACTTTGAAATCATTACTTCCACCACTTAAATAGTTTAATAATAGTATATAAAATAAAATAGTTTATATTTAAATAATCAGTATGTTAAAATATTTTAATAAAATATTTTTATATTAAAGTAGTATATATATTAAATAATTTATAAAGTACAGTATTTATAATTTTCTCAATTTTCACAAATCGATTTAAATCAACACGAATTAAAAATTCAAATTTAATTCAATCTTAATTTTTCAATTTCAATTCAATTCAGTTTCTAAATAAACAAATTCAAATTATATCGATTTCCAATACAGATTTAAACCATAAAATAAACCATATAATTTCAGTATATTTCAAAGCTTTAAATATTCAACATTTTCGAAACTAAATTTAACATTTTCATATAGATCTTGATTTAACTTCATTATTATTTAGTCTTCAAATATTCACTTAATAAATTCGGTATTATTTAAATAACCTCATATTACATTTACTAAATATTTCCTTTAATTTATTTAAACGTGAAATATTCATTAAATTACTTAAATCAAAATCAAGTAAAAAATTCATATCTTTAAATTTCAAATTCGATAGTTTCAAATCAATTTAATAAAAAAAATTCTTAATTAAATACAATTTCAAATAAATTTCAAATTTATCTTCCCAACCTTAACTTATAAAATCATTATAAAAATCTATTTTTGAAATATAAATTTTAATAAATACTTAAGCATATTATATATTAATTAAATAAGTTTAATTTAATTAAATATTATTATTAAATCTATATATAAAATAACATTTATATATAATATTTTAAGAATCAATAGTTATTAAAACCATATATTTCTTTCCAAAACCATAGAAATCATTTCAAAATATTTATATATAGACCACGGTATCTATATATAATTTTCTATCCTATGGTTAAGTGATACAGACATTTATCATTTCAATCCGCAATTTAAATATATAAGGTATATATCATTTCAACCTGCAATCTCAAATTCAATTCAATGAAAATCGCTTGGGTTTATCATTTCAACCCATAACGATTTTCTTCTATTCTACAGATCGTTCGGGTATGTATCATTTCAACGCATAGAGAATTCTATACTAATAGGGAACTTATAGAGTGATAACAGATATAATAATAATAATAACAGGCATATATCATCAATAACAATATAATATAAACAACAAGATATGGTGTCATATCCCACAGGTGAACAATTTCATATAAATGCATATCATATATCATATATAACAATTAAATAACTAGCAGTTCAATTTAGCAGTATATTTGTAATGACCCTTAAGTTTTATTAGTTTTAATAATTTAATTGATTGAATTTCTATGAAATTTAGAACAATAAAATTTTGAAATATAAAATTTATATTTGGAATACGTCCACTTAAATATAGCAACTAGTAAATTTTCATCAGATAATATGGAAGTTTATTTTATTGTGTAATTCTATTCCAATTTAAATCAGTTAATAACAATTGAATTTAAAAGTATTTCGAAACCTAAATCTATCAACATGAGAAAATTTATTTAGAGCACTCTGAATCTGACTGCGAAATTCGTTTCACGAAATTCGGATGTTTCTAGTTCCCTTTGCATTTTTCCGTATGGAATAGCAACATTTATTGGTACCGATTATCGACTTTTGATCGGATGATCGTACCCCAAATATATATATACCGTTTTAATCGTCTCTCATGCTGATCTCTATGGTATATTTATTTTTGTATTCTGAGGTCCGGTATGCGATGAAAGTAATAAGTGTTCGTTGTAACGGTACCTCTAATTGTGACTTTTAACTTCTCAATTCTTTTCAAATCTTTACCGTGCATCTCAAGCAAATAATCAATGACATTAAATAGCTTCTCAGCTGAAATCAAGGAAATAGACCGTTATCATTCCTTTTATATATATTTGTAATTTGATTTGTTTCCTCTTCTTTCCTTGTTCCAATGCTCTGATACGATTCCACCACTTCAATTCTCTTCTTTACGTTCTTTGTCAAAGGAAATTATTTTTATTTTCAAACAAATCCTCCCCTCTTTCCATCAGACTTGAACCAACATCAGTAATTAATGTTTGCAGTTTGACCTTCACTGGTACGTTTCCATTACGTGGTTTTGTCATATTTCGTTCCACCTCTCCCTTTTCCATTTTTTTTTCTTTCTCCTCCTGAAACCCATTCCGTCATTCGCCTTTCACCTGAGATAACAACCAAGCTCGCCAGATCCACACCTTCTTCCTCTCCTCCGCCCGCTCCCTCCTCCGCTCCTCAGAAACTTTCATCGAGAACAGCCGTATGCGACCCTTCACCCACGCCATGTCGGCACCCGTCTCCGCCATTATCACTTGATCCTCCGCCCTGCCGTGTGCCGCACTCTCTCACTGTCCCCTCCATACGACCCCACCTGCTCTTCTCCATGTCCAGGCGACTACGATTGCTCACCCAAGCCTCACACCCACTTCGGCCAGCATCTCTCTCACCGCCTACATGGTCGTGCCCCTCCCCGTCTCTCTCTCTCCCGTTTTGCTCGGCCTCCTCCTTTCTTGTGTGGGTATGCTAGTTTTGTTTAATATATAATACAAGTTGTATGATTTGCACTATGCTGTTGCTTATAAGTGATATACAGTGTTTATAAAGTTTAAACTATAAGTTATGTTAATAATTAGGTAGTGTTGTATATATGTTGTAGTTATATATATTTTTATATATATGTTAGTGATAAAGGAAGTCTACATATATTTTGGTAGTATGAACATATTTTTGTCCGCCTATGGTTGTCTGCATATGTTATTTTATTGGTTATATAATGGAAATAATAAAATGTGTTATTTATTAGCTTTTATATGTTATTTATTTAAATATGTATAGTATGTTTGGCTTTATATATGTGAATTTATATAAGCTGTATTATTTTGTTGTCTAGATCCCTGTAATACTTTGTTTTCCAGAAAGTTTTGTATTCATGTATATCAGGGTATAGGATGAGTTAGATACATAAGGTTGGAACATCTTTTGTTCAACATTTGGGTGTGTGTATATATATATGTATCTATAATTTATATTTATTTTATATATATTCATTCATACAAATCAATTTTATAGTATGTATAATTTTGTTGTAAAAATATATATACACGTCTTAGATATAATATTGTTTATATTAAATATATATATATATATATATATGCTACTTTATATTTTATATGTTGTTTTGTAACTGACTTTAGTCAGTTTTTATCTTGCTTTGGTTTGAACGGTAGGAATTATATATTAGTCTATATATTTATCTGCTTACATAAGTATTGAATATAAATATATATATAATGTATATATATGTTTGATTTTTCTTTGTGTGTTTTAATTTGAAACAATGTATTTTGAAATAAATATATCTTTAAAATTTAATATGTGTTGAATATAGGATATGTATATAGTTATATAAGTTCTTTTATATCAATTTTCTTCATCGATCCAGTTCTAATTGAATTTTGTCTATTCTTATTATCAACTTTGATCACTGAATTCATGCCGATTTTGCTTTGCTTCAATT
Organism: Allium cepa; assembly: GCA_030765085.1. Classification (NCBI taxonomy): domain Eukaryota; kingdom Viridiplantae; phylum Streptophyta; class Magnoliopsida; order Asparagales; family Amaryllidaceae; genus Allium; species Allium cepa. The sequence continues at coordinate 783,693,565 of CM060940.1, read as the reverse complement.
CGTCATTCAAATATCAGTGTCCGTAATAGTGTGCGTATCCATGTCATCTTCTGTATTCTCTAGCCTCGAAAGGTGAGCAATCACCCACGGTTAGCATTCTTATATTTATTAAATTTGATTTCAATTGAAATGACAATTGAAATATACTGCTGTTAGTTATTTTAAATTGTTATATATGCTATTATCTGTAACTGTTCACCTGTGGATATGACACCATATCATGTTGTTTATAATATATTGTTTTTGATGATATATGCTTGTTGTTATTATTATTATTATCATCATATCTGTTATCACTCTGCAAGTTCCCTGTTAGTGTAGAATTCACTATGGGTTGAAATGATACATACCCGAACGATCTGTAGAAAAGGAGAAAATCGTTATGGGTTGAAGTGATTCACCCAAGAGCTTTTCATTTGAATTGAATTTGGGATTATGGGTTGAATAGATATCTACCTGTATATATTCAAATTGCAGATTGAAATGATAAATATCTGTATCACTTGACCATTGGATATAAATTATATACCGACACCGTTGGTCTATATATAAATATTTTTAAAAATGATTTTTTATGGTTTTGAAAGAGAATATATATGGTTTTATTTAATATTGAAATATTTTATATAATTATGTTTTGAATATAAAATAGATTGAATAATAAACCTAAGTTAATAAGGTTTGATTTAATTAATATAACATGTTAAGTATTATATTCTTAAATAGTTTTTTCAATGATTTGTGTAAGTAAGGAAGATAAGGTTGAATTGATTAAAATTGCATTTAGTTAAGAATTTTACTCAATTAAATCAATTTGAAACTATTGATTCTGGAATTTTTAGATATGATCTTATAATTTGATTTTGATTTAAGAAATTAATGAATATTTTCCATTTAAAGAAATTGACGGAAAATATAGTAAACTGTAATTTAAGGTTATTTAAAAGATATTAAATTTGTTAAGTGAATATTCCAAGACTAAATAATAATGAAGTTAAACTAAGATTTATATGAAATTGTTAAATTTAGCTTTGAAATGTTGAATGTTTAAAGCCTTGGAAAATATTGGAATTTAAATGGTTTATTTTGAGATTCAAATCTATATTAAAAATCGACATAAATTGAAATGGTTTGTTTAGAAATTGAGTCGAATTGAAATTGACAAAGCGGGATTGAATAGAATTTGAATTTGGAATTCAATTTGGTTTGAAATTTGGAATTGATAAATTGTGATGGAGGTTATGATTTCAAAGTATAGTTTTCCAAAGAATTATGATTTCAAAGTGTTTTGGTTTTTTTGAAAGTGTCGTAACTTTGAAAGGGTTATAATTTGGAAATGTATATATTTTGAAAGAAATGATATTTTGGTTTGAAGTATAAATGATTTGAAATGACCACGGTGTTCTAATGACGTTTAATTGTGAATAGCATGTATTTCTACATTGTAAATCGTTCCATGGATATTTAGAGGATGGTTGTAACAACCCGAGGTTTTGCACAAGTTAATTATCGTCATTTGGCGATTAATTCTACTGGCTAATTAATATAGAACATAACTTAGATAGAACATGTGTTACAACTATTTGTTGATGTTTTTATTTGTGCCTTGAGTCAAAACTAAACTTTTGAAATTATGATAATTTTTTTAAATATCTTTATTCAAAAATAAAAGTGAAATTGTGTTTTGATGATTGATTAATTTGTGTTCTGTTTATCAGAGTGCGCAGCGAAAACAGTGAGACTATCTTCGCTGAGTACAGCTGATAACCTTTTGATTTAAAAATCAAAATATGAGTTGCACGTTACTGCATTAATTTTACGTTGAACCGGTGTTTGGTTTTAAACGTATTTTGTTGCCGTTATTTTTATAGTGGGATTTTTGCACCCGTGCTAAATTTTTGAAGCATGTTGTTTTGATGACAATTTTGATGAATAAAAATTCACTGGTATTATATTTTGATGCGAATTATTTTGCTGAGATTTTGACGTATAAAAATTACTGTCACTTTGACTTCAGTAAACGTCAATTTTATAGTGAACTTTCAAGCGATTATCCCGCAATGCTGATTTTGAGTTCCGTTTTTATGATGTTTTGAGAAGTGCAATTTCCTTGTCGAAATTGCTACAGATGTTACTGTTTTAATCACGTGTTTTAAAAATCATTCTAAAATAAAATTATTTTCAAAAATTTTACAGTTTGCACTTTCAAAAGAATGAGGAAGCGATTTAAACGCTTCAGCAAAATTGAGGACTATGAACCCTCACTTTTACTGATTCGCTTAATTCCGGACTTGTCCATTTGAAAATGTAAAATGTTATTTATTTAAAGTACATAATTTTGCACTTTCAAGAAAACGATGAAGAGATTTAAATGATTTAGCAAAAGTGCGGAGTATGGAACCACACTTTTACTATTTCGGTTAATTCCGGACTCGTAAATTGAAACATCTACTGTTTGATGATTTTGATGATTTTTGTTGGGCTTTCGGGCCACTCTGCTGGACCTTCGGGTCATTTGTTGGGCTTTCGGGCCACTCTACTGGACCTTCGTGTCATTTGTTGGGCTTTCGGGCCACTCTACAGACCTTCGGGTCAAATACCAGTATTAGACCTTCGGGTCACTCTACGGACCTTCGGGTCATCTGATGGGCGCCAAAATTTATAGTACTTGGTAGGCTTCGGCCATCTAAGATGCACGTGCGGCGTAGCTAAAACTCGCCATCTGCTGGGATCGATCCACCTTTTATGTTGATTTTCTAGTCATCTTAATTGATTTCTAGATATTTGTTGTTTCTAATTATCTGCAGGTAATTAGATATTTGCTGATTTGAGTTCTAATTATCTTTGTTGGCAATTAGATATTTGCTGATTTGAGTTCTAATTATCTTTGTTGATAATTAGATATTTGCTGATTTTATTTCTAATTATCTTTGTTGATAATTAGATATTTGCTGATTTGAGTTCTAATTATCTTTGTTGATAATTAAATATTTGCTGATTTGAGTTCTAATTATCTTGGTTGATAATTAGATTTTTGCTGATTTGAGTTCTAATTATCTTGGTTGATAATTAGATTTTTGCTGATTTGAGTTTTAATTATCTTTGTTGATAATTAGATATTTGCTGATTTGATTTCTATTTATCTTTGTTGATAATTAGATATTTGCTGATAATTGGATATTTGTGTTTTCTGACTTCCATTTTTGATAATTAGACAATTGTTGTTTCTGATTATCGTTTTTGATAATTAGATAATTGTTGTTTCTGATTATCATTTTTGATAATTAGATAATTGTTGTTTCTGATTATCGTTTTTGATAATCATATGTTTGTTGTTTTTTATTATCGTTTTTGATAATTAGACATTTGATGTTTTCTGATTATCGTTTTTGATAATTGGGTATTGTTGTTTTCTGATTATCTATTTGATAGTCAGATTTTGTGAGAATTTGTGAATTTCCTTTATGAAATTAAAAGATTTCTTTGGCGTTTGTGTTCTTGACCTTTATTTTTCTAGATTAACCAGTTTATGTTAGAAAAAATAAAGGTCATTGACGACTTTAATTATGAAAATTGCAGGGATGCAATTTTTATAAGGAGGGAATTCTGTAACAACCCGGGGTTTTGACACCAGTTAATTATCGTCATTTGGCGATTAATTCTGCTGGCTAATTGCTGTTAAGAGTTATGCGGGCTGTAAAATTTAATCTCGGACCACGTTTCTTTTATTATTCTTGGTGACGCGTTATATCAAGCAGATACCCGTTCCTCCTTTATTCATTTTTCACAAGCCCATCAAAGCAAACGTAAAGAAAAAAAAGGAATATGGCTGCTAGGGTTTTTACTTCGATCGATTCTTTGATTTCCACGGCTTCGACTCTGGACTGTTCGATTTGAGCTCTTGGAAATAAGGTGAGTGATTTTTTCACTCACATCCTAATTCATTCTTAATATAGTGTTTCGGACGTTCGATTTTGTTTCGTTATTGATGATTTCACTGACTTTATCAATTTCGTATAACTTGATTATGGCTTGTTCATCACGGCTTGCTTTCGTGACTATCACAGCCTTTTTGATTTGGTTTCTTTTTTTGACATCGGTCAATTGATTTGTGTAAGGCTGTGAGCTTGTTCGATTTTGTCTCGTTATTGATTCCTTCTTGACTTCGACCATTAACTGTTGCTTTGAATTCTCTGTTGGCTTTTGTAAATGCTACTGTTCGTGGTTGACTTTGGCTAGTTGAAAATATTTTGATTTTGTGAAACCTGCTACTTCAATTACTTTAAAAATGTGATTTTTATCACTCTGGCATTGAACTCAGATTTGAAACTTGTAAGGCCTACTTGACTGGTTCATTGTAGTTGGATTTGGGTTGTACTTCACTGGGTTCATTTGTCTGCACTTGCATTGTCCACTTTTGGCTTTGACTTGAACTTTCCCATTACCTTATTTCGGCACTGTTATTGTTACATTATGTTGTACCTTCTGGATCTTGTATGATACGCTAGCTTGAGTTATGTAGTTCATGTGTAAATTGAGTTCAGGTGGTCCAGGTTGCATATCATATTGGTTGAGTTGCTGCCATTTACTATTGGCACTGACCTCATCATGTCTGCACTTTGACAATCATGTTGCCAGGCTGTGTATATATATACACATATACTATTTTACTTTGGTATTGAATCAGATCTTTTGGGCCTGGTCTTTGATGATGCTTGACTACATGTCGCATTATGTTGTACCTGTTTTGCTGTTGCATTTGTGTTATAACTGCTGTCCATTTTGGTTTTGTTGGTTGTACTTGTATATTTGAACTTGAATTTTGTGTGCTGTGTTGCCATATCTTTGGTGTTGTCACCTTCATTTTGCTGTCTTCATGTAGTTTGTACCACTGCCTTTGTGCACTTGGTCATTCAAGCCTTTATGCCCTGTTGGTTCAGGTTGCATAATGCATGATGCCTGGTCATTGTTCTAAGATGTCACCGCCCTTGTGGTTTCAGACCTGTAGCATGCATGTTACCATGCAGTTTCATGTATTTTGTTTATAGCCATTTCAATGTTGGTCATGTTTGGTTTGGATTCGCTGATTCATTGTTGTAGTTGATGCCAGTTGCCTCTGGGGTGAGTTTTGCTCGTATAACTTGAGCTTGGTCTCGAGTTGGTGCCATTGGCTTTTGATTCATTGAGCTTTTGTGTATTTCATCACTGCAGTGGCGAGGCAGTGAACGCGAGCATGTACTACAGCCAAATAGAATTGACTTTTTAATTGATATTTCAATTGCTTGAATTGTTTCGTGTGTTCAATTCAATATTTTGAAATTGTATTTGGATTTGGTTTAATTTGATTATTTTGTTGCTATCTAACTATCTACTAGATAATTAGATTATGTGTTTTCAAATTATCGTATCGATAATTAGATTTTGTTGTTTATGCTGTTCACTGGCTTGGGTTTTGCTTTGGCCACTCACTGTTAATTGCTGTTTAGGCAATTCTGTTGTTTTCTAAATTATCTTCATTGGTAATCCTTTTATTTATCTTTGTTGATGATTTGGATTTGCTGATTTGCCGTTTAATGTTGTTACGTGTTATATCTACCGTTATCCGATTCTCTTACTAAAGGATTGGATATGTGAGATTTATTGTGACTATCGTCTATTTGATTATTTAATTATTACTGATTTCGTGCATTAATAACTGAGTTTGAATTAGACTGGCCTGCGTATTATTTTCGTTTGAATTAATATTCGGGTCAGACCGAGTTATTACAGGCTGTTGATATCTCGCTTTGGGATGTTGATTGAGCTATGAAGTCTCTTTATATCTTTTGGAGTAGTCGTTGTTATTTTATAAGATGATATGTATTCATGTATATTATTTACAATAATGTACTTGTTTATGTAACTTCCAATGTCGACAGTTATATTGTATCACATGTATTGTAATTGACTTCAGTTATATATATATATATATATGAGATTTGATATTATCCGTGTTCTGTGTTTAGCTTATCTGTGTTATTATTATATATGTGTCCTAAACTATTATGAACCATCGTAGTTCGTTTTATACTGGAATTGAATATGTCAATGGGAGTAAGTAAACAAAGAGATGAAAAATAAATATATATACCACTCCTATCGAAGTAACCAATACTAGTGTAAGGCCTAACTACGGATGGCTGCTCCTATCCAACCTTATTCTTCGTAATAACAGACAGTGTTTCCTTTTAATACTCTTTGTTGTTGTGAGCATAGAGGTGGGGCGTCACAATGGTTATCCCAAACGTCCTTTAAGTTATTTGCATTTTAGTTGATATTTCACATGAGTTGGATTTATTGACATAAGAATGTTAATCCTGACTCGTTCATTTTATGTTTTGCTTTACGCTCGGGTCGGACTGAGTAATTCAGCATTTGGGATTCACCTTTGGAGTTTGGAGCTTCATTTGGAGATCCAACTATCGATTCAGCTTTCAGTTCATTTCCAGTTGATTTGTTCAGAGAGGTCATCAGCTTGTATTTGAGATATTCTGCTGTATTTTACTTCTAACTCTGATGTTTATATAGTAGCTTAATGAACTACTATTTATCTATTTCGCTGCATTATTATTGTATTACTCTATGTCTTTGATTCTGTGATTGATTTACTTACTGTATATGTTGAGTTTTGCCAAATATAAATTAACAATCTGATATTTTGAGCAATTTAATTCCGGCATGTGCGGATATGAATGGTTGAAAATATTAGGTCGTTACAGTTGGTATCAGAGCTTTGGCTCTGGGCAAGCTTAACATATATAGCAAACTCTTTCTTTCGAACTTGAATTTCTTCCTCTTTGATTTGTTTTCCATTTGGACTTTGGAACGTTCCCTGCGGTTCCAAAATCCATTATCTTTTCACCCTTTTCATGGTTCTTGATTCTAGAGTATCCCGTAACTCCACTTTGAATAATCTCTATAAGAATAGGCGATCCCGCCAATCTTTGGGTGATTTGTAAAGCGGCGGAATTCTTTTATAATTTGCATTGATCCACTGATGGTTTAGACGCTGCTATCTGATGGTTTAGATGCTGCTATCTTTTGCTATGCCGAATTTTATCTCTGGAGATCGAATGTCGATTTACCCGCATCGATCATATTCTTGAAGTCACGGTTAACCCGATTAAGGTCACCCGCAATTTATATAAGTATATCCGTCTCTTATTTTGAAATTTAATTACCTCATCTTCGATCGAACCTATCTTTGAATCAAAATTCTTTTTGATTTGGGTCCGTCTAATTTGAATCTCTATCTTTGTTTTGGAATCCATTCATGAGTCATCCTTGGAAAAAGCGAGTGTGTTTGTATTTTAGAAATTGTTTTATACATGGAAATTATTATTTTGATAAGTACGATTATATTCTATATATAAAAGATAAAAAAAATTTGACAAGGATTATATACCTTTTAAAAACGATAATTTGAAATTTTGAAAGGATCAGAAATTTTGGAAATCTTATAAGAAATTTGGTTTATGTAAAATGAATTATAACTAAAGGGTTTTGAATTTGAATTTTGAGGAATTGAACTCCGGTATTTTGAAATTGAATTTAAGATTTTAGAAAATATATAGTAATAATACGATTTAAAATTATTTTCCGAATTAGAACTGTTTCAAATGAGTTCAAATGAATTCTAATGATTTCGAAGAAATTTCAAAGAAGTTTTCAAGAAAATAGAAGTCTAGAACTCACTTGTGTCACGGGAAAATAATTTCAGTGATGAGTGCATGCACCATCGACATTGATTTTCGAGTTTCAGAGTGGGAGAGAGGCCACTTTAGAAGCTTTGCTATGCGAGTGATTTCATGAAACCAATTTTGGTTTCAAATTCCAAAGTATGATTTGATATATTTGAAAGATATGTATATATATTTGAAACGATGTGAAGTGAGCCCGATGTTCAGTCCTCGAGTTTTAGGTTTGATTTGGTAGAACCTTATCTATTAAATTTGATTTGTTGCTGATTTCCAACTCTTGATTGTAAATTTGACTTCTCCAACTATTTTGAATGTTTAAACACTTCCAAATCGATGTTTAATTTTCAAAGCTAAGTAATTTCGAAAAGTGTAAATTATTTGATAAAGTATGTAGGTTTAGTTTTGAATGTTTAAGTATGAAGTAATATGATTCAAACAAGTTTGAAACTATTTTGTTAAGTAAATGAATAAGACTATTTTTTATTATACTAATATGAAATGCAGTTTTGAAATGTTTGGAAAAAAAATTTAGTTTTAAATGTTTTAGCTCAGTAACATCATTTATAAAACTATATGTATATATATAGAATAAAGTTTTTCCAAAGGTAAATTGGATCTATTAAATAGAAATAAATAGTTTAAAGGTTTTAAAGGGATGGTTATAAACTTGGTAATCGTTTGGTATAACTGATTTTGAGAAAAATAATTTGGTTTCGAAAATAGATCGCAATTCAAAACCAGTATTTATATGATGATTCTGGAAATGAAATTTGTTTGACCTAAATTATATTGATTTGGAAACTAGGATTATTTTCTAAACCTATTAGTTTGGAAATTTTGAAACTGAAGATATTTAATTTGGAAGAAATAATTTGGTGAAATCATATATGATTTTGAAACTGAGCCAATATTGAAACGAATTGAAATTGAGAACCTTATTTTACTAAATACTTGATTTGGAAGTTATCGAAATTATATAAAGTTGATTTGTATAAGTACGGAGTTGATTTGAAAACTATTGATTTGGAAAGGTACTCAATTTGTAAAGAGAAATCGTATATAATCGAAGTTTATATAAGTATGATATAGAAATTTATTTGCAAAGGTACTATATGATACATATTTTCGAAGTAAAGATATGGAAGGTGCCTTTTGCTTGATATCCGCTTTGTGGCCACGTTGTGGATTCATTCTATCGATATTATTCTCTCTGATTTGGTTTTCCGGATGTGATACTCGAGTGTACTTCCATGGCGTTACCAATGGTTGTTTTGTTGTGGTAGCGTAATCCGCAAGGAAGATATTGCTTAAAGGGCATGAATGTTTCCTAGGGGATCTAGGCGTAACCATTGTGCATCCACGGTCTACCGATTTTGTTGTCGTGGCATAATCCGCAAGGCAGAGATTGCTTAAAGGGTATGGATGTTTCTTGAGGGATCTAGATGGTAACCATTATGTATCCTGCGGTCCACGGGTTTTGGTTATCATGGCATAATTCGCAAGACAGATTGCTTAAAGGTACGGATGTTTCCTGGGGGATCCAGGCGTAACCATTGTGTATTTGTGATCCATGATTCAGTTGATTTGTTTGGATTGTACTATCCATATCGGTTTTGAAGGTTTTTCAAGTATTTTCACTGGGTGTTGAAACAGGTCTACTAAGTACTTGAAGAATTCTAGCTTTGTGCCTGATCAATGCATGGCCAGAGCCTGCAAGAACAAGGATAAACTTGTTGAAACATCGGGTTATAAAAGTATTTTCGAACGGAAAATTTGTTTCGATATGAGTCTATTTTATTATAAAGGTATTTTAGTATAAATGTATTTTATTTTAAAAGTATTTCCAACAAAGAATTTTTTTAATTAACATTTGAAATTGAAATTCTTATGGTTTGAATTAATTATTCATGCATGATACTATTCTTTTGAACCTACCTTATCTGCTCAGCTTTATTTATTCACTTATATTCTGTTTTTCCATATCCACCTTCTTTCCTTTTGAAAATATCCTTTTAAAATATTATTTATTTATATACTACCTGGTTTAATAGAAAATTATTAGTGTTATCAGTATTTTAGAAGTTATTAATCAAATACAACATATTTAAAGAAAATGATTATTGATTTATTAACAATGTTGAAAGGTATCTTGGGATAAATTAATAAGTATATGAATTATGGATTTATGTTCGCAATAGTTTCTTTGTAAATATAACTAACGATGTAAATAATTTTTTTCAATAGTTTTCATATATTATAAAGGTATTATTTAAACATATAAATGGTACTTATAAAGGAAGCAAGAAATTTTACAAATGGGTTTAAAAAATATTAAAGATAATTGAATTGCAAATGAAGTTTTCAAATGAACATTTCAAGTAAATTTTATATAGTTTTAAATTAATTGTTTATCCGTGTCTTTCAATCTATTTTTCTTTCTGGTTATTTCTATTCTCCTACCTTTTTCCTTTTTGGTGAAGGAAAGTTTTGAGAGAGGGAGAGTGTAACGACCCCTAAGTTTTATTAGTTTTAATAATTTAATTAATTCAATTTTTGTGAAATTTAGAACAATAAAATTTTGAAATATAAAATTTATATTTGGAATACGTCCACTTAAACATAGCGACTGGTAAATTTTCATTAGATAATATGGAAGTTTATTTTATTGTATAATTCTATTCCAATTTAAATCAGTTAATAACAGTTGAATTTAAAAGTATTCTGAAACATAAATCTTTCAACATGAGAAAATTTATTTAGAGCACTCTGAATCTGACTACGAAATTCATTTCGCGAAATTCGAACGTTTCTAGCTTTGTTTGAATTTTTCCGTACGGAATAGCAACGTTTATTGGTGCCGATTATCGACTTTTGATCGGATGATCATACCTCAGATGTCTATATACCATTTTGATTGTCTCGTCGTGCTGATCTCTACGGCATATTTATTTCTATATTCTGAGGTCCGATACGCGACGAAAGTAATAGAGTGTTCGTTGTAACTGTGCCTTTATTATGACTTTTAACTTCCCAATTCTTTTCAAATCTTTACCATGCAGCTCAAGCAAATAATCAATGACATTAAATAGCTTCTAAGCTCAAAATCAAGGAAATAGACCGTTATCATTCCTTTTATATATATTTATAATTTGGTTCGTTTCCTCTTCTTTCCTGGTTCCAACGCTCTGATACTATTCCACCACTTCAATTCTCTTCATTAAGTTCTTTGTCAAAGGAATTTTTTCTTCTTCAAACAACTCCTCCCCTCCTTCCATCAGACTCGAACCGACATCAGTAATTAACATTTGCAGTTTGACCTTCACTGGTACATTTCCATTACGTGGTTTTGTCATATTTCATTCCACCTCTCCCTTTTCCATTTTATTTATTTGTTTTTTTCTTTCTCCTCCTGAAACCCATTCCTGCCATTCACCTCTCACCTCAAACAACATCCGAGCTCACCAGATCCACACCTTCTTACTCTCCTCTGCCCGCTCCCTCCTCCGCTCCCCACATACTTTCGTCGAGCACAGCTGTGTGCGACTCTTTACCCACGCCACGTCGGTGCCCGTCTCCGCCATTATCACCTGATCTTTCGCCCTGTCGTGTGCCACACTCTCTCACCGTCCCCTCCACGCGACCCCACCTGCTCTTCTCCGCGTCCAGGCGACCATGCCCTCTCCACCCAAGCCTTGCACCCACTTCAGCCAGCATCTCTCTCACCGCCTACATGCCTATGCCTCTCCCCGTCTCTCTCTCTCTCCCCCCCGTTTTGCTCGGCCTCCTCCTTTCTTTTATGGGTATTGTTTAATATATAATACAAGTTGTATGATTTGCACTATGTTGTTGCTTGTAAGTGATATACAGTGTTTATAAAGTTTAAACTATAAGTTATGTTGATTATATATTAGGTAGTGATGTATATATGCGGTAGTAGTTATATATATTTTTATATATATGTTAGTGATAAAGGAAGTCTGCATATATTTTGGTAGTATGAACATATGTTTGTCCGCCTATGGTCGTCTGCATATGTTATTTTATTGGTTATATATTGGAAATAATAAAATGTGTTATTTTATTAGCTTTTATATGTTATTTATTTAAGTATGTATAGTATGTTTGGCTTTATATATGTGAATTTATATAAGCTGTACTATTTTATTGTCTTGATCCCTGCAATACTTTGTTTTCTAGAAAGTTTTGTTTACATGTATATCAGGGTATAGGATGAGTTATATACGTAAGGTTAGAACATCTTTTGTTCAACGTCTGGGTGTATATATATATATATATCTATAGTTTATATTTATGTTATACATATTCATTTATATAAATCATGTTATAGTATGTATAATTTTGTTGTAAAAATATATATACACGTCTTAGATATAATAAAGTTTATATTAAATATATACACTACTTTATATTTTATATGTTGTTTTGTAATTGACTTTAGTCAGTTTCTATCTTGCTTTGGTTTTGAATAGTAGGAATTATATATTAGTCTATATATTTATCTGCTTACATAAGTATTGAATATAAATATATATAATGTATATATATATGTTCATTTTTCTATGTGTCTTTTAATTTGAAACAATGTATTTTGAAATGAATATATCTTTAAAATTTAATATGTGTTGAATATAGGATATGCATATAGTTATATAAGTTCATTTATATCAATTTTCTTCATCGATCCAGTTCTAATTGGATTTTTTCTACTCATATTATCAGCTTTGATCGCTGAATTCGTGCCGATTTTTCTTTGCTTCGATTCGTCATTCAAATATCAGTGTCCGTAACAGTGTGCATATCTGTGTCGTCTTCCGATTCTCTAGCCTTAAAAGGTGAGCAATCACTCACGAGTAACGTTCTTATATTTATTAAATTTGATTTCAATTGAAACGACAATTGAAATATGCTGCTGTTAGTTATTTTAAATTGTTATATATGCTATTATCTGTAACTGTTCACCTGTGAGATATGACAACATATCCTATTGTTTATATTATATTGTTATTGATGATATATGCTTGTTGTTATTATTATTATTATTATCATATCTGTTATCACTCTGCAAGTTCCCTGTTAGTATAGAATTCATTATGGGTTGAAATGATACATACCCGAATGAACTATAGAATAAGAGAAAATCGTTATGGGTTGAAGCGATAAACCCAAGCGATTTTCATTTGAATTGAATTTGGGATTACGGGTTGAACTGATATCTATCCGTATATATTTAAATTGCAGATTGAAATGATAAATATCCATATCACTTGACCATAGGATAGCAATTATATACCGACACCGTTGGCCTATATATAAATATTTTAAAAATGATTTCTATGGTTTTGAAAGGGAATGTGTATGTTTTATTTAATATTGAAATATTTTATATAAATATGTTTTGAATATAAAATAGATTGAATAACAAACCTAAATTAATAAGGTTTGATTTAATTAATGTAATATGTTATGTATTATATTCCTAAATCGATTTTTCAATGATTTGTATAAGTAAGGAAGACAAGGTTGAATTGATTAAAATTGTATTTAGTTAAGAATTTTACTTAACTAAATCGATTTGAAACTGTTGAATCTAGAATTTTTAGTTATGATCTTATAACTTGATTTTGATTGAAGAAATTTAATGAATATTTTCCGTTTAAAGAAATTGAGGGAAAATATAGTAAATTGTAATTTAAGGTTATTTAAACAGTATTGAATTTATTAAGTGAATATTCTAAGGCTAAATAATAATGAAGTTAAACCAAGATTTATATGAAACTGTTAAATTTAGTTTTGAAAATGTTGAATGTTTAAAGCCTTGGAAAATATTGGAATTTAAATGGTTTATTTTAAGATTCAAATCTGTATTTGAAATCGACATAAATTGAAATAGTTTTGTTTAGAAATTGAGTCGAATTGAAATTGATAAAGTAAGATTGAATAGAATTTGAATTTGGAATTCGATTTGGTTTAAAATTTGGAATTTATAAATTGTGATGGAGGTTATGATTTCAAAGTATGGTTTTCCAAAGAATTATGATTTCAAAGTGTTTTTGCTTTTTGAAAGTATCGTAACTTTGAAAGGGTTATAATTTGGAAATGTATATATTTTGAAAGGAATGATATTTTGGTTTGAAGTATAAACGATTTGAAATGACCACGGTGTTCTAATGACGTTTCATTGTGAATAGCGTGTATTTCTACATTGTAAATAATTCCACGGATCCTTAGAGTATGGTTATCCCAAACGTCCTTTTAAGTTATTTTTATTTCAGTTGATAATTCACTTGAGTTGGACTTATTGACATAAGAATGTTAATCCTGATTCGAGTGTTTTGTGTTTTGCTTTACGCTCGGGTCAGATCGAGTAATTCGGCATTTGGGACTCACCTTTGGAGTTTGGAGCTTCGCTTGAAGTCCAACTATCGATTCAGCTTTCAGTTCTTTTCTAGTTGATTTTTTCAGAGAGGTCATCAGTTTGTATTGAGACTTCGACTTATTTGAGATATTCTGGTGTATTTTATTTCTAACTCTGATGTTTACATAGTAGCTTCATGAACTACTATTTATCTATTCCGCTACATTACTTTTGCATTACTCCGTGTTTGTGATTCTGTGATTGATTTATTTACTGTATATGTTGAGGTTTTCCAAATATAAATTAACAATCTGATATTTTGAGAAATTCAATTTCGTCATGTGTGGATTCGAATGGTTGAAAATATTAGGTCGTTACAATATTTCAATTGTCGTTTCAATTGAAATCAAATTTAATAAATATAAGAACGTTAATAGTGAGTGATTGCATACCTTTCGAGGCTAGAGAGTTTAGACAATGAAATTGTGTTACGAAATGTAAGCATGACTTCCAAAGCAAAGTTCTGTTGGCACGAATATGACAAACAAAGCTGATAGATAGGAATCAATAGGAAAAATCAGCTTGATAGAAACAGAAAATATATTTATTATTATTATTTCCTTGAAACCAATATTTCAGTTTTAAAACAAATAATAAAATAACATGTATATAAATATATTTTATACCCAAATCAAACTCAAATATATGCAAACTTAATATGTTATTCTTTGAGATCCATCCTTATTATAAAACTATCATTAAAAATACAATACATTAAATATATATATATATATATATATATGCATATATTTATATATCAAACCAAATTCACCTTGTTTTATAGTATGTACATTTTATAACCTACAGTGCACACACAAAATGTAATTTTCTTTTTCTTTTTCTTTCACATGTATATAACTTAAACCAACCCACATAAGAACCATACTTATGTATACTTTATAACTTTCATATACATATACAAACTTATATACACGCAAGCATCATGAATATATATATATATAATTTCTCTTTCAGATTAATATAAATAGCCATCAACCGACCTATATATATACACCATATATATAAGTTATAAATTATACATACAAATATATATAAGTTTGCACCTATCGTATATAAAATAAAATGCAGCAGACCAATATTATACTCCAATGTATATAATACCGTTCATATGAAAAATACTGCCTTTAACAGATCAACTAAAGCAATGACTATATAAACTATATATATATCTAAACTTATACAAATTAAAATACGCAAGAAAACAGATTACGTTAACAAATATATATAAAACTTACGTATATATATATACACTTATACCATATAAAACACGGTCATACTCATAGCTAATAATATAAACAACAACCACTTATAACTAATATTGTTTGTAAAACTTCATACGAAATATATAAATATATATATAAACAATTGTATATATTAATATAAACTGCCAAAGTATCACCTATACTGTGACGCCCCACCCCGAAACCCACCTTAGTAAAGAGAATTAATGAGTATTCCGTCTACTAAAGCGGAGAATAGGGCTGGTTAAGGGCGACCATCTATAATTTTGTCTTAAACATCTACTGAATACGTCGATAAATGCAATACAATTTTCTTTTCTATCTCAATGGATCGACATACACAGTAAATGTTTAATCCAAAACTATAGGTGGTTGACGGATCTATCAGAACAAAATACAATAACTTAATGTAAAGCACATCACAAAACAGTAATCGATATCATATATATAAATATACACTGATACATGTTTAGTACAATACAATATGAATACAATAAAGCTGGTACTCGACCACACCATATACATCAAATCAAATGTAAAAACATCAGAGTATGCGGAAGGAATAAACTACTCAAGCGAAAGAAGAAATGATCCAACACAAACTTCAAGCTAAGTCCAATAGATGATACCTGAAACAACTCGGTCTGACCCGAGTATAAATACACGGGTCAGTCTAGCTACCCAAATCAGCCAATATCGATAATATGAACCAAAATGGACATAGTGATACTTCTTCTCGAATAAGGAGAAGGATTAGATAACTCATAGCTCAATACTTAAGTAACAAACGTTACCTAAGTGACTAAATACCTCGAAAGAGGCAACTCAAACTCAATACTCAAATAAAACACAAGTGCCTCATATCATTAGCGATAACCCATAATGAACTCAAATCAACTCATATAAAACTCAAGCAAAACTCAAATGGTTCGATGAACCATTACTCCAAAAAGGAGAAAACTCATCTCAATCACAAATAGAAGTCATGAAAGCAACACAAGACAACTCCATAAGAATGCAAGATCTCAAACTCATAAGTAGGCCAAGGCGACTAAATCTCACACATACATCTCAATCATAAAACTCATGGAACTCGATACGAATTCAAACTCATAAAATCTCAAACTCAATAAAGAATTCGATGCATGTCCAAACTCAGAAAATCTTAACACTAATGCGCCAAAAACGGCAAATTCAAAGCTCAGAAAACCCGGATTGGCCATATCCCTGAATACAATGTCGAAGCAATGCTGCACGTGCTAAACTCAAACGGCCGAAGCCTTGGCCAAGGTCGCTAACACCTTCCAAAGCAGTTCGTCCTCATGACAAGGTCGCTGACACCTTTCCAAAGCAGTTCGTCCTCATGACAAGGTCGCTGACACCTTTCCAAAGCAGTTCGTCCTCATGACAAGGTCGCTGACACCTTTCCAAGCCATTTTGTCATCCCTAACAAGGTCGCTAACACCTCCAAAGCAGTTCGTACTTATGACAAGGTCGCTGACACCTTTCAAAGCAGTTCTGTTAGGTAAACATCGTGAATGTGTCACAAACTCACGGATAGGAACCCGAAAAGTGTTAACGTGTGCCCCATACCACACATTCGCACTTAGCGGTTTACTAGCCGTTAGTCGATGCCACACTAAAAACATCATAAAACTCATAAAATTATATCTCGCCTAGTCTCATTGGCGAGTGATAAAGAGATACCATACTTGTCTCATCACATCAACAAGTGAAAAACATCATGATGGTTTCTCATAAACCATAAATCTCAAAATATGAAATCATAAACGCAAGACTTGCCTTATGTTATTGTCAAGTAAATAAAACATCGTGATGGTTCTCATCGATCAAACTCCTACATAGGAGATCTCAAACCATAATACTTGCCAAATATTGGCCATCTTAAATATTTCCAATAAATAGGAATTATAAAACTCAGAATACGCCATAAAATGGCAAAACATCTTAGAATCATTAAACTCAAATAGCTTCGATCGTACAAGTCCGAAATTAACCGAAATAGTAAACGCACATGTCCCATACCACGTGTTTTACTAAATCGTTTAATTCTCTTTCTTATACGTTCGAATAGTACAAAAGTGTGTGTTTTATATTTAAAATAGTTTACTAGAGAAAACAAGCTTTTAAACTTTTTTTTTTCCTTTCCAAAAAGATTACTAAAATCAATATTTGAAGTTCCTTTATTATAGGAAATAAGTAGATTTTATATTAGAAAATTAATTTTAAAATACTATATAATAATAATTTGAAATTTTCATATATTTCAAAAATCACTTCAAAAATGGTTAGTGGAAACCGTGCTCGAAAATAAAGAAAAACAAGAAAGATAACTCAAGACCGATAACTTGAGTTCAATACGAATTCAATTCAAATTTAACCCTAAATCAATTCAAATTCAATTAAAATTTCAATTTCAAATTCTTCAAATATAGCTAGCCTATTGATAGGCATCATAACTCTCAAAACATCTCAAAACAACATCCAAATCGAATAGGAATGAGAGCAAAAATAAACTAATACAATTCTCGGGTCAATAATTGTTATTGCTGTCCTTTTGCTCTCGCAACAGCGACAAACAAACACAGTTTTGATCAAGAAAACCTCAAAATTTCAAGAAACACAAAACATGAAAATTTTAGAAAAAAGTTTAAGCTTTCCGGAACATCTAAGATTATTAAATTTGGATAAGAAGTGAGAAAGTTATGATAAAAATAGTTCAGAGATCTAAATTCAACACCGCTGTCATTTTGATCTCGTGATAGCAACGATCAAATGCAGTTTTGATCAATATAACTTCAAATTTTCAAAAATCTCAAAACATGAAACTTTTAGAACAAATTCTTAGCTTTCCAGAACATTAAATATTATTGAATTTGGATAAAAATTGAAAAAGTTATGCTTAATTTAGTTTCAGATTCAACAACAGAGCAAATAATAGTTTTGCTCTCGGGATTACAATAGAAAAACTCAAATTTGAAAAGGATAACTTCAAAATTATGAAAAACACAAAACATGAAACTTGTAGTATATGATATAAGCTTTCCAAAACATCTAAATTATTAAATTTGGTCAAAGAACGAAAAAATTGTGCTTAAATTACTAACAATATTAGTACTGAAATTTGACAGGGCAGAAACTATTACTCTGTTAAATAATGGATTTTGACCAAGAAATCTTCAAAATATGAGAAAGTAACTAAAACAAAAGTTCTTTCATAGAAAATTATATTTCTACTGCAAAAATATTCAACACAATTGGATTTACCAATCAAAAGTTATGTCCATTTTACTTTCAGGTATTAACTCAGAAATGTTTTATATGGCTGTGTTATAACATTAGTTTCAAACTCAATTTCGACCAATTTAACAGCAGAATTTCGAAATATGATTAAAAAAAACTTGTAGATAATCGAAATATCTTTCAACCACAAAAAGAATGAGTCAATTTGGATTAGTCTACCTTATATTATCGTTGTTTTACTGCAGCTACTTTTTGTTATCAAATTTCCAGCAAACAATAACACAAAAATCACACAAGTTTTCAGCCAAATTGCACACAATTTAATCATAAATCATTCAAATAATAATGTGCAGCAAACAAAGATTTCGAAATAGGCATGTGAGTGATTAACTCACCTCTATCCTTTAATTCACCAATCGTTATTATCACTTCAGCCCAAATTTCCAAACTAGTAAACCCTAAACAAAAATCAATCCAAAATATACCCAAAAGCCCTAATTTAGTTTACTGTAAATTGAGAATTCAAATCATTGAGATGTATTTAAGCTAGAGATGATTACCTGCACAAATAAGCTCCTAAAGATGTTTAATTTACCATGAATTGAAGAAGAGAATTGATTTTTCTCTCTAGGTTTTGAAAGAGGAATTGAGTTCTCTGGAGGGTTAGAGAAGAGAATGAAAATGTACGTACTGTAACTTTCCTCTTCTCATTTCTTAGGTTAATAGGCCAGTAAAGAATATTTACACTAATTGGCCTAAGGTCCAACAAAATAAAAGAAATAAGATTATGTTTTTTTTTACTTAATCACTTAACCAAGTATGTTAAGAAATGAACATATCAATATTTCAAGCTCTACTTCTTTAAAAATCATGAAATTCATTACTTATGATAACAAAAATGTTTTATACCCAATTAAAAGATGATTTACATAATTATAACATATTTATTATCAAATTTCTCTATTTAAAGAAAATAGCAAATTTACATTATTAATTACAAAACTCATTGTAATTAACACTATAAATTACAAAAAAATCACAATTTTGTGTCATAAAATTCTACAACTCATTTCAAATACAGTTTTATGCTCAACTTATATTTTTAAACTCAATTCCATCATTTTATTAAATATATCCCATTTTAAAAGTAATTACTCCTTTTTAAAAAAATAATATTAAATGAAGTAAAGAGCAATAATTAACAAAATTATTGCATTAACTCTAAATAAAACACATTTTCCTCATTTTATCCTTAAATATATTGTTTATTCCCAATAAACAATTTAATTTCCTCTTTAATTATTAATTTACGCTATTAAATTATAACTGCCGTTATAATTTAATATTTTCAGGTAATCGCAAAAACTAGGGTTGTTACAGACTCCTCCCCTTACAAAAATTGCGTCCCCGCAATTTTCTAGAAAAAGAGCTGTAAAAACATAAAAGATACAATCATCGAAGGGTAAAGACAAACTCGAATTCCAAATCATTCATACTCTCAATATAGAATGGTAGAAAGAAATAAGGAAAAACTCATTTGGTTAATTCAA
This sequence comes from Allium cepa, assembly GCA_030765085.1. Lineage (NCBI taxonomy): Eukaryota > Viridiplantae > Streptophyta > Magnoliopsida > Asparagales > Amaryllidaceae > Allium > Allium cepa. Next base: position 783,673,314 of record CM060940.1, on the reverse strand, counting down.
TGGCTTATCATATGCTAATATAGTGATTAGCAAACCATCGAATTTTCCAAGAACTCGAAAGAATTTCAAAGATATCTCGTCTTCGAATCAAAACTCAATAAGATGCTCAACAATTAATCAATTGAAAATGATTGATTTCACAAAACTCTACGAATAGAGTCGGGATCAAACTCACTTAAAGCCGAACTCTAAGCAATAAAGAAGATCATCAATAGTATTTTCCGCTTAAAGATACGGAAAGAACATCCTCACAATAGAGTAGAAACAATAGATAAGATAGATAAATCACGAAATGACTTCTTACAGGGACACCAAACTCGAACGACCATGAAAATGCATGTCGTTGTTATTAACTCAAGGATAAAATATACATAAGAGATAAGGATATAAGCTCGAATTACTTTTCAATCCAAGATATTTATAATTTTTAAATCTCAACATCTTTTAAATTTAAAATCTCAATTTTCAACATCTGAAAATTTTCTAATTCTTTATTATATTACTTAGTAAGTAATCTAAAAATCAAATTAAAAGTCCAAATTTCTTATCTACTTCAAAATTAATTTCCAAAGAAATTTGTAAATCCATAATAATAATCCTCAAAATAAATTGAGGGTTTAAATTCTCTTTACTTTTTTTTAAACCACCTAAATAGTTTAAAAACAATCTTCAAGTTCTCTTATAACTTTTCTCTTAAAACATCCAATGTATATAATATAGATTCTAAAATCCCAAAATATACTTTCAATAAAGTATAGCTCAAGAATAATCTCACTTATTCTCATCTTTAAAATTTCAAAATAAATAAATAAATAAATGGCATTGCCTCGCCATTGAATCTCAAATAAATAGATATATCTGTTGGCTGCAGAGTTGACCGAACGATCAAAACTGCCTCGCCACTCTATTACTCATCTCTAAATCAATGGCTGCAATTACCATTCAAAAATAAATTTAATATTTAATCTCAAAATATTATTTTCAAAATCTCAATCCTTAAAACACAAATCTTCGGGTTTGATTGCCTCATCATAACATTTAGGAGATTCCTATCGATAACGTTGATCAGGCGTATCGACCAGAACTCTTAACTACTCAATGGATAACCCAACACTCTCAAATTATTTCTATGAAAGAATACTGCTTATATAAATATATTCTCAAAACATTCTTTGATTTTTAAAATATCTCAAAACTCCAATTTCTCTTTTTAAAACTCATATTTATATAGCTTCAAACCTCAAACCAAAGAACATTAAGAGAATGCATCGAGATATTCCCAGAATATTCGATTCTCAAAATAAACAAAAGGAGATAGAGCGTTCGTCAATCTTACGATGTCACGAGCCACTTCCAAAAATCATCAAGATATAGGATAAGCAAGATATTCTTCTCGAAGGAGAAGAAGCATACAAACCACAAATCATTACTTCATACAAAGTAATGTTACAAAGGATAACACCGATCGAGTATTCGGAAAGGATAACTTAAAGAAACTGAATGATAAACTCAATCAAACTCGAATAATCTAGCAACTCACCTCATTCCTTAGTGGATGTCCTCATGGAAGGATATCCGAAGGCTAAAAGCTAAAAATAAGGTTAATTCAACAATCAATTCCCCATTTGGATATCAAACCCAAACGGACTCATCAAAACTCAACAAAGTCGCCTTGATTGGAATTCAAGTTATATCAACAACATCTCGATACTCAAGAGTGAATTCAAAAACTTTGAAATCATCATTAACATTCAAAGTGATAGAAATAATAAACCAATCAAAATAGGAAACCTAAATATACAATTGGATCCTAAAAAAACAAAGGATTGGACTTAATATCAAATAAGTCAATCCATCTCAAATCAAATGCATCTCAAGATCGTGAGTAACAAACAAATACTTAATAAAGCAGCAACAAATAGAAAAATCAAAATGCTTAGAACAAGCTAATCGTTATGGATCCCTCCAATAGGATTCACTACTCTCAAAGGAACACAACAAGAATACTATAAGAAATCAATAAGCTTCATCGATACGAACTCGCTCGCATCGACAAAAATAAGAATAGAATAATCCCAAATAAGATTATTCATAAGACAAGATGACATCCAACTCTATTATGGAATACTACGGAATACAATGTATATTTTCCTAGACATATTCCATCTCAACAATCCCAAAACCCAAAAAAGAATGAAGGCTCGATTCGAAAACAAGCTCGAATAAAGGACACTGATTCACTAGTATTGTACTTCGATATATTATGATATGTGTTCTGTTCTGTGTTTATTCTACTTTGTTCTGATCACAGCTCCGATACCAAGTTGTGACGCCCCACCCCGAAACCCACCTTAGTAAAGAGAATTAACGAGTATTCCGTCTACTAAAGCGGAGAATAGGGCTGGTTAAGGGCGACCATCTATAATTTTGTTTTAAACATCTACTGAATACGTCGATAAATGCAATACAATTTTCTTTTATATCTCAATGGATCGACATACACAGTAAATGTTTAATCCAAAACTATAGATGGTTGACGGATCTATCAGAACAAAATACAATAACTTAATGTAAAGCACATCACAGAACAGTAATCGATATCATATATATACATATACACTGATACATGTTTAGTACAATACAATATGAATACAATAAAGGTGGTACTCGACCACACCATATACATCAAATCAAATGTAAAAACATCAGAGTATGCGGAAGGAATAAACTACTCAAGCGAAAGAAGAAATGATCCAACACCAACTTCAAGCTAAGTCCAATAGATGATACCTGAAACAACTCGGTCTGACCCGAGTATAAATACACGGGTCAGCCTAGCTACCCAAATCAGCCAATATCGATAATATGAAGCAGAATGGACATAGTGATACTTCTTCTCGAATAAGAAGAAGGATTAGATAACTCATAGCTCAATACTTAAGTAACAAACGTTACCTAAGTGACTAAATACCTCGAAAGAGGCAACTCAAACTCAATACTCAAATAAAACACAAGTGCCTCATATCATTAGCGATAACCCATAATGAACTCAAATCAACTCATATAAAACTCAAGAAAAACTCAAATGGTTCGATGAACCATTACTCCAAAAAGAAGAAAAATCATCTCAATCACAAATAGAAGTCATGAAAGCAACACAAGACAACTCCATAAGAATGCGAGATCTCAAACTCATAAGTAGGCCAAGGCGACTAAATCTCACACATACATCTCAATTATAAAACTCATGGAACTCAATACGAATTCAAACTCATAAAATCTCTAACTCAATAAAGAATTCGATGCATGTCCAAACTCAGAAAATCTTAACACTAATGCACCAAAAACGGCAAATTCAAAGCTCAGAAAACCCGGATTGGCCATATCCCTGAATACAATGTCGAAGCAATGCTGCACGTGCTAAACTCAAGCGGCCGAAGCCTTAGACAAGGTCGCTAACACCTTCCAAAGCAGTTCGTCCTAATGACAAGGTCGCTGACACCTTTCCAAAGAAGTTCGTCCTCATGACAAGGTCGCTGACACCTTTCCAAAGCAGTTCTTCCTCATGACAAGGTCGCTGACACCTTTCCAAGCCATTTTGTTATCCCTAACAAGGTCGCTAACACCTCCAAAGCAGTTCGTACTTATGACAAGGTCGCTGACACCTCTCAAAGCAGTTCTGTTAGGTAAACATCGTGAATGTGTCACAAACTCACGGATAGGAACTCGAAAAGTGTTAACGTGTGTCACATACCATACATTCGCACTTAGCGGTTTACTAGCCGTTAGTCGAGTCCACACTAAAAACATCATAAAACTCAGAAAATTATATCTCGTCCAGTCTCATTGGCGAGTGATAAAGAGATACCATACTTGTCTCATCACATCGACAAGTGAAAAACATCATGATGGTTTCTCACAAACCATAAATCTCAAAATATGAAATCATAAACTCAAGACTTGCCTTATGTTATTGTCAAGTAAATAAAACATCGTGATGGTTCTCATCGATCAAACTCCTACATAGGAGATCTCAAACCATAATACTTGCCAAATATTGGCCATCTTAAATAATTCCAATAAATAGGAATTATAAAACTCAAAATACGCCATAAAATGGCAAAACATCTCAGAATCATTAAACTCAAATAGCTTCGATCGTACAAGTCCGAAATTAACCGAAATAGTAAACGCACATGTCCCATACCACGTGTTTTACTAAATCGTTTAATTCTCTTTCTTATACATTCGAATAGTACAAAAGTGTGTGTTTTATATTCAAAATAGTTCACTAGAGAAAACAAGCTTTTAAAACCTTTTTTTTTCCTTTCCAAAAAGATTAATAAAATCAATATTTGAAGTTCCTTTATTATAGGAAATAAGTAGATTTTATATTAGAAAAATAATTTTAAAATACTATATAATAATTTGAAATTTTCATATATTTCAAAAATCACTTCAAAAATGGTTAGTGGAAACCTTGCTCGAAATAAAGAAAAACAAGAAAGATAACTCAAGACCGATAACTTGAGTTCAATACGAATTCAATTCAAATTTAACCCTAAATCAATTCAAATTCAATTAAAATTTCAATTTCAAATTCTTCAAATATAGCTAGCCTATTGATAGGCATCATAACTCTCAAAACATCTCAAAACAACATCAAAATCGAATAAGAATGAGAGCAAAAATAAACTAATACAATTCTCGGGTCAATAATTGTTATTGCTGTCCTTTTGCTCTCGCAACAGCGACAAACAAACACAGTTTTGATCAAGCAAACCTCAAAATTTCAAGAAACACAAAACATGAAACTTTTAGTACAAAGTTTAAGCTTTCCAGAACATCTAAGATTATTAAATTTGGATAAGAAATGAGAAAGTTATGATAAAAATAGTTCAAAGATCTAAATTCAACACCGCTGTCATTTTGATCTCGGGATAGCAACGATCAAATGCAGTTTTGATCAATATAACTTCAAAATTTCAAAAATCTCAAAACATTAAACTTTTAGAACAAATTCTTATCTTTCCAGAACATTAAATATTATTGAATTTGGATAAAATTTGTAAAAGTTATGCTTAATTTAGTTTCAGATTCAACAACAGAGCAAATAATAGTTTTGCTCTCGGGATTACAATAGAAACACTCAAATTTGAAATATATAACTTCAAAATTATGAAAAAAACAAAACATAAAACTTGTATTATATGATATAAGCTTTCCAAAACATCTAATATTCTTAAATTTGGTTAAGAAACGAAAAGGTTGTGCTTAAATTACTAACAATATTATTACTGAAATTTGACAGGGCAGAGACTATTACCCTGTTAAAAAACGGATTTTGAGCAAGAAACCTTCAAAATATGAGAAAGTAACTAAAACAAAAGTTCTTCCATAGAAAATTATATTTCTACTGCAAAAAGATTCAACACAATTGGATTTACCAATCAAAAGTTATGTCCATTTTACTTTCAGGTATTAACTCAGAAATGTTTTATATGGCTGTGTTATAACATTAGTTTCAAACTCAATTTCGACCAATTTAACAGCAAAATTTCGAAATATGATTAAAAAAAACTTGTAGATAATCGAAATATCTTTCAACCACAAAAAGAATGAGTCAATTTGGATTAGTCTACCTTATATTATCGTTGTTTTACTGCAGCTACTTTTTGTTATCAAATTTCCAGCAAACAATAACACAAAAATCACACAAGTTTTCAGCCAAATTGCACACAATTTAATCAAAAATCATTCAAATAATAATGTGCAGCAAACAAAGATTTCGAAATAGGCATGTGAGTGATTAACTCACCTCTATCCTTTAATTCACCAATCGTTATTATCACTTCAGCCCAAATTTCCAAACTAGTAAACCCTAAACAAAAATCAATCCAAAATATACCCAAAAGCCCTAATTTAGTTTACTGTAAATTGAGAATTCAAATCATTGAGATGTATTTAAGCTAGAGATGATTACCTGCACAAATAAGCTCCTAAAGATGTTTAATTTACCATGAATTGAAGAAGAGAATTGATTTTTCTCTCTAGGTTTTGAAAGAGGAATTGAGTTCTCTGGAGGGTTAGAGAAGAGAATGAAAATGTACGTACTGTAACTTTCCTCTTCTCATTTCTTAGGTTAATAGGCCAGTAAAGAATATTTACACTAATTGGGCTAAGGTCCAACAAAATAAAAGAAATAAGATTATGTTTTTTTACTTAATCACTTAACCAAGTATGTTAAGAAATGAACATATCAATATTTCAAGCTCTACTTCTTTAAAAATCATGAAATTCATTACTTATGATAATAAAAATGTTTTATACCCAATTAAAAGATGATTTACATAATTAAAACATATTTATTATCATATTTCTCTATTTAAAGAAAATAGCAAATTTACATTATTAATTACAAAACTCATTGTAATTAACACTATAAATTACAAAAAAATCACAATTTTGTGTCATAAAATTCTATAACTCATTTCAAATATAGTTTTATGCTCAGCTTATATTTTTAAACTCAATTCCATCATTTTATTAAATATATCCCATTTTAAAAGTAATTACTCCTTTTTTAAAAAATAATATTAAATGAAGTAAAGAGCAATAATTAACAAAATTACTGCATTAACTCTAAATAAAACACATTTTCCTCATTTTATCCTTAAATATATTGTTTATTCCCAATAAACAATTTAATTTCCTCTTTAATTATTAATTTACGCTATTAAATTATAACTGCCGTTATAATTTAATATTTTCAGGTAATCGCAAAAACTAGGGTTGTTACATATACCTTATTATATATACGAATAGAAAATATTTAATAGACAACTAATATATATAACATATATATTCAAATGAAATTTAATAGAATTTGTTCTTTGTAAAAGTATAAATATATACGACCTTACATATACTGCATATGAAGAATTTTACAGACAAAAACCTTTTATAAATAACAGAACATAATTTATATAATATTTATACATACCTATATAAATAAAAAGGTAGGAGAGAAAAGTGGGCTAGAGTAAGGCTTCACTGCAGAGGAGGTTAATGAGTGGGTGGTGCTGACGCGTGCTAAGGGCACGGGGAAGTTCAGGCAGAGGAGGTAGGCACAGCTTCGGCAATTGGCAGAGGCGGCTCAAGGTGGAAGTGGTGATGGTGTGAGGCCCAGAGCGGCAGTGGTCAGGTTGGTGGCATACGGCCGATGGTGGGAAAAAGAAGGTGGATGGTTCGAGTATGGTAATAGAAAGCATGGAGGTGAGGTAGAGAGAGAAGGGAAGGAGCATGCACGACATTTTCTTTTTTTTCTTTTCAGATCCAAAAGGAACAAAGAACGAACCAATGTATATAAAAATGAAAGTGAGGACAACCAAAAGTCTCCGTGAATACCAAGGAATAATAAAAACTGTGACTATTCGTTTCTAAACGGTGGAAAATAAATAGTCACAAGGAATCAAAAAGATGAACCGATATGGTTAACCGTTTCGCATGTTTCGTCACGTACCGAACACCGAAACACACAAACGAATATGTTACGGAGATCAGCACTACAAGATGATCAAAACGGTATGCAGATATCAATGGTACGATCGTCCTATCAGAAGTCGGTAATCGGTGCCGAAAATGCTGCAAATCTGTTGAAAATAAGATAAACGAAGCAATAGGGGTCCAAATTTTAAGAAACAAAATATAACACCTCATTTAGAAGATGATATATAAATTTATTGTATAAAAATATTCGAGTTTGGAAAATATTTTTTTATCGTCAATATTAACTGATTTAAATTGAAATAGAATTTCATAATAAAATAAACATCAATATTATCTTATGAAAATTTACCGGTTGTTATGTTTAAATAGACGTATTCCAAATAATAAATTTTTGTTTTCAAATTTTATTGTTTAAAATTTCATAAAATTTCAATTAACTATCTTATTAAAACCATTAAAATTTTATGTCCTTACACTCTCCCCCACTCAAAAATTTTCATCCTCGAAAAGAAAAGAAGACAGGGGAAAAAGGGTAGAGCAGAATAGATATGATATATTCAAAAAGGAAAAGAAGGTAGATTCGGAAACACAGAACATAGGTGAACAAATAAAGCTGAGCAAATAAGGTAGATTCAAAAGAATAGTATCGGGCACGAATAATTAATTTAGAAACATAAGAATTTCAATTTCAAATATTAATACAGAATTTCTTAGTTGGAAAATGCTTTTGTAATAAAATACCTTTATATCGAAACAAATTTTCCTTTCGGAAATACTTTTATAACTCGATGTCTTAACAGGTTTATCCTCGTTTTCGCAGATTCTGGTCATGCGTTGATCAGGCGCAAAGCTAGAATTCTCCAAGTACTTAGTAGACCTATTTCAACATCCAATGAAAATACTCGAAAAACCTTCAAAACCAATATGGAAAGTACAATCAAAACAAATCAATCGAATCAAATCACGGATCGCAGATACACAATGGTTACGCTTGGGTTCTCCAAGAGACCATTTTAAGCAATCACTGCCTTGCGAATTTTGCCATGATAACAAAAAAACTGTAGACCGCGGATACACAATGGTTACGCCTGGATCCTCCAGGAAACATCCGTACCCTTTAAGCAATCTCTGCCTTGCAGATTACGCTACTTAAACGACCATAGATCGTAGATACACAATGATTACGCCTGGATTCCCCAAAAGATATCCATACCTTTTAAGCAATCACTGCCTTGTGAATTACGCTATGCACTCGTGTGACGGCCCTGACTCGACTTTCGAAAATCAGCACAGAATACGACACTCGTATTCAAATGCCGCAGATCCAAACATCGAATCTGGTTCGTCGGAGCTTATAACAACATCAGATGAATATAAAACAGCAGAACAAAATGAATATCATGCATACATCACAGATACAACCTCATAATATCCATTACTACATCAGTATTTTTTATACATACACCACAACTCCAAATAATCATCATAATAATACAACAGTGATCATATATCCAAAAAGTCTTCAAAGGAATGAAGTGATAATGAACTCCCAAAAAACTAAACACCTGAGATCCTAAAAGCTTCTAAAATATCTCCAAAGCGAAAACTCCAAATACTGCTATCATCAAAATACGGAAACCGGCTACTAGGCTGCCCGTGTGGAAATTATGGGCACCTAGAGTTCAGAAAAGAAACAATAAACTCCGGGTCAGTCATGGGACTGGTATGAGTAAACAAAAATAGTTTCTTTTAAATAAAAATAGATTTATAAAAGAAAATCCGGTATGCTTTTGGAAAATGAAACTACCACAAGAACTCCCACCACACACACAATGCAATCGCAGAATTGGAGGAGATTTCTTCTTATGATACCCAAATATGCTTGATACGAGAAAAATTCTTTGATATTATTACTAGTGCATAATGTAGAAAGCATTTCGAAAGTATAATATTAATCTTAGCCAGCATACAACCATTATTGTATGCCTACTATAACTACCATCTAAACAGTTGGGGCGCCACCATAAGTAATGGCAGGTTATACAACTAAAACCGTACAAGGCTCATGTTGTTTCTTTGGATTTCCAACAAATGGTCAGGCTAAGGAACTTCCTACTGCCACATGGGTATGCCTCTGGCGGGACGTCCCGAGAACCTACCCGGCTCTCTGCCAACACAAGGCCGGGTTACCTCTGTAACTAGGTAACTACTACTCGAGTATGCCACTCCCCGGTCCTTTGAGACCTTTATCCAAGGGCCCTCTATCACAAAGCAACAACCACACAGTAAATGAGATTGGAGCTACCACATAGGTAAATATCCAGGCTCCATACCATCACATCACCTTTTTCCAGAAGGAAATGACATACCCTAAAGGGCGCAACCCTCATAACCTCGCCGCATCTTTCTTGTTTCGACCATTTCGGGTTGTGAGGTCTGATGAGGTCTCGTCCACAAAGCTACGCTTTGCACGAAAGCCATGCTTTGATCACAATTGATCAACAAATGATCATCAACACACAACATCACTTAGCATGCCACACTACCAAATTGGGAGTATATCACTGATAACCTTTAATTACATAATCTCTGAGCTCGTACGTCTCAGAGAAGGGTGTTAAGCTAAGAGAATAAATTCTCTGCCACAAACAGGTACGTATTTGAAAGAAATATGCTTTATACCTCAAAGTGTAGTGTCAGACATAAAATCATACAAGTCTGTTCCGGGTTCGAACAGAACCGAAGGTACTTCGTCCAATAAGGAAGAAGCCCTTGCAAATCCGAATATCCACAATCCCTATCGGACTTCCCATCACTTAGGGAATCTTTATACCGGAGCAAATCAGTGCAGTGACAATCAATAAGTTATCCTACCATTTTCGAAGACACCCGATCTTCACCACTGGTCTTCAAATGCTATCCATTTCGACGCATCACTATTCGAAATGGGTTATATGACACGTAGGTCCTCTCCCGGCTAAACCGAATAGTGAACGCTTAATTTTAAAACATGTGGGCGTATCAATCATAAAGATTCACATTCAGGGTTCGATGTGGGTTTCGGATAACTAACTGAAATCCGACTCCCTGTCGCATCGACGTTTAAATGCCGTTTTACGGGCAAAGGGGTTTCCACATCAATACATGAACAAAACACAGTGCAGTACAGAGCAATCAACATCACACAGTATCACAACCAGAGCAGAAATAACGATCTAGTGCACATCAATAGTTAATTATTTTCCAATGTGAGTTATTTAATAAATTAACCACATAATTATTTTAATCAACGATCAATTTTTCTTAACGATAATTAAATCTCAATTGACTTTGTTAATAAATTATTCCTCAATCAATTAACTTAATTAACTACTAATTAGAAATTGATTAACTTGAATTATCTAATTGACAATTCTTAATTATAAGTAATTTAGACACTTAATTGTTTATTAATCAATTTTAATTACAAATTATAAATCATTCTTAATTACTTTTCAAAACCATTAGTTAATAAAAATTATTTACCTTAATCATCATTTAGAAATCTTCTTTACACTTTGAAAATCAATTTATTGTTACATTGAAAGTTTTAATGTTAATTAACTTCAATTCTTATCTTAAATTTAATTATTTAGTTAAAGGATTAATTAAATTTTAAAACATTGTTAAATAATTTAAAACTTATAGTAAGTTCTTAACTTAACATAATCAACATTAGTTGCTTTATAAACACTAAAATTTGAGTAACATTATAACTTGAATTTTTATTTGGGCTAAACCCCTTTTTTTGAAACAAACCCAAGCAAACCCAGGGGTTTACTCGAGTGTTCACCCGAGTTTCTCGCCAGTTTCCCCGAGTCGCCTTCTTTCTCCTCCGTACTTACTTCTTCTTCTTCCGTTCGTTTTTTTACTTAAGTCTTAACTTAATCAACTGCTGAAACACTCCACTCGAACGCGAGAGAACTTGAGTCAAAACCCCTTTTACTCGAACGCTCCCTCGAGTCTCTCCCCAGGCTCAAACTCGTTGACACAGAATCGACATCGTACACGTGCACGGCGTCGCGCCGCCATTCTGGTGGCCATCGTGACCTTCGGCAAGTCGCAAAACTCACTCGAACTCGAATTTAAAGCTCGATTCATCACATAAATCTCGAAATCAAAAATCCACCCTTTCGTCGAACTGAAGCTCGAACATACCCAAACTAAATCGCCTCGCCACTACATCTTTGACCACCAAAAGAGCTTCCACTCCGGCCACAACACGTCACCCCCTGCAGTACCATCCCGCTCAATCTCGTGCAACTCGATGCCTCTGAGGTAATGAAATCACCTCATTTCCAACCCATTGTGAAACTGCAAACGCAACCCTAAATTTACCTCGTCCTACAAATTTATGCAATAGAAAAAAATTTCGACTATTTTCCTTAGATCATGGATCAACACACTAGCTTCACACCAATTTTCATCAACAATTATTTGGTCGATCATTAGAAAATGGAAAAAGAACAAATTTTATACAAACACGAACTACACTTGGAATAATAAATGAAAAATCATCATATTAATTTTAAAAATCATTTCTTTGTATGCTTATTCAAATTATATAATCAAATCAATGATTTAACATACTTGAATTTATCACATGATTTTGCTTGTACTGTAAACAAGTATACAGAGTCGAGTGTTTCATTTTTAAGCTTAAAACCATTTTCTGGGCTATGGTTTAAATTCAAACAAACTTATTTTATCTAAAAATCCTAAGTTTATAACATTTGCGTGAAGATTTATTAAATACTTTCATTACCTTTCGCTCTGAAACCAAAAGTTTAAAGGAATAAATCAATTTCCAGTATCACAGAAAGAAAAAACATACAGAACTATTATTTTTCCCAATATACTGCAAAGCACAGCGTTTTATAACTAAATACCCAAATTTAAGTTTTAAAATAATAGGTTTACTCACTTAGTAATGTTGATGAACAGAGTTGCTTCTTTGTTTTGAAGAACTGCAGATGATCTGCTGTTAAATTTTTTCCTGTTTTATTTAGTTGAATGATCTTGAGTTTGAAAATATAATGATACTTATATTTTTCTTTCTTTGGCTTTGCTGTGTTTTTGTTTGAATGAAATAAAGCAAATATGCATGTATATGTAAGGGAGATAGTTTGTACAGGGGAAGGTTATAACTGGTACAACTGTTTGTTCTTTGATAAGATTATTTTGTTTTCTTGCTTTGACAAAGCAAAAATCTATTTCGGCTGATAATGATCTTATTTGTGCTGAGAAGATGGCATTTAATGCTTATGCTTCCTTCTTAGTTTACAAGTATATCTAATTTTCTTTTGTGTAAGTACATTTTGTTTGTTTTGTAGATTTTTTATCTTCTTGCATAAGTCTTTGTTTCCTTGTTTATAATATTTTCATACAAGTTTATATGTATTCCTATGTCATTTTATAACCACATGATTTTACTACAATCTTAAATCTTGAATTTTTATTTCTATTTGAATTTAACTATCAATATTTAATTCATCACATATATTTTATTTTATTGTTTAATACAATTTCTTGTTTGTTACATATTTTATTCATTATTATTATTATTTATTTAAAACTTAAACTACCAAATATTTATTTATCCATATAACTTCGTAGTATTAATATTATTAATATTTTATTTCATTTCATTTGAAACTTTTCAAATTAAATTTTAAAAATCTAAACAAGTTACCGAATTTTAAAATTCAAAATTTTAGGATGTTACAAATATCCCCCCTTAAGAAAATTTCGTCCTCGAAATTTGAAAGAGGGAGAAAAGCAAACAAAGAATATACGAATTCAGAAAAATTAAGGAAATGGCTTACCAGTTTAAGCCGAGATATCCACTCTGCAATTGGGATATGATTTCTGCATATTATCTTTGGTTTCCCAAGTACAGTCCTTTGGATGCCAGTCCACTGAATTTTAACCAGTTTCAAAACTTTGTTTCTCAATCGCTTTTCATCACGATCTACAATCTTTATCGGTTCTCTTCTAACTGCTAGGTTGGGAGTGATTTCAAGATCCTGCTGAGCAGCTTCTTCAATAATACTATCTGGATCGTGCACATACTTCCGAAGACTAGAAATGTGGAACACATTATGCACGCTAGACAACAAGCCAGGCAATTGCACTCGATAGGCTAAAGAACCAATCCTCTCCATAATAGGGAAAGGACCAATATACTGTGGTGCTAGCTTACCGGTCTTTCCAAATCTTAATACTCCCCTCATCGGAGACACTTTTAGAAATACAGAATCTCCAACTTGAAATTCCAAATCTCTTCTTCGGCGGTCATAATAGCTCTTCTGACGACTTTGAGCTGTCCTCAATTTCTTTCGTATAAAATCAACTTTTTCTGTGGCTTCTTTAATCATATCTGGTCCAAGGACGAGTCTATCACCTGATTCGATCCAGCATGCATGTGATCGACACGGACGACCATATAAAGCTTCGAAAGGAGCCATTTCTATATTGGCCTGATAGCTGTTGTTATAAGAGAACTCATCCAAATGCAAATGGTCCTCCCAAGAACCACCAAAGTCGAGAATGCAAGCACGCAAAAGGTCTTCTAGAATTTGGTTAATCCTCTCATTCTGCCCATCAGACCGTGGGTGATAAGTAGTGTTGAAATTCAATCTTGTTCCCAATGCGGCTTGGAATGCCTCCTAAAATCTACTATTGAAAATCAGGTCATGATCACTCATTATACTACTAGGAATACCGTGCAGACGGACAATTTCTTTCACACATAATTTGGCTAAACTTGCAGCCGTGCGGGTAGATTTCACTGGCAAAAAGTGGGATGTCTTAGTCAAACGATCAAGAATAACCCAAATTGCTTCATTGCCTTTCCAAGTACGAGGAAACCCGTCGATGAAATCCATTGATACTTGGTCCCATTTCCACTTGGGTACCTCTAAAGGCTGAAGTAAAACCGTCATTTTCTTTTGATCGCTTTTGATTTGTTGGAAAGTAGCATAGCGACTCACATATATAGATATGTCTTTTTTCATTGTCTTCCACCAGAAAATTCTTTTAATATCTTTATATATTTTATTTTATCCTGGATGGATGCTGAATTTAGATTTGTGACATTCGTCCAAAACTTCACGTTTCAGATTGGGAATGTCCGGAACACAAATCCTGCCTTTTAATCTTATAATTCCATGATCATCAATTGCAAAACTAGAATCTTCACCTTGACATATTCTTCTACCAATTTCCCGAAGAAACTTGTCTTTAGTCTGTTGTCTTGAAATCTTCTTAAGAAGAGTAGGAGCGATAACAAGATATGCGAGAACAGCATGTCTTCTGCTCAAAGCATCGGCAGCTACATTGGCTTTTCCGGGCGTATATAGAATGTCTAGGTCATAGGATGCCAGAAATTCCAACCAACGTTGTTGTCGCAGATTTAAATCTTTCTGGGTGAAGAGATATTTCAAAGATTTGTGGTTGGTGAATAATTCGAATTTTTCACCTAAAGAAAGAGCGTTCATCAAGTATAATTATTAAGTTAAGTTAAATTCATAAATTGTTAAGAAAGCTGAAAAGATTCTTACCCAGAAGATAATGTCGCTATATCTTCAAAGCAAAGATAACAGCTAAAGTTCCAAATCATGGGTTGGATAATTTCTTTCATGAGGACGTAATTGTCTACTCGTGTAGGCAATCATCTACCCATTCTGCATTAATACTGCACCCAGACCATCGCCACAAGCATCGGTATAAATAGATAATCCCTGGTCCCCATTGATAATAGCGAGAACAGGAGCGGTGGTTAATGTCTTCTTCAACTCCGGAAAAGCTTCGTCACATTTCGGAGTCCAATTGAACTTTACATCCTTCATTGTTAGCTTAGTCAACGGACTAGCTATCTTAGAAAAGTCCTGAACAAACTTCTGATAATAACCTGCTAAACCCAAAAAGCTTCGAACTTCTTTTGGGGTAGTGGGTTTTCTCCAATCAAGAATAGCGGAAATTTTGCTCGGATCAACAGAAATCCCTTCTTCACTAACAATATGGCCGAGAAATTTGATTTCTTTGATCCAAAAGTGGCATTTGGAAAATTTTGCGAATAGAATATTTCTCCTTAGTATCTCCAAAACAATTCTAAGGTGCTTGGCATGCTCTTCTTTGGTCTTGGAATGGATCGAACTATCATTAATAAACACAAGCATAAATTTATTCAATACTTCTCAGAACACACGAGTCATAAGATCTACGAAGTACGCTGGAGCATTGGTTAGCCCGAAAGGCATGACTAACCATTCGTAGAACATATTAGGACCCCTGGAAGCGGTCAAATGAACACAATCTTCGGCGATTCGTAGTTGATGAAATCCCTGGGCTAGATCCATCTTTGAAAAGAAACGTGCGCCGTGCAATTGATTAAACAAATCATCAATTCTGGATAGAGGAAATTTATTCTTGAGAGTTAGCTTATTGAGATCGCAGTAATCTACACACAATCTTAAAGATCTGTCTGATTTAGCATCGAATACAACTGCTGAACCCCATTCAGAAATACTGGGTCGAATTAACCCTTTGCTAGTAGATCATCGGTTTGCTGAACTAATTCAACCTTTATCCCGGGTGCCATCCGGCGACTTGCGTGAACGACAGGACGAGCATTGGGTACTAAGTCGATTCTAATTTCTATTTCCCGATGTGGAGGTAAAGATTTCACTTCTCCGAACACGTCCGAAAAATCTCTAACAATGGGTATACACTCCAAACTAGGTTCGTGATAACCCAAATTATACATCAACCCTTCTCTCTTAGGACTAGGGTCCTCACAAGAAATCTCGATGCAATCTCCAAATTTGGTTTTAATCTAAATCAATCGATTGTTACAATCCAATTTGGCTTCGTATTTTGCTAGCCAATCCATTCCGAGTAAGACTTCAAACTCGTTAAAATCAAGCACAAACAGACCAATAGGAAATTGATAACAAGAATATAAGATAGGAACGTTGCTACATCGAAGACAAAGGTTCGTGGGACCTCCAACTGGATTCTTTATGCATATGGGCTCATCAACAAAATCAGGTTCAAGATTTAATTCATTAAAGGCTTGCTGAGAGATAAAACTATGTGTAGCGCCTGTGTCAAATAGAACTCTAACAATGCTATCATAAATGATGAGATTACCTTCCAGAACACCTTAGCTGTCTGAGCTTGCTTCATGTCTGGGCAGTCCTTAACTTCGTGCCCCAATTTCTGACAATAATAACATTTCCTGGGCCTCGCTTGAACGGATTGACCTCTCTTTGGCTTCTTGACACTGTTTGAGTAATGGCCTTTTTCAAGACAATTATAGCAAGTGACATTCTCTGTTGTACTTCCTTGAATGCTCTTCTTTTTATCCTTACCCTGCCATGGTTTCTTGCCTCTAAATTTCCTCTTCTTCCAATTTTGATTGCTTGAATTTCCTTTTTCCACCGGGGCTTCTTGCATATTAAGTGTGGCATATCTGTACCCTATATCAACTAAATCTGAAAAGGATTCTTTGATGTGGCTAGTCATTCTTCGTGGAATTTCTTATTCATCCACGAATAAATCTTTTACTTTTCTTTAAAGGTGTGTTTACCAATTAGGGACCAAAACGAGACAATTCATTGAATTTCTTTAGATATTCCTCGAATGACAAACTCCCCTGCTTTAAGTCCATGAATTCCTGGTACATTCGAGAAATTCTAGCTGATGGCAGATAGCGCTTCTCAAATACTTCTTTAAAATTTTCCCAAGTAAACTCGTCTTCTGGCTTATCTATAGTGATTGTCTCCCACCAGGCTAAGGCTTCTTCTTGAAGTTTCCAAGAAGCTATAAGTCGCTTCTGATCGTCTTGCAGCTTTAGCCCTCTAAAGATTTTCTCACATGATCTGATCCATGCTTGAGCCTCAACAATCGACTCCTTGCCGGTGAACGGCTTACCACCAAGCCTTGAAAAATTCTTATGTAAATCAGCCAGATTCGGCTGCTGTTGGATAGGTATTGCTGCTACTGCTGTTGGGGGATCTTGACTAGGTGTTGTGGCATTTCCTTGACCCCTATCTCTTCCTCTTCGTTCACTCATTCTTACTATCTATAATTAGTAAGAGAATTGATT
Source organism: Allium cepa (assembly GCA_030765085.1). Lineage (NCBI taxonomy): Eukaryota > Viridiplantae > Streptophyta > Magnoliopsida > Asparagales > Amaryllidaceae > Allium > Allium cepa. The sequence continues at coordinate 783,655,655 of CM060940.1, read as the reverse complement.
TAGATATACGGACGAGATATCTTAAGGAATATCAGCAGTTATAGGAAAATAGACTAAGAAAATTTGGAGTTTCAGTCTTGGTTATACTCATTCTAGGGTATACTTCACCCTATCTCTAATGAGCCATCTAATGTGTTATACTCCGTAGCTAAAGTTCTTACTCAACCTTCAGCTTTGATACGAAATGTGACGGCCCTGACTCGACTTTCGAAAATCGGCACCGAATACGACACTCGTATTCAAATGCCGCAGATCCAAACGTCGAATCTCGTTCGTCGGAGCTTATAACAGCATCAAATGAATATAAAACAACGGAACAAAATGAATATCATGCATACATCATAGATACAACCTCATAATATCCATTACTATATCAGAGTATTTTTTTTATACACACACCACAACTCCAAATAAATATCATAATAATAAAACAGTGATCATATATCCAAAAAGTCTTCAAAGGAAGGAAGTGATAACAAACTCCCAAAAAACTAAACACCTGAGATCCTAAAAGCTTCTAAAATATCTCCAAAGCGAAAACTCCAAATACTGCTAACACCAGAATATGGAAACCTACTACTAGGCTGCTCGTGTGGAAATTATGGGCACCCAGAGTTTAGAAAAGAAATAATAAACTCCGGGTCAGTCATGGGACTGGTATGAGTAAACAAAAATAGTTTCTTTTAAATAAAAATAGATTTATAAAAGAAAATCCGGTATGCTTTTGGAAAATGAAACTACCACAAGAACTCCCACCACACACACAATGCAATCGCAGAATTGGAGGAGATTTCTTCTTATGATACCCAAATATGCTTGATACGAGAAAAATTCTTTGATATTATTACTAGTTCATAGTGTAGAAAGCATTTCGAAAGTATAATATTAATCTTAGCCAACATACAGCCATTATTGTATGCCTACTATAGCTACCATCTAAACAGTAGGGCGCCACCATAAGTAAATGGCAGGTTATACAACTAAAACCGTACAGGGCTCATATTGTTTCTTTGGATTTCCAACAAATTGTCGGGCTAAGGAACTTGCTCCTGCCACATGGGTACGCCTCTGGCGGGACGTCCCGAGAACCTACCCGGCTCTCTGCCAACACAAGGCCGGGTTACCTCTGTAACTATGTAACTACTACTCCAGTATGCCACTCCCCGATCCTTTGGGATCTTTATCCAAGGGCCCTATATCACAAAGCAACAACCACACAGTAAATGAGATTGGAGCTACCACATAGGTAAATACCTGGGCTCCATACCATCACATCACCTATTTCCAAAGGAAATGGCATACCCTAAAGGGCGCGACCCTTATAACCTTACTGCATCTTTCCTGTTTCGACCATTTCCGGGTTGTGAGATCCGATGAGGTCTCGTCCACAAAGCTACGCTTTGCACGAAAGCCATGCTTTGATCACAAATGATCAACAAATGATCATCAACACACAGCAGCACTTAGCATGCCACACTACCAAATTGGGAGTATATTGCTGATAACCTTCAATTACATAACCTCTGAACTCGTACGTCTCAAAGAAGGGTGTTAGCTAAGAGAATAAAATTCTCCGCCACCAACAGATACGTATTTGAAAAAAATCTGCTTTATACCTCAAAGCATAGTGTCAGACATACAACCATACAAGTCTGTTCCGGGTTCGAACAGAACCGAAGGCACTTCGTCCAATAAGGAAGAAGCCCTTACAAATCCGGGTATCCACAATCCCGATCCGACTTCCCATCACTTAGGGAATCTCTATACCGGAGCAACTCAGTGCAGAGACAATTGATAGGTTATCCTATCGTTTTCGAAGACACCCGGTCTTCACCACCGATCTTCAAATGCTAGACGTATCACTATTCAGAATGGGTTATATGACACATAGGTCCTCTTTCGGCTAAACCGAATAGTGAACGCTTAATTTTAAAACACGTGGATGTATCAATCACAAAGATTCACATTCAGGGTTCGATGTGGGTTTCAGATAAGTAACTGAAATCCGACTCCCTGTCACATCGAAGTTTAAATGCCATTTTACGGGCGAAGGGGTTTCCACATCAATACAGGAACAAATCACAAATCACAGTGCAATACAGAGCAATCTACATCACACAGTATCACAACCAGAGCAGAAATATCAATCTAGTGCACAACAATAGTTAATTATTTTCCAATGTGAGTTATTTAATAAATTAACCACATAATTATTTTAATCAACGATCAGTTTTTCTTAACGATAATTAAATTAATTAAATCTCAATTAACTTTGTTAATAAATTATTCCTCAATCAATTAACTTAATTAACTACTAATTATAAATTGATTAACTTAAATTATCTAATTAACAATTCTTAATTATAAGTAATTTAGACACTTAATTGTTTATTAATCAATTTTAATTACAAATTATAAATCACTCTTAATTACACTTTCAAAACCATTAGTTAATAAAAATTATTTACCTTAATTATCATTTAAAAATCTTTACACTTTGAAAATAAATTTATTGTTATATTGAAAGTTTTAATGTTAATTAAGTTCAATTCTTAGCTTAAATTTAATTATTTAGTTAAAGGATTAATTAAATTTTAAAACATTGTTAAATAATTTAAAACTTATAGTAAGTTCTTAACTTAACATAATCAACATTGGTTGCTTTATAAACACTAAAATTTGTGTAACATTATAACTTGAATTTTTATTTGGGCTAAACCCCTTTTTTTGAAACAAACCCGAGCAAACCCAGGGGTTTACTCGAGTGTTCACCCGAGTTTCTCGCCAGTTTCCCCAGGTCGTCTTCTTTATCCCCCGTACTTCTTCTTCTTCCTTTCATTTTTTTTAAACTTAAGTCTTAACTTAATCAACTGCTGAAACCCTCCACTCGAACGCGAGAGAACCCGAGTCAAAACCCCTTTTACTCGAACGTTCCCTCGAGTCACTCCCCAGGCTCAAACTCTGTGACGCCCCACCTCTATACCCACGCTAGCCAAGAACACTCCGGAGTAGTGTTGTCAACTAGCACGGAGAATAAGGCTGTTGAGGAGCGACCATCCATGTAATTGCTTATCACACGGTGGCTATAAATAATCTTCGGAAACAAACATAGAAATAATCATATCACAAATCAGTCACAGATATCCATATCACAAAGGCGGAAGAAGATATGAATATATAACTAACACATGAAAGTGTACATCAGAGTAGTGGTCAGTAAGATCCACGATAATACAAAAGAATAACAACACGTGCTATACAAAAGAATACAACTATGAGTCTATATCTCAAGTGTATACAACAAAAACTGCTAATCTAAACAGTTAGCCAAAAGTCAGAGTGGTGAATCCCTGGGAAGAAGTCAAGCAGAAGCACCTGTAACATCTCGGTCTGACCCGAGTATTATTTAAGAAAATAATAAATGGATCAGTCTAGCTATAAATATCAGATGACATGAGATAACATAAAAGATATGGCATAAACATAAACATCCATAATGACATACCGCTATAAGTATGTAAATAATGATCAACAGAAGATCAATCAATAAGAGATAATCAATATCACAAGAATCTTCTCAAAGATTCGGAAAGGGCATCATACCCCAAACTTGTACTCATAACAAGTCAATGACATAAATTCTAGAAATCAATGCAAGAAGTCCAGAAATCATAGAAAAGAGAAAGAGGCCTATCACATGACGGTCCGAAGACCAAGGGGAGCTACCCCACATGTGTGAATGGAATCACACAGATTAAGGTCCAGACTAACCAAAAAGCAAAAAGGTATGTGTGAGTGGAATCACACAAGTGGTGTCTAGTCTAACCTCGCAACAAGAGACATCGCACAGTTGCTAGTCTAAATCATCAGAATGATCGTCATGATCAACAAGAAGTGTCAATTACACTAAGCTAGTAAATATAGAAGTTTAGCTTCATGTCCCATAACCACTTGCTTAACTTAAATATTTACGAACAAACTGTAAATCTTCACTAATAAAATTGTCACAAGAGGTTCAATCGAACAAGTCCAGGAATTAACCGACGAAGTGAACACAAGCGTTTCATACCACTTGTTTTACTAAGTCGTTTAATTAGATTTCTCATCCGAGTGAGGTAAAGGTTTGTATATACTAATAGATTGGAAAACGGTTTAAGAAAAGAGCTTTGTTACTAAAAATAGAGTTGAAATTGTTTGTTAAAAGAGTTTTGATATTTACTACTAGTATTGAAACCTTTATATTTTTTTAAAATGACAAATCACAGAAGAGATTGTAGAAACAATCATCACAAAGATCACATTCGGAGATGTGAATAAAATCCAAGGAAATCAGCTCAAAAGCATCAAAGTGGAAGTTCCCCAACGACCAAACGTGGCCGAGATAACCAGAGATGGTTTGTCTCGAAGAATGGTCAACTCAGCATCTCAACAAAGCAAGTTCTGTTGAATGTTTTTCAAATAAGATCGCCTACGGAGGGGGGGTCCGGGGGGGTGGCAACCCCCCAAGGTGGGGGTGCGGGGGCAACGCCACCGCTTACGGGGTTCGACCTGCCCGGTCAGGTCGCGGGGGTCCAGGGGGCAGTGCCCCCGGCGGGGTGCGGGGCAGCGCCCCGACCAAAACGGCACGACCTAGTGAAGACAAAATGAGGTCTAACGACCTAACGACTCAAGGGTCTAACGACCTAACGACTCAAGGGTCATACGACCTAACGACTCAAGGGTCATACGACCTAACGACTCAAGGGTCATACGACCTAACGACTCAAGGGTCATACGACCTAACGACTCAAGGGTCTAACGACCTAACGACTCAAGAGTCATACGACCTAACGACTCAAGGGTCATACGACCTAACGACTCAAGGGTCATACGACCTAACGACTCAAGGGTCTAACGACTTAAGGGTTGCACGACTTAAGGGTTAGGCCAGGAGCGACCTAACGAGATAAGGTCCAACGACCTACGAGTTAAGTGTCCAGCGACCTATCGGGATAACTCGTAACCGACTTAAGGGTTGCGTGACTGAAGGGCTGCACGACTTAAGGGTTAACTCGTAAACGACTCACGACCTATGGATGAACGACTTAACTCCGAACGAGCTAAAAATGGCCAGAACGACCTAGGGTTAACTCGTGAACGACTCACGACCTATGGACGAACGACTTAACTCCGAACGACCTAAAAATGGCCAGAACGACTCAGGGTTAACTCGTGAACGACTCACAACCTATGGACGAACGACTTAACTCCGAACGACCTAAAAATGGCCAGAACGACTCAAGTGCAGAAAATTCAACAAAACGCTAAAAATTGGAGTTTTTCGCCAATCCAATAAACCAAATGCTAACATGCATGCAAAAATGATAGGGAATCATTCCCAACAGTCCAATATAGTTATAGGCTAGAATTGTGAGATAAAAATCTCACCTTTGCACCAAATATCAATGAAAATGAAGTTTTAAGCAAGCAAGAATCAATCCTTCTTCTATCTAAGCACAAGAAGCTTGAATCCAACGTCTTCTTCTTGAATTTGGAGTAGAAAGATGGATTGCAATTGAATTTGAGTTTTGGAATTCTAATTTCCCATTCCCTCCACCATTAATGCCAAAGCTTGATTAGTTAGGAAATTTATGAAGAGTGAGGAGAAGAGGGTTGGAACTTGGGCTTAATAGGCTAAACTAACCCAAAGTCCAAAGCGGGAAAAGTTAGTGAAATTTCACTAACTCCAAACCTATCGATGTTTATACTTAAAAAAGTTGTAAACGACATTTCGAACTCAATGGAAGTGGTCTCGAGTCCTAATTTGACCGTTTGCAAAAAGTAGCTTTTCGGACCAAAATTCGATTAACGAGTTAATATTTAAATAAAATATTTAAATACAAACTCGATAAATATGCGGGTTGTTACAAACTCGCTGACAAAGAATCGACGCCGTGCACGTGCACGGCATCGCACCACCGTTCTGGTTGCCACCGCGACCTTCGGTAAGTCGCAAAACTCATTCGAACTCGAATTAAAGCTCGATTCATCATAAAAATCTCAAAATAAAAAATCCACCCTTTCGTCGAACTGAAGCTCGAACATACCCAAACTAAATCACCTCGCCACCACGTCTCAGACCACCGGAAGAGCTTCCACGCCGGCTACAGCACGTCACCCCCCTGCACTACCATCCCGCTCAATCTCGTGCAACTCGATGCCTCCGAGGTGATGAAATCACCTCATTTCCAACCCACTGTGAAACTACAAACGCAACCCTAAATTCACCTCGTCGCACAAATTTATGCAATAAAAAAAAATTTCAACAATTTTCCTGAGATCATGGATCAACACACTAGCTTCACACCAATTTTCCATCAACAATTATTTGATCGATCACTAGAGTGTGGAAAAAGAACAAATTTTATACAAACACGAACTGCACTTGGAATAGTAAATGAAAAATCATCATATTAATTTTAAAAATCATATCTTTGTATGCTTATTAAAATTATATAATCAAATCAATGAGTTAACATTATTGAATTTATCACATGATTTTTCTTGTACTGTAAAACAAGTATACAGAGTCGAGTGCTTCATTTTTAAGCTTAAAACCATTTTATGGGCCATGATTTAAATTCAAACAAACTTATTTTATCTAAAAATCCTAAGTTTATAACATTTGCATGAAGATTTATTAAATACTTTTCTTTAACTTTTTCTCTGAAACCAAAAGTTTAAAGGAACAAATCAATTTGCAGTATCACAGAAAGAAAAAACATACAGAACTATTATTTTTCCCAATATACTGCAAAGCACAGAGTTTTATAAACTTAATACCCAAATTTATGTTTTAAAATAATAGGTTTACTCACTTAGTAATGTTGATGAACAGAGGTTCTTCTGTTTTTGAAGAACTGCAGATGATATGCTTTTAAATTTTTTCCTGTTTTATTTAGTTGAATGATCTTGAGTTTGAAAATATAATGATACTTATATTTTTCTTTCTTTGGCTTTGCTGTGTTTTTGTTTGAATGAAATAAAGCAAATATGCATGTATATTTAAGGGAGATAGTTTGTACAGGGGAAGGTTATAACTGGTACAACTGTTTGTTCTTTGATAAGATTATTTTGTTTTCTTGCTTTGACTAAGCAAAAATCTATTTCGGCTGATAATGGTCTTATTTGTGCTGAGAAGAGGGCATTTAATGCTTGTGCTTCCTTCTTAGTTTACAAGCATATCTTATTTTCTTTGGTGTAAGTACATTTTGTTTGTTTTGTAGATTTTTTATCTTCTTGCATAAGTCTTTGTTTCCTTATTTATAAAATTTTCGTACAAGTTTATATGTATTCCTATGTCATTTTATAACCACATGATTTTATTATAATCTTAAATCTTGAATTTTTATTTCTATTTGAAGTTTAACTATCAATGTTTAATTCATCACATATATTTTATTTTATTTTTTAATACAATTTCTTGTTTGTTACATATTTTATTCTTCATTATTATTATTTATTTAAAACTTAAACTACCATATATTTATTTATCCATATAACTTCGTAGTATTAATGTTATTAATATTTTGTTTCATTTGAAACTTTCCAAATTAAATTTTAAAAATCTAAACAAGTTACTGAATTTTAAATTCAAAATTTTGGGATGTTACAAGTCGAGTTCGTAAGACCATGCGTAATGCTATGGAATTCGAAGGACACTCGAGTATCATATCCGAAAAACCCAAATCAGCGACAATAAATCGATAGATTGAATCCAAAATGTGGCCACAAAGAGGATATCAAGCAGAAGGCACTTTCCATATCTTTACTTCGAAAATATGTATCATATAGTACCCTTTCAAATCAATTTTAAAATATCATACTTATATAAAGTCAACTATATATAAGATTTCATTTTCAAATCGAATACTTTCCAAAATCAATAGTACATAAAATCACATTTACAGAGACTTCGATTATATAAGATTTTTCTTTTCAAATTGAATACCTTTCCAAATCGATAGTTTTCGAATCAACTTCATACTTATACAAATCAATTTTATATAAGTTCGATAACTCCCAAATCAAATATTTAGTAAAACAAGGTTCTCAATTTCAATTTCAATATCAGTTCTATTTCAATATCATATACGATTTCATCAAATTATTTCTTCCAAATTAAATATCTTCGGTTTCAAGGTTTCCAAAATAACAGGTTTAAAAAATAATCCTAGTTTCAAAATCTACATAATTTAGGTCAAACAAATTCATTTCCAAAATCATGATATAAATACTGGGTTTTAAATTCCAATCTATTTTCGACACCAAATATTTTTCTCAAAATAAATTATACCCAAAAATGGTTACCATGTTTACAACCATCACTTTAAAACCTTTAAACTGTTTATTTCTATTTAAAAGATCCAATTTACCTTTTGAAAATTATTATTCTATATATATAGTTATATAAAAGATGTTACTAAGTTGAACATATTTAAAACAAAATTTTATTCAAAACATTTCAAAACTGAATTTCATATTAGTATAATTCAAAATAGTCTTATTTATTTACTTAACAAAACAGTTCTAAACTTATTTAAATCATATTACTTCATACTTAAACATTCAAAACTAAACTTATATATTTATCAAATAATTTATACGTTTCAAAATTACTTAGCTTTGAAAATTAAACCTCGATTTGGAAGTGTTCGAACATTCAAAATAGTCGGAGAGGTCAAATTTCAAATCTAAGAGTTGGAAATCAGCAACCAATCAGTAAATCAATTTCAATAGATAGGTTTATACCAAATCAAATTCGAAACTCGAGGACTAAACATCGGCTCACTGCAAATCGTTTCAAATATATGTACATATATCTTTCGCATATCAAATCATACTTTGGAATTTGAAATCAAAATTTGTTTCACAAAATCGCTTGCATAGTGACGCTACTAAAGTTGCCTCTCCCCCACTCTGAAACTCGAAAATTAATGTCGATGATGCGTGCACTCATCACCAAAATTACTCTCCAGTGACATAAGTGAGTTCTGGACTTCTATTTTCTTGAAAACTTCTTTGAAATTTCTTCGAAATCATAGGAACTCATTTAAAGTAATTTCAAACATTTCTTATTTGGAAAATACTTAAAAATCGTATTCTTATATATTTTCAGAAATCTTAAAACCAATTTCAAAATGCGGAAATTTAATCTCTCAAATTTCCAATTTAAAACCCATCAGTTATAACACATTTTTATATAAATCAATTTCTTTTATACTTTTCAAAATTTCAAATCCTCTCGAAACTTCATATTCTCATCTTTTAAAAGGTATATAATCCTTATCGGAAACATTTTCACTTTTATATATAGAATATAATCATACTTATCAAAATAATAATTTGATATATAAAACAATTCTTAAAATACAAACAAACACGATTTTTCAAAGGATGAATAGAGAATGGATTTCAAAACAAAGATAGAGATTCAAATTAGAGGAACTCTAATCAAATACAATTTTGATTTTAAGATATGTTCAAACGAAGATGAGATGATTAAATTTCAAAATAGAAGATGGATATACTTATATAAATCACGGCCGACCTTTACCGTGTTAATCGTGAATTCAGGAATATGGTCGATGCAGAATTCTAGGGTAAATCGACATTCGATCGCCAGAGATAGAATTCGGCATAGCAAGAGATAGCAGCATCTAAACCGAGGGTATATAAATCTAAGGTGAATCAATGCCGACTGTAAAGGAGTTTCACCCCTTTATAAGAGATTCGCTAATTTTTACAGAGATAATTCGAAGTGGAGTTATGGGATGCTCCAGAATCAAAAGAATACAAATAGGGATGGACGAGAATGGATTTCAGAACAAGAGGGAGAGTTTCAAAATTCAAAGGGAACTGAATCAAAGAGGAAGAGATTCAAGCACGAACGAAAGTTATTCTGTAATTAAATCTACTACATAAGCTAAGTTTTGCCTAAAACATGGCTTTGATACCACATGTAACATCCCAGTATTTTCAACCATTCGCATCCACACATGTAGGACTTGAATTGCTCAAAATATCATATTGTTAATTTATATTTGGAAAACCTCAGCATGTACAGTAAATAAATCAATCATAGAATCATAGATATAAAGTAATATAATAATAATGCAGCGGAATAGATAAATAGTAGTTCATAAAGCTACTATATAAACAACAGAGTTTGAAATAAAACACAACAGAATATCTCAAATACAGACTGATGACATCTTTGAACAAATCTACTGGAAAAGTTGAAAGCTGAATTGATGGTTGGGTCTCCAATCGAAATTCCAAACTCCAAAGGTGAGTCTCAAATGCTCTATCACTCAGTCTGACCCGAGCGTAAAGCAAAACACAAAAACTCAAGTCAGGATTAACATTATTATATCAATAAATCCAACTCAAATGAAATATCAACTGAAATACAATTAACTTAAAGGATGTTTGGGATACCCATACTCTAAGGATACGTGGAACTATCTACTATGTAGAAATATATGCTATTAATAACCAAACGTAATTATAACACCGTGGTCATTTCAAAATAATTTATACTTCAAAACCAAAATATCATTTCCATTTCAAATATATCTATTTCCAAGTTATAGCACTTTCAAAGTTACAACACTTTCGAAACCCAAAACACTTTGAAATCATAATTCTTTGAAAAACCATAACTTTGAAATCATGACTTCCACCACTTAAACAGTTTAATAATAGTATATAAAATAAAATAGTTTACAGATAAAATAGTTTATATTAAAATAATTAGTATATTAAAATAGTTTATCTTAAAATATTTTTATATTAAAATAGTACATATATTAAATAATTTAGAAAGTACAATATTTATAATTTTCTCAAATTTCACAAATCGATTCAAATCAACATGAATTCGAAATTCAAATTTAACCAATCTCAATTTATCAATTTCAATTCAATTCAGTTTCTAAATAAACAAATTCAAATTATATCGATTTTCAATACAGAATTGAACCACAAAATAAACCATTTAAATTTCAATATATTTCAAAGCTTTAAATATTCACATTTTCAAAACTACATTTAACATTTTCATATAGATCTTGATTTAAATTCATTATTATTTAGTCTTGAAATATTCACTTTAAATTCAATATTATTTAAATAACCTTAAATTACGGTTACTACATATTTCCTTCGATTTATTTAAACGTGAAATATTCATAAAATTACTTAAATCAAAATTAAGTAAATAAAATCATGTCTTTAAATTTCAGATTCGATAGTTTCAAATCAATTTAATAAAAAAGATTCTTAATTAAATACCATTTCAAATAATTTTAAATTTATCTTTCCAACCTTAACTTATAAAATCTTTATAAAAATCTATTTTTGAAATGTAATTTTTACTTAAATATATTATATATTAATTAATTCAATCTTAATTAAATTAATTATTATTATTAAATCTATATATAAAATAACATTTATATATAATGTTTTAAGATTCAATATTTATTAAACCATATATTTCTTTCCAAAACCATAGAAATCATTTCAAAATATTCATATATAGACCACGGTGTCTGTATATAATTTTCTATCCTATGGTCAAGTGATACAGATATTTATCATTTCAATCCACAATTTAAATATATATGGGTATATATCATTTCAACCCGCAACCCCAAATTAAATTCAATGAAAATCACTTGGGTTTATCATTTCAACCCATAACGATTTTCTCTTATTCTATAGATTGTTTGGGTATGTATCATTTCAACCCATGCGGAATTCTATACTTACAGGGAACTTGCAAAGTGATAACAGATATGATAATAATAATAACAGGCATATATAATTAATAACAATATAATATAAACAACATGATATGGTTTCATATCCCACCGGTGAATAATTTCATATAAATGCATATCATATATCATATATAACAATTTAAATAATTAACAATTCAATTTAGTAGTATATTTCAATTGTCGTTTCAATTGAAATCAAATTTAATAAATATAAGAATATTAATCGTGAGTAATTGCTCATCTTTCGAGGCTAGAGAGTTTAGACAATGAAATTGTGTTACGAAATGTAAGCATGACTTCCAAAGCAAAGTTTGGTTGGCACGAATATGACGGACAAAGCTGATAGATAGGAATCAATAGGAAAAATCAATCAGCTTGATAGAAATAGAAAATATATTTATTATTACTATTTCCTTAAAACCAATATTTTAATTTTAAAACAAATAATAAAATAACATACACACACACACACACACACACACACATATATATATATTATACCCAAACCAAACTAAATATATGCAAACTTAATATATTATGCTTTCAGATCCATCCTTATTATACAACTAACATTAAAAACACAACACACTAAATCAATATACATATACATATATATCACACCAAATTCACCTTATTTTATAGTATATACATTTGATAACTTACAGCACACACACAAAATGTAAAAAAAATCTTTTTCTTTCACATGTATAAACCAACTCGTATTAGCAACCTACTTTTGTAAACTTTATAACTTTCATATACATATACAAAACTTATATACGCGCAAGCATCATGAATCAATATATATATATATAATTACTCTTTCAGATTAAAATAAATAGCCATCAACCAACCCACATATATATACCTTATATATAAGTTATAAATTATACATACAAATATATATAAGTTTGAACCTATCGTATATAAAATAAAATGTAGCAGACCAATATTGTACTCCTGTATATATAATATTGTTCATATGAAAAATACTGCCGTCAACGGATCAACTAAAGCAATGACTATATAAACTATATATGTATCTAAATTTATACAAATTAAAATACGCAAGCAAACAGATTATGTTAACAAATATATATATATATATATATATATATATATATAACTTATGTATATATATATACTTATACTTTATAAACACCGTCATATTCATAGCTAATAATATATACAACAACCACTTATAACTAATATTGTTTGTAAAACTTCATACGAAATATATATATATATATATATATATATATATATATATAAACAATTGTATATATTAATATAAACTGTCAAAGTATCACCTATACCTTATTATATATACGAACCGTAAAATATTTAACAGACAACTAGTATATAATATATATATACAAACGAAATTTGATAGAATTTGTTCTTTGTAAAGGTACAAATATATACGACCTTACATATACTAACTAAGAAGAATTTTACAAACAAAACCTTTTATAAATAACAGAACATAATTTATATAATATTTATACATACCTATGTAAATAAAAAGGTAGGAGAGAAAAGAGGCTGGAGGAAGGCTTCACGGTAGAGGAGGTTGAGGAGTGGGTGGTGCTGACGCGTGCTAGGGGCACGGGGATGTTTAGGCGGAGGAGGTAGGCACAGCTTTGGCAATTGGTGGAGGCGGCTCAAGGTGGAAGTGGTGATGGAGTAAGGCCCAGAGTAGTGGTGGTCAAGTTGGTGGCGTACGACCGGTGGTGGGAAAAAGAAGGTGGATGGTTCGAGTATAGTGAGGGAAAGCATGGAGGTAAAGTAAAGAGAGAAGGGCGAGAGCAGGCACGACATATTGTTTTTTTCTTTTCAGATCCAAAAGGAACAGAGAATGAACTGATGTATATAAAAATGAAAGTAAGGACAACCAAAAGCCTACGTGAATACTAAGGAATAATAAAAACTGTGACCATTCGTTTCTGAACAGTGGAAAATAAATGGTCACAAGGAATCAAAAAGATGGACCGTTATGGTTAAGCATTTCGCATGTTTCATCACGTACCCAACACCGAAACACACAAACGAATATGTTGCGAGATCAGCACAACGAGACGATCAAAACGGCATACAGATCTCGATGGTGCGATCATCCTATCAGAAGTCGATAATCGGTACCAAAAGTACTACAAATATGTCAAAATAAGATGAATGAAGCAATAGGGGTCCAAATTTGAAGAAACAAAATATAACGACTCACTCAGAAGATGATTTACAAATTTATTGTATAAAAATATTCAAATTTGGAAAATATTTTATTATCCTCAATATTAACTAATTTAAATTGAAATAGAAGTTCACAATAAAATAAACATTAATATTATCAGATGAAAATTTACCAGTTGCTATGTTTATATAGATGTATTCCAAATAATAAATTTTTATTTTCAAATTTTACTGTTTAAAATTTCACAAAATTTCAATTAATTATCTTATAAAACCATTACAATTTTTAGGTTGTTACATCGGGATATGGTTGTGACAAAATCCCGACTCTATTCGTAGTGCTTCTCGAGAATCGATCTCACCTGATTTATCTATTGCATAACATCCTACCTGTTTTTTGCTTCGAAGGTGAAACGCCTTCGAAATAAGGATGTAATGCTCGTAGAAATTCAATAGTCCGCAAATTCCAGTTATTCCACTTAGGAAACCCTACAGTTAATCGAGCAATCTTATTTTGGTTTTCTATCATCTTGTGCAAGGGCGATAAATTTTAAACTGGAGCTTGTTGATTGAATAATAATGTTGAATACAAACTGTGATGACGCGGAATTTTCGAGCATTTAAAATTGGGATATTTAATTGATTTTAAATATTCAATAGAATAATTTTAACTTGAATTACGAATATCACTATTTATTTGATAATTACATTATTGAATTAAATAAGTGAAGTTGGGTAAAACGTTGAATCTGAAATTTCGAAGCCTGTTTAAGTAATTTGAAGGCTTATAAAATTTATATTGATAATACAAAAGATAATAGAAGTTTTAAAATTGAATTTAACAGTGAATTGTTCAGTTTTGAAATTTTATCGTTTTAAATTGAATTTAAAAATAGCCTTCCGCGGCACAGTCTCGGAATTCAACGAAACCAGTTCCGTTGGATCCGTAATATTGTATTATTATCGGATTTCAATTTTAGTTGTGATTAGAGCTGCTGTGTGAGTATAGGATATATAAACACATTGAAATTTATATTGAGACGAATTGAACTTAAATAAAATATATATATTAATCAACTTTAGCTATAATTCTGCCCATCGGCCTGTTTCCTTTCCACATCAGGACTTTTTGCTTCCACTATAGCTAAGCTTCTTCTGCACGTCTCCTTTCTTTCTTTCAAATCACATCGCCCCCTTCTTTTCTTTTCAGCCAAAATTTTTTGATATAAAATATAAAAATAAATATCTACATATGAAAATGGCGACAGCCTTATCCCCTCTTTCCCTTTCTTAAAATCGAATACGAGCCGCATAGAAAAAAATCGAAATCAAGTTCGATGATGGCCGACATAATTTTCAATTTTCCGTAGCATAATTCAAAATCTTTCCTCCCAGTTCGATTCAAGATAATCCAATTGAAAAATCAAATCGCGATCACTGCTCGAGGGGGCGGCGAAGTTCACGAAAGATGACGCGAGTGCAGGCAAGTCGAATAGCGACCGTGGCTTGGTGGTTTCCCCTCACTCTCGGTTCTCGTTGACTTCGTCGAGCTTCGACACTGCGTGTTGCCAACTATGGGGGAGGTTCGAGTGACGCGTGCGCGAGTTGGGTATGGGTAGATGTCGGGGAAGCGCGCGTTGGAATTGAGGCAGTAAGGTATCGATTTTCATCTTTCATATATATAAATATGTATATTTATGTAGGACAGAAATTTATATTGTAGAAATATTCTTAAAGCAAGATACATAAAACCATTTATTTTCAGATTTGAGGTTTATACTTACAGTAAAGTAAATCTGAAAAGTTTTATTAACACTTTACAATTTTAAAGTGGATTTCAATTCGAACAAATTTGTTTAAATAAAATTTATAAATAAACGTTAATAGATTGTCCAATATTTTCAAATTATTTTAAAGGGAAAATTATAAGGTTAACCTTAAATCACTAGTTCATTAAGTTAATTAAAAGTTAATTGATTTGCTTGATTTCTTAAAATATTAATAAACTGTGAAATTGTTATCCAAGGTTTGAAGTCATGAAAAATCTAGTCGGATTGGATGGATTGCAAAATGAAAATCAAAGGTGAGTTAATCTCACTCGGTTAAATTCAAATTTAAATGATTAAATTTAAATAATTGTTTGAATGGTTGAATTGATTGATGTGCTGTAGTATGGTATATTTTGGGATTGATATTTATATTGTGCCAACGTCTGTGGATGTAGGAAAAATAAGTTGGAGGGATCCAACTGGACCCCTCAACATTTATTTAAATTATTTAATATTCTATGTTGTTATTATTTGATATTCTATGATGAGTTATATTAGAATATTGAATGTTATGGTTTGATTGGATATATTTGGGTATAATGAATTACCAAAATATATAAATTGGATTGTTGGGAAGAAAATAAAAGGAAGTAGATTTGTAAGCGAAATAATTATAGAAAATTAGAATAATTAAGAATGAATTGAAAAGAAATAGAAGTAATATGAAAATAATAATAAATAACTTCAAGTATGAAAAGAAAAAGAATTTTGAATAAAACGAAATTAATGAATTGTAAACTTAAGTTATATCAATTAAAGGAATAAAGGATTATTTTAAAATTCAAAGTTTAAATCTATTTAAAAGGATAAAGAAGTAATTGAGAAATCTAAAAATTGGAATTTTCAGTTAAAAGTATTCTAAATCATAATTAAGGATTTAAATCTGAAAATTAATGGATTTTGGAAAAAGGGGAGTAAATTGGAAATCAATTTGAAAATTGATTCAAGTGTTCGAAATTGGTAATTTAAAGAAGAATGTGAAGAGAAGTATATTTCTCTGGATAGCCAAGTACGTTTTCAAAGTAAGTTTTTAAATATAAGATAAAAGTTTAATGTTGTTTTAAAAAGCATGTTTTAGAAAATTTATTATTTCTAAATGTTTAAACCTTAAAGTAAATATTTTTCAAATCTATTATCGTAGTAATTATTTAAGGTGACTTGGTATTTTGTTTTAAAGAGAGAAATTCAGTTCTATATTCTAAAAAGTAGCTTTACTTTAATTATTTTTAAAATATTTTTTTTTAATAAAGCCTTAAAGTAGTTTTTAATTTAAATATTTAAAAGTATATTTTATAATAAGGTGTTTTAAATCATTTTAAAATCTAAGTGTTGTACTTGGTGATTTCAGAAGAAGTAGAAAATATTTGGGAAATTTATTCAGAAAAGGAAGATAGTTTTGAAAACTGTTTTTCAAAGGGGTTTGAAAAGTGAAAATATATCTTTGTGGAGATATTTTTGAGATAAATAAATAATTTGGGAGATTATTTATTGTTTGATGAATGTTGTAAATGTTAACTGATGGTTAAATCACCGACTATCAATATTGGACAAATGCGTTGATTGTTTCGAAGAGATCCGGATCGAGATTTATTTCTCGAAAACCACTTCGATCCGGTTTGTACGTTTTGTGGAAATGAGTTTGGATTCGAAGATGGAGCAGTGAATTGCAAGGGCTAGTCGCTATTAATCCTGAGGATATTTCCAAAATGGATGTAGTAGGAATAGTGCCTTCGGTTCCGTTCGAACCCGGGACGGACTTGTATGGATGAATGCTTTCGGGACATCGTCGGGTGGACGATGGGCATTCTAAGGGATATTGTTCTAAAAGGTAACGCTTAGCCTCAAGCCTCATCAAATGGGAATGACTGAAAATCAGGGGTTATGCAGCAAGGCTAGGTGGGTAGCACCCAAGGAGGGTGAGGTCATCCCTGTTTAGATGTCCCTTTTTATTTCGGCTTAGTGGGCGGTTGCTGATCCCAACCGCGGGGTGATCTCACTCGGGATTATCCAGTAAGGGGTAGTCCCAGTCTTGTGTTGCAGGGGAGCGGGCGTTCTCCTCGGTACTGTGATCTAGGCCATGTACTGTGACAGGTGGTACCCTAGTGCCTAGTCATTAGTTGGAAATCCATTCTCCCTACGAGCCTTGTACGAGCTTTGTTTGTAATACCCACTCTGTGGCTAGTAGATGGAATTTAATAATGTAACAAATTAGGCTATTTAATAAGTATTTGTAAATAGACCCTATTATAATATCAGAGGATTTCTATAAAAATTATTTTAGCTATCGTAAGGTAAAAACCCGACATGTTTATTTGTGGCTTGGTCTTACGAAATGCTTTTGTTTTCAAAGGATTTTTGAAACTTTAATAATCAATTGAGTGTGATTTTCTCACGCTGGTATTCCAGACTGACTCGGATGTTATTTAACTATAATGCTCGGGTCAGACCGAGTATTATAGGATACCGGATATGATGCTGTGGAGCTCAAGAGACGAGCCGGATGACGATACATACTTTCGTACTTGTTCTATATATATTCCGCTGTGAGCTATGTATTCAGTTGTATGTTATTGTTGTTGTCGAAAACTGATGAAGTACTCTGATGATGATGTATGTATAAAACAGATATAGTTTTCTTTTGTGTAAAGATCTGTTATTATATATTATATTTTATTCCGCTGCGATGGTTAGATACTGTAGTTGTTTTCTATTTTCTTCTTCTACCTCTTCTTCTTTAACCCAAATGGTTCGTATTTCTGTACAACTTGAATTGATTTAGGTAGAATAGTGTTGACTCAAGGGGTACGGATTTTACAGCTGGTATCAGAGCTTAAGTTAGTTATAACCTTGGCTCTGGTGGGGATTACTCATTGAATAGAGTCTGTAGTACTCTAAAATGAGTTTGAGAGTATTAATAGATATGAGCGCGTATTTGTTAGTGAACATAAAATTGTTTTTATATCGTGTTGACTTATCTGTTGAGTGTTTGTGGATTCTGGTCAATATATGGGACGCCATATTATCGATAGGAGTTCTAAACTCTTAAACAAGGTAAACTGACACAGTATTGTTTTAAATAGGGTAAATGAAATAATTTTACCCAAAATTATTTTGTATATAAAGGAAATAATTTTTCGTAATCTGTTATAATTATATATGGATGCTTGGTTGTTGGAAAGTGATAATATTAAATTATTATCATTGTATAATAATTGAATAAGAATTGAAATAATAACCAAGATTAAGGGATAAATTAATAAATTAATGAAATTTGTAAATGTGATTCATAATTGATTAAGGAATTGAAACCATAATTAAAAAACTAAGAAACCAATTTGTATACAAATGAAATTTGTAAGTATAAACTATAAATGTGAATTATAGAGTGATTAATAATTAAAATAAAATAAAATTTCAAAGTAATGTTTGAATATAAATTTAAAGGATTTGGAATTTAAATTCCTTTGAATTTGGAAATGATTCCCAAAGGTTGGGAAAAATAATATATCTGAGAGAAATATTTTTGAATCGGATTTGAAATCTAGAGAGATTTGGAATTTAAAAATATTTGAAGGGTTTTAAAAGTGATAAAAGCATTGAACTCTTTCGGTCGCTGGAAAATAATTTCGGTGATGACTGCAGCATCAACGATGTTTATTTTCGAGTTTCCAAGAGAGAAATTGCTACCAAATTGTTTTGAATTGGAATTGTTTGCAAAAGGATGAATTTGATTTTTTAAATGCAAGGAATTTTGGAAGTAGAAGATTTCAAAGGGAATTTTGAAATGTTGAATGATTGTTTTCTTTTGGAATTTTGACTAAGAATGTTTATGGCATATAAAAAGTTTGATAACTTGTAAAATGGAAATTTGTTGAAATAAAATTCAACTTTGTAAGTAAATAAAGTAAAAAAAAATTAGTCAAGTTGGGCTAAATAAAACAAAGTTTTGAGATTTAACATTTATAAGTAACGGATAAATTAATATGGTATGCAAATGAAATGAAATTCAATATTGGACGATGCTTGATTTAATTGTGTAAAAATAAGTGTAGAATTAGTTCAAATGAACTAAAAATAATTAATGTGGGAAATAAAATTTATTGGTTGAAAATGAATTTGTGAATGAACAAATGGATCAACTATTGAACTTATAAAGTAAAGTCGATATTAATAAGAAGACATGGGAAAATTTAACTTAAGTGAATGAAAGTGAAGAGAATATATTTGAATTTAACATGAGATAAGTTAAATAAATTGAAATTTGAAATTAAATTGGATATAAAGTAGAAAGGTAAAACGATTATAATTATGAAATAAAATTTATACCTTAAGCTAGTAAGTGTTATATATAATTTTAATTTGGATATAAGATGAAACGAATCAAATGAGGAATGAGCGATATAAGCTTTTAAGTAAATAAATAAGTTTTAAACACACATATAAGGAGAAATAAAATTTAGTTAAATTTGGATTGAATTGAATCAAAAGTCAGTTGTGTCATGAATGATATTGAATGGAATTAAGTCCTTGCTTAATAAAATTCAAAAGATTGGTATGTAACTAGATTTAACTGAAGTTGAGTTGGAATAAAACTGAATTAAATGAATTCAGTCGAATTTTAGATAATATTGACTGGAATAAAATTCTATTCAAACAAATAAATGTAAATTAAGCAAGTATTGAATTAGAATAAATAAGCTTCAGAAGCTCATAAAAGAATTGAAAAGCACTGGAAAAAAATGTATATATATAACCCCTAGTTAAAAGTAAAATGTGAATATAATTAATTGCAAATAGTTGGGGAAGAGTGAATGTTAATAATTGAGTAGTTTATAAAAACTTAAAAGGGGATTAAGTAAGCCAGAATAAAAGTCGTGGTGTCCTGAAAAAAAAATCCAAACCTGTGATATTAAGTAAGATTGATCTCAAGAGAATCAAATAAAATGATTTTATGAAATGATTTTCAAGATAAATGAAAAAGAAAATCAATTATGGGATTATAATTGGAAGTGTTGTTGAATGAAAATTGAATTGGATTAAAAGGATATGGTGTGAAATATAAACAAATCCAATTCAAGCATAAATTTAATGGCCTTATTATTAGTAAATGCAACAATGAATTGTTAATGTAAATTAAAATTTAAAATGGATAAAGGAATAAACTAATCGAATAAATTAGTGAAATGGTTGGAATTTGATCAAAGGAAAATCAAATCAAAGATTGTGAATAGGTAATAGAGTTTGGAAGTAAACCTTGAGTTGTATGGGATTGGATTAAAATCAAAATGATTTGAGATGGAAATAAATCCAACTCGAGCATGAATAAATTAAAATGAGAATGAACTTAAGTTATGAAATGGTAGTAAATTGAAGTAAATTAACTTAAGTTTAAAATTAATAGAAGCATGGGATGATGTCCTGTATAATAAAATGGTTTGGAATCAAATCTTTTTGGATATGAAAGAAATGCAATGGAAGTTTATGAGTAAATTAAAATGTGATGGAATTAAGTGTAAATTGAGTGGGAATCAATTTAAATGGTTATAGAACTTATAAATGGAATTGTAAGTGAATTAAATATAAAGTGGAGTTGGTTGGAATTAGATTACAATAGAAATGATTTAAGTTGCAAATAAAACCCAATATGAATATAACAAGTTAATTATGTGCTTGGATATTATTTTGATAAATTGATAACGTGAATTAAAATTCAAATGGATTGAGTTAATGATATACAAGCATCGAAGGTTGTTGAGCTTAAATAAAATTTGGCGAGTATGAAATATATTGATTTTAAAATCGATTAAAATTGATATGTGTTTGTTTCGATTGAAAATTGTTAGTGATATACAAAACATAAATTGTGTCGAGCTAAATAAAATGGATTCGTATGGAACCTATGCACTATGAAATAAAATACCATGTAAGATAAAATAGAAATGAATTAATAATAAATTGAGTTGGAGATCAATTTAAAATTTGCTATAAAACTTAAGAAAAAAAATTCTATGAATTGGTAAATGTAAATAAAATTGATTTTGAAATCAATTGAATTAAACTGCAAGAAATTGGATTGAAAACCATTAACATTGAACGAAATGACATATGAATTGGTTGAAATAAATGACAAAACCTTGCATACGGACTTATGAATGTATATCACATGCATTACTTATGAAATCTATGTGTTAGCTATTTGAATATAAGTGAAATGTTATTAAATTGCATATATTTCGTACTTACGTATTTAAATTGAGTAAGTACAGGTACCGGAAAGCCGTTTGGCTGGATTGGATCGCGCTAAATGCTAAATTAAATAGCCGCTTGCTTATAAATGCTAAATAAGGTACACCTACGCAATAAAAATAGGAAATATGAATTGTTTTTGGTTTTTCCGATTGGATGGGTCGATGTATATATATTTATATCTTTTGTCAAATTGCAAAAGTTCATCCGTATAAAGGAGACTCTGCCAAAAAAATTCAGAAATTTTGGGAGTTAGAAATTTTTTTAAAAATTTTTGGAAAATTTTGTTAACGACAAACGTTTTCAAATTGGAAATTGAAATATATTAGTAAATGAAACTAATTTAAATAATGACATGAATTAGTTATAAATAGAAAATAAAATTTCAAATATTCAAAGTTAAAGATAAATTGAATTCATATGGAAATGAAAGAATCAGTTTGAATAGTAGTATATATATAAACTAAGTGGTAAGGTGAAATTAAATATAAGAAACATATAAAATGCTTATACGAAACTTAAGAAAGGAATGGTGAATTCTTAATTGAGAATTGATATTTCAAATATAATCTAAAATAATATTTGAATGAATAAATATTGACATTTGTAAGGAAGTTGATAAAATAATTTTTGGAATGCTATGATTGGATATTAGTACTAAGCAGGATATACATGTATTATAAAGGGAAAAGAGAATTGATTTTGATTTCAGAAGATAAATTTGAAAATGCTCGACAAAAAGGTATGTGTTTAAATTTCTATGTGAAATTTGATTGGGATTTTGATCGAGCCACTTGGTTTTTTTGTTTTCTTTTTGGATTTGGGAGGCCGTAGAGGCCTTTTGTAGTTGTACCGAGCTAGCCGCGCAAAGGAGACGCTGGCAAAAAAATTTGAAAATTTAGAGAATTAGAAATTTTTTGAGAAATTTTGAAAAATTTAAACTTGGTTTTGAATTATAATTTGAATAGTTGAATAAGTAAAGTTATTTGGGAACTATGGAAAAGCTTGAAAAGTTAATAAGAATAATAATGGGTCTTTTATAAAAAGATAGTTGATAGGATGTTGAATTGTTGGTTTTGAGAAAAGTAAACGGATATTGGACCATTCTTCCTAACTAGTAATTTTGGGACGAAATTCTTTTAAAGGAGGAGGAATGCGACGACCTGGAATTTTCGAGCATTTAAAATTGGAATATTTAATTGATTTTAAATATTCAATAGAGTAATTTTAACTTGAATTACGAATATCGTTATTTATTTGATAATTACAATATTGTATTAAATAAGTGAAGTTGGGTAAAACGTTGAATCTGAAATTTCGAAGCCTACTAAGGATAATAGAAGTTTTAAAATTGAATTTAACAGTGAATTGTTCAGTTTTGAAATTTTATTGTTTCAAACTGAATTTAAAAATAGCCTTCCGAGGCACAGTCTTGGAATTCGACGAAACCAATTCCATTGGATCCGTAATATTGTATTATTATCGAATTTCAATTTTAGTTGTGATTGGAGTTGTTGTATGAGTATAGGATATATTAACACATTGAAATTTATATTGAGACGAATTGAATTTAAATAATATATATATATGAATCAACTTTGGCTGTAATTCTGCCCATCGGCCTGTTTCCTCTCTACATCAGGACTTTTTGCTTCCACTATAGCAAAGCTTCTTCTGCATGCCTCCTTTCTTTCTTTCAAATCACGTCGCCCCCCTTCTTTTCTTTTCAGCCGAAATTTTTCGATATAAAATATATAAATAAATATCTACATATGAAAATGGCGATAGCCTTATCCCCTCTTTCCCTTTCTTAAAATCGAATACGAGCCGCATAGAAAAAAAATCGAAATCAAGTTCGATGATGGCCGACAAAACTTTCAATTTTCCCTAACCGAATTCCAAATCTTTCCTCCCAGTTCGATTCAAGGTAATCCAATTGAAAAATCAAAGCGCGATCACCGCTCGAGGGTGCGGCAAAGTTCGCGAAAGGTGACGCGAGTGCAGGCAAGTCGAATCGCGAAGGTGGTTTGGTGGTTTCCCCTCACACTCGGTTCTCGTTGACTTCGTCGAGCTTCGACACTGCGTGTTGTCAACTATGGGGGAGGTTCGAGTGACGCGTGCGCGAGTTGGTCTGGGTAGATGCCGGGAAAGCGCGCGTTGGAATTGAGGCAGTAAGGTATTGATTTTCATCTTTCATATATATAAATATGTATATTTATGTAGGACATAAATTTATATTGTAGAAATTATTCTTAAAGCAAGATGCATAAAATTATTTATTTTCAGACTTGAGGTTTATACTTACTAGTAAATTAAATGTAAAATTTTTTATTAACACTTTACAATTTTAAAGTGGATTTCAATTCGAACAAATTTGTTTAAATAAAATTTATAAATAAACGTTAATAGATTGTCCAATATTTTCAAAATATTTTAAAGGGAAAATTATAAGGTTAACCTTAAATCACTAGTTCATTAAGTTAATTAAAAGTTAATTGATTTGCTTGATTTCTTAAAATATTAATAAAATGTGAAATTGTTATCCAAGGTTTGAAGTCATGAAAAATCTAGTCGGATTGGATGGATTGCAAAATGAAAATCAAAGGTGAGTTAATCTCACTCAGTTAAATTCAAATATAAATGATTAAATTTAAGTAATTGTTTGGATGGTTGAATTGACTGATGTGCTGTAGTATGGTATATTTTGGGATTGATATTTATATTGTGCTAACGTCTATGGATGTAGGGAAAACAGGTTGGAGGGATCCAACTGGACCCCTCAACATTTATTTAAATTATTTAATATTTTATGTTGTTATTATTTGATATTCTATGATGAGTTATATTAGAATATTGAATATTATGGTTTGATTGGATATATTTGGGTGTAATGAATTACCAAAATATATAAATTGGATTGTTGGGAAGAAAATAAAAGGAAGTAAATTTGTAAGCGAAATAATTATAGAAAATTTGTATAATTAAGAATGAATTGAAAAGAAATAGAAGTAATATGAAAATAATAATAAATAACTTCAAGTATGAAAAGAAAAAGAATTTTGAATAAAACGAAATTAATGAATAGTAAACTTAAGTTATATCAATTAAAGGAATAAAGGATTATTTTAAAATTCAAAGTTTAAATCTATTTAAAAGGATAAAGAAGTAATTGAGAAATCTAAAAATTGGAATTTCCAGTTAAAAGTATTCTAAATCATAATTAAGGATTTAAATCTGAAAATTAATGGATTTTGGAAAAAGGGGAGTAAATTGGAAATCAATTTGAAAATTGATTCAAGTGTTCGAAATTGGTAATTTAAAGAAGAATGTGAAGAGAAGTATATTTCTCTGGATAGCCAAGTACGTTTTCAAAGTAAGTTTTTATATATAAGATAAAAGTTTAATGTTATTTTAAAAAGCATGTTTTAGAAAATTTATTATTTCTAAATGTTTATATCTTAAAGTAAATATTTTTCAAATCTATTATCGTAGTAATTATTTATGGTGACTTGGTATTTTGTTTTAAAAAGAGAAATTTAGTTCTATATTCTAAAAAGTAGCTTTACTTTTATTATTTTTAATATATATATATATATATATATATCTATAATAAAGCCTTAAAGTAGTTTTTAATTTAAATATTTAAAAGTATATTTTATAATAAGGTGTTTTAAACCATTTTAAAATCTAAGTGTTGTACTTGGTGATTTCAGAAGAAATAGAAAATATTTAGGAAATTTATTCAGAAAAGGAAGATAGTTTCGAAAACTGTTTTTCAAAGGGGTTTGAAAAGTGAAAATATATCTTTGTGGAGATATTTTTGAGATAAATAAATAATTTGGGAGATTATTTATTGTTTGATGGATGTTGTAAATGTTAATTGATAGTTAAATCACCGACTATCAATATTGGACAAATGCGTTAATCATTTCAAAGAGACCGAGATCGAGATTTATTTCTCGAAAACCACTTCGATCTAGTTTGTACGTTTCGTGGAAATGAGTTTGGATTCGAAGATGGAGTAGTGAAGTGCAAGGGCTAGTTGCTACTAATCCTGAGGATATTTCCAAAATGGATGTAGTAGGAATAGTTCCTTCGGTTCCGTTCGAATCGGGGACAGACTTGTATGGATGAATGCTCTCGGGACATCGTCAGGCGGACGATGGGCATTCTAAGGGATATTGTTCTAAAAGTTAATGCTTAGCCTCAAGCCTCATCAAATGGGAATGACTGAAATCAGGGGTTATGCAGCAAGGCTAGGTGGGTAGCACCCAAGCAGGGTGAGGTCATCCCTGTCTTGATGTCCCTTTTTATTTCGGCTTAGTGGGCGGTTGCTGATCCCAACTGCGGGGTGATCTCACTCGGGATTATCCAGTAAAGGGTAGTCCCGGTCTTGTGTTGCAGGGGAGCGGGCGTACTCCTCGGTACTGTGATCTAGGCCACGTACTATGACAGGTGGTACCCCAATGCCTAGTCATTAGTTGGAAATCCATTCTCCCTACGAGCCTTGTACGAGTTTTGTTTGTATTACCCAATATGTGGCTAGTAGCTGGAATTTAATAATGTAACAATTTCGGCTGTTTTATAAGTATTTGTAAATAGACCCTATTATAATATCAGAGGATTTCTATAAAAATTGTTTTAGCTATCATAAGGTAAAAACCCGACATGTTTATTTGTGGCGTGGTCATAAGAGATGCTTTTGTTTTCAAAGGATTTTTGAAACTTTAATAATCAATTGAGTGTGTTTTTCTCACGCTGGTATTCCAGACTGACTTGGGTGTTATTTAACTATAATGCGTGGGTCAGACCGAGTATTATAGGATACAGGATATGATGCTGTGGAGCTCATGAGACGAGTCGGATGACGATACGTACTTTCGTACTTGTTCTATATAATTCCGCTGTGTTGAGTAGTTGTGTATTCAGTTGTATGTTGTTGTTGTTGTTGTTGAACACTGATGATGTACTTTGATGACGATGTATGTATAAACCAGATATAGTTTTCTTTTGTGTAAAGATCTGTTATTATATATTATATTTTATTCCGCTGCGATGGTTTGATTTTGTAGTTGTTTTCTATTTTCTTCTTCTACCTCTTCTTCTTTAACCCAAATTGTTCGTATTTCTGTACAACTTGAGTTGATTTAGGTAGAATAGTGTTGACTCAAGGGGTACGGATTTGCGGGCTGTTACACAAACATTTCTCTAGAAATTGGAAGGACGCAATTTTATTGAGGGGGGAGTCTGTAACAACCCTAGTTTTTGTGATTTCCTGTAATATTAAATCATAACGGTGTTTATAATTTAATATTACGAACTAAAAATAAATTGAAGATTTAAATTGTTTATTCAGAATAAACAATGGATTTTAAAAATAAAATGTGAAAACAAAATTTTGGAAACTTTACTGCATTTATTTGAGAGAAGAATGAATGGGAAATGATTTTTTTTGTGTAAATGCAATAATTTTTGTAATTATTGTCGATTATGTCTTTTAATAATTTTTAAAGAAAGTATTTGATTTTATAATGTTGTTTTTTTTGAATAAAAAGATGAAATTCGATTTAAAATGAGTTTCGATCATGAAATTGAGTTTAAAATGGTTTGTTATATTTTATACACAAGACAATATTTTTTGTGTAATTTTTGGAATCAAAAATGAGGTTTTATGTATTTATTTTTGTAAATTGTAATATTTAAATAAAATAAGGTTTTATTGATAAAAATAGATTTTTAAAAGTTAAAATAAATTTTATCCTATAGTAAAAACAATTTTGTTTATATACACTTTTCTGTATACATTTTACTTGGTTTAAAATAAGAAAAGTGTGCGTTTTGGTTAAATAAGAGAAAATATGTGTATTTACTTAGTAAATTTTCACTAAGTATAGTTTTGGGCCTTTTGGTATAGGGTTTGATCCTTAATACAATTCTTGAATTATCAGGTTGAGAGGAAAACATACTGTACGTAGTTTCTTTCTATCTTTCATTCTTTTTCTCTCCTTCTCAAATCAACAGAAAGGAAAATAATGGCTTCTCGTTATCAAAAAGAAAATTTGCTGTTAGCTAAATTAAAAGAAAAAAAGCTTGTAAACCAAGATGTTTGTCTAAGAGATGTTTGTCATTGCGGCATATTTGTCCTTCGAGATGTTTGTCTAAGAGACGTACTTATTTGTCCTTCGGGACGTTTTTCTAAGAGACATGGCGCCTTATTTTGAGAGCAATACTTGGCAGGCTTCGGTCATCTGCACGTGTTATATCTTTGAGATGATTTCATTGAAGTTTGTGATTTCCTTTGTGTATCGCCCTTTTTCGGACTTGGTCCTTTGAACCAATCGATATATATTGTGGCAATTACCTTTTGGGAATTTGAACCCTTGTGAGTTCTATCTTTGAGATTTGAGTTTCTTGCACTGGCGTTATATGAGATTTGCCTTTTGGCATTTACTTGAGATTTTATTCTCCTCTTTGGAGGTATATTTACCTTATGGCATGTTTGAGATGGGATCCCTTTGTGCATATTTTGGGTTTGTCGGTATGGCGGGTTTATGATTTCCCCTAAACCATATTTGATGTTTTATGAAATGCCGATTATATGTGGCTTGCTACATTTAATGTTTTACAGGCTATTCTATCTCTTTTGAGGTTGTATGTTGTGTAGTGATACCATTCCTCACATGAAGTAACCATACCATACTTATAATCATGCTTATACTTAGTATTGTTCCTTCTTGTTTAAGGAGAACATTACCCTCATCCTTATGCATCTATTACTGCTTATCCTTATAAACTGATATGTTTAGCTAGACTAACCTATGTATTTTATACTCGGGTCAGATCGTGATGTTTCGTATTAGATACTTACTTTCGGACTTTACTTGATGCTTCCGCCTTGGACTTCAACTTGTCTCTTTCTGTTGTAATCTTATAGTTGTTCTGTATAACTCTAATATGTATTCATTGTTTTTAATCTTGTGTATATTGTGGTCGTTA
Organism: Allium cepa; assembly: GCA_030765085.1. Lineage (NCBI taxonomy): Eukaryota > Viridiplantae > Streptophyta > Magnoliopsida > Asparagales > Amaryllidaceae > Allium > Allium cepa. The sequence continues at coordinate 783,626,569 of CM060940.1, read as the reverse complement.
TACCACTTATGATGTATTATTTGTATTGTATTGGAATGTATCTGTATATATATATGTGTGTGTGTGTGTGTGTGTGTGTGTATTTGTTGATCTGTGATGTGTTATGCATGTGAGTTGTTGTATTTTGTTCTGATAGATCCTTCAGCCGCCTATGACTTTGTGTTAAGTATTTATTGGATTTGTCGATCCACTTGAGCATGAAAAAATATATGCATGTGCATGTGCTATATCTTTAAGATGATTTCAATGATGTTTGTGATTTCTCTAGTGTATCGCCCTTTTTCAGAATTGGCCCTTTGAACCATTTGATATATATTATGGCGATTACCTTTCGGGAATTTGAACTCTTGTGAGTTCTATCTTTGAGATTTGAGTTGCCTACACTGGCGTTATATGAGATTTTCCATTTGGCGTTTACTTGAGATTTTATTCTCCTCTTTGAAGGTATATTTGCCTTATGGCGTGTTTGAGATGGGATCTCTTTGTGCATATTTTAGGTTTGTCGATATGGCGGGTTTAGGATTTTCCCTTAACCATATTTGATGTTTTATGAAATGCCGATGATATGTTGCTCGCTACATTTAGCATTTTATGGGCTATTCTATCTCTTTTGAGATTATATGTTGTGTAGTGATACCATTCCCACATGAAGTAACCATACCATATTTATACTCATGCTTATACTCGATATTGTTCCTTCTTGTTTAAGAAAAACATTACACTCATCCTTATGCATCTATTACTGCTTATCCTTATAAACTGATATGTTTAGCTAGACTGACCCGTATATTTTATACTCGGGTCAGACCGAGATGTTTTAGATTAGATACTTACTTTTGGACTTTACTTGATGCTTCCGCCTTGAAATTCAAATTGTCTCTTTCTGTTATAGCCTTATAGTTGTTGTGTATAACTCTGATATGTATTCATTGTTTTGATTCTTGTGTATATTATGGTCGTCATACCACTTATGATGTATTATTTGTATTATATTGGGATGTATCAGTATATACGTGTGTGTGTGTGTGTGTGTGTGTGTATTTGTTATTTTGTGATGTATTATGCATGTGAGTTGTTGTATTTTGTTTTGGTAGATCCTACAGCCGCCTATGACTTTGTGTTAAGTATTTATTGGATATGTCGATCCACTTGAGTATGAAAAAAATATGTATGGCATTCGTCGACGTATTCACTAGATATATAAGACAAGGCCATAGATGGTCGCTCCTAACCGGCCCTGTTCTCTGCATTAGAAAATGGTATTACCCAGTAATACTCTTTGTTAATGTGGGTCTCGGGGTGGGGCGTTATAGGTTTTGTTGAAACTTATGGATTGAAGTCCCACGACTTGGCTTCCAAAGCCGATTGTGTTTGTAAATCATTTTAGGGAAGAAGCATGGTTTTGATTGACAATATTTGAGAAAGGAGGAAGACGATGAAAATCTGTTTTTAGAGGAAAAGAGGGTGAAAAAGGAGAAACGATTATGGAAAAGTTTGAATAGAACGTGCGCTTGTCCTTGAGACAAAAGTTTAATTTTACCGTCCGTGAAAATTAAAAGTTATTTAACTTCTTCCTTTAAACTAATTTTATCTTTTGAAAATGTAGTTAGTTGATTATCATTATAATATGTAAAATTGATCTAGTTGTTTCATAATTATTTACATATAATATTTAGCTATGGAACGTTATTGAACAATTCTTAAAAATGATATTTTGTCTATATTGTATATATTTGAATTATCAAATGAAAGAAAGGGATTTCGTAATGTCATATGTGAAAATTAAACTATTATCTTATAATAGATTAAAAAAATAGCTATTTTATTGTAAATGCTAAGCAATATTTGAATATAAATAATTATCTTGTTGTTTCTAGAAAATGTATTTTTTATTCATCTTTCTTTTAGGATTTATTTTTATAATATAAACTATATGTTTTTAGTATTTCGTATTTAAGCATAGATTCAACTACTTACATTTATCTCTTTTTTGTAGTAGTTTCTGATTTCTTATCTTCTTTATGTTAATTTCGATGATTTGAATAAGTTACCGTTGATATAAATTTGATTAGTGTTTTAGGATGATATAGTGATTTCATCGTTCTTAATGGATTTGTGATATTTTATATTGATATTTTTATTTATTTCTATGCGATGAGAAATTTGAATAATGGGATTAGTGTTACCATTTGGTACGGGACTTTCCATAACACTTTTTCGGTTATTCGTCGGACTTTCATGTGTAGATATCTGGTGTGGACTGAGTGCAGTTTATGAGCTTTTTATAATCATCCAAATAACATGTGGTGGTATGAGATACCGTTATGTTATTTGTATGATTATTCATTGCAAGTAAATATCACTCAATCGGGGACTACTCATGTATATGATGATACTCACCGCGATAACTATATTATAGTCATGTGGTGACTTATGGATATAGTTATGTTTCGGCAAGGGATTAGAGATCTAGTGTATTTTTGTCACGTGGTGAGTTACATGGAGCCCAGTGTCGGCTTATGATTGGAGCTATATGCATATATTATATATGAGTATTATATGCCATCCACTTTTGCCTAGCTCTCTTTATGGTTCGAGAGTGAGCCGGATTGGCCAGTACCTATCCTAGCGGCCTGATCAAGGGGTCATGTCCCAGATCCATGACACCATTGTTGGATATTTTGGTTGTGCATCACAAGTTTGGGAGTTGGTAGGGTAGGTACCTTATAGCCCCTTGTTTCACATAGGTTAGCAGTCTGTTACCTAAAGGGGCAGAGTAAGGTCATGACCGAGGCTACACATAGACGAGCCATTGATGTATAGGGTCATGATGTTTGTCAAGGTAACGGAAGACTATAGGGATGGACGGTACTCTACGGGAGGCGAATAGTCCTGGATCCTCGGAGCATGTTATGTGCCATCGTCTCCCTTTCTGGTTCAGGGTTGTAGTGCATTGTGGATTGGCATATATTATTCACTATCCCTTGAGGTGACCATAATGAAAATAGGATGAGTCTAAAGTAGAGTCAGTCCCTGTTATATCCATACTATTAGATGATTTGATATTTTGAGATAGCCTGGATTATTGATTGTGATTTGGATTGTGCTGGATTATATTTATGGTTTGTGTATCATTGGATATTATTTGGATGATTTGACGGCTATCTTACATTATCTATTGCTTTGTAGTTTTGTTGATATTATATTTAAGTATTGATGTGTGTCAGTCATATTCCCTTGATTATTTCATTCTACGTGGCGAGGTTGAATTTTATGGATGATTCACCCAATGGATATAGTCTTCTTGATTTCTATTGATGTGTTTCTATATGGGTGATGACATCTCTTGATATTAATATTGAATTGGTTTCATATGAGAATTGAGATATTTAGGTGATGTGATGCCATGATGATTGTTTATGACATCATGCATAATTTTTATAATTATATAAATCCTTTGATATACCTTCTAATGAAATATGTATAATAGAGGAGTCATATATTAAAAAAATTTGTATGTTATATATATAAAATTAACTGACTATGTTTAATTGACTCTGATTTGTATATTGTTGATCGCATTACAGTGAGTTGATGTCATTTGATTCATGTTGTGCTAATATTGAATTCGTTATACAATATATATGTATATATATTACATATGTTATTGTTGCAATTTTGACTGTGTGAACTTTGTTTATTCCGTATATTATGTATCGTTCTGTCCTGGAGGCACATGTGCTTATTCCTTTGAGTCATTATTGTATACATATAGCTGAGCTATTTATTTAGTGCTTTAATACGTAACAGCATTAGTCCAAAGAAAAGTTCACGTATGTACCACACATAGCCTCATTCTTCGTATTATTTGACAGTATTACTCCGCAATACCCTTAGATGGTATGGGTATAGAGGTGGGGTGTTTACATTTCCAATTTCGGTTAAGTCTTCCTTCATAAACTCATTTCCAACCGCCACCTAGTCGACGCTGCGCCTATCACTAGCACAATCACCATCGATGACACATTGCTAGATCTCACCATCATTCTCATTTGATCCATACTGAATTCATTCATCCTCACTCACTTTCTTGGGATCTGGGTTCGAATCTAAAGGTGGAATACCATCATATGATTTTTACATCATGAATGATGCAATGGCACCACCATTAGTTGCCACCCTTATCATGCCATGACCGGAGGAAATGAGGTATTCTTCGATCATGGCTGTCCACTTTCCTACACTTCATCTTACATGACATGGTCAAGGCCTAGGTGATCTTAGGAAAAATTTGGACCATACTCATTGCCAACACTAAGAATTAATGGCTTTCCATTGAGTTTTATCATCCCTTCCAACACTTGGTATTTTCCTCGAGTGTTCATAGCTTATGCCTTGGGTTTTTTGCAAGGTTGGCTCTTGGATTGTATTGATGCCTAGTCTTTTCACATAAAGTGTGTTATGGGAGATCTCATTAAATTTTGATCGAACATGAATCAATAGCCAAACTTTTGTGAAATGATTCGGAGGAATGGTCGCATTGAATGCACTATGATGCCTACGTTGGATTTATGTACTCCTACACAGAAAGCTTGGTGTCGCTTAAGATAATGGTTCTATTATTATTACTCTATGATAATGGGTAAGATCTGACACATTGTTCCATCATCTGATAGAGCTCGTTTATTAGCATGAGCGAGCTATCTACAAAGAGTGATCCATTATCCTTACAGCATTCGCTATCAAGCTATTCAGTTCAGAATGACTTGATGATCTCCTTACCTTAAAAGTTAGCACTGATCCATCTACTCCTTCCGAGGCTAGTTCATCTATTGCTCAAGCCTCTATGTCTAATCCATTTGGAGAAATAAGTTCTATAACACATGAACTTCAAATGCAAGTCATTCTAGTAGCACACCCTTAAGACATGCCTACACTGGCTAAACAACATGACCTAAGTTTCCTAGATATCCTTTTAGACCAAACTCCATCACCATAGACTACGGAATCACTATATTCTATCTAACACCGTCACGAGATTTCAGAGAGCGATATGCTATTTCCAAAAATAAATCAATGAGAACACAACCCACTTTAGGGATACACTATGTGCAATAAGTATTTGTGCATAGGTGGAGTCATTCAACCATTCATTGAGTTCCTAATATTATTCTTGCAAGAGATTAGGCTGGCTCCGTCGTAGGTGCGCCCCAATGGATACGCTCCACTCAATTCCTTATACATCCTCTTGAAAATGAGATTAAACCATCACCTAAAATTCGAGGAGCTTACTTATTTTCTAATCCTAAAAATGAGATCGGAATCGTCTTCATTACTAATCGTTGAATCTTACAACCACTGTAAAGTTATTGTGGTGCTCCATAATAAACAAAATTACTTCAAAAGCAAATACTTCTTTGTTCACTATCATTATGGCTTTAACTACTTCTGGTTGTCTGAGGGCAAGTCTCTTTATCCATCATCCTTCCTTCATCTAGATTTTCCATATCCAAATGCTTAACTTATCCTATGTTCTTCATAGATCTTTCTGATCGAGACAATAGCAGCGTACATGCTAATACTCTAATGCTCCTTTAAGGAAGTCGAGCACTAGTTCCATACTACCTTCTTCTTGCTCATCAATAATAAGCTTTGCTAATATTGTCATTTACACCCCGATGGAGTTGTTATTCCTTTATGCTCCCATCCAAGAATTTTCAAGTAGCTATTGGGCCTTCTACTCCCATTCATGATTCTGGTAATGATAATCAAAGGAATGGTAAGGCCAAGGAGGCAAAGTAAGTATTGATGAAGGAGAAGAAAGAGCAACGAAAGAAAATGTGGTAAGAGAAGGAGATAAAGGAAGAGGAGGTGAAGAGGAAAGAGAAAAAGAAAGAGAAGGAGAAAAGGAAAAGAAGTAGAAGAAGAAAAGGAAGGAGAAGAAGAGAGGGAAAGAGGAGAAAGAAGAGAAGGAGAAGAAGAGGGAGAAGGAAAAAGGAAGGAAAAGAATAGGGAGAAGAATAATTTGAAGAGGGGGATGACATAGGAGATGTAGAAGATGATGACGATGAAGGTCTAGGTGAGAATGAGTTATACGGGAAGACATTCGCGAAGGCGATATAGTTCATGTCCCGTCTAGTCCGACTCGATTGGTTATCAAGTCATCTCAACAAGCTCTCGGTGCAAATCTGGCACCGACTGGTGAGGTGACACCACCTGTGGGCTTTGGGAGAAAATCTTTGGTTTATTGAGTGATATTGGCATTCTTTCGGCCTTTGGTTCTAGGTGCGCTACCAATGAAGACATTCTGAATGCACAGTTTTGTGTGTATTTAGCTTCCTATCTCGGGATATCCTTAACGAGGGTGATGAAACCCTATCCTTGCAACTCCTCGAACATGGTCCATATAATACTTTGGGAAATCAACACTCTGCACTCACTCTTAATCTAGAGCTTTAGTTCTGATATACTCCTTCTTTTTAGATACAATGAGGATACAATGTTATAGCTATCTCTGCTTAAGCATGAGCCACCACTGCTCATCAACTTAGGACACTTATATGCAACATCCTAGGCCATACCAAGAGCCTAAAGATGAAAGAAGGAGAAAATATATATAGCATTGGGATATGTAACTACTCGCACGTCCCGACATGAATCAAGCCTAGAAATATGAGTTGTTGGGATATTTAAAAACGTTACAAAACATAATTGCAGAGATAGAGTTCTAAGACATTCTACACTTTTAGATCTCATAGCGATATGAATTAAAGTATAAATATAGAAATATAGACATTTAATAAAAACAATCTCCAAAGTACTTGATTTACAATTTTATTACTTCCAAATTACAATACAAGTTTAACGACATATATACAACAGGAAATTACATGAAGAAGAATTAAATGATTTGGAGAACTCTAACATGAAGCTCCTTCTTCCACATACTATATGACTTAACTGCTAACCTTTTATCCAATGGTGATGGAAAATTGAAAGAAGGGAGTGAGTCAGACAAAAGACCGGTGAATGAGAACATGAATAATAAGATGATTAAGTGCAATTAAATCTAAATCTACTATAAGTGATATAGAGTGCATATACACCGTTCGTGCAATCCTAAGGTCATATACCGAAGATACTTATCTACCTCAGTGGGTCAATCAACAAATCAAGTCCCACATGCTTAATCGGCCAAATTGGACTCCATATGTCATATTTCTACATAGCAAAAAGGCATCTCCTGCACTACTTCTGAACCCACTATGTATGGATCCTTTAGTGCTAGGCCATATCTAGTCGTTCGTTGTAACATCCCGCCTTTTCGCACACTTTAAACCGACACACATGCCAATTCAAAGCATACGTAAGGGCGGATTGTTATGGGGTAAATAAGAAAAACAGAGAAGAAATAAAACAAAATAGAATCTCACAGCGGAAGGATAAAATATAATAATCAATTTACAGTTCATGATAACTGTTTACAAAATATTTATTTTACTTATACAATGAATATCAGAGTTTACACATACCAATACAATCAATGCAGCGGAAATTTAGAGGGTGGTGCAATACTATAGATAATAATAATACGGCTCCTTCGTTTTCGTCCTTCAAAGCTAAAGTCTTCGATCCTGAAACGCTCGGACTGACCCGAGCGAATTTGAAAAGACAAAAACACTCGAGTCAGACTAAAAGATCTTATGTGAGTTAAATTAACAGAAATAAATATGAGTACAGTAACTCAAGAGATGTTCGGGATTTACATCTCCTAAGGATCCGTTAAACTATTTACTATGTAGTATATTGCGCTATTATAATAGTGTCTATTTATAAAATAAACTTACTTTTAAATAGCGTTAAGGGGTTACCCATATAGCCCTTAACACAAATAATGCCAATAGTCTATACAGTACCGTAATACCTCCTGATCGGGAAGCTACCAGAGGATACTCCATAGGTACGACACAAATAGAAACTCATAGTAAAGGCTCGGTATGGTAGGTGACACGGCACAACTAGGCAATGCCAGGGTAGATATACCAATTGCTATCCAGGCTGGTGGAAACGCGTAGCCGCAGTTACCGCCCACCTCGGACTAACTCCCCAAAATCAAAATATAGAAGTGGCCACTGAATCAAATCCAAGTCAAAGTATAATATCGAAGAGGAGCGTCCGATCAGAGGAATGACCTCATTGGCCTGAGAATCGCTCCTGTTTTAGCCACCTTATGCCAACTCACGGGAGTTGGGTCCACGTATTTACCTTACAGGAAACGTCGCCACCACCTACTTCATTCTGGAATCTCCACCACGTACACGGTTAGTCAAAGTGGTTTTCGGTATCGACAGAGAGTATGTCCATATCTGATCCCGGTCTCTTTGCCAACCCATCGTTATTATAACACCGCGGTTATTTAAAAACAGTTTACACTTTAAAACCAGAATATAATCCCTTTCAAAACCATAATATTACGATATCATTTCTTCTTTAAAAACACAAACAATTTATTTTCATATTATTTTATAAAAGCCCAAATCAATGATATCGTTTCCCAAATAAAATTTTCCTTTCCAAAAATTATGTCACTTTTTATTATTTAATATCCCATGTAACCAATATTTTGTTTGTAACTTTCAACATAATACTTCGAAATCCATAGTTTTTAAAACCATTACTTTCAAAACTAAATGGTTTGGATATTCAATGGTATGCGAATTAAAAAGGTTTAACTTTACTGTTGCTTTATAAAGAATAAATTACATGGCTTTCCAAATATTTCTTCTTTTAAAGTTAAACCAAAATCCAAAATATTACTTCAAGTCCCAAAACCATTTCAATTTTATATATATTTATATCCATTTTTGAGCATTAATATTTCAACTAAAGTTGGATTTTTATCCTTTCAAAATCAATATTCTATTAATTAATCTTGACCATTCCCATAAAATCCATAATTAATAAGACTTCAATTTCTAGTAAAATATATATATATATATATATATATATATATAGAATTTTTCCACTTCAAATTATACTAGAATATCCATTTCTATTTATTTGGGAAAATCCAATTACAAATATCATATCTTAAAATTTCCAACTTTACATTTAAACATAGGATATAAATTTAACAAACTCCATTTTTTAAATTTTTTCCATTTTCAATAAAGAAATTTATATTCCTTTTAATTTCAAAATTTCAACTTCATAGGTATATAAATATGGAATAAAATATTTATACAATATAAATTTAAGATTTATAGACCGTATTCAATCCAAACCATAGAAATCAAATTAAAATAGTTATATATAGACCGCGGTGCCTGTATATAATTTTCTATCCTATGGTCAAGTGATACGGATATTTATCATTTCAATCCGCAATTTAAAAAAATAAAACTTTGCGGTTTTATCATTTCAAACCACAATCCCGAATGAAATGTAAAATGTATGCTAACTTGCAGTTTAATGATATCAAATAAAACATCCATTCAACAACACATTCATCATCCAGTCACAAACATCAAGCAATATCAACCAATAACAAAATATGTTTGGGAATATACAACAGGTAATAATTGGCAGTTTAATTCAAATTATATTTATCAACTATAAATCTAACAGTTTATTTTCAGTGATAATTGACATAACTGTTAACTAGCAGTTCTTATGCAAACAATAATTTCTAACAGCCAATTAATACGCAATCAATCAATTTAATTAACAGCTAAATTCAAAAAAATGCAATTCAACAGATATGGGTGAAATAACATGCCAAAAGCTCATAAATAAATTTCTATTCATTTCTAAAATTTATTTAACGAACATAAAAGCTTCTAGTAATTGTGAGTGAGTTAAAACACTCACTTTTTTGAATTTAAATCGAATTTAAATTCAATTTAAACTCAAAAATTCGCCCGTCTCAGAATTTGTCCAAACCAGCGTCATCGAGTCCGGAATTAAATCACGATCCTAACAAAAGAAATTTCGTGTGAATCCGACTTCGTATGAGAAAGTTATGGCGAAAAATGATGATTGAATTCAAATAAATAAACGACACATATTTCACTCACAAATTTTATGTGCCACGTCATCTGAAGGATGCGCAACGTCTCCCTGCCCATGATTCACGGCCCCTAAAGAACGCACGCACGCACGTTCCCAGGCCGCCCCAATTATCACCAACCCTAGTCGAATTCTACAGCCCAATCTAGCCGTTGATACTCGAAACAAAATACATAGATGTACTCCCCTCCGTTCCCTCGTCAAAACCCAGAAACAGTTTCTCCATCCGACGAAATTTTGTGCGATGATGATGAATGGTTTTGGGGCTGTTTGAATTTATTCTGGATGAACGACAGCTCCAATTGAAAAACGAATTGCACCAGTAGATTACGCGCATCGAATACTTCAACATATATTTTTTTGAGAATTTTCTGAAATTTTTGAGTTTTGACTTTTGATTTTGAACTGTGGATAGATCTGGAAGTGGATCTGAGATGTATACATTTGGGGAAGAGGAGAGAGTGAAAAAAATGAACGTACAGCAAATGAAAAAGAAAGGAGCTAGGGTTTATAACTGCATATTTATAGATAGGCTAGAGGTAGGGTAGCTAGACTGGATACGCGAACGTACGGAATAAACTATGACCCAAAAAGCCCGCTATGCTTCCGGAACCGAATTTGTTAAAACTATATATCCAGATAGGTATTTTAAAATGTTCTGAACGCGATGGAAAAAGTTTCACGTCCAAATTCGATCGTATGAAGAATTTATGCTGAAAACAATAATTTCAAATTCAATTTATTTCAATGCATAAATTTGAAGGCGTTTCGAGTCCGTACGATCAAACGACAGGTCCGATCGCTACGAAACTTGAAACATTATTATAATTCATCGTTACGGATCCGATGAAACTAGTTTCGTCAAAATCTGAGTCCGTGACAAAAATGGCTATTTTTAATATTTATTAAATAAATTAAATAAATTAAAAAATCAATTTTATTTTTCAACTTCCAGTATTGGCCAAACTTCATTACTTATATAATCCAATCAATTCCAAATGATTTATCAAGCCTGGATGTGAATTAAAATCTATAAATATATCAATTTACAGTGTTAATATCTGCACTTTCTTATTAATTGGGAATTATAAATTATATTCTAAAACTCAATTATTAAAGCTTATATTCTTATACTCTCAACAAAAATCCAATTAGGTAGATAGATTTGATTTCCATTCCAACTCATGATTGCAAATAAACTTTTACCATATATTAAATTTCAAATTATTAATAAACTTTATTCCCATTTATCCGCCTTAATTTATTTAAGGCAACCTTACATTAATATCTATTGCTATGGTTTCAAATTATTATTCCCTCCTTTTCTTAACTATTATCAATTCCAATCTTAATGAATTCAATATTATAAGTTTGATAAATCTATTAAATTCACTCAATTGTTTACAAATTTCATTTTAAATTCAATAACATAATAATTAACGTTAGAATCCGTTTTATTATGCATAAATTCCAAATTTTACTGTCCCAAATTATCTTCTTTTCATTCATATCAATTGTCAATTTCATAAGAAAAATTAACATTTGGTTCATACTTTTTTACAAATAACTCCAATTTCTTCCAAATAATAATTACATAAACTATTTAATATTAAATCCATTAAATTGCAATAAATTCAATTGATTGCAAACAAATTTGGATTTTTATTTGGTTATACACAAAATTTCCGTTATCACTTACCTAACAAAGTTATTATCACTTATGATCTCATTGCATTCACATTTTCACATTTCCACGTACTGATTTCTTTACTTTATTCTACATAATTTATTACAAATGGGATTTTCTTTGGTTTTCATCTTATCTGTATTTAACGTTTCTCAACCACCAATTATTTCACTTTAACTGCGGTAAATTGGCGGATAAATTGAATAAATTCCCAAAATTTAAAATAACAAGAAACAAGAATAGGTAACATACAATAGTCGTTAAATCTAAATTCTAGTCACCTAAATAGGCTTTTATTACTTGCAAATAAATATTACTATTTATTTTCATAGTACCAATCTCAATAATCATCCCATTTAATTTGCTTAGGCCATTTATAGTCCACTATACATATCTACATAAATGGGCAATTTATTCAATTTATTAAGTATCAAATTCTATTAAGCCCTGTTTATATTTACATGCATTCTTCTATTACTTTACAAAATGGAATAACTTTTAAACTCATACACTTAATAACAAAACCGTTATAAATCCAATAAATTCCAAATCGTAGTTTGTACATATTTTACACAACTATTATGATTTCTCACAAACGTTGAATTTATTAAATGACCATTTATTAAAATTTAATTCCCTTAATTGAATCAATTGCTTATTATTATATATTCATTTCATTCTACCATTCCTTCCCATTATAAATTCATTAACGTATTTACACATCTCTATCTTTCAAATATTAATAACCAAACTTGATTACAAACACTGTCCTTATCAATCTTCATAAATTTGTTTGTTTCTTAAAATTAACTTTAAATCAAATTGTGACAATTTGCATTATCCACATTTATCGTCATAAAATTTATATTTTACACTAAATTGCAACCACTATACCAAATTTCTACATTTATTCTTAACCAAATTAGAAATTATATTAATTCATTTTATTAAATATCATAAATTTAACGGGTCGTTACAATCTCCCCCACTCAAAACTTTTCGTCCCTGAAAAGGAAAAAGAAGGGAGGAGGAAGATTTACAGTGCATCTTATTTCAAATGTTAACTTATAAACAATATTTTACTGGATTAATTTCCTTTAATGAAATATACTTGTTTTATAATCATTATATCCTTTAATACTTGAATTATTAAAGTTGGAAAAATACTTTCACAAAATTCTAAGTCCAAAATTTACGAAAATTTTTGGCAGAGTCTCCTTTGTACGGAGGGACTCTGGAGAAAATATAATATCCAAATATACAAATATATTACATATATATCCAAAATAAAATATCCCAACACGGGAAAATATATAAATAGCGCTTTAAACGTAATCCGGAAACGTACCTATTTGTCGGGCAATACGCTTATTATTATGGAACCAAAAGCAGTAGCAGTTGCTTCCATAACCTGTATTTTCTTATAAGCCTAAAAGGTTAAATATTTATTTTAAAATGAACTATTCTATTGGATTCAATCATTCATATCCAATCAAATGCAATAACCATACATTTTAACAAACAGCATACACCGCAAACAAAATCATTCAATCATACAAACAATTAGTTGTTAGGTTCAAATTCCGAAATTGTACGAAATGTAAAATAACTATCAAGTGCATCCTTTACTCAACAGTCTTAGATGGAACAAAGATAGATTATTTCTCCATCCAACAACTTCAAAATTCCTTACCCAACAACCATACATCAACCAAACAATTCAAATCAACACCAAAATAGCTTATTATACATTTATTTCATACTTCAGTGGTTTGATTTTCTTCCCTTCATTTATGAGGGATTTCTTTGTTCTTACAAGTTTTATTTTCCAATTACCACCAAATTTATTATATTTGTATTTCCTTTTTATTACTTAAGTTTATAAAATAATTCTCATTAATAACAACAAATATTTTGAATATCTTCCTTTCCTTACTCTTCACTTGTAAGATTTCCCTTAAATTCTTAATCTGCTAACATTCATTCTTATAAGTGGAAGTTTTTATTTATCTATTAACCATGGATTACAGTCATTTCAATTCTTCCTACTTTCCATTATATTGGAATAGGGGAGATTAAAACATACTTAAGTCAATAATCATACAATCAATTCTTATTTTGAATTTCATTTTATATACTTAGGTTCATATCATCTATTAATAATTCTTAACCCTTTTTCAGTAAAATTTCAATTATAACCTAAGTTTATACCATTAAATTCTTATTATAACAGTAATTTATTGAATACTTCATTTTTCTAAATTCCTACTTGTAAAATATTCAATTCCAGTTTCTCATTTAACACTTCAACTTTTATATTTGGGTAAGTTATTTATGTTAAGGAAATTGCAATTGAACTTATACAAGTTAAATCTCCATTCTTTAATTAAATTTAATGTTTATCCATATTACTCTTTGTCTCATGTGTATTCAAATTCCTCTTTATAGCTTTGCAATTATTCTCTTATTTCAATTAGAGGTTTCAATTCATTTATTACTTAACTTTTATTTCACTAACAATTTTTTAATGGGAGATTTTAGAATTAAATTCCGGGTTAAATCTCAATTTATTTCAAAATAATAGATAAATAAGTTCTTACAACTCAATATCTCTAATTATATTTAGAAAAATAAAAGAAAATTTTTAGAAAAGTTCAAAATAAATCTGCAGTAAAATTTGCTACAGTAGCCTTTCCCCTTCGAAACTCGAAAATGAAAGTCGATGATGCGGCCGTCATCACCGAAATTATTTTCCAGCGACAGAGAGGAAAGTACAAAATTTAATTTCTCCCAAAATCTTCTTTTTAAAACAATTCTTCCAAATTATATGAAATATTTATATAAGAAAATACTTATAAACCAAATCATTATATTTCATAAATTCTTTGAAAACAAATTTGGAAAAATCCCGGACTTAAGTTCTAAAATCTCCAATTTGATTTATTATAATTTCAACTTAGCTTCAGTTATTATAAATATTTTATTTCCTAACACCCAATCTATAGCAACCAAATATATATATATATATATATATATATATATATCTTTATAAAAATATTTTTATATATAGAAAATATAATAGGCAAAATTCTTTCATTCACCTATATTAAAACAAATATTATGTCGGTCTGTCCTATTAAGTGTTTAGAAATCCCTATTGATGACATAGCGTCCCATGCATCAACCAGAATTTATAAATACAAAGCGGAACAGATTAACACAATATAAAAATCTTTTTATTAATACTAACAAGTACGCTCTCTCCTATATATACACTCAGCGACTCCCATAGGATATTTCTACCCTATTAACAAAGAGTCAAACCCCACAAAGCCAAGGTTTATCGCTAAACCAAAGCTCTGATACCAGCTGTAACATCCCGCCTTTTCGCACACTTTAAACCGACACACATGCCAATTCAAAGCATACGTAAGGGCGGATTGTTATGGGATAAATAAGAAAAACAGAGAAGAAATAAAACAAAATAGAATCTCACAGCGGAAGGATAAAATATAATAATCAATTTACAGTTCATGATAACTGTTTACAAAATATTTATTTTACTTATACAATGAATATCAGAGTTTACACATACCAATACAATCAATGCAGCGGAAATTTAGAGGGTGGTGCAATACTATAGATAATAATAATACGGCTCCTTCGTTTTCGTCCTTCAAAGCTAAAGTCTTCGATCCTGAAACGCTCGGACTGACCCGAGCGAATTTGAAAAGACAAAAACACTCGAGTCAGACTAAAAGATCTTATGTGAGTTAAATTAACAGAAATAAATATGAGTACAGTAACTCAAGAGATGTTCGGGATTTACATCTCCTAAGGATCCGTTAAACTATTTACTATGTAGTATATTGCGCTATTATAATAGTGTCTATTTATAAAATAAACTTACTTTTAAATAGCGTTAAGGGGTTACCCATATAGCCCTTAACACAAATAATGCCAATAGTCTATACAGTACCGTAATACCTCCTGATCGGGAAGCTACCAGAGGATACTCCATAGGTACGACACAAATAGAAACTCGTAGTAAAGGCTCGGTATGGTAGGTGACACGGTACAACTAGGCAATGCCAGGGTAGATATACCAATTGCTATCCAGGCTGGTGGAAACGCGTAGCCGCAGTTACCGCCCACCTCGGACTAACTCCCCAAAATCAAAATATAGAAGTGGCCACTGAATCAAATCCAAGTCAAAGTATAATATCGAAGAGGAGCGTCCGATCAGAGGAATGACCTCATTGGCCTGAGAATCGCTCCTGTTTTAGCCACCTTATGCCAACTCACGGGAGTTGGGTCAACGTATTTACCTTACAGGAAACGTCGCCACCACCTACTTCATTCTGGAATCTCCACCGCGTACACGGTTAGTCAAAGTGGTTTTCGGTATCGACAGAGAGTATGTCCATATCCGATCCCGGTCTCTTTGCCAACCCATCGTTATTATAACACCGCGGTTATTTAAAAACAGTTTACACTTTAAAACCAGAATATAATCCCTTTCAAAACCATAATATTACGATATCATTTCTTCTTTAAAAACACAAACAATTTATTTTCATATTATTTTATAAAAGCCCAAATCAATGATATCGTTTCCCAAATGAAATTTTCCTTTCCAAAAATTATGTCATTTTTTATTATTTAATATCCCATGTAACCAATATTTTGTTTGTAACTTTCAACATAATACTTCGAAATCCATAGTTTTTAAAACCATTACTTTCAAAACTAAATGGTTTGGATATTCAATGGTATGCGAATTAAAAAGGTTTAACTTTACTGTTGCTTTATAAAGAATAAATTACATGGCTTTCCAAATATTTCTTCTTTTAAAGTTAAACCAAAATCCAAAATATTACTTCAAGTCCCAAAACCATTTCAATTTTATATATATTTATATCCATTTTTGAGCATTAATATTTCAACTAAAGTTGGATTTTTATCCTTTCAAAATCAATATTCTATTAATTAATCTTGACCATTCCCATAAAATCCATAATTAATAAGACTTCAATTTCTAGTAATATATATATATATATATATATATATAGAGAATTTTTCCACTTCAAATTATACTAGAATATCCATTTCTATTTATTTGGGAAAATCCAATTACAAATATCATATCTTAAAATTTCCAACTTTACATTTAAACATAGGATATAAATTTAACAAACTCCATTTTTTAAATTTCTTCCATTTTCAATAAAGAAATTTATATTCCTTTTAATTTCAAAATTTCAACTTCATAGGTATATAAATATGGAATAAAATATTTATACAATATAAATTTAAGATTTATAGACCGTATTCAATCCAAACCATAGAAATCACATTAAAATAGTTATATATAGACCGCGGTGCCTGTATATAATTTTCTATCCTATGGTCAAGTGATACGGATATTTATCATTTCAATCCGCAATTTAAAAAAATAAAACTTTGCGGTTTTATCATTTCAAACCACAATCCCGAATGAAATGTAAAATGTATGCTAACTTGCAGTTTAATGATATTAAATAAAACATCCATTCAACAACACATTCATCATCCAGTCACAAACATCAAGCAATATCAACCAATAACAAAATATGTTTGGGAATATACAACAGGTAATAATTGGCAGTTTAATTCAAACTATATTTATCAACTATAAATCTAACAGTTTATTTTCAGTGATAATTGACATAACTGTTAACTAGCAGTTCTTATGCAAACAATAATTTCTAACAGCCAATTAATACGCAATCAATCAATTTAATTAACAGCTAAATTCAAAAAAATGCAATTCAACAGATATGGGTGAAATAACATGCCAAAAGCTCATAAATAAATTTCTATTCATTTCTAAAATTTATTTAACGAACATAAAAGCTTCTAGTAATTGTGAGTGAGTTAAAACACTCACCTTTTTGAATTTAAATCGAATTTAAATTCAATTTAAACTCAAAAATTCGCCCGTCTCAGAATTTGTCCAAACCAGCGTCATCGAGTCCGGAATTAAATCACGATCCTAACAAAAGAAATTTCGTGTGAATCCGACTTCGTATGAGAAAGTTATGGCGAAAAATGATGATTGAATTCAAATAAATAAACGACACATATTTCACTCACAAATTTTATGTGCCACGTCATCTGAAGGATGCGCAACATCTCCCTGCCCATGATTCACGGCCCCTACAGAACGCACGCACGTACGTTCCCAGGCCGCCCCAATTATCACCACCCCTAGTCGAATTCTACAGCCCAATCTAGCCGTTGATACTCGAAACAAAATACATAGATGTACTCCCCTCCGTTCCCTCGTCAAAACCCAGAAACAGTTTCTCCATCCGACGAAGTTTTGTGCGATGATGATGAACGGTTTTGGGGCTGTTTGAATTTATTCTGGATGAACGACAGATCCAATTGAAAAACGAATTGCACCAGTAGATTACGCGCATCGAATACTCCAACATATATTTTTTTGAGAATTTTCTGAAATTTTTGAGGTTTGACTTTTGATTTTGAACTGTGGATAGATCTGGAAGTGGATCTGAGATGTATACATTTGGGGAAGAGGAGAGAGTGAAAAAAATGAACGTACAGCAAATGAAAAAGAAAGGAGCTAGGGTTTATAACTGCATATTTATAGATAGGCTAGAGGTAGGGTAGCTAGACTGGATACGCGAACGTACGGAATAAACTATGACCCAAAAAGCCCGCTATGCTTCCGGAACCGAATTTGTTAAAACTATATATCCAGATAGGTATTTTAAAATGTTCTGAACGCGATGGAAAAAGTTTCACGTCCAAATTTGATCGTATGAAGAAGTTATGCTGAAAACAATAATTTCAAATTCAATTTATTTCAATGCATAAATTTGAAGGCGTTTCGAGTCCGTACGATCAAACGACAGGTCCGATCGCTACGAAACTTGAAACATTATTATAATTCATCGTTACGGATCCGATGAAACTAGTTTCGTCAAAATCTGAGTCCGTGACAAAAATGGCTATTTTTAATATTTATTAAATAAATTAAATAAATTAAAAAATCAATTTTATTTTTCAACTTCCAGTATTGGCCAAACTTCATTACTTATATAATCCAATCAATTCCAAATGATTTATCAAGCCTGGATGTGAATTAAAATCTATAAATATATCAATTTGCAGTGTTAATATCTGCACTTTCTTATTAATTGGGAATTATAAATTATATTCTAAAACTCAATTATTAAAGCTTATATTCTTATACTCTCAACAAAAATCCAATTAGGTAGATAGATTTGATTTCCATTCCAACTCATGATTGCAAATAAACTTTTACCATATATTAAATTTCAAATTATTAATAAACTTTATTCCCATTTATCCGCCTTAATTTATTTAAGGCAACCTTACATTAATATCTATTGCTATGGTTTCAAATTATTATTCCCTCCTTTTCTTAACTATTATCAATTCCAATCTTAATGAATTCAATATTATAAGTTTGATAAATCTATTAAATTCACTCAATTGTTTACAAATTTCATTTTAAATTCAATAACGTAATAATTAACGTTAGAATCCGTTTTATTATGCATAAATTCCAAATTTTACTGTCCCAAATTATCTTCTTTTCATTCATATCAATTGTCAATTTCATAAGAAAAATTAACATTTGGTTCATACTTTTTTACAAATAACTCCAATTTCTTCCAAATAATAATTACATAAACTATTTAATATTAAATCCATTAAATTGCAATAAATTCAATTGATTGCAAACAAATTTGGATTTTTATTTGGTTATACACAAAATTTCCGTTATCACTTACCTAACAAAGTTATTATCACTTATGATCTCATTGCATTCACATTTTCACATTTCCACTTACTGATTTCTTTACTTTATTCTACATAATTTATTACAAATGGGATTTTCTTTGGTTTTCATCTTATCTGTATTTAACGTTTCTCAACCACCAATTATTTCACTTTAACTGCGGTAAATTGGCGGATAAATTGAATAAATTCCCAAAATTTAAAATAACAAGAAACAAGAATAGGTAACATACAATAGTCGTTAAATCTAAATTCTAGTCACCTAAATAGGCTTTTATTACTTGCAAATAAATATTACTATTTATTTTCATAGTACCAATCTCAATAATCATCCCATTTAATTTGCTTAGGCCATTTATAGTCCACTATACATATCTACATAAATGGGCAATTTATTCAATTTATTAAGTATCAAATTCTATTAAGCCCTGTTTATATTTACATGCATTCTTCTATTACTTTACAAAATGGAATAACTTTTAAACTCATACACTTAATAACAAAACCGTTATAAATCCAATAAATTCCAAATCGTAGTTTGTACATATTTTACACAACTATTATGATTTCTCACAAACGTTGAATTTATTAAATGACCATTTATTAAAATTTAATTCCCTTAATTGAATCAATTGCTTATTATTATATATTCATTTCATTCTACCATTCCTTCCCATTATAAATTCATTAACGTATTTACACATCTCTATCTTTCAAATATTAATAACCAAACTTGATTACAAACACTGTCCTTATCAATCTTCATAAATTTGTTTGTTTCTTAAAATTAACTTTAAATCAAATTGTGACAATTTGCATTATCCACATTTATCGTCATAAAATTTATATTTTACACTAAATTGCAACCACTATACCAAATTTCTACATTTATTCTTAACCAAATTAGAAATTATATTAATTCATTTTATTAAATATCATAAATTTAACGGGTCGTTACATTCGTTTTCAGTTTCTATAGGCCACTTACTATTCTGTTCCAACGTCCACCCACACTATGTTTGTGCAAGAAGACATGCAGTACCTGGATCTCCTGTAGGATAGGCCTCCTCAGTTAGTGTTTTTACTAGTGTCGTGCCTACCTATACGTAACATTTTCATAGCCTAATGTATCGTTGCATCTCACCAAGTCCAGCCTTGACAACCATCTAATGGTCAACATTTATCTTTTTCCTTCATTTATGGAGCTTCTGTATCCTAATTTGTTCTAATATTTTTGTGTGCCCTACATCTTAGATGGGAACTAACTTTCCTATTTTTTTGCTCACACGTCATGACCCAAAACAATTCATTTTCTCTATGACTACCAAATTAGCATTCATTTAATTGGGCCAAGTTCAAGGTTCAAGTCATCAATTTTTATGTTGGACGGTCGTACTGAGACCCTTATAGATTGACCACTACCGATCGACCTTGGTGGTTCCAAGATTGACCCTGCCTTATAACATCTTCATTATTTTTATTTTCTTTATACGATTCCAAATTAGTTAATCTATAGTATTAACCCTAATAGTTTATGGCATTTCTAGGTTTGCAGTTTACAATAATAGATGTCGGGTTAACAGTTATAAGATCTAATTTCAAGTATAAATTATAGAGTTTATAGTTTGCAAATTCAATTTCCATTTAATAGGTTAGTATGGTTTTTAAGAAATTCAATAAAATTAAAATAGATTCAAAATTAATTCAAATAACCATATGTTAGATCTGTGCCTACTCACCTTATAGCCTTAACTCTAGATCTGCAAAAGTGGCCCGCAATAGATAGTGCTCCTCTAGATCTCCTAATTGATAGCTTCTACTCTTAATCTTACTCTAGGATTTGATTTACTTAGGGATTAATTTGCAATTTAACTTTTGATTTGAGGATTAGGGTTTCATCATAGATTTTAGTAGAGTTTAGTAGGGATTAGGGTTTAGTTACATACAAATTTATAGGGTTGCGTGAATATTTGGAGTCATCAGATTAGCCTACGTGATCTTCTCCAATGATCACCATCACTTATCTAAACTTTGTCGCCACGCATCAAATTTTGGTTGTGTAAGTCATTATCTCAACGAAGTAAAACATGCCTTGATTTTTAATCACGTGGCTTGACCTCCCTGGTGCCTGGGTCGACCGCTACCGGCCGACCTAATATTTTTTTTGTTTGATTTTTAAATTTCATTCTTGTTCGAACTTTCGTTATTCTCTCATACTAACTCTAATTACGAAGTGTTATATATGAAAATCATCTAAAAAATCCCTAAAAGCGCAATGGTGTAAGTTTCATAGCCTAATTCAAATATTTGTGAAAATTTTCTTTTAGTTCTTATTTTAATTAAATTTACGATTCTTATTAAATTTTCTTTTTAAATCTCTATTAAATTCTTGTTGATTCTAGTAAATTTCCGGGGTGTTACATTCTTTCCCCCATAAAAGGATTTCATTCTCGGAATCTCTAAGGATGGAAAAATGCAACTCATGTGCACAAAAACCATCAACTACAACCATCTACCCAACCAACATCTATGAGTACCATTTGTCCTTAAAAAATTTCAAATGCAATTATGTGTATATGCAACGTGGAATGCACATGAACCTAAACTAATGCAGAAGAGTAGTCGGTTTATTGATTCAACAACCTTTTGTTTATGCAAGAATTCTCATGCTATGCATCCAAATGCATGAAAAATCTTAATGATATATAGATAATTCTATATGCATGCTCAACTATACAACCATATGGAACATCCATATGCACAACACCATAGATAATAAAAAATCTAAAAATAATATGCATATGTTATGAATGTGTGTACCGATAGGGCCTCTTATCTTAATGTGTAGAAATGTATAAATGCAACCAAGACATCCATAAGCATCCATATACATCCATTAGCATCCATCACTCATAACATGTCCTATTGAAACATTTACTAACATTACTATTACCCAAAGATCTCTACCTAAAAAGTATACTACCTAAATCCTAAGTTCAAAGGTAATCTAAGCTCCTCTAGGTATGGCTTGACTAAGGTAACTACCCAACACAGACTCTTTTACAAGTACCTAATTACGGCTTTTCAATATTTATGCCGTTTTCGATCTCTCTTTGGGGATTTCCTACAAGCCTATTTTAAACTCGACTCCTTGGACTTTATATGGACTAAGCTCCATAGACTACCCCATGCCTTCCGTTGGCACTTGCTTTGTGTCTATTTGGTGCAGTCCTTATCTTTTGATCAACTGGATCCCGACTACACTAACCAACTCTCGCCACCATTCAAAACTTTCCATTTCAATCATACGTGCAGTGGTAACTTTAAAAAATTCTTGCTACTAACTCAAATGGTGTCATTTTTCACCATGCTAAACAACTCGAGCATGAGTATGCTCTCGCTAACTATAGCTCCATTAAACCTCCAATGCATAACATATTGTCTTAAATCTTTCAGTGGTGTGCCTAATCACCTCTACACCTAGTGGGAAACTCAATTATGGATTTCACTTCTTCTTTCTCTTTCTATGGTACTTTCCACTTAACCCTTTGCAATACTTCCTTTTCCCTCAAGGGTACCCAAACTGCTGATTTTCTAATATAAAAAGATATCACAACTTCATTTCCAGATTCAGCTCAACTCAATTAATTTCTCTTTACTCTTAGTCCATTTCCCAAACTCTCTAAAATCATGGTACCTAAATATCATATTTATGGTCTACATGGATCTATTCCAAGTTATACAAATGGAAGTTTGGTGTAATGACCCGAAATTTTCGAACCCGAAATTTTCAGATAGTTATGAAAAAGAAGAAAGAGATAGAAGAAGAAGAAGAAGATCGAAAGCATCAACACCTCACATTCGCAACGGATAAAATGTAATAATAAATAATAACAGTTCACAAAAGAATACTATTCTGTCGATTACATTCTAATACATCAGAGTCACATATATACAAACATTGAATATACCCAATTATCATGTCACAGATACACAACAATATTATACAACGAAAGCACTCCATTCATTCTTGCCATCTAGCTCGACTCCTGAGCTCCAGAACATCCTTACCTGAAAATCTGTAATACTCGGTCTGACCCGAGCATTACGTCAAAGTAACACCCGGGACAGGCTGAAAACCAACGTAAGTAAACCCATCTAACAAGGAATACCAGCATACAACTTATATATAACCCGGGGTAACTCGAAGCAAATCACAAAGCCACAATTTATTATAGACATCACTTATTTCAATATAAGTTTTCTAAATACCAAAGATTTAGATTTAAAATAGTCCAATTCCTTTAAATCACATCATTCCAGCCTATATATTTCAATATCAATCTATAAAAATTCGAAGTGGTTTCGAGTATTTCCTAATACCCAACTCCGGTCTCTTCGCGTCTCATGTCATCTTAACCCAAGTTATCCAAATAAAATACACAACATTTCATATCAGAGATGTCAACTCACTCAAAAACATCCAATACCATTCAATCATCCATAAGCAAAACTCGATCGTTACCAAAATTAATTTAATTAATTCTAATTGAATTTCAAACTTCAATCACTTAGATTCCTTCACTTGTCATTAATTAATTTCAAATCAATTAATCAATCATCCCTTCATTATTCATCTTAATTAATCAACTTGGATTAATTATCCATCAATTTCATTCAAGAAATTATCATTAATTAACTTCCCAATATTTATTATTCTTAACCAAAATCAATAATGAATCTTAATTACTTCATAAATTAATTAACTATATTAATTACATTAATTCTTAATTACTTATATTAATTAATTTCTCATAAGTCATTATTTATTGAATTGATTTAATCTTAATTAATCAATCTCTAATTACATCAATAATTGTATAAATTAATGATTTTCAATTATATTTTAATTTGTTCTAATCTAAATCAATTACTTTAATTCAACCACAATATTAATCATTCTCGATTAATCTCAACCTGTAATTATCTATCTTTTTATTTACTTCATTAAATAAATAAATTATTCCTTAATTAACTATCTTAATTAATCTCTTGATTAATTTCACAAAGTAATTGTATTTTATTTATTACTTTAAGTAATAAACTATTAAACCGCCCAGTGATTATTCTAATTTAATTAAACTTCATTAATTAACTTAATCCTTAATTAATTAATTCAAACCTTAATTACTAAATTAATTTAACCAAATCATTAATTAATTGAATTAATTCATTATCCATTTTATTTACCCTACTAATTCAATGAATCATAAATCTTTAAACCCTTATTAACTTAAAAATGAAAACATTTTCTTATTTATGATTTAAGTTTTAAAACAATTTAAACCCAGAATACTTCGAGTCAAGCAACAATTAACTCGAGAACCAACCAAAACCAAAATATCCATATTATCAGTGCACGTCCAATCAATTCAATCATTCAACTAATTATTAAAATTTAACCATTTAAATTTAAATAAAAACCCAACAAAGTGAGATTTACTCACCTTTGCTTTTATTTGCAATCCACTTCAAAATTGCCTTGGTTTCCTCGATTTGAACTTGAATAATCAATTTATACGGCTTTACTAATCATATAAATTAACCAAACAATTTTATTATCATTTATTAATTTAAGTAACTAAGAAATTTAGTATAAACTGATAATTTCCTATCCAAATTGTATATAAAAATAATTTATACATGCCAAATCTTATGTATATGCATATTTTCTGCTTTGAACCTTATATATACATATATAAATATTTATAAAGTCTAATAAAATACAATCTCCTTTGTAACCTATATATTAAAACAAATTTATCTTATTACAGTAAATTATAAAATATAAAAATCATTTTTTTACTATCATCCTATAAATCGAAAAATTTCCTATATAAAACTTAAATCAAACAACCCCCATATTTTATTTTTATTTATTTTTATAAAACAAAAATAAATTTATAAACATTTTAGTGTAATATTCTTTTGTCTTCCTGGATGTATATATTCTGCTCATACAAGAATAAACTAAATAAACAGAAAATACCACTCACCTCGATCGCACGACCTGTTGCTCATAGTCTTCGGCATCACCCAGATTCGCTCAAAATCGACTCGACCTTGCTCCTCCATCACGCACCCCATGACAGAAATCGCATCCTTCAACTCGCTCGCGCCTCGAGCTCGCGAGCCACCTAATGCACCCTCGCCTCCACACAGCACAAAACCCCAAACTCGATTCGAGAGACTCCCCATCGTAGCCGCCTCCTCCCTCGAACACACAACCTGGCTTGACGATGACACTGCTACAAACTTTACCTGCCGGCCCTCCATACTAGCGCGATAGATCAGATTAAATGGAGGCGAAAGAAGATTGCCCTGCTACTTTCTTTTATAGGTTGTCGAATTGATTTTTTTTAAAAGGGGATCGATTTCTGTTTGAAGATTATAGAGAGGGACGGGAATAAGATATAGGTTGGTGGAAGGCTTCTTGAGTATGAATTTGTAAATGAAAATATCTTTGACTGTTTGACCATAAATTTATTATATTATAAAACTTTAAAAACGTCTCGTTAATTGTCATTTAAAATTTTTAACTCCTCTTAAGGAATGCCACTAAGTGATTATAACGTTTTACCATTCCGAACACAATGGAACGTGTTTCAGAAGCTAATTTAATCGTATGTGGAAGTTAGCTTTATAAATCGATTTAAAATATTAAATTATCGATTTTAATTTCAACGCGTTTCTCACCCGTATGAGAAAATGGTAAATCGAAACACTACGAAAATTGAAATCCGATAATAACTAACTATTACGGATCCAATGGAACTAGTTTCGTCGAATTCAGAGACTGTGCCTCGGAAGGCTATTTTTAAATATCGATTTAAATAATAAAATGTCAAACTTAACGAAACATTTCCAAATTCAATTTCAACACTTTCACTACCCTCAGTGCTATCAATAAAAAATATATAAGCCTTTAAATTATTTTTAACAGGCTTAAAACTCCAGATTCAACATTTTACCCAATTTCAAATTATATAATTCAATAATTTAATTATCAAGTAAATAGTGATATTTGGAATTCAAGCTAAAATTAACTTTTAAATATTTAAAATCAAGTAAATATTCCAATTTAAATTGTCAGAAATTCTGGGTCATCACATTTGGTCTATCCCCCTTTAGCCTTAACGAAAAAAATCCTCAAATTCATTAAAGTTATATTTTAAGATCATTTTAACCAAATAATATCTAATTAATGATTACTTCAATTGCATGTGGTTAGTGCGCACATGACTATGTATTGTATGTTAGCTTTCCATAAATTTTCTTAAGAAATTAACCTTCCTCCAATCCGAGTGATGTTTGAGAAAAATCTTTTTATCCCCTTATTCAAATCTTACGTAAAAACTTTTCTGATCTTCTTTTACATGTAAATTTCCTCCGCATTCTTAATGCATGCTATAACAACACCTTTTTTTTCTTGACTGAGACCCAAATTCTTGAATTAACAATCCATTCCAAGATCCTAACTAAGTTATATTTTAGGATATCCTCTTTGCATTTTGAATTTTCAAAAAAAATCTTATTCCTTCATATCGCTCATATATAGGGTTTTTACCATACATAGCCTCTTATTACTTTATTCCAAACAATCTACAGTTGAGATAGCCAAATATGAGGTGAACCCTTGCCGTTTTAATCCAATTAACATAATAACAAATACTTTGGATTATACTTAGAGACTTTTTCATTTTAATGCGTTAGAATTGCACTTTTTTCTGAAAGGAAATATGAACACTATAACTTTCCATAAATTATATAAAAGACGATTTATGCTATGTTTGGAATTACAAAGAATTATTTCTTCTATTTATTTTTGAAACAAATAGTACAGAATATAGTAAATTTTCCTATTTTGTACATCTGTTTCATTTGGGTATGTTCCTTATTACTCCAAACGATGCTTTTTTTTCCTTGAACTAACTAATTTATAGAAATTTACATTGCTACAAATTCATTCCAATGAATTAAAATACTATTTAAATCTCATTCCCGTTTTATAGAAACTTCCAACTATTTACTAATCCATATCAGTTACCAACCATTTACCGCAATGAACAATTTACATTTTTACTTGCTCAAGTCATGTAAGTTTACAAATCTGGAACTTATCATACAATTTCTTTTATGAAGATTATCATTAATTTAGTGACCACTCTTACTTTCTATACACACACACACACCCCCCAAAATAGGCTATACTTAACACTACTATTCCAAGAGTCACATCAAACATCCATAGAACACAACTACAATAACATAAATCCAATAACCTAAGAAAAATACATACTTTTCCATTCTTGTTCACCTAGTTTGCCCGTAGCCTATAAGTATTCTATCCTCGCTTACATGGTGTTGATCGATACCATGACGCCACAATGTCGATCCTATACTTACCATTTTGTTTAAGATTGCCTAATCTAATGGAAATTTCTATTTTCTATGCAACACTATTAACAAGATTAAAGTAGGCCCTCTTTGGTCCTTTATCACTTCAAATCGAAAGACTTCTTACATCCACAATACTCATAATATAATTAAAACACCTTGACTTATTATTATTCTGAAATGAGTTTACTCAAGTCATACTTAGTTGGAGAAACATAAGGTGGTGTTCACTTTCACCACCACAAGAAGTTATACCTAGTATTTTATCCTTCTTACTCAACCATTGCTTTAAGAGGTTATTAAGTTCCCATGTTAATTTTTACCTTCGTCTCAACCATTTCAAACTTTATAAACTCCGTTGTCAACTTATTCCTTGTAGGTTGTGTATTCTTATCTATCTAACTCCAATTTAACCCTTTCCGCTTACGTTTAAGTGATAATCCTAACACTTTTTTGATTTACCTCTTTGAATCAAAATCTTTTTATTTTAATATAGTTAACGCAAAGCTGATAAGTCTTTAAAATTGCAAAATCCACTCTTCATTTTTACCATTTCCACAAATTTATTGAGTTGTCTAAAATTTTGAAATGCTTCATTCATTTTAAACATTTACTTTTATTAGGATCATGAAATTCTCTCAATTTATCAAAATTATCAAACTTAATTTGTGAAAATATACATAAAAACATACATTTCTAAGATCTTCTTTTATAAATAAGAGGTTTTCACAAAAGTATTTATAACCCATTATTATTACTTTATTTATTTATTATCATTTTTAAAGTATGTTAAAGATATTTATGAAATATTTTCAAATAAATACGCGTTACTTAATCACAAAAGGAGTTCAGTAGTGCCTACAGACTTTTCAAAATTTTCCACAAATTATATTATTAAAGGCAAAATACACATTGGGGTTAAGTGCCACAATGTGCATAAAAGACAAATAAAAACACAGTGCACATTAAAGGTAAGGATAACAATGTGTCCAAAAGACAAAACAAAGCTTTATTAAAATTTGTAAAAAATTTCTTTCTATCAAATTCTTTTAATCTCAATTATTAAACAAATTTTACATAGTTTGCTTATTATTTTATAGAAAAACACAATAATTTAATTGTCCTTTTTAAAATATCAAGAGTCAACTGTTTCGCATTTTGTAGAAAACATTTTCACCGTTTTAATACTTAAATGAGAGTAGACAATTGCAATCTAATTACACCAGCCCACTTGTTCCTAATAAGGTTTTAAGTGCTCAAGGTGAGTTCTTCTTTCCAAAGATGGTCAAACGAAGTTTATTTCCAAATATGTAAATAATCTAGTCACACCCAGGAGTAAATATGAGTTCTTAAAACTACTATCAATAAAGTTTCCATTTTAATGGAGGAGTTTGCCTTAAGTTTGTAAAGTCTTCTTTCATGTTCCATTTTTCTACTTTGTTGGCATCCTATTATTATTATATGGGTCTCTTGGTACTAATCTTCTTTTTTACCCTTAATTCCATAATTTACTTGCTCTTCTTTATGGGGTAAACCCTATAATCTTTGAAACTTATTTTCCACTTTAAATATATTAACCTTAACCTTCACTTGAACCAACAACTGTTTGTTTATATAAGGGATATGCTAACAACTACCTTATGTGCTCATATGTGTATAGGGTGTTATGTACCAATTCATATACCAAAAGATCATAATTTGCTCACTTAGTCAGATTTAGCTCCTCTTATATTCTAAAACTTGTTCTCATTCTCACTGTTAATGTTTGGGAATTATTTTCAACCACCCCACAGATAGCATATACACGAATAGAAGAAATTTCTATATATATATATAAAATCTTTAGTAATCTCTTTGAAAACTTTTATATATGTATATACACATATATTTCAAAACCCAATTTGAAAACATTTTAGAATCATTTTTGAAAACCTCTTGAAAAACCATTACCATTTTCAAAAACTCTTCCAAGTATGTTCCCTCAATACGAGACTAAATCCTAGGGAATCCTAAATCTAAGCTGCGATACCAAGTGTAACTATCCATACTTCCCTACATGATCATCAAGAGAAATATGAACTGTTGGGATTTTTTAAAAACGTTATGGAGCATAATTATAGAGATGGAGTTCAAAGACATTCTACATTTTCAGATCTCACGACAAAAGGAATTAAAGTATGAATATAGAAAAAAAGACATTTTAGAAAACTGTCCTCAAAATACTTGATTTACAATTATATTACTTCCAAATTACGAAACAAATTTGACAATACTATATACAACAAGAAATTACATGAATAAAAATAAGTGATAAGGAGAACTCTAACATGAAGCTCCTTCGCCCATATACTTTGCGGCTTAACTGCTTACTTTTCATCTAGTGATAGTGGAAAATAGAAAGAAGGGAGCGGTTCAGACAAAAATCTGGTGAATGAGAACAAGACTAATAAGATAATTAAGTGCAATTTAATCTAATGTACTCTAAGTGATATGGAGTGCATATACGGTGTCTGTGCAATATTAAGGTCATATACCTAAGGATACATATCTATCTCAATGGGTCAATCTATCAATCAAGTCTCACATGCTCAATCGGCCAACTTAGACTCCACCTATCCTATTACTACCTAGCAACAAGGCCACTCCTATACTACTCCTAAGCCTACTATGAGTGGACTCCCTTAGTACCAAGCCTTATCTAGTCATTTCATTCTCGTTTTTCATAGGTCACTTGCTATCGTACTCTAGTGTCCACCTGTACCACGATTATGCAAGGAGGGCGTGCAGTACCTGGATCTCCAACAGGACGGGGATCATCAGGTAGTGTTCCAGCCAATGTTGCGCCTACCCATACGTAACACTTCCTAAGCCTAATGTAATATAATCATTACATCTTTCTAGGTCCAGGCCCGCCATCCTCCTAGTGGTCCACATCAATCCTTGTCTTCCATTATACAGAGCTTCAGGATATTAATCTGTCCCGGTATCTTTGTGAAACAAACTTGTCCTGCATCTCAGGTAGGAATTAACTTTCCAATTTTCTCGCTCACACATCATGACCCAAAACGGTTCATTTTTTCAGTTCGATAACTGTCAAATTAGCATTCATTTAATTAGGCCTAATGTCGAGGTTTAAGTCATCAATTTTTTTGTTAGACGGTTGACCTGAGACCTCTAAAGATCGACCATTGCCTGTTGACCTTAATGGGTCCGGGGTCGACCGTGCCTTATTTTTCATCTTTATTATTTTATTTTATTTTTCTTCATATGACTTATTTTTATTATTTTCTTCATTAATTTCCAATCAATTAATCTCTTATATAATCCTAATTTCTGTATTAGTTAATCTACAGTAATAATCCTAATAGTTTCTAACATTCTAGGGTTTACTGTTTACAATAGTACGTGTTGGGTTAATAGTTATAAGATCTAATTTCAAATGTAAATTATAGAGTTCATAGTTTGCCAATTCAATTTCCATTGAACATGATAATATTATTTTTAAGAAACCTAATCAAACTAAAATAGACTTAAAATTAATTCAAATAACCACCTGTTGTATCCATGCCCATTCACCTTATAGCCTTAGCTCTAGATCTACAAAAGTGGACCCAATAGATAGTGCTCCTCTATATCTGCTAATGCAACCCTCTACTCTTAATCAAATAAGTTTTAACTCATCTGCTCCATTTCTGCCCTTTATTGGCTCATCTACGACTATCGATACATCGGTGCCGGCGAACTTGCCTAGTTACTGCCTTGTGGGGGTCATGTTCGACTACAATGCTAGGGACATCTCCTATCAAAAGACCGAATAGATGGTAGACAAAATTATGGAGGTCTCAGACTAGCTATTCGAATGGATATAGCCGGCGAAGGGACATTTTGATGTTAACAGAATCAACTAGATGATCATCTAGTCATTCGAGATAGAGAGGAAAGATCATGACATGACAGTTAGGGCTATAAAGCGGAGTTGGGTAGCCTCACAATAGGAAGGGACGATCCCTTAAAATTAGCCAAAAACTCTAAGGACTTAATAAAAGAGACATCGAGGGCTCATAATTAGGTCATAATTGTCATGAAGGACTAAATCAAGAGAACTTTGCCAAGGCAGAGGAATAAGTCTAGGTAGAAAAAGGAGAATAATAAGACCCTCCAAACTGGGGTGATATTCTTAAGGCTAATTTAAAGGCAAAATCGAATTCCAAAGCATAAGCCTAAATGGAAATCGAAGTGCTTAAGATGAAGACTACTCAGGATAAGGAGGAAATGAACGCCACTCTTTAGAAATTTTTTGCCAACATCATTAAAAACAAAAATTGGAATTTTTTGGGAGATAGTTATGCTATCATACTAGCCGATGCCTAAGGAGAGGTACTCTGTTGAGTTGTTGATATAGATGAAGAAGTAACCGAGGAGACACTGAAGTGTCACTTCTTGGATGAGGAAGACATCAAGGCCTTAGAGAAAGGCAAAGCTATTCTTACAACAAAGGATATGACTGCTGGAGATATTATCATCGTCTCCTGCTGATTCTGGTGCATTGAATCGGGCAAAATTGTCTTTGCTAAATCTAAAGATCCTGCAATGGAGATTACAACTTCTGCCATATCTACCTCTGATGTCGTCATTACTAAGACTCTTATCCCAGTTGTGTCAAGCAATGGTGTTCCTTATTCCCTCCTCATGTTATCCAACCGTCAAAATCTTCTGTCGAGGAGGATGAAATCATCAAGCCTCTAACCAAGGAAACTTCACCTAGCAAAGATATTTCTTTCATCTCTCCAGACTTTGTGAAACTTAAACTCTCACCAGTAAACTTCACTAAATTGTATTATTATGTCCGTTAAGTTACAATTCACCAGTCGTTGCCTCCTCCACCAACGTCTACTCAAGGCCTGGTGCTAACCCACCTTTTGGAAAGGAAACATACAGACAGATTTAACTCAATCGACTACACAAAACGTGACCTAGTCGATGAACAAATAGTGCAAAATTCTTAGAGTTAGGTTGTGGAGAAAATGGAGTACTTGGAGTCTACTCCGAGTTACATTCACACTTACTTTGGGTTTTTGGGCAATAACTTCGAGTCAAGGAAGGCCTTACTTTGTGTCTTTGAGTTTACTAGAGC
Source organism: Allium cepa (assembly GCA_030765085.1). Lineage (NCBI taxonomy): Eukaryota > Viridiplantae > Streptophyta > Magnoliopsida > Asparagales > Amaryllidaceae > Allium > Allium cepa. The sequence goes on along the minus strand of CM060940.1, from coordinate 783,593,390 downwards.
TCCGCAAGCTACTTCTAGTCATTGAGCAACCTACTTTCGGCCAATGGTATGTCTACTTCGGTTCAAGTAGGAGGCTGCCTCGATCGATCAGCAACCAGGGGTCCATGAAATTCGTATCCATTACTTTACAACTCCCATTCTTCGTATCGATGTGGCTTCGTATCCATCAAGTTTACACCCTCTTCCTTTGTATCCATCGAGTTTTGGCATCAGTCAGGGTTCATTGGATCAACTACCACCCACTTCGTATTGATCCCCTCTTCTACACATTTCGTATCGATTAGCAAATGATCAATATGAAACCTACTACCAAACGACCGGTACAAAGAACACCTGCCAACATCGATCGATACGAAGCGGCATGAAAAGTGGTTCTCTCCTGAACAATCGCTCCATATTACGAGTACAAGGTAGATCAGTACGAATTATGATCGGTCCAAAGTTGGTTGCTACAAAGCTATCGATATGAACAATTCAGCCACTTATAAATTCAACTTTGGATCGATCATAATTCTAAATCTACAAGTCCAAACGTCTTCAAATTTTCACCAAAGCTTCCTAGTGCACTCAACCACCACCATTATCGGTTGCCGCTCCATTCAACCATTTGCATCAATGCATGCCGGATTTGAATTGCTCAAAATACTAGATTGTGAATTTATATTTGGCAAAACTCGGTATATACCGCAAATAAATAAATCACAGAATCACAGACACAGAGTAATATACAATATGAAGCGGAAACAAAAGGATAGTAGTTCATGAAGCTACTATATACATAATAAAGTTAAATAAGATACAACAGAAGTCTCAAATACAATAGTCAAATACAAGATCAGAATACATCACCGGAATCAACTAAATAACTACAGGCTAAAAGATATAGATGGATCTCCAAACGAAGCTCCAACTCCAAGGGTGAGTCTCAAAAGCTGTATCACTCAGTCTGACCTGAGCGTAAAGCAAAACACAAAACTCTCGAGTCAAGATTAACATTCGTATATCAATAAATCCAACTCAAGTGAAATAACAACTGAAATACAAGTAACTCAAAGGATATTTAGGACAAACATCCTATAAGGATCCGTTAAACTATCTACTATGTAGTAATATATGCTATAATAATATCTAAAGGTAAAGTATTATATATTTTAAAAAAATGTTAAGGCTTTACATTTTCCACCTTAACACATTTTATAGTGCCAATAATCTATACAATATCATAGTCCCTCCTGATCGGGAGCCACCAGAGGATACTCCATAGGTACGACACAAATCAAACTGGTAGTAAAGCATGCTAGGGTAGGTGACATGGCACAACTAGGAAATGTCATGGTAGATATACCAATTACGCATCCGGACAGGCGGTAATGCATAGCAGCCACTACCTCCCACCTCAGCCACACTCCAAAATCAAAGGTGCGCACCATATCAATCACAAAGTAATAGAATGGCATACGAAGAAGTGTATTCAATAAAAGGAGATCCCTCATTGGCCCGGATTCGCTCCTATTTTAGCCACCTTATGCCAACTCGCGGGAGTCGGGTCCACGTATATACCTCAATAGAACGTCGCCTCCATCCTACTTATTCTGGAATCTCCACCGCGTATACAGTTGCTAAAGTGGTTTTAGGAGTTGGCAGAGAGTATGACAACTTCTTATCGCGGTCTCTTTAACCACCAAACATTATTATAGCACTGCGGTCATTTCAAAATTGTTTATACTTCAAAACCAAAATATCATTGCTACTTCAAACCATATCAATACGTTATCATGTCCATTTCAAAACCAAATACGATATCGTTTCCATTTCAAATATATCCATTTTCAAAACCATAGCACTTTCAAAGTTATAACACTTTCGAAACCAAACATTTGAAAATATAACATTTTCAAAACATAATACTTTGAAATTCATTGCTTCGAAACTATAACTTCCACTACTTAAACAGTTTAGATATTAAAATGGTATATATAATAAAATAGTTTATAAAGTAAAATAGTTTACATATAAAAGAGTTATAAGTTAAAATAGTTTATATTAAAATAGTTTATATCAAAAATAATTTATATGAAAATAATTTATAAAGTAAAATATATAAATAGTTTTTAAATAAAATTTAAAATATGATAGCCTCCTCAAATAACAAAAATCAATTCCAAGTCAATTCGAATTCCAAAATTCAATTTTAATTAAGTCTCAAATCCTCAATTTCAATTCAATTCAGTTCTCAATAAACCATTTTAATTATATCGATTTGAAATACAAATTTGAATCACAAATAAACCATTTAAACTTTTTATATATTTCAAAGATTTACATATTCCATTTTCAAAACTAAATTTGATAATTTCGTTTATATATATATCAAATTCAATTTACTATGATTTAGTTTTGCAATATTTACATAATAAATTCAATATTATTTAAATAAAACTCAAACTTGAAATATTCATTAATCACTTTAAACCAACATCGATTTAGAAAATCATATCCTTTAAAATCTAAAATTCAATAAGTTCCAAATATTATTCTTAATTAAATAAAATTTCAAATCAATTTCAAATCCAACTTCTCAAGCTTAATTTATTAAAATCATTATAAACTATATATTAAAATATAATTTAAATGAATACTTAACTATATTATATTTCAATAAAATCACTTTATTATTAAACTTATTTTATGTTAAACAAATTTATTCATAGCTTAAAATTATGAATTTAACTATCTATAAAATAACATTTATATACTATCAAAATCAATATTTATATAAAACCATATATTTCTTTCCAAAACCATACAAATCATTTTCAATTTATTTATATATAGACCAACGGTGTCTGTATAGAATTGTCTATCCTATGGTCACGTGATATAGATATTTATCATTTCAATCCGCAATTTAAATATATACGGGTATATATCATTTCAACCCGCAGTCCCAAATTCAATGAAAATCGCTTGGGTCTATCATTTCAACCCATAACGATTTTCTTCTATTCTATAGATCGTTTGGGTATGTATCGTTTCAACCCATAGTGAATTCTATACTAATAGGAAACTTGAAGAATGATAACAGATATGATAATAATATGACATGAATATATCATCAATATAAATAACAGATAATGGAGTTAGATGTCACAAGTGAACAGATACATGTAATAGCATATATATAGCAATGTAAATAACTAACAGTAGCATATTTCAATTGTCGTTTCAAATGGAATCAAATTTAATAAATAAAAGAACGTTAGTCGTGAGTGATTGTTCACCTTTCGAGGCAAGAGAGTTTGACCATAGAGCAGGCTACGAATTGGATAGCGATCTAGAAAATCAAACAAATCCAAACAGCAATCTCAAAGTGAAGTAAGCTGAAAGCGGATTTGACGGACAAAGCTGATGATAAGAATCGATGAGAAAATCGATCAGTTTTGACACAAACAAAGAATATATATATATATATATATATATATATATTATGTTAAAAAATCAACACTTAAATTTAAATACATATACATTTTTAAATCAATATTAAATTTAAACATATATATACATTTTTTTCATAATTATATCAAAACCGAAATCTAAATATATCTCAAGATCATTACAAAATTTAACACATATATCTAAACATATGTATTATTATTAAAATTTCAGTACAATAAATCACTTCTTAAAACTATTATATTATAGTGGAAATTAGCTGCAAGGTCATCTTTAGCAAGTGCAATTAGTTTCTAGGACACGCAACTGAAATAATTACTTTTAAGGACAAAATGCAAAATATTTAGTCTCTAAGGCCTAAAAACCTATGAAATAATGTCCTTGAAAGTAATTGGACTACTGTCTTTGCCCTTAAAAGTAATTATTCTCATGAATTTGGCCTTGAAATTAATTCTTATGGACGTGTGTCCTAGAAACTAATTGGACTGCAAAGTTTGTCCTTCTAGTGAAATGCTCCTATATTATATGTATTGTATCTATATGCTTATATAACTGATATATAGTTCAAGAATCATATATATATATATATATAAACTTAACAAAAAATGGAAAAGGTATAAAACCAAATCAAAACTAAAACATATATATTAGTCTTATATTAACAGAAAGTGTATATATCACTTTATAAAACCTATATAATACTAACATATTACGGTTCCATGTACAAGGAAAAAGAACAAATAAAATTTAACCTTTCTGCCACAAGTACACATTTCACACATTGCAGCAACCAACTATATATTTATATGTATGGGCTGTCATACATACTTTTGGTTTGATTAGAAATCATACAAAGCACCTATCAAATCGATAAATAAAAATTTCAACCCATATATATACATATATACATATATATATTCAAGTGATGTATATAACATATATACACTAATAAAACAAAATCTGGTATAGAACAGGTACTATATGCATGTTAATATAAACTTCTACAATCATATCATTATATATATCGTAACTTTATATCCAATATATAAATATAATATATATAAAACTGCAATCTACCATTCATGTATTATAACTTCTTTCATAAAATAATATATATATATATATATATAACACTTATATACAACAATCTGTAGTAAAAATAAATATATACTAACTTTTAAAATACAAATAACCCATACAACCGAAATAATATCTATTAACTTAACATAACATGGCTTATCCATGTACATTCTAGCATAATATATACTACCAGTATACTATAATTTAAACCAAAATTGACTCATAATCAAATAATATGTGCAGACAAGATTTACAAATTTGAAAGCATAATATATATATCAAAACCTATGTCAAAATAAAAACATCTCATAACTAATAAACCAAACTGTAATAATATATATAACTTACTTAACAATATATATATAAACAAATCTTGTATTATATATTTCGAACCGTTGTTCAGTTATTATAACAAAGTACTATACAGATCAACTATTCATATAAACTCAGCCTATATATAAACTTATAATTAACATAGTACTACAGTATACATATATGAACTTAAAACATAGGTATATGCCAAAAAAATACAAACTTAACATGTATGAAACTTATACAGAAAACTAATATATAGTATATAACTCATATGCAAGCTATTATATAACTTATATAGCAACTGGAAACTTAAAAATCTATATATACATATTATAAATACTTCATACAGCAAGTTGTATTATTAAATATATATTATCTCTTAAAGTATATATATAAACAAACATTTACATAATATAGTATATTACCAATATATATACAAACAAGTCTAAATAAAAGTGTTTATATATATATACCTTATATATATCAGAGGGGATCAGCCCAAACAAGAAGAAAGAGAACGAGTTGCGACGGTGACAGGCTAGAGCAGAGGCCTTGAAGAAGGAAGCACGAGCGGTCGATGGTTGATACAAGAGGTGGAGGAAAAATAGGTTGCGACTATTGGTTCATATATATACACATACTTTCGTGTATATATTATCTTTTTTTCTTTTCATGAAGGATGAAACTTGGAGGGACGGGTGGGGCGTGGGCGGAGGTGGCAGAGGCCAATGGAAGGGTTACATGCTTTGGAGCTGAGTTATGGAAGAAAAGGAGAGACGAGAGAGTGAGATCTAGAAAAATGGGGATGAAAAATGAAGGGACGTGGCAGGTGAAAGAGTTTGTAAAGGAAAAGCTTCTAGTCTTCTTTTTATTTATTTATTTATTTAGATATGCAATGTGTGAAACCAGAAATGAAAATGAACCAACATACAAAGAATTCAATTAGGAATAAAAGGAGCTTACCGTTTGAAATCTAGAAAATAGTTAATAGCGGACGACTATTCGTTTACACAGTGGAATATGAAAGAGTCATAAGAAAACCAAGAGGTGTGAATTGGGTACCGATACGGTACCCGTACAGCGAATTCCGTTGTGTACCGGACTTCAAAACATAGAAGCGAATATACCGTAGAGATCAGCATGACGAGACGATCAAAACGGTATGCAAATGTCAGTGGTACGATCATCCGATATCGGTACCGAAAATGCTACAAATCTGTTGAAAATAAGATAAACGAAGCAACAACAGTCAAAATTTGAAGAAATGTAATATGACGTCTCACTCAGAAGATGATATACAAATTTTCTATAGAAAATATTCAAGTTTGGAAAACAGTTTATTATCATCAAATATTAACTGATTTAATTGAAATAGAATTACACAATAAAATAAACTTTCATATTACCAAATGAAAATTTACCATTTGTTATGTTAAAGTAGACGTATTCCAAATATTAAATTTTTATTTCAAAATTCTATTATTTAAAATTTCACAAAATTTCAGTAATAAAACCATCAAAATTTACGGGTCGTTACACTCTCCCCCACTCAAAACGTTTCGTCCCCAAAAAGGAAGGAGGTAGGAGAATAGAAACAACCGGAAAAGAATGAACTGAAAAAAAAAACAATAATTTAAAACCATATAAATTTCAATTTTCAATTAATTAGTATTTAATAATGGATTTAATCCATTTGATTTCACTCAAGTTAAATCAGTCTTAACTATTTCTAAATTGATTATCTTATTATCCAATTATCTTCATTTAACAATTTCTAAAATCATAAATTTGAATAGTCATTTGTTATAATCATATTTTATTTAACAAATATAATTCTTCTTTATTCCAAATTATTTTTAAATTTATTCCACTTAATATATCTTATCACATATACTAAGTATATTTACACTTATTATAACCGCTCAAATTTATTTATAATTTCCTTTAACATAAATTTAAGAATTAAGTTTCTGATTCACTTCAAACAACTTAGAAGTAATTATATACGTATATATCACATACCTAAATAATCATATTCCAATATATATATATATATATATATATATATATATTATAAATCAAGCCATACTTTAGAAATCTAAATCAATTTAATTTCCAAAACAAAATTGTAGCAAAGCTACACAATGGTCTCTCCACTCTAAAACTCGAAAATGAATGTCGATGATGTGGCCGTCACCACCGAAATTATTTTCCAACGACAAAAGAGGAGGGTACTAATTTTAAACTTTAAAAATTCTTTGAAACTAATTCCTATTCGAAAATACTTTCAATAATATATATATATATATATATATATATATATATATATATATATTAAAACTTAAAACCAAAGTTTGAAATTACCGAAAATTAATTCTCAAATTTTTAACTTAAATTCATTTTAAATTCGAAATCAATTCATGAACAATGTTTTAATATTCCAAATCAATTTATAAACAATCTTTTATAATTCAATTATTTATATGTTAGTAAAATCAATGGTTTACAAACAAAAAAATGAAAATCGAATATTATTATTTTAAACATCCAATTTAGTTAACTATTTGATTTCAAGAATTTTCTTACATATAATATATATAGTCATACAAATTTATTCCATTACCAAATTTGAAAACAATATTGTGTAATTTTGCTCTGTTAAAGTGTTTTGGAATTCATATCGATAGCGTTGATCAGATGAATCGATTAAAAAACCAAATCAACATGAACAACTCATACAACAAAATATATAGAATAATTTAATATTAATTTCAAATATACTCCTTCACTCAATAATACAAAATGAATTTCAAATCGAGGATAGGGATTTAAATTAAGAGGGACCTTAATCAAAGAGAAACCAGACTAAGAAGGAAGGCTCGAAATGAAGATAATATGTCTGAATTACAAAGAGAAAGATGGATACACAAATATTAATCACGGGCGACCTTAACCGGGTCGACCATGATTTCAAGTATAGGATCGATGTAGAATTCCGAGCCAAATCAACATTCGATAGCAAAAGATAGAATTCAGGCATAGCAGGAGATAGATAGCACAGTAACATGAGGATACAAAAATCTTCGATAAATCAATGCCTATTGTAAAGGAGTTTCACCCCTTTACAAACCATTTGAACATTGGCGAGACCGTCGAATTTTTACAGAGATCATTCAAAGTGGAGTTATGGGGTACTCCAGAATCAAAAGAATTTGGATGCAGGAAGACAAGAGTGGATTTGAGGACGAATAGGGCAGTTCCCAAAATTCAAAGGAAACCGTATCATAGAGGAAGGAATTCAAGCTCGAACGAAAGTGATTCTGTAATTAAAATTATTTATATGCTAAGTTTTGCCTAAAACCAAAGCTCTGATACCACATGTAACGACCCAATATTTTCAACCATTCGCATCCACACATGACGGATTTGAATTGCTCAAATACCAGGTTGTTAATTTATATTTGGCAAAACTCAGCATATACAGTAAATAAATAAATCATAGAATCATAGGCATAGAGTAATATACAATATGCAGAGGGAACAAAAGGATATTAGTTCATGAAGCTACTGTATATATAACAGAGTTAAATAAGATACAACAGATGTCTCAAATACAATAGTCAAATAAAAGATCAAAATACATCACTAGAATCAACTGAATAACTACAAGCTGAAAGATGTAGATGGATCTCCAAACGAAGCTCCAACTCCAAGAATGAGTCTCAAAAGCTGTATCACTCAGTCTGACTCGAGCGTAAAGCAAAACACAAAACACTCGATCCAGGATTAACATTCTTATATCAATAAATCCAACTCAAGTGAAATAACAACTGAAATATAAGTAACTCAAATGATATTTGGGATAACCATCCTCTAAGGATCCGTTAAATTATCTATTATGTAGTAATATATGCTATAATAATGTCTAAAGGTAAAGTATAATATATTTTAAAGATAACAATAAGGCTTTACATTTTCCACCTTAACAAATTTTATAGTGCCAATAGTCTATACAGTATCATAGTCCCTCCTGATCGGGAATCCACCAGAGGATACTCCATAGGTACGACACAAATCAAACTCGTAGTAAAGCACGCTAGGGTAGGTGACATGGCACAACTAGGCAATGCCAGGGTAGATATACCAATTACGTATCCGGACTGGTGGTAACGCGTAGCAGCCACTACCTCCCACCTCGAGCCACACTCCAAAATCAAAGGTGCGCACAAAGTAATAGAATGGCATACGAAGAAGTGTGTCGGATAAGAGGAGCAACCTCATTGGCCTAGAATCGCTCCTGTTTTAACCACCTTATGCCAACTCATGGGAGGCGGGTCCACGTATATACCTCAATAGAACGTCGCCACCATCCTACTTCATTCTGGAATCTCCACCGCGTACACAGTTGTTAAAGTGGTTTTTGGAGTAGGCAGAGAGTATGACAACTTCCTATCCCGGTCTCTTTAACAACCAAACGTTATTATAACACCGCGGTCATTTCAAAATAGTTTATACCTCAAAACCAAAATATCATTGCTATTTCAAACCATATCAATACGATATCATTTCCATTTCAAAACCAAATACGATATCGTTTCCATTTCAAATATATTCATTTTCCAAATCATAGCACTTTTAAAGTTATAACACTTTCGAAAACAAACACTTGAAAATATAACATTTTCAAAATATAATACTTTGAAATTCATAGCTTCGAAACTATAACTTCCACCACTTAAACAGTTTAGATATTAAAATATTATATATAATAAAATAGTTTATAAAGTAAAATAGTTTATATATAAAAGAGTTATAAATTAAATAGTTTATATTTAAAATAATTTATATGAAATTAATTTATAAAGTAGAATATATAAATAGTTTTAAATAAAATTTAAAATAAAATAGCCTCCTCAAATCACACAAATCAATTCCAAGTCGATTCAAATTCCAAAATTCAATTTTAATCAAGTCTCAATTCATCAATTTCAATTCAATTTGGTTCTCAATAAACCATTTCAAATTATATCGATTTCAAGTACAAATTTGAATCACAAATAAACCATTTAAAATTTTCATATATTTCAAAGCTTTACATATTCTATTTTTCAAAACTAAATTTGATAATTTCAATTATATATATCAAATTCAATTTACTATGATTTAGCTTTGAAATATTTACTTAATAAATTCAATATTATTTAAATAAAACTCAAACTTGAAATATTCATTGATCACTTTAAACCAACATCGAGTTATAAAATCATATCCTTTAAAATCTCAAATTCAATAAGTTCCAAATAAAATTCTTAATTAAATAAATTTCAACTCAATTTCAAATCCAACTTCTCAACCTTAATTTATTAAAATCATTATAAACTCTATATTAAAATTTAATTTAAATGAAAACTTAACCATATTATATTTTAATAAAATCAAACTTTATTATTAAACTTATTTTATATTAAACAAATTTATTCATAGCTTAAAATTAAAAATTTAAGTATCTATTAAATTACATTTATATACTATCAAAATCAATATTTATATAAAGCCATTTATTTCTTTTCAAAACCATAGAAATCATTTTCAAAATATTTATATATAGACTAACGGTGTCTGTATATAATTTTCTATCCTATGGTCAAGTGATACGGATATTTATCATTTCAATCCGCAATTTAAATATATATGGGTGTATATAATTTCAACCCGCTATCCCAAATTCAATGAAAATCGCATGGTTTATTATTTCAACCCATAACGATTTTCTCCTATTCTACAGATCATTCGGGTATGTATTATTTCAACCCATAGTGAATTCTATACTAACGGGGAACTTGCAAAGTGATAACAGATATGATAATAATATAACATGCATATATCATCAATATAAATAACAGATAATGGTGTCAGATGTCACGGGTGAACAGATACAGATAACAACATATATATAGCAATGTAAATAACTAACGGTAGCATATTTCAATTGTCATTTCAATTGAAATCAAATTTAATAAATAAAAGAACATTAATCGTAAGTGATTGCTCACCTTTCGAGGCTAGAGATTTTGACCATAGAGCAGGCTACGAATTGGATAGCGATCTAGACAGTCGAACAAATCCAAACAGCATCTCAAAATGAATTAAGCTGAAAGTGGATTTGACGGACAAAGCTGATAGATAAGAATCGATGAGAAAATCGATCAGTTTTGATATAAACAGAGAATATATATATATATATATATATATATATATATATATATATTATTAAAAAAATCAATGCTTAAATTTGAACACATATACATTTTTAAATCAATATTAAATTTAAACATATATATACACATTTTTTATAATTATTTCAAAATCAAAATCTAAATATATCTCAAGATCATTGCAAAATTTAACAATATATCTAAACATATGTATTATTTTTAAAATTTCAGTACAATAAATCACTTCTTAAAACTATTATATTATATGTATTCTATCCATATGCTTATATAACTGATATATAGTTCAAGAATAATATATATATATATATATATATACACACACACACACACACTTAACAAAAAAATGGAAAAGGTATAAAACAAAATAAAAACTAGAACATATATGTTAGTCTTATAGAAATAGACAGTGCATATATCACTCATAAAACCTATAGAATACTAACATATAACGGTTCCATGTACAAGGAAAAAACAAATAAAATTTAACTTTTCTGCCACAAGTACACATTGCACACATTGCAGCAACCTGCTATATATTTATATGTATGGGCTGTCATACATATTTTTGGTTTGATTAGAAATCATACGAAGCACCTATCAAATCGATATATAAAAATTTCAACCCATATATATATTCAAGTGATGTATGTAACATATATACACTAATAAAACAAAATCTGGTATACAATAGATTCTATATGCATGCTAATATAAACTTCTATAATCATATAATTATACATATATTGTAACTTTATATCCTATATATAAATATAATGTATATAAAACTGCAATTTACAATTCATTTATTATAACTTGTTTCATAAAATAATATATATATATATATATAAAACACTTATATACAATAATATATAGTAAAAATAAATATATACCTAAATCAATATATATATATATACATATTTGTATATATATCATCATAAGTTTTAAAATACTAATAAACCATACAGCCGAAACAATATCTATTAACTTGACATAATACGGCTTATCCATATACCTTCCAGCATAATATATACTAACAGTATGCTATAATTTAAACCAAAATTGCGAACTCATGATCAAATATATATATATGTAGACAAGATTTACAAATTTGGAAGCATAATATATATATATATATATATATATATATATATATATATCAAAACCTATGTCAAAATAAAAACATCTAGTAACTAATAAACCAAACTGTAATAATATATATATATATAATTTACTTAACCATATATATATATAAACAAATCTTGTATTATATATATCGAACTGTTCTTCGGTTATTATAACAAAGTATTATATTCATATAAACTCGGCCTATATATAAACCTATAATTAACATAGTACTACAATATACAAATATGAACTTAAAACATAGGTACATGCTTAAAGAAATACAAACTTAACATGTATGAAACTTATACAGAAAACTAATATATAGTATATAACCCATATGCAAGCTATTACATAACTTATATAACAATTGGAAACTTAAAAATCTATATATACATATTATAAATACTTCATAGAGTAAGTTATATTACTAACTATATGTTAGATCTTAAAGTATATACACATGTATATAAACAAACCTTTACATAATATAGTATATTTCCAATATATATACAAACAAGTCTAAATAAAAGTGTTTACATATATATACCTTATATATATCAAAGGGGATCGGCCCAAACAAGAAGACAGAGAACGAGTTGCGACGGTGACAGGCCAGAGTAGAGGCCATGAAGAAGGAAGCATGAGCGGTCGGCAGTTGATACTAGAGGTGGAGGAAAAATGGGTTACGACTGTATGCTCATACATATATATACACTTTTGTATATATACTGTCTTTTTTTCCTTTTCGTAAAGGACGAAACTTGGAGGGACGGATGGGACGCGGGCGAAGGTGGCAGAGGCCAATGGAAGAGTTACATGCTTTGGAGCTAGGTTTCGGAAGAAAGGGAGAGACGAGAGAGTGAGATCTGGAAAAATGGGCATGAAAAATGAAGGGACAAGGCGGGTGATAGAGTTTGCAAAGGAAAAGCTTCTAGTCTTCTTTTTATTTATTTATCTAGATATGCAATGCATGAAACCAGAAATGAAAACGAACCAACATGCAAAGAATTAAAATAGGAATTAGAGAAGCTTACTGATTGAAATCTAGAAAATAGTTAATAGTTAATGACTATTCATTTACACAGTGGAATTTGAAAGAGTCGCAAGAAAACCAAGAGGTGTGAATCGGGTACCGATATGGTACCGGTACAGCAGATTCCGCTGTGTACTGGACTTCAAAACATAGAAATGAATATACCATAGAGATCAGCATGACGGGATGATAAAAATGGTATGCATATGCCAGCGGTACGATCATCCTACAAAAGTCGATATCGGTACCAAAAATGCTGCAAATCTGTCGAAAATGAGATAAACGAAGCAATAGCAGTCAAAATTGGAGAAATGAAATATGACGTCTCACTCATTAGATGATTTACAAATTTTCTGTTGAAAATATTCAAGTTTGTAAAACATTTTATTATCATCAAATATTAATGATTTAAATGAAATAGAATTATACAATAAAATAAACTTTCATATTATCAGATGAAAATTTACCGTTTGCTATGTTAAAGTATACGTATTAAATTTATATTATTTAAAATTTCATAAAATTTCAGTTAATAAAACCATCAAAATTTATGGGTCGTTACACAACCGCTCCTAGATCGATACGAATAAGGAGGGGATCGATCCTAAATAACCTCGGATCGATCTAGTGGGCCCACCTACGTGTGCGAAGGGTATTACGAAATCTAAGTCAGATATTTTCAAAATACGCCTATAAATAGCAGGCTTATGCCTTCAGAAGAGGCACTTTTGGCTCTTCTACACTGTTACTCTGCTGGAACTCTGTTGTAACTCGGATACTATCAATTGTTCTATTGTAAACCAGTTGAGAATCATCAATAAACAACAAAATCTTCAAAGTAGGTGTAGGCTACAAGCCAAACCACTATAAATCTTGTCTTTTTACTGTTTTCTTTTTAAATTTGGAGTGTTCTTCATATTTATCTGTTCATTATATATTCCATTTGTAATATGTGATTGTGAGTTGGTGGTTTCATCTGCAATTGGAAGTTTGGGACCAATTTTGGCCCAAACATTTTGGTGCTTTCCCTGCAAATTGAACTCAGAGATTCTGAAGCTTGGATTTTAGATCTAAAGGCTTAGGAACTTGGATCTAGGAAGCAATGGCTAAGCAATCGACTAGAAGACAGAGAACGGAAAGAAGCCATCATGAAGGAAGTTAGGAGGCTTCCTCAGGAGCGACTTAGTTTTCATCACCAGAAACGAGAAGGAGATGATGATGATGGAGGCTATGCAGGAAGGGATGCTGAAAAGGCAAGAGGAAACGATACAGAGGGAACCCAGAACCAAATTCAAAAACATGGAGCAACCAGGATTCAAGAAAGAGTAGGACCTTTAGGAACAGCCCCTAAGCTTGGGGGAATGCCCCCGGATCATGTTGGCCCAATTCCGAACAAGGCACCAGGAAGTACCATGCAATTTGGTTTTAATAGAGGAATGGATGCTCATACAGGGGAACAGATTCCTGGATTCCCTCGTGAACTCAGTGGGCAGGTCGGAGGCAACAAAAAAGGACCATAACATGATGGCAGTGACAAATTGGCAGAGATGGTCGGACGATCCATGAGAGGAGGATTAGTGAATAGAGATCCGGAAGATGTGAACAAGAGCCCCTTCACTCCCGCAATTAGGCAGGCCAGGAATCCATCTGATTTCAAGCTACCAACATTAGAGACGTATGATGGAAGGACATATCCTGCTATTCATTTGACAAGGTATATGAGGAACATGGAGGTACTGGAGGCATCGAAGGAAGTCATGGCTGGTGTTTCCCACTGTATTTGACGGATATAGCAACGCAGTGATTCAGATAATTAGAAAGCGGCTCCACTGGAATATGGACTGAGTTGATTGAGAAGTTTATAAGGTAGTACAAAGTTCACATGTCGAGGCCCAAGAATGTGATGAGTTTGACAACACTGAAGCAGAAAACCAGGGAGTCTTTGAAGAGTTTTCTAACATGATTCAATGCAGCGGTGACATTGATGGATTGGCCAGATCCATCCACGGTTCTGATACCAAATGTATCTGGCATAGCTGATGGCATGGAATTCAACAATTCATTAACAAGGGATCCACCTATGGACTTTGAAGAGTTTTACCATGAGGCAGAAAGGTTTCTTCGGTAGGAAGATGTAAAGGTCGAGAGAGAGGAAGGAGATGAAGTTGATGTTTATGCAGTCAAAGGTGGGGATTCGCCCGAGAAAGATTCGAACAAGGATAAAGGGAAACGAAAAGAAGAAAATGGCTTTGACGAGTCGAGAAGGCCGTGAAAGGAGCCAAAATTCACCTCTTATTCGGAGTTGAGCGAGACTTTAGAGCGAATATATCACGACACAAGGGGGCCGGTACCCTACCGGAAGCCAATGAGGAGGGACGCAACCAATAATGAAAGGAAATCAGACAAGTACTGCTTATTCCACGAGATAAGTGGCCATAGTAGGAATGATTGCAGGCACTTGAGGAATGAGATTGAAGGATATATCTGGAACGGTATGCTATTATGGTATGTGAAAAGGTGAGCAGCGGTGGTAGAACAAGAGCAACCGCCATCTGCATCAAATGAGAACGGCTCCAGATCAAGGCATCGGCTTATCATCAACTGATTGGAATAATGATGAATAAGTAGAAAACTCCACGCTAACAATGGTTAAGTCGCTTACACATGTACGGGATCACGAACGGTCCTCAAGCATGCTCTAAGACGACTCTAAACCACAACAATGGAGGTGTTTGTACTTTACGTTTCTATTTTTCTTTTGTTTTCTATTTTGCATCTGAACTTGATTTCGTCGAACGGCACCCAACCGTGAACGGTCATAATTTTCCTCGAACGGCACCCGACCGTGAACGGTCACAATTCGCCACGTACGGCACCCGACCACGAACGATCACAATCCGCCTCGAACGGCATCTGACCATGAACGGTCACATATCGCCACGAACGGCATACGATCTCGAACGATCGCTGTTCACAATCAAGTAAGATTATCGATCTATTTACTGGTCATTAACAGGATACGAACATCAAGCTTATAGCACTACAAAACACATCTTCCTATCACAAGGCATGTTTTAGGGGCAAATAAACTGCCTTTTAGCGAGGCAACATATAGGAGGATTTAACCCAATCGACTGGACAGAATGCGACCTAGTTGATGAACAAAAAGTGCAAAATGCTCAGAGTTAGGTTGTAGAGAAAATGGAGTACTTGGAGTCTGCTCTGAGTTACATTCACATTTACTTCATGTTTTTGAGTTCGGGTCAGGGAAGGCCTTACTTTGTGTCTTTGAGTTTACAGATGCTTCGCAAGCTACTTTGAGTCATCGAGCAACCAACTTCTTGGTCAATGGTAGGTTTACTTCGGGTCAAGCAGGCAGCCGCCTCGAGTGGATCAATCAGCAACCAAGGGTCCAGGACATTTTGTATCCATCACTTTACAACCCCCATCTTCGTATTAATATGGCTTCATATCCATCAAGTTTACACCCTCTACTTTCGTATCCATCGAGTGTTGGCATCGGTCTGGGTTCATTTGATTAACCACCACCCACTTCGTATCGATCACCTCTTTTACCCATTTCGTATCGATCAGCAAATGATCGATACAAAACCTACTACCAAACAACCGATACGAACAATAAGTGCCAACATCGATCGATACAAAACGACATATAAGCATAAATACGAAGACGTCTCCTAAATAACGATAAGAAGAGAAATCTACAGGGTGGATACGAAAAACATTATCCAATTAAAGAAACGGTCAGGCGGCATGAAAAGTGGATCTCTCCTGAACTATCGCTCCACGTCACGAGTACAAGGAAGATCGATACGAATTATGATCGGACCGAAGTTGGTCGATACAAAGCTATCGATACGAACAATTTAGCCAATTACAAATTCAACTTTGGATCGATCATTACTCTAACTATATAAGTCCAAACGTCTTCAAATTTCACCAAAGCTTCCTTGTAGACTCAATCATCGCCACGATCGGTTGCAGCTCCATTCGACCATTCCTAGATCGATATGAATAAGTAGGGGATCGATCCCAATTGATCCCAAATGACCTCGGATCAAGAAGGTGGGTCCACCCACGTGTGAGAAGGGGTATTCCAAGATCTAAGCCATATAATTTTAGACCACGCCTATAAATAGCAGCCCTATGCTTTGAGAAAAGGGACTTTTGGCTCTTCTCTCTACTGGAACTCTCCTATTGCTATTAAAATCTACATTCTTTAGTATTTAAATTTTCTTAATTTTCCAAACTATTTTACTATATAATCCATTTTTAGTACTCAAACAATTTTCTATCAAACTATTTTAACTATTTAACTATTTTAAAACTATTTAAAAGTTGAGAATCATCAATAAACAACAAACTCTTCAAAGTGGACGTAGGCTACAACGTCGAACCATTATAAATCTTTTATTTTACTACTTTCTTTTTAAGTTTGGAGTGTTCTTCATATGTATATCCGTCCATCATATATTCCATTTATAATCTGTGATTCTGAGTTGGTGCTTTCATCTGCAATTGGGTATTGTGGCCAATTTTGGCCCAAACACCTAGGTCCAGCGCCATTTCTATAACCTCAACCTCCATCATTACGAAGACAATCATCCAAGCTCCTCCTTGTAACTTCAACCAAGGTCTTGACTCTCAAAAAGTAGAGGCATTGGAAGGGTTTGAGGATACCAATCAGTCCTAGCAGGCAGAGATCATAATCATATGGGAGAAGGACCCGGGTGATCACATCAGAATGGTGGAGAGACTGAAATGCGACCATGAGAAAATCAAAATCATGCTTGAACCGAAGATCTGTTCAACTAAACTACCAAGGAAGAACCTTCATATCATAGGGGAAGCATTCCAGAGCAAAAGAAGATCCAAGAAGGGAAGGGTTCAAGAAAGTGCCGGTAAAAGCTTGAAACCAACAGCAGCAAGCGACGGAAGAAGAAATGGTGATTGGCTTAGCTTTTTGTAGGGCAATTTCTTTTGGTCCTTTAACATGCTTTGTTTTATTTTGCATATAGGCTGGTGTTGTGTGGGAGCGGCCCTGCAACTCTTGTACAAAAGTTAGTGCGAATAAAAGACTGTTTTTCTATACAATCTTTGTCGTATTTACATTTTTGTACTTTTCTTTTTTACTTGCCTATATACCTGCATGCATATAATATATTTAGTTGTAATTCAGTTACATTTACATTATACATACTTGCACTTGTGCAGTGCCAATATATATTATAACTTTGTACATGTCAAAAAATCTCTATTGTTGGGTAATAATTCATTATTCTGTTTTATTTACCATTTCCAAAGTATTTCTTATTTTGCTAAATGAAACTGCTCTCGTTTGGCCATCTCCTAAGCTAACACGGTTTATCTTCGATCATGCTTCATTCGAAAGTTAACAAGGTTGTAGTTATTGAAGCATTCAGCTTCGTATCGTTTCCCTTTTTCGGGGAACAATGTTTTGAGCGCTATCTTTGGATACTGCACTTCGATTTTGCCAACATTCGAGCAATGATCGAACATATTCTCCAACCATCAATACTTACCATTGACCAGGTGTGGCTCATAAGGCCATAAGTGTAGTGCAATAATGAATATTTCAATTATCCATGGATCTCTATCTTCAAGGATCGATATTTCATGTGCTTAGCTTTGAGCATTAATTTCCATCCTCGCATATTTCCAAGCATTGATCAAAACTACTCACCAATTATCATTGTTAACTTTGGATGGGCTTATCTCATCAGGCCGTAAACGTAGTCATAAAAGCTTTGATTACACACCAGTTCCTATCTTTGGGAACTATTGTTTCAGTTGTTTAACTCTGGACGTCCCTCATTGACTTTGCCTAACTCCAAGCATTTCCAAGATCAAATGGATAAGGGAAAACCGTTCAATCGACATTAGTGTGATTATACTCCCCTGACCCTACCATAGGTCAAAAGAGTTACTACATATATGTCTTCAGGTAAATGATTGCGATCTAATCATGCGACACAAAGTTTAGCTTACAACAATACTGTCCTTTTAGTTCCAAAAGCCAACTATATTTATAAACAAAGGAAACAACAAGTCCTGCCATGTTATGTTACCTCCAGCTCATTAGAGTTTCTTATTTGCATAGAGTAAAATAAATCCAAGTGAAATAGCATCATAAGTGCTCACTATTCCAAACTCATGAAATTGGGATCCCATCAACAGTTGATAGCTTGAAGGTTCCATCTCAAAGCTTCTGTTCAATCACATAAGGACCTTCCCAATTCAGGCTGAGTACCTCTATAACAAAGAGGACTTGTTTCAAAATGACTTACCCTACTCCAAAGGTATAGTTCCTGACCTTGGCATTAAATGTAGTGCTGCTCTTTTTTAGTGAGCAGCTATCCTCGATTCAGCCTCTTCTCGTTACTCATCGACCAAGTCGAGGGACTAAAGCAAGAGTCCCTTGTTCATTTTAGGATCATGATGTTTTCTTTAATAGGAACGGATTTCTAGTTCCATCAGAATCATGACATCAACTCCATAGGCCAAAGTGAATGGAGTATACCTAGTCGTGGACTTATGGGAAGTTCTATAAGCCTGTAGTGGTAGTGGTAACTCATCAACCCAGTTACCCTTGGCTTTCGTTTTTCATTTCTTTAGGATGGATTTGATAAGCTTGTTCACCGCCTCCACATATCCATTCTCTTCCAGGTATGCTACTATTGGAAGATGATGAAATCTTCATAATTCGTTATTGGAAACAGATGTCTTTAAACTCAATACTGTCGATTCGAGTTCGATTATCAGTAATGGTATTCTGTGGGACTCAAAATCTACATATAATGTTCTTTACCATAAAGCTAATCATTGTCTTTGTTGTAACCATGGCAAGTAAACCCACTTCTACATACTTTGTAAAGTACTCCACGGCAACAATAGTGTACTTCGTTCCGCCTTTTGACATCGGTAGCACACTAAGTATTTCAATTCCTAAACTGCAAATGACCATGGGTTAATAATTTGTGCAATCTCTATAGATAGGGCGCTTGGTATTTTCATGAACCTTTAGTACCTATCACATCATCTAGTATAATCAGCTGCATAATGGATGATCATCGGCCAAACGTATCAATAAAGAATTATCTTCTTCACCAAATTCTTCCACATAGTGTGATCATCATGGCTTCCTTCATGTACCTCATGGTAGGATTTTTTTTGCTTCACCTTTGGTGACACACCGCTTTCGGGGTTTGTAAAACCTCTCCTATATAGCGCTTCTTACTTGATTTTGGATTATGGTGCCTTAAAAAGGAGTTTTTGCCTTTCAATCCTACCATTCGGGAGAGTACCCTTCAACACATAGTCTTCGATTGGAGTCATCCACGACTCATTTCCTTTTTTGGCCTCCAAGATCCAATCGACATCCATATGGTCAATGCTTGAAGCTGGCAAAAATTCTAGCGGAACAAGTCCTACAACCTGCACATCCCAGAGCTTGCTAGCTTGGCCAGTGAATTAGCCTTCGAATTCTCCTTTATGGGTATGTGCGTGATCGTATAGTGTTTGATATCATTCAATTGTTTCAATGTCTTCATCGGGTAAGGGGCAAGTCTCGCTCCCTTAGCCTAAAATTCTTTCTTCACTTTGCAGACCATTAACTGGGGGCTGCTGAATATATGCAGTGTCTTGACTCCTAGTTCTTTTACTATCTTGAGCCTTGCAATCAATTCTTTATATTTGACTTCGTTTAACGTTGTCGGGAACAATAGATTTAGTGCATAGCATATTATCCATCCCTCTAAGGTCATGAAAATCACTCTTTCCCATAACTTTGTTCATTAGAAGCTCCATCTATGTATAACTCCCATAGGAAACTCGCGCCATATCTTTTTCCTCTCTTTATCCAGGAAAGTAAATTCGGTGATGAAATCAGCGAACTTCTATCCATATATTGTCCTTCTAGGATGGTACTATATCATTTGGCTCAACTTGATATTTCAATTCAATAATCTTCCCGTTGTCTCGGGTCAATGCGGCACTTGCCTTAGCAGCTGATGTGTAAGCAATTTTCTTGGGTAAGCCTAGAATTATGGTCATAGTTTCCTCGAGGCAACCAGTAAGCATTATGCTAGCTTCTACCTCTGTGAGTAGTTATTTTTGCTCTGGTAAACCGCTTGCTGATAGAGAATACAGACCTTTAGATCTTATATTCCTCTTATTACCAAGGCCGCACTTAGTACGTGAGCGTATATCACCAAATAGATAAATATTCTTCTCTTTCCAAAGGCTTCGAAAAGAATGGTGGTCTCTTCAAATGTTTTGACAACTTCTAGAAAGTTTCTAAGCATTAAATGGTCAAAACAAACTTTCTTTTTTCTTTCTTAAGGGGGTCGAAGAACGGTATAAACTTGTCTATTGCCTTTGAAATTAATTAACTCAATGTAGTAACCGTCCCATTCAAGATCTACATTTCCCACCTTGTTTTCAGAGCAATAACATCTTTCAATACTTAATTATTTTCTAGATTATCTTTGATGCCCTTTGAGTTCATAATAAACTGAAGAATTCGCCCGATGCGACTCCAAAAGAACACTTTAATGGATTAAGCTTTATTTCGTACTTCCAGAGCACATCAAACATTTCAGTGAGGTTATCCGTGTGATTCATCGATCACTAGTACTTCACCAGCATATTATCCACATAAACCTCCATCATCCGTCCGATTTGATCTTTGAACATCGTATTTACCATTCGCAGGTAGGTAGCCCCAACATTTTTCAAACCAATCGACATTACTTGATAGCAGTACAAGCCCATATCAGTGATGAAACTTGTATGCTCCTAATCTAAAATGTGCATTTCCATTTGGTTGTAGCTAGAATATGCATCCATAAAAATAACAATTCATGTCCAACAGTTGAGTCCACAAGTTGATCGAACTTCGATAGCTGGAAGCTGTCTTTTGGGCATCCTTTTTCAAGTTTGAATGATCGATGCATGTCCACCATTTTTCATTTGGCTTCTTAACCAACATAGGGTTCAGTACCCATTCAAGGTAGAAGGCATCATGGATAAAGTCATTTTCCTTCAATTCATCCACTTCTTCTTTCAATGTAGCGGATCGTTTTGGACCCAAGTCGCGTCTCTTCTAACTTCACAAGCAGGCATCTTCATTCCATATTCAATATGTGGCATGCTATCTTTGCTGATATTCTATGCATATAAAAATGTGTCCATGCAAACACATCCAGGTTTTCCCAGAGAAACCCCACCAACTGCTTTCTCATATTTATGCCAAAATAATATCCGGCCTTGAGGACCCTAGTAAGATTGTCCTCATCGATCGAGATGTTGATCGCCGACTATACTAATGTCATCCTTGCATTCTTTAGCTCTTTATAGGATTCTATAAGCATGTGGAACTTTCTATGGATTCAAGCTAGGGCTTGGGCAATAGTTGTAATGCATTTGCACTCTTGATGCAGTGAGCCTTCTCTGCACCTTTCTCTTGCTCATGTCACTTCATCTCTTTGAGCTCAATGGTATAGCATTCTTGACTAGTGCTCTGGTAAGCTTATATAGCTCCAACCCTATTTTTACTGAGGAACTTCATCATTAGACACCATAAAGCCAGGGCTATTCTAAAACTAGAAAGGGCCGGTCGGCTTAGAAAAGTGTTATTGGCAAAAAATTCATCAACTGTCACCAAGGTCTACACCCACACAATCTTATGGTCACCTTCACTTAACTCCAATGAAGGGTTAATACATTTGATATCCTCTTTTTCCGCATTGGGAAATCCTTCAATGTGGGATTTGCATGGCTTTATGCCTTTCAAACTGATCTTCACTGGGTCAAACATCCTTTTGAATTGAATATCAACCGAACTTATATACTAATTCAAAACTCGACACACAATTGTTAGCTCTACCATGGCCATAATGACTATGAGGTTGTGAGTCGGCGCCTACACCTTCCTGGCATCTCTACTTCAGAAAATTATATCATCATTTATTGTCTTAAGTTATTTTGTTGGAGCTCCAACTTTGATCTCAAAACAACTCTCCATTAGCATGTGTTCTAATTAACTTCAATACCATTCCATCTCATTATAGCTTATATCTACTAGATGGGTTCCTCTAGTTATCGTGTTAATCACGTTTTTACCATTTAGATGCCTAGACCCCTCTTCACTAGACCTAGGTCGATCTCTCTAAGCACTCTACTGTAGAGGTCTAGCATTTTGTCAGCCATCCTATGGGCCTCTCACATACTACTACAACTTCCATTTGCGTTTCAGATATTCAGTAACATCTCTCAAGTGACGAAAACTATTAGTATTGTTTCCAAGAGTGCCACGGTAGCGATAATACTTCCATGAGCGTTATTCAGCTTCAGTTGCCCCCTCTAAGGCGGCTTCTTTCCTTGCATATTGAGGTATATATTTTCGACCAAATCGTTCAACGGAGCATAATCCTCTAGCTTCAAGTGCATCGGACACTTTTTGGTATCATTATGTTTACTACTAGTGCCTTAATATCTCTTTTTCTGATTATTATTATTATTTCTAGAATTCATCGCAATATTGCTGGCGCTTTTACTGGTTTGCTTAATAGCAACGTTTCTCTACACAACTTCGTTCGATGATCTATAGCCAGTCTTTACAATAGCCATGTCAGCCTCTTCCAAGTGCAGAAATTTGAACGTCTTACGATATAAATCCTCGACAGTAGGTAGTTATTTTTCATTATCCATCTGACAAACTCTGTGTCCTAATGTATCGCCCAGATAAATTCCATCAGGATAACAAACTCCTTTCAATTGCTTATTTCAGTTATGGCAGTATTAAATAGACTCATAAAATCCTTTAGGGCCGCTTCAGCATACTAATGAATACTCGGCAAGAATATCGCATCCTTCGATAGAGCGGTGCACAGCTTGGACTACTCTATAAGCTTTCTCTCCAACTGATCAAATGATGATATGGACTTCGGCGTAAGATGAGTTAACAACATCGTAGCTACCTCATTAAGGAATATGGTCAGTTGCTCTAGCACCATCTATGTGCTACCTGTATTTAAATAGATGATGTCTAGAGTCTTGAGTCTTATTATATGACGACATTATTAGCATATCAAACTTTCTGGGATACTCTTCTAATGAAATATCCTCAGCAAATGGGGTCCCGCTAGGTGCTAAGCCCCATTCTTCATTCTTTCTCCACTAATTTTCTTTCAGTAATCTCCTTACCATATCAGCAATATATTCCTTACTACCTTGATTATCCAGACAGAAGCCATTATGAAAAGCCTTGAGTGTTTGAATCTGCAAACACTCTTGGTTTATTCAGTAACGTCTAGGCTCTCCTATCTCTGGCAGAGCCACTCGTCCAGATCTATTGTGAAGCTTGGCAATTTTGTGATGTTTGTTTGAGTAACGGCTTTCGATGTTCTAACATCTTGCCCATCATTATTGTTGTAATCCTGCAAATCATATTTTCTATCAGACAAATTAACTACTTTAGGTAATTGTGCTATGTCACTACCCAAGATGTTCTTGGTACCAACCTGATTTTGGTTGACACCAACCATATTAGCTATGGCTAAGACTTGGCCTCTCCCTTTGGTGCTCTTCTTTGATATCCTTACGTAGTTTCCCTTCGTATTTTTCTTGCTGTCTGTGACGGCCCGCAAATCCGTACCCCTTGAATCGACACTATTCTACCTCTATTAACTCAAGTGGCACAGAATTACGAACCATTGGGGTTAAAGAAGAAGAGACAAAAAAAGAAGAAACTAAACAATATCAGAATCTCACAGTCGCAGCGGAATAAAATATAATAATAAATATAGAACTTTACACAAAATGAAATCTATAACTGTTTTATACATCACATCATCATAGTATCTCATACATCAAATTATACCAATCAGGAATACCATACAATCACAGTAGCAGAATATATATATATAGATAATACGTCTCGGCTCCAGCTCCTCTCCTGCTCCATAGCATCCTGTCCTGAACAAATAATACTCGGTCTGACCCGAGCATTATAATGAAATAACACCCGAGTCAGTCTGGAATACCAGCTGATAATAATATTGCATCCAATTTGATTATTAAAGTTTCAAAATCCTTTTGAAAACAAAAGCATCTCGTAAGACCACGCCACAAATAAACATGTCGAGTTTTTACCTTACGATAGCCAAAACACTTTTTATAGAAATTCTCTGATATTATAATAGGGTCTATTTACAAATACTTATAAATAGCCGAAATTGTTACATCCATTAAATTCCAGCTACTAGCCACAAAAGTGGGTAATACAAACAAAACTCGTACAAGGCTCGTAGGGAGAATGGATTTCCATCAATGGCTGGGCTACTGGGGTACCGCCCGTCACAGTACCTGGCCTAGATCAGAGTACCGAGGAGTACGCCCGCTCCCCTGCAACACAAGGCCGGAACCATTCCTTACTGAACAGTCCCGAACAAGATAACCCCGTGGTTGGCGCGACCAACCACCCACTAAGCCGAATATAAAGGGACATCTAGATAGGGGAAAATCTTGTCCTGCTTGGGCATGACCCACCTAACCTTGCTGCACCTCCCCTTTTTTAGCCATTCCCGATTGATGAGGCTTGAGGTTAAACGTTACCTTTTGAGAACGCATCACTTAGAATGCTCATCGTCCACCTGACGATGTTCTGAAAGCATTCGTCCATACAAGTCCGTCCCGGGTTCGAACGGAACCGAAGGCACTACTCCTCTACATCCATTTTGGAAATATCCTCAGGATTAGTAGCGACTATCCCTTGCACATCACTGCTCCATCTTCGACTCCGAACACATTTTTCCATGAAACGTACAAACCGGATCGAAGTGGTTTTCGAGAAATAAATCTCGATCCCGGTCTCTTCGAAACGATCAACGCATTTGTCCCATATTGATAGTCGGTGATTTAACTATCAATTAATTTTCACAAACATCCATCACACAATATATAATTTCCCACATTATTTATTTGTCTCAGATATCTTTAAAAGATATATTTCCAAATTTTCAAAGCTCATTTGAAAACAATTTCCCAAAGTTCTTCCTTTATAAAGTAAATCCTTTACCATTAATTCCCATTGGAAATAACCAAGTTCAAAGACATTTAAATTTAAAACAGTTAAAACATTTGATACTGAAATATACTTTAAAATACCTAAATTTACATCTAGTTACTTACTCAAAAATATAAATTTAAAATAAGTGAAGTAAAACTATATATTTAGATCTAAACTTGGTTTTACATGAATGTTTAGTTAACTAAATTTAAAAGTAGAGTTTTCAAAGGATTAATAACAATTTCAAATAACTTTGTTCAAATCTAGCTTTTAAATAAATCTATTTGTAAAAATAATTACTAAGGTATTCATAAAAATTTACTATTGCTAATTTATCAATGATTACTTTAAAATAATAATTTCCAAAACACTCTTTTAAACAAGTTTGAATTTTTAAACTTCCTTTTAATACAATCTGTTTAAAACTCGAACTTGGTTTTTCCCAGGGAAACTCATTCCCACTCAAACAACCCAGAAAAATCCATTTTATAAATTCTGTCGATTATATTTCAATTCAGATTTATGTTTAATAACATAGATTCCCTTCCCAGGTTTAAAATAACTTCTTACGAAGCTTAACCACATTTCCATTCCTGGAAATTCACTTCCAAAGTATAAGTTTTAAGGCCTTTTTAAAATAAACTATTATAAATTTATTTAATGAAATCATACTTAAGGAATTGCTTAACTAAATACCTACTTAAATTTTCAATGTTTGTAAATAATACTTCTGCAACATTCTAATTTGCAATTTATTGCTAATTAAATTTGAAGGGTTTCTTTGAAATCGTATTTAATTTCCAGGGAACATTTTTATCAAAATAACCCCATTGTTATTTTTACAATTTATAATTTCTTACTGCAATTATCACCAGAAATCCATACTTTCTCATTTACCAACTAATTAATGTTCCACTTATTTTTAATTCCAACTTACAAATTTCCATTCTTCACTCAACCCAGATTCCAAATTTAATTCCCTTAAATTCTTTATTTATCAATTACTTTTATTTCTTTAACAATCAAATTTATTTTATTTTATGTTTTAAAATTCTGTGTATATTCTTATCCAGCAATATCATAGTACAATTAAATTCAGAGTTATCAATCACAATATATAACAGGTTACAACATCAATTTAAAGATAATTACTATAGTGTGAGGAATCCAGTTGGATCCCTCCAACCTGTTTTTCCCTGCATCCCCAAATATTAGCACAACAATATATATATCAATTCAGGCTGATATAAATAAACATTTCAACCAATCACACAATTATTTAAATATTAACTACTTGAATCAACTAATATTCCAGATGTGAGTGAGATTAACTCACCTTGAGTTTTGGCGAGCGTTCGAAATTTTAAATTAAACCAAACGACGTTCGATTTAACTCAAATTTCTACTTGCTCGGAATGGCTCCGGATCTGCACCATCTTGTAGTATTCTTTTCTGCGATCCCGGCGTCGTGAATTTCGTTCGAATCTGATTTCATATGAAATCGATATGAATTTTATAAGTTTAAATTTGAATTTTAAACAAATTTCTTTTATTTTATTTACCATAAGAAATCCTGGCCGCTAGATCTATAATCTAAATCAAGGCCGCACAGTACTACTTCCTCACGCAAGTATCAGGCAAATTCGAATGGAAACAACCCATCACGCCCTAAATTCACGACCACCCACGCTCGTTGTAAAGTCGGTCCAAGGCCAACCTCTTGAGCGTCGAGACACGCTCTATCCATAGCCGAAGCCACCTCGAACTCGGTCGCCTCAAGCTCCCTGAAATCGAGCACGAACGAATGAATATCGCGACCTTCAAAATGCGATTCCCACAAACCACTCAGTAATAAACGATCATACCTGTTGGTATGGAAGAGCTTCTCGAGAGCTTCAACTTCCATGTTGAAGATTTTCGCAAATAATTGCCGGATTTATCAGAAATGGAGGTGAAGCATGGAGGAATGTCGGCCATTGAATATAACTGCGGCGGCTCGCATTTGTTTCTGCTAGGGTTTTTAAGAAATTCTAATGTATATATATAATATTATTAATTATTATATTAATCTTTCTAATCAATTTATGTCAGAAATGTGGGTGAAGCATGGAGGAATGTCGGCCATTGAATATAACCGCGGCGGCTCGCATTTGTTTCTGCTAGTTTCCTTGGCCCCAAAGTTTTCCCTTGGCCCCAAAGTTTTCATTCTCAAAAGTTTTCAAGTTTACGTCAATGGCATCTGGAGATTAGGGCTTGGCTTCGCGTCTCCCTGTCCAGTGTTTTCCCGTCCCCTTTCATGTCCACCTCCCCTTCCCTTTCTCAGCGTCTTCCCTCCCCCTCATCAACACGCTCTGGACGTTGCTATAGATCCATGGCAAATGATGATTTCGCTCGACCTGACCTCCTTTCGTCCAGCGAATTCCCTCCCCTCATAGCAATTGCTCCACCTCCCCGTCTTTGTTCGAGTGACCCGAATGCGGTTGCAAACGATCTTGCTGAAAAGAACACTACAACGTCTAAACCAGGTGAATCGAATTTTCTCCCATTTACTGGATCCAATGTGAATGACGATGCCATTCCCTGTAGCGATTTGGGTCAACTTGTTTCGGATTCTTTCGTATTGGACAGTGTGGCTAGTCCTGTGGATCCGCAGGTTAAGCTTGCTTGCGACAAAATTGGTGCAGTTTGTGGCACTCCAACTATTCGACCAAATGCCGAAGTCAATGTTGGCTATGTGCACCCTGTTCCTGGTGTCAGCTTGCACACGGTTGCTTCTCACAGTGTGGTTCACATCCCCAGTCCTATGGCTTCATATGGTGGTGAGGAGTGTCGCCCTATTGCCCCTAGTCCGTCTGTTCCCAGAACATGGTGTTCCCTTTTTACAACCAAGCCCCGTAATGCGGGAGTTTATGAACCAGTTGATTTCGAAATCGTTGAGGAAAACGGAGTTATGATCCCTCCTCCCTGTGTAATGCAAGCCGGTATGGATTTTTGGTCTGGGTATTTTGTTGGATTCTTTTTGGACCTAAATCATCGTCTTCTCGATGTGGCTGCTGTTTGTCGCCGGGCCTGGAGACTACAAGGTAGTCTCAGAGTTAAGTTGGTTGATTCCTTATACTATCTTTTGTTCTCCTCCCCTGAGGAACGTAGCCGTGTACTTGAGTCTGAGCCTTCCTTCTTTGATGGTCAGCCCTTTATTATTACCCCCTGGACCCCAACTGTTGCTTGTGCTCGTGAACAAGTTTTATCTATCCCTGTT
Organism: Allium cepa; assembly: GCA_030765085.1. Taxonomy (NCBI): domain Eukaryota; kingdom Viridiplantae; phylum Streptophyta; class Magnoliopsida; order Asparagales; family Amaryllidaceae; genus Allium; species Allium cepa. The sequence continues at coordinate 783,563,778 of CM060940.1, read as the reverse complement.
TGGGTTTATTTCTCCCAAATCCCTTCAGCTCTTCAACCGCTGCGTGGTTTGAACTAGCTAGCATGCAATATTGGTAAATTGATTTGTTTTGACTCTAATACAGTTGCGCGAGATAAGCTGGTTTACGCCAAGGCTCTGATTGAGATTACTCCTCTTAGGCCGCTTCCATCCTCTATTCATGTCCAGCTTGCTGTTGGCCACGTGGTGGACGTTCGTGTTCGTTATGGATGGGCGTCTGACATCTGTTCCTTCTGTCACTCCTTCGGCCATGTAGCCTCTGCCTGCAAGCATTCTGTTGTTTCTGCTGCTGTGACGAAGATCCCTCTGCCATGGCCTCCGCTTAGGAAATAGGTTCCCAAAGTCTCTCTGGTTGCTTCTGCCCCCGATCCTTCTCTTTCCTTAGTGCGACCTCCGTCTCCAGTTCCTGCCGTTGCTCCTTTAGTTCTGTCTGCTGAGCCGGTTCTCTCTCCGCCTCTCGTTGTTTGGGCCGATACTGAGCATTGTTGGGTTGATTATAATTCTGATATGAGGTTCAACCCTGTGGACGAATCCTACTTTAGATATGTATCTGATGATCTGTTGGACCTTCGATGCCTGTATTACAGAATTTCTGGTGACACCTTGGTCCTTGATATGGATGGTTCGTATTCTGAGATTAATTCCGTAATTCTAGCTGACACTGCCTGGGATCGTTCTTTTATATACTCCCCTGACGCTGACTGTTATGATCCCTCACTTGCGCTTCGTTTCCGCCCCTTTTTTGGTATTCTTGGGAATGGTTCTCTGGATCCTACTCGGGTTGTTGAGGGTGTTGCTGATTCTTCTTCTACGGAGGAGAACTAGTCTAGTTATATATTTCTGTAGCTGTGACATGTCTGTCACACTCCTGTGCTGTACTTTTTATTTTTTTCTACCATAGTAGCAAAGGTGTCTCTACCTTTCTTCTGTTCTTCAACTTTATTACGTTCGTAATAAAAGTGGTTGGTCCACTATAAAACCGTCGGCCTTGCCAAAAATTTACCACTTACGCAAACGGACTCCAAATCTCACATACCAACCGACATTTCTAGGGTTTTTACGCATTCCGGTCACAATGGAATAAGTTTCGTAAGCTAATTCGGTCATACGTGTGATTTACGGAATTAAACGATCAATTTAAATTTAAATCGGTTAAATCGATTCCTATGCGATTTGAGCTGCCACGGTCAAACGACAACTCCGATTGCTACGAAAATTGAAATCCGATAATAACTAACTATTACGGATCCAATGGAACTGGTTTCGTCGAATTCCGAGACTGTGCCCCGGAAGGCTATTTTAACTCGTCTATTAAATCGAGCGATTGTCAAAATTGACGAAAACGCTTAAAATTTCACTTTTGAAATTTTAATAACTTAATAATAAATCATATAAAATTTATAAACATGGATAAAATCATTTTGGCTCATTCCGGACCAAAATCTAATTAAATTGCATTTTAATAATATTAAATTCATTTTTAAATTAATATAAAATCCTAAATATTAACTTATCGACTTAAAAATTTATCTAAAATTCCCACCATACCATTTACACTCAAATAACTCAAAATCAATTTTTAAAACCATTTTTATCACTATTTACATCCAAATTTACTTTTATTTCAATTTCGAATATTTAAATTATTATTTTTCCATTATTGAAATTCAACCAGAATTACTATAATTAAAAATTATAACTTATTTCATTGATTGAACCCGAATCCATTCATTTCAAAATCCATTAAGAATCCACATTAAACATTTAAAACGAATTAAATGTTCAAATTCAATGGCTTAAAAATACGGGATGTTACATTCCTCCCCCTTATAAAAATTTCGTCCTCGAAATTTGCTAAGGTAAAAATTATGCTCAAACTCACTTACTCATCCAATTTGCTTAGTTAAAAGCTTATATTCACTTTCCAAAATCCTTTAGCTCAAATCCAAACTCACATGCTTTATTTATACTCAAAAGCTTTTGTTTCAACCTTATTTCAAAAATAACTTTCCAAATTAATAAATTTTTCCCAAAAACCCAAAAAAAAATTGACTCCCAAAATTTTCGAATTTTTTTGGCAGAGTCTCCTTTGTACGGAGGAGCTTTCGCGATATCGCGATACAGATAAATATATATACATCGACCCACGCGGTCGAATACCAAAATATATCACAACAAATATCATTTCCCAATTATATTTGAGTAGGCATACCTTTTTAGCAGATTTTAATAGCAAGCGGCTAATATAACGCATGTAGGCGCTCCAACTCTCTCGAACGCCTCCAGTACCTGTACTTACTCAACAAACTCATCTGTTTTCAAAGATATGAACATTTTAACAACATTTCCAATGTAAATGTAAGCCAACATATCCATTTACATCCCAAACAACACTTTGCATAATTTCATAAGTAAATCATATTTTAAAGCATATACAAAGTTCCTTTTCTAATGCCAAACTCCAAGTTATTTCACACAAATGAGTTACATACAAGTTTACCATTCTCAATTCATAATTACTATCACCAATTCATTTCTATTTCAATATGCTTACATATGCCTTACTTACATTTCTTTATTTTAACTTACATTCCCAATTTGATTTACAAATCAAATTTTATTTTAAACTTGAAACATTTGCATTTCTTTTATGATCCATTTCCATTCATATGCAAAGTCACTTAATAACATTTCAATCCATTCCGATCAATTCTAAACTAATTCAGTTGTTTTTTAAACAACTAATTTTTTTTTGAATACAACAAAACAACCCATTCTTATGCAAATTTTAGGTTATCCAAGAAAGTGACCATCACTTATGCTTATAACCATTAAAATTAATTCTAGTTTAAATTTTATATTAATTTTATTCTATTTTGCATGGTTCATAATTCAAGCTTTCTTTTTCCATTTGGAATTATTCACAACCCAAATATTCTTATTTCCTTGTAATTTTTAAATCAAATCCTTTTTCTCACCTTTCAAATGTATTATCCATTCTTAAATTTATTTTTATTCTTTTATTATTCTTATTATTATTCTTTTTAAACCAAGTCTTGATTTTCATATTTCAAATCCATTATTCAACTTAAGTTTTATTTTTATCATACCATCCTGGATTTATTTACAACTCTTATATCCATATCACAAAATTAATTAAAACCATTCCACTTGCAATTTAATTTTATTATCTAAACAAAATCTATCCAAGACAACATTATAAGCTCAATCACACATAATTTCATTTTCTTCTTATAAATCAAATTTTATTTTCATTTGATTCTCATCCAAATCAAATTCCAATCCATTTACAAATTGTAATGCATTTTGCTTATTTATTCAATCCATTTTTATTTTTGTTTTAGATTTATTTTATTAGCAAAGAAACCACTTTAGATTATTTCCTTCCGTTGAATTTATTTACAATTCAAACTATCACCATTATAATCTAATTCCATGTTCCATCTACACTTCAATATTTGCTACCACAAATTTAAATCTCATGCCACAATTGGATTTTTATTTATTTTCCAAATTTTGACCAAACTATCAAAATCCTATTCATTTCAATACAAATTCCATCAACTTGTAATTCAATTTAGTCAATAACCTAATCCATATTAGGTTTTAATTTGCTTCCTCAATTCACCCTGAATTTATTTATTATATGACCATTTTTATTCACACTCTCAACTTTTTATTGCCAAAACTAAATCCCATACTAGAACTGGGTTTTTCATTATTCTTTTCAAACTTTACTTATCAAAGCACCAAAATTCCACCCAGGCCAAGACCAATTTCATTAAATTTAGTTTACACTAAATTCATCTTCAAGCTTCTTTTATTTAATTCAACTTATACTAAATTATTTCCAAAATTAATTTCAAGTCCACCTAAGTTTTTATTTAGCCAATTTGAATTCATTTCATTCCCTTTACCACCCTAAATAAGGATTTAATACCATTCATATTTATGCACAACACAATTGAATCTTGTTTTTAATTAAATCCAAGTCCATCCCAATTCCACTCGATTAAAGTTAAATCCAATTCAATGTAACTCTAATTCTCCATATACAAGTTTAAAACTTATTTACTAACTCAAGTTCATTCACTTCTTTTATACCTCACTTTGCCTTATCTGAATTGACATTCCATTTGAGATTATAATTCCATTTTACTAGGCTTTACAATCCAATTTTTTATACTTTGCAATCTTTAAATCCACAAATTTTAGATTATAAGCATAACACTTAATAACTCAAGAATATGAACTTCTTTATGCAATTATAAGCAATTTACATTTCACCTTTATATTTAATTTAATTCAGCTTATGCTAAATTCATTCTCAAACAATTCATTTGAATTTAGTTGAGTTAAAAATTTATCTACACAATATCATTTTTACTTCCCTGAATTAAATTTTCTTTCAATTTAATTCTTTTCCAATTCTAATTCAAGTTCAAACAAATTTATTTAGCCAACCCACATTCATACTTTTTTCCTATGCCATTTAAAATAAAACTTTAATTCCATTCAAGATTATTTATTACTCCACTGGATTTTAATTTCAATTCCCAATTTTATTTAACTTATCCCTAAGTTAAATTCCACTTTCCATTCATTTCAATAATTTCATTTACCTCCATTTACCCAAATTAATTTTAATTCCAGGATTAAAATTTCATTCCCTTTCTTACTTAATATCAACTCAAATTTTTTTTTTAAAATCAACTTTATTTACACGTTATATAGTTGATTCATTTTAACTTTCACATTTTTATTCTAATCAGAATCTCCAGAATTCAATTTACCCAGATTTATTTCAAACCAATTTGAAATAATAAATAACTTATACACTCCTGGTATCAAATCAAATCTCCCAATTCCCAAAACACTTGGTTTTATTAAACAAATTTCCCTTTGAAATTTATAAAACCACTTGTATACCCAACAAGTCAAACAAATATCATAACCAACCACTTCGGTAGCAATCCATCACTTTAGAAACTTGAAAATGAATTCTAATGATGTGGCCAGCATCATCAGGATTATTTTCCAGCGACTAGAGTGAGTTTAGTGCTTCTTTACTTTCCCAAATTCATTTCAAAACAATTTCCATTCAAACATATTACTCCAAAATAATATACCATTATTGCCTTCAAAAACCTTGGAAAACATCCTAACATTCCAAAGATTTTAAATTTCCAAACCTTTGTTTCAATTTATTTAAAATTCTTTTCAAAATCCCCGGGATTTAAATTCTGGTTTAATTTAAATTTAGTTATTCTTCTTTTATATAATTTATACTTATAGAATTTTATTTGATTATAACCATTTCAAATTTTAAATTCCTATTTAATTATAGTATTAACTACCAATCAACCAAATATATAATAATTTCAAAAAATTATTTCTTTTATATCAAAATATAATTTTGGGTAAAATTATTTCATTTACCCACTTTAAAACAATACTATGCCAGTTTATCTTGTTTAAGAGTTTAGAAACCCCTATCGATACGGTTGTACTTCCCGCATCGACCAGAATTCATAAACACTCAACCGATAAGTCAACACAGTATAAAAACAATTTTATATCCACTAACAAGTATGCTCTCATATTTATTAATACACTCAACTCATTATAGAGTACCGTCGACTCTGTGTAATGAGTAATTTCCCCACCAAAGCCTAGGTTGTCGCCAACCTAAGCTCTGATACCAAGTGTGACGGCCCGCAAATCCGTATCCCTTGAATCGACACTATTCTACCTTTATTAACTCAAGTGGCGCAGAATTACGAACCATTAGGGTTAAAGAAGAAGAGATAGAAGAAGAAGAAACTAAACAATATCAGAATCTCACAGTCGCAGCGGAATAAAATATAATAATAAATATAGAACTTTACACAAAATGAAATCTATAACTGTTTTATACAACACATCAACAGAGTATCTCATACATCAAATTATACCAATCAGGCATACTGTAACATCCCGCCTTTTCGCACGATTTAAACCGACACACGTGCCAATTCAAACCATACAGAAGGGCGGATTATTATGGGGTAAATAAGAAAAACAGAGAAGAAATAAACAAAATAGAATCTCACAGCGGAAGGATAAAATATAATAATAAAATATACAGTTTATAAAACTGTTTACAAACATTTATATAATACATATCAGAGTTACACATACCAATAACAATGCAGCGGAACAGTGTGTAGTGCACTAGATAAATAATAATAGTAATACTACAAATCTTCGTCTTCGTCCTCCAGAGCTAAACTTCAAATCCTGAAACGCTCGGACTGACCCGAGCGAATTGAAAAGGCAAAACACTCGAGTCATAACTAAAAGATCTTATGTGAGTTAAATTAATAGAAATAAATATGAGTGCAGTAACTCAAGAGATGCTCGGAATTTACATCTCCTAAGGATCCGTTAAACTATTTACTATGTAGTGTATTGCGCTATTATAATAATGTTTATTTGTAAAATAAACTTACTTTTAATAGCGTTAAGGGGTTACCCATATAGCCCTTAACACAGAATATATTCTCATAGTCTATACAGTACCGTAATCTCCCTCGTACTAGGCGTCGTCAGAGGGCACTCCATAGGTATGGTACAAAACAAAACTCGTAGTAAAGGCTCGGTATGGTAGGTGACATGGCACAACTAGGCAATGCCAGGGTAGATATACCAATTGCTATCCGGGCTGGTGGAAACGCGTAGCTGCAGTTACTGCCCACCTCGAACAAACTCCCCCAAAAATCAAAAATAAAAGTAGCCACTGAATCAATCCAAAGTCATAGTATAATATCGAAGAGGAGCGTCCGATCAGAGGTATGACCTCATTAGCCCGAGAATCACTCCTGTTTTAGCCACCTTATGCCAACTCACGGGAGTCGGGTCCACGTATTTACCTTACAGGAAACGTCGCCACCACCTACTTCATTCTGGAATCTCCACCGCGTACACGGTTAGTCAAAGTGGTTTTCGGTATCGACAGAGAGTGTGTCCATATCCGATCCCCATCTCTTTGCCAACCCATCGTTATTATAACACCACGGTCATTTAAAAATAGTTTATACTTTAAAACCAGAATAAAATTTTCCATTTCAAAACTATGAATACGATATCAATTTAAACCCAAAACAATATGATATCATTTTATCTCAAATATAATTCTTTTCCAAAATCATGCTGGTTTAAAATTTAAAGTATCTGAAAACCAAATATTTGAAATATACTTTCAAAGCATAATATTTCGAAATTCAAAATTTTAAAACCATAACTTCTAAAACTTGAATGGTTTGGATATTCAACGAATGTAAAATAAATGGTTTAACTTTAAAGTTACTTTGTAAAGAAAAATAATTTCCATGGCTTTTCAAATATATTTCTTTATTTAAAGTTCAAACCATAATTTAAATATCACTTCAAGTTCCAAAAGCCCCTTCAATTTCTATATATATATATATATATATATATATATATATATATATATATATCCATTTGGAGTATTAATATTTCAAAACTAAAGTTGGATTTTCTTCTTTCAACAATTAATATTCTATTATTTAGTCTTGAATATTCATATAAATTCCATAAATAAAACTCCAATTTCTAGCAATTAAATATTTTCTCAAATTTACTTTATACTAGAATTTTCATTTTTAATTCATCTTGGAAAATCCAGTTATAAATATCATACCTTAAAATTTCCAAACTTAAACATATAAGATAAATTTCCAAATTTCATTTTCTCAATTTTTCATTTTTATTCAACAGGTTTATACACAACTTAATTTTCAATTTTTTAACTTCATATGTATATATATCGAAGAATAATATTTTATAAAATATCAAAATCAAATTTTTATAAACCGTATCCCATCCAAACCATAGAAATCACTTTAAAATAATTTATATATAGACCACGGTGCCTGTATAAAATTTTCTATCCTATGGTCAAGTGATACGGATATTTATCATTTCAATCCGCAATTTAAAAATAAAATTTTGCGGTGGTATATCATTTCAAACCACAATCCCGAATGAAACGACAAAATGCATGATAACTTGCAGTTTAATGATATAAAATAAAACATCCATTCATCAACATCATCCATCATCCAAATCACAATCATCATCCAATAAAAATTCAATATCAATATATATCTGAATATATATCAGGTAATAACTGGCGGTTATATTCAAAAAAATAAATTTAATCAACTATTAAACTACCAGTTTATATTTAGTAATAAATTTTATAACTGTTTACTAGCAGTTCCTATGCAAATAAATAAATTCTAACTGTCAATTAATATGCAATAAATAAAATAAATTAACAGTTAAATTAAATAACCCGATTTAGCAAATATGATGAACAAAACATGCCAAACAGTTATAAATAAATTTCTACTCATATCTAAAAAAATTTAACAAACATAAAAACTTTTAGAAGTTGTGAGTGGGTTAAAACACTCACCTTTTGAATTTAAATCGAATTTAAATCCGATTTAAACCCAAAAATTTGACGGTCTCCAAATTCATCCAAACTAGCGTCACCAGATCCAAAATTTAGATACGAACCTAACAAAAAAAATCTCGCATGAAACAGATATCGTATAACGAAGTTATTAGAGTTAAACGATTTGCAAATCAAAATAAAAATAAAAATAAATAATCAATATAAAATTAGAAACGTACACAACTGCCAAGTGATAGTCTTCTCCCTCTCGTCCAGGCAAAACACGCCTACGAGATGCAGAAACCCGAACCCAAACATCATGTGTTGACCGTCCCTTTGACCGCGCCTTACGACTGCCACACGCCACCGTAGAACGAACAGCCACCACCATTCTCCTCTGCTTGTCGTGCCGCACCCACCGGTACCCCCCTCGCCTACTCCGGTCGCCATCAGTACGCGAGCCACCGCCCAATCACGAAACCCTAGTTGAATTTTAGCCCACGATCAAACCATCAACTAGCCAAACGAACCTCACCGATGAGTTGCTCTCATCGATCTCCACCCATCCATACCCGCGAATCACCGATCGGTCGAAGTTGATCGACCATGAATGGACGGCCGAGAATCTTTCTCAAATTTCTGGTCAAACGAAAAACTAAATCGAGAAACGAATCACACCAGCAGATAACGTACATCGAGAACTATGACATATATTTTTTTGGAATTATTTTGTGGAGAGCTTGAATTTTGACTTTTGATTTTTGAACTGTAGATAGATCTAGGTTTTGCAACCATTGAGGAAGAGAAAGAGATGAAGAAAATGAACGTACAGACAAATGATAGAAGATGGAGGCTAGGGTTTATCACAACATATATATAGACAATTTGTAGTAGGCTAGGTGGGCACGAATTAGGAACGTGCTAAACGGTAGTTGGCCCAAAAAACCCCGTTCTGACCCTGGAACGAAATTTATTAAACCCATATATCCAAATAGGTATTTTAAAATATTCTGAACGCGATGGAAAAAGTTTCACGTCCAAATTCGATCGTATGAAGAAGTTATGCTGAAAACAAAATTTTCAAATTGATTTTAATTAAATCGATTTCAAGGCGTTTCGCGTCCGTACGATCAAACGACAGGTCCGATCGATACGAAACTTGAAACCCTATAATAATTCACCGATACGGATCCGATGAAACTGGTTTTGTCGAAATCCGAGTCCGTGGCCAAAATGGCTATTTTTAGAATAATTTAATAAATTATAAAAATCCAATTTTATATTTATAATCTAAAATTGACCAAGTTTTATTGCTTATATACTTCTTAATCAATTTCAATGATTAAACAAGTATAGATGTGAATTAAAAGTTGATAAGTCTATCCATTTCAGTGTTAATTTCTCCACTTCCTTATATTTAGAAATTATAAATTTAAATTCTCAAAAACCCATTTATTAAATTTTTAACTTTTATATTCTCACCTTTTATCCAAAATAAGGATGCCACTAACATTGCTTCATGATTTCATATCATTATCCTTAAAGTCCATCTTAATTTCAATAACGTAATATTTAACCGTTAAATTCCATTTTATTATGCAATAAATGCAATTATTGAATTTGATACTCAAATAAATTTATAAATCCTGCTTTCTAAAATCTATATAAAAAAAAGGTCCAATTATAAATAAAATTAGCATTAACTTCATCTTATAGAATTAACTATTTCAATTACAAAACAAACCTATGCTAACAGCACAATTTAAATCAATTAATTAATTGAGTCTACATTAAATGTTATAAATTATAAATTGGAACCTCAATAAATTCGTTTATTGATTTAGACTCTTTCTATACAGTAAATAGACATTTTATGTATATAAATAACATTTGAATTATAATACACTTCATTACTGCAGGCTTCGTTTCTTATAAATTCCCTTTTATTAAATAGAACATATTAACAAAACAAAATAAATAAATTTAGATTTATTTCAATCTATTTCCATTCTTAACTTAATATACTCAATGAATGGTTAACCTAAATAATTGTTACCCTTTTACATTCAAAATCACTTACAACCATTAATGACAAAAATGTTGCCATTGATTTAGATTCAATTAAATAAATTAGATGAATGGGAAAAATTTGGTAATTATCCCAAATGCAAAATATATTTATGCATTAATTACTACTTATTATTATGAATTCATTTATTAATTTATTAGTTGCCTTTGTCTTCTTATATCCTATTTACTACCAAACTTTTATTTAGTTATAGTTTATCAATCTATAAATACCTAGGCAAATCAAGTTCTTGTCCTTTCTGTTACTTCAATTAAATCGGGTATGCACAAATAAATTGTAAATTAACTTATTCCTACAAAATTATTTACATACATTCAGTTCCAAATTTTTTAGAACTAAATTCTAATTACTAACCACTTAATCCATCAATCATATATTCTATCCAAACATTTAAATCTTTTTATTTTAAATAAATTTATTTAATGTTGACATCCACTAAATAAAATTTACTTTCATTTATATAGTTGCAATTCAATTCCGTTATTATTTCATAAATACTATTTCTGCTTTATATCTTCCAGTATTAATTTCATGAACCAATTAAATCAACAAATTATAACTTATAACCACAAACGCCAATTTACGTTATTTAAATCTATTGCCATATAAACATTTAAATTGTTAACCTTTAATTACAGTTACTATATCTAATTCCTACATTTTATCAAATAAAATCTTAAGACTTTTATTTCATTCTAATTTAGATTAGAAATCATGTTAGATTAACTCGTTTAATATCATCAAATTTAACGGGTCGTTACACTCTCCCCCACTCAAAACTTTTCGTCCCCGAAAAGGAAAAAGGGAAAGAGAAGGAAGAAAATAATAAACAGTACATCTTATTTCAAATATTAACTTATAAACCATAATTTACTAAATTAATTTCCTTAAATAAAATATACCCGTTTTATAATCATTATATCCTTTTATACTTAAATAATTAGAGTTTGGAAAACATTTTCAACATAATTCTAAGTCTAAAAGTTACGGAAAATTTTGGCAGAGTCTCCTTTGTACGGAGAGGCTCGGGAAAATATAATACCAAAATATAACAAAGTGTCATATAGAATATTCAAAATAGTATATCCCAACACGGGAAAATATATAAAAATAGCGCTACAAAACGTAAACCGGGAACGTACCTTTTTGTTGGGCAAATTACGCTTAATTTATGGAAACAAAAGCAGTAACAATTTGCTTCCATACCTGCATTTCACTTATAAAAAAATCCAAAGGTTTAAAAATTTATATAAAGTGAAATATTTAAGTGGTTTCAATCACTAACAACAAATCGATACAACAACCATCAATTTTAACAAACAGCACACACAAGAAAACAAACAATCATTCAATCAAACAAACAAATAGTTGTTCGAGTTCAAAACTTGAAATGGTACGGAATGAAAAATAGCTATCCAGTGCATCATTTACTCAACAGTCTTAGATGGGACAAAAATAGCTTATTTATTCATCCAACAACTTCACATTTCCTTACCCAACCAACCATAGATCAAACAATGTCGATTTAAACCAACAAATCAAATTAACTTATATAAATTCCTTTCATACTTAAGTTGTTTGCTTTCCTTTCTTTCATCCAAACCACATAATTTTTCCTTTTATATTTCACATTTATTTCTAACAACTTTTAATTTTATTTACTCATTAAATGTTTGTTTCATTTATTTTCACTTATTACTTCCAATTATCCATTAATTTAGGTCATGTAAGTTTCTTCTATTTGTATTACATTTAATGCACTTCTCAATTTCAATCGTTTATTCTATGCTTACAATTCTATTATATTTAATTATAGTAACCCGTTTTAATTTACCTTAAATTCTTAACCTTATAACCTCCTTTCTTATAAATAAAGGATTTTATTAATTTATTACTTAGTGTTTGCAGTCATTTATTTATATTACCTACTTTCTATCATACTTAAGTTAATAGCCCCACACATCAATCCTTATTTATTAAAGAATTTCGTTTTATTTACTTAAGTTTAAAATCACCTATTAATAATACTTACCTTTAATTTTAGTAAAATTTCAATTATAACTTAAGTTTATACCACTTAATTCTTATTTATAATAGCAATTCATTGAATACTTCATTATTTCCAAAATTTCTACTTGTATAATATTCTATTCCAATCTCTTATTTAACATTTCAACTTTTCATATTGGTAAGTTATATATGTAAAAGAAAATGCAAAAGAACTTATACAAGTTTTATCTCATCTTTTAATTAAATTTAATATTCAACAATATTACTTTTCGTTTCATATGTACATATTTCAAATTTCCTTTAATTCCCATTTATAACTTTGCATTAAATTTCTTGCCTAAATTAGAGATTTCAATTCATTAATTACTTACCTTTTATTCCACTAAAATAATTTAAACAATTAATTAATGGAAATTTAAGAATTAAATACCGGGTCAAATTTCAAATTATTTTAAAATAATAAATAGATATATTCTTATAACTTATATACCTCTAATTATACTTAAAACAACTAAAATTTTGATATTTTCAAAATAAATCTGCAGTAGAATTTACTACAGTGGCCTTTCCCCTTCGAAACTCGAAAATGAAAGTCGATGATGCGGCCGCCATCACCGAAATTATTTTCCAGCGACAGAGAGGAAAGTACGAAAGTTATTTTCTCCAAAATCTTCTTTAAACAATTCTTCCGAATTTAAAATGAAATATTTATATCGGAAAAATATATATAACAATATTATTATACTTCAAAATCCTTTGAAAGCAAATTTTCAAAATCCCGGACTTAAGTCCTAAAATTTCCAAATTTCATTGATTTTATTTTCAATCTTATTTTACCAATTATATATAAATTTTATTCCTAACAACCAATCTATTGCAACCAAATATAGATATCATTTGAAAATTTTATTTTATATATAGAAAATAAAATAGGCAAAATCATTTCATTCACCTATATTAAAACAATATTATGTCGGTCTGTCCTATTAAGTGTTTAGAAATCCCTATTGATGTCATAGTGTCCCATGCACCAACCAGAATTTATAAATATAAAACGGAACAGATTAACACAATATCAAAATCTTTTTATAACACTAACAAATACGCTCTCTCATATATATACACTCAGCGACTCCCATAGGGTATTACTACCCTATTAACAAAGAGTCAAACCCCACAAAGCCAAGGTTTATCGTTAAACCAAGGCTCTGATACCAACTGTAACGTCCCGCCTTTTCGCACGATTTAAACCGACACACGTGCCAATTCAAACCATACGGAAGGGCGGATTGTTATGGGCTAAATAAGAAAAACAGAGAAGAAATAAACAAAATAGAATCTCACAGCGGAAGGATAAAATATAATAATAAAATATACAGTTTATAAAATTGTTTACAAACATTTATATAATACATATCAGAGTTACACATACCAATAACAATGCAGCGGAACAGTGTGTAGTGCACTAGATAAATAATAATAGTAATACTACAAATCTTCGTCTTCGTCCTCCAGAGCTAAACTTCAAATCCTGAAACGCTCGGACTTGTTGCTTTCGTCGTTATGATATATGAAGCTTGTGTCATGAATCAAAACTCTTGAATCAACAAAAAAGAGAATAAGTGTATATTATGCACTACAAAGGAGACAAGACTACAATCCAGAATTTATTATGAATATTTTAAATTATTTAGTCTTAGAATATTGTTAAAATCATTCCTCAAGTAGTCACAGGCACACACGAAATAATTTATACACAAATAAATGTACACTGTGCATATAACTACAGGTCGGCTGACCGACCAGAAAAGTCGGTCGACCGACCCTGTAGTCAGTGCACAGATACTCTCTGTTTTATACACGATTTCAAACTCAGTAGACCGACCAGTTTCTCCGGTCGACCGACCTGCATACAAACGGCTAGTTTTCTGAAGAGTTGCGACTGTTTCATGAAGAGATACGTCCCTCAATTCAAGAGATACGGACACAACTTTTGATTGAAACTCTTCATGAAAGATTGTAACTATTCTACAACTATATAAACATGATCATATCACTTCTACAACCACCGATTCTTGTTTATAATTCTGAAATCTATTCTCTATTTATTTCTGCAAATAAAAGCATTCATTCTTATTTAATATCACTAGAATCCTTAATTTAAATCATAAACTTCGATTCTACGTGATTATCTTCCTTCTAAATCTTCACACACATATATACCCTTGAGGATTTGATTATAGGAAAGTTGTACTATCAAAAGACTATCAGTGTTATTCAGAACACATTCGTCAACAAACTATTTGTATTGAAGTTAAAGTCCTCTTCGGTTGTTGAGGCGAAAAATTCCTGTTCGGCTGCTCAGGTGTTGTATACCTATTCCTCCGGGTGAAGTGAGGGGTTTAGTTTAAATCCAGAGGGTATTCTGGGACTGGACGTAGAACGGGAATTTCGAACCAGTATAAAAATTCCTGGTGTGCTTACTTTAATTTTTATTTTACTGCTATTATCAGTTTCCGCATTTATATACCATATTACACGATCCTTAGTACTACACGTACACTTTCATTTGGTATCAGAGCGAGGTCATCCTATAACCATCACAAAGTTATTTGATATTTATTTCTAGTAATATGGCAACGACACAAACTAACGATTTTAGCACTAACACTAATACTAATTTCACAGAGGGTCAATCAACTTCACGACCTCCATTTTTTAATGGTATAAATTATAATTATTGGTCAACTAGAATGAGAATCTATATATAATCTAGTGGATTTGATATCTAGAATATTATACAAAGAGAGTACATAACTCTTACCGGAGAATACTCAACTTGGAGTAACACACAAAAACAAGATGCTACATCAAATGCAAAGGCTATGAATATTTTATTTTGTGCATTAGATAGAAATGAATTCAATAGAGTTAGCATGTGCACTTCAGGTTATGAAATTTGGAGAACACTTAAGATAACACATGAAGGTACAAACAAAGTTAAATTAAGCAAAATCTCTATGTTGAAAAATCAATTTGAAAATTTCAAAATGAGGCCAAATGAATCTATAAATGACATGTACTCTAGATTTCAGGATATTTATCATGCTTTATTATCACTAGAACAAAAGTTTACTGATTTTGATGTTGTTACAAAAATCTTGAATTCATTAACGGACGAATGGGAAAGAAAAGTCTTAGCCATTGAAGAAGCAAGTGATTTGTCAACATTAAAACCAGAAGAATTGATAGGTAATCTAATGTCCTACGAAGTAAATTTGCAGGCAAAAAGAAAGGGAGCACAAGAAAAGAAAAATGTGGCTTTTCAAGCAGAAAAAGACGATTCCGACTCAGATAATGAAGATATGGCAATGATCGCTAAAAATTTCAAAAAGTTTTTGAAATTCAACAGAAACAAATTCAAGGGAAACAAAAATAATTCCAACAACAATTCTAATAGCAGCAAACCATCATCTTCAGCAATGGAATGTTATGAATGTCACAAGAAAGGTCACATGAAGAAAGATTGTCCAGAAAGCAAAAAGAGCAATTTTAAGAAGGATAAAACCAAACGAAGAGCTTTTTCTGTCACTTGGGATGACACTGACTCATCATCCTCTTCAGAGAGTGAAAGTGATAATGAACAAGCAAATGTGTGCTTCATGGCTTCATCAGATGATGTAAGTGATTTTACTTTTGAAGATTTAATTGAAATAAATTCTGAATTAATAAATGTAACAAAGCAACTTAAAAGGAAAAATAAGGAGTTGCAAAGAAAATTAGATAGAACAGTCTTAGAAGTAGATATGCTGAAAGATGAGAAGAAAATATTAGAAGAAGAACTTGAAAGTTCTCAATAATCAAATTCTAACTTATCCTCTCTAATTTGGTCAATATCTGAAGAACTAGAAATACAAAAGTATAAAAATGATGATTTACTTTTCAAAAATAATAGTTTAAACTCTAAGATTAAGGATTTAGAGTTAGAAAAATCTAGTCTTAAAATAAAATTTGATGATATGTCTAAAAATGTATCTAATTTCAATAAAGGAAGAGAGAATCTTTCTAATATACTAGAAAATTCTCAATCCTCTGACAATAAATCTGGAATAGGATTTAAGAAACAAAATAATTTTACTAAAAGTAGGATTAATAATATTAAGAAAACAGTTTACCCAAATACTAAAACCATAAAAATATGGATTCCAAAAACAAATAGTGTTTTGATAAAGAATAAACATATCAAAATGTTCATGGAAACTGTTCATAATAACAAAAACTATATTTATAAAGGGAATTCTGAACCCGTATGGGTTTGGCTTTCTAAGATCTAACTCTTAGGACCCCAAAAAGAAACGGGTACCAACTTTTTATAAATGTTTTTGCAGGTACCACATAAGAAGAGAGGAAAATGGATTTTGGATAGCGGTTGCTCAAAACACATGACTGGAAACAAAGAAATGTTGTCAAACATTGTATACTCAAATGGAGGAGCAGTCACATTCAGAGATAACTCAAAAGGATATATCATCGGCAAAGGCGATGTCAGTAGCAATGGTATCTCTAATTTACCTCTCATTACTTATGTTTTATTAGTTAAAAATTTAAAACACAATTTATTAAGTATTAGTCAGCTATGTGATAAAGGTTTTAATATAAATTTCTCTGAAAATAAATGTAATATTCTCGATAAAAATCATACCATTATCTTTGAAGGAATAAGAGATAAAAATATTTATATTTTAAATATGAATTTTAACAATGATTCAAATTTATGTCTAATAGCTAAGGAAAATGATTCATGTCTTTGGCACAAAAGATTTTGTCACATCAATTTAAAACCATTAATAAGATAGCTAAAAATAAATTAGTTAAAGGATTACCTGACATAAAATTTAAAACTAATATATTTTGTGATACATGTAAATTAGGAAAATTAACAAAATCGTCTTTTAAGTCAAAGAAAGTAATATCTACAGAACAACCACTTGAACTTTTACATATGGATCTTTTTGGTCCAACTCAAGTACAATCTATTAATCATAATAGATATGTATTTGTTATTATAGATGATTTTTCTAGATATACTTGGATTTTCTTTTTGAAAAATAAAAGTGATACGTTTGACAATTTTAAAATCTTTGTTAAAAGAATTCAAAATATTAAAAGTTTGAAAATTAAAAATATAAGAAGTGATCATGGAGGAGAATTTGAAAATGAAGCTTTTGAACAATTTTGTAACAAAAAGGGTATTAACCATAATTTTTCGTTTCCTAGAACACCACAACAAAATGAAGTTGTAGAAAGAAAAAATAGAACGTTACAAGAATGTGCAAGAACTTTATTAAACGGAACCACTTTATCAAAACATTTTTGGGCAGAAGCTGTAGCTACTGCTTGTTATGTGTTAAATCATGTTTCTATTCGACCATTAACTAAGAATACTCCATATGAATTACAAAATGGAAGAAAACCAAATATTTCATATTTTAAAGTTTTTGGCTCTAAATGTTTTATTTTAAATACTAAAGATCAACTAGGTAAATTCGATCCAAAATCCGATGAAGGAATATTCATTGGATATTCGGAACGAAGCAAGGCTTATCGAATTTACAATAAAAGAACTAAAATTATTGAAGAAAGTTTACATGTTTCTTTTAACGAAAATTTTAAAAATATAAATCCAAATGTTACCTTTGACTCTGATGATGAAATTACTCAGAATGAAAATATTAATATTGAACAAACCTTCGATAATGATTATAATATTACTGAAAATGAGAATATTACAACTAATATAATAAAATCTCCACCTAAAATTTTTCGACATCATCCTGTGCAAAATATAATTGGAGAAGTAAATACGAACGTTAAAACTAGACATCAATTAAATCAAGTTGGTCATGTAGCGTTTCTCTCTAACATAGAACCTAAAAATATAAAAGAAGCTTCAACTGATGACTACTGGATTCTTGCCATGCAAGAAGGACTAAATCAATTCGAACGAAACGATGTTTGGGAACTCGTTCCTAGACCTAGTGATCAAACAGTCATTGGTACTAAATGAGTTTTTAAAAATAAAGCAGATAAACTAGGAAATATAACTAGGAATAAAGCAAGGTTAGTTGCACAAGGATATAATCAAGAAGAGGGAATAGACTATGAAGAAACATTTGCTCCAGTCGCCCGACTTGAAGCAATACGAATCTTATTAGCTTTCGCGTGTTTTCATAATTTTAAACTTTACGATGTTAAAAGTGCTTTTTTAAATGGTTTTATAAAAGAAAATGTTTATGTTGAACAACCTCCATTATTTATACATGAACAATTTCCTGGTCATGTCTATAAACTTAAAAAGGCTTTATACGGTTTAAAAAAAGCACCTCGTGCTTGGTATGATCGTCTTAAAAAATATATACTAAATTCTGGCTTTGAAATTGGAAAGGTTGATGTAACGCCCCGAAAGTTTTCGACTTTCGAAAATTCAACATCGATACTCACTTTATCGACTGCCGAGAAATCGAAGGCCAAAAACCCGAAATGTTATGGTTTAAGAAAAATTTTAGAAAAGAGAAGAGATAAAGATAGAAGATGGAGAGGAAAGAACATGAGAAAAAAAACAGAAAATAGAACAGAAAGAAAATAGAGAAAATAGAACAGATAGAAAATAGAACGGAACAGAAAACAACAGAACAATATCAGAATCTCACAATTCGCAGTGGAACAATATATAATAATAAATGAATAATCTTTAAACAAAGAACTATATCAGTTATTACATTTTATACATTTCATTACATCATATCATCAGAGTGTACAACATCATACAACATCAAACAGCGGAAAAAGAAATACTTTATACTAGTAATACGCCATGCCATCCATCTTGCCTCCAGCAATTCCAGAATATCCAGAATATCCTGATAAACCTAACTCTTGACTGCCCGTGTGAAAATTGGTGGGCACCCAGAGTTTAGGAAGGAAAACAATAAACTCCGAGTCAGTCATGTGACTGGTGTGAGAACTCAAAACAGTTTATTTATCTTTAAAATCAAAATAGAGGAATATTTTTAAATCAATTCGCAATGCTTTTAAAAATGAGACTACCATAAGGCCTCCCGCACACACACACAATGCAAACGCAGAATCGGAGGAGATTTCTCCTTATGATAGTCAAAGATGCTTGATACGCATTAAAAGAACATTTGATATTATTACTAGTGCATAGGGTAGAGAAAAATTCATTTCGAAAGTAGAATATAAATCTCAGCCAACATACGACCATTATCGTATGCCTACTATAGCTAACTATGTTCAATAGCAGGTTACCGCCACATTCCATAGCAGGTTATACAACTAAAACCGTACAAGTCTCGTATTGTTTCTTTGGATTTCCAACGAATGATCAGGCCAAGGAACTTCCCATTGCCACATGAGAATGCCTCTGGATGGACATCCCCGAGAACCAAACCGGATCTCTACCAACACAAGGCCGGGTTACCCCTAACTGAGTAACTACTGACCGAATATGCCATCCCCCGGTCCTTTGGGACCTTTCACCGAGCGCTCGCAATCAATTCACACAATCATAACAAAGTGTTTTCAACATGAGTAAGTATCTGGGCTCCATACCATGATACCACCCTTTTCCAGAAGGAAATGCACACATCCTAAAGGGCGCTACCCCTCATAACCTTGCCGCATCTTTCCTGTTTTGACCATTCCGGGGTGTGAGGCTCGACGAAATCACGTCCACAAAAACATACTTTATACAAAAGCCATGCTTTGGGTCAACAAATGATCATAGAAATGATCACCTAGATAGACGATCAAACAAATGATCCTATCACAAATAATCAACACAATGATCATTTCACAGCAACACTTAGCATGTCACATTACCAAATTGGGAATATATCGCTGGTAACATTCAACTACATAACCTCTGAGCTCGTACATCTCAGAGAAGGGTGTTAAGCTAAAAGAATAAATTCTCCGCCACCAATAGAAATATATTTGAATGAAATCGGCTTTATATCTCAATTTGTAATGTCAGACATACAATCCATACAAGTCTGTTCCGGGCTCGAACAAAACCGAAGGCACTTACAAAGAAGTCCTTGTAATCCGGATATTCACAATCCTGATCGGATTTCCCATCACTTAGGGAGTCTCTATACCATTGCAACTCAGTGCAGAGACAATCGATAGGTCATCCTATCGCTTTCGCAAATACCGGGTCTTCAACACCGATCTTCAATGCAATTCACAACGACGTATCACATATTCGGAATGGGTTATACGACCCCATGGTCCTTTCCCGGTTAACCCGAATAGTGAGCGCTTATTCAAAAATAAGTGTGGCATTCAAATTCAAACAAATCACATCAAATACCCATTCAAAGGGAAATATTGATAGTCAGTTATTGAACTATCAATTGATATGCACACATCACCAGATTCCAAATAATTTTCCAAATTATTTATTTTCCAAAACATCTTTACAAGATATATAATTTCACACTCCAAAAATAAATCAATATTTATTTTTAAACAAATTCCACTTTCTTTTATAAATTCCATAGTGAATTTATAATCTAAAATATCTATGAATATTCGATTTCAATTATTCATTTTCAATTTATCTTCAAAAAGATAAATTCAAAATATTCACTTTATTTTGGAAAACATTTCCATACTTATTTAATAAGTAATTCACAAATTTTATTTTCAACACTTGGAAAATATTCAATATACTTGAATCGAAATTAAGTATATATTTCATTCTTTAAGGAAATCATTCTCTTAAACATATTTATTTGGGCCAAAACGAATGTTGCGTAAAACATCGTTACGACGTCCCAAAATCACTAGTATAGGGATTCGAATTCTAAGATAGATATATAAAACCCAATACTATACAAAACATTTCCTTTCGGAAATCATTTACTATAACCACAATGTTATAGTCCACTATTTCCTTTTATTTCTCGAAAACGTCTATTTCAACAATAAATGTTGAAATCTATGGTTTCGAATCTCAACACATTTTAAAACATCGTTAGATCGTTTTAATTCTATTTAAAATATCACATTCTAAACAATTTCTTTAACGTATTATTCACTATTCAAAAACGTGAATATACTACGTTAACAAATTTTATCCTTTTATTCTTTTTATTTCAAAGGATTATTCACAGTTCAAAAACGTGAATATAACTCCATTAATAGGTTTCAACAATTTTCTTATCAAAATAAGTCGTTTGCGAATTTATAAAACAACGTTTATAAATTCCATTTCTAATTATTTATAACAACTTCCTTTTATAAATTCCTTTATTAACCTATTCGATTTATAACTCAATTATAAAACAAAGGTTCATATTATAAGTTAAATACCTATAATTTATTCGTTCACAAAAATCGTTCCTTTGAACTTCATAATCATAAATCTTATAACTTATAAGATTCAATTATTTATCCAAAACCATTCTTTTAATGACTTTATAAATTTTATAAACCTACTGTTTAAATTCCATTTATAACTTCACTGTTTAAAATTCTATAAATTCCATTCAATTATGAAATTCATTTTCACTTCATTCAAACACTTATAAAAACTCGTTTTATAATGTCCATATTTCAATTTATAAATATCCATTTATAAATCTCTTAATATAAATCAATTTATATTATTCTTTTAAAACGTCTTCAAACTCCTTTAAAAACTTCATTATTTTGATTCATAAAATAATTAAATTTTATAAATCCTATATTTCAACTTTTCATAGTAAATTCAAAAATTCTGATTTAACTATTTTATAAAATCATTAGCATCATATTTTCAAAAATCAGTTTTTAACTATATTCCTCAAAAATCATAATTTTTATAACTTTAAAAATTATAACGTTTATTTATTTAACATGGATCAATCCCAAAATTATTTTATAAAATGCATACTTTTCAAAAATCACTTTAAAAATCATTTTAAAGTTTCAAAATTTGGTCCAATGATGCTACATACCAAATAGTCAATCACGACAACAACGACATCATATATCGATATGATAGTCCATCAAATATCAAAATATCTGAAATTAAATAAATACTGTTGAGGAATCCAGTTGGATCCCTCCAACCTGTTTTCCTGCATCACAAACATTAGCACAATACCAATTTCGCTCCAGTACGAAATTATCGCGGTATATGGGATTTAAAATATTATCCGCTTAATAACGGCGCAATAGGGTGTCATCCGCTAAACAAAAAATGCGGGAAATCAATAACTCCAATATATACATATGCCAATACATATATATATTGCTATTATATATAATACCAATTTCACTGTTTATGAAATATTCGCGGTATATGTTTTTAATAAATAACATCCGCTTACTAACGGCGTATAATGTCTATTTTAACAATCAATAGATATCAATCATCATTCAAACATGCATTCAAATATTTTAAATCTAACTATTTAAAATAAAATCGAAACTGATTCGATTGAGTGAGAAGTTCTCACCTTGATTTTAAATTCCGTTTTAGCGATTATTTCGAATAAAATTAAACGGACGTTTAATTTTACCCAAAATTCTCACTAACTCCAAACGTCTCCAATCCAATTTCATCGCGTAGTGCTCGTCCATACGATTCCAACGCAACTGGTTTCGCGCGTTTTCGACCTCGTATGAAAAAGATATCAATTTTACAAGTTTCTACGAATTTTCATATAAACAATTACAACATAATTTTTAAATTTTTAAACCTAAGAAAATCTGGGCCCTTGGATCTAAACCCCCCTGCATCAGAACCGTGCGCACCCCCTCCTTCTCCCTCTCGTTCACGCGACATGCCCAGGTAGATGAAACACGGCCGAACCCATAATATGAATTTAGGGTTAAATTTTTCACCGACCACACACCACTTCGACATGATCAAGAACCATCATTTCGTGCGCCTAGCTCCCCCCTACCACCGCCGAAGGTCCGGCCACACTCGGTCGTGTCTTTCTGCCTAGAAACGCGTGCGACTTCCAGGCATTCACGCTCGATTTTTGGAAAATCGAAGCCACTTCAACACGAATCCACCGTTGGATCTGTAGTTCGTGTTGCCCTCTTCAACATTGTAGTTGAACGTTTTAGCCAATAGTTGATGGATTGAGAGATCAGAGGGGAAAAACGTAGGAGATTTCTGGCCTTCGGTTGTATAAGCGGCGGCTGCGTTATTATTAGGGTTTCCTTTTTTTTTCTTTTTTTTTTGAGAATTTATGGTGTATTTATAGGAAATTTTCGAACACTATTCATCCGGAAATTCCGAACTCCGATTTACGCGCCGTAACCAGCGTTTCTAGGGATTATCCCGCGTTCCGGACACAATGGAACAGGTTTCGGGAGCTAATTCGGATATCTGTGCGAGTTATGGCTATAAACGTTCAATTTGAATTAAACCGATTTAAATCGATTTCTAGGCATTTTAATTTGTACCGGACAAACGGTAAATCCAATTGACTTGAAATTTAAAACCTTACAATAATATCACATTACGGATCCGATGAATTTGGTTTCGTCGAAATCCGAGACTTTTTGAAAAATGGCTATTTTAACTCGCTAAATTAAAATTAAAAATAATTCGATGCGTTTCGAGCTGCCACGATCAAACGATAGCTCCGATTGACACGAAAATTAAAATCCGGTAATAACTAACTATTACGGATCCAATGGAACTGGTTTCGTCCAATTCTGAGACTGTTCAAAAATTGACTATTTTCACTAGTCGATTTTAATATTAAAATATTCAATTTTCACAAATAAACTTTTCATTCGATTTTAAAAGTTCTAAAATATCATTCTAACTCCAATATGATGAAATAAAATTTCCCAAATCATTTTCAATCATATTTAACTCAATTTTCAATTATTTCCATAAATTTCACATATTAAATTATCGATTTAATTATTCAATTAAATCCAATAATTCAAATAAAAATTTATTCGACTTATAAATTCACTTATTAATATTTAAAATTAATTAAATACTCAAATTTTAATTTCTAAAAATTCTGGGTCGTTACAATCTTCCCCCCTTAAAAGAATTTCGTCCTCGAAATTATTAAGTAAGAAAAGTTATAGAATTTATTAACTTTCCAAAATTCATAATTAAACTTCTTACAATACTTTACTAAGTTTTCAAATCATACTTAGTTATCTTTTCAAAAACAACTACTATTGTTTAACTTTCAACTCCAAAATCAAAGTAAAGTTTTCAAAATTTTCTCATTTTCTCAAATTTTTCTAACGCCTTAAATTTCCGGAAAACTTCGCCATAGTCTCCTTTGTGCGGCTCGATCCGAAAAAAAAATGACAGTATATATATCACAAATATACATCTCATCAAGTAATGAGGCATCCCGAAGGGAAAAAGTATAAAAGTACGATATTTAATCCGAGATATGTACCTTATATTTTATTAGCAAGCATATACGGCTAATATAACGCGAAAGCGAGCTCCAAATGCGAAGCAACGCGATCCGCACCTACTAAACACTCAACAAACAACATGAGATCATGCATATATGAAAATAATCTCAATATACAACATACAGCAACATAATAACTATATATGTCAACATAGCAAATGAAACAAAAGCAATATATTCAATCATCAACCAACTAGCATCCATAACCAATAAATATTCATTCATATCCTCATTAATATTCAATGAAATGGTTTTCAATTTAATCACATTCGATTCATTAGCAGTGGATGTTCTTTCTAACATTTATTTCCAATTAGTTTATATTCACTAATTCATATTCAAGTTGGTTCACTTCCAAATCAAATTCAATTTCATTAACTCTTAATGAATTATATACAATCATCTAACAACCATATAACAATCAATGTATATTAATTACAACCAAATTCCTTTGCTTATCAATTGGTTTAATTAAATTGATTTTATTCAACTATTCAACTTTCAATAACATTAGATTTTAATGAATTAACACGTACATCCATTATTTCATACCAATTTTATTCACATTCAACTTGATTAACATTTAATCCATTAATTCAATTCAATTACAAAGATGAATTTCATTTATATAACTCAAGTTCATATTTATCACTTAACTTTATTAATTTACTTTGATACCAATATCAATTTCATTCAATATCACTTAAGTTATATTCCATTTAACTTTAAATTCATTTTTTATTTACAATTCATATTCATAAATATATTCATATAGTTTCACTTCTTATATATATAAGTTTATTTCACAATTGTAAATCACTTTAATTATAATTCAATTCTTATAATTCTTTTTGCTTATACAATTATTCTTCAATTTAGATTATTCAAACATCTAAACAATCAACTTATATACACTTTAATAATTCTTAAAAATTATTTCTTTATATATAAAATATAATCAAGTAAAATTATTTCATTTACCTAATTTAAAACAATATTGTGTCGGTTTATCTTGTTTAAGAGTTTAGAAACCCCTTTCTACGATAGTTAGCTAGACTACATCGACCGAAATCTATAAACAATCAACCGATAAGTCAACACAATACAAAACAATTATATATTCACTAACAAATACGCTCTCATATCTATTATTACACTCAAACTCATTCTAGAGCACTACTGACTCTATCTCTAATGAGTAATACCCAACAGAACCCTGGTTGTCGCTTAACCATAAGCTCTGATACCAAATGTAACGCCCCGAAAGTTTTCGACTTTCGAAAATTCAACATCGATACTCACTTTATCGACTGCCGAGAAATCGAAGGCCAAAAACCCGAAATGTTATGGTTTAAGAAAAATTTTAGAAAAGAGAAGAAATAAAGATAGAAGATGGAGAGGAAAGAACATGAGAAAAAAAAACAGAAAATAGAACAGAAAGAAAATAGAGAAAATAAAACAGATAGAAAATAGAACGGAACAGAAAACAACAGAACAATATCAGAATCTCACAATTCGCAGTGGAACAATATATAATAATAAATGAATAATCTTTAAACAAAGAACTATATCAGTTATTACATTTTATACATTTCATTACATCATATCATCAGAGTGTACAACATCATACAACATCAAACAGCGGAAAAAGAAATACTTTATACTAGTAATACGCCATGCCATCCAGCTTGCCTCCAGCAATTCCAGAATATCCAGAATATCCTGATAAACCTAACTCTTGACTGCCCGTGTGAAAATTGGTGGGCACCCAGAGTTTAGGAAGGAAAACAATAAACTCCGAGTCAGTCATGTGACTGGTGTGAGAACTCAAAACAGTTTATTTATCTTTAAAATCAAAATAGAGGAATATTTTTAAATCAATTCGCAATGCTTTTAAAAATGAGACTACCATAAGGCCTCCCGCACACACACACAATGCAAACGCAGAATCGGAGGAGATTTCTCCTTATGATAGTCAAAGATGCTTGATACGCATTAAAAGAACATTTGATATTATTACTAGTGCATAGGGTAGAGAAAAATTCATTTCGAAAGTAGAATATAAATCTTAGCCAACATACGACCATTATTGTATGCCTACTATAGCTAACTATGTTCAATAGCAGGTTACCGCCACATTCCATAGCAGGTTATACAACTAAAACCGTACAAGTCTCGTATTGTTTCTTTGGATTTCCAACGAATGATCAGGCCAAGGAACTTCCCATTGCCACATGAGAATGCCTCTGGATGGACATCCCCGAGAACCAAACCGGATCTCTACCAACACAAGGCCGGGTTACCCATAACTGAGTAACAACTGACCGAATATGCCATCCCCCGGTCCTTTGGGACCTTTCACCGAGCGCTCGCAATCAATTCACACAATCATAACAAAGTGTTTTCAACATGAGTAAGTATCTGGGCTCCATACCATGATACCACCCTTTTCCAGAAGGAAATGCACACATCCTAAAGGGCGCTACCCCTCATAACCTTGCCGCATCTTTCCTGTTTTGACCATTCCGGGGTGTGAGGCTCGACGAAGTCACGTCCACAAAAACATACTTTATACAAAAGCCATGCTTTGGGTCAACAAATGATCATAGAAATGATCACCTAGATAGACGATCAAACAAATGATCCTATCACAAATAATCAACACAATGATCATTTCACAGCAACACTTAGCATGTCACATTACCAAATTGGGAATATATCGCTGGTAACATTCAACTACATAACCTCTGAGCTCGTACGTCTCAGAGAAGGGTGTTAAGCTAAAAGAATAAATTCTCCGCCACCAACAGAAATATATTTGAATGAAATCGGCTTCATATCTCAATTTGTAATGTCAGACATACAATCCATACAAGTCTGTTCCGGGCTCGAACAAAACCGAAGGCACTTACAAAGAAGTCCTTGAAATCCGGATATTCACAATCCTGATCGGATTTCCCATCACTTAGGGAGTCTCTATACCGTTGCAACTCAGTGCAGAGACAATCGATAGGTCATCCTATCGCTTTCGCAAATACCGGGTCTTCAACACCGATCTTCAATGCAATTCACAACGACGTACCACATATTCGGAATGGGTTATACGACCCCATGGTCCTTTCCCGGTTAACCCGAATAGTGAGCGCTTATTCAAAAATAAGTGTGGCATTCAAATTCAAACAAATCACATCAAATACCCATTCAAAGGGAAATATTGATAGTCAGTTATTGAACTATCAATTGATATGCACACATCACCAGATTCCAAATAATTTTCCAAATTATTTATTTTCCAAAACATCTTTACAAGATATATAATTTCACACTCCAAAAATAAATCAATATTTATTTTTAAACAAATTCCACTTTCTTTTATAAATTCCATAGTGAATTTATAATCTAAAATATCTATGAATATTCGATTTCAATTATTCATTTTCAATTTATCTTCAAAAAGATAAATTCAAAATATTCACTTTATATTGGAAAACATTTCCATACTTATTTAATAAGTAATTCACAAATTTTATTTTCAACACTTGGAAAATATTCAATATACTTGAATCGAAATTAAGTATATATTTCATTCTTTAAGGAAATCATTCTCTTAAACATATTTATTTGGGCCAAAACGAATGTTGCGTAAAACATCGTTACGACGTCCCAAAATCACTAGTATAGGGATTCGAATTTTAAGATAGATATATAAATCCCAATACTATACAAAACATTTCCTTTCGGAAATCATTTACTATAACCACAATGTTATAGTCCACTATTTCCTTTTATTTCTCGAAAACGTCTATTTCAACAATAAATGTTGAAATCTATGGTTTCGAATCTCAACACATTTTAAAACATCGTTAGATCGTTTTAATTCTATTTAAAATATCACATTCTAAACAATTTCTTTAATGTATTATTCACTATTCAAAAACGTGAATATACTACGTTGACAAATTTTATCCTTTTATTCATTTTATTTCAAAGGATTATTCACAGTTCAAAAACGTGAATATAACTCTATTAATAGGTTTCAACAATTTTCTTATCAAAATAAGTCGTTTGCGAATTTATAAAACAACGTTTATAAATTCCATTTCTAATTATTTATAACAACTTCCTTTTATAAATTCCTTTATTAACCTATTCGATTTATAACTCAATTATAAAACAAAGGTTCATATTATAAGTTAAATACCTATAATTTATTCGTTCACAAAAATCGTTCCTTTGAACTTCATAATCATAAATCTTATAATTATAAGATTCAATTATTTATCCAAAACCATTCTTTTAATGACTTTATAAATTTTATAAACCTATTGTTTAAATTCCATAAACCTACTGTTTAAACTCCTTTAAAAACTTCATCATTTTGATTCATAAAATAATTAAATTTTATAAATCCTATATTTCAACTTTTCATAGTAAATTCAAAAATTCCGATTTAACTATTTTATAAAATCATTAGCATCATATTTTCAAAAATCAGTTTTTAACTATATTCCTCAAAAATCATAATTTTTATAACTTTAAAAATTATAACGTTTATTTATTTAACATGGATCAATCCCAAAATCATTTTATAAAATGCATACTTTTCAAAAATCACTTTAAAAATCATTTAAAGTTTCAAAATTTGGTCCAATGATGCTACATACCAAATAGTCAATCACGACAACAACGACATCATATATCGATATGACAGTCCATCAAATATCAAAATATCTGAAATTAAATAAATACTGTTGAGGAATCCAGTTGTATCCCTCCAACCTGTTTTCCTGCATCACAAACATTAGCACAATACCAATTTCGCTCCAGTATGAAATTATCGCGGTATATGGGATTTAAAATATTATCCGCTTAATAACGGCGCAATAGGGTCTCATCCGCTAAACAAAAAATGCGGGAAATCAATAACTCCAATATATACATATGCCAATATATATATATTGCTATTATATATAATACCAATTTCACTGTTTATGAAATATTCGCGGTATATGTTTTTAATAAATAACATCCGCTTACTAACGGCGTATAATGTCTATTTTAACAATCAATAGATATTAATCATCATTCAAACATGCATTCAAATATTTTAAATCTAACTATTTAAAATAAAATCGAAACTGATTCAATTGAGTGAGAAGTTCTCACCTTGATTTTAAATTCCGTTTTAGCGATTATTTCGAATAAAATTAAACGGACGTTTAATTTTACCCAAAATTCTCACTAACTCCAAATGTCTCCAATCCAATTTCATCGCGTAGTGCTCGTCCATACGATTCCAACGCAACTGGTTTCGCGCGTTTTCGACCTCGTATGAAAAAGATATCAATTTTACAAGTTTCTACGAATTTTCATATAAACAATTACAACATAATTTTTAAATTTTTAAACCTAAGAAAATCTGGGCCCTTGGATCTAAACCCCCCTGCATCAGAACCGTGCGCACCCCCTCCTTCTCCCTCTCGTTCACGCGACATGCCCAGGTAGATGAAACACGGCCGAACCCATAATATGAATTTAGGGTTAAATTTTTCACCGACCACACACCACTTTGACATGATCAAGAACCATCATTTCGTGCGCCTAGCTCCCCCTACCACCGCCGAAGGTCCTGCCACACTCGGTCGTGTCTTTCTGCCTAGAAACGCGTGCGACTTCCAGGCATTCACGCTCGATTTTTGGAAAATCGAAGCCACTTCAACACGAATCCACCGTTGGATCTGTAGTTCGTGTTGCCCTCTTCAACATTGTAGTTGAACGTTTTAGCCAATAGTTGATGGATTGAGAGATCAGAGGGGAAAAACGTGGGAGATTTCTGGCCTTCGGTTGTATAAGTGGCGGCTGCGTTATTATTAGGGTTTTCTTTTTCTTTTTCTTTTTTTGAGAATTTATGGTGTATTTATAGGAAATTTTCGAACACTATTCATCCGAAAATTCCGAACTCCGATTTACGCGCCGTAACTAGCGTTTCTAGGGTTTATCCCGCATTCCGGACACAATGGAACAGGTTTCGGAAGCTAATTCGGACATCTGTGCGAGTTATGGCTATAAACGTTCAATTTGAATTAAACCGATTTAAATCGATTTCTAGGCGTTTTAATTTGTACCGGACAAACGGTAAATCCAATTGACTTGAAATTTGAAACCTTACAATAATATCACATTACGGATCCGATGAAACTGATTTCGTCGAAATCCGAGACTTTTGAAAAATGGCTATTTTAACTCGCTAAATTAAAATTAAAAATAATCGATGCGTTTCGAGCTGCCACGATCAAACGATAGCTCCGATTGACACGAAAATTGAAATCCGATGATAACTAACTATTATGTATCCAATGGAACTGGTTTCGTCCAATTCTGAGACTGTTCAAAATTTGACTATTTTCACTAGTCGATTTTAATATTAAAATATTCAATTTTCACAAATAAACTTTTCATTCGATTTTAAAAGTTCTAAAATATCATTCTAACTCCAATATGATAAAATAAAATTTCCCAAATCATTTTCAATCATATTTAACTCAATTTTCAATTATTTCCATAAATTTCACATATTAAATTATCGATTTAATTATTCAATTAAATCTAATAATTCAAATAAAAATTTATTTGACTTATAAATTCACTTATTAATATTTAAAATTAATTAAATACTCAAATTTTAATTTCTAAAAATTCTGGGTCGTTACAGTTGATCAAACTCTTTTTATTAAAAGAGACAATCATGATATTTTAATTATCCAAATTTATGTTGATGATATAATTTTTGGATCTACAAATGAAAAATTATGTCAAGAATTCTCTAAAATAATGACAAATGAATTTGAAATATCTCATATGGGTGAGTTAAATTATTTTCTTGGTTTACAAATAAACAAATAGAAAATGGAATTTTTATTAATCAAGAAAAATATTGTTATAATTTAATTAAACGATTTGGTCTAGAAAACACTTCTGCCAAACCTACTCCGATGAGCACAACAATGTATCTTGACCGAGACGAAGAAGGCAAAAGTGTTGATCAAAAACTATATCGTAGTATGATTGGATCGTTATTATATTTAACAGCAAGTCGACCCGACATTATGATGAGTGTTTGTTTATGTGCACGATTTCAAGCATATTCCAAAGAATCACATATGCGAGCAGTTAAACGTATTATTCGTTATCTAACTAAAACCAAAGATTTTGGACTTTTTTTATCCAAATGAATGTCCTTTCGAATTAGTCTCATATAGCGATGCTGATTTTGGAGGAAGTCGGACGGATCGAAAAAGTACAAGTGGAACATGTCATTTCATTGGACGATCATTAGTCTCTTGGTTTAGTAAGAAACAAAACTGTGTTTCTTTATCAACATGTGAAGCAGAATATATATCTGCTGCTTTGGCGTGTGCACAAGTCGTATATATGCAACAGACACTACAAGATTTCAACTGTCATCTTGAAAAATCTATTATTTATTGTGATAATACTAGTGCAATAAATCTCTTTAAAAATCCAGTAAATCACTCACGGACAAAACACATTGATATTCGTCATCACTTCCTTCGTGATTGTTTGGAAAAAGGTTTAATAAATTTAGAATTTATTAATACTGAAAATCAAATTGCAGACATTTTTACTAAACCGTTAAATGAAAATAACTTTATAAAATTAAGACGTGACTTAGGTATAATGTCTTTAAAAGATGTATAAATAGAAAATATGCAAAAACATTGAAAAACAAAATTTTGTTTTGTTTCTAACCAAAGCAGGATTCGAACTCATGATTTCTGACTAGTTTGATAGATGTCATATTATAGCCACTTGAGCTATGGGTATTTCTTGTCCTAGCTTACCTTAAATTTTATTATACTACTGGTGTCTTCAGAAATACTATTCTTAGACCTATAACTTATGAATCAAACATTAATAACTGTTTTTTCTTAAAATCTCTGTGATACTATTTGAAAACAATCTTTATCCACATATTTTTCAGAAAACATACGATTATAAATACAATGTTTTTTTTTTAATGATATTCTTAAAACAAAAACCTTACAAAGATTATAATGTCTTCAAACAATGAAGTTTACAATTCCGACAATTCCCATTTATCATTCTCATCTCCAGATGATGATTGTTCCGATTATATTCTAGAGAATGGTCCCTATCCTACTTTTCCATTGCCTAATCGGGTCCTTAATTTTTCCTCTCTGGATAAAGATCCCAGACACGGATGGAAACCATGGGAAGATTCCCATACAGGCTATACACCTAACAATAAAAAGGGAAAGCATACAATGCTTATATCTCCATCAACAAAGCAAAAGATTGCTGAAATACACCATTACCAACAACAGCAAATGAATATGCAACGAATACTATGAACAGAAAGTAACGGCAAGACGTCTAAGCTTTCTAGAAAAAATTGCCATGAAAGTTTGTTCATCAAAAAAATATGAAGTTGTTGAACCTTCCTATAGAACTCCATCCCCTTCAAAACCTGTTCAAACTCCAATAGCTCCAAAATGGTCACCTGTAGAAAATCTTCCATCTCCAAACTCTTGGGAGCGTAAGTTTTAAAGAATGGTGGCTAAAATTATATATATATATATATATGTGTGTGTGTGTGTGTGTGTGTGTGTGTGTATTGCTGTAAGCAAAATGTATAAATATAATATAATAATAAAATTTATATGACTCTACATATATATATATAAATTTTATTTTAAATAAAATGTGCATTTCTAATATTTTGGCCGACCGAATAACCTGAGTCGGTTAGCTTCATATATGCACATTTAACAGCATCGGTCGACCGAGCCCTTTCCCGAAACTTTCTTCTAACCTCTGTTTCCTATTTCGGCCGACCGACCCAGAGAGTTCGGTTGACCGACCGAGTTTCCAGCTATTGATTTTTTCTGTCCACTTCATATTATTAACCCACCCCTTCACCTTTTCAACCTACCTCTTCACTTCTACTTTCCCAATTTCGGTTTTTATCCTAGCCCCCATTAAAATTCTCTCAAATTGTTATTTTTTTTCAACAAAAATCAAATGGCTCCAAAGAAGAAATCAAAAACTGCCGGAGGATCATCTTCGACACCTCCCGTTGATACTCAAATTGCTTCATGGCTAGTCAACGACGTAGCACTTCAAAGATGGATACGACTTCAAGATGCCAAAATCTTTGAAGAATCATTCGTAAGTTATCCTGATTTCGTTGCCTATCGAATTGAAGATGCCGCAATTAGAAGTGGGTTAGATGCTTTTCTAGACTACCGCAAAAATAATTTGAAAATTAACCACATTATGGTAAAATTGTTTTTTGCTAACCTAAATCTTGTCAATCCACCTAGAAACACTGAAAATTGTGTTTGGACATCGGTTTGTGGCACTTCAATCTTTCTCTCCATTGATCGAATTAACCATATATTAGATGCAAGACCGGGTGGAATTTCATTACACGACATAGACTGTAATATATCAAGTCGTGACCACATAAGTCATTTATTTTTTGAAGATGATGCTACGGACTTTAGACAAACATCATCACTTAGACCCAAAGCTAGACTCTTTCATCGTTTCATAATGAAATCAATTATACCAAGAGGTGGCTCCTACCACTTAGTGTATCCTGAGAATTTTAAAGCTTTATATGCTTTGTGTTCAAATACACAAGTAAATTGGGCATAATTACTCATGGATGAGTTTCTTACATTCAATCAAGGAAAGATGCTTCATATCTATTATGGAGAATACATAATGAGATTAATTAAAAGCTTCATCCAACATGCTCCGGAATCCGAAACTTCCAAAGTTCATTCTTTTGATTCAAGGTCCATAAAACTAATGAAGTTGCCGGATGCACCACCTAGATTTTTAACCTTTAACCAATGGCAGAGCACTCCTCGAGAACAACTACGCCGTAGTCAATCTACACCTCATCCATCAACTCATGCTCCGGAACGTCTAACACGTCAACACTCTTTTCAAAGACCAACTCCTGGAATGAGTACAGAGGCAGCTATTGATATTTTGGCTCAAAATCAAATAGCCTTAGATGCTCGCCTTCGAAAAATTGACGGACGTTTTAAGAAAATCAAGGGTTTCTTCGTCAATCTATGGGATGCATTATCATGTACTACCGAAGCCGGTGCCTCTTTTGTTGCTCCCGGAAAAAGGCCAGCACCAAACTTCTCGTTTTCCACTTCAGAGAATACAAGCTCCGGTACATCAGGAACTCACACTTCTAACACTCAAAGACGTGGTAAGGAACATGCTACTCCGGAAGAAAATATCCATCCAGAATTCAAGGATTCCGATGATGATGAGGAGTGATCATATTGCTTTACAATTTGCTATCTCATAGTTTTTTTATTGATTAGATGTTGTGTACTACAGTAAAACATCAAAATTCCTGTTTTCTTTGAGTATGTCTTATTAAAAACACTAGATGTTTTTTTTCTTTTGTCGTGTCACATATTCCATATTGTTTAAATATCCACTAAGTATTCCTTTTTGTCGATGACAAAGGGGGAGAAATATATGCACGCTAACAAGTTTTTGCAGAAAAGACGCCATATATTCAGGGGGAGAATTACAATATATACTACTTCGTCACATAGGTATTGTCATCAATCAAAAAGGGGGAGAATGTTGATTCAAGAGTTTTGATTCATGACACAAGCTTCATATATCATAACGACGAAAGCAACAAAAAGAGAATAAGTGTATATTATGCACTACAAAGGAGACAAGACTACAATCCAGAATTTATTATGAATATTTTAAATTATTTAGTCTTAGAATATTGTTAAAATCATTCCTCAAGTAGTCACATGCACACACGAAATAATTTATACACAAATAAATGGACACTGTGCATATAACTACAGGTCGGCTGACCGACCAGAAAATTCGGTCGACCGACCCTGTAGTCAGTGCACAGATACTCTCTGTTTTATACACGATTTCAAACTCAACTGACCGGCCAGTTTCTCCGGTCGACCGACCTGCATACAAACGGCTAGTTTTCTGAAGAGTTGCGACTGTTTCATGAAGAGATACGTCCCTCAATTCAAGAGATACGGACACAACTTTTGATTGAAACTCTTCATGAAAGATTGTAACTATTCTACAACTATATAAACATGATCAAATCACTTCTAAAACCACCGATTCTTGTTTATAATTCTGAAATCTATTCTCTATTTATTTCTGCAAATAAAAGCATTCATTCTTATTTAATATCACTAGAATCCTTAATTTAAATCATAAACTTCGATTCTACGTGATTATCTTCCTTCTAAATCTTCACACACGTATATACCCTTGAGGATTTGATTATAGGAAAGTTGTACTATCAAAAGACAATCAGTGTTATTCAGAACACATTCGTCAACAAACTATTTGTATTGAAGTTAAAGTCCTCTTCGGTTGTTGAGGCGAAAAATTCCTGTTCGGCTGCTCAGGTGTTGTATACCTATTCCTCCGGGTGAAGTGAGGGGTTTAGTTTAAATCAAGAGGGTATTCTGGGACTGGAGGTAGAACGGGAAGTTCGAACCAGTATAAAAATTCCCGGTGTGCTTACTTTAATTTTTATTTTACTGCTATTATCAGTTTCCACATTTATATACCATATTACACGATCCTTAGTACAACATGTACACTTTCAGGACTGACCCGAGCCAATTGAAAAGACAAAACACTCGAGTCAGAACTAAAAGATCTTATGTGAGTTAAATTAATAGAAATAAATATGAGTGCTGTAACTCAAGAGATGCTCGGAATTTACATCTCCTAAGGATCCGTTAAACTATTTACTATGTAGTATATTGCGCTATTATAATAGTGTCTATTTGTAAAATAAACTTACTTTTTAATAGCGTTAAGGGGTTACCCATATATCCCTTAACACAGAATATATTCCCATAGTCTATACAGTACTGTAATCTCCCCCGTATTGGACGTCGTCAGAGGGCACTCCATAGGTATGGTACAAAACAAAACTCGTAGTAAAGGCTCGGTATGGTAGGTGACACGGCACAACTAGGCAATGCCAGGGTAGATATACCAATTGCTATCCGGGCTGGTGGAAATGCGTAGCCGCAGTTACCGCCCACATCGAATAAACTCCCCCAAAAATCAAAAATAGAAGTAGCCACTGAATCAATTCAAAGCCAAAGTATAATATCGAAGAGGAGCGTCCGATCAAAGGTATGACCTCATTGGCCCGAGAATCACTCCTGTTTTAGCCACCTTATGCCAACTCACGGGAGTCGGGTCCACGTATTTACCTTACAGGAAACGTCGCCACCACCTACTTCATTCTGGAATCTCCACCGCGTACACGGTTAGTCAAAGTGGTTTTCGGTATCGACAGAGAGTATGTCCATATCCGATCCTGGTCTCTTTGCCAACCCATCCTTATTATAACACCGCGGTCATTTAAAAATAGTTTATACTTTAAAACCAGAATAAAATTTTCCGTTTCAAAACTATGAATACGATATCAATTTAAATCCAAAACAATATGATATCATTTTATCTCAAATATAATTTTTTTCCAAAATCATGCTGGTTTAAAATTTAAAATATCTGGAAACCAAATATATGAAATATACTTTCAAAGCATAATATTTCGAAATTCAAAATTTTAAAACCATAACTTCTAAAACTTGAATGGTTTGGATATTCAACGAATGTAAAATAAATGGTTTAACTTTAAAGTTACTTTGTAAAGAAAAATAATTTCCATGGCTTTTCAAATATATTTCTTTATTTAAAGTTCAAACCATAATTTAAATATCACTTCAAGTTCCAAAAGCCCCTTCAATTTCTATATATATATATATATATATATATATATATATATATCCATTTGGAGTATTAATATTTCAAAACTAAAGTTGGATTTTCTTCTTTCAACAATTAATATTCTAATATTTAGTCTTGAATATTCATATAAATTCCATAAATAAAACTCCAATTTCTAGCAATTAAATATTTTCTCAAATTTACTTTATACTAGAATTTTCATTTTTAATTCATCTTGGAAAATCCAGTTATAAATATCATACCTTAAAATTTCCAAACTTAAACATATAAGATAAATTTCCAAATTCCATTTTCTCAATTTTTCATTTTTATTCAACAGGTTTATACACAACTTAATTTTCAAATTTTTAACTTCATATGTATATATATCGAAGAATAATATTTTATAAAATATCAAAATCAAATTTTTATAAACCGTATCCCATCCAAACCATAGAAATCACTTTAAAATAATTTATATATAGACCACGGTGCCTGTATAAAATTTTCTATCCTATGGTCAAGTGATACGGATATTTATCATTTCAATCCGCAATTTAAAAATAAAATTTTGCGGTTGTATATCATTTCAAACCACAATCCCGAATGAAACGACAAAATGCATGATAACTTGCAGTTTAATGATATAAAATAAAACACAATCATCATCCAATAAAAATTCAATATCAATATATATCTGATAATATATATCAGGTAATAACTGGCGGTTATATTCAAAAAAATAAATTTAATCAACTATTAAACTACCAGTTTATATTTAGTAATAAATTTTGTAACTGTTTACTAGCAGTTCCTATGCAAATAAATAAATTCTAACTGTCAATTAATATGCAATAAATAAAATAAAATAACAGTTAAATTAAATAACCCGATTTAGCAAATATGATGAACAAAACATGCCAAACAGTTATAAATAAATTTCTACTCATATCTAAAATAAATTTAACAAACATAAAAACTTTTAGAAGTTGTGAGTGGGTCAAAACACTCACCTTTTGAATTTAAATCGAATTTAAATCCGATTTAAACCCAAAAATTTGATGGTCTCCAAATTCATCCAAACTAGCGTCACCAGATCCAAAATTTAAATACGAACCTAACAAAAAAAATCTCGCGTGAAACAGATATCGTATGACGAAGTTATTAGAGTTAAACGATTTGCAAATCAAAATAAATATAAAAATAAATAATCAATATAAAATTAGAAACGTACACAACTGCCACGTGACAGTCTTCTCCCTCTCGTCCAGGCAAAACACGCATACGAGATGCAGAAACCCGAACCCAAACATCACGTGTTGACCGTCCCTTTGACCGCGCCTTACGACTGCCACATGCCACCGTAGAACGAACAGCCACCACCATTCTCCTTTGCTTGCCGTGTCGCACCCACCGGTACCCCCTTCGCCTACTCCGGTCGCCATCAGTACGCGAGCCGCCGCCCAATCACGAAACCCTAGTTGAATTTTAGCCCACGATCAAACCATCAACTAGCCAGACGAACCTCACCGATGAGTTGCTCTCATCGATCTCCACCCATCCATACCCGCGAATCACCGATCGGTCGAAGTTGATCGACCATGAATGGACGGCCGAGAATCTTTCTCAAATTTCTGGTCAAACGAAAAACTAAATCGAGAAACGAATCACACCAGCAGATAACGTACATCGAGAACTATGACATATATTTTTTTGGAATTATTTTGTGGAGAGTTTGAATTTTGACTTTTGATTTTTGAACTGTAGCTAGATCTAGGTTTTGCAACCATTGAGGAAGAGAAAAAGATGAAGAAAATGAACGTATAGACAAATGATAGAAGATGGAGGCTAGGGTTTATCACAACATATATATAGACAATTTGTAGTAGGCTAGGTGGGCACGAATTAGGAACGTGCTAAACGGTAGTTGGCCCAAAAAAACCCGTTCTGACCCCGGAACGAAATTTATTAAACCCATATATCCAAATAGGTATTTTAAAATATTCTGAACACGATGGAAAAAGTTTCACGTCCAAATTCGATCGTATTAAGAAGTTATGCTGAAAACAAAATTTTCAAATTGATTTCAAATTAATTTTAATTAAATCGATTTCAAGGCGTTTCGCGTCCGTAAGATCAAACGACAGGTCCGATCGATACGAAACTTGAAACCCTACAATAATTCACCGATACGGATCCGATGAAACTAGTTTCGTCGAAATCCGAGTCCGTGGCCAAAATGGCTATTTTTAGAATAATTTAATAAATTAAAATAAATTATAAAAATCCAATTTTATATTTATATTCCAAAATTGACCAAGTTTTATTGCTTATATACTTCTTAATCAATTTCAATGATTTAACAAGTATAGATGTGAATTAAAAGTTGATAAGTCTATCCATTTCAGTGTTAATTTCTCCACTTCCTTATATTTAGAAATTATAAATTTAAATTCTCAAAAACCCATTTATTAAATTTTTAAATTTTATATTCTCACCTTTTATCCAAAATAAGTATGCCACTAACATTGCTTCATGATTTCATATTATTATCCTTAAAGTCCATCTTAATTTCAATAACGTAATATTTAACCGTTAAATTCCATTTTATTATGCAATAAATGCAATTGTTGAATTTGATACTCAAATAAATTTATAAATCCTGC
The DNA here is from genome assembly GCA_030765085.1 of Allium cepa. Taxonomy (NCBI): domain Eukaryota; kingdom Viridiplantae; phylum Streptophyta; class Magnoliopsida; order Asparagales; family Amaryllidaceae; genus Allium; species Allium cepa. The sequence continues at coordinate 783,523,203 of CM060940.1, read as the reverse complement.
TTTCTAAAATCTATATAAAAAAGGTCCAATTATAAATAAAATTAGCATTAACTTCATCTTATAGAATTAACTATTTCAATTACAAAACAAACCTATGCTAACAGCACAATTTAAATCAATTAATTAATTGAGTCTATATTAAATGTTATAAATTATAAATTGGAACCTCAATAAATTCGTTTATTGATTTAGACTCTTTCTATACAGTAAATGGACATTTTATGTGTATAAATAACATTTGAATTATAATACACTTCATTAGTGCAGGCTTCATTTCTTATAAATTCCCTTTTATTAACTAGAACATATTAACAAAACAAAATAAATAAATTTAGATTTATTTCAATCTATTTCCATTCTTAACTTAATATACTCAATGAATGGTTAACCTAAATAATTGTTACCCTTTTACATTCAAAATCACTTACAACCATTAATAAAAAAAATGTTGCCATAGATTTAGATTCAATTAAATAAATTAGATGAATGGGCAAAATTTGGTAATTATCCCAAATGCAAAATATATTTATGCATTAATTACTACTTATTATTATGAATTCATTTATTAGTTGCCTTTGTCTTCTTATATCCTATTTACTACCAAACTTTCTATATAGTTATAGTTTATCAATCTATAAATACCTAGGCAAATCAAGCTCTTGTCCTTTCTGTTACTTCAATTAAATCGGGTATGCACAAATAAATTGTAAATTAACTTATTCCTAAAAAATTATTTACATACATTCAGTTCCAAATTTTATAGAATTAAATTCTAATTACTTACCACTTAATCCATCAATCATATATTCTATCCAAACATTTAAATCTTTTTATTTTAAATAAATTTATTCAATGTTGACATCCACTAAATAAAATTTACTTTCATTTATATAGTTGCAATTTAATTCCGTTATTATTTCATAAATACTATTTCCGCTTTATATCTTCCAGGATTAATTTCACAAACCAATTAAATCAACAAATTATAACTTATAACCACAAACGCCAATTTACGTTATTTAAATCTATTGCCATATAAACATTTAAATTGTTAACCTTTAATTACAGTTACTATATCTAATTCCTACATTTTCTCAAATAAAATCTTAAGACTTTTATTTCATTCTAATTTTGATTAGAAATCATGTTAGATTAACTCGTTTAATATCATCGAATTTAACGGGTCGTTACACATACCATACAATCACAGCAGCGGAATATATATATGTATAGATAATACGTCTCGGCTCCAGATCCTCTCCTGCTCCATAGCATCCTGTCCTGAACAAATAATACTCGGTCTGACCAGAGCATTATAATGAAATAACACCCGAGTCAGTCTGGAATACCAGCTGATAATAATATTGCATCCAATTTGATTATTAAAGTTTCAAAATCCTTTTGAAAACAAAAGCATCTCGTAAGACCACGCCACAAATAAACTATAACAGCCCGCAAATCCGTACCCCTTGAATCAACATTATTCTACCTCTATTAACTCAAGTGGCACAGAATTACGAACCATTAGGGTTAAAGAAGAAGAGCTAGAAGAAGAAGAAACTAAACAATATCAGAATCTCACAGTCGCAGCGGAATAAAATATAATAGCAACTATAGATCTTTACACAAAATGAAATCTATAACTGTTTATATACATCATATCATCAGAGTATCTCATACATCAACAATCACAAATCAGACCTACCATACAATCACAGCAGCGGATAAATATAAAGGTACATATAATACGTCTCGGACTCCAGCTCCTCTCCTGCTCCATAGCATCCTGACCTGAACATATAATACTCGGTCTGACCTGAGCATTATAATGAAATAACACCCGAGTCAGTCTGGAATACCAGCTGATAAATAATGCATCCAAAATAATTATTAAAGTTTCAAAAATCCTTCGAAAGCAAAAGCATCTCGTAAGACCACGCCACAAGTAAACATGTTGGGTTTTTAGCTTACGATAGCTAAAACACTTTTTATAGAAATCCTCTGATATTATAATAGGGTCTATATACAAATACTTATAAAATAGCCGAAATTGTTACATCTATTAAATTCCAGCTACTAGCCACCGAAGTGGGTAATACAAACAAAACTCGTAAAAGGATCGTAGGGAGAATGGATTTCCAACAATGACTAGGCACTGGGGTACCACCTGTCACAGTACGGGGCCTAGATCACCGTACCGAGGACTACTCCCTTCATCCCCTGCAACACAAGGCCGGAACCATTCCTTACTGAACAGTCCCGAACAAGATAAACCCCGTGGTTGGCGCGACCAACCACCCACTAAGCCGAAAGATATATAAGGGACATCTAGACAGGGGAAATATCTTGTCCTGCTTGGGCATGACCCACCTAACCTTGCTGCATATCCCCTGATTTTCAGTCATTCCCGGTTGATGAGGCTTGAGGCTAAGCGTTACCTTTTTAGAACGTTTCACTTAGAATTCCCATCGTCCACCTGACGATGTTTCGCATGCATTCGTCCATACAAGTCCGTCCCGGGTTCGAACGGAACCGAAGGCACTACTCCTACTACATCCATTTTGGAAATATCCTCAGGATTAGTAGCGACTAGCCCTTGCACTTCATTGCTCCATCTCCGACTCCGAACACGTTTTTCGTACGAAACGTACAAATCGGATCGAAGTGGTTTTCGAGAAATAAATCTTGATCCCGGTCTCTTCGAAACGATCACGCATTGTCCAATATTGATAGTCGGTGATTTAACTATCAATTTATATTCATAAACATCCATAAGCATCCATCACACAATAAAAATATTCCACATTATTTATTTGCCTCGAATATCTTTAAAGGATATATTTTCAAATTTCCAAAACCTATTTGAAAAACAATTCCCAAAGTTCTTCCTTTACAAGGTAAATCCTTTACCGTATATTCCCATTGGAAATACCCAAGTTCAAAACAATTTAGATTTAAAACAATTAAAACATTTTATACTGAAATATACTTTAAAATATGTAAATTTACTTCTAGTTACTTACTCAAAATATAATTTCAAAATATGTACAGTAAAACCATTTATTAAGATATAAACTTTGATTTTAAATGAGGTTTTTAATAAACTAAATTTAAAAGTAGTGTTTTAATAAGATAAATACTAATTTCAAATGACTTAAGTCCAAAACTAGTCTTTTAATCAAATCCATTTGTCAAAATAATTATTAAGGTATTTATAAAATTTACTATTGCTAATTATTAATAATTATTTTAAAATAATAATTTTCCAAACACACTTTTAAACAAGTTTGAATTTTTAAAACTTTCTTTTATAAAATCAGTTTAAACTCGAACTTGGTTATCCCAAAGAATCTCATTTCCACTTAAACATCACAGAAATCCTTCTCACGATTTCTGTCGATTTATTTCAATTTAGTTTTATGGTTTAATAACATAAATTTACTTTCACATTTATCAATTGATAACATTTCTCTTTGTTTATCATTCCAGATTTTACCAATTTTCAATTTCCATTCTAAATAGATTTCAAATTTTAATTCTTTAAAATTTATTATTTAACAATACCTTTTATTTCTCTAGAATTCAATTCCTCCATTTATAATAAATTATGGATTTATAATTTACTCAACAATATTCCAATAAATTTTTTATTTCAATTTCCCTTCAAACAGATTCTAATTTTTATATTCTTTTAAATTCCTTATTTATTAATTTCTTAATTTCTTAATTTCTTAATTTCTTTTGAAACCCAATTTAATTTCTTTATAATTAAACTCCAAATTTCTTTATAATTAACATTCTGGGTTTGAATTTTGCACCACAATATCACAAAACAATTTAATTCCACATTTATCAAATCACAATATATAAACAGGCATCATCATCCATTATAAAGATAATTACTACATTTTGAGGAATCCAGTTGGATCCCTCCAACCTGTTTTCCCTTCATCCACAAATATTAGCACATCACATATATAAATATCAATCCAGACTGATAATAACAATAATATGCAACCAATCACACAGATATTTAAATATTTATTATTTAAATCAGCCAATATCCAAATGTGAGTGAGAATAACTCACCTTGAGTTCCGGCGAGCGTTCGAAATTTTAAATTAAACCGGACGGTGTCCGATTTAACCCAAATTTCTACTTGCCCGGAATGGATCCGGTTCTGCACTACTGCATAGATCGCGTCGCTGCGATTCCGGCGCCGCGAGTTTCATACGAATCTGATGTCATATGATAAAGTTATTCAAATTTAAAGGTTTGAATTTAAACTTAAAACAAATTTCTTTTATTTATTTTTAAATACCAAAACACGGCCGATACCCTTCTTCCCAAACGCAACTGCAGTACCCAGTGCTCACCGACCCAAACACGCAACCTAGGGTCAAACGCCGCTCCCAAATCGATCACCAAAATCATGATCTTCCACCACCACAACGATGACCGTCGCTCCCTCTATCGACGCCCAGAGTCGTGCGCAACTCGGCAACCCCATCTCGCCAGAAAACGCACACGAACGGAAAGGAAACGCGACCTCCCTGCCCTCTCGACGCCGCGCCAAACTCCATCACCATCGTTCACCTCATAGATCTAGACACCCTCTACGATTTACTAGTTGGTGGATTTGGAAATTAATGAGTGGATGGATCGATAATTGGAAAACAAAATGGGTGACTTTCGGCCATTGGAGAATAAGTAACGGCGGCCTGGTTGTTTGCTAGGGTTTAGTGAAAACAACTAATATATAAAAGGGTTTTAATATTATTTAATTAATAAAATTCTCAATGTTAACAACGTATGCAAACGAACTCCAATTCTCACGTTCCGACAGGCGTTCTTAGGGTTTTTCCGCATTCCGGACACGATGGAACAGGTTTCGTAAGCTAATTCGGTCATGTGCGAGTTACGGAATTAAACGTTCAATTTTAATTTAAACCGATTAAAACGATTTCGATGCGTTTCGAGCTGCCGGGGTCAAACGACAACTCCGATTGCTACGAAAATTGAAATCCGATAATAACTAACTATTCCGGATCCAATGGAACTGGTTTCGTCGAATTCCGAGACTGTGCCCCGGAAGGCTATTTTAACTCGTCTATTAAATCAAGCGATTTGCTGAAATTATCAAAACGCTTTAAATTTTCACCTTTAAAATTTTATTAACTTAACAATAATTCAATAAAATTTATAAGCACATTAAACATCATTTCGGCTCATTCCGGACCAAAATCTGATTATTTGCATTATAATAATATTAAATTCATTTCTAAATTAATAAAAATTCCAAATATTAATTTATTAACTTTTAAATTCTTCCAAAAATCCAATAATATCAATGATGACAAATTGAACTTAAAAATACATTTAAACATCATTTTTATAACAATTCACATCCAATTTCCCAAATTCTCTCAGTCCAATATTTAATTATTATTATTCAATTTCAAATTGAATGTCCACATTAAAAATTTTAACTTGTTATCTTAATTTAAACAAATCTTTTCGTTCAAAATAAATCTTAAACCCATAGTAAACATTTAAAATGAATTAAATGTTCACAAATCCAGTGCTAAAAATCCCGGGATGTTACATTGCTCCCCCCTTATAAAAATTTCGTCCCCGAAATTTGCTAAGGTAGAAAATGTTCCTACACTCATTAACTTAACCCAATTTCTTTAGTTAAAACTTATATACATTTTCCAAAAAACTCTATAGCTCAATCCCAAACCCACGCGCTTCATTTCTGTAAAGCTTTACTGTTAACTTATAACTTTCCAAGCTAATTTAAATTTTCAAAATTCCCAAAAAAAAATTTAACTCCCAAAATTTCCGGAAACTTTTGGCAGAGTCTCCCCTGTACGGAGGAGCTTTCGCGATATCGCGATACAAAGAAATATATATACAACGACCCACACGGTCGGAAACCAAAATATATCACAATATATATATCATTTTCCAATTATATTTGCGTAGGCGTACCTTTTTAGCAAATTTTAAAAGCATGCGGCTAATATTACACATATACGCGCTCCAACTCTCTCGAATGCCTTCTATACCTGTACTATACTCAACAAACACATTAGTTTTCAAAGATTTGAACATTATAACAACATTTCTAATATAATGTAAGTCAACATATCAAGTTCATAATCCATTCAACAACTTTGTATGATCTCATGAGTAAATCATATTTTAGCATGCACAAGGTTTATTTCTAATGCCAAACTCCATTTCATTTCACCCAAATGATTTTCATATAGGTTTACCATTCTCAATTTGTAAATACTACCACCAAACCATATTCACTTCAATATTATGTATATGTGCCTTTAATCCATTTACTTTTCTTTTTAATTAGCCTGCATTTATATACAAGCCCACTAAATAGCTTCCAATCCATTTTCCATTATTCAAATGTCAATTTCATTTACAAACTCTTTTAATTAGATTCCAATTCACTTAAGCTTATAACCATTTAAATTTAATTTCAGTTTTGATTTTTATTAATTTTATTCAATTCTGCATAGTTCACAATCCAAGCATTCTTATTCCATTTGGAGTTATTCACAACCCAATATTCTTCTTTTCTTGCGCATTTTTAAATCAACTCCTTATTCTCACCTTTCAAATTAATTATTCATCCTAAGTTTATCTTTATTATTTTATTATTCTTATTATTATTACTATTATTATTTAATATTATGTTAATCTCAACTCAATCAATTTTGATTATTTAACAAATTTCATTCCAAGATTACTTAATAAAGCTCATTCCCAACCATTTAGCTTTCCTTTCAATTTGCTTAAGTTCTTTCACAATATCTCCATTATCTTCTTATATCAATTTTATTTTATTTTCATTTGATTAACATCCAATTCAATTTCAATCCACTTACAAATTTTAATGCACTTTTCTTCATTAGACTTTACATTTCATTAATGGTTAAGTTTAGGATATTCCACACCATTCAACTCTTTCCATTAATGAATTACAATTTCACTTCTATTCAAGAGTTTAGATTGTTTACTTAAGTCAATGTCCATTTTATAATCACAAATTTAAATTATAACACTTAACACCTTAAGAATATGAACTTCTTTATGCAATTATAAGCAATTTTACATTTCACCTTTATATCCAATTCAATTTAATTCCAATTCATATTTATTCACCACACAATTGAATCTTGTTTTTAATTAAATCCAATTCCATCTCAATTCCATTCGATTGAAGTTAAATCCAATTCAATCTAATTTCAATTCATTTAGATTTAATTCAATTTCAAATTCTCAATTTTAATTCTCCATATACAAGTTCAAAACTTGTTTACTAATTTAAGTTCATTCATTTCCTTTATATCTCACTTTACCTTATCTCAATTCACATTTCATTTGAGTCTAGTTTGGGCTCACCATACTATTCAACTATTTCCCATTTGTGATTATAATCTCACTTTCTATTTATAAATTCACCAACTTATTTATTTTAAAGCTCATATTGCTCATTTCAATCCATCTACATCTTATAATCACAATTTCAGATCTTACATATATGTATGTATCACTAAATTCTTAAGGATACAGATCTTCTTTCAATTTAATCCCTTACACAATTTTAAATCCTCAATCTCAAATTATAAGTATACAACTTAATAACTTATGGGTACAATCTATTTCACAATGACCCACAATTTTCAAAGTTAACTTAGATTTCAATCTAACCCCAAATCCATTAATTCTAAGTTCAATTTATTGAACTTGTCCAAGTTAAATTCAAATTTTCTATTTACTTCAATATATATTTTATTTACTTTCAATTACTCAAATTAAATTTTAATTCCAAGACTAAAATTTTCATTTCTTACTTCTTATTAATATCTACTTTACTTAATAAGTTCAATAGTTAATTCATTTCAACTTTACACATTATTTAATTATAATTTTCCTAGAATTCATTTTACCCGGTTGTTATTTCAAAACCATTTGAAATAATAAATAACTCATTCACCCCTGGTATCAAATCAAATCTCCCAATTCCAAAACACTTGGTTGTATTAAAACAAATTTCCCTTTGAAATTTATAAAACCACTTGCATACCCATAAAAATCCAAACAATACCATCATCAAGTACTAGGGAAGCAATCCATCACTTTAGAAACTCGAAAATGAATTCTAATGATGTGGCCAACATCATCAGGATTATTTTCCAGCGACTGAAGTGAGTTCAATGCTTCTTACTCTCCCAAATTCATTTCAAAACAGTTCCATTTAACATATTACCCAACAACAATATTCCATTATTATCTTCAAATACTTTGGAAAACATTCCAAACATTACCAAGATTTTAATTTTCCAAACTTGATTTTCAATACATTTAAAATCCGTTTTAAAACTTTCGGAATTCAAATTCTGGTTTAGGTTAAATTTAGTTATCCCTCTTTTATATAATTATACTCATGAAATTTATTTGGTTAGATCTATTTCACATTTTAGATTAACTTTTAGATTCTTATTTACTTATTGTATTAGCACCCAATCAACCAAATATATATATAATAATTTCAGAAAATTATTCCTTTTTATATCAAAATATAATTTTGGGTAAAATTATTTCATTTACCCACTTTAAAAACAATACTATGTCGGTTTATCTTGTTCAAGAGTTTAGAAACCCCTATCGATACGGTTGTACTTCCCGTACCGACCAGAATTCATAAACACTCAACCGATAAGTCAACACAGTATAAAAACAATTTTATATTCACTAACAAGTACGCTCTCGTATCTATTAATACGCTCAACTCATTATAGAGTACTATTGACTCTATTAAATGAGTAATTACCCCACCAAAGCCTAGGTTGTCGCCAACCTAAGCTCTGATACCAAGTGTAACAGCCCGCAAATCCGTACCCCTTGAATCAACACTATTCTACCTCTATTAACTCAAGTGGCACAGAATTACGAACCATTAGGGTTAAAGAAGAAGAGCTAGAAGAAGAAGAAACTAAACAATATCAGAATCTCACAGTCGCAGCGGAATAAAATATAATAGCAACTATAGATCTTTACACAAAATGAAATCTATAACTGTTTATATACATCATATCATCAGAGTATCTCATACATCAACAATCACAAATCAGACCTACCATACAATCACAGCAGCGGATAAATATAAAGGTACATATAATACGTCTCGGACTCCAGCTCCTCTCCTGCTCCATAGCATCCTGACCTGAACATATAATACTCGGTCTGACCCGAGCATTATAATGAAATAACACCCGAGTCAGTCTGGAATACCAGCTGATAAATAATGCATCCAAATTGATTATTAAAGTTTCAAAAATCCTTTGAAAACAAAAGCATCTCGTAAGACCACGCCACAAATAAACATGTCGGGTTTTTAGCTTACGATAGCTAAAACACTTTTTATAGAAATCCTCTGATATTATAATAGGGTCTATATACAAATACTTATAAAATAGCCGAAATTGTTACATCTATTAAATTCCAGCTACTAGCCACCGAAGTGGGTAATACAAACAAAACTCGTAAAAGGATCGTAGGGAGAATGGATTTCCAACAATGACTAGGCACTGGGGTACCACCTGTCACAGTACGGGGCCTAGATCACCGTACCGAGGACTACTCCCTTCATCCCCTGCAACACAAGGCCGGAACCATTCCTTACTGAACAGTCCCGAACAAGATAAACCCCGTGGTTGGCGCGACCAACCACCCACTAAGCCGAAAGATATATAAGGGACATCTAGACAGGGGAAATATCTTGTACTGCTTGGGCATGACCCACCTAACCTTGCTGCATATCCCCTGATTTTCAGTCATTCTCGGTTGATGAGGCTTGAGGCTAAGCGTTACCATTTTAGAACGTTTCACTTAGAATGCCCATCGTCCACCTGACGATGTTTCGCATGCATTCGTCCATACAAGTCCGTCCCGGGTTCGAACGGAACCGAAGGTACTACTCCTACTACATCCATTTTGGAAATATCCTCAGGATTAGTAGCGACTAGCCCTTGCACTTCACTGCTCCATCTCCGACTCCGAACACGTTTTTCGTACGAAACGTACAAATCGGATCGAAGTGGTTTTCGAGAAATAAATCTCGATCCCGGTCTCTTCGAAACGATCACGCATTGTCCAATATTGATAGTCGGTGATTTAACTATCAATTTATATTCATAAACATCCATAAGCATCCATCACACAATAAATAATATTCCACATTATTAATTTGCCTCGAATATCTTTAAAGGATATATTTTCAAATTTCCAAAACCTATTTGAAAAACAATTCCCAAAGTTCTTCCTTTACAAGGTAAATCCTTTACCGTATATTCCCATTGGAAATACCCAAGTTCAAAACAATTTAGATTTAAAACAATTAAAACATTTTATACTGAAATATACTTTAAAATATGTAAATTTACTTCTAGTTACTTACTCAAAATATAATATCAAAATATGTACAGTAAAACCATTTATTAAGATATAAACTTTGATTTTAAATGAGGTTTTTAATAAACTAAATTTAAAAGTAGTGTTTTAATAAGATAAATACTAATTTCAAATGACTTAAGTCCAAAACTAGTCTTTTAATCAAATCCATTTGTCAAAATAATTATTAAGGTATTTATAAAATTTACTATTGCTAATTATTAATAATTATTTTAAAATAATAATTTTCCAAACACACTTTTAAACAAGTTTGAATTTTTAAAACTTTCTTTTTATAAAATCAGTTTAAACTCGAACTTGGTTATCCCAAAGAATCTCATTTCCACTTAAACATCACAGAAATCCTTCTCACGATTTCTGTCGATTTATTTCAATTTAGTTTAATGGTTTAATAACATAAATTTACTTTCACATTTATCAATTGATAACATTTCTCTTTGTTTATCATTCCAGATTTTACCAATTTTCAATTTCCATTCTAAATAGATTTCAAATTTTAATTCTTTAAAATTCATTATTTAACAATACCTTTTATTTCTCTAGAATTCAATTCCTCCATTTATAATAAATTATGGATTTATAATTTACTCAACAATATTCCAATAAAAATTTTATTTCAATTTCCCTTCAAACAGATTCTAATTTTTATATTCTTTTAAATTCCTTATTTATTAATTTCTTAATTTCTTAATTTCTTTTGAAACCCAATTTAATTTCTTTATAATTAAACTCCAAATTTCTTTATAATTAACATTCTGGGTTTGAATTTTGCACCACAATATCACAAAACAATTTAATTCCACATTTATCAAATCACAATATATAAACAGGCATCATCATCAATTATAAAGATAATTACTACATTTTGAGGAATCCAGTTGGATCCCTCCAACCTGTTTTCCCTGCATCCACAAATATTAGCACATCACATATATAAATATCAATCCAGACTGATAATAACAATAATATGCAACCAATCACACAGATATTTAAATATTTATTATTTAAATCAGCCAATATCCAGATGTGAGTGAGAATAACACACCTTGAGTTCCGGTGAGCATTCGAAATTTTAAATTAAACAAGACGGTGTCCAATTTAACCCAAATTTCTACTTGCCCGGAATGGATCCGGTTCTGCACTACTGCATAGATCGCGTCGCTGCGATTCCGGCACCGCGAGTTTCATACGAATCTGATGTCATATAATAAAGTTATTCAAATTTAAAGGTTTGAATTTAAACTTAAAACAAATTTCTTTTATTTATTTTTAAATACCAAAACACGGCCGATACCCTTCTTCCCAAACGCAACTGCAGTACCCTGTGCTCACCGACCCAAACACGCAACCTAGGGTCAAACGCCGCTCCCAAATCGATCACCAAAATCATGATCTTCCACAACCACAACGATGACCGTCGCTCCCTCTATCGGCGCCCAGAGTCGTACGCAACTCGGTAGCCCCATCTCGCCAGAAAACGCACACGAACGGAAAGGAAACGTGACCTCTCTGCCCTCTCCACGCCGCGCCAAACTCCATCACCACCGTTCACCTCATAGATCTAGAGACCCTCTATGATTTACTAGTTGGTGGATTTGGAAATTAATGAGTGGATGGATCGATAATTGGAAAACAAAATGGGTGACTTTCGGCCATTGGAGAATAAGTAACGGCGGCCTGGTTGTTTGCTAGGGTTTAGTGAAAACAACTAATATATAAAAGGGTTTTAATATTATTTAATTAATAAAATTCTCAATGTTAACAACGTATGCAAATGAACTCCAATTCTCACGTTCCGACAGGCGTTCTTAGGGTTTTTCCACGTTCCGGACATGATGGAACAGGTTTCGTAAGCTAATTCGGTCATATGTGCGAGTTACGGAATTAAACGTTCAATTTTAATTTAAACCGATTAAAACGATTTCGATGCGTTTCGAGCTGCCGGGGTCAAACGACAACTCCGATTGCTACGAAAATTGAAATCCGATAATAACTAACTATTACGGATCCAATGGAACTGGTTTCGTCGAATTCCGAGACTGTGCCCCGGAAGGTTATTTTAACTCGTCTATTAAATCAAGCGATTTGCTGAAATAATCAAAACGCTTTAAATTTTCACATTTAAAATTTTATTAACTTAACAATAATTCAATAAAATTTATAAGCACATTAAAAATCATTTCGGCTCATTCCGGACCAAAATCTGATTATTTGCATTATAATAAAATTAAATTCATTTCTAAATTAATAAAAAATTCCAAATATTAATTTATTAACTTTTAAATTCTGCCAAAAATCCAATAATATCAATTATGACAAATTGAACTTAAAAATACATTTAAACATCATTTTTATAACAATTCACATCCAATTTCCCAAATTCTCTCAGTCCAATATTTAATTATTATTATTCAATTTCAAATTGAATGTCCACATTAAAAATTTTAACTTGTTATCTTAATTTAAACAAATCTTTTCATTCAAAATAAATCTTAAACCCATAGTAAACATTTAAAATGAATTAAATGTTCACAAATCCAGTGTTAAAAATCCCGGGATGTTACATAAATATGTCGGGTTTTTACCTTACGATAGCCAAAACACTTTTTATAGAAATTCTCTGATATTATAATAGGGTCTATTTACAAATATTTATAAAATAGCCGAAATTGTTACTTCTATTAAATTCCAGCTACTAGCCACAAAAGTGGGTAATACAAACAAAACTCGTACAAAGCTCGTAGGGAGAATGGATTTCCATCAATGGCTGGGCTAATGGGGTACCGCCCGTCACAGTACCTGGCCTAGATCAGAGTACCGAGGAGTACGCCCGCTCCCCTGCAATACAAGGCCGGAACCATTCCTTACTGAACAGTCCCGAACAACATAACCCCGTGGTTGGCGCGACCTACCACCCACTAAGCCGAATATAAAGGGACATCTAGATAGGGGAAAATCTTGTCCTGCTTGGGCATGACCCACCTAACCTTGCTGCACCTCCCCTGTTTTAGCCATTCCCGGTTGATGAGGCTTGAGGTTAAACGTTACCTTTTGAGAACGCATCACTTAGAATGCTCATCGTCCACCTGACGATGTTATGAAAGCATTCGTGCATACAAGTCCGTCCCGGGTTCGAACGGAACCGAAGGCACTACTCCTACTACATCCATTTTGAAAATATCCTCAGGATTAGTAGCGACTAGCCCTTGCACTTCACTGCTCCATCTTCGACTCCGAACACGTTTTTCCACGAAACGTACAAACTGGATCGAAGTGGTTTTCGAGAAATAAATCTCGATCCCGGTCTCTTCGAAACGATCAACGCATTTGTCCCATATTGATAGTCGGTGATTTAACTATCAATTAATTTTCACAAACATCCATCACACAATAAATAATTTCCCACATTATTTATTTGCCTCAGATATCTTCAAAAGATATATTTCCAAATTTTCAAAGCTCATTTGAAAACAATTTCCCAAAGTTCTTCCTTTATAAAGTAAATCATTTAGCATTAATTCCCATTGGAAATAACCAAGTTCAAAGACATTTAAATTTAAAACAGTTAAAACATTTGATACTGAAATATACTTTAAAATACCTAAATTTACTTCTAGTTACTTACTCAAAAATATAAATTTAAAATAAGTGAAGTAAAACTATATATTTAGATCTAAACTTGGTTTTACATGAATGTTTAGTTAACTAAATTTAAAAGTAGAGTTTTCAAAGGGTTAATAACAATTTCAAATAACTTTGTTCAAATCTAGCCTTTAAATAAATCTATTTGTAAAAATAATTACTAAGGTATTCATAAAAATTTACTATTGCTAATTTATCAATGATTACTTTAAAATAATAATTTCCAAAACACTTTTTCAACAAGTTTGAATTTTTAAACTTTCTTTTAATACAATCTGTTTAAAACTCGAACTTTGTTTTTCCCAGGGAAACTCATTCCCACTCAAACAACCCAGAAAAATCCATTTTATAAATTCTGTCGATTATATTTCAATTCAGATTTATGTTTAATAACATAGATTCCCTTCCCAGGTTTAAATAACTTCTTACGAAGCTTAGCCACATTTCCATTCCCGGAAATTCACTTCCAAAGTATAAGTTTTAAGGCCTTTTTAAAATAAACTATTATAAATTTATTTAATGAAATCATACTTAAGGAATTGCTTAACTAAATACCTACTTAAATTTTCGATGGTTGTAAATAATACTTCTGCAACATTCTAATTTGCAATTTATTGCTAATTAAATTTGAAGGGTTTCTTTGAAAGCGTATTTAATTTCCAGGGAACATTTTTATCAAAATAACCCGATTGTTATTTTTATAATTTATAATTTCTCATTGCAATTATCACCAGAAATCCATACTTTCTCATTTACCAACTAATAAATGTTCCACATATTTTTATTTCCAACTTACAAATTTCCATTCTTCACTCAACCCAGATTCCAAATTTAATTCCCTTAAATTCTTTATTTATCAATTACTTTTATTTCTTTAACAATCCAATTTATTTTATTTTATGTTTTAAAATTCTGTGTATAATCTTATCCAGCAATATCACAGTACAATTAAATTCAGAGTTATCAATCACAATATATAACAGGTTACAACATCAATTTAAAGATAATTACTATAGTGTGAGGAATCCAGTTGGATCCCTCCTACCTGTTTTTCCCTGCATCCACAAATATTAGCACAATAATATATATATTAATTCAGGCTGATATAAATAAACATTTCAACCAATCACACAATTTTTTAAATATTAACTACTTGAATCAACTAATATTCCAGATGTGAGTGAGATTAACTCACCTTGAGTTTTGGCGAGCGTTCGAAATTTTAAATTAAACCTAAAGACGTTCGATTTAACTCAAATTTCTACTTGCTCGGAATGGCTCCGGATCTGCACCATCTTGTAGTATTCTTTTCTGCAATCCCGGCGCCGTGAATTTCGTTCGAATCTGATTTCATATGAAATCGATAAGAATTTTATAAGTTTCAATTTGAATTTTAAACAAATTTCTTTTTTTTTATTTACCATAAGAAATCCTGGCCGCTAGATCTATAATCTAAATCAAGGCCACACAGTACTACTTCCTCACGCAAGCATCAGGCAAATTCGAACGGAAACAACCCATCACGCCCTAAATTCGCGACCACCCACGCTCGCTATAAAGTCGGTCCAAGGCCACCATCTTGAGCGTCGAGACACGCTCTATCCATAGCCGAAGCCACCTCGAGCTCGGTCGCCTCAAGCTCCCTGAAATCGAGCATGAACGAATGAATATCGCGACCTTCAAAACGCGATTTCCCACAAACCACTCAGCAATAAACGATCATACCCGTTGGTATGGGAGAGATTCTCCAGAGCTTCAACTTCCATGTTGAAGATTTTCGTAAATAATCGCTGGATTTATCAGAAACGGAGGTGAAGCATGGAGGAACGTCGGCCATTGAATATAACTGTGGCGGCTCGCGTTTGTTTCTGCTAGGGTTTTTAAGAAATTCTAATGTATATATATAATATTATTAATTATTATATTAATCTTTCTAATCAATTTACCACTTACGCAAACGGACTCCAATTCTCACATACCAACTGGCGTTTCTAGGGTTTTTCCGCGTTCCGGACACAATGGAATAGGTTTCGTAAGCTAATTCGGTCATACGTGTGAGTTACGGAATTAAACGATCAATTTAAATTTAAATCGGTTAAATCGATTCCTATGCGTTTTGAGCTTCCACGGTCAAACGACAACTCCGATTGCGATGAAAATTGAAATCCGATAATAACTAACTATTACGGATCTAATGGAACTGGTTTCGTCGAATTCCGAGACTGTGCCCCGGAAGGCTATTTTAACTCGTCTATTAAATCGAGCGATTGTCAAACTTGACGAAAACGCTTAAAATTTCACTTTTGAAATTTTAATAACTTAATAATAAATCATATAAAATTTATAAACACAAATAAAATCATTCTGGCTCATTCCGGACCAAAATCTGATTAAATTGCATTTTAATAATATTAAATTCATTTTTAAATTAATATAAAATCCTAAATATTAACTTATCGACTTAAAAATTTATCTATAATTCCCACCATACTATTTACATTCAAATAACTCAAAATCAATTTTAAAACCATTTTTATCACTATTTACATCCATATTTACTTTTATTTCAATTTCGAATATTTAAATTATTATTTTTCCATTATTCAAATTCAACCAGAATTACTATAATTAAAAATTATAACTTATTTCATTGATTGAACCCGAATCCATTCATTTCTAAATCCATTAAGAATCCACATTAAACATTTAAAACGAATTAAATGTTCAAATTCAATGGCTTAAAAATACGGGATGATACACTGTCTCTCCTATTCTAATCTGATGAAAGCAAACCATGTGCTTTAGAATTGCTCTTCCTACACCTTTGTGTCTACTGTGCTATCAAAGCAGAATTTACTTCCATCTTATTAAAGGGAGCTTTCTGACTATTAAGCTTTTCTGGTTCATCTCAGTCATCATCCTACAAACTTTAACTTTTAACACCATATCCTATTGAGAAGGTAGTGTAGGTAAAGCATTTAATGATCGAGTAGATTCATCATTATGGCAAGAAGCTTTATCTTCCTCACTGGTGGCTTCAGATCTCATGGAAGGTTTCATAGAGGCCATTTCTTCAGATCTACATCAATTATGTTATGTATTTCACTTTTGGATGCTGGCAACCCATAATACTAAGCTAGATCTACACCTAAGAAGCTCTATTCTAGGTGAAACCATCAAAAATGCTAGATTAGAAAGTGGTACAACACTCCCAATCGATCAAAAATAATATAGATCTAAATATAATCAAGTAGAAACAGCTAAGAACACATAATTTTATAGTGATCCATCCAAAATTCATGCCTATATTCATTTTTAATATTACTGGATTTGGATTGGCCACAAATACAAGAGCTATTACAATGATTTTAGATCTTGAAAGAAAAGTATAGTAGGATTCAATAGTACTTAGTGAAAATGGTTGTAGTGGAGGCCAGGAGATAAAGAATACAAAAGCCAAAGATCAAGAGTGCAATAGTCCTCTCTTAATTGCTCTAGTGTTTTTATTTATAGTTAGAACTGTCCATCCTAGCTACCAAATCATGAAAGAACAAGTCAAACATCAGATCTAAGAAAATAGGAAGGAAGAATAGGTCTTCTAGAGGATAAAAATCATGTCTATATCGACCATAATGATTGTCCCCCTTGAACTTATGCCAGCACACTCTTATAAACATTAAACTTCCAAAGTATTTAAATGTGTCCCTCCTATCAAATCAGCTTGGTAACAACCATAATTATTGTTGGCACTTACCATATTTGTTTGTTCCAATTTTCTTCAAACTTTCTAAGTTGCTCCTTCTAGCCATTCAAAACATATCTCCAAGCTCTGATCCAGTATATCTTTCTCTCAATGTCCAAATTCACTTGAATACTACGATTTTGGATGTATAACAAAATAATATACATAAGACCATTACAAAAGTTTATTAAATTACAAAAGTTATAAAATAATTAAACTTATATAATATGATGTATAACAAAATGTGGAACAATAAGAAACCCTCATAAGATATATATATATATATATATATATATATATAATATGTATACCATGATTTTAGATGTGTCCGACACTTGAATCATAAGCGTATTTTAAAAGAAATACATTATTTCATAAGTTGATATCACTCAATTAAATATACTAAAGTGAATATTAGGCATACATCCTTAAAACCAAGCTTAGTCGAAAGCATATCCCTGTCCAAAAGATTATACTTTCTATGTCCCTATTTTTTCCTATATAACCCGTGCGCTTCAATGTCAAGCTTTGATTTTTCTTGTTCTTTGATTTCTTCATATCAAATTGAAAATGGAGTTGAGTTTTATTCTTTTATTAGTTGATTTTACTTGATTTCAAATATTTATTTCTCGATTTCAATGAATAACTACAACTATCTAAAGACAAATCGATCTTATTTACAAAATATGAATTATTATTGATTTTTATGGGTTTTTGGAGTTGTATTAATGTTTATGTGATGTCCCGGGAATTTAAGCAATATTTATTTAATAATTTCATTAATAATTATTTTAAAATGTCAAATATTGATATAATATTCAAATAGAAATTATCTTTTGAAGATTAATTATTATTTAATTTGATAAATGAAATTTATAATGATGATAATAATAATAACTTTTGGGAATTTTATTCTTTTCAAATGTTAAAAATATTTAAGTAATAAAATTATCTTTCTAAACTGATTTAAAGATATTTATTTATAATGTATATATGTGTATACATTGTAAATAGGAATTTTGATTTTTAATTTAAATTTTTATAAAGGATATTTTCCAATTTATTTTATATATAAGATGTATGATTTATGAATTGATTAAATTGATTTAAAATTAGTATTGATCACTTTTCAAAAGTTGTTTTAAAAGTCTATCTTATATTTTCTTAGAAATATAAGTAAATATTTTTTTTTATAAATATATAATAATTTGTTTAAAAATAAAATAGTTTAAAATTGTATTTTATAATAAGAGTTTATTTTGTTTTATTTTAAGAATTGCTTTTCTTTTGAAATAAGTTTTAGTTTATTTATATTAAAGTATAATATTTTGATTTGAAAACTTTTGAATAAAATTGAATTTAACATTTCTTTTCTTTTTAAAATTTGCTCTTTTGAAAAGTTTGGCTTTAAAAATATTATTTTGAAGACATTCAAATAAACATTTAAATTGTGTAATTTTATAAAGAAGGTTTATATATAAGCATGTAAAAACTAAATGTAATTAAACATTTGACACATGTTAAACTAAGTAAGAAATGAACTTAAAAACCTTTATAAAATTTAGAAATTTCTTTTTATTATTAAAATGAATATGTGTCAAACACTTAACACATAATGAAGACACTTGTAAACTTATCTACATCCTAACATAACAAGTGGCATGTTATTTATTTTTGAAATTTAATTTGTTAGATAAGAAAAGTAACAATGCATTTTGTTAAAACATTATCTTCAATTGAAATCTAAAGATCAGATTTAAGTAAAAATCAAAACCCAAAATTCAATCAAATTTCTGCAGAAAACAAATATAAATCAAAATCTGTAGAATCAATTTACTCTAAATTCTGCAAAACCCAAATACAATTCATATTTAAAAATCTGCAATCTGGAAGTAATCTTCAACCTCAAACTCAAGCAAGTGAAAATCAATTCAAATCTAAGCAATGAAGAATTTGCGGTTCAGCAGCAAACTCATCTTCATAAATCAACTGCTGCAGTTTTAATTCAACTAGAAAATCAACTTCAAACTAGCAATTGCAAGCCCAGATTTCAGCTCAGGTTCCTGGAATATGTGATGCAACTCTGAGAATATCCTCTGCATCTTCCAATTAATATGTGAGTAAGCTTTTTTATTTAAAAACAGTTTTCCTTTTTAAATCAAAGTTTAACAAAATTTATAGAACACAAGTTCTAATTCACATAAATCGGAAACTGCTCTGTTCTTTTGTTTAGAACTGTTTAACCTCAAAATGCTAAAGTTGATGTTAGCTGTGCATGTGAGTTGATAGTAATAAGCAAGTTTTTATGACAGTTTTAAGATGATATTCTGTGTATATGCATAAATATGCATATGAGTGTGATGTCAATTTTCTACAAACCAGTTTCTGTTCTTAACTAGGATTTATAATACAAATCCATTTTTTATGATTGAATCTTAGTTAGAGATTATATTGTAAACAAATTATGTTTGTTTAGCATAGATTTAGGTTTGTAAAATTTTATTTTAGTTAAATAGAATTTATTACTTCTGAAACTATAATAACAGATAATTTTTTTTTCAAAAGTAAGGATATCAAACATCTTTAATTGTTAAACCCAGTCTAAAACTTGAATGCACGTTTGAAACATGAACTTAAAAAAATATCACATTTTTAAAAATCTGTAGAGTTAGTATTTCTGTTATGAGCAAGTTTTGGGTTTTTGGATCTATCTGATCATCTCGTGGGTTTTTGGAGGTTGTAATGTTGCCTGGGGGTAGTGAGTAGATGAATGAGTAGGAGAAAATTTTCTGTGGTGGTTGGCGACAGCAGTGGCAAATTTCAGGTTCTAAGCCCTAGTTCTTGGTCGTAGTTTAGGTAGCTGTTTGTTTCCTGTGATGCATCGAGTGAGGTTGGGTTTTGGGAAGCTGCGGAGGGGAGGATGAGGGAGCTATAGCCGAAGTCTCATCGATCATGATGGTCGGAGTTAAGATTTCTTGTCATTGACAGGTTTGGAGTAATGCAGTGTGAAGATTTCCATGTTGCATTTGTTAACTTGATTTTGATTCAAGTGGCTGTGGGGAGTTTGGTGATCGTGATCATGTTTGGGGGTTTGTCGGTGATGTGGTGGAGTTAGTCAGGGTGGTTGAAGGTCGCCGAAGTGTCGGTGCATATGCACCGTGCACAATTGTTCTGGTGAACTTTTTGCTTGGTTGGTGCAGGCAAATGAATCGGGTTCTACTCGGGTGAAATGGGTTATTGACTCGAGGCTAGGGGCTTGAAACTCGAAGTAGAATTTTGAAGTCTCGGGTAGTTGTTTGGTTCAGGTTGTAAAAACCTGAAATTTGCAGTTTTTAAATTTTAAGATGGAATTCAAATGTTAGAGAAGAATTTCAATTGGGATTTTTAAAATGCAAAGTTTAAAATCTTAATTCATATGAACTTTTGAATTTCAGAGTTTCAAATTGAAATTTTAAATTTTTAAGCAAGATTTACATTAAGTATAAGTTCAGGTTGAAAAACCTACGTATGTGCAGTTTTTTTTTAAAAACTTTGACGAATTTAAATTTTTAAAACAGGATTTTGGCAAGGATTTAAATACCAAGTTAGGATCAATTTGAATTCAAGTGAGCTTTTAAATTCAAAGTTTTAAAATGAAAATATTTAAATTTAAGCAAGATTTATATTAAGTTTAAAATCAGGTTTAATTACAGTTTTCAGGTTGCTTGAATCCAGTTTAAATTTAAACAGTTTTGTAAATTTTTTTAAAAAAATATTGATCAAATTCAAATGTTTTAAAGTAAATTTTAAAGATGAATTTGATTTCAGATAAATGTTTAAACTTGTAGATTTCTTTCTTTAATATTTGAAAAAGTTATGGAATGTTTAACTTGAAATTTTGAGAAGTTTTAAATAATCAGTTTATTTTAAAATTTTGATTCCTTAATAAACTTAAGTAAATTTGGATTTAAAATTTTCTTACATAAGTAATGAATGTTTTCACTTTCATTTAAAGTTATAATTTATTTAAATTTGAATAATGCTTAAATAGTTAAACATTTTGAAATCTTAAAGTTTGAAATGGAATTTGAATTTAATTTAGAGATGTATTATCCAAAATACATTTTGAATGTTAATGAAATCATTAATAATTGAATAAATTATCTTAGGATAATTAAGATAATAAAATAAATTAATTTAGAATTTACTTAATTGATTTTAAATAATGATTTAGAATTAACTTAATTAGAAATGATTAATGATGATTAATTAAAGATAATTTTCTTAAGGAAATATTATTAATTAATAATGATAATTATCTAAGGATAATTAAGTAATTAATTAATATGATTAAAATTTTGATAATTAATTAGATTAATTAATTTAAGGTAATTAGTTTTAAATTGTTAAGTCTAATTACTTAAAAGTAATTAAAGAATTAATTACTTATTGTAATTAATTTTGATATTGTGATTTGTTAAGTTAATTAATTTAGTTTAATTAATTTAAGTAAATCATTTGATGGTTAGTAAGTGTAATTACTTAAGGTAATTAATGGAGCAGGATTACTAAGAGAAGTAATAAGTGATAATTACCGGAATGTAATTAATAAAGATGATTTTAATTAAATAATTATGGTAATTACTTTTGTAATTAATCAAGGGATTAATTAATGGAGGTAATTAATTGTGAAGAAAATTAATTTTTTCATGAGTAATTAAGGGCGGTTAATTACTGGATTAATATTAATCAAAGGTGATTAATAATTGTGTTTTAATTTTAGATTAATTACTAAATGTAATTAATTTTAAACAAAGTATTTTATTAATTTAAATTAGAAATAATTAATTAATATAATTGATGATGTAATTAAGGGTTGTTTAATTAAGTAATAATTGATTATTAAGTGATTAATTAATGTAATTAATTAAGGATAAATGTAATTAATTATAGTTAATTAATGAAGTAATTAAGTTTTAATTACTTATGATTAAGGTTAATTAATTTTGTAAAAATTTATTTAAAGACTAATTACTTATTGTAATTAGTAAATGATTAATCAAGTTGAATACTCAAAGAATGATTAATTAACTAGGTTGATTAATAATTGGATATTAAGCAGGATTTATAGATGTGGTAATTAATTTAATTTATTTTAAATTAATTAGAGATAGAAGTAATTAATTTAATTCATTTTAAATTAATTGTAGATGATGGTTGATAAATCTTTGATTATGGATGATATTGATTGAATGGTTGTGATCTCAGTAATGAGATGAGTTGTATCTATATGATATGGATGTTTGGTTAAAGTATGATGGTTTATGATGGATTATCTGAGTGTGATGATTATCTGTTGTGATGTTGATACAGATTATCTGTTTATGATGAGGATGTGATTATCTATTGTGATATGTAGTTTATCTATCTTTGTGAAATGGATAATAATAAAATGAGTTAATTATTTAAAATCCTTAAGTACAACTTGGACATTAAAATGGCGTTTGTATTTCGATGAGACTGGGATCGGATTTCCATATTTGGATATTAGAAAACCACATCGATTCCAATTAAACGTTAGGTCATTAATCCAAGTGGGGCAAGTGAAGACTCGAGGTGTAAGAACTATACGTCAGTATAACTCTGTGGGTGATTCCGTAATGAGTTTGACGGAATAGTACTTATAGGCTCGAGATGGTGATTTAGAATGCAAGGGCTATGGTCGTTGACTCTGAGGGTGATTCCAAAATGAGTGCAACGAGATAGTGCCTTCGGTTTCGTTCGAACCCGGAACGAACTTGTATGGATTGAATGTTTTCAGAACATCGTCAGGTGGACGATGAGCATTCTAAGATTGATATGATCTGTAAAGGTAATCGTAGCCTCAAGCCTCACCAACCGGGAATGGCTAAAACAGGGGAGGTGCAGCAAGGCTTCGTGGGTAGCCCCCACTGGAGAGCGAGATTTACCCCTGTCTAGATGTCCTTTTTATTTCGGCTGTGTGGGGCGATTGCTAGATAGAATCGCCGGGGTGGTCTTGTTCGGAACTGTTCAGCAAGGAATGGTTCCGGCCTTGTGTTGTAGGGGAGTGGGCGTACTCCTCGGTACGGTGATCTAGGCCACGTACTATGACGGGCAGTACCTCAGTAGCCCTGCCATTGATGGAATCCAAAATCCAATAAGTACCTGTACGGTTTTGATTGTGCCCAACTATGTTGGAACGTGAGATGTAAGCATTCCAGCTATTTCTGTATTTTATTTTGAAAACCCTAGACACTATTATAACATCACTGGATTTCCTATCAAATGTTTTGGTTAGCGTAAGGTAAAAACTTTTCTATGTTTATGTGTGGGAAGTCTTACGTGATACCTTTTGATTTCAAAGGATTTTTAAAAGTTAAGCAATTTTAACCCCGTTTACTCACACCGGACCCCTGTCTGGCCCGAGTGTTTATTTTCTGTTTTATTAAACTCTTGGGTACTCATATTTCGTATGAGTAGTCAAGTGTTCAGTATTGCCTTGACGAGTTCTGGAGGAGATATGGAGCAGGAGGCTTCGACGAGTAGATATATATTGTGGTTCCGCTGTGTTTGAGTTGTATCTATTTTCTCTGATGTACTTGAATTGTAATTGCTAGACAGATATTTATAACTGTCTAGTTTGTGTTGTATTAGCTGTTTATCTCTGATGTATATGATACTATGTAAAGTTTTATGTGATATAATATAATTTATTCGTTCCGCTGTGAGATTCTGATGTTGTCTGTTTCTTTCTTTCCTTTCTTTTCTCTTTTCTATCCCTTCTTTCTTCTTAATGATGCGTCTTTCTATGGAATGAAAGGCGGGTCGTTACAGTTTAAATTCATTAATGATAATGAGAAATGATCGTAGTTTAATGATGTTTTTATGCAAATATTAATGTGCACAAATACTGCAAACATTACAATTTTTTCTACAATTAGTCTCAATATTTGTAGAAAAATTTGAAGATATTGAGAATACTTGCATAAAATACTGTAAATATTGTTAATATTTGCAGTCAAGCATCTAATTGTACAAACAAAAATGAAGGGTTTTTCAGCAAAAATTTGCTCATATTTATGCAAAGATTTCAAAAACTCGTAGTTATTGCTGTAATAATTCGTGATAATTGCAGGAATTTTTTTGCAAATATGTATAACTTTTGCTTAAAATACTACAAATATGATCAATATTTACAGTAAAAAATGTAATAAAACATGTTGATTGCAAGAGTTTTTTGAATTAAAATGATTGCAGACGTGCATTGAAGAATATAAATGATTTTAAGTGGATAATTGCTAATAAGTAAGCAATTATTCTGAATAATTGCAGACATATATTGAAATGAATTTATTTGAATAGTTATTGACAAGTAAGCAATTATTCAGCACAATTGCAGACATACAAACAATTATTCATAATAGTTGCATACATCTCTGTAATTATTATGAATAACTACAGAGACAGATGTATATAATGCTCTTTATTAATATAAAATGATTGTTATATTATTTATAGTTATAAATACCTTTTTTGAATTGAAATGATTTTAGCTGAATAGTTGTTGACAAGTAAGGTATTATTCAAAATAATTATAGATATACATGCAATTGTTTATAATAGTTGCATACAACTCTGCAATTATTATGAATAATTGCAAAGAAAGATGAATATACATGGTTTTAAGTGAATAATTGCTAATAAGTAAGCAATTATTCTAAATAATTGCAGACATACATTGAAATGAATTTAATTGAATAATTGGTGATAAGTAAACAATTATTCAGCATAATACTTTATTTTTGTTATTTGTATTTGTAATTGTCTTTCTTTTGGATTGAAATGATTTTATATGAATAAATGCCGATAAGAATGCAGTTAATTAGAATAATTGCATAAATAAATGCAATTATTGAGATTAATTATTGATAACTATGCAATTATTATAAATAAATGCAGCAAAAGATGAACTTAATCTTCATAATTGAACTAAAATGCTTTATCTATTATTTATAGTTATAAATACCTTTCCTGGATTGAAATGATTTTAAATGAATAATTGTTGATGAGTAAGCAATTAATCAGAATAATTGCAGACATATAGCAATTATTGAGAGTAATTGCAGACAATTGTGCAAATATTCTGAATTGCATATAAGTCTAGGAATTATTTTCAACCTTTTTGGACCTAAATCTAGTTGTAAGTGATGGAAAGTAATAGGTTATTTAGCAATTTTGTTAAAAAGGATTCTTTTTCTTACATTTTTTTTGTTTTTGCTATTAGATTTAATTGTTCGAATTTTCTATTTGAATTTGAAATTATAATGTCAAAATTCAATTCGTTTATGCTTATTTAAATTGATTTGATGGAAATAAGATTGTCGATTTGATGAACATGAATTTGTCATTGATTTACTATAAAAATTGATGGAGGTTGGGAAGAAAACTGTGCGAGAATCAATTTATCGTAGCTGGGGTAGTTTAGGAAGAAAATTATGCGGATTGAAAAAAAGGGATGTAGTTTATATCTTTTTTTGGAGAGGATGTATTGTCTATTTTGAAACTTAACATGAATGTAAGCCAAACGTTCCCTATATTAAATAAATGAATCTTTAATATAAATAGATTAATAGATTACTTGCATACTCTGTAGTTATTGATATTCCTCAAGCTAAGGATGTTATGTGCAGTACTGTTAATATTTTGAATAGAAAAAGGTAGGATATATGTATATATTTGTTGATATTCCTTAAGGTACAAACATTTATACTTAGGCAGACATGAAATGGCAGGCATGAGTGAATAATCTCTTTTGATTTTTTGATATTCCTCAAAGTCGAAATGAGATTAGGACAAAGAACCATGGGTTAGGAGTTGTATATAATATGTTATCCATCATTTGTGGGACTATGATTTATTGATATTGCTCAACATTAGAATCCAAAGGTAAACAAGTCCTAACACTCACTAGTGAAGTCGCAATACTTCTATATTTCATCTTAGGGTTT
Organism: Allium cepa; assembly: GCA_030765085.1. Classification (NCBI taxonomy): domain Eukaryota; kingdom Viridiplantae; phylum Streptophyta; class Magnoliopsida; order Asparagales; family Amaryllidaceae; genus Allium; species Allium cepa. The sequence goes on along the minus strand of CM060940.1, from coordinate 783,496,311 downwards.
TGAGAAACATAAAAGACTAGCGGGAACTTATTAGTAGAATTAAATGCAATGCTTAACCTTACGTATATTCTAAGAACATCTACTATGAATTATGTCCTAATCTACCAAGTTAAAATTTGCATAAAATGTCTAACCCAAGTTAATTTCTTAAAATGACACTCATCGGACCTAGCTACATAGACTAGTTAAACGCATTAAAGATAACACTATTATACGAACATCTATAGCAGTCAGTAACTGAATCATTAAGGGGGAAAACAAATAGATAAGGCGGAACTTGAACTAATCTTAACCTATAACAAATGGGTCTCGGACCTAGAAATCGCCCCAGTTTACATGGTGTCTACGTTAGACAAACCATTGCAGAGATGACATGAAAACATGAATGCCCATCGTAACTTCGATAGCCTAAATGCTTTATTTGGGGAATAATCTCTTTCCGTAAATAAGAAGTTGTTTAATATGATAATGGTGAAGAGCATAAAAATGGATAATTACATCCCAATCATGAAAGGCTATATTGATAGAATTTCTTAGTTGGACATTACGATAGGTAATGAGTTACAAGTGGATCTGATCCTATAGTCACTTACTCCTCAGTTTGAGCCGCTCATACTAAAGATAACATGAACCTATTGCGAAATTCCCAATAGTCATTTTCGACTGCTACAAGATCAAGAGATGTCATTTAATCAATGAAAATGGTATTGCTGACATAATGGATGTCATAATCAATATGTTGAGGTCAGCCGAGTCATCATCCAAGGATTAGAGTGCAGTACTTGCAAATAAGGGGAAGCATCATCTTTGAATAGTTTGAAGAAGAAGAAAAGGGTTAATGACAAGAATAAGAAGACTTCTTCGGTTGACAAGGGTGAATGTCATCACTGTTACAAGAAGGGTCATTGGAAATGGAACTATTCGGGGTAATTGAAGATTATATTCATGATTTTAAAAAAATTGCAATTAATAAATTATCTTGGGTTTTACATATCTGTAAATCACATCTATTATTCGTTATAGGCACATAGGAATAGGCGTCATGTGGTAACGGGTGAAATGAGGCTTCAAATTGTTGATGGACCTCTGATAGATGCAATGGTAGTTTGAATTTTTTCATTTAAATTTTCCAAATGGATTAGTTTTAATGCTAAATAATCGTTATTATGTAAAAGACTTATTTATGATATTATTTCTATCTCTATATTATTTGTGACTAGTTATAATTTCATTATGCTAATAATGATATAAACATTATGTTGACTGGTAATAAATTATGCGATGGTATTTTAGATAATGGTATTTATGTGATTAATACTAGTTGTGTTTGTGCTTTGAGTAATTCTTATAACTTTGACGTAAATAAAAACTATCTTTTGCATTGTATGTTAGATAACATAAGTGAGAAACAAATACATAAATTGAAAACCGAAGGTTTTCTACATCATTTAATTCTAAATTGTTGGATATGTGTGTGTCATGTCTAAAAGGAAAAATGACCAAGCACCTATTTAGTGGGAGCAATGAAAGTGCTAATGAACTAAAGGGTCTCATACATAGTGATGTATGTGGTCTGATGTCTACAGTTACAAAAGATAATTCTTCTTACTTTGTAACCTTTGCAGATGATTTCTCAAGAATCGGATATGTGTATCTTATAAAGAAAAAAATTCGATATCTATGAGAAATTGATTGAATATAAAAACAAGGTTGAAAATCAGATGAACCATAAGATTAAAATACTTTGGTGTGATCAAGGAGGTTAGTATGTGAGACAAGAGCTCCAATAATACTTAAAAATAATCATAGGATTATATCTTAGGTTATTCCACTCTATACTCCACAACACAGTGGTGTTTCAAAGCGAAGGAACCAAACAATACTAGATATGGTTAATTCCATAATGTGTAAAGCTAAATTACCTCTATCTTGTGCACTGGAAACCACAGCACATATGTTGAATTTGATACCTACAAGATCAGTGCGTCAGACACTATATGAGATGTGTCATGGAAAGAAACCTTACCTCAAATGTTTGAAGGTGTGGGGTTGTCCAGTCTACGTTAAGAACGTTTGTCCAATAAACTAAAGGCAAGATCGATCTTGTGTTAACTTATAGGGTATCCTAAGAACTCCATGGAATATATTTTCTATATTACAGAGAAACAAAATGTTATTATTTCTGAACATGCTATCTTTTTAGAATAGGAAATACTGTCAAATGAAATTAACACCAAAGTTGTAGATTTAGGTGAGATTCTAGAGTCTAACATGAAGATCAAACCAGTGGGAGAACCAAATTCACGGTATAATGAAAACATGCAACTTATTAGAAAGTCTAGTATAACTTATTAGAAAGTCTAGTAGGGAATCTCACGCACCAGAGAGATACCATAGTTCTCTCATGGATAGCAAGAAGAAGGACTATGTCTTAGAGGATGACACTCCTCTGTCATTCCAACAGGCATTACAGAGTAAAGATTTTGTACTTTGGCTTAAAGCTATAAAATCTAAAATGGATTCCAAAATAAGTTTGTATGTAACGACCCAGGATTTTTGGCAATAATATTTTAATAAATATTTAATCTAATTAAATAAAATGTAAACTGATCATTTTAAAGTGAATAGAATTTTTGGAAATATTTGCCATTTGTTTATATACATTTGTATTTTTGAAAAGGAAATTTGATTTTGAAAATTTAAAATAAGTCTCTTAATAATATTTACAATAAAATTTATCTTATATAATTACCTTGTTATCATTTGATAAAAATATATATGGATAATAATAATTGAATTAAAATCTAATTCTATCAATATAAAATATAAATATAAGTAAGTAAACTTATGAATATAATTTAAATATTGATAGTTAAAATGCAAACAGAAATAAATATAAATATAAAATATAAGTAAACCATATGAACATAATTTAAATAGTGATAGTCAAAATAGAAATACAACATAAGTTGAAGTTTTGTAAGAACAAATGTATAAAGTGAAATCGGACAAAAACATGTATGTGAATTGTGTAAGCAAGAAAATAATAAAACAAATATTTACATACAAAATATTTTCAAGCACAAAAACCAAATGTATAAAGTTAAACCAGTCAAACATATGTATATAAATTATTCAAGCTAGAAGTTAACAAAACAAATGTTTTTATACAAAAAAATCTTCATACACAAAGCCAAAGTCTACCTGCAAGTGAATACTCACATACAAATATCTATATACAGAAAAAGGTAATAATAATGTGTAAACAAATATGGAAACCAAGGCATTAAATGCCATCATCTCAGCCAAAAACAAATCTTTACATTTCAGAAGAAAAATGTGTTCATAACAAAAGAAGCTGACCAGATAACACATCCCTTTATACAAACTATTGTCTTTTATATATATGGATGCATCTTGCTATTTAGTTCGTTCAGTAACAACTGAAGTAAACCAGAGAAAAAAAGAAGAAGAAAAAAGAAGCAAGCTCAAACTTAAATTCAAACAAAAACAGACAGATTCAAGAGGCAGATTCATACTGCAGATTCAAAAATATCAAAGTATTCTCTGTTCACCCAATTTTTCAAGTGAGTAAACATAACTTTTTTTAAAGCTTTAAGTTTAATTTAAAACAGTTCATGATTCAATGATCATATGATATGGTATATGCTTTATCTCGTATACAATTCTGTGTTGCTCCGTGCTCTCTGTTGTTTGTTACAGGTAATCAAGTAATATTTTGATAAAAATGGATTGTTGTAAAATATTAATTCAAGATCATAACTTGAATCCTTACTGCAAATCCTGATTTTTAAAACAAAAACGAAGACTTTTAGTTCAGTATTCCAAGAGCAGTTTGTATTTGAATAAAGTTTGCATTTTTCCCATTTTCAGACAATTGAATCAATTTAAAATGTTGAAACTTGAATTATCTATGATCTCGAGAAAAATGTGGAATGACTTTTATATTGTGTGAATTAAGAGTACAAGATCGATTTAGGTTTTAATTTCGAGTTTCTGGACCAGTCAGTAAACAATGCGTGTTCGTCTTCGCTGGGTGATCGAGTTGCTCGAATCTCTGGGGGATGGTTGCTTGGTGTGTTGTCGGGGTGTGGATGAAATCTGAGTGTCATCGATGGCCTAAGCGTTGGTGACGAGGTGGCTATGTCATTTTGGTTGAGTTTCAGGTTCGAGCAAAATGACTAAATTTCGATTTGAAATTGTTGAAGGCGATTCGAGTTGGGTTTTCGAGTATTTAGAGGTTTTGCGACTTGCTTGAGGGGTTGGGGTTCGTCGGAGGTTGGTCGCGTCGCCTTGCACGTGTACGACGAAGTGGTTTCGGTGTCGGTGGGTTGTTGTCATGTTACTCGAGTCGTTACTCGAGTTAGTAAGGTGATTTCTTCGGGGTAGCAATCGCATTCGAGTGAGTTACCTGATGCTTTAATTTACACTTAAGTTTTAAACTTAACTTACTGGAAATAAAAAAAGAAGAAGAAGAAGAAGGTTGCGAGAAGAACAGGTGAGTGTCTTGGGAAAATTGTTGGGATACGCGAGTGGTTACTCGAGTTAAATAAGGGAAGTTCTCGGGTGGTTTTATTTTCAAAACTGCAGTATTGTATAAAAATGATGTTAAGTAAATTGGGTTTCTACAAATTTTAAGAATTGCAAATTTAAATAAGTGTTTAACAATTTAAGTTAAAACTTTAACACAAGCTTTAATTATTTTAGTTAATACTTAACAATACTATTAATTCTTAAGTATTATTTTAATTAAGTAATTAATTTATGTTAAGTATTAACATTTAAGTTTTGTAGTTAATAATAAATTGATTTTTAAATTTAAAAAAGACTTTTAAATGAATAATTAAGTTGAATAATTAAATCAATTAATTATTTTTGGAAAGCAATTAAGAATAATTAATTTATAATTGTAATTAGGGATTGGTAATTGATGATTAAGTGATAAATAATTGTAATTAACTACTTAAAGTTAATTAATGTATGATTAGTAGTTAACTAATTAAGTAATTAAGAATTAATAATTGATTAATTAAGTAACTAGTGGTTAATAAATGGGCAATTAAGTTTCAATTAATTAGATCATTAATTAGTAATTAAGAGTAATTAATTAAGTAATTAAGATTTAATAATTGATTAAGAAATGAATAAATAATTAAATGATTTGAAATGGAATAAGTAATTAATTGATAATTAATTGATGTTTAAGCAGGGTAAAGTGATTAATTCTCAAGTAATTGATTTAATTAATTAATTACAATAAGAAATCAAGTTGTTTGCTTATGAATGTTGTTTATGTAGAATATCTGATTTGTGATAATTACTTGGTAATATTCTGTGATGCTCTATGTTATACCTTGATATATCTATGATGATTGTGTATGATTTATCTATGGTATACTATGTGAATTCAAAGTGTTGAATTTAACTATTTAAACTAATAAACAACTTGGCCTTTAAAATGGCGTTTGGATTTCGATGACACCGAGATCAAGTGTCAATTATGATTATCCGAAAACCACATCGATCCAAATTAAACGTTAGGTCGTGAATTTCTAAGTGAAGATCGAGATGGTGTTTTCAGAATGCAAGGGTTATTGTCGTTGACTCTGAGGGTGATTCCAAAATGAGTGTAATGAGATAATGCCTTCGATTTCGTTTGAACCCAGAACGAACTTGTATGGATTGAATGCTTTCAGCACATCATCAGGCGGACGATGAGCATTCTAAGAGATATGTTCTATAAAGGTAATCGCAACCTCCAGCCTCATCAACCGGGAATGGCTAAAACAGGGGAGATGCGGCAAGGTTAGGTGGGTCATGCCCAAGCAGGATGAGATATACCCCTGTTTAGATGTCCCTTTTTATTTCGGCTGTGTGAGAGGTTGCTAGCTACAACCACGGGGTTATCTTATTCGGTACTGTCCAGTAAGGAATGGTTCCGGCCTTGTGTTATAGGGGGTCGGGAGTGATCCTAAGTACGGTGATCTAGGCCCCGTACTGTGACGGGCGGTACCCCAATAGCCCTGCCATTGATGGAAATCCATTATCCCTCCGTGACCCTACGGTTTTGATTTTATTACCCACTTTTGTGGCTAGTAGCTGGAATTTAATAGATGTAACAATTTCGGCTATTTTCTATTTACTTGAAAACCCTAGACACTATTATAATATCACTGGATTTCCTATTAAAATGTTTTGGTTAGCGTAAGGTAAAAACTTATTCGTATTTATGTGTGGGAAGTCTTACGTGATACCTTTATTTTCAAATGATTTTTAAAGTTAAACAACTTTAAACCGTTTGCTCATACCCGACTTATGTCTGACCTGGAGTTTATATTTTGTTTTTTCATAAACTCTTGGGTACTCAAATTTGTATGAGTAGACAAGTGATAGGTTTTGGATTTTGGTTTCTGGAGGAGCTGGAGCTGCAGTCCAGACGTATGTATCTATCTATCTAGTTCCGCTGTGTCAGTTAGTGTATGATGTATGTTGTATTCAGGATGTATGTAGTGACAGATATGTATATGACTGTTATGCGTATGATATTGTGTAACTCTGATACATGTAAACTATGTAATAGTTATGTGATGTATTATATTTTGTTCCATTCCGCTGTGAGATTCTGATGTTGTTATTCTTTCTTTCTATTCTTTTCAATTTCTATCCCTTTCTTTTCTTATTGATGACGTCTTTCTGTGGTTAGAAAGGCGGGTCGTCGCAGCTAGTATCAGAGCGCTAGGTTGAGCGAATACCTAGGCTCTTGAGTGATTTCTTTCTTGAGAGAGCGTATTTGTAATTTTGATATATATATATATATATATATATATATATATATATATATTAATTTCTACCTATTTGTTGGGTTACTTGTTCTGGTCTTACCATATAAGTTATAAAGGTAGATAGGGTAGTGGTGTGTGTGTAACACGACTACCAATGGTTGGAGTTTGAATAGTTAAGGGTGGAAGTGTATCTGTCGAGACTGTAGACCTATTACCGTCTCGAGTGAGCTTTGGGTGGTGTAAGGATTTCATCGATCTCTGAAGGAAACCTGTTAAGGTTCGGAGTTCAACTTTGAAGTGTAAGTTTGGATGAGCTAGAGTTCGGATCTGTCGGTTGAACGGAAGCAAGTCGTGATATCTTGATACCTCAGGATGTAGTAGCTGTGTGATGAGACACCATCACTATGGATGTCTCTGAAGATGTTTCTTTGGAACAAGTTAAGGAAGTGTGTCTACTTCGGTGTTGTGGCTAAGTGCTGTAGGGTGTTTCTGTTTAGTTCGAGGTCCGAGTTTCTCGAAGAGCTTTGGATAGGAAGTCTTTGGGCATCTGAGTCAGCAGTGTAGCTCAAAGTGTTCTATGTGTCGTCGAGAAGGTTTTCTGGTTAACAGTTTTCTTGAGGTAATTTCAGAAGTAGCACAGTGGATCCATTTCTTCAATGGATTGGCTCGACAAATATAAGGCTGTTCTGAATTGTGATGAGAGAACAGTTTCTTTGGAAACTGATTTCGGTAGGATTGCTAGAGTGTTGTGTGATAATTCTAGAATTCACTTGAGTAGTCTTTTGCATGGAGTTGAGACTTCTCAAGAGAAGATTGAAGATATCGATGTGGTCCAAGATTTCCCTGACGTATTTGATGAAGTCAAGTGTCTGCCTCCACATCGAGAGATAGAGTTTTGTATTGATTTGATTCCAGGAGCTGTTCCGGTGATTCAGCCTAGTAGGAGGATGGCTCCTAGAGAGAGAGAGAAGAGTTAGTTAAGCAAACTAAGGATCTTTTGGAGAAGGGGTTGATTAGGCCTAGTTTTTCTTGTTGGGGTTCTGTGGCAGTGTTTGTCACTAAACGGATGGATCGCTAAGGTTCTGTGTTGATTATAGAGAATTGAACAAAGTGACCATTCGAAATAAATATCCTCTTTCTCGTATTAATGATCTTTTTGACCAGTTGCATGGAGCTTCTATCTTTTCTCAACTAGATTTAGCTTCAGGTTTCCATCAGTTAACAGTAGCCGAGGACAGTATCCCTTTAACTGCATTTAGGGGACCAAATTGTTTCTATGAATGGTTGGTTATGCCTTTTGGTTTAACCAATGGTCCTGCCTACTTTGTTGATCTGATGAATTGAGTCTTTCGGGATGTGTTGATTAAGTTAGTTCTGGTGTTCATCGATGATATTCTGGTCAATTCTAAGTCGGAAGAAGAGCACAGGCAGCATTTGAGGATAGTGTTGGAGACACTGAGGAGGCATGTTTTGAAGGTGAAATTCTCTAAGTGCCATTTCTGGAAACCGGAAGTTAAATTTTTGAGGCACATAGTTTCTGGTGAAGGTATCTCTGTAGATCCAGCGAAGGTTGAGACTATTCTGGAATGGAAGCAACCGAAGTCACCAACGGAAGTTCGCATTTTTCTGGGATTAGCTGGCTACTACAGGAAGATTATCAAGGACTATCCCAAGATTTCTTCGCACCTGACTAAGTTGACAAGGAAAGGAGCTAAATTCAAATAGACACCCCAGTGTGAAGAAGCTTTCCAAGAATTGAAGACGAGGCTAACTAGTGCACCAGTGCTTGCTATTCCGGATGGGAAGAGAAAATTTGAAGTATATACAGATTCTTGTATAGTTGGTCTGGGAGCAGTGTTGATGCAGAATGGAAGAGTGATTGCGTATGCGAGTCGGAAATTAAAGCCACACGAAAGGAACTACGCTACGCACGATCTTGAATTGTTGGCCATTGTTTTTTCTTTGAAGATTTGGAGACACTATCTCTTGGGAGAGAAGTTCGAGTTATTCACAGATCACAAACCATTGAAATATCTTTTCTCTCAAAAGGATCTTAATCTGAGACAGCAGCGGTGGGTCGAGTTTCTGGCATTCTATGATTTGAATATTCTATATACCCCGGGAAAGACGAATGTGGTGGTCGATGCTCTTAGCAGGAATGCAGTTTTGTCTCTTTTGGAAGTCGTTCCATCTCTCCAGGAGAGAATCATAAGTGAGAAAATGGAGGATAGATCTTTTGAGGAACTAATTCTTGGAACTAGGGAAGGTCGGTATTCTGATTTCAAGGTGGATGATCAAGGTGCTTTAAGGATTAATGGTCGTTTGTGTGTGCCTAATATTGATGGATTGAGGAAAGATGTCTTAGCTGAAGGTCATCGCTCCAAACTGAATATTCACTCAGGAATTTCTAAGATGTATAAAGATACGAGAAGAATTTTCTTGTGGCCGAGCATGAAGAGGGATGTAGCTGCTTTCATTAATAGTTATGCTATCTGTTAGCAAGTGAAAGGAGATTAACAGAAGTCGACCAGTTTGTTGCAGCCTTTGGAAATCCCAGAATGGAAATGGGAGATGATTTTGATGGATTTCATCGACGGTTTGCCGAGAACCAAGAAAGGAAATGAAGGAATATGGGTTAATTGTGGATCGTCTAACTAAGAGTGCCCATTTTATACCAGTTAAGGCAACTCGTGTGGCAGTTTCTCTGACAGAGATTTTTCAGAGGGAGGTAGTCAGAATTGCATGGTGTTCTTATCAGCATAGTAAGTGATCGTGATTCTATTTTCACCAGCAAAATTCTAGGAGGCTCTACAATCACCTATGGGAACAAGTTTGAGATTAAGTACAGCCTATCATCCTCAGACAGATGGACAGACGGAGAGGCGGAACCGAATTCTAGAGGATATGCTGCGAGCTTGTGTTTTGGATTTTGGTGGATCTTGGGAAGACCATCTTCATGTGGTAGAATTCTCCTATAATAACATTTATCAAGCGAGTATTAATATGGCTCCTTATGAAGCTTTATATGGAAGACCGTGTAGATCCCCATCCTGTTGGACAGAGTAGAAAGATCGTCCTGTGCTTGGGCCAGATTTGATTCGTGAAGCCTCTACTAAAGTTGAGCTTATCAAGAAAAGGATGAGAGCTACTCAAGACCGTCATAAGAAATACGCAGATAAGAGAAGGAGACAATTATAATTTGAGATTGATGATTTAGTTTTTGTCAAAGTTCCCCCGATTAGAGGAGCTATTAGATTCGGAAAGACGGGAAAACTTTCCCCGAGATATGTAGGACCATTTCGGATATGGGAAAGGATTGGTGCGGTAGCTTACAGGATTGAATTGTCAGAACAGATGTTTGGAAATCATAATGTATTCCATGTATCCCATCTAAGGAAGTTTGTTCATGATCCACCATTAGTTGTAGAACCAGTAGTTCAGGAAGATTTGGAGGTTGAGCCGAATTTGACTGTGGTCAGGAATCCAGTTGGATTGTTGATCAAGACGAGAGGCAACTCAAGAGTAAGGTAGTGAAGCTTTTCAAAGTGCAGTGGAGCGAGGATCCCAGAGATTGCACCTGGGAAACTCTGGATAGCTTTAGGAAAGCTTATCCGGATTTGTGTCCAGATAGCTAATGATGTTTGTTAGGATAAATCGTTTGGTTGTTTGCTAATGTATGAATGATGTGTATGTTTGAATGGTTGATATAACAGCTTTCGAATTAACTTTTGTTTTAAATTTCAAGGACAAAATTATTTTAAAGGGGGAGGAATGTAACGACCCAGGATTTTTGGCAATAATATTTTAATAAATATTTAATCTAATTAAATAAAATGTAAACTGATCATTTTAAAGTGAATAGAATTTTTGGAAATATTTTCCATTTTTTTATATACATTTGTATTTTTGAAAAGGAAATTTGATTTTGAAAATTTAAAATAAGTCTCTTAATAATATTTACAATAAAATTTATCTTATATAATTGAATTAAATTGCTTTACCTTGTTATCATTTGATATGAATATATGGATAATAATGTTTGAAATAAAATCTAATTCTATCAATATAAAATATAAATATAAGTAAGTAAACTTATGAATGATTTAAATATTGATAGTTAAAATACAAATAGAAATAAATATAAGTATAAAATATAAGTAAACCATATGAACATAATTTAAATAGTGATAGTCAAAATAGAAATACAACATAAGTTGAAGTTTTGTAAGAACAAATGTATAAAGTGAAATCAGACAAAAATATGTATGTGAATTGTGTAATCAAGAAAATAATAAAACAAATATTTACATACAAAATATCTTCAAGCACAAAAACCAAATGTATAAAGTTAAACCAATCAAACATATGTACATAAATTATTCAAGCTAGAAGTTAACAACACAAATGTTTTTATACAAAAAAATCTTCATGCACAAAGCCAAAGTCTACCTACAAGTGAATACTCACACACAAATATCTATATACAGAAAAAGGTAATAATAATGTGTAAACAAATATGGAAACCAAGGCATTAAATGCCATCATCTCAGCCAAAAACAAATCTTTACATTTCAGGAGAAAAATCTGTTCATAACAAAAGAAGCTGACCAGACAACACCTCCCTTTATACATACTGTTATCTTTTGTATATATGGATGCATCTTGCTATTCAATTCGTTCAGTAACAACTGAAGTAAACCAGAAGAAAAAAAAAGAAGAAAAAAGAAGCAAGCTCAAATTTAAATTCAAACAAAACAGACCGACTCAAGAGGCAGATTCATACTGCAGATTCAAAAATATCAAAGTGTTCTCTGTTCACGCAATTTTTCAAGTGAGTAAACATAATTTTTTTAAAGCTTTAAGTTTAATTTAAAACAGTTCACGATTCAATGATCATATGATATGGTATATGCTTTATCTTGCATGCAATTCTGTGTTGCTCTGTGATCTCTGTTGTTTGTTATAGGTAATCAAGTAATATTTTGATAAAAATGGATTGTTGTAAAATATTAATTCAAGATCATAACTTGAATCCTTACTGCAAATCATAATTTTTAAAACAAAAACGAAGATTTTTAGTTCATCATTTCAAGAGCAGTTTGTATTTGAATAAAGTTTGCATTTTTCCCTTTCTCAGACAATTGAATCAATTTAAATGTTGAAACTTGAATTGAAGCAAGTATTAACATCTGCGATCTTGTGAAAAATGTGGAATAATTTTTCTACTGTGTGAATTAAGAGGACGAGATCGATTTAGGGTTTAGTTTCAAGTTTCTAGACCAGTCAGTAAACGAGGTGTGTTCGTCTTCGTTGCGTGATTGAGTTGCTCGAATCGCTAGGGGATGGTTGCTTGGTGTGTTGTCGCGGTGTGGACGAAACCTGAGCGTCTTCGGTGACTTGAGCGTTGGTGACGAGGTGGCTATGTCATATTGGTTGAGTTTCAGGTTCGAGCAAAATGACTAAATTTCGATTTGAAATTGTTGACGGCAATTCGAGTTGGGATTTCGAGTATTTGGAGGTTTTGTGACTTGCCTGAGGGGTTGGGGTTCGTCGGAGGTTGGTCGCGTCGCCGTGCACGTGTACGGCGAAGTGGTTTCGGTGTCAGTGGCATAGTTGTCATGTTACTCGAGTCGTTACTCGAGTTAGTAAGGTGATTTCTTCGGGGTAGCAATCGCGTTCGAGTGAGTTACTTGATGCTTAAATTTATACTTAAGTTTTAAACTTAACTTACTGGAAAAAAAAGGTTGCGAGAAGAACGGGTGAGTGTCTCGCAAAAATTGTTGGGATACGCGAGTGGTTACTCGAGTTAAATAGGGGAAGTTCTCGGGTGGTTTTATTTTCAATACTGCAGTATTGTATTATAAAAATGAAGTTAAGTAAATTGGGTTTCTACAAATTTTAAGCACTGTAAATTTAAATAAGTGTTTAACAATTTAATTTAAAACTTTAACACAAGCTTTAATTATTTTAGTTAATACTTAACAATACTTTTAACTCTTAAGTATTATTTTAATTAAGTAATTAATTTATGTTAAGTATTAACATTTAAGTTTTGTAGTTAATAATAAATTGATTTTTAAAGTTTAAAGAAGGCTTTTAAATGATTAATTAAGTTGAATAATTAATATCAATTAATTATTTTTGGAAAGCAATTAAGAATAATTAATTTATAATTGTAATTAGAGATTGGTAATTGATGATTAAGTTATAAATAATTGTAATTAGCTACTTAAATTTAATTAATGTATGATTAGTAGTTAACTAATTAAGTACTTAAGAATTAATAATTGATTAATTAAGTAATTAGTGGTTAATAAATGGGTAATTGAGTTTTAATTAAGTAGATCATTAATAAAAAATTAAGAGTAATTAATTAAGTAATTAAGATTTAATAATTGATTAGAAATGAATAAATAATTAAATGATTTGAAATGGAATAAGTAATTAATTGATGTTTAAACAGGGTTAAGTGATTAATTCTCAAGTAATTGATTTAATTAATTAATTACAATAAGAAATCAAGTTGTTTGCTTATGAATATTGTATATGTAGAATATCTAATTTGTGATAATTACTTGGTAATATTCTGTGATGCTCTATGTTATGCCTTGATATATCTATGATGATTGCATATGATTTATCTTTGATATACTATGTGAATTCAAAGTGTTGAATTTAACTGTATAAACTAATAAACAACTTGGCCTTTAAAATGGTGTTTGGGTTTCGATGAGACCGGGATCGGGTGTCAATTATGATTATCCGAAAACCACATTGATCCAAATTAAACGTTAGGTCGTGAATTTCCAAGTAAAGATCGAGATGGTGTTTTCAGAATGCAAGGGTTATTGTCGTTGACTCTGAGGGTGATTCCAAAATGAGTGTAACGAGACAATGCCTTCGGTTTCGTTCGAACCCGGAACAAACTTGTATGGATTGAATGCTTTCAGCTCATCGTCAGGCGGACGATGAGCATTTTAAGAGATATGTTCTATAAAGGTAATCACAACCTCAAGCCTCATCAACCGGGAATGGTTAAAACAGGGGAGATGCAGCAAGGTTAGGTGGGTCATGCCCAAGCAGGATGAGATATACCCTGTCTAGATGTCCCTTTTTATTTTGGCTGTGTGGGTAGTTGCTAGCTACAACCGCGGGGTTATCTTGTTCGGGACTGTTCAGTAAGGAATGGTTCCGGCCTTGTGTTGTAGGGGGTCGGAAGTGATCCTCGGTACGGTGATCTAGGCCCCGTACTGTGACGGTCGATACCCCAGTAGCCCTGCCATTGATGGAAATCCATTTTCCCTACGAGACCCTACGGTTTCGATTTGTATTAACCACTTTTGGGGCTAGTAGCTGGAATTTAATAGATGTAACAATTTCGGCTATTTTCTATTTACGTGAAAACCCTAGACACTATTATAGTATCACTGGATTTCCCATTAAAATGTTTTGGTTAGCGTAAGGTAAAAACTTACCCATATTTATGTGTGGGAAGTCTTACGTGATACCTTTATTTTTAAATGATTTTTAAAGTCAAACAACTGTAAACCGTTTACTCATACCAGACCCATGTTTGACCCGGAGTTTATATTTTATTTTTTCTTAAACTCTTAGGTGCTCAAATTTTTATGAGTAGCCAAGTGATAGGTTTTGGATTTTGGTTTCTAGAGGAGCTGGAGCTGGAGTCCAGACGTATGTATCTATCTATCTAGTTCCGCTGTGTTAGTTAGTGTATGATGTATGCTGAATTCAGGATGTATGTAGTGACAGATATGCATATGACTGTTATGCGTATGATATTGTGTAACTCTAATATATGTAAACTATGTAATAGTTATGTGATGTATTATATTTTATTCCATTCTTCTATGAGATTCTGATGTTTTTATTCTTTCTATTCTTTTCTATCTCTATCCCTTTCTTTTCTTATTGATGATACGTCTTTCTGTGGTTAGAAAGGCGGGTCGTCACATTGTACTTTTGGTTGACAAACCCAAGGGGATAAAATAGATCGGTAGTAAATGGATTTTTAATAAAAAGCTAAATGAGATGGACAAGTAGTGAATTACAAACCATAGCTAGTTGCACAAGGATTTCGTCAAATTCAACGAAACATTTTCACTCATAGCAATGCTTAGGTCCATTCAAATAATGCAAGCTATTGCTGCATTCTATGATTATGAGATATGGAAAAAATTACATAAATACAACACTTCTAAATGATGATTTAGAAGATACTATCTATATGTCATCAGCCCAAAGATTTCAAATTCTGTAGGAGTAACGGCAAGGAAAGGCTTGCAAGTTGTTAAGATCCATTTATGGACTTAAACATGCTTTAAGGAGTTGGAATAAATGTTTTGACAAGATAATCAAATAGTTTGGTACTTGTCAGAATACAAAGAAAGTGTGTGTATATCGAAAGGAACACGAAAGTGCTATCGTGTTCTTAGTTTTATACGTTCATGATTGACTACGGATAGGCAATGACATTTTGTTCTTGCAATTAGTAAAAGCTTGACTTTCCAAGAATTTCTTCATAAA
This sequence comes from Allium cepa, assembly GCA_030765085.1. Taxonomy (NCBI): domain Eukaryota; kingdom Viridiplantae; phylum Streptophyta; class Magnoliopsida; order Asparagales; family Amaryllidaceae; genus Allium; species Allium cepa. Next base: position 783,480,964 of record CM060940.1, on the reverse strand, counting down.
GGATTTGGGAAAAACAGCCTATATACTAGGCATAAAGATCTATAAAGATAGATATAAGAGGCTGTTGGGATTGTCCCAATCCCTGTACATGAATACCAAACTTCAAAGGATTATTATGGAGAACTCCAAGCATAGAAATGTTTTGATGCAATTTGGAATCATCCTTTCTAAGAAGGACAGTCCTCAAACTAATAAGGAGAAAGAGAATATGAAGACAGTGCCAATGCTTTCGCAATATGTTTCCTAATGTATGATATTTATGTACTAGACGAAATGTGAGATACGCATTAGGATGCGTAAGATGATACCAGACTAATTCTGGAGAAAAAATGGACTGCCTTAAAATGTATACCAAATTATTTAAGAAATTCTAGGGATTAATTCCTAATATATGGAAATGGAAACCCCCTTATGAAAGGGTATGTTGACTATATTTTTCATAATGATATCGACAATAGTAAGTTAGTGTCAGGTTACGTCTTTGCTATAAATGGTGGGGTCGTTAGCTGAAAAATTCCAAATAGATAACTGTAGCTAATTCCACTATGGAGGCCAAGTAATCGCCCTCAATAAAGCAACTGAGGAAGCAGTCTAGATGTGAAAATTTTTAGTGGGTTAGGAGTGATTTCCAACATGTAGAATATGATAACATTATTTTGCGACAACAATGCAGCAATGTAGAACACAAAGGAACCTAGAGCTCATAAGAAATTGCGACAAATTCTTCAAAACTTCCACATAATTAGAGAATTAGTTGAGAAGAAAGAGGTCTTGATACAAAAAGTAGATACAAAGGACAACATAGCAGATCCATTCATGAAGGGAATAGCTCAGTCAACTCTCGTCAAGCTGATGGTAATGATAGGATTGAGATTCCATAATTGGCCCTAAATGAAAGTGGGAAATTGATAGAGTTAGAGATATGCCCTAAGGGTAATTTTGTAATTTATTGTAATTTATTAACTATATAATATAATCTCGTTCGAAATAAAAGGTGCTTTTATTTCTGTACTTTTTCTAATGTGTTATATTAATTAATTATTAATTCAAGTATATTAAATAGAGAACCCATAGATGTATGTTTTATGATAGTATTTTCAGTGTGTTATAATCACGACTAATTTATTGCAACTTAATAAACATAATGTTTTAAATATTCCTAGTCAAGATGTATCGAGACTAGATATTGATACATCTGCTAAGACCAGATTATGCAAGCTCTCCAAATGTTGGGCAGTTTATTACTTATGGTTATTGAGGGAATCAAGGGGTTACATATTAGTAGTTGTTGGATAACTAGGAAACGACACACTAGATAGTTTTTTGTTGATTAATATAACCAAGGTCAAACAAAAATATCGAAATGACAATATTATATATTTCTCTTGACTTGAAAATACTATTGACTTTCAATGTGGACACTCACTAACTATAGTTAAATAGCGGAATGGGGTCCATCGAACGACTATAATTAGGTCTAAGTTAAAGCATTAGAAGTGAAACATTATTCAATGGAGAATTCTTCTTTTCAGTTATATGAGGTTAGTATCATGGTAATTAAAGTCAACTTAAAGTCAAAGTCACTGGCCAAAACAGTTTGGTTAATAATAACTGTAATTATTGAACGAAGACTTTGTGTTTGGACTATACAAGTTGAGCGTGGATGATATTGGAATTTTAACCAATACCAAATTCCACAAATCCTAGTATGATATTATAACACTCCTAATTTTATTTTGACATTATTTGGAAAATTTAATTGGATAGATTAAATAGAATAATGTAGTGGGACATAGGGATGAGATCTGATAATGAACAAGGTCAGGCCTTAACCAATTAAGTAAATAAGATTATTTTAAACTTAACATAAGAAATAAGGGCAATATAAGAATAGATCTCTCTTTTATTCCTTAAACCCTCATCGTCTCGTTCATTCTCATTTTTACAGTTACTAACAATCAAAGAAAACGTTAGAGAGGTCGGCCATTAATCAAGGTAGAGAAGGGAAAATCATAGGGAAAACTAAGGGTTTCAAAGGGCATAGCTTAGAGAAACTAAAATCTATCAAATCTTAACTCCATCATCCAAGTTAAGGTGAACAATAGTTAACCATCTCTATTATTTTTGCTTAATTTTAGTTATGGATAATTTTCGAATTAATTATAATGATATTATCATGTTATGATTGTTTTTGGCATTATTTTAATAGAGTAATGATTTATGTAATTTTTATGGAATTACTTAAATGGGTTTTAAAGATAAAAACTAAGTTTTATGATCAATAATTTATTTTATTTTCTAATATGTTACATAAAATATCATTTTGGAGATGATTTTTTAGTTTCATAGTTTTCTAAGTTAAATCAAATATTTCATAAATTTCCTTAGGAGGAAATAGTGTTTATTTTTTTAATTATTAAAAATAATCAAACTATTATTTAAGCCTTGAAATTCTTATATATGGAAGAATATGCCAGTTCAGATTTATTATGATTTTCGGGGACTTTCTAAGTGATTATAAATTTCTATGAATTTATTATGCTAGAAAATCATCTAAGTATATATTGCTTAAGATTATTAATTAATTAAGTTGATTAATGATTTTGGAAGTATAATACTGATTTGTGGTAGTTTTTCGGAAAAAATTACTTAAGTTGGTTTTCAACCAATAAATCATTTTCAAGGAATAAGAGTTGGTAAAGAGAAATTTATTTAAATAGAATTAAAATATTTTTCATAATAATTACGACAATGCCATTGATATGCGGCATTCCCATGATGTTCGGCATTAACCATAGGCGATATAACTTTACAATTGTAAGCGATGTCGGAAATAGGCGGTGTTGACATGAAGCAATGCATGTGACACTTATACCTATGTGATGCATTGAGCCATGCATCCAACATTGACATTATAAGAATACCGCACCTCATGGGTATGTGAGATATTAGTTTCATGAGTTATCAATGCCAACAATTTTTAGCATTCTTAAATTAATGCCGCCGGTCATCAAATTCGATATCTATCTATTTTGCCACGATGATGCTGCTAATATTTCTACGTATGCGATGTTCGTCGACGGAAATTCTATCGGTTTAGAAAACCGTCGAACGAATTTAAATTAAAAATAACCGCAAGCGCACGGTGTACGAATGTAGCACGCGGCGAATACGAGTCGATCCACAGGGAATTGTTGATTTAAATTTCCTACTCAATCAAATTATACCAAAGTCGAGAGTGTGTTTAAGCTAGAAAATGAGAAAATGAACTAACTAACTAAAAGAAAAGAAATGCAAATATGAGAGTTAAATGACAATTTAGAGAATAAATACACTCTCTAGATCATGTAGTTCAACACATGAAATCATGATCTCTCTTTTATGGTCATTAGTGTTTTAATTGATGTGTTTATCATAAGTATGACATATTTGAGCTATTAATTAGCCAACATAAGTCATCAAACTATAACACGCCCCTTAAAACACTTACTAACTTTCATGAAACTTGACAAAGAAAATGAAAATGAAATCTATTTTAAGTATGGCCTATTAACTATTGATTAGAAACATAGACCATCAAATTTTAATTCAAATCACTTTCTTTTGCCATAATCATATTTTGATGAAGAGGCAATTAGTGTTAGTGATTGTTTAAGCATATTCTATTTGGTGTCAACAATATAGGCTATCAAAATTCAAAGCAAAAACAACTAGTAAACCATTTCCATCATCATCATTAAGCACAAAAAGAGAGCATGAATTGACAAAATGTTGAAGCTACATTAATTAGAGAGCTTCATTACCCCTAAATTGAAGGGGTTTAGCTTCTCATATTTGTCATTTTATTAACAAATGTAGCTTGCAACATAAGACAAAAAGAAAAGGAAAAGAGAGCAAAGTGAATGGAAAACTATTCTAATTGCATAAAGGAAAATCTACACTACTTGCATAAAAGGAAATGAACATGTAATTAAAAAGAAACAATAATTAACATTGCATAAAAAAAGAATTACGTAAGATAAGAAATGGCTAAGTATCCATGGAAAGAAAGAGAGATTTGATTTATTTTCTAAACTAAAACTAACTCCCTAAGAGGAAAATGGCTACATGAAACATAAGGGGTATTTATACAAGTTAGAAACCCTAATGCATATTTTTGGGGAGAACCCAAAATGCCCTTGGAGGAAGTGTGGTGGCCAAGTTATCATTAGCTTTAATAATCCCCCACTTAAATGTACATGAAGCTTTAAATGTCTTTAGCATTTGCATTAGCCTTTAATTTGTACATTAGGTAGTGGGTAGGTGGGGTCCTCCTTGTTCTTCACTTTGAATTATTTCCATCTTCATTCCTTTGTATTCATTTTGTGCATGCACATTCCTTCATGAACCCACTTGTAATTGAGTGTAATTTCCTACAAAAATATATATATATTTCCAATCAATTTTTCTCAAAGAAATATATGCACTTAAATGACCGTTTTGCCCCTATATGAAGATGAATATGTGAAAATTTGGAATTAATATGAATTTTGGTTAAAACAAGTTAAATACCCAATATGATCATTTATTTAATTTAAATAGAATAAATATGGTGGTAAAAATATGCACATTTACGTGCACATCAAATACCCCCACACTTATCTTTTTATTCGTCCTCGAATAAAGAAAAACTAAGATAAGTCTGTTTTCGTAGAGAGCACGATTGCATTGAGCGTATGCAACAAGCCGTTAAACCTCTGGGTGTCCCTAGTAGGACGAGTTTTGTCTCGTGAGGGTTTTCAGCGGATGCTACCCACAAAATCCACATGGAGGATGAAAATATTTACAAAATGCAAGATTTATTTACAAAGAGATGAATGCGAATTTTTGAAAATATTTACAATGAAGGATTTACTTTAAAATCGACACAAATAAGTTAAATATAGGTTTTGGTTATCTTCTTGAAATTTTTTAGTCATTTACTCGTCAAAATTTTCAATAAAAACAAAGTTATCGTAACAAATAGACTATAGTTTAACTTGTTATTTTGATTAATAACAAAGTGTAATTATGAAAAGGATTCTTAGTTGATTATCAAAGTTTATCAAAGTGGTATTTTTATTTCTTTTCACTAACAAATTAAATCAACTAAGTAAAAATAGTGCTAGGATTTCAATTGCTTGCTCTCTCATTATTTGCAAGAAAAATTACACACCTAGCTTAGGTAAACTGAGGCCAGATATACCCCCATGCACTGCCTTTCGGGCTTATGTGAGGGGAGTACAGAGCATGGCGAATGCACACACTTTCGTGCATACACCTATCGACCGTAGGTGGTTTTTATTAAGTCTATTCTTTTTTTACATGTGCCGTGAGGACTTTTAAATGAGTATGAAAGCACATAATCAAAGATTCTAAGTAATTCATCCATGCATAAACGTGAGGACTTTTAAATAGAGTGAATACTTTGTTATTATGTTTTTATTTTTTTATATATATTTTTTAAGAGAGAGAGAGTTTTGCAAAATCATCTTAGCACCATTTAACTTAGAAGACAAAAATAATGTTACATCCTTTACTTTAAATTCACCACTTTTAAAACAAAGATTTTCAATTAGGATGTATTTCATAATTAACACGTATGAATCTTCCTATATACTAGTTAAACCATTGTTATTTATAATCACACTTCATTTTTATTTTTGTTAAGACAAATAAATTTTCAATAATTTCAATTTAATAAACCAAAACCATATATTTATCTTATAGCATTTCTTTTAAAAATAAATCAAAAGAAAATTTGTTTTTGGGATTTTTTTTTTAAAAAAAATTCTTGTGATTTTAAAGCAAAAATAAACCATGAAAAAAAAATTAAGATGAGTCTCCCCCCACACTTGATTTTGACTGTGTCCCCACAGTCAATCCAAGTGAAAGGAAGGTTTATTATTATTTACATGAAAACGAACGGTATTTACATGAGATCGGAAAGTATATTGTCAAAAAGTAGATGAAACGGTCTTCCAAAAACCGATTCATTTGTCTCATCAAGTATACGAGACACAGCTTAAGCTCGAAAAACCAAACCATAAAAGATTTCGAAGTCGATTGTTGATTTGGAAAAACGAATTTTGTTTTATTAAAAATTGAACGAGTTGTTTTGTTTTCAATGATTTTTGGGGTCGATAAGACAATTGATTGAAATTCACATTTATTTTCACCAAATTGAAATTCAAGTTTATCATTGAAAACCTCTTCCAAATTATCGATTTTAAAGTCAAAAACTTGTTCGTCGACGGAAACTCTATCGGTTTAGAAAACCGTCGAGCGAATTTAAATTAAAAATAACCGCAAGCGCACGGTGTACGAATGTAGCACGCGGCGAATACGAATTGATCCACAGGGAATTGTTGATTTAAATTTCCTACTCAATCAAATTATACCAAAGACGAGAGTGTGTTTAAGCTAGAAAATGAGAAAATGAACTAACTAACAAAAAGAAAAGAAATGCAAATATGAGAGTTAAATGACAATTTAGAGAATAAATCCACTCTCTAGATCATGTAGTTCAACACGTGAAATCATGATCTCTCTTTTATGGTCATTAGTGTTTTAATTGATGTGTTTATCATAAGTATGACATATTTGAGCTATTAATTAGCCAACATAAGTCATCAAACTATAACACACCCCTTAAAACACTTACTAACTTTCATGAAACTTGACAAAGAAAATGAAAATGAAATCTATTTTAAGTATGGCCAATTAACTATTGATTAGAAACATAGACCATCAAATTTTAATTTCAAATCACTTTCTTTTGCCATAATCATATTTTGATGAAGAGGCAATTAGTGTTAGTGATTGTTTAAGCATAGCCTATTTGGTGTCAACAATATAGGCTATCAAAATTCAAAGCAAAAACAACCAGTAAACCATTTCCATCATCATCATTAAGCACAAAAAGAGAGCATGAATTGACAAAATGTTGAAGCTACATTAATTAGAGAGCTTCATTACCCCTAAATTGAAGGGATTTAGCTTCTCATATTTGTCATTTTATTAACAAATGTAGCTTGCAACATAAGACAAAAGAAAAGGAAAAGAGAGCAAAGTGAATGGAAAACTATTCTAATTGCATAAAGGAAAATCTACACTACTTGCATAAAAGGAAATGAACATGTAATTAAAAAGAAACAATAATTAACATTGCATAAAAAAAGAATTACATAAGAGAAGAAATGGCTAAGTAGCCATGGAAAGAAAGAGAGATTTGATTTATTTTCTAAACTAAAACTAACTCCCTAAGAGGAAAATGGCTACATGAAACATAAGGGGTATTTATACAATTTAGAAACCCTAATGCATATTTTTGGGGAGTACCCAAAATTCCCTTGGAGGAAGTGTGGTGGCCAAGTTATCATTAGCTTTAATAATCCCCCACTTAAATATACATGAAGCTTTAAATGTCTTTTAGCATGTGCATTAGCCTTTAATATGTACATTAGGTAGTGGGTAGGTGGGGTCCTCCATGTTCTTCACTTTGAATTATTTCCATCTTCATTCCTTTGTATTCATTTTGTGCATGCATATTCCTTCATGAACCAACTTGTAATTGAGTGTAATTTCCTACAAAAATATATATAAATTTCCAATCAATTTTTCTCAAAGAAATATATGCACTTAAATGACCGTTTTGCCCCTGTATGAAGATGAATATGTGAAAATTTAGAATTAATATGAATTTTGGTTAAAACAATTTAAAATACCCAATATGATCATTTATTTAATTTAAATAGAATAAATATGGTGGTAAAAATATGCACATTTACGTGCAGATCATGCGACATCCACGGTATAATAATGACAACAAACTTATAATGATGTCGTAAGTAATTGATCTCCACTCAAGGTATTGATGCCACCGTATATCAATGTCGGCATTCTTTGTTTAATTGTTTCATTAACTATGTCACGTAGCATTAATGCCTCAACTCTTTATTTCAATGTCATAAGGCTTTGTTTAATGCAATTAAAAGCACACTTTAAAAAAGGGCGAGATAGCCTATGTTTTAAGAAAGTCAACGACCTTATGATTTCGGCAGTTAGCCTTATGGGTTATAAAATTAGAATTTTGTTTTCAGATCTTGGATAGAGGTTTGATATCTTTAATGACACGAATGCCATAAGTCTTTTATTTTGTTATATTAATGGTGGTCAGCCATATGCCCCATGATTCGACATTATTCTTTAGGGATAACAATTATTAATATTTTTAAATGCCATAAGTTTATGAATTTGACATTATTCATTAGAGACGCCTACGTATATTATATTTGACTTGCCATTTTTTTATGATTTTGGCATCACATATCTTAGGGATACTGATGTATATTATTATGACATTCTATACGTTTAATGGGTTTTTCAACATAATTAGGATACCAACAGACATAGGCTAGGCATTTAGGTGAATAAGATTAATTATGAATTAAATTTATAAATGATGGGTTCATAGTTATCCTAGGAAAACTATAGAATGCATGAGGGATAGTCCACGTAATGCTTGAGATAGATAGTCTCTATAAGGTTAATGAAGGGTTCATAGTCATCCTAGGAAAACTATGGCATGTGCGATGGATAGTCCATATAATTTATAATGAATGAAATATGTGCGATGGATAGTCCACATAATTTATAATGAATGAAATATGTGTGATGGATAGTCCACGTAATTTTAGATGGTTAAACTATGCATGATAGGTAGTCCATATGGTGGGTGTGATGCCCCACCCCAAGACCCACACTAATAAAGAATATTACAAAGTAATATTGTTGGCTAGTGTAGAGAATAAGACTATTTAGAAGTGACCATTTGTGAATTTCACTTCAAGCGACCGTCGATACTTTGACTAATATGTTATACATTTTCTTTGATCAAGTGGGATCGACGTATACAATTCAGGCTTAAAACAAAACTACGATGGCTCTAATAAATCCAGAACAACATATAATAAATATAGAGCACAGAATCACGGATCAGAGATAGCAAAATAAAAATAGATACAGGTCCGAACTGACTGAAAATAGATACATGATGTAGACCACACATATACAAGGTGCTACATCTCAAAATACGAATATGTATACAAAAGGAGTCTAGCTCGACAAAAAATACAACATAACATAACATAACATAACATAAATACACACACACATAGATGAAGAAAGTGACCACTAGCTAACTAATGGGGCATCCACTTTAAAGCATCAAGTCGGAGGACCTGAAACAACTCGGTCTAACCTGAGTATTATAAAAATAATAAATGGATCAATCTAGACTAAGACAAATGTGTTAGCAAAAATGAATGATGGATAAAGCGAACTAGATCTCAAATATAGTCATATATCGATAGATATCAAACATGCATCAATAACTTCAAACCACCAAATACTAAAACCCAGGATAGCTTATTAAAAGAAAAAAATCACTGAAATGATTTAGTGATAATTCAACAACGTTAAATCTAGAAATTTCACAAATAGAAATACAAAAATCTCATAAATAAAAGGGGTGCCAAACACCAAGATTGGTGAAATAAATTCATCTACATGCATGTAACTCCAAGGTAGATGAATAAGTCTATAAACATCAAGATAGATAGGAGACCTATAAGCATAAAAATAGGTATAAAACCTGTGTACTCAAGATAGGTACGAAACCTATAAACATCGAATATGAATAAGTTCTATAAACATCAAGATAGCTACAAAACCTACAAAATCAAATACGAACAAGTCTATAAACATCAAAGGCAAGGCATAAACTCATAGAAAAGTGTTAAATACTTTTATATAGTAATGACCATGTGTCCATACCACACGAGTTTACCCAAATTTTTACTATACAACAGGAAACTCCACTAGTGTGTAACAATGGTTCGTTCAAAAAATTCCAACAGTTGATCTGTAAAACAAATGCGAGCATTCCATACAACTCGTTTTATTTAACCGTTTAAATCAATTTCCCATTTGATTGATAATGTGCAATATTATAAAAATATATTTTAATAATGGAAATATATATATAGGTAAGCTTTTCAAACTATCATTCCAAAACATTTCAAAAACTATTACATATGAAAATAGATAGTGCGTATATATTACTAAAATTATTATATGAATATATACACATGAATATATTAGAATGGTACATAAATAGTCTTATATAAAACCATTGGATTTAGAAATCAACCATTTGTAAATCTGGGTTGAAAACGTGCATCAAAATTTTGTAATTCTCCCAAGATCCATAGAACAATCTCTATGGTATAAAACATTAAAATTAATTCAACAGTTCATAAGTCATGAATCCAGAAAATATTAGTGAAATTGATATGAAATGCAGTATTAAAATAAGCAGTCAACATCTAGAAATCAATTGGGCAAACAAGCAACAAATGGATCAATCAAGAAATACTGGAACATAGCTTAGATGTCAAGTTCAGGCTACAACTGGTGTGTCAGTTCGATCAACCAGCCCACCGGTTAGCTCACTTGGGCCTACGTCCAGGCGATTATGATGACCATCCATTGATCCGTTTTCACTCATTCTTTATATGTTGCTTCTCTAATGATCTAAGGTATTGAATAGGCAGTCATGTATGCATATAAACATGTATAATTGGATGAAATTCATGATTTCATATTGTGGTTTTTAGTAAATAGCAAATTCAACTCAATTAGACAATGAATCCATCAACATAATGAGATCATATATGCTTTGAATTCAACCATAATCATATACAGCAGCAACCGTTTATCTAAGGCTAGAAATCATGGCATAAACTCACCTAAACAAACCCGGAATGGAAGATTAGAGGTTGGAATCTCCTATTCCCTCTTATGATAATATCAACCTAGATAATAAACATAGATTGGATAGGATTGATAAATTTCAAAAATCAAAACCAAAATAAATCATTAAATTGATGCATAGATAGATAAAGAAGATTGCCTTTTATCAAATCACACTAAAATAGATTGAAAGCCCTTTGAGTTCACTCTTTGATTTGCAAATTCAAGGATCTAAGATTTCTATACTTAGAGTTTGAGTTTCTGGTTTGGAGAGAAGTGAGAAACGATATACGTATGTTTTCTCAATTCTATTTCTTTTGTTTTGGGCTAAGTGGGTAAAAAATGTGGATCCTAGCCAAATATTGCTAATTCTTTTGAAATCAAATTGTTGCTAATATGTTGTGTTTCATTTTAACATTACATAAATACTACTTTAATTAAAACAATGTTCCAATTTACCTAGCATTTATTTCTAAAATTCCACAATATAAATAACATGTCAAAATCTCACTTTTCATTAATATTGATATATTTTATCAAAATTAACTAAAATTTATAAAATAAAAGGTCATTCTTCGTATTTTTAATAAGATGAACCACTAATATACAAAACATATTTCAACCAATGAAATTGTTTTCATACAACTTATTTATAATTTTTCTCCAAAATTACTCTTATATAATTAAATATAAGAGTTAAATAGCATAAAAAGAAAATTCATTATTCAAGATTACTCATCTCCCTGTTCCTTCTTTTTCTTCTTCTTGCTCCTTGATTTCTCCTCCTTCTTTGTCAGGTTTAAATATATGCTTGGATTCAGGAAATTATTCTTCTTCTGTTTTGGATAAGCATTTTCCACCTTTGAATATTACTACAACCTCTGATTTGGATGTTAATCAGGTTTATCCTGCTTCTTCTTCTGATTCTATGTTAAAATGGTCTTCGTTATTCAAGAAAAAACCTAGAAATGCAGGTTCTTTTGTTCCTAGACATTTTGATATCTTGAAAAATGGTGTTCCTAATTCTCTTCCTGAAGAAGTTAATTATGAAGGTTTGAAATTTTGGAGTAATCATCTTGTTAGTTTTTTCTTGGATGGCCCTCTATCATATCTGACTGTTACAAAACATTTAAGAAGCATCTGGAAGCTGAAAGGAGAAGTTGACATCAAATCCGACAATGAGAATTTCTTTTTCAATTTTTCAAATGATCAAGATCGGATGAAAATTTTGCAATCTGATCCAATTTTCATCAAAGGTAAAATGTTCATAATCTCTACATGGGATCCATCTTTCGGGTACTTCCAAGAATCCATTAAAAAAGTTCCGGTTTGGGTTCATTTTTATAGGGTACCTTTGATTGTTTGGACCTTAATTGGTATAAACTGGTTAGCATGTCATGTAGGAAAACTTATTTGTCTTGATGAAAGTACTGAAAGACTAACTAGATTCAAGTATGCCAAAGCTTTAATTGAAGTATCCCCAGATCAAGAATTACCTGATTTCATTCCTATTGATGGTTTAGGTGAATGCTGTCCTTATGTTAAAGTTGAATATGATTGGAGACCAAAAATTTGTAGTAAATGTAAAGTGTTTGGACATGAAACTTTATACTGTTCAGGAAACAGTAAAATTAATGGGAATAATTTTCAATCTGGTTATGATGCTGTGGTTAACAGAGAATACTTGGAACAAACTAATAATGGAGGAAAAGTTCAATTATCTAGCAATACTGGGAATTTCAAGTTGAAATCCTCTAAAGTGTGGAAAAGGAAGGAAAAGGAACAAATTATAGTCAATAATTTGGTTTCTAAAGTGGATGATAAACTAGATAGTAATGGAGTACTGAATGAAAGTCTTGATCAGTATATTCATAAGGAAGTAATTACAAGTGATGGAAATAAGATTTCTGAATTAATTTCTAATGAGGTGGGTATTAAGGAAAGTATTCAAACATCAAATGCCTTTCTTGTCTTATCTGACCTAGATGAAAGAATTATCAACAAAGAGTCTACAATCCAATTTGATAATGTGCATACTTCTGTTGATTCTGAAAATTGTAATATTATTGATGATAGTGTGCATGTTTCTGCTTCTTCTGCTAAACATAACACAGCTGATAATAGTGTGCATTCTTCTATTGTTTCTGAGAATTGTTATACTATTGATGATAGTGTGCAAGTGTCAGTTTCTTCTGAGAAGCATAATAAAGTTGATTTTAGTGTGCAAGCTTCTTCTGCTTCTGAGAGTTTCCATATTATTGATGATAGTGTGTGTGATTCAGTTCCTTCTGAGAAGTATAATACAGTTGAAGATAATGGGCATGTTTCTGTTATACATGCTAAAAGCTTGGATAGTGGTTCTGATATTAATAAAGATACTCTTAAAAAATCAGTTACCTTTGTTCCAGAGCAAACCTCACCTTATATCAATATTTTACCTCCTAGCCATCTGATTCTACCCCCTCCTTGCAATTCAAGGGATAATTCAAATGATCAAAATGCATCTAATAAAAAAGGAAGAAAAGGGAAAAGGAAAGTCTCCTTTCATGAAATTTCAGAGGATCTTAACAATGGGAATAATTATACTATTGATGATATTTTGCCAAGAAATAATCAAGAGACTTTATCATTCAAGGAAGCCTCATCTAGTAGCATTAGACATACAAGGAAACATCCAACTAATCTTATTTCTCCTAAACATTTATGATGCCAAACAACAACATAGCATATTGGAATATCAGAGGAGGTCATCTACCTTCTAAACAAGATGAAGTGAAGCATTTTATTAAAAATCAAAAAATTCAATTGCTTATCATTAGTGAAACTAAATTAAATAAGGAGAAATCTGTTTTGGCTTGTAATAATATTGCACCTGAATGGAAATATGAAGACAATCTTCAAAGTGCCCCATATGGAAGATTACTGGTTTTATGGAATCCACATGTTTTTAAACTGACAAAATTGAAGGAGGATGATCAATTCATTCATTTTAACGTTGTTTCTCTTTCTTCTAACACTTCATTTCTTCTTACCTCAGTCTATGCTCAAAATAACCTTGAAAAAAGAATATCTTTTCTATCTAATCTATCTTCCTATTCTCACCTTTCTTTGCCATGGATTGTACTCGGTGATTTTAACTGCATGTTCTCTTCAGATCAGAAAATTGGTGGAAATCCTCTCTCTATTAAAGACATAACTCCCCTTAACCAATTTCTTATCAATTCTTCCCTCTGTCATATTCCATCATTTGGAGCTGTGTTCACATGGAATAATAAGAGCAAGCATGGCCCTAGAACCTTTTGCAAGCTTGATCATGCTTTCCACAATATTCACTCCATTAATCTTTGGCCTAATCTTTTTTGCAAATTCTTAGAACCCACTGTTTCAAACCATTCTCCATTCATTGTATCTTGGGGGGATAATACTCCTAATAGAAACCCATCATTCAAATTTTTCAAAACATGGACTAAACATAAATGTTTTCTCAATATTGTTATGCAGGTTTGGCAGGAGGAAATTTATGGAAATCCTCTTCATATTTTTAAAACAAAACTGCAAAGATTAAAGTTAAAGCTCAGGAATTGGGCTAAGGAGAATTTTGGAGATAGATATAATGTTTCAAATGGTATAAGGGAGAAATTAATTAATATTCAACAACAGCTTCATGATGATCCTTTAAATACTTCTTTAGCTCTTCAGGAAGCAGCCTTATCAAAAAACTTAGTTGAAGCTTTGGAATTTGAAGCTTTAATGATGAAAGAAAGACTGCATGAGATTATTGAAAAGCAGGGAGACAGGAACACAAAATACTACCATAACTTGATCAAGATCAAAAAGAGCAAAGAAATAATCATGAGTATTACTGATATGAATGGAATTATTCAAGATAGTGATGATTCAATATCTAAAGCCTTCATTGACTATTTCTCTTCAATTCTTGGTAACCCATCCCCTATGATTCCAAATCTTTCTCCCTTATTCTCTATGCAGCTACCTTACCTGAGTGATAATCAAGCATGGGATTTGATAAGTGAAATACAGCCTGAGGAAATAAAAGCTGCAGTTTTCAAATTAAAAGCTGATAGTAGTGGGGTCCTGATGGTTATAATGCTTTCTTTTATCAACACTCTTGGAAAATTATAAAGCATGATGTTATCAAAGCTGTCCTTTATTTTTTCTCACACAATAAGCTAACAACTGGTATCAATTCTACTAATATAGCCCTTATTCCAAAAGCTCCAAATGTTAACTGCGTTTCTGATTTTAGACCAATCTCCTGTTGTAATGTCATGTACAAGATCATATCCAAAGTTATTGCAAATAGATTTCAAACAATCCTGCCTTCTATTATTTCTGCAAATCAAGTGGCTTTTGTGCCTAATAGAAATATTAGTGACAATATAATGCTTACACAAGAACTTTTAAGAGGTTATGGATCACATAATATTTCACCAAGATGTATGTTGAAGCTTGATATTCAAAAAGCCTTTGATTCTATATCATGGAGCTCTATTATAGCAATCCTATCAAGAATGAATTTTCCCAAACCTATGCTTGCTTGGATTTAAACATGTATTTCATCACCTCATTTTTCCATTCTAAGAAATGGATGTTCAAATGGCTTCTTCAAAGGTACTCAAGGAGTACGGCAAGGAGATCCTATATCTGCATTTTTATTCATCATTGTAATGAAAGTCTTAAACTCTATGTTTCTTGATCTAGTGAAATCCAAGAAATTAGAGCTACATCCAAAGTGCAAAGAACCTCTTATCACTCATTTACTTTTTGCAGATGATCTTGTTATCTTCACTAAGCCAACATTCCCTAACATTTCTGCTATTCTTGAGGTAATGGATAACTTCTATTCTCTTACAGGGTTAAAGATCAACTTCAATAAATCTCACATACTAGTTGCTGGGCTTAGTGATAGGTTGAAAGCAGAAATTATTAAGTTCTCTGGCCTTAAAGAATTGAAGAACAATGCAAAGTACCTTGGATTACCTCTTATTTGTGCCAGAATTTCAAAAACTGATTGTTTACCATTATATGAAAAAATTACAAGTAAGCTTTCCATTTGGCCAAATACTAAACTTTCACAGGCAGGTAGATTGGTCATTATACAAAGTGTTGCATCTTCCATGAAAAATTACTGGATGAGGCATTTTACTCTTCCATGTAAACTCATTTCTATGATTAATAGTGCTCTTAATCATTTCTTTTGGCATGGTGATCCATTCTCAAAAAAAATGGTGCCAATATCATTCAACAAAATTCAATTACCAAAGAAGTATGGAGGTCTGGGATTATTAATCTTAAGACATGGAATTCTGCTGCTTTTTCAATCTATTTTAACAAGATTTTATCAAAATCTGAAGACTTATGGACACAATGGACTATTAAAAATCTCATCAAGGGTAAGGCTTTCTGGTTAATGGAAATTCCTAATTTATGTAGCTGGAGTTGGCGCAATATATTAAAATTAATACCTTCCTTCTTGCCACTTATTCAATGCAATCCATCTGTAGATAATGATCTTATGTTTTGGTCTTCTCCCTGGGGCAAACCTGGTTTGATTTTAGTCCAGCACCTTCCTCACTCCTTGATCATGCAGTCAGGTATACCAATTAAAACCAGAATCTCTTCATTCATCACTGATGGATCAATCTCCCTGCCTTATAGTAGCTCTTTTCAAGTCCGATCTCTATGGCATCATATTCAATCTCTGACACTTCCTTCTACAGACATTAAAGTTTTATGGACTAATAATAAGAAAAAACATGAAGTTTCCTTAGTTTATGAAGCATTGTTAAGTCAAACTGATATTTTTCCATGGGCCACAAGAATATGGAAGGTCAATTCTCCTGCAAAAGAAAATTTGATGTTATGGAAAATCATGGCTAATGCTATTAACTCAAAACAGAAATTGGCAAGCATGGGTATCATTAACAATGAAGATTGTGTTTTTTGTCATAGGCATCCGGAATCAAATACTCATATTTTCTTTGAATGCTTTTATTCATTTGGAATCTGGTGTAGACTCTTAACTAATGGTGATTTTCATAAACCAGTTAAAAGCTCATTAGAATGGTTTAATATCTTCAAAGCCACACGGTGGAAATCTCCAAAGTCTGATGTTATAATGATTATGCTGAAGGCTTTTGTTTATGAAATTTGGAGGGAAAGAAATAGGAGAATCTTTGAGTTGAAGGAAGAAACTGCTTCAGTAGTGTTTAATATTATAGATAGGAGAATTCGAAAAAGGATTGGAAGGCTATAAGTTTTTATACTAGTTGGGCTTTCATGTCTCATTTTTACTTCTGTTATGTGATGTATTTCTTAGTTTTTATGCGATTGTACTCTTAAATGATTCATCTTAATAAAGTGGGCAGGGCTCCTTTAGCCCATTGCTTTTCAAAAAAAAAATCATTAAATTCCTTATTTATTAAACT
The DNA here is from genome assembly GCA_030765085.1 of Allium cepa. NCBI lineage: Eukaryota > Viridiplantae > Streptophyta > Magnoliopsida > Asparagales > Amaryllidaceae > Allium > Allium cepa. Next base: position 783,463,682 of record CM060940.1, on the reverse strand, counting down.
CCAAATCCATTTTAATTTGGAAATGCAATAATTTACAAATTCCCCAAATTCATTCAAATAATTAAATCATACTTTAAATTTAGATTCTAGGTAATCTCAACCGGGTTATTATAGATTCTCCTCCTTATAAAAATTGCATCACCATAATTTCTTAAGGAAAAGTAAATAACAATTCAACGATCCATCTAAAGAGGATAATATCATAAGCATGAAATAATTAAAAACAAGAGTCTCACCACTAATGAGAATGGGAAAGGATTTCCAGATGCATTCGCTCGATGAACTCTCTAGTCTCGCATGAATAGCCCTTTGGATTGCAAGATTATTGGACTTTAACAAGCAGAACGTCTTTATTTTGAAGGAATTTAACCTTCGATGCAACTATATAAATAGGCCTCTACTCATAAGTAAGGTCGGGTGAAATCTCAAGTTCCTCAAGAATTCTCGGCACAAGAATAGAATCTGAATCATGAAGACATAGAATACATCATGAATACCAAAGTATTGGGTAGGAAGAGATACCTGATAAAAAATAGGGCCAATATGCTCAGTCATAGTGTATGGTCCAATATATCTCGGAGCCAACTCTTCAGAATGACTGAACTACATCACACACTTCAATGGAGATGTACGGATAAAGAATAAATCTCCTACAAAGAATTCCAAGGCCTTTCTCCTATTATCCGCATAGGATTTCTGCTTAGTTTGTGCCTCTTTCATTCTCTATCGAATGAGATCGATCTTCAAAGAAGCTTCACGAATAGAGTCGGGGCCTACAGTAAGCTTAATCATAGACTTAAGCTGACAAGAAGGTGATCAAACGGCCTTTTGTAAAGGGCCCCGAAAGGTACCATGCTAATACTGGATTGGAAACTATTGTTATAAGAAAACTAAATAAGGCAAATATGTTCTTCCCAACTCCCACCGAAGTTGAGAATACAAGTGCGAAGTAAGTATTCTTCCAATATTTTATTAACTCGCTCTATCTATGGATAATTATCAGTGCTGAAATTAAGCTTCGAACCTAATGCTTTTTGGAGACCTTTACAGAATTTTCTTGAAAACAAGGGATCCCAGTCACATACAATGCCACTAGGGATGTCATGAAGTCTTATGATCTCCTAATCTCACAAGAAGATAGAATCTTAAGGTCCTTTCACTCATATAACATTAAAGAAACAATAGCCTACCGCATATGACTAAGAGCATTCACTACTTGATTCCCCTTCCTTGGAGTGTGCTAAACATCAATATCGTAGGAAGCGAGGAATTCGAGCAGGAAGCGAGGAATTCGAGCTATCTCTGTTGTCGCATATTAAGCTCCTTTTGAATGAATAAGTACTTCAACGACTCATGGTCGGTATAAAGCACAAGTCTTTCACCCAATAAATAATGATGCCAAATCTTTATAGCAAATACAATTGCGAGCTCCAAATCATGCGCATCTCACCTTATTCGACTTCAACTGTCTCAAAGTAAAAGCAATAACACGGTCTCATTTCATATGAACAGCACCCAAACCAAACCTACTAGCATCCGTGTAGACCATAAGGTCTTGATTCCCATCCAGAACTATAAGAACAGGAGTGTTGGAAAGGAGTTTCTTCAACTTCTGAAAAGAAGCATCACACTTATCCGACTAAATATACTTAAATCCTTTTCTAGTAAAAGAAGTGATAGGTAAGATGATCATGGAAAATTTATGAATCGATGGTAATAACATGCTAATCCAAGAAAACTACGAATCTCTAATACATTCTCAGGTCTCTTCCAATTTTGAATAACTTCAATTTTCAGTGGATCAACAGAAATACCTTCTTCGAAAACTACATGCCCCAAGAACTCCACTTTCCTTTGCCAAAGTGGCACTTAGAAAATTTGGCTTTCAACTGATCTTTCTAAATGTTTCCAAAACAATCCTAAGATGTTCAACAGTGCTCTTCCTCTGATTTGGAATTAACAAGAATATCATCAATAGATATAAGAATGAATCGATCGAGAAATTCTAAGGAAAACACTATGAGTGAGACTGAAATAATAAGCTAGAGCATTCGTTAATCCGAAGGGCATAACGAGCCACTCATAAGATACATAACGGATACGGAATGAAGTAAGAGGAATTATCCTTAGCCACACGAAGTAGGTGAAATCCGATCACTAAGCCTAACTGGGAAAAGACTTTAGCACCGCAAAGATGATAAAAAAAAAGAACGTCGATCCTAGGCAAGGGATACTTATTCTTAATGGTAAGCTAATTATGCTCATGGTAATCAACACAAAGTCGAAGAGTACCATTAGCCTTCTTTACAAACATGATAGAAGCTCCACAAGGAGAAGAACTAGACTGAATAAACTGCTCACTTCCAACTCTGACAACTACTTCCTTAACTCCTCGTTCTCCTTAGCAGGCATTCGATAGAGAGGATGATTAACTGAACGAGCATTAGGGATAAGATCAATTCGAAACTCTATCGCCTACTTGGGAGGCAACCCTTAAATGGGTTCAAAAATATCAGGATAATCACAAACAATAGAAATTTAGGAAATTTCATCATCTTCCCGAGCCTTAAGAGACAACAAGGATGCTTCTGAATCAGAATCGACATCATGAAGAATGATAGAAACCCTTTGAATGGTTTCCCAATGTCTAAGATTGGCACAAAAAGAATGACGGCATAAGATAATCTCGACATCTCTACAAAGCATGCTGAGGGTTAGGGACCCACCAACTAGGTTGGTAATTCACAGCAAAGTCGCTAAGCACACAACATCCAAAGATAAAGCCCCAACAAGTTACTTTGATATAAATGATTGAGATGCACCTGTATCGATGAGAACCGACATAAGAAGATTGACAATTACACCTTCAAGAGCAAAAGGAGATATACCTCGACACTGGGAAGATCCACCAGAAGCCTGCACAACATTAAGTTTCCCAAAAGTGAGGCCTTTAGCTACTTGGGGACAAGATGCTACAAGATGACCTTCCTTCTTGCAATAACAACAAATGGGAGATTTAGGACAATCCTTAGTGAAATTCTCCTTAGAATCACAATTGAAGCACTCTCCTTTAGTTGGCTATGATAGAGTTGAACTAGAACCTTGCTTCTTTATCTTCTTATTAGGATGGAAGGGCTTTGACTTGTAGAATAGTTGTTTCTTCATTGGATAAAATCTCTTATTCTCCGCTACGTCTTTCTCGCTGCTATCCTTTTCGGCTGCTTCAAGCTTAAGGGCACAATCAACTAACTCCTCAAATGAAACCTTCAATTGCAACATTAACGCTTTCTTAAGATGCTTCATTAAACCATCCATAAATCCTTTATTCTTCTTTAGTGGAGTACTTATGTGCTCAACCCCGTATTTGGAAAGGGCTTCGAAGGTCAACACATACTTCGCTACAGAAGAATTCATTTGCTTCAACTCAATAAACCTCTTAGCTAACAAGGCTTTCTTCGACTCAGGAATGAATTTCAACTCAAATTATCCCCTAAACTGCTCCCAAGAAAGAGTAGACTCATCCACCTCCACTATAAAATACTCATATCAATCAAGAGCTCGCTCTTGGAACTGATTAGAAGCTTCTTGAAACCTCTGTTGATTGGCAAGATCCATGTGAGAAAAGATCCACTCGCACGTCCTCAGCCATATCTATACCTTAGTCACACTCTTAGAACCTTTAAAGGCCTACCACCAAGATGTGCAAGGTCACTGCACATACATGCAAAACTCAACTAGCGAGAAGAAGAATTCGAAGGAGTTTCGGTAATCTAAGTATTCCTAGCGAGTTCCATAATCTGCTCGGTAGACATAAACACTCCATCCAGAGGAGAGCAACTGGACTACTCGCCAACAGAACAAGCATGTGGTCTACCGCTAGCCATCTTAGATTCTGAAAGGAATAAGATATGATAGAATATTAGTCAAGAGTCATATGAACCGATATTAGGAAATTCAAAGATGGACACCAAGGAATATACTTCATGAAAATCTAAGGGACGATTCCTAAGACTTGTCTAATCCATAATTCATATCTGTAATATCATAATTTGTCCTAAACTCGGCTCTAATACCAAGCCGTGACGCCCCACCCTGAGACGCACATTATCCAAGAATATTACAAAGTAATATCGTTGGCTAGTGTAGAGAAGAGGCATTAAAGGAGCAACCATCCATGAATTTTATTTTAAGAGAGCATCGATACATCAATTAATATATTATACATTTTATTTAACCAAGTGGGATCGACGTATACAATTCGTGCTTAAAACAAAACTACAGTGGATATAATAAATCCAAAACAACATATAACAAATATTGATTATAGAATCATAGATCGGACACAATGAAATACAAAGAGTTACAAGTCTGAACTGACACAAAATAGATACATGATGTAGACTACACATATACAAGGTGCTACATCTCAAAATATGAATATGCATACAAAAGGAGTCTAGCTCGACATAAGATACAACATAATATCACATACACACACAGATATATATATATATATGACAAAAGTAACCACTAGCTAACTAATGGGGCATCCACTCTAAGGCATCAAGCTAGAGGACCTGAAACATCTCGGTCTGACCTGAGTGTTATAAAAATAATAAATAGATCAGTCTAGACTAAGATAAATGAGAGTAAAAATGAATGATAGATAAAGTGAACAAAATCCCAAATATAGCCATATCTCAATAAACATCAAACATGCATTAATAACTTCATATCGACAAACACTAAAAATTAAGATATCTTACTAAAAGCAAAAATCCCCAAAATGATTTGGTGATGATTCAACAACGTTAAATCCACAATGGAAAACAAAAAAACCTCATAAATAAGGAGGCGTCTAACTCTAAGATTGATGAAATAAATTCACCTACATCCATGTAACTCCAAGGTAGACGTATAAATCTATAAACATCAAGATAGGTTTGAGATTTGTAAACATCCAAATAGGTAAAACCTATATACTCCAAGATAGGTACAAAACCTATAAACATCGAATAGCAACAAGTCCTATAGACATCAAGATAGGTACAAAACTTATAAAAATCAAATAGGAACTAGTCCTATAAACATCAAAGGTGAGGAATAAACTCGTTGAAAAGTGTTGAATACTTTTATATAGCAATGGAATATATAACGACCATGTGTCCCATACTACACGGGTTTCCCCAAACGCTTACTATACAATAGTAAACTCCACTCGTGTGTAACAATGGTTCGGTTGAACAAGTCCAGGAATTAATCGTAAAACAAACACGAGCATTCCATACCACTCATTTAACCGTTTAAACCAATTTCTCATTTGATCGATAACATGCAATTTATGAAAATATTTCTCTCTAAAACCACTTTTAAAATATTTGTTTATAATGGAAATGTATATGTATGTATGTATATAAGTAAGCTTTTTAAACTATTGTTCCAAAACATTTCTAAAACTATTGCATATGAAAATATATAGTATATATATTACTAAAATTCTTTATATGAATATATATATATATATAAATATATACACATATATATATATCTTAGATTGGTACATCAATAGTCTTGTATAAAACAATTGGATTTAGAAATCAATCACTTGTAAATCTGGGTTGGAAACATGCATCAAAAGTGTGTAATTCTTCGAAGATCCATAGAACTATCTATATGGTATAAAGCACCAAAACTATTTCAATAATTCATAAGACATGAATCTGGAAAATATCAATGATATTGATATGAAATGCAGTTTAAAAATTAAGCAATCAACTTATGGAAATCAACTAAGAAAACAAGTAACGGATGGGTCGACCGAGAAATATCGAAACGTAGCCTGGATGTCAGGTTCAGGCTACAACTGATCCACCGGTTTGTCCAACCGGCCCACCTGTTGGCTCGCTTGGGTTGATGTTTAGGTGATTCCGGTGACGTTCCATTGATCCATTTTCGCTCATTCTTTGGTGTTGCTTCTCTAACGATCTAAGGTACTAAGTAGGTAGTCATGCATGCATATAAACATGTATAATTGGATGAAATTCATGATTACATATGGAGGTTATCAGTAAACAACTAATTCAATTCAATTAGGCAATGAATCCATCAACATATTAAGATCATATACACTTTAAATTCAACCATAATAATATAACAGCAGCAACCATTTATCTAAGGCTAGAAATCCTGAGATAAACTACCCTAAAAAAACCTAGAATAGAAGATTAGAGCTTAGAATCGCCTATTCTTTCCTATGAAAATATCAACCTAGGCTATGAACAAAGATTGGATAGGAAAGATCAAATTTAGAATCAAAACAAAAATAAATCATTAAGTTGATGCATAGATAGATAGAGGATATTACCTTTACATAACACACTAAAATATATTGAAAGCCCTTTGATTTCACTCTTTGATTGCAAATTTGGGGATTTAGGGTTTTTTTACATAGAGTATATTTGAGTTTCTAGTTTGGAGATAAAAATGAGAAGTGAGAAATGAAATACGTACGTTTTCTCATTTCTATTTCTTTTGTTTTAGGCTAAGTGGGTAAAGAATGTGGATCCATTAGCCAAGTGTAACTAATTCTTTCAACACCAAAGTGTTGCTAATTTCTTGCATTTCATTTAATACTTTATAAATACTAATTTAATTAAAACAATACTTTAATTTAACTAACATTTATTTCTAAAATTTCCATCAATATAAATAACATGTCATAATCTCACATTTCATTAACATTAAAATATTTTTTCAAAATGAAGTGCAGCTTATAAAATAAAACGTCATTATCCGTATTTTTAATAAAATGAACCAATAATATAAAAACCATATTCCGACCAAAATATTGCTTCTATATAATTTATTTATTTATTTTGCCCAAAATTATCCATATATAACTAAATATAAGAGTTAAATAGCATAAAAATAAAATTCATTGAATTCCTAATTTATTAAATTCCAAATACATTAATTTGGAAATACAATAATTTACATATTCCCTGTAACGATCCCAATTTTGAATTAAATTTAAATTAATAGTCAATGTAAATTTTGGAATAAATTTTGGAACTAATTTGAATTTGAAATATATAATGTATATGTATGTATGAGTAAATTTGAATTTGAATTTAGAATTTGAATTTGAATATTGAATTGGTATTTGAATTTAAAATTTAAATAAATGACTTAGAAAAATGATTTGGGTTTAGAAAATATTATTTTTGTAAATTAATTAATGGGTAGTTAGTTTTAATAACATTTTCTTTTAGATAATTTGTATATGATAAGGATTAAGAAGATGTATTTATAAAATAAGGAAAATGCAATATTAAATTTATTTAAAAGCTTTTGATTCATGAGAAATACAAGTGTCATTTAGTTTTATTTTTGAGAAAGATATAAATTAAAATGAAATGAGAGTTTAAAAACAAAGTTATAAATAAATTTGTAAACAAGGTTTAAACTGTAAATTTTAAATTTATTTACATAAAGGTCTTTAACATAATAATGCTAGTTATAACTAATGTAAGATAAATGAAGTATGATATTAACAAATGTAGGCAAGATAATAGAAGAAAAGAAAGTATGCAAGAGGAGATAAAACAAAAAAATATCTACATACATATAAATATCTATGAACAAACAAAAAGAAATAAGTATAAGTATGTAGACTTGAAGAAAAATATATATGGATTAACTTGCAAAAGAAGACAATAGTAATTAATGCTAGTATCTTTAGCACACCATAATAGATCATCTCAGCCACCAAAGCAAGATTATCAGCCACCAAAGAAAAAAATCTACATAGTCAAAAGAACAAACAAGAGCATTAAAAATATCTCTGACTTTTGTTGGAACAACAAAATAATATCACACAGTAAAACTAAATTCATATATATCAATCTCATTTATCTCAGTTTCGTCCATTACAACTGAATACATCTGAAGTAGTATCATCTTAAACTTAAACACCAATTTGACATAAACTACAATACAAATCAACTAAAGCCAGAGATCAAAGAAGAAGGTTTCAACTAGTAAATTCAAGCTGGCTTCAAATAGCAGGCTCGGTTCATTCTAAAATCAAAGTGAGTAAACATATTATTCTAAGACTTAAGTATAAATAAACCTGTGTATATGATTCATAGATAATATTATGTTGTGCATGTGTATTTCTTTTTAGTTCGTATTTCTGTGTATATACATGATGATACTGTGTCTATTAGTTGCCTATTTCTTCTCTATTTGCTACAGAATTGAAATTTAACAAAAGAATTCAATATACCTTCATCGAGGCATTGATAAGCTTAGAGTTTACAACAAAAAAGTTTGTTATACTTTAATTTATAGCCTAAAAATTGTTTTAAGCACGGTATTGAAGAATTTGACTCTATAACTCAGTTTTACAGTGAAAAAGAAATTATACGATTAAATCAAATATTTTAATTTGTTGAATTATTATATAACTTGAATAAACGTTCAAAGATAGGATTTTTAAAACTAATATGGTGATTTTTAGTTGCTTAGGCTAGGAGCAGTTCAGAGTTGAACAAATTTTTTTTTTTTTTCAATTTTCTGATGATCGAACAAATATTTGATGATAAGATTCTACTTGAAGCTTGCTTGGCCATTGATGATTTCAGGAAAATAGTCAAATGATTTTCCTATTGAAAGAATTGAGAGAACAAGGTCAGACTAGGGTTTTTATTGTTGGACGAAGAAAACGCGGCAATTGTGTCGATTGGGGTGCATTGAGTTCGATCGCACTCAGGGGAAAAGGTTTGGGGGTCGCTGGAGCAACTTCGGACGAAGTGGCGGGGTTGTCAATGGACGAGGTCATCGTCACAAGGTTGATCTAGGCAGCTAGTTTGGGTTTCCAGGTTGAGCTCGATAGCTCATTTTGATTTCGTGATGAATTCTTCGATGCCGAGTGTTTGTTTAGGGAGAGATGACCATTGATGACTAGTCGGCATTCTTGGCAATGGTCGGAGTTGGCCAGATTGATGTGCACGATGCACACATGAGCATTGTGTCTGAACATGTTATGATGATTGAAGACGAAGATTGTCTCGGGGTGGTATCGAGTAATTACGGGTTTGGCTAGAGTTCGTATTCGTGTGAATTAGCCAGATATAACAATTTTAAACACAGAAAAAAAAAGAATCAGTGTATGGCTCGGGGGGTTTTGGGATCTTACTCGAAGTCGTGCTCGGGGATTAAGCATTTTGGATCGGGTTTTATTAAAACCCGTTGATTCAAAAAATTTCAGGTAAACAATTGAACGAGTTTTAAAGTTTATTAAATTATATAAAAAAAATTTCAAGGAAGATAAATCAAGCTTTCAAAGGAAATTTATTCACAAGGTTTTAATCGTTTTTTCCAAGACTTGTTCCTAAAAGATGAAATGTTTTTAAAAGTTAAGTGATAAACAATTACCTTGTGCAATTAAAATTAAGTTAGTTGCTTTGTAAATTGATTTAAGAGCAAATTAGTTTGCGTAATTTAATTAAAGCTATTTTTCTTTGTGAAATTTATTTGAGGCTGGTTAATTATTGTAATTAAAGGGTAATTAATCACTTAAAGAAAATTACTTAATTTAAAGTAATTGATCAATGATTAAAGTGGATTAATCAAGTGATTAAAGAATAATTAATTAAAGAATGATTAATCTTTGTGATTAATAAATTAAGTTAATTAATTTGAGGATAATTAATTAATATGATAAGTCAATTAAGATAATTGATTTGGGGATAATTAATTATTGAAGATTAATTAATGATAAGTAATTAAAGGGTAATTAATTTGTAATTAAGGATAATCACTCATTATAATTAATTAAGGATAATTAATTGATTGATGGTAATTAATTTAAGGGCTAATTAATTAATGTGATTAATTGAATGATTAGAAGTTAATTAATTATTAAATAAAGATTAATTCTTTTATTAAAGGATGATTGATTAAATGGGTTGTAATTAATTAATGTTAATTAATCTGGATTAGTGATTAATCTGGTCTAAATCAATCAGATGAATAATTAATCTTGCTTATGGATGTTTGAATTGTATGAATTATTGTGAATTGCTTGTTATCTCTACTGTGTGATACTGTGTGATATGAAATGTTTTAATTCAAGCTGTTATGAATGTAATTTATTTTGTCTATGATAAATGTATATTATTTATCTGTTAATTTGTAAATAGAAGATAAGCGTTATAGATTATACCACTTATCGATATTGATATGCTTAAATCTGCAATAATTGATGTGTTGCACTATTGGGTAAAACCCCTAGACTACACCATATACACACAAATATGGATTGCACGAGGAAATCGGGTAAGTCATGGATTTTTAACAATTTTAAAGATTGAATTCTTGAATCCAAAATAGTTTTGGAATTGGAATTGAAAGCTTGTGAAAATGAGTTTTCAAAAATAAAAGTTATTTTGAATAACTTAATTAAGTTTTGAAATTTAAATAATTTAATTTAAATTTGAATTCAATATTTGAAATTGAATTCAATAATTCGGAAATTATGGTCTAAAATGATTATACAAGTTATAAAGGTGTTTATACGGGTTTTTAACCATTTAAAAAGTATGGTTTTGGAAATTTAAATTTAAACCCAAGTTTTATACTTGAATGGCTTTAACTTATTTTTGTAATCAGCTTTTCCCAAAACGAGAACTATTTGTTTCAAATAATAATAGTTTTCATAAAAAGAAAGGATTTTCAATTTATGTCGAAAGATTTCAAGTTAAAAATGAAATTGTAAATATTTTGGAAAAACTATGAATTAACCTTTGTGAAGACAATTAAATCTTGTTTTGAAATCAAAGAGGATTTTAAATGGGGTATCTTTTATATAAAAGATTTGAATTGGAAATGGTTTGAAAGTTATGAATTAAATCTTTAATTGAAAGATTGGATGAGTTAATCCAATTTGAAATGGAATTGTTTTGGAAAGCCGTAAATAAATCTTTGTGAAAGATTGGTAAACTTTGTGAAGTAAATCTTTTTATTTAAAAAGATTTGAAATGGTAATTTGTTTAAACCATTTGAAATAAAAGTTTTGGATATTAAGTTGTGACTCAACTAAAATCCCATTATCCATATGTTTTTAAATATTATGATTGTCACGACCCGGAATTCAACATTTGAAAATTGACATTAAATACCTCACTTGTATTCAACTGTCAATGATTCGAGCATCGAACTCCAGTCGGATGGAGCTTATAACAACATTAGATGAATATAAAGCAGCGGAAATACAATGAATATCATGCATCATATCACAGATACAACATCATAATAATATCTGTTACAACATCAGAGTACATAATACATGAATAACATGTCCAAATAGAATGACATAATAGAACAACAAGATATCATATGCCAAAAGTCTTCAAAAGGATAGAGAATGATAGAGAACACCAAACTAAGCACCTCGAGATCCAAAAGCTTCCAAAATGACTCTAAGGTATGAGCCTCCAAAAACCAAAATACTCCAAACCGTAGCTAGAGCCAAAATATAGAAACCTGCTACTAGGCTGCCCGTGTAGAAATGGTGGGCACCCAGAGTTAGAAAGGAAACAATAAACTCCGGGTCAGTCATGGGACTAGTATGAGTAAACAAAGACAATTGCTTTCAAATAAAACAGATTTTATACAGGAAAAATCGGTATGCTTTAGGAAAATGAAACTACCATAAGACCTCCTGCCACACACATAATGCAATCGCAGAATTGGAGGAGATTTCTTCTTATGATAGTCAAATATGCTTGATACGGGAAAATTCTTTGATATTAATACTAGTGCATAGTGTAGAAAGCCATTTCGAAAGTATAATATCAATCCTAGCCAACATACGACCAATATCGTATGCCTACTATAGTTACTATCTAAACAGTAGGGCGCCACCATAAGTAAATGGTAGGTAATAAAACTAAAACCGTACGGGGTTCGTATTGGGAATTGGATTTCCAACAAATGTTCAGGCTAAGGAACTTCCTATGCCACATGGGTACACCTCTGGCGGGACGTCCCGAGAACCTACCCGGCTCTCTGCCAACACAAGGCCGGGTTACCTCTGTAACTAGGTAACTACTACTCGAGTATGCCACTCCCCGGTCCTTTGGGACCTTTATCCGAGGGCCATCCATCATAAAGCAACAACCACGTAGAATAATGAGATTGAAGCAACCACATAGGTAAGTATCTGGGCTCCATACCATGACACTACCTTTTTCCAAAAGGAAATGACATACCCTAAAGGGCGCGACCCTCATAACCTTGCCGCATCTTTCCTGTTTCGACCATTTCCGGGGTGTGAGGTCCGATGAGGTCTCATCCACAAAGCTACGCTTTACATGAAAGCCATGCTTTGATCACAAATGATCAACAAATGATCATCACTATACAGCAGCACTTAGTATGCCACACTACCAAATTGGGAGTATATTGCTGATAACCTTCAACTACATAACCTCTGAGCTCGTACGTCTCAGAGAAGGGTGTTAAGCTAAGAGAATAAATTCTCCGCCACTAACAGATATGTATTTGAAAGAAATCAGCTTTATATCTCAAAGCGTAGTGTCAGACACACGACCATACAAGTCTGTTCCAGGTTCGAACAGAACCGAAGGCACTTCGTCCAATAAAGGAAGAAGCCCTTGCAAATCCGGCGTCCACAATCCCGATCAGACTTCCCATCACTTAGGGAATCCCTATACCGGAGCAACTCGGTGCAGAGGCAATCGATAGGTTATCCTATCATTTTCGAAGACACCCGGCCTTCACCGTCGGTCTTCAAATGCAATCCATTCGTCGAATCACTATTCGGAATGGGTTATATGACACAAAGGTCCTCTCCCGGCTAATCCGAATAGTGAGCGCTCAAATTTAAAACATGTGGGTGTATCAATCACAAAGGTTCACATTCAGGGTTCGATGTGGGTTTCGGATAACAAACTGAAATCCGACTCCCTGTCGCATCGAAGTTTAAATGCCGTTTTACGGGCAAAAAGGGTTTCACAAACATATAGGAACAAATCATAAATCACAGTCCATCACAAATCAATCACAGCATCACAACAAAAATGTCAATACAATATAGAGTATTTGATGATGGTCAATCATCGTCGATTCAAGTTACTGTGATTAAAGTGAATTGGCCATATAATTGTCTTTATTAATCATTTTGAATCAATGCTGAATTTTACTTAATTATAAATTAGTTTAATTGGCTTAATTAGTTAGTTATCCTTTGATTTATTAAACTTATGGATCCTTAATTGTTAATTAATTAAGTTTTAATTATATTTTATAAATTCCCTATTCTTTAATTATTTACTTTTAGATTGTAAAATCATTTCAAGCCTTAAGGGTTAATTATTCTTCATTTTTATAAATCAATTTGGTTTTTTAAATTAGCATTTAAACATTTATTTTACTTTTAAAATTTTTGTTAAATTAAACTTTAAAAACAACGTTTATAAAATTATAAATTTTGAAATGCCATTTGTTTCATATGCTATTTATCATTATCATTAAATTTACCCAGAATATAAATTTACTTGAGTTTTCAAAAAAAATTTGGCAAAAACAAACTGATTTCTGTTTCAAATTCAATCCCCCGAGACCTGCTTCGGGTTGTACCCGAGAAAATCGCCCCTTTACTTCGGGTTTTCCCCAAAGTGACCCGTGCCCCTTTTTTTTCTTTGAAATTTGTTTCAGGCCAAGCATTGACACGATTCCCCACTAAAATAACCCGAGACCCTCTTCGAGTTTTCACTCCACTTACCTGTGTTGTGCTTCGAGTCACTACTCGTCCTTCCCAACGCCTCACGCTGACACACCACTAACCACGTGCACGTGCACGGCTATCCTCGCCGCTGTTGGACGGTGCTGCGGCCACCATCACGTCAACGTCCACCCCCTAAATCGATTCGAACACCCTGATCTCGAATTTATTTCGAAATTTCAAATCGACCGACAGAACCCAAAAAAAGCATCAGGCACGCCATCAAAAAAACGGTCGCGCGGCACCTCCCCTGGCCATCAGAGGCCGTGAAAACTCGCCTGCAGCTTCACCGCGACCAGATGCTTCTATTCCCACCGGAGGCTTAAAGTCCGATCGCCCCTAGAAGGCGCAGGACTATGCTTTCTGGCACGAACGAAAATGGGTTCTTAAACCCTATTTTAAATTTGAATTGAAAATTCAAAGATTTAAAAATTATCCTAGTATTTTTCTGGTGATGCCGAGCATTGAATCTAGCTGCGACGAAGATCATGCGAACTACAATCACTTGGATCGCCGAAACTTGACAAAAGTTAAATTTTCTGATCAACTCAAATTTCTTGGTGAAGGATCAGTGAAAAATCTTCATTTTGGTTCCAAAACTCATTGTTTTCCAAGGGGATTCAAGTAATATTTCTGAAATACAAATATGTGATGTTCGAATTTATTACTTATTTGGGTTGTTACTGAGTTTATCATTTCCCAGTGAAGAAAATTCAGGTTTCTCTGCTTTGATTCATTACTAAGATAAAATACAGTTTAAAACAATCCTTAACTTACTGAAAATTATCTCCAGAAGCAAAGAGAAGGTAGAAGAGGTTGTAGTTGTAGATAGTTTACTCTGTGAACCAAAGATTTGAGCATGATCATGTTTACAGTTTTTTTTCTTAATTCCAGTAAGACTACAAACCTGTTTTGATTAGTTTTCTGAAGCATGATGCAGGCTCAAACACAATTTCAACTTGTTACAAATTTATTTCAGAAGGAATAAAGAAAGATTGAATTGGATTTTGATATGTTTTATTCTTGCAAAAAGAAGACTATATGAAATTGAGTTTCACAGTTTCCAGGAAAACTACTTTGCTTTGATTTATTTCAAAAAAATTAGTGCAAGTTTGAACAAAATCCATCTTGTTTACTGAAACAAAAATGCATGGCTAATCTTAGTTAATCATTCAAATCAAGTAGAGACAGGGGGAAAAAGAAAATGGATTTTACAGGTTTTCACTTTTTGTTTATATTTTTTTTCTGAAACTAAAACAGTGGCTAATATTTTTGCAAGATCAACATGACAAGCCAAGCATTCAACCATACATCCAAATCTCTGGCATGCAAACAAGATTTAAGTTTCCTATATCACCCAAAACATACACATAGCAACCATGATAAAAGAAAAATAGGGTTTACTCACATGTTTTTCCAGAGTTTACTGACAGTTTTCAAACAGAGAGATGAGGCCTGCAACTTTCCCTCTTTTCTACTTAATTCTCTTGGGGTTTTTAGATCTGAAATTGATGTGTACAAATCTATGATTATTTTTAGTTGTGTTTATGCATTTTAAATTATCAATAACAGGGGTTTTCATTACACTTACCTTTTAGATTTATAGCAGAGAAGATTATTCTTTCTTTTTTTCTGAAACTTGAAACCAAAAAAAAAAAGATTAAACCTTGATTCTTCCTGCAATACAATTAGAAATGGTTGTATTAATCCCATGTTGTTTTCATTTATTCTAATCATTAAAAATAACAAAAAAAAATTCTTACAGCTTGAATCCTTAACAGAGAACCATTTCCTGAACTTGAAAACTAGAGATTGCCTTTAATTCTTGATTTTTTTTCCTGCACAGATTCAATATTGTTGAATTAAACTCTTACTTCATTAGGAATTACAACTTCAAGTTCAAGCTTTTAAAATGAAAATTTACTTGCCTTGCCTTTTTTAATTTATTTCCAGAAGTAGAAAAGAACTGTTCTGCATAAAGAAAACCAGAAATCCCTTGCTTCACAAATCTGCAATTTTTGTTTTGAATTAATTGTTAACACTTGATTTTAAAAATCAAAATCTCATAAACTATAAATTTTAAGACAAGACTTACCTGAAAGTATCACACTACTTTTCAGAAGCATGAGAAAATATTTCAGATTTTTAGCTTGAATTTGAAGAAGGCGGTCTCTTTTTTTTTCCTTCTGAACCTTTTTTTTCTTTGAATGTTGAAGTAAAAATTGCAAAGATCTTTTGATTACTGAGTATCAGGTGTTAGGGGATTTAAAAGTTCGAATTTTAGAAGGTGAAGAGTTTCCTGAATTTTTTAATTGAATTTTTTATTAAAGAGTTGATTGTTTGTGCCCTTTGTAAAGAAATATCTTAAGCACTAGATTTTGTTAATCATTCAACTCTATTGTGAATGTATGTTTCAGCCTTTGTTGTTTTCAAAGCAAAGAAATCTTTATAAATTTTATTTCCTATATTATATATATACTTTTATAAACCAATACATGTATATATTTATTCATTTGTATATATATGCATATGTACAATGTCAAAAGAAAGGTTGTTTTGACCATTGTATACTTATTCCTCAATGATTTTAAATGCTACTTAATTTTAAAACGTTTATTCCAAATTTAAATTCAACTTGGATTTTAAACTTGAAATATAAACACTTATCTTTTAACAATTTTAAATTTAAATTCCAATGTGTATTAAATTTACTAATGTATGAAAATGTTCATATGTATAAGATTTTAAATCTATATGACCTTTAAAAACATTTATTATCTCAAAATCCTAAACCCAAAAATAAATTTGGAATTTATTTCATATATATTTTCCACTTATTTTATTTGTTTTAGATTTTTTTTTCCAAATTTATTCTCAAATTAAACCCCAAGAGTTTAAGTATATTATTTATTTTAATTGATAATTTTGGGATGTTACAATACTCATTATTTTGTTTAGCCGGGAGAGGACCTTGTGTCATATAACCCATTCCGAATAATGATACGTCGTTATGGATAGCATTTGAAGACCGGTGGTGAAGACCAGGTATTTTTGAGAACGAAAGGATAACCCGTCGATTGTCTCTGCACTGAGTCGCGACGGTATAGAGATTTTCTAAGTGATGGGAAGTCCGATCGGGATTGTGAATACCCAGATTGCAAGGGCTTCTTTGGAAGTGCCTTCGGTTATGTTCGAACCCGGAATAGACTTGTATGGTTGTATGTCTGACACTACACTTTGAGATATAAAGCAGATTTCTTTCAAATACATATCTGTTGGTGGCGGAGAATTTATTCTCTTAGCTTAAAACCCTTCTCTAAGAAGTACGAGCTCAGAGGTTATGTAGTTGAAGGTTGTCGGCGATATACTCCCAAATTGGTAGTGTGGCATGCTAAGTGCTGCTGTGTGTTGATGATCATTTGTTGATCATTTGTGATCAAAGCATGACTTTGTGAAAAGGTGCAGCTTTGTGGACGGACCTCATCAAGCCTCACAAACCGGTAATGGTCGAAACAGGAAAGATGCGGCAAGATTTCAGGGATAGCCCCCCTAGGGTATGTCCATTCCTTCTGGAAAAGGGTGGTATCATGGTATGGAGCCCAGATATGTAACGACCCGCCGCTCTGACCGCCTCTTGTCGGTAATTAAACCAACTCGAAACGTTCAAAATGACGGATTGTTGTTCAGTTTATAAAGTTTAAACAGAATCAGCCACAGAATAATCATAATATTATTCATAAATGAATTTTTCTTACATACATATATCAGAGTTTGTACAATGCATTAAATTTTTATACAGCGGAACAATTTATTTTCATTAAGTACAAGAAAATTTTCTAGAAAAAAACTTTAGTGGAGTGCTTTCCCCTCTCTCTCTAACTTCACGGCCTGAAAATCTTCAAGCTGTAAAAATACTCGGTCTGACCCGAGCGTTTATTGCAAAACACAAAAACACTCGAGTCAGGATTAATCTTAATTCAAGTAATTAAATTTGCAATGAACTGAAATAAATGGTAACAGAGATGACGAATCACATGAATCAATTTAGATCTATTATGGATTTTCACATTAACAACTTCAATTTAATTATCATTATTATTTTTTTCGAAATCTATCAATCCTGTGTGGCTGCAGTGCGCACATATATTTGTACACATGTGCACTGCCTCGCCAACACGTGTGCACATGCCAACAAGAGCAAGTGTGCAAGTGCAAATCACAAAGACCACAAAGAAATGCTCAAGGCAAAACTAGTGCCAACTTGAACAAAAACATGCAGCAACAAACATGCAGCAGCAAACATGCCACATCAAACATGCGAAACAGATCATGTACAAGGGCAGTGAACCCTGTAAAATTTCAGTGAAACAGGTAACACAAGCTACAAATAATACACAGCAGCACAGTGAAATGAACAAGAAACACAAGTACAGGCAGCAGTCTCAAGTGACACAGTGCAAACAGCACTGTCAACACAGGCAGCCAAGGCAGAGTATATGCAAATGAAGATCACAAATGCAAGTGTAGAATCAATTTGGCACCAAACTGAACCCAACACCATAGGAACAAGATGAGACAGAAATAAATGAGGTTGCAAAGTCAAATTTTTAACAAAATGGCAAAGGTCAAGCTACTGACCAAACACACAAATGCACACAGGCACTGTTACTACATAATGCCAGCAAAAAGGAGGTGAAAGCACAAAAATTATGCAGTGTGATGTGAACATTGCCCATCATACATATGAATCAATTTCATATGTACAACCAACACCCAACAATGCAACAGTGAACAACACTAGTAAAAAGAGTCACAAAGCAATGGTTCCAAAATGGAATGAACCAGAGAAATGCAACTTCAAGGCATGAATCCATAGTGAAACAGACCAAGTGACAACAATGCAGCTATAGTTAACAAGTGCAAGACCATGTTCAAGTGCAGACATCAATGACTGTACAACTACAATGGCAACAGTGAACAAGTAATACAAGGTACGAATAAGCAAACATCAAAGTGATTTAAAAATTCTTCAATGATTTTTACTATATTTACCGATGCTTCATCTAGCTCCAACCACAATCCCAAATCACCCAGTTACATAAATCAACAGAAATGGGCAGAAATCAAATTTGCAGAGAAACCCCAAATTCACATATTTTACTTCATTTAAAAACCTGATATTTTAAAAATCATAACATCCAACATCAATTCAGTCTATATAGATGAATCAGAGAATTGTATTAATTGATTTCTAACATATTTTATAAAGTTTGTATTGTAACTACTATATCTTCCCAGTTACTACATACCTAAAACATGTTTAACTAAATTTTAGATTCTAGTTCAACTTAAACAAACTTAATTTGTTTGAGAATACTCAGGCATGAATCAACTACAAAGGACAGGCATATGTGGACATGAAGACTGGAACAACTACAATGGTTTAAGGCTGAGACAATGGAAACTAAATACAAGTTCAAGTGCTCAGTGCAGGCCACAAAATGCATGCTAAGTCCAGCTACTCAAGTACACAGTAAACAGAAATGACCAAGTGCACAACAAATTTAGTGAAACCCAAAGCTAATCAAAGCCAGCACAAAATGACAACAGCAGAAGTGATCAAAGCAAAGCACAAGTGTGCAGCATCAAGTAGGACATACGAGCACACAGCAAAGCATGGACAAAGTTCCAAGTAAAAAAAATTACTAACAAGCATCCTTTTCAACAGTTTAAAAACAAATTCAAATAGCATTTGTTCTTATCAATTTAAAATCAAATTTACAAATAGCAATTTTTCTTATCAGTTAAAAAAAACAAATTCAGATAGTGTCTGTTCTTAACAGTTAAAAAAAAACAAAATCGATAGCATCTGTTCTTAACAGTTAAAAAAAATTTAAATAACATCTGTTCTTATTAATTTAAAATCAAAATATCAGAGCAAATGATAGCGAATAACAACCAACAACCAACATCCAGTGACAAATCTGCTCATATCAGTTTAAATCCAAAAAAAATCCAAGCAATTGATAACGAATAACCCCCCAAAACATAGTATGCCACCAAACATCCAATTCAAACTAATTTAAACACTTGAATTAAAATCAATCGTGAGCAAAGAACTCACCTTTCACCGAAGCGAATTGGAACAACGCAAATCAATTATCAGAAACAAGCGCGAGCAAAGAGCAACATCAATCGGATTGAATCAAAGCGCCAATTGGAATTGAAGAGGTGAAGCCCTAATTAATAAACGACGAAGAGGAGGCCGCCATTTTTATTTCTTTCGTTTCTTTTTTTTTTGTTTGATTTCTGAGTGATGGAGGAAAGGGGTTTGTGTATTATGCAGAGGAGAACGTGAATTTGGGCACAATTTAGGGCGTAAACAAAGGCGTAGATTGAGGCGTGTTTGTAGCTGAACCAAGTATAAGGCAGTATACTTATTTATCTTTATTTTATTTTTATTTTTTCTCCTTTATTTTATGTTATATTATTTTTACCTTTTTATTTATTTTTCTTCTCCTCTTTTTTTTCAATTTAAATTCAATTAGTTTTGTTAATTGTTTTCTTTACTTTGTTTTTGTTTTGTTTAACTTTTGTTGTTAAAACTTTAACTAAGTGTAATTACATTATATTTTTTTTTTCAAAGTTTATAAATATGTTCTTTGAATTTTTACTATGTATATTTATTTATTTCGTTATTTACAAAAATTTTATTCTATTTTATTTTAGTTAAAGAAAAATGTTATTTACAACTAAACATCGATCTATAAATTTACATAAATAATAATTCGTAAATTCAAATTATTTTCCTAAGTCATTAGTACGAATTTCAAATACCAATTCAATATTCAATTTCAAACTTCAAAGTTAAATTTAAATTTTATTCAACTTTAAACAGATTAAATTCTAAAATTTAATCGCCAATTTATTCTGAAAATTTGAAATTCACGCCAAATCATCATTTAAATATTTAAAATAAATTAAATATTCACAAATTAAATTGTTCAAAATTGAGGATCGTTACAATCTCCCCTACTTAAAAGAATTTCGTCCCGAAATTATAAGTTAGGAAAAACGATTGCTAAAATCTCACCGATATTTATCTCCTACACAATTCTACCAAGTTTCAAACTCACAAATAATATTGGATTCATTCCATTTATTTTATCTCACTAGTTTTGTTCATCAATTTTAATAATCAAGACACAAAAGTCTTTTACCAAATTTTTGACTTACAAAACTCAAATTTTTAAACTTGAAATCTTTCATGCTAAATATTTGCATAATATATCTTATCCAAAACTGTGGACTTTCAAGATATTTTAAAAATCTTCTTCCTTAATTCATTAAGTTAGAATTATGTAATTCTAATTTCAGATTATTGATTTTCTATTTAAAGTTTGAAAATACTTGATAACTCGAAGTTTAACAAGTTCATCGTCGTTCTTACAGACATTAGGCATACGCTGGCCAGGCGCAAGACTAAAAATCTCCAAGTACTAAATATACTTGCTTCAACTCCCAGTGAAAATACTTTTTAAAAATTATTTTAAAAATGGATATGGAAAGCACGTTCCCCCATGGATCACAGTTTACCCGGCGGTTACGCTACTATCTCAGTAGAATCACTTGTAATCTTAGATTTCTCATCACTCTCGAATTTCGCCAGGGTTGTTGCCTTAGATCGCGGTCCACACGGCGGTTACGCTACTATCTCAGTAGAATCGCTCGTAGCCTTAGGCATCACGCCCCTCGAATTTCGCTTCGGTTTTCAGATCGCAGTTTACTCGGCGGTTGCGCCACTATCTCAGTGGAATCGCTTGTAACTGTAGGCATCACGCCCTACGAATTACGCCAGCATCAATTCACATAATCCCAAACACGATGATCCATCGTAGGGGATATCATATCAGTCCCAATGGACATTCCACTAATGGAATTCTACGTAGCTACGATTTTCAATGGACACTCCACCGAGTTCCAATCACCTTCACAAATAATAAATGGAAGGTACATTTTCATATCCTCAGTTTTTAGAAAACATATGTCATATACATATAGTACTTCATTTCACATTTCGTACTTATCATACCTATGTAAACCTACACAGGACTTTTCATAATAATGATTTTCCAAACTGATAGTTTTCGATTATATTCACATATATAAGTTACGAAAACTTAATTCACATTCACAACAAATAGAGGATTCCAAATTTTCCATCACGTTTAAAATTTTCCTCTAAATCGATTTGAAAATTTAAGGTTATCTCAAACCTAATTCACATTCACAATCCAATTTATTATCGACTTCACATTCGATTTGGATTTCACGTTACATCGTCAATTCTCAACACATAATTGATGTCTATCGATATATAACCTCTAAGCTCGTATGTCTCAGAGAAGGGTGTTAAGCTAAAAGAATAAATTCTCCGCCACCAACAGATATATATTTAATAGAGATCAAATGCTATGTCATCAATTCACAATGTTAGACATACAATCCCAATCGACTATCCAAAATTCAAAGCTCAACTTATATTGTTTTTGGTGTCAAAGTTAAACTCAATTTTAACTCAAGATTCAATCTTTTTGAAAAATTTCCAAGTTGAACTAATTGTTCACATTTCTCAAAATAATATCTTTACAAGATATATAATTTTCACACTTAGCCATTTGAAACTAATTTCAAATACTCCTTTTTTTCAACTTATCTTTAAAAGATAAAATTTCAAACCTTTCATTTCATATTGGAAAATATTTCCATACTTATTAAATAATAAGTAATTCACAAATTCATTTATTTTCAACTCTTGGAAAATATTCGATATACTTGAATCAAAATTAAGTATATATTTCACTCTTTAAGGAAATCATTCTTTTAAACACATTTATTTGAGTTAAAATGAATGTTGCGTAAAACATCGTTACGACAACTCAAAATCACTAGTATAGGGATTCGGATTTAAAATAGATATATAAATCCCAATACTATAAACAACATTTCCTTCCAGAAACCATTTACTATAACAACTATGTTATAGTCCACATTTTCCTTATTTTTCTCGAAACGCCTATTTCAACAATTGAATGTTGAAATCTATGTATTCGATATTTAATGCATTTTAAAACATCTTTAAAACCATTAACTTTTTCAACTTCAACTTAATTCATAGTTTGAATTCTTCATACTTTTCATAGTATTAGTTTTAAATCGATTTCAAACTTTTCAATATTAAGTTTTTCACTTAATTCAATATTCCGCACGTTTAAATTCAAATTCATCACTGAATTTATTAAACCTATAATGGATTATCCTGTTGACAACTTCAAATTTGAAATCTAAATTTCATTTGAACTTTACATTTGCTTTCTATTTCAAAAATAATCAACTAGTTCTTTAGTAAATTATTCATCGAATTGGTTCCATTAGATCTATATTTCCATATTAACTATTTTAGGCAATAGTTTTAAACTTGAAATATAAACTTCACATCAAACTAGTTTGATTCATACAGTTAAATCAACAATTAAACTTCCTTCCATAATATCACTTCCCAAGATGCTATTTCATTAAAATATTTCCTCCGTACAAAATTTTACATAGCTTAATACTTTTAAAAGGCGTACACAAAAGATTGTGGATTACAAAGGATAGTATTACAAAATATATCGATTGGTTTAAGATTCAGAATAATTAAGGATAACGACTTCTTGTCCGATAGTATGCATCTTTGCCAAACTTTCATCTTCGGATGACACTATTTCATGTTGTGTTAAAGGAGAATTAACACATTCAAAATCCACATGTCCCCACTCCTTACAGTTATTGCAAAAATATGAGATGTTTCCATCCTTATCTATCACCTTAGCACTTTTCGCTCTAACTGGTCGGGCTATAGCTTGCTCCCCCTGTTGTCTTTCGGTGCAGTTTCTGGCTATATGTCCAGACTGACGACAATGGTAGCAGATTGTCAATCTATCGACGGGTAAATTGAGTACGCACTTTTTCCTTTTCACTTTAGGGCAATGACTAAGAAAATGCCCTTTCTCCCGACATTTAAAACACACAATCTCAGGACGAGCGAATCGGTCATCCACATTCCTTTTCTTTCTCCTTACTCGGCACTTAATGGCATAATGTCCCTTTTTATGACATCGATAGCAAATAACCTCATCATATGGACCAGGTGCTTGCCTTTCACTGAATCTCCTTTCAATTTCCGCACGTCTCGCTTCTGCTTCTCTGCGAGCAATTGCTCTTCGTTCACGGCGTGCTGCTTTTTGTGCTTCGGTTTTCGCCATTATAATAAACAAGGTGTTTTCGAAGTTTCCTATCAATATTTGCAATTCTTATTAGCAGAGGTTGGATTATTCAATCATTTTACCTAAAACATATCTGTTTTATTCAATAATATATTCACTGTCCAAAATCGTGAATATACTTTGTCAACCAATTTCATCATTTCTACAACTTATTTTTATTTTTAAAGGGTTATCCACTGTCCAAAATCGTGGATATAACTCCTTTAATAAGCTACAACAATTTACTTATCAAATTCAATTGATTTCGAATTTATAAACAATCTTTACAAATTCCATTTCTATTTATAAAACTTCAATTTATAAATCTTTTTTTTATTAATTCAATTCAATTCAAATTATATAACTCAGTTATATACCAAAAGTCCATTTATAAGTTAAATACTTATAATCCATTCATTCACTAAATAATTCTTCACCACATTTGAAATCAATTTCTCAAAATAATTTAAAATCAAATTCCCAAGTTATAATTCAATAATTCTCTTGGTTATAACCAAATTAACATGTCATTTTATTTCACAATTATTACTCGAAATATTCAAGTTATTCGATTTAACCAATTTAAACCAATTTCATTAATTCACTTCACTTATATTTCATAAGTCTCAATAATTCGATAATGAGTTTCCGAACGAGAAACTATCGCAATCCTAAATTTAGAGAGGGGAATTTTCAAAATAATTCAAATTTTCAAAATACTTTTTATTTTACAAAGAAAACAATTTCAAACTTATTTTAAATTTGAAAAACATTTTTCTTTAAAGTGTTTCTAGTAACTATTCATATTAAACATCATAAACTGAGCTTTGAGTAAACCAAAGCTCTAACGCCACTTTTGTAACGACCCACCGCTCTGACCGCCTCTAGTCGGTAATTAAACCAACTCGAAACGTTCAAAATGACGGATTGTTGTTCAGTTTATAAAGTTTAAACAGAATCAGCCACAGGATCACAGAATAATCATAATATTATTCATAAATGAATTTTTCTTACATACATATATCAGAGTTTGTACAATGCATTAAATTTTTATACAGCGGAACAATTTATTTTCATTAAGTACAAGAAAATTTTCTAGAAAAAAACTTTAGTGGAGTGCTTTCCCCTCTCTCTCTAACTTCACGGCCTGAAAATCTTCAACCTGTAAAAATACTCGGTCTGACCCGAGCGTTTATTGCAAAACACAAAAACACTCGAGTCAGGATTAATCTTAATTCAAGTAATTAAATTTGCAATGAACTGAAATAAATGGTAACAGAGATGACGAATCACATGAATCAATTTAGATCTATTATGGATTTTCACATTAACAACTTCAATTTAATTATCATTATTTTTTTTTCGAAATCTATCAATCCTGTGTGGCTGCAGTGCACACATATATTTGTACACATGTGCACTGCCTCGCCAACACGTGTGCACATGCCAACAAGAGCAAGTGTGCAAGTGCAAATCACAAAGACCACAAAGAAATGCTCAAGGCAAAACTAGTGCCAACTTGAACAAAAACATGCAGCAACAAACATGCAGCAGCAAACATGCCACATCAAACATGCGAAACAGATCATGTACAAGGGCAGTGAACCCTGTAAAATTTCAGTGAAACAGGTAACACAAGCTACAAATAATACACAGCAGCACAGTGAAATGAACAAGAAACACAAGTACAGGCAGCAGTCTCAAGTGACACAGTGCAAACAGCACTGTCAACACAGGCAGCCAAGGCAGAGTATATGCAAATGAAGATCACAAATGCAAGTGCAGAATCAATTTGAAACCAAACTGAACCCAACACCATAGGAACAAGATGAGACAGAAATAAATGAGGTTGCAAAGTCAAATTTTTAACAAAATGGCAAAGGTCAAGCTACTGACCAAACACACAAATGCACACAGGCACTGTTACTACATAATGCCAGCAAAAAGGAGGTGAAAGCACAAAAATTATGCAGTGTAATGTGAACATTGCCCATCATACATATGAATCAATTTCATATGTACAACCAACACCCAACAATGCAACAGTGAACAACACTAGTAAAAAGAGTCACAAAGCAATGGTTCCAAAATGGAATGAACCAGAGAAATGCAACTTCAAGGCATGAATCCATAGTGAAACAGACCAAGTGACAACAATGCAGCTATAGTTAACAAGTGCAAGACCATGTTCAAGTGCAGACATCAATGACTGTACAACTACAATGGCAACAGTGAACAAGTAATGCAAGCTACGAATAAGCAAACATCAAAGTGATTTAAAAATTCTTCAATGATTTTTACTATATTTACCGATGCTTCATCTAGCTCCAACCACAATCCCAAATCACCCAGTTACATAAATCAACAGAAATGGGCAGAAATCAAATTTGCAGAGAAACCCCAAATTCACATATTTTACTTCATTTAAAAACCTGATATTTTAAAAATCATAACATCCAACATCAATTCAGTCTATATAGATGAATCAGAGAATTGTGTTAATTGATTTCTAACATATTTTATAAAGTTTGTACTGTAACTACTATATCTTCCCAGTTACTACATACCTAAAACATGTTTAACTAAATTTTAGATTCTAGTTCAACTTAAACAAACTTAATTTGTTTGAGAATACTCAGGCATGAATCAACTACAAAGGACAGGCATATGTGGACATGAAGACTGGAACAACTACAATGGTTTAAGGCTGAGACAATGGAAACCAAATACAAGTTCAAGTGCTCAGTGCAGGCCACAAAATGCATGCTAAGTCCAGCTACTCAAGTACATAGTCAACAGAAATGACCAAGTGCACAACAAATTTAGTGAAACCCAAAGCTAATCAGAGCCAACACAAAATGACAACAGCAGAAGTGATCAAAGCAAAGCACAAGTGTGCAGCATCAAGTAGGACATACGAGCACACAGCAAAGCATGGACAAAGTTCCAAGTAAAAAAAATTACTAACAAGCATCCTTTTCAACAGTTTAAAAACAAATTCAAATAGCATTTGTTTTTATCAATTTAAAATCAAATTTACAAATAGCAATTTTTCTTATCAGTTAAAAAAAACAAATTCAGATAGTGTCTGTTCTTAACAGTTAAAAAAAACAAAATCGATAGCATCTGTTCTTAACAGTTAAAAAAATTAAATAACATCTGTTCTTATTAATTTAAAATCAAAATATCAGAGCAAATGATAGCGAATAACAACCAACAACCAACATCCAGTGACAAATCTGCTCATATCAGTTTAAATCCAAAAAAAATCCGAGCAATTGATAACGAATAACCCCCCAAAACATAGTATGCCACCAAACATCCAATTCAAACTAATTTAAACACTTGAATTAAAATCAATCGTGAGCAAAGAACTCACCTTTCACCGAAGCGAATTGGAACAACGCAAATCAATTATCAGAAACAAGAGCGAGCAAAGAGCAACATCAATCGGATTGAATCAAAGCTCCAATTGGAATTGAAGAGGTGAAGCCCTAATTGATAAACGACGAAGAGGAGGCCGCCATTTTTATTTCTTTCGTTTCTTTTTTTTTTGTTTGATTTCTGAGTGATGGAGGAAAGGGGTTCGTGTATTATGCAGAGGAGAACGTGAATTTGGGCACAATTTAGGGCGTAAACAAAGGCGTAGATTGAGGCGTGTTTGTAGCTGAACCAAGTATAAGGCAGTATACTTATTTATCTTTTTTTTTCCTCCTTTATTTTATGTTATATTATTTTTACCTTTTTATTTATTTTTCTTCTCCTCTTTTTTTTCAATTTAAATTCAATTAGTTTTGTTAATTGTTTTCTTTACTTTGTTTTTGTTTTGTTTAATTTTTGTTGTTAAAACTTTAACTAAGTGTAATTACATTATATTTTTTTTCAAAGTTTATAAATATGTTCTTTGAATTTTTATTATGTATATTTATTTATTTCGTTATTTACAAAAATTTTATTCTATTTTATTTTAGTTAAAGAAAAATGTTATTTACAACTAAACATCAATTTATAAATTTACATAAATAATAATTCGTAAATTCAAATTATTTTCCTAAGTCATTAGTTCGAATTTCAAATACCAATTCAATATTCAATTTCAAACTTCAAAGTTAAATTTAAATTTTATTCAACTTTAAACAGATTAAATTCTAAAATTTAGTCGCCAATTTATTCTGAAAAATTGAAATTCACGTCAAATCATCATTTAAATATTTAAAATAAATTAAATATTCACAAATTAAATTGTTCAAAATTGAGGATCGTTACAAGATACTTACTCATGTGGACACTGTATATTTATTATTGTGTGATGTTGTTGGTGTAGAGGTACCTCGGATAAAGGTCGAGTCAGGATCGTTATAATTGGTATCAGAGCTGATGGTTAAAACTTTAGCTCAGGAGTACAACACATTAAGTAACTCATTAGAGATAGGGTGAAGTAAACCCTAGAATGAGTAATCTCTAAGATATTCGTCTGTATGCCTCAGTAAATTCTCCTACTATTCGCTGATAGTAAGTATGAGTGCAAGAAGAGGACGAGATAGGGGACAGGGAAGAACCACTGCGAATGGTCAATACCCTGCAACAACGGAAACAATCTCTCTCTATCAATCTCCTTTGATTCGATTTCAATTCTTTGATTGGCTTTGTGGCAGCTCGAGGGAGAAGCTTTGGTGTGATGGTGGCCCTTACGAATCATGTAAATAAGTTTCTATTTCGTATTCTCTTCGTTAAATTTCTATCAGCTTTTCTTTTAACTTCAGTGAATTTGAAATTCTATTTGAAATAAATTGGTGAATTAAATATAAAATTAAGTATGAAGATTTGTATCGATAAAACAATTTCGATTATAACCAAATTCGAAATTCTATTGTAATCTCTTGTGAATATCAAGTCCGAAGAGGGGAAAGTTATATATACTTTGGGGTATTCCGACTTGAGTTTAGAGTCCATATCTAGTATTCGAGAATTGTGGAAGATTAAATCCATTTATCTATTGTTTGGGTCTCGATATATTCTACGAACGGTTAGTTGTCCTTCGGACTAACCAATGCCTTGCATATTTCGTAGATTTGATGACCTGAGTATTCTGTGTAGTATTGAATGAGTTTGTTCTCATATTGGTGATATTCTGATTGGGTGAGCCAAATACAGAATAGATATCCAGTTTGACCTGGAAAACTGTTTCTATATCTTTGTGTATCTATCTTTGTTGTTTCCGTGCCTGCAAATTTCGAGGACGAAATTTTTTTTAAGGGGGGAAATCTGTAACGATCCCAATTTTGAATTAAATTTAAGTTAATAGTTAATTTAAATTTTGGAATAAATTTTGGAATTAATTTGAATTTGAAATATATAATGTATATGTATATATGAGTAAATTTAAATATGACTTTAGAATTTGAATTTAAATATTGAATTTGTATTTGAATTTCAAATTTAAATAAATGACTTAGTAAAATGATCTGGGTTTAGAAAATATTATTTATGTAAATTAATTAATGGGTAGTTATTTTAATAACATTTTCTTTTAAATAACGTGTATATGATACGGATTAAGAAGATGTATTTATAAAATAAGGAAAACGCAATATAAAATTTATTTAAAAGCTTTTGATTCATGAGAAATATAATTGTCATTTAGTTTTATTTTTGAGAAAGAAATAAATTAAAATGAAATGAGGGTTTAAAAAAAGTTATAAATAAATTTGTAAACAAGGTTTAAACTATAAATTTTAAATTTATTTACATAAAGGTCTTTAACATAAAAATGCTAATTATAACCAATGTAAGATAAATGAAGTATGATATTAACAAATGTAGGCAAGATAATAGAAGAAAAGAAAGTATGCAAGAGGAGATAAAAAATAATATCAACATACATATAAATCTCTATGAGCAAAAAAAAATGAGTATAAGTATGTAGACTTGAAGAAAAATATATATGGATTAACTTGCAAAAGAAGACAATAGTAATTAATGCTAGTATCTTTAGCACACCATAATAGATCATCTCAGCCACCAAAGCAAGATTATCAGCCACCAAAAAAAATCTGCATAGTCAAAAGAACAAACAAGAACATTAAAAACATCTCTGACTTTTGATGGTACAACAAAATAATATCACACAGTAAAACTAAATTCATATATATCAATCTCATTTATCTCAGTTTCGTCCATTACAACTGAGTACATCTGAAGTAGTATCGTCTTAAACTTAAACACCAATTTGACATAAACTACAATACAAATCAACTCAAGCCAGAGATCAAAGAAGAAGGTTTCAGCTAGTAAATTCAAGCTGGTTTCAAATAGCAGGCTCGGTTCATTCTAAAATCAAAGTGAGTAAACATATTATTCTACGACTTAAGTATAAATTAACCTGTGTATATGATTCATAGATAATATTGTGCTTTGCTTGTGTATTTCTTTTTAGTTCGTATTTCTGTGTATATACATGATGATACTATGTCTATTGGTTGCCTATTTCTTCCCTATTTGCTACAGAATTGAAATTTAACAAAAGAATTCAATATACCTTCATCGAGGCATTGATAAGCTTAGAGTTTACAACAAACAAGTTTGTTATGCTTTAATTTATGGCCTAAAAATTGTTATAAGAACGGTATTGAAGAATTTGACTCTATAACTCAGTTTTACAGTGAAAAAGAAATTATACGATTAAACCAAATATTTTAATTTGTTGAATTGATTATATAACTTGAATAAACGTTCAAAGATAGGATTTTTAAAACTAATATGGTGATTTTTAGTTGCTTAGGCTAGGAGCAGTTCAGAGTTGAACAAAATTTGTTTTTTTTTCAATTTCCTGATGATCGAACTAATATTTGATGATAAGATTCTGCTCGAAGCTTGCTTGGCCATTGATGATTTCAGGAAAATTTTCAAATGATTTTCCTATTGCAATAATTGAGAGGATGAGGTCAGACTAGGGTTTTTATTGTAGTTTTGTTGGACGAAGAAAACACGGCAATTGTGTCGACCGGGGTGCATCGAATTCGATCGAACCTAGGGGAAAAGGTTTGGGGGTCGCTGGAGCAACTTTGGATGAAGTTGTGGGTTGTCAGTAGACAAGGTCGTCGTTACAAGGTTGATATAGGCAGCTAGTTTGGGTTTCCAGGTTGAGCTCGATAGCTCATTTTGATTTCGTGATGAATTCTTCGATGTCGAGTGTTTGTTTAGGGAGAGATGACCATCGACGACTAGTCGGCGGTCTTGGCAATGGTCGAAGTTGGCCAGATTGGTGTGCATGATGCACATATGAGCGTTGTGTTTGAACATGTCGTGATGATTGAAGATGAAGATTGTCTTTAGGTGGTATCGAGTAATTCCGGGTTCGGCTCGAGTTCGTATTCATGTGAATTAGCCAGATATAACAGTTTTAAACACAGAAGAAAAAAAAGAAACTGTGTATCGCTCGGGGGGGTTTTAGGATTTTACTCGAAGTCGTGCTCGGGGATTAAGCATTTTTGCTCGGGTTTTATTAAAACTTATTGATTCAAAAAAATTCAAGTAAATTATATAAGTTTTTTTTAAAGGAAGATAAACCAAGCTTCCAAAGGAAATTTATTCACAAGGTTTTAAACGTTTTTTTCCAAGACTTATTCCTAAAAGATTAAATGTTTTTAAAAGTTAATTCATGAACAATTAACTTGTGCTTTTAAAATTAAGTTAGTTGCTTTGTAAATTGATTTAAGAGCAAATTTTTTTGTGTAATTTAACTAAAGCTATTTTTCTTTGTGAAATTTTGTAACGACCCATAAAATTCGATGATTAAAATGAGTTAGACTAATAAGATTTTTAATTAAATTTAGAAAGAAATAAAAATCTTATAATTTAAATTAGGGCGAATGTTAGAAGTTAGATGTAGCAATTGTAATTAAAGTTAACAATTTAAAATAAAATTGCAATTATTTGAAATAATGTAAATTGTCATACTTGGTTATTGGTTTAATATAAGAAACAAATGGAAATGTTGAATTAGTGAATCATTAATAAAAATATTAACTAGAATGGAATTCAAATTAATATAAAAATGAAATAGTGTAAATTGTTGCACTTGGGAATCAAATTGACAATAAGTAAATAAATGTAAGTGTTGTATAAATAATGGAATTTGTACATAATTAATGATGATTGAATTGGAATTTAAACTAAATAAATGAACATAAAATAAAGGGTACTTTATTGATGATTAATATAATAACGGAAAGGTGAATGTAAATTGATTAGAAACGGAAGTTTATTTATAAGGCAGTAATTGATGAATAGAAAAGTTTGAAATCTAGTAGATAAATTTATTGAGAACATTTAATAGTAATTTATGTATATATTTGGCAATTGACAATTTATGAATTTGTTAAGATTGTAAATTTATAATCTAATATTACGTAATGTTAACTAAGGTAACTTAACTAAGGTAACTATTAATAAATTGAACGAAATGCAAATCAATGGAATTAATGAAGACGTATATGTAGCTACAAATTGAATATGTGAAATAAAATGTAAGCATTGGATTAAATTAAGGAAATTAAATTATAATAAATGGTCATTTAATAAAACCAATGTTCTGGGAGTAATTATAATAGTTGTTTGAAATATGTGTAAACTTTGATTTGGAAATCAATTGGATTTAAATTGAAATTTGGTATTACATTGATGAGTTTAAATGTTATTTTATTTTGTAAAGTAATAAATGATGTAATAAAAGAATGAAATCAAGATAAATAAATTTAATTGAGACTTTAATTATAAATAATTGGTGAATTATTAGGATAGATGGTAACAGTTCGTGGAGAATAACCATACGAGTATTATAAAGAGTATATTGGGGATAAACGGTTATTTCCAATAAAGGTAATTAAATATTACTTTAATGGATATAAATGTAGTAACGGATAGAGTGAATGAAATTAGCATTATGAAAATAAATGTTAACATTGTTTTGTAAGCAATAAAAGCCTATTAATGTGACTGAAGGTTAACGGTAACTATTATTGTATGTTACCTATGTATGTAGCTTGTAAATTTAAACTTTGAAATTTGTTACAACAATTATAATTTAATATTATGTTAATGTTAATTAACGTAATACTTGTAAGGAATGTTAAGGTTATTCATATTGGACAATTTTTTGAGTTATAAGGATCGAGAATAAGCTTTATTAATTTATTGGAATTTAAAATTAAATAAAAGGATTAATTACAATTAAATGAATTAAATATTTAAAATAGGAATATAAATGAAATGTGAAAATATTAATGTAATGAATTTTGAATCCAATGTTAGTCTCATCTGTTTGATAATAATCAATCAAATAATAAAATGAAAAGTGAATTTAATAGAAATTTTTGGAAATTAAATTTATAATTTTCGAATTTAATGAAATTGAGGTAAATACCGAAATTTATAAATTTATCAACTCTAATTTGACAGTAAAATTGGTTTAAATCATTATAAATGATTGGGAAATAAAAAATGATAAGAATTGGCAATTATCGAATTGAAATTGAAAATTTGATTAAATTGACTAATTTTTTTATTTAATTAATATAAAAATAGCCATTTTGGCCACTGACTCGGATTTCGACGAAACAAGTTTCATCGGATCCGTAACGGTGAACTATTATAGGATTTCAAGTTTCGTGTCGATCGGACTTGTCGTTTGATTGTATGGGCTTGAAACGCCTTGAAATCAATTAAAATATTGATTTTAGCATAACTTCTTCATATGATGGAATTTGGACTTGAAACTTGTTCCATCACGTTCAAAATATTTAGAAACATCTATTTTGATAGATGGGTTGACCCATTTTCATTCCGGAGTCGAAATGGGCTTTTTAGGCCACTTTGGCGTTAGCGCGTAAATCTATATTATCCATCCATTCAAATGTCAACCCTGCCTCTATATATATCCTGCTATAAACCCTAGCAGCCTCTGTTCCTCATTTCTATACGTTCTATTCACATTCGCACTTCAATGGCAGACAAACCCTAATTCCAATTGCAATCCCAAATCAAATCCAAAGCTGAAATTTCAAACTCCACAATATATGCCAAATTTAATATCAATTCGAAGCTCTCGAAGAGCGTAACTCTGATCTGCAATTTGTTTTTCGAACTGGATCTCTGTTCATCCAGAAATTGAAGGTTTATTCTCGGTCGTTCGTCTTGTCACGATCGACTACAACCGATCGTCGATTGCTTGGTGTTGGGTTGTGAAGATTTGCAAGGGGATTTCATCTAGGTTGTTTATGGGGAAGATCATCGGTCAGATCATCATTGATTAAGCATCTAGGGTTTCGTCAAACCCAAACTGAAGCGCCAGCGGCTTACACTAGGGGAGGCGGCACCATGGTGGCGAGTGGAGGGGAGCTTGGCGAGGTCGTTGAAGGTGGCGCCGTGACCTACGGCGACGTGTAGGAGGGTGAAATCGGTGGTCAAATGTCAAGGTCAATGGCAAATGTTGGGTTCGAACTACTGTGTCATTCGCGTGGGAGAGAGAAGGCTCGTGTTGACGTGTACGCGTTTGATTATTTTCCATATATATTTTATTTTATTTTTATTTCAAAGTCAAGTGTTCTAATCGGTGAAACTTTCACATACGAGTTCGGAATCACGCGCGGTTTCTTTTCTTTGGATCGTTTTCAAATTTCGGGCATTTTGGCACTGGTTTAGATGGATTCTGAGACTGTCAAATTTTTGGGTTTAAATTTAATTTAAATTCAATTTAAATTCAAAAGGTGAGTGTTTTAACCCACTCACAACTTCTAAAAATTCTTATGTTTGTTTAATTTAATTTTGTTGTGATTATGCATTTATCTATGACTGTTTCGAATATTTTTCATCACCATCTCAGTTAACTGCGTTTATTTAATTAAATCGTTATTTAATTTATTATTGAATATAACTGCTAGTTAAATTCCTGTTATATATTGTAACGACCCCAATTTTGAATTAATATTAAATTGATATTTAATGTAAATTTTGGACAAATTTTCGAATAAAATTGGAATTTGACTTTGGAATTTGAAATTTGAATATTAAATTTGTACTTAGATTTTAAATAAATATATATATATACAGTAACACATTAGAGTAAAATAGAAAGTAATACATAAAAAAATAAACTATAACAACATGATAAAATGGAACTTCATTTCTATTCAAAGAAATACAAGACAATAAATATTAAGTTAAACAAATAAAAAAATAAAAGAAGGTGTGCCAGGCTTTGTGTAATTGTAGCTGTAAATAAGTATGCAAGCAAGAATATAAAACGAAGGAAAAGTAATTTATGCAGACTTGAGCAAACAATGCAGGTAGGAAATAAGTAAATGATAACAAAACAAACAAAAGTAAAAATATAGCAGACAGCAAAATATATTTAAAAATGTAACCTG
This sequence comes from Allium cepa, assembly GCA_030765085.1. NCBI lineage: Eukaryota > Viridiplantae > Streptophyta > Magnoliopsida > Asparagales > Amaryllidaceae > Allium > Allium cepa. The sequence continues at coordinate 783,428,139 of CM060940.1, read as the reverse complement.
GAAGCAAAACAAGAAACAAAAGAAATAACATATAAAGTAGAAACAAGAAAAAAAAAGATATAAGTAGGCAAGCACGGAAAACAAAGTATAAAGAAAAGAAAGAAGCCACCACTATCTTATCTCATATGGTACAGCCGAAGTAAGTAAATTAATATGGTACAACTAATTAATGCTAATACTCATCAGCCTCCAAATAAAAATATCCCTATCCAAATTTTTTGTATAAAATATAAACCATTGTACAACGAATTATATCATTTGTACCGTATTTCATTTCAGTTGAGAAATATAATATTTATCATCCTTACAACATCCTTAGCATCTCAGTCTTCGTTCACCATTATAAACTGAAGTTAAAGATCATTTTAAACTTAAAACAGTCAAACAATTATTCATCTTAAACCACCAAGCATAAAACAAAGAAGATAATAAAAATGCATCAACCTGGGGAAAAAATGAACAAATGAAAATGACAACGTCTTTGGCCCACTAAAACAAAATCACTTCAGCCGAAAACAAAAAGATATCAACCACCATATGTAGATTAAAACATCTGGAAAACAAAACATAAAGTACCAAAGTAATTAATGCAACATGCCTCCAATACATTTCGAACATGCTTATTGAATAAACAAAAATATCACGCTGTACCAAATAACATCACCTGTACAACTATCCTTTTATATGTATATACCTATACACCTTCTCCTTATTTATCAATTCTCCCTCTCAGTTCATTCATCAAGCCAAGTAAAACTGAAGTAAACAAAATAAAAACTAAAACAAAACTTCAACAAAATACAACTGCATTTAAACCAGAGATCAAGGGGGTTTCAGCTTGCATTTCTCAAGCCTGTGCAAAATTTAAGGGCTCTCTTATTATTTCTGGAAGAATAAGGTGAGTAACTTTTAAAAAAAATCTTAAGTCCCTGAATTAGTTGCTTATGTAGATCTAGAAAATGTGTATATATGTGATTGTGAAAATCTGTGTATGCCTGTAACTTTTGAAACTCTGTTCCTGTTGTTTTTTTTTAGACAGATGGGCAGACAAACCTTCATCTCTTGATCCAGCAACTGCTTGAACTTAGGATGTAAACAAATGTTGTTTGTTTGATTTTAGGCTAGGTGTTAAAAAATTTATTAAAGTTGAAACAACATGTAATTGTCTCTGGCAATCAAGAAAGATGAGTACAACTTTAAATAAGTTTAAAAACAAATTTCTTAATTTAAGAATCCAGGTATGTAAATTGAATCTATTTACTTAAACATGATTTTTAAAACAAAAATAAAAAATTTTAGATGTAGGGTGGATAAGCAGTTCGAGTTTGCCTGATTTTCTTTGTTTGGGAATTGCTGGTGACCCACTGGTTGGTGATGGTCGAAATTTGGTTTAGTGATAGAGGGACAAATGGGGGTTCGAGGAAAAATACTGGGATGGGGTTCAGATGATTAGGGAAACGACGGTGATGGTTTTCATTTTGTAAACCTAATTTTAGCTAGGTTGCATATTTCATTCACCATGCCTTCTCTTGTCGTTCGAGTGTAACGAGGTACTGGGTGAGGGTAGAAGAAGCGTCGACGATGGTGTGGCCGTGATTTCAGAACGTCCGGTGGACGAGGGGGCGAGGTCGGCGAAGTTTCAGGTTTGGATGGTGATGGGTCGAACGTTTCCGGTTTCAGTTCGTACGAACTCGATTTCGTTTTCGTCATTGATTTAAGGATCGGAGTGGTCAGGTGGTTTGTGTAGGTGATCGGCGACTTGTCAGTGGCCAGAGGAATGGTCAGAGGTGTAACATCCCGAAAATTATGAGTTTAAATTTTAGTAATGTATTTGAACTTTTTGAAATTTAAATCGAGAAGTTATAAAGAAATAAAATATGAACAAAATTTAGTGTTTTTAGTTAAAACTTTTAATAGAATTAAAGCAAATGTTGTAATAAAATCACATAGTTATTTAATGTTAATAACTAAAATAACTTTTCCTTTTAATAAAGTAAAATAATAAATTGTGGTAGATGAGCTTTTAATAGAAATAAAATTGTTAAAATAAGTTATGATAAATTTATAAAAATTTAAATCACATAATTATAATCTAACAAGTAAACAAATAAACTAAGATAACAAATTTTTATGAAGAAATATAAAACTGTAAAAGAAAACATACACTTTCATAAACCAATATGAAGACATAAGAAAAACAAAATTTTTAAACAAAACAACACATAAATATAAAAAGAAAACAAAACTCTTCCATTTAACAAAATAAAGAAGTACTTCCACAACTATAAAATAAGAAGGCTGTAACATGAAAAGGGGGCATGAACATTACACTACATGCTTCCAATAAATGCTTTCATTTAATGCCCTTTACTCTAGTAACCTCAAGCAAGATATCAACTGTAAATCAATGCTTCATTTAATGTTATTACTGCATAGCAGATCTAAAAGCATGGTTTAGTTTTTTTTTTATACTTCAACTTGTACTTGCTTTGGTAGACTCAGCCTATCCTTTCACCTGCACACTATCCTTCCTATATACATACACACATTCATATTTATTTCATCTCGTTCAAAACAAAGATAGTAAACAAAAGAAAACATCATATTTCATAAATTCAAAAGCATTCAAGTGAGCAAAACAGAAAATAAAAAGAAGTTAAAAAACCAAACCAGAGAGGAGATTCAGATCTGCAGTTCAAAGGAAACCCATACAGTCTCTGTTTCAACCATATAAAGGTGAGTAAACTTTTGATTCTTTCACAATCTTATTGCTGTGTAAATTCTTGGATAATATAGTAGAATTAATCATTAGGTTGCAGGCAAGAATTTTGAGTAAGTGAATTAATGTTGCCCTGTGTATGCTTGCACGAGAAAGTAACTCCCTGATTAGCTTCAGGATTAAATAAAAAAAAATGTGTTGCTAAACCCTATACATTCCTTTATAAATACTCATGCATAGTTGCTTTATTTCTTTTAAACAAATTTTAGCAAAGCATGAAAACTAACAAAAGCAAGCATTTATTTTGTAAATTCAAAGCTCAGTATACAACCAAACCAAAAAAAAAGATATAAACTGTTTCTTTTTCAAAGCAGAAGCCTCTCTGTTTCATATTTCAAAGTGAGCAAACCCACTTTTATTTGCCTGTGCTCAGTGATATTGTTTTGATGATGCTCTTGAATGATGATTAATATGCATGCATGTTGTTTTATGTATGTACATATGAGTATGAAATTGATAGTATGTATGATACACAGTGATAGGTTATGTGTTAACAGGCTTCAGAATTTGTTTTAAAACTTAAAACTTTCCCCCAAATCTTTGGAATACTTTTAGGCATCAATATGATAGGTTTGTTAAAGTGAGATCCAAGCTTTAAATATATTTCTAGTGGAGATTGGAAGAGAAAAATATATATATCTTACTGAGGAAGAAAAATATACAGTAGAACTTGAAATTTCATAAAATTCGAATGTTTAGAAATTTTAATTCAATGGCACGATATAATTTCTCTTCAAAAACCATGATTTTTAAAACAAAAATCTAGATTTTTAACTTGATTGATCGAGCGGCATTTCGAGTTGAACGGAAATTCAACTGGTGGCAAATTCCGGTGACCTCGAGATCGTATGATCTCGAGCTTGGTGTCAGGGATAGCTTGAACGCTGATGGTCACCAGAAAAATGGCAACAACATTTTTAAATCATCAGAGAAGCTATACGAGGAGGATATAGGGTTTGTGGGCAGGTTTGGGTTGCCTGCGTTTTCGAGCAAACCGCTTCTTCGTCGAGGGGTCTGAGATGATCGGTCATGGGGGGTAAGGGTCAGGGGTCATTGTGGCAACTATGGACGAAGTTGTTCGGTTTCTGGCGGCGTCAGGCATTGGGGCGAGGCAATTGTTTAAGGGTTGTTCGTTCAAGCTTTTGGGTTTGAGAACGAGATTTTGAAATTGTGATTTGTTCGAACTTGTGAGTGTTTGAGAGGCACGAGGACGTCGTCGATGACGTGTGGACGACCAGAAGTTCGACCGGAGGAGGCGATTCCAGTTGTGCACGTATATGTGCACGAGTTGATGATCAGGAAGGTTATAGCCTGAAGCGTTTCAGGTTTGTTTCCTTATGGGTTGTACTCGAAGAACGACTCGGGGAAAACTGGGCAGAACTCGAAGGGAGACTCGGGAAATTTCAGGGTTTTGTCGTGACAAAATTTGGACTTAAAAAATTTTGAAAAATTTTATTACTCGGGTAGCTTTGGGGTGAAACTCGAAGCAGGAAGCGGTTGAACTCGAGCGTGACTCGGGGGAGCCTCGGGTTGGCCGCCTGAAAGAACATATTCAGTTTGAAGTTGTAGAAAACTTAAGTTTAAACAATTTTTATAAGCATTCTTTATGAAATGAGGATTGTTTGTTAATGGAATGTGGAGTTAACTAAATAATAATTAAATCTTAATTTATTTAATTTTGATACATCATTTATAAAGTCATAAATAATAAATAATATAATTTAAAAGAAAATTAAAATATAATGTTGTTTATAACTAAATTTTTAACTTATTGAGGTGAATTATTGAACGTGGTTTAAAAGAGATAATCAAAGCAATTTAAATTATCCTTTGGTTCATTTAAACAATTAATGATTAGTTAATATAATCCCTTAAGAAAAAAAAATTATCTAGTAAATTAATTAATATTAAAGTTTTTAAATTAAAAGATAATTAAGATTTAATAAATTAATAATTAAGATAAATTGTTTTTGAAATAAATAAATAAGTGATAAATTTATGAAAATGATTAAGATCTAATCAACTGTAATTAATTGTAAGTAATCATTGATTTAAGATTTCTAAAGAAAGTAACTATGTAATAAATAAAACTAAACCATATGATTTATTTATCCAAATTAAAGATGCTTTGATTGTTCTTGATTGTTGTATGTTGGATTGATATTCCGGTAGTTGATATGATGCTATGTGACATTGAATATTTTGAGCTGAGCTGTGATATTGGTATTACTACTGTATGATTTAAAAAAAAAACCCTGTTGTCCGTAAAACGACATTTAAACTTCGATGCGACAGGGAATCGGATTTCAGTTGGTTATCCGAAACCCACATCGAACCTGTGAATATTTGTGAATGGCATCCACATGTTTTAAAATTTGACACTCACTATTCGAATTAGCCGGGAAAGGACCTTTGTGTCATATAACCCATTTCGAATATGTGATTCGATGTTATGGATAGCAATTGAAGACCGGCATTGAAGACCGGGTATTTGCGAGAGTGATAGGATAACCTGTCGATTGACTCTGCACCGAGTTGCTCCGGTATAGAGTTCTCCATATGTGATGGGGAATCCGATCAGGATTGTGGATATCCGGATTGCAAGGACTTCTTTGGAAGTGCCTTCGGTTCTGTTCGAGCCCGGAACAGACTTGTATGGATTGTATGTCTGACATTACAAATTGAGATATTAAGCTGATTTCTTTCAAATATATTTCTGTTAGTGGCGGAGAATTTATTCTCTTAGCTTAACACCCTTCTCTGAGACGTACGAGCTCAGAGGTTATATAGTTGTAGGTTATCAGCAATATATTCCCAATTTGGTAATGTGACATGCTGAGTGTAGCTGTGAAATGATCATTGTGTTGATCATTTGTGATAGGATCATTCGTTTGATCGTCTATCTTGGTGATCATTTCTATGATCATTTGTTGACCCAAAGCACAGCTTTTGTATAAAGCGTGGCTTTGTGGACGAGACTTCGTCGGACCTCACACCCCGAAATGGTCGAAACAGGAAAGATGCGGCAAGGTTATTGGGGGTAGCACCCCTTAGGGTATGTGCATTTCCTTCTGGATAGAAGTGGTATCATGGTATGGAGCCCAGATACTTAACTTATGTTGATATCGCAGATATATATATATATATATATATATATATATATATATATATATATGATTTTGTGATTTGCTGCTGGGGCCCCGGTTAATGGTTGGTTACAGCCGGGAGATGGCATACTCGTGTCAGTAGTTACCCAGTTAGGGGTAACCCGGCCTTGTGTTGGCAGAGATCCGGTTTGGTTCTCAGGGACGTCCTTCCAGAGGTGTTCTCATGTGGCAATGGGAAGTTCCTTGGCCTGACCATTTGTTGGAAATCCAAAGAAACAATACGAAACCCTGTACGGTTTTAGTTGTATAACCTGTCATGCAGCTTGGCGGTAACCTTCCACAAAACATGGTAGCTATAGTAGGCATACGATAATGGTCGTACGTTGGCTAAGATTAATATTCTATTTTCGAAATGATTTACTTCACTATGCACTAGTATAATATCAAAGAATTCTTTTCCTCGTACCAAGCATATTTAACTATCATAAGAAGAAATCTCCTCCAATTCTGCGTTTGCATTGTGTGTGTGGCGGGAGGTCTTATGGTAGTTCCATTTTTAAAAGCATTCCGAAAATTCTTTTATAAATCTTGTTTTTATCTAAATGCAACTGTTTTTTGGTTTACTCACAAGTGGTATCAGAGCTGTTGGTTGAGTAAGAACTTTAGCTACGGAGTATAACACATTAGATGGCTCATTAGAGATAGGAAGAAGTATACCCTAGAATGAGTATAACCAAGACTGAAACTTTAAAAAATTTCTTAGTCTGTTTCTTTTTACTGCTGATATTCCTTAAGATATCTCGTCCGTATATCTAAATCAATTTTCTTACTAATCTCAGATAGTGAAAATGAGTGGACGTAGAGGAAGAGCTAGGGGTCAAGGCAATGCCACAGCACCAAATCAAATTCCCCCAGCCGCAGAAGCAGTAATAGAAATTCAGCAGCAGCCGGACTTGGCTGATTTATATAAGAAGTTCGAAAAGCTTGGTGGCAAACTGTTCATTGGCAAAGAGTCAATTATTGACGCTCAAGCTTGGGTAAGATCGTGTGAAAAGATTTTTAAAGGGCTAAAACTGCAGGATGAGCAGAAAAGACTTATAGCTTCTTGGCAACTCCAAGGAGAAGCTTCAGCTTGGTGGGAAACCATCATTATAGATGAACCCGAGGAAGAATTTACTTGGGATCGTTTTAAAGAAGTGTTTGAGAAACGTTACATGCCATCGGCGGGAGTTTCCAGAATGTATCAGGAATTTCTGGATTTGAAGCAACGAAGTTTGTCGTTTGAAGAATATTTGAATAAATTCAGCGAACTATCTCGGTTTGGCCCGGAATTGCTAAACACACCTCTTAAGAAAAACGAAAGGTTTATCCGTGGTATGAACTAGAAATATCATGGAAGAATGACGGGTCATGTTAAAGAATCTTTTTTGGATTTAGTAGATATGGGTTACAGATACGCTACCCTTGATATACAAGAAGCAACTGTGGAGAAAGGTAATTCAGGTAGTCAAAATTTTAAAAAGCGAAAATTTGGAGGCAAGAAACCTTGGCAAGGCAATGAGAAGAAGAGGAGCATTCAAGGAAGCGCAGTAGAAAATGTCACTTGTTACAACTGCAAAGAGAAGGGCCACTATTCAAATGACTGCCCAAAACCGAAGAAGCCAGCTAAAGAATGTTACAATTGTCACAAACCGGGACATTTAGTTAAAGATTGCCCAGTGATGAAGCCAGCGCAGGTGGCAAAAGTCTATGCAATTAAGAAGGACCCCTCATCTTCAAAACCTGATAAAGGGAAAAGTGTTTTGGAAGGTAATCTTACTATTAATAATAGAACTGTTAGAGTTTTATTTGATACAGGAGCTTCACATAGCTTTATCTCCCAACAAACCGTAAATGAATTGGGACTTGAAACTAAATTTGCTAACGATCTTATTTGCGTGAAAAATCCGGTTGGAGGTCCCGCAAATCTTTGTTCATATTGTAAGAGAGTTCCTATTTCATATGCTAGCTATAAATTTCCTATCAACCTTTATGTCCTCGAATTTGACGAATTTGAAATCTTACTCGGTATGAACTGGTTATCGAGATACGAAGCTATATTGGAGTGTAGTAAGCGGACAGTTTTAATCAAAACGAGTTTTGGAAATTTTATTGAAATCTCTTGTGAGAATCCAAGTCCAAGGAGTGACAGATTGATGTATACTTTGGGAAATCTTGAACCCACTTTGCAGTCTATACCCGTTGTTCGGGATTTTTCCGACGTATTTGAAGAAGTGAAATCTTTACCTCCTCATCGAGAAATAGAATTCCAAATCGATCTTATACCTAATACTCGTCCTGTTGTTCACGCAAGTCGCAGGATGGAACCCAGAGAAAAGATTGAATTGGTTCATCAAACTGATGAGTTACGAGCAAAAGGATTAATTCGATCAAGTGTTTCTGAATGGGGTTCAGCCGTCGTATTTGTTGCTAAATCAGACGGATCTTTGAGATTGTGTGTAAATTACCGCGATCTAAATAAACAAACTCTCAAGAATAAATTCCCTCTACCAAGAATTGATGATCTATTCGACCAACTTCATGGCGCTCGTTTCTTTTCAAAAATGGATCTAGCCCAAGGATTCCATCAACTACGAATCGCCGAAGATTGTGTACATCTGACCGCTTTCAGAGGTTCGGATATGTTCTATGAATGGTTAGTTATGCCTTTCGGGCTAACCAATGCTCCAGCTTACTTCATAGATCTTATGACTCGTGTGTTTCGGGAAGTTCTGAATAAATTTGTGCTTGTATTCATTGATGATATTTTGATCTATTCTAAGACTAAAGAAGAGCATGCCGAGCATCTTAAAATCGTATTGGAAATATTGAGGAGAAGTGTTCTATTTGCAAAATTTTCCAAATGCCACTTTTGGGTCAATGAAGTCAAATTCCTTGGCCATATTGTTAATGAAGAAGGAATTTCGGTAGATCCTAGCAAAATTTCCGCTATTCTTGATTGGAAACAACCCACCACTCCAAGAGAAGTTCGAAGCTTTTTGGGTTTAGCAGGCTATTACCGGAAATTCGTTCAAGATTTTTCTAAGTTGGCTAGTCCGCTGACTAAGTTAACAATGAAAAATGCAAAGTTCATTTGGACTCCAGAATGTAAAGAAGTTTTTCAAGAGTTAAAAAAAAGAGATTGACCACTGCTCCTGTTCTCACTATTGTTAATGGGAACCAAGGCTTATCTGTCTATACTGATGCATGTGGTGAAGGGGTAGGTGCAGTATTAATGCAAAATGGAAAGGTGGTTGCCTACGCAAGTAGACAATTACGTCCGCATGAGAAAAACTACCCGATGCACGATTTGGAACTTTTGGCTGTTGTTTTTGCTATGAAAATATGGCGACATTATCTTCTGGGTAAGAATCTTTTCAGCTTTCTTAACAATTTATGAACTAGCTTAACCAAAGAAATATATCTAATAAACTCTTTTTGTTTTAGGTGAAAAATTTGAATTATTCACCGACCATAAATCTTTGAAATATCTTTTCACCCAGAAGGATCTGAATCTGCGATAATAACGTTGGTTGGAATTTCTAGCATCATATGACCTAGATATCCAATATACTCCGGGAAAAGCCAATGTGGTTGCGGATGCTTTAAGCAGAAGACATGCTGCTCTCGCATATCTTGTTATCACTCCTACTCTCCTTGAGAAGATCGCAAGCAAACAAACCGAAGACAAATTTCTTCGAGAAATGCGTAGAAGAATAGATCGGGGAGAGGATACTACTTTTGAAATAGATAATAGAGAAGTTATAAGATTAAAAGGCAGGATTTGTGTCCCTGACATTCCAGAACTGAAACGTGAAGTATTGGATGAATGCCACAAGTCCAAATTCAACATCCATCCAGGAGTCAATAAAATGTATCGAGATGTTAAAAGAACATTCTGGTGGAAAACGATGAAGAGAGACATATCTATTTATGTGAGTCGCTGTGCTACTTGTCAGCAAATCAAGAGCGACCAAAAGAAAGTGGCCGGTTTACTTCAACCTTTGGAAGTACCGAAATGGAAGTGGGATCAGGTATCGATGGATTTCATCGACGGACTGCCACGAACCAAGAAAGGCAATGAAGCGATTTGGGTTATTATGGATCGTCTAACCAAAAATGCTCATTTCATTCCAGTTAAATCTACTCGGACTGCGGCAAGCTTGGCAGGTATATATATAAAGGAAATTGTTCGCCTCCATGGTATTCCCAGTAGTATAGTGAGTGATCGTGATCCGATCTTCACTAGTAGATTTTGGGAAGCATTTCAGGACGCATTGGGAACGAAATTAAATTTCAGCACTGCTTATCACCCACAATCTGATGGGCAGACTGAAAGGGTCAATCGAATATTAGAAGACCTACTGCGTGCTTGTGTTCATGATTTTGGTGGTTCTTGGGAGGACCATTTGCATCTGGTTGAATTCTCTTATAACAACAGTTATCAGGCCAGTATAGAAATGGCTCCTTTCGAAGCTTTATATGGTCGTCCGTGTCGATCACCTACATGCTGGATCGAATCAGGTGATAGACTTGTTCTTGGACCGGATATGATAAAAGAAGCCACTGAGAAGGTAGACTTTATTCGAAAGAAGTTATTAACTGCCCAAAGCCGTCACAAGAGCTATTATGACCGACGAAGGAGAAATTTGGAATTTCAAGTTGGAGATTCTGTATTCCTAAAAGTATCTCCGATGCGGGGTGTATTGAGATTCGGGAAAACTGGAAAGTTGGCACCGCGTTATATTGGTCCTTTTCCTATTCTGGAAAGGATTGGTTCTCTAGCATATAGAGTGCAGTTACCCAGCTGGTTGTCTGGCGTACATGATGTGTTCCATATTTCTAACCTTCGGAAATATGTGCACGATCCAGATGATATAATTGAAGAAGCTGCTCAGCAGGATCTTGAAATCACTCCCAACTTGGCAGTTAGAAGGGAACCGATAAAAATTATAGATCGTGATGAGAAGCGATTGAGGAACAAAATTGTGAAGCTGGTCAAAGTTCAATGGAGTAGCGATCCAAAGGACTGTACTTGGGAGACCGAAGATAATATGAAGAAATCATATCCCAAATGCAGAATTGACATATCGACTTAAAACTGTAAGTCATTTCCTTATTTATAAATTCGTCTGTTCTTTGTTTATGTTCTCTCTCTTTCAATTTCGAGGACGAAATTTTCTTAAGGAAGGGATATTGTAACATCCCGAAAATTATGAGTTTAAATTTTAGTAATGTATTTGAACTTTTTGAAATTTAAATCGAGAAGTTATAAAGAAATAAAATATGAACAAAATTTAGTGTTTTTAGTTAAAACTTTTAATAGAATTAAAACAAATATTGTAATAAAATCACATAGTTATTTAATGTTAATAACTAAAACAACTTTTCCTTTTAATAAAGTAAAATAATAAATTGTGGTAGATGAGCTTTTAATAGAAATAAAATTGTTAAAATAAGTTATGATAAATTTATAAAAATTTAAATCACATAATTATAATCTAACAAGTAAACAAATAAACTAAGATAACAAATTTTTATGAAGAAATATAAAACTGTAAAAGAAAACATACACTTTCATAAACCAATATGAAGACATAAGAAAAACAAAATTTTTAAACAAAACAACACATAAATATAAAAAGAAAACAAAACTCTTCCATTTAACAAAATAAAGAAGTACTTCCACAACTATAAAATAAGAAGGCTGTAACATGAAAAGGGGGCATGAACATTACACTACATGCTTCCAATAAATGCTTTCATTTAATGCCCTTTACTCTAGTAACCTCAAGCAAGATATCAACTGTAAATCAATTCTTCATTTAATGTTATTACTGCATAGAAGATCTAAAAGCATGGTTTAGTTTTTTTTTTATATACTTCAACTTGTACTTGCTTTGGTAGACTCAGCCTATCCTTTCACCTGCACACTATCCTTCCTATATACATACACACATTCATATTTATTTCATCTCGTTCAAAACAAAGATAGTAAACAAAAGAAAACATCATATTTCATAAATTCAAAAGCATTCAAGTGAGCAAAACAGAAAATAAAAAGAAGTTAAAAAACCAAACCAGAGAGGAGATTCAGATCTGCAGTTCAAAGGAAACCCATACAGTCTCTGTTTCAACCATATAAAGGTGAGTAAACTTTTGATTCTTTCACAATCTTATTGCTGTGTAAATTCTTGGATAATATAGTAGAATTAATCATTAGGTTGCAGGCAAGAATTTTGAGTAAGTGAATTAATGTTGCCCTGTGTATGCTTGCACGAGAAAGTAACTCCCTGATTAGCTTCAGGATTAAATAAAAAAAAATGTGTTGCTAAACCTTATACATTCCTTTATAAATACTCATGCATAGTTGCTTTATTTCTTTTAAACAAATTTTAGCAAAGCATGAAAACTAACAAAAGCAAGCATTTATTTTGTAAATTCAAAGCTCAGTATACAACCAAACAAAAAAAAAAGATATAAACTGTTTCTTTTTCAAAGCAGAAGCCTCTCTGTTTCATATTTCAAAGTGAGCAAACCCACTTTTATTTGCCTGTACTCAGTGATATTGTTTTGATGATGCTCTTGAATGATGGTTAATATGCATGCATGTTGTTTTATGTATGTACATATGAGTATGAAATTGATAGTATGTATGATACACAGTGATAGGTTATGTGTTAACAGGCTTCAGAATTTGTTTTAAAACTTAAAACTTTCCCCCAAATCTTTGGAATACTTTTAGGCATCAATATGATAGGTTTGTTAAAGTGAGATCCAAGCTTTAAATATATTTCTAGTAGAGATTGGAAGAGAAAAATATATATATCTTACTGAGGAAGAAAAATATACAGTAGAACTTGAAATTTCATAAAATTCGAATGTTTAGAAATTTTGATTCAATGGCACGATATAATTTCTCTTCAAAAACCATGATTTTTAAAACAAAAATCTAGATTTTTAACTTGATTGATCGAGCGGCATTTCGAGTTGAACGGAAATTCAACTGGTGGCAAATTCCGGTGACCTCGAGATCGTATGATCTCGAGCTTGGTGTCAGGGATAGCTTGAACACTGATGGTCACCAGAAAAATGGCAACAACATTTTTAAATCATCAGAGAAGCTATACGAGGAGGATATAGGGTTTGTGGGGAGGTTTGGGTTGCCTGCGTTTTCGAGCAAACCGCTTCTTCGTCGAGGGGTCTGAGATGATCGGTCATGGGGGGTAAGGGTCAGGGGTCATTGTGGCAACTATGGACGAAGTTGTTCGGTTTCTGGCGGCATCAGGCATTGGGGCGAGGCAATTGTTTAAGGGTTGTTCGTTCAAGCTTTTGGGTTTGAGAACGAGATTTTGAAATTGTGATTTGTTCGAACTTGTGAGTGTTTGAGAGGCATGAGCACGTCGTCGATGACGTGTGGACGACCAGAAGTTCGACCGGAGGAGGCGATTCCAGTTGTGCACGTATGTGCACGAGTTGATGATCAGGAAGGTTATAGCCTGAAGCGTTTCAGGTTTGTTTTCTTATGGGTTGTACTCGAAGAACGACTCGAGGAAAACTGGGCAGAACTCGAAGGGAGACTCGGGAAATTTCAGGGTTTTGTCGTGACAAAATTTGGACTTAACAAATTTTGAAAAATTTTATTACTCGGGTAGCTTTGGGGTGAAACTCGAAGCAGGAAGCGGTTGAACTCGAGCGTGACTCGGGGGAGCCTCGGGTTGGCCGCCTGAAAGAACATATTCAGTTTGAAGTTGTAGAAAACTTAAGTTTAAACAATTTTTATAAGCATTCTTTATGAAATGAGGATTGTTTGTTAATGGAATGTGGAGTTAACTAAATAATAATTAAATCTTAATTTATTTAATTTTGATACATCATTTATAAAGTCATAAATAATAAATAATATAATTTAAAAGAAAATTAAAATATAATGTTGTTTATAACTAAATTTTTAACTTATTGAGGTGAATTATTGAACGTGGTTTAAAAGAGATAATCAAAGCAATTTAAATTATCCTTTGGTTCATTTAAACAATTAATGATTAGTTAATATGATCCCTTAAGAAAAAAAAATTATCTAGTAAATTAATTAATATTAAAGTTTTTAAATTAAAAGATAATTAAGATCTAATAAATTAATAATTAAGATAAATTGTTTTTTAAATAAATAAATAAGTGATAAATTTATGAAAATGATTAAGATCTAATCAACTGTAATTAATTGTAAGTAATCATTGATTTAAGATTTCTAAAGGAAGTAACTATGTAATAAATAAAACTAAACCATATGATTTATTTATCCAAATTAAAGATGCTTTGATTGTTCTTGATTGCTGTATGTTGGATTGATATTCCGGTAGTTGATATGATGCTATGTGACATTGAATATTTTGAGCTGAGCTGTGATATTGGTATTACTACTGTATGATTTAAAAAAACACCCTGTTGTCCGTAAAACGGCATTTAAACTTCGATGCGACAGGGAATCGGATTTCAGTTGGTTATCCGAAACCCACATCGAACCTGTGAATATTTGTGAATGGCATCCACATGTTTTAAAATTTGACACTCACTATTCGAATTAGCCGGGAAAGGACCTTTGTGTCATATAACCCATTTCGAATATGTGATTCGACGTTATGGATAGCAATTGAAGACCGGTGTTGAAGACCGGGTATTTGCAAGAGCGATAGGATAACCTGTCGATTGACTCTGCACCGAGTTGCTCCGGTATAGAGTTCTCCAAATGTGATGGGGAATCCGATCAGGATTGTGGATATCCAGATTGCAAGGACTTCTTTGGAAGTGCCTTCGGTTCTGTTCGAGCCCGGAACAGACTTGTATGGATCGTATGTATGACATTACAAATTGAGATATTAAGCTGATTTCTTTCAAATATATTTCTGTTGGTGGCGGAGAATTTATTCTCTTAGCTTAACACCCTTCTCTGAGACGTACGAGCTCATAGGTTATATAGTTGAAGGTTATCAGCAGTATATTCCCAATTTGGTAATGTGACATGCTGAGTGTAGCTGTGAAATGATCATTGTGTTGATCATTTGTGATAGGATCATTCGTTTGATCGTCTATCTTGGTGATCATTTCTATGATCATTTGTTGACCCAAAGCACAGCTTTTGTATAAAGCGTGGCTTTGTCGACGAGACTTCGTCGGACCTCACACCCCGAAATGGTCGAAACAGGAAAGATGAGGCAAGGTTATTGGGGGTAGCACCCCTTAGGGTATGTGAATTTCCTTCTGGATAGAAGTGGTATCATGGTATGGAGCCCAGATACTTAACTTATGTTGATATCGCAGATATATATATATATATATATATATATATGATTTTGTGATTTGTTGCTGGGGCCCCGGTTAAAGGTTGGTTACAACCGGGAGATGGCATACTCGTGTCAGTAGTTACCCAGTTAGGGGTAACCCGGCCTTGTGTTGGCAGAGATCCGGTTTGGTTCTCAGGGACGTCCTTCCAGAGGTGTTCTCATGTGGCAATGGGAAGTTCCTTGGCCTGACCATTTGTTGGAAATCCAAAGAAACAATACGAAACCCTGTACGGTTTTAGTTGTATAACCTGTCATGCAGCGTGGCGGTAACCTTCCACAAAACATGGTAGATATAGTAGGCATACGATAATGGTCGTACGTTGGCTAAGATTAATATTCTATTTTCGAAATGATTTACTTCACTATGCACTAGTATAATATCAAAGAATTCTTTTCCTCGTACCAAGCATATTTAACTATCATAAGAAGAAATCTCCTCCAATTCTGCGTTTGCATTGTGTGTGTGGCGGGAGGTCTTATGGTAGTACCATCTTTAAAAGCATTCCGAAAATTCTTTTATAAATCTTGTTTTTATCTAAATGCAACTGTTTTTGGTTTACTCATACCAGTCCCATGACTGATCCGGAGTTTATTGTTTTCTTTCCTAAACTCTGGTTGCCCATTATTTCCACAGGGCAGCCTAGTAGCAGGTTTCTGTATTTTGGAGTAGCAGTATTTTGGAGCTCTCTTCTTGGAGCTATCTTAGGAGCTTTTGGAGATTACAGGTGTTTAGCTTTTGGGAGTTCGTAATCATCTCTCTCATTTGAGAACTTTTGGATATATGTTCACTGTTGTATTATCATGATGTTGTATTTGGAGTTGTAGTGTATGTATTATGTACTCTGTTGCAGTATGGATATTATGTTGATGTTGTAACAGTGATGTTATTTATGATATTGATTCTGTTCCGCTGTTTTATATTCATCTAATTGTTTTTATAAGCTCCGGCTATGCAAATTTGGTGTTGTTTATCGAACATCGAGTTTGGGTCGTCACAAGAGGGCATTGGATGGCCAGTGCACGTGCACGAGGTGTCGCGTGTATCTGATAATAAGAAGGAGAAGTTCTGGAATTTGTATAGTGGGGAAGCAGCAGGGTGAACTCGCGTGTTTGTCTCGAAGTTGTATTCGAGATTTTGGATGTTAGACTCGAAGCAAGTTTGAGTTTTCTCGGGTCAAATGTTGCTACAGGTTTTGAAAAAAAAAACCTGACAGTAAATCCAAATTTAAAGAAAATTTAAAATGATTTAAGGAATGCGAGATAGTTTTAAAGGCTAGTTCAAATCTAGATAAAGCTGGATTTAAAATCGATTTAAATTTTAAAAGTTTTCAAATAGTTAAAAGAGGGTTTCAGGTTTAGAAACAAACCTGACAGTTTTCAGGTTTTAAAAAATTTTAATTTAAAAATCTGGGAACAAAAATTTAAACTGAGTTTAAATCAACTTTTGAATCTTGAAGTTTCGAAATGAATTTGGATTTCAAAGTTAAAGACAAATTTTAAATCAAATGTTGAATCCAGATCTGGGAATTAAAAATCTGAATTGTTTTATGACATGTTTAAATCAAATAGCCTGTAATTTGTTTTCAAATAAATATTTGAATTGGATTTTGATAAAGTTCTTGTGTAATTGAATTTTGAATGGTAAGTTAGATAATTTGTTTTAATTTGAGTTTGCATGATAAAAAAAAGTGATGTATTTTAAAGCTTAAATTTTAATTAAAAATTTATGTAATTTGGTTAAAACTTCTCTTATATAGGTCTACAAGTTGATATGTAAATTTAGTTAATGCTTATCTTTGTAAAACTTAAATCCAAAATGAAATTTGAATCTAAATTTGAAATGTAATGTTTTAAATACACTTTAATATAAATGAAGTCATTAACATAGAAATGAATTACCTTAGAAATAATTAAAATGATTTAAAGATTTAATGAATAAGATAATTAAGGGATGACTTAATTATTTAATTTATAAATTAATGATTTAGATTAATTTATAATTAGATATTAATTCGGAAAGTAATTAAAGGATTGTTATTTGTTAATGATGGTCATTAACTAAGAATCTTTTAAATAATTAATTTATGGGATTAATTGTAACAATTAATTAGACTAATTAATTTATGATAATCACTTATGAAATTGAGTAAGTGTAATCACTTGTTAGTAAGAATTTAAAGGTTTAATTTCTTAAAAGGATAAATTAAGGGTTTATTTTATTTTGTAATTAGTTTAAAGGTTAACTTAATTAATATGATTAATTAAGAATAATTTAATTAATTACGGTGATTGATTAATTAATTTATATCAAATGATTTGTAATTAATAAATCAGGATTGGATAATAAGTGCATAAGTAATAAATTTAAATTGGAAATAAATTGAATTGATTAGGATTAAACGATTAATTTATCCCGCTTATAAATGATTACTAAATGCTTGACCTTACTTATGAATGATTGTATTGTACGAGATGCCTTGAATTGATTGCCTGATCTGATTTGTGGTAGTTTGTTCTGTGGATTGAGCTGTGAATGATTTATTTATTTATTTAAATCTATATATTATTTTTGAATCTGTGAATAGACTATAAGCGTTACATTTTATATCGCTTATCAACTATATTTCTATGTTTTAATCTGTAATGATGATGTTGCACCATTATGTTAAACCCCTGGACCACACCATACACACACAAATATTGGTTTCACGAGGAAATTGATTAAGTCACAGATTTTTGAAACGATTTTTAAATAAACCATTTGAATTCAAATGTTTTTGAAATGAAATCGGGTTAAAGTGAAAAGCTTTTGAAATGGAATTTCAAAGATGAAATTTGTTTTTTGAATAACTTGATTAAGTTTTGGAATTTAAATATTTTGATTTAAATATGAATTCAATACTTGAAATTGAATTCTATGATTTGAAACTTGGGATTAACGATATTATACTAGTTATATAGGAATCAAACCATTTTTAGAGTATTGTTCTTTTGGGAATTTGAATTAACCCAAAGATTGTAACTTGTATAAATGAAATCGGGTTTTTCCGAAATAAGACTGTTGTTTCTAAATGATAAAAAGCTTTCATAGGAGAAATTAATTTCAAATTGTATTAAAGGGATTTTCAGTTTAAACTGGAATAGTTTTCCAAGTTATAAATGAATATTTGGAAACGAGTTTTTGAAAGAGAATATTTGGGAAGATTTGAAAGCTATGAAACAAATCTTTGATTTAAAGATTTAATGAATAAATCCAATTGAAATAGAAATTGTTTTGAAATTCTATGAATGGATCTTTTTGAAACTGGGTGAACTTTGTGAAATAAATCTTTTTGTTTAAAAGATTTGAAATGGTAATTTGTTAAAACCATTTGAAAGAAAGTTTTGAATTATTAGGTTGTGACTTAATTGAAATCCCATGTCCATATGTTTTAAATATTGCTCTCACTATTCGGGTTAGCCGGGAAAGGACCTTTGTGTCGTATAACCCATTCTGAATATGTAATTCGATGTTATGGATAGCATGTAAAGACCGGTGGTGAACACCGGATATTTTCGAAAACGAAAGGGTTTCTTGTCGATTGTCTCTGCACTGGCCGATCCCCGGTATAGAGATCTCCATATATGATGGGAAATCCAGACGTGATTAGGGATTATCCGGATTGCAAGGACTTCTTTGGAAGTGCCTTCGGTTCTGTTCGAACCCAGAACAGACTTGTATGGATTGTATGTCTGGCATTACATTTTGAGATATAAAGCAGATTTCTTTCAAATACATAACTGTTGGTGGCGGAGAATTTATTCTCTTAGCTTAACACCCTTCTCTGAGACATACGAGCTCAGATGTTATGTAGTTGAAGGTTATCAGCGATATATTCCTAATTTGGTAATGTGGCATGCTGAGTGATGCTGATCATTTGTTAATCAAAGCGTGGCTTTTGTAAAAGGCGTAGCTTTGTGGACGAGACTTCGTCTAACCTCACACCCCGAAATGGTCGAAACAGGAAAGATGCAGCAGGGTTATTGGGGGTAGCACCCCTTAGGGTATGTGCATTTCCTTCTAGATAGAAGTAGTATCATGGTATGGAGCCCAGATAATTAACTTATGTTGATATCGCAGATATATATATATATTATTTTGTGATTTGTTGCTGGGGCCCTGGTTAAAGGTTGGTTACAACCGGAAGATGGCATACTCGTGTCAGTAGTTACCCAGTTAGGGGTAACCCGGCCTTGTGTTGGCAGAGATCCGGTTTGGTTCTCGGGGACGTCCTTCCAGAGGCGTTCTCATGTGGAAATGGGAAGTTCCTTGGCCTGACCATTTGTTGGAAATCCAAAGAAACAATACGAACCTTTACCATTGCAAATTGTAGAACCTGCCTCCTCAGAAGGTAGCTATAGCGGGCATAATATAATGGTACCTATGTTGGCTAAGATTTATATTCTACTTTCGAAATGTTTTCTACATTATGCACTAATAATAATAATCAAATGATTTGATTTTGTGTAGTAAGCATCTTTGACTAACATAAGAAGAAATCTCCTCCAAGTCTGTGTTTGCATTGTGTGTGTGGTGGGAGGTCTTATGGTAGTTACATTTTCAAAAAGCATCGCGAATTGACTTTAAAAATCTTTTGTTGATTGTTTTGAAAGATAAACTGTTTTTGTTGCTCACACCAGTCCCACGACTGATCCGGAGTTTATTGTTTCTTTCCTAAACTCTGGGTGCTCAAAATTTTCTACACGGGCAGCCTAGAGTTGGGTTTTCAGATAGTCAGGTTTAGTAGATTATCTGGAGTTAGTTCAGTCTTTGGATCAGGACTGCACTTGCTTAGCTTGGTGCATCATGATGATTGGTTCTCGCTATTTCTGGACTGGTGCCTTGGATTTCTCTTTTGAAGACTATTTTGGAGATTATCCGCTGCTGGTGTTATCGTTTTCTTTTCCGCTGCTATTTCTTGTATCATATCTCTGATGTATATTGATATTCATTGTATCACTCTGTTGTATTAGATATTGTATCTGTGTTGTATATCATTGTATTATTCTTTTATTTCCGCTGTGTTATTTACTTGATGTTGTTATAAGCTCCGGCGAATCGGATTTGAACGGTCGAATCTACGGCATTCAAATACGATTTGAAGTATGGATGTCGATTTTCGAGCGCGAAAAATCCGTTCATCACATTTGGTATCAGAGCTAAGGTTGAACTTTAGCTCAGGAGTGTAACACATTAAGTAGCTCATTAGAGATAGGGTGAAGTATACCCTAGAATGAGTAATCTCTAACATATCTGTCTGAATGCCTCAGTAAATTCTCTTACTATCCACTAATAGTAAGTATGAGTGCAAGAAGAGAACGAGATAGGGGAAAGGGAAGTACCACTATAAATGGTCAATACCCTGTAACAGTGGAAACAACTTTCTCTATCAATTTCGTTTGATTCGATTTCAATTCTTTTGTTTGCTTCGTGACAGCTCCAGAAAGAAGTTTCGGTGTGATGGTGGCTCTACGAATCGTTATAGAAATCCTTACTTCATATTTCATCGTTTTCTTATCAATTTTGGATTTAAACCATAGTGAATATGAATTGGAAATTTAGAATTGAAAATTTAAATAAATTGGAAATTTTAACTAGAGTTAAATTGATTGATAGAATATGAAGCTAAATTTGAATAGTATTAATAAAAATATTTCGATTAAAACCAAATTTGAAATTCTATTGTAATTTCTTAGGTCCGATATGTTCTACGAATGGTTAGTTATCCCTTCGAACTAACCAGTGCCCTTACATATTTGTAGATCTGGATAACCCGAGTATCTTGTGAAGTGTTAAATAGATTCGTTCTTGTATCTATTGTTGATATTCTGATTTGGGGAGCCAAATGCAGAATTGTTATCCAGTTTGATCTGAAAGGATATTTCTCTATCTTTTATCTATCTTCGTTATCTCCCTCTGGTGAATTTCGAGGACGAAATTCCTTTTAAGGGGGGAAGTTTGTAACGACCCCAATTTTGAATTAATATTAAATTGATATTTAATGTAAATTTTGAACAAATTATGGAATAAAATTTGAATTTGACTTTGGAATTTGAAATTTGAATATTAAATTTGTACTTAGATTTTAAATAAATAAATATATATATATATATATATACAGTAACACATTAGAGTAAAATAGAAAGTAATACATAAAAAAATAAACTATAACAACATGATAAAATGGAACTTCATTTCTATTCAAAGAAATACAAGACAATAAATATTAAGTTAAACAAATAAAAACATAAAAGAAGATGTGCCAGGCTTTGTACAATTGTAGCTGCAAATAAGTATGCAAGCAAGAATATAAAACAAAGCAAAAGTAATTTATGCAGACTTGAGCAAACAATGCAGGTAGGAAATAAGTAAATGATAACAAAACAAACAAAAGTAAACATATAGCAGACAGAAAAATATATTTAAAAATGTAACCTGGAAGCAAAACAAGAAACAAAAGAAATAACCTACAAAGTAGAAACAAGCAAAAAAAAAGATATGAGTAGGCAAGCATGGAAAACAAAGTATAAAGAAAAGAAAGAAGCCACCGCTATCTCATCTCATATGGTACAGCCGAAGTAAGTAAATTAATATGGTACAACTAATTAATGCTAATACTCATCAGCCTCCAAATAAAAATATCCCTGTCCAAATTTTTTGTATAAAATATAAACCATTGTACAACGAATTATATCATTTGTACCATATTTCATTTCAGTTGAGAAATATAATATTTATCATCCTTACAACATCACTTAGCATCTCAGTCTTCGTTCACCATTATAAACTGAAGTTAAAGATCATTTTAAACTTAAAACAGTCAAACAATTATTCATCTTAAACCACCAAGCATAAAACAAAGAAGATAATAAAAATGCATCAACCTGGGAAAAAAATGAACAAATGAAAATGACAATGTCTTTGGCCCACTAAAAAAATCGCTTCAGCCGAAAACAAAAGGATATTAACCACCATATGTAGATTAAAACATCTGGAAAACAAAACATAAAGTACCAAAGTAATTAATGCAACATGCCTGCAATACATTTCGAACATGCTTATTGAATAAACAAAGATATCACGCCGTACCAAATAACATCACCTGTACAACTATCCTTTTATATGTATATACCTATACACCTTCTCCTTATTTATCAATTCTCCCTCTCAGTTCATTCATCAAGCCAAGTAAAACTGAAGTAAACAAAATAAAAACTAAAAAAAACTTCAACAAAATACAACTGCATTTAAACCAGAGATCAAGGGGGTTTCAGCTTGCATTTCTCAAGCCTGTGCAAAATTTAACGGCTCTATTATTATTTCTGGAAGAATAAGGTGAGTAACTTTAAAAAAAAAAACTTAAGTCTCTGAATTAGTTGCTTATGTAGATCTGGGAAATGTGTATATATGTGATTGTGAAAATCTATGTATGCCTGTAACTTTTGAAACTCTGTTCCTGTTGTTTTTTTTATACAGATGAGCAGACAAACCTTCATCACTTGATCTAGTAACTGCTTGAACTTAGGATGTAAACAAATGTTGTTTGTTTGATTTTACGCTAGGTGTTAAAAAATTTATTAAAGTTGAAACAACATGTAATTGTCTCTGGCAATCAAGAAAGATGAGTACAACTTTAAATAAGTTTAAAAACAAATTTCTTAATTAAAGAATCCAGGTATGTAAATTGAATCTATTTACTTAAACATGATTTTTAAAACAAAAATCAAAATTTTTAGATGTAGGGTGGATGAGCAGTTCGAGTTTGTCTGATTTTCTTAGTTTGGGAATTGCCGGTGACCCACTGGTAGGTGATGGTCGAAATTTGGTCTAGTGATAGACGGACAAATGGGGGTTCGAGGAAAAATACTAGGATGGGGTTCAGATGATTGGGGAAAGGACGGTGATGGTTTTCATTTTGTAAACCTAGTTTTAACTAGGTTGCATATTTCATTCACCACGCCTTCTCTTGTCGTTCGAGTGTAACGAGGTACTGGGTGAGGGTAGAAGAAGCGTCGGCGATGGTGTGGCCGTGATTTCAGAACGTCCGATGGACGAGGGGGCGAGGTCGGCGAAGTTTCAGGTTTGGATGGTGATGGGTTCGAACGTTTCAGGTTTCGGTTCGTACGAACTCGATTTCGTTTTCGTCATTGATTTAAGGACCGGGGTGGTCAGGTGGTTTGGGTAGGCGATCGACGACTTGTCAGGGGCTAGAGGTATGGTCGAGGGCATTGGATGGTCAGTGCACGTGCATGAGGTGTCGCGTGTATCTGATGATAGGAAGGAGAAGTTCTGGAATTTGTATAGTGGGGAAGTAGCAGGGCGAACTCGCGTGTTTGTCTCGAAGTTGTATTCGAGATTTTAGATGTTAGACTCGAAGCAAGTTTGAGTTTTCTCGGGTCAAATGTTGCTACAGGTTTTGAAAAAAAAACTTGACAGTAAATCCAAATTTAAAGCAAATTTAAAATGATTTAAGGAATGCGAGATAGTTTTAAAGGCAAGTTCAAATCTAGATAAAGCTGGATTTAAAATGGATTTAAATTTTAAAAGTTTTCAAATAGTTAAAAGAGGGTTTTAGGTTTTAGAAACAAACCTGACAGTTTTCAGGTTTTAAAAAATTTTAATTTAAAAATCTGGGTACAAAAATTTAAACTGAGTTTAAATCAACTTTTGAATCTTGAAGTTTCGAAATGAATTTGGATTTCAAAGTTAAAGACAAATTTTAAATCAAAAATTTAAATCAAATGTTGAATCCAGATCTAGGAATTAAAAATCTGAATTGTTTTATGACATGTTTAAATCAAATAGCCTGTAATTTGTTTTCAAATAAATATTTGAATTGGATTTTGATAAAGTTCTTGTGTAAAAGAAATTTGAATGGTAAGTTAGATAATTTATTTTAATTTGAGTTTGCAAGATAAAAAAAAGTGATGTATTTTAAAGCTTAAATTTTAATTAAAATTTTAAGTAATTTGGTTAAAACTTCTCTTATATAGGTCTACAAGTTGATATGTAAATTTGGTTGATGCTTATCTTTGTAAACCTTAAATCCAAAATGAAATTTGAATCTAAATTTGAAATGTAATGTTTTAAGTAAACTTTAATATAAATGAAGTCATTAACATAGAAATGAATTACCTTAGAAATAATTAAAATGATTTAAAGATTTAATGAATAAGATAATTAAGGGATGACTTAATTATTTAATTTATAAATTAATGATTTAGATTAATTTATAATTAGATATTAATTCGGAAAGTAATTAAAGGATTGTTATTTGTTAATAATGGTCATTAACTAAGAATCTTTTAAATAATTAATTTATGGGATTAATTGTAACAATTAATTAGACTAATTAATTTATGATAATAACTTATGAAATTGAGTAAGTGTAATCACTTGTTAGTAAGAATTTAAAGGTTTAATTTCTTAAAAGGATAAATTAAGGGGTTAATATATTTTGTAATTAGTTTAAAGGTTAACTTAATTAATATGATTAATTAAGAATAATTTAATTAATTACGGTGATTGATCAATTAATTTATATCAA
The DNA here is from genome assembly GCA_030765085.1 of Allium cepa. Classification (NCBI taxonomy): domain Eukaryota; kingdom Viridiplantae; phylum Streptophyta; class Magnoliopsida; order Asparagales; family Amaryllidaceae; genus Allium; species Allium cepa. Next base: position 783,403,286 of record CM060940.1, on the reverse strand, counting down.
ATGATTTGTAATTAAAAAATCAGGATTGGATAATAAATGCATAAGTAATAAATTTAAATTGGAAATAAATTGAATTAATTAGGATTAAATGAGTAATTTATCCCGCTTATAAATGATTACTAAATGCTTGACCTTACTTATGAATGGTTGTATTGTACGAGATGCCTTGAATTGATTGCCTTATCTGATTTGTGGTAGTTTGTTCTGTGGATTGAGCTGTGAATGATTTATTTATTTATTTACATTTATATATTATTTGTGAATCTGTGAATAGACGATAAGCGTTACATTTTATATCGCTTATCAACTATATTTATGTGTTTTAATCTGTAATGATGATGTTGCACCATTATGTTAAACCCTTGGACCACACCATACACACACAAATATGGGTTTCACGAGGAAATCGATTAAGTCACAGATTTTTGAAACGATTTTTAAATAGACCATTTGAATTCAAATGTTTTTGAAATGAAATCGGGTTAAAGTGAAAAGCTTTTGAAATGGAATTTCAAAGATGAAATTTGTTTTTTGAATAACTTGATTAAATATTTTGATTTAAATTTGAATTCAATATTTGAAATTGAATTCTATGATTTGAAACTAGGGATTAACGATATTATACTAGTTATATATGAATCAAACCATTTTTAAAGTATTGTTCTTTTGGGAATTTGAATTAACCCAAAGATTGTAACTTGTATAAATGAAATCTGGTTTTTTCGAAATAAGACTGTTGTTTCTAAATGATAAACAGCTTTCATAGGAGAAATGAATTTCAAATTGGATTAAAGGGATTTTCAGTTTAAAATGAAATAGTTTTCCAATTTATAAATGAATATTTGGAAACGAGTTTTTGAAAGAGAATATTTGGGAAGATTTGAAAGCTATGAAACAAATCTTTGATTTAAAGATTTAATGAATAAATCCAATTGAAATAGAAATTTTTTTGAAATTCTATGAATGGATCTTTTTGAAACTGGGTGAACTTTGTGAAATAAATCTTTTTGTTTAAAAGATTTGAAATGGTAATTTGTTTAAACCATTTGAAAGAAAGTTTTGAATTATTAAGTTGTGACTTAATTGAAATCCCATGTCCATATGTTTTAAATATTGCGCTCACTATTCGGGTTAGCCAGGAAAGGACCTTTGTGTCGTATAACCCATTCCGAATATGTAATTCGATGTTATGGATAGCATGTGAAGACTGGTGGTGAAGACCGGATATTTTCGAAAACGAAAGGGTTTCTTGTCGATTGTCTCTGCACTGGCTGATCCCCGGTATAGAGATCTCCATATGTGATGGGAAATCCGGACGTGATTAGGGATTATCCGGATTGCAAGGACTTCTTTGGAAGTGCCTTCGGTTCTATTCGAACCTAGAACATACTTGTATGGATTGTATATATAACATTACATTTTGAGATATAAAGCAGATTTCTTTCAAATACATATCTATTGGTGGCGGAGAATTTATTCTCTTAGCTTAACACCCTTCTCTGAGACATACGAGCTCAGATGTTATGTAGTTGAAGGTTATCAGCGACATATTCCCAATTTGGTAATGTGGCATGCTGAGTGATGCTGATCATTTGTTGATCAAAGCGTGGCTTTTATAAAAAGGGTAGCGTTGTGGACGAGACTTCGTCGGACCTCACAACCCGAAATGGTCGAAATAGGAAAGATGCAGCAGAGTTATTGGGGGTAGCACCCCTTAGGGTATGTGCATTTCCTCCTGGATAGAAGTGGTATCATGGTATGGAGCCCAGATACTTAACTTATGTTGATATCGCAGATATATATATGTATTATTTTGTGATTAGTTGCTGGGGCCCTGGTTAAAGGTTGGTTACAACCAGGAGATGGCATACTCGTGTCAGTAGTTACCCAGTTAGGGGTAACCCGGCCTTGTGTTGGCAGAGATCCGGTTTGGATCTCGGGGATGTCCTTCCAGAGGCATTCTCATGTGGCAATGGGAAGTTCCTTGGCCTGACCATTTGTTGGAAATCCAAAGAAACAATACGAACCTTTACGATTGCTAATTGTAGAACCTGCCTCCTCAGGAGGTAGCTATAGCGAGCATAATATAATGGTACCTGTGACGACCCGCCCTTCTACTACCAGAAAGACGTATCATCGTGAAGAAAGAAAGGGATGAGAAAATAGAAAAGATAGAGAAGAAAGAACAACAACATTAGAATCTCACAGCGCAACGGAACAAAATATAATATATCACTTAAATAATACATAGTTTGTACATATATCAGAGTTATACAATATCAATACATATGACAATCATACATACTTCACATACTAGACAGTTATAAACACCTGTCTAGTTAATACAACTCAATGCAATACAACTCAAACGATAAGACTCAGAGATACTAACACAGCGGAATTATATATATATATATATATATATATATATATATATATATATATATCTACAACACTGAACCCTCCTGCTCCATTGCTCCTCCAGAATTCGTCAAATCTAACCTGAATCCCTTGGCTACCCGTAAAAATTTGGGTACCCGAGAGTTTATGAAAAACAAAAATAAACTCCGGGTCAGACATGGGTCTGGTATGAGTAAACGATTTAAAGTTGTTTAACTTTGAAAACATTTGAAAATAAAGGTATCACGTAAGACTTCCCACAAATAAATACGGGTAAGTTTTTACCTTACGCTAACCAAAACATTTCATAGGAAATCCAGTGATATTATAATAGTGTCTAGGGTTTTCAAGTAAATAGAAAATAGCCGAAATTGTTACATGATCAAATTCCAGCTACTAGCCACAAAAGTGGGTAATACAAATCAAAACCGTAGGGTCTCGTAGGGAAAATGGATTTCCAACAATGGCAGGGCTACTGGGGTACCGCCCGTCACAGTACGGGGCCTAAATCACCGTACCGAGGATTACTCCCTTCATCCCCCGCAATACAAGGCCGGAACCATTCCTTACTGAACAGTCCCGAACAAGATAAACCCCGCGGTTCTAGCTAGCAAACCGCCCACTAAGCCGAAATATAAAAAGGGACATCTAGACAGGGGAAATATCTTGTCCTGCTTGGGCATGACCCACCTAACCTTGCTGCACCTCCCCTGTTTTAGCCATTTCCGGTTGATGAGGCTTGAGGTTACGATTACCTTTAAAGAACATATCACTTAGAATGCTCATCGTCCGTCTGACGATGTGTTGAAAGCATTCAATCCATACAAGTTCGTTCCGGGTTCGAACGTAACCGAAGGCATTATCTCGTTACACTCATTTTGGAATCACCCTCAGAGTCAACGACGATAACCCTTGCATTCTGAAACACCCTCTCGATCTCCATTTGATAAGTCACGACCTATCGTTTAATTTGGATCGATGTGGTTTTCGGAGAATCAAAATTGATTCTTCCGATCCCGGTCTCATCGAACCCAAACACCATTTTAAGGGCCAAGTTGTCTAATTAACTTAACAGTTTTAAATAATTCAAATTCAACAATTGAATTAACATAGCATTTATCACAGACAAAACATATACAAGCATCATAGATATAACATAACATATCACAGAGCATCACAGAATATCATCACATAAATATCACAATCAGATATTTAAAACAACAGTTCATAAGCAATTACCTTTAAGTCTCATGTATAATTAATTCAATTTAGAATTAATTACTTGAGAGTTAATCACTTAACTTTCTTTAATTAATCATTACTTAACGATTAATTTCCTATTTCATTTCAAATTGTTTAATTAATGATTAATTAATTAATTATTTAGTCTCAATACATAATTACTTTATTTCACATTTATTAATCAGTTACTTCCTTCATCCAGTGATTTAACTTTAATTACATAGTTAACTTTCCCCTGTTCATTAATGAATCACTTTAATTATGTATTAATAAAACTTAATTACCCCTTTCGTAAACCATACTTTTAATAGATTTAAATCAATTATTAACTTTAAACTAGCTAACGATATTACTGTTGAACTTGTTAGTAAACAAACTAAAAGGCATCAGACAAAACATGGAAGTGGACCGAGACAGCACCCTTTCCACTCGAGTCTATCTCGAGTTCCCCTCACGCCTCCCCTCACGTCTCTCTCCTTCATTTGTTTCTTTTTGTTTTCCTCTTCTTCTTTTTTCTTCTTTTTTTCTCTGTCACTTCTCTTGTTCTCATTATTTTTAAGTTTAACAAACTGCTGAGACGACACACTCGCGCGAACACGAGTCCTCACTCGATCCAAACGACCCCTTTACTCGAGTATGCACTCGAGTCAATCTCGATCAAACACTAACACGCACAGCGTCGCCGTTCACGTGCACAGTGCCGCGGCGAAATTCCACCACCTGAGTCGATCACTGACAAGTCGATCTCCAACCACTCTTTGGATTCCAACACCCTAAAACGCTGATGGAGCTCCAGATCGAGAAACGACAGTTTGAGGTTCATATCAAAAATAATGCTCCGACAACTTCCTCCTCGTGCAAGCGATGCAAACCTCCAGACGCTTCGAGACTCCGGCTATACCACCATTAGCTTCCCTACTACCATTCCTCTAATTTTCGTGAAGCTCGGTCATCCAGGTGAGTTGAAATCGAAAATTTACAGAGCTTGGTGAAACTCGTGACAAAAACCCTACTTTAATCACAAACTCAAAATTTATGTACTTGAAAAATAATTTGACATTTTTCTTGTGTTAATACAACTTCTACCCTGCTTCATTCGAAGATTCAGAAATTAAAATTATCTCGACCTTCCCAAAATTTGACAAAAATGCAGTAAGCTTCTTTTTAAAACTGCTATGATTATCTTCGCTTATAAATCAAAAATTTTATGCTAAAAATCCTAAATATGCATACGAAATCTGATTATGTTATTAAAATTTCGAATTTAAACATTCAAACTTTAAACTTTAATTCTCTTTTCTTGATAGTTGAATAAACAGTAAACAGTATGTGTAAAATACTGTTAAACCTTAAAACTATATTGTAATCCCTTTGATTTTGACAACAACTTAAGTTTGCATCAATATCCAGGTTTTAAAACATCTACATGAAGAATTATTTGCAATTTCATTGCTTTACTCTGATCAGTTATTCAAAGCCCTGAAGAACACTATATATATACTGCAGAGCAACATGAAGTACTCAAGGTCAATCGTTCAAGCAGATACCAAACACATACCAATTGGAAGCTAAAGATACAGGTTTAAATAGAAAATAGGCGAGTTTACTCACCTAAAACTGTTGAACAGAATTGATGTTGAAGAATTTGCAATTGAATTCTCTGAAACTCTCCCTGTTGATTTTGCTATTGAATTTAAATCTAAGTTTGCATAACAAATCATTATTTTTCTCAGGTTTTCCTTTAGTTTAGTTCTGTTTTATAAACGAGCATGGAAGTTCATAGGTGGATATATATATATAGAAGTTTACTTAATAGCAGGTTGTACTGGACAATTGTATTTGTTTGTATTGTCATTTTCTCTTAATTGGTTAAGATATAAATACCTGCAGTATGAAATGATATAGGTGATTTCGGCTACATGTACTTTATTAAACAAGAAGTTATGCTAATTAATGTTCATGCTCTAAATTATGACAACAAGTATTAAATGGTGACTGATACTCACTTTGTGAAGTACAAAGATATTTCCTTTATTTCGGCTAGCATACTCTATAAGACACAGGTTTTGTTTCATGATATTTGAAGTAAAACTTTGTTTTTCTTATTTGCTTACAACTAATAAATGCTTAAACTTTTAATCATGATTGCAAGTAATTAAATGTTTACTGACAGTAGCTATTTATACAAAGATATTTATCATTATCTCGGCTAGCATATTTTGTACAAGATACAGCACATATAAGTTTAATACAGAAATATGTTATAAGTTACCCCTTTAACTTATGCATTTAACCTGATTACATGATATTTAAAAAGTTCTATGTTGTACAATTGGATTTTGCAGGTTATTCTTAGGCTTAATTGATTGTAATTTATTTTCACTTTAGATTTTCAAGCATTTGATTCATAATATTTCAAATGTAAATTTTTTTTTACATTCCTAGTTATAACTTATATTTATATTGTTAGTTCTCTTTTCTATTTATAATTATGGTGTATACTTATGTTTATGTTTTAACTTTATCATTTTAAAAACTAAAACTATATTCATATGTATTTTATCAAATAACAAAAATATAAAGTCTTTGATTTGATTTTATTGAACATGTCAGATTTGTTTTAATGGTTTTGAAGTATTCTATTTAAAATTTTCAAATCAAAATTTTCTTTTACAAACGTATATAACTGTTAAATATCCAAGATCTCATCAATTTAAACAATTTTAAGCTTATATTTAATTTAAATTAGATTAAATATTTATTAAAACACACTGTCAAAATTCCGGGTCGTTACATTCCTCCCCCTTAAAAGAATTTCGTCCCCGAAATTTAAAACAATAGTTAATTCAAAAACTTAACATTAACAATCCAAACAAACATGCATATCATTTATATATTAACAACAAACAAATAGTCTACTCTAACAAACATCACTAGTTATCCGAACACAAATTTCGGATAAGTTTCCCTAAATTATCGAGAGTTTGACTCTCGATGATCAACAATCCAAACTGGATTCCTGACCACAGTTAAATTCGACTCAACTTCCAAATTCTTGAATTACTAGTTTAACAATTAATGATGAATCATGAACAAATTTCCTGAGATATATGGGATACACAATAAATTTCAGACATCCATTCTAGAAATTAAATTCTGAAATTCACAGTATTAACTCTTTCCAAATTTATTGACTTCTTTACAGAATTTCCATATCTATTCAATCAAGCCCGTACGATGTACATATATCATTCGTACGCAATATCAAATCCGATCGCTCGATCACACAATTTCATTTCCGAACTAGTATTGTCCACCCGACTTTCTAGTACGGACTCAGAACTAGTTTCTTGATCAGCAACTGCCATTCTCCTTGCATAGTCAAAACTATGATAGAGAATTTCCAACATCAATTCCAACATCAATCAAAATCAAATCTATGGTTCGTCGTCGAAAATCGAGTGAAAAATCCTAACTCGGATCGATATAACTATCTCGAAATTCTGTGCTCGAATCTGGATCAGTTCACTACGTGAATAAAATCATATACGTACATCCTACGTATTTATATCAATTGATTATCAACCATATCAATTTTCTTTTATTCACATTATCCTGATTCTATCCACTTGGAATAAATTAATTAATTTTTTTTTCAATATCAAATTTTACTTAAGAATTCCACCATTCATTTCTTAAGCTTAATATAAGCATTATATATATTCTTATATTATTACTCTACCACTACAGCCTTTATATCCTCTTATATTCACTTATTTTCAAATTTGAATTTCTATTTCCAATAATTCATAGAATTTATCTAATTCTCATTTACTTCAAACAACCCATTTCCCTATGCAATTTTAACAATATTATTGTGAACAAACAATCACTTCAGCTTTATAACAAATCTTAAATTGATTCCTACTCAGTTTATACTTGAGTCCATCTCAATTAATTTATTCACAACCTTACCATTGCATTTCCTTTCATTTCAACAGGTTTGATTCCAAACCATTTTATTAAATTTGACAACCCATATTTTAAATTAATCATCTCACAATTTATTTAAGTCATTAACTGTTTCACTTAATAACTTAAGTTCATTCTATTCCACCAATTCCCATTCAAATCTTTGATTTGATTTTCTTTTAATCAAATCCCAACTACTTACTAATTAATTTATTATTTTATACATCCTTAAATTTTAATTTACATGAACAATTCATTATCGAATTTATTCATAATCAATTATTCAATTTATACTTGAATTAAATTTGTTAACAACTCACATCACTTCTATCCAATTCAATACTTACTTTGATTTACATTTACTTTTTTACATAAGAATTTTATTCAATATTATTTATAACTCGACTGAATTCATTCAAACTCAGTTTTATTTTAACTCAACTCCGGTTAAATTTAGCTACTTACCATTTCCTTTAAATTTATTTCTTAATATATGAGCTCAAAAACTTATTTGTTTACTTTAAGGTTTATATTACTCATTTGAGTCATTTCATCTCATAACCACAATTTCAGATTATATATATAACACTTAGCATCTTAAGGTATAAATTTCCTCCTCACAATTTATTATCACTTTACCTTCAAATATTATATCCAATTAAGTTCATTTTGAACTTCAATTTCATTTAACTTTATCTCGGGTTAACCTCAAGTATATTTCTTATTTTATTTACTTAAGTTAAATTTTAATTCCGGGATTACAATTCCCAATTTCTTCTTATTAATACCAACTTTACTTTATAATTTCAACAGTTAATTCATTCAAACCTTTCACATTATTCAAATAGAATTTCTTAGAATCCAATTTCCCGGTTTTCATTTCCAAAACCATTTTGAAATGATGACTATACATACCCATTAGGTATATCCGGTCAAATTTTCAAATTACGAACACTTGTTTTCACCAAAACAAATTTTCTCCTTTGAAAATTTTGAAACAACTTGCATGCCCAACAACCCCAAACAATATCATAACCAACAATGTTTTCCAAACAAGATTCCATTATTTCCTTCAAATCTTTGGATAAACATTTCAAACATTCCCAAGATTTTTTTTTTAAATTCCCAAATCCTTTGTTTTAAATTTATTTAAACACTTTCAAATTTCCGGGACTTCAATTCTGGTTTAATCAAATTTTAGTTATATTCCTTTTGAATTAAAGATCATACTTAGACAATTTTATTTGTTTATCAACCACTCAAATTTAAATTTTTATTTGATTGTACTATTAACACCAAACATCCAAGTATATATAGTTATTTTAGAAAAATATTTCTTTTATATTAAAATATAATTTTGGGTAAAATTATTTCATTTACCCTACTTTAAAAATCAATATTGTGTCGAATTGCTCTACTCAAGTGTTTAGAAACCCCTTCGATACAGTTTTTGAGACTGTGCCGACGAAAGTTTATATACCACTCAATAAATCAATCAACGCAATATAAAATAACTTTATATTCACTAACAAATACGCGCTCATATCTATTAATACACTCAAACTCATTTTAGAGTTCTACTAACTCTATTTTATGAGTAATTCCTACCAGAGCCAAGGTTATCACCTACCTATGCTCTGATACCAACTGTGACGACCCGCCCTTCTACTACCAGAAAGACGTATCATCATTAAGAAAGAAAGGGATGAGAAAATAGAAAAGATAGAGAAGAAAGAACAACAACATTAGAATCTCACAGCGCAACGGAACAAAATATAATATATCACTTAAATAATACATAGTTTGTACATATATCAGAGTTATACAATATCAATACATATGACAATCATACATACATCACATACTAGACAGTTATAAACACCTGTCTAGTTAATACAACTCAATGCAATATAACTCAAACGATAAGACTCAGAGATACTAACACAGCGGAATTATATATATATATATATATATATATATATATATATATATATATACAACACTGAAGCCTCCTGCTCCATTGCTCCTCCAGAATTCGTCAAATCTAACCTGAATCCCTTGGCTACCCGTAAAAATTTGGGTACCCGAGAGTTTATGAAAAACAAAAATAAACTCCGGGTCAGACATGGGTCTGGTATGAGTAAACGGTTTAAAGTTGTTTAACTTTGAAAACATTTGAAAATAAAGGTATCACGTAAGACTTCCCACAAATAAATACGGGTAAGTTTTTACCTTACGCTAACCAAAACATTTCATAGGAAATCCAGTGATATTATAATAGTGTCTAAGGTTTTCAAGTAAATAGAAAATAGCGGAAATTGTTACATGATTAATTCCAGCTATTAGCCACAAAAGTGGGTAATACAAATCAAAACCGTAGGGTCTCGTAGGGAAAATGGATTTCCAACAATGGCAGGGCTACTGGGGTACCGCCCGTCACAGTACGGGGCCTAGATCACCGTACCGAGGATTACTCCCTTCATCCCCTGCAACACAAGGCGGGAACCATTCCTTACTGAACAGTCCCGAACAAGATAAACCCCGCGGTTCTAGCTAGCAAACCGCCCACTAAGCCGAAATATAAAAAGGGACATCTAGACAGGGGAAATATCTTGCCCTGCTTGGGCATGACCCACCTAACCTTGCTGCACCTCCCCTGTTTTAGCCATTTCCGGTTGATGAGGCTTGAAGTTACGATTGCCTTTAAAGAACATATCACTTAGAATGCTCATCGTCCGCCTGACGATGTATTGAAAGCATTCAATCCATACAAGTTCGTTCCGGGTTCGAACGAAACCGAAGGCATTATCTCGTTACACTCATTTTGGAATCACCCTCAGAGTCAACGACGATAACCCTTGCATTCTGAAACACCCTCTCGATCTCCATTTGATAAGTCACGACCTATCGTTTAATTTGGATCGATGTGGTTTTCGGAGAATCAAAATTGATTCTTCCGATCCCGGTCTCATCGAACCCAAACGCCATTTTAAGGGCCAAGTTGTCTAATTAACTTAACAGTTTGAAATAATTCAAATTCAACAATTGAATTAACATAGCATTTATCACAGACAAAACATATACAAGCATCATAGATATAATGTAACATATCACAGAGCATCACAGAATATCATCACATAAATATCACAATCGGATATTTAAAACAACAGCTCATAAGCAATTACCTTTAAGTCTCATGTATAATTAATTCAATTTAGAATTAATTACTTGAGAGTTAATCACTTAACTTTCTTTAATTAATCATTACTTAACGATTAATTTCCTATTTCATTTCAAATTGTTTAATTAATGATTAATTAATTAATTATTTAGTCTCAATACATAATTACTTTATTTCACATTTATTAATCAGTTACTTCCTTCATCCAGTGATTTAACTTTGATTACATAGTTAACTTTCCCCTGTTCATTAATGAATCACTTTAATTATGTATTAATAAAACTTAATTACCCCTTTCGTAAACCATACTTTTAATAGATTTAAATCAATTATTAACTTTAAACTAGCTAACGATATTACTATTGAACTTGGTAGTAAACAAACTAAAAGGCATCAGACAAAACATGGAAGTGGACCGAGACAGCACCCTTTCCACTCGAGTCTATCTCGAGTTCCCCTCACGCCTCCCCTCACGTCTCTCTCCTTCATTTGTTTCTTTTTGTTTTCCTCTTCTTTTTTTTTCTTCTTTTTTTCTCTGTCACTTCTCTTGTTCTCATTATTTTTAAGTTTAACAAACTGCTGAGACGACACACTCGCGCGAACACGAGTCCTCACTCGATCCAAACGACCCCTTTACTCGAGTACGCACTCGAGTCAATCTCGATCAAACACTGACACGCACAGCGTCGCCGTTCACGTGCACAGTGCCGTGGCGAAATTCCACCACCTGAGTCGATCACTGACAAGTCGATCTCCAACCACTCTTTGGATTCCAACACCCTAAAACGCTGATGGAGCTCCAGATCGAGAAACGACAGTTTGAGGTTCATATCAAAAATAATGCTCCGACAACTTCCTCCTCGTGCAAGCGATGCAAACCTCCAGACGCTTCGAGACTCCGGCTATACCACCATTAGCTTCCCTACTACCATTCCTCTAATTTTCGTGAAGCTCGGTCATCCAGGTGAGTTGAAATCGAAAATTTACAGAGCTCGGTGAAACTCGTGACAAAAACCCTACTTTAATCACAAACTCAAAATTTATGTACTTGAAAAATAATTTGACATTTTTCTTGTGTTAATACAACTTCTACCCTGCTTCATTCGAAGATTCAGAAATTAAAATTATCTCGACCTTCCCAAAATTTGACAAAAATGCAGTAAGCTTCTTTTTAAAACTGCTCTGATTATCTTCGCTTATAAATCAAAATTTTTATGCTAAAAATCCTAAATATGCATACGAAATCTGATTATGTTATTAAAATTTCGAATTTAAACATTCAAACTTTAAACTTTAATTCTCTTTTCTTGATAGTTGAATAAACAGTAAACAGTATGTGTAAAATACTGTTAAACCTTAAAACTATATTGTAATCCCTTTGATTTTGACAACAACTTAAGTTTGCATCAATATCCAGGTTTTAAAACATCTACATGAAGAATTATTTGCAATTTCATTGCTTTACTCTGATCAGTTATTCAAAGCCCTGAAGAACACTATATATATACTGCAGAGCAACATGAAGTACTCAAGGTCAATCGTTCAAGCAGATACCAAACACATACCAATTGGAAGCTAAAGATACAGGTTTAAATAGAAAATAGGCGAGTTTACTCACCTAAAACTGTTGAACAGAATTGATGTTGAAGAATTTGCAATTGAATTCTCTGAAACTCTCCCTGTTGATTTTGCTATTGAATTTAAATCTAAGTTTGCATAACAAATCATTATTTTTCTCAGGTTTTCCTTTAGTTTAGTTCTGTTTTATAAACGAGCATGGAAGTTCATAGGTGGATATATATATATATATATATAGAAGTTTACTTAACAGCAGGTTGTACTGGACAATTGTATTTGTTTGTATTGTCAATTTCTCTTAATTGGTTAAGATATAAATACCTGCAGTATGAAATGATATAGGTGATTTCGGCTACATGTACTTTATTAAACAAGAAGTTATGCTAATTAATGTTCATGCTCTAAATTATGACAACAAGTATTAAATGGTGACTGATACTCACTTTGTGAAGTACAAAGATATTTCCTTTATTTCGGCTAGCATACTCTATAAGACACAGGTTTTGTTTCATGATATTTGAAGTAAAACTTTGTTTTTCTTATTTGCTTACAACTAATAAATGCTTAAGCTTTTAATCATGATTGCAAGTAATTAAATGTTTACTGACAGTAGCTATTTATACAAAGATATTTATCATTATCTCGGCTAGCATATTTTGTACAAGATACAGCACATATAAGTTTAGTACAGAAATATGTTATAAGTTACCCCTTTAACTTATGCATTTAACCTGATTACATGATATTTAAAAAGTTCTATGTTGTACAATTGGATTTTGCAGGTTATTCTTAGGCTTAATTGATTGTAATTTATTTTCACTTTAGATTTTCAAGCATTTGATTCATAATATTTCAAATGTAAATTTTTTTTTACATTCCTAGTTATAACTTATATTTATATTGTTAGTTCTCTTTTCTATTTATAATTATGGTGTATACTTATGTTTATGTTTTAACTTTATCATTTTAAAAACTAAAACTATATTCATATGTATTTTATCAAATAACAAAAATATAAAGTCTTTGATTTGATTTTATTGAACATGTCAGATTTTTTTAATGGTTTTGAAGTATTCTATTTAAAATTTTCAAATCAAAATTTTCTTTTACAAACGTATATAACTGTTAAATATCCAAGATCTCATCAATTTAAACAATTTTAAGCTTATATTTAATTTAAATTAGATTAAATATTTATTAAAACACACTGTCAAAATTCCGGGTCGTTACATTCCTCCCCCCTTAAAAGAATTTCGTCCCCGAAATTTAAAACAATAGTTAATTCAAAAACTTAACATTAACAATCCAAACAAACATGCATATCATTTATATATTAACAACAAACAAATAGTCTACTCTAACAAACATCACTAGTTATCCGAACACAAATTTCGGATAAGTTTCCCTAAATTATCGAGAGTTTGACTCTCGATGATCAACAATCCAAACTGGATTCCTGACCACAGTTAAATTCGACTCAACTTCCAAATTCCTGAATTACTAGTTTAACAACTAATGATGAATCATGAACAAATTTCCTGAGATATATGGGATACACAATAAATTTCAGACATCCATTCTAGAAATTAAATACTGAAATTCACAGTATTAACTCTTTCCAAATTTATTGACTTCTTTACAGAATTTCCATATCTATTCAATCAAGCCCGTATGATGTACATATATCATTCGTACGCAATATCAAATCCGATCGCTCGATCACACAATTTCATTTCCGAACTAGTATTGTCCACCCGACTTCCTAGTACGGACTCAGAACTGGTTTCTTGATCAGCAACTGCCATTCTCCTTGCATAGTCACAACTATGATAGAGAATTTCCAACATCAATCAAAATCAAATCTATGGTTCGTCGTCGAAAATCTAGTGAAAAATCCTAACTCGGATCGATATAACTATCTCGAAATTCTGTGCTCGAATCTGGATCAGTTCACTACGTGAATAAAATCATATACGTACATCCTACGTATTTATATCAATTGATTATCAACCATATCAATTTTCTTTTATTCACATTATCCTGATTCTATCCACTTGGAATAAATTAATTAATTTTTTTTTCAATATCGAATTTTACTTAAGAATTCCACCATTCATTTCTTAAGCTTAATATAAGCATTATATATATTCTTATATTATTACTCTACCACTACAGCCTTTATATCCTCTTATATTCACTTATTTTCAAATTTGAATTTCTACTTCCAATAATTCATAGAATTTATCTCATTCTCATTTACTTCAAACAACCCATTTCCCTATGCAATTTTAACAATATTATTGTGAACAAACAATCACTTCAGCTTTATAACAAATCTTAAATTGATTCCTACTCAATTTATACTTGAGTCCATCTCAATTAATTTATTCACAACCTTACCATTGCATTTCCTTTCATTTCAACAGGTTTGATTCCAAACCATTTTATTAAATTTGACAACCCATATTTTAAATTAATCATCTCACAATTTATTTAAGTCATTAACTGTTTCACTTAATAACTTAAGTTCATTCTATTCCACCAATTCCCATTCAACTCTTTGATTTGATTTTCTTTTAATCAAATCCCAACTACTTACTAATTAATTTATTATTTTATACATCCTTAAATTTTAATTTACATGAACAATTCATTATTGAATTTATTCATAATCAATTATTCAATTTATACTTGAATTAAATTTGTTAACAACTCACATCACTTCTATCCAATTCAATACTTACTTTGATTTACATTTACTTTTTTACATAAGAATTTTATTCAATATTATTTATAACTCGACTGAATTCATTCAAACTCAGTTTTATTTTAACTCAACTCCGGTTAAATTTAGCTACTTACCATTTCCTTTAAATTTATTTCTTAATATATGAGCTCAAAAACTTATTTGTTTACCTTAAGGTTTATATTACTCATTTGAGTCATTTCATCTCATAACCACAATTTCAGATTATATATATAACACTTAGCATCTTAAGGTATAAATTTCCTCCTCACAATTTATTATCACTTTACCTTCAAATATTATATCCAATTAAGTTCATTTTGAACTTCAATTTCATTTAACTTTATCTCGGGTTAACCTCAAGTATATTTCTTATTTTATTTACTTAAGTTAAATTTTAATTCCGGGATTACAATTCCCAATTTCTTCTTATTAATACCAACTTTACTTTATAATTTCAACAGTTAATTCATTCAAACCTTTCACATTATTCAAATAGAATTTCTTAGAATCCAATTTCCCGGTTTTCATTTCCAAAACCATTTTGAAATGATGACTATACATACCCATCAGGTATATCCGGTCAAATTTTCAAATTACGAACACTTGTTTTCACCAAAACAAATTTTCTCCTTTGAAAATTTTGAAACAACTTGCATGCCCAACAACCCCAAACAATATCATAACCAACAATGTTTTCCAACAAGATTCCATTATTTCCTTCAAATCCTTGGATAAACATTTCAAACATTCCCAAGATTTTTTTTTTAAATTCCCAAATCCTTTGTTTTAAATTTATTTAAACACTTTCAAATTTCCGGGACTTCAATTCTGGTTTAATCAAATTTTAGTTATATTCCTTTTGAATTAAAGATCATACTTAGACAATTTTATTTGTTTATCAACCACTCAAATTTAAATTTTTATTTGATTGTACTATTAACACCAAACATCCAAGTATATATAGTTATTTTAGAAAAATATTTCTTTTATATTAAAATATAATTTTGGGTAAAATTATTTCATTTACCCTACTTTAAAAATCAATATTGTGTCGAATTGCTCTACTCAAGTGTTTAGAAACCCATTCGATACAGTTTTTGAGACTGTGCCGACGAAGGTTCATATACCACTCAATAAATCAATCAACGCAATATAAAATAACTTTATATTCACTAACAAATACGCGCTCATATCTATTAATACACTCAAACTCATTTTAGAGTTCTACTGACTCTATTTTATGAGTAATTCCTACCAGAGCCAAGGTTATCACCAACCTATGCTCTGATACCAACTGTGACGACCCGCCCTTCTACTACCAGAAAGACGTATCATCATTAAGAAAGAAGGGGATGAGAAAATAGAAAAGATAGAGAAGAAAGAACAACAACATTAGAATCTCACAACGCAACGGAACAAAATATAATATATCACTTAAATAATACATAGTTTGTACATATATCAGAGTTATACAATATCAATACATATGACAATCATACATACATCACATACTAGACAGTTATAAACACCTGTCTAGTTAATACAACTCAATGCAATATAACTCAAACGATAAGACTCAGAGATACTAACACAGCGGAATTATATATATATATATATATATATATATATATACACACAACACTGAAGCCTCCTGCTCCATAACTCCTCCAGAATTCGTCAAATCTAACCTGAATCCCTTGGCAACCCGTAAAAATTTGGGTACCCGAGAATTTATGAAAAACAAAAATAAACTCCGGGTCAGACATGGGTATGGTATGAGTAAACGGTTTAAAGTTGTTTAACTTTGAAAACATTTGAAAATAAAGGTATCACGTAAGACTTCCCACAAATAAATACGGGTAAGTTTTTACCTTACGCCAACCAAAACATTTCATAGGAAACCCAGTGATATTATAATAGTGTCTAGGGTTTTCAAGTAAATAGAAAATAGCCGAAATTGTTACATGATTAATTCCAGCTACTAGCCACAAAAGTGGGTAATACAAATCAAAACCGTAGGGTCTCGTAGGGACAATGGATTTCCAACAATGGCAGGGCTACTGGGGTACCGCCCGTCAAAGTACGGGGCCTAGATCACCGTATCGAGGATTACTCCCTTCATCCCCTGCAACACAAGGCCGGAACCATTCCTTACTGAACAGTCCCGAACAAGATAAACCCCGCGGTTCTAGCTAGCAAACCGCCCACTAAGCCGAAATATAAAAAGGGACATCTAGACAGGGGAAATATCTTGTCCTGCTTGGGCATGACCCACCTAACCTTGCTGCACCTCCCCTGTTTTAGCCATTTCCGGTTGATGAGGCTTGAAGTTACGATTACCTTTAAAGAACATATCACTTAGAATGCTCATCGTCCGCCTGACGATGTGTTGAAAGCATTCAATCCATACAAGTTCGTTCCGGGTTCGAACGAAACTGAAGGCATTATCTCGTTACACTCATTTTGGAATCACCCTCAGAGTCAACGACGATAACCCTTGCATTCTGAAACACTCTCTCGATCTCCATTTGATAAGTCACGACCTATCGTTTAATTTGGATCGATGTGGTTTTCGGAGAATCAAAATTGATTCTTCCGATCCCGGTCTCATCGAACCCAAACGCCATTTTAAGGGCCAAGTTGTCTAATTAACTTAACAGTTTTAAATAATTCAAATTCAACAATTGAATTAACATAGCATTTATCACAGACAAAACATATACAAGCATCATAGATATAACATAACATATCACAGAGCATCACAGAATATCATCACATAAACATCACAATCCGATATTTAAAACAACAGTTCATAAGCAATTACCTTTAAGTCTCATGTATAATTAATTCAATTTAGAATTAATTACTTGAGAGTTAATCACTTAACTTTCTTTAATTAATAATTACTTAACGATTAATTTCCTATTTCATTTCAAATTGTTTAATTAATGATTAATTAATTAATTATTTAGTCTCAATACATAATTACTTTATTTCACATTTATTAATCAGTTACTTCCTTCATCCAGTGATTTAACTTTAATTACATAGTTAACTTTCCCCTGTTCATTAATGAATCACTTTAATTATGTATTAATAAAACTTAGTTACCCCTTTCGTAAACCATACTTTTAATAGATTTAAATCAATTATTAACTTTAAACTAGCTAACGATATTACTGTTGAACTTGTTAGTAAACAAACTAAAAGGCATCAGACAAAACATGGAAGTGGACCGAGACAGCACCCTTTCCACTCGAGTCTATCTCGAGTTCCCCTCACGCCTACCCTCACGTCTCTCTCCTTCATTTGTTTCTTTTTGTTTTCCTCTTCTTTTTTTTTCTTCTTTTTTTCTCTGTCACTTCTCTTGTTCTCATTATTTTTAAGTTTAACAAACTGCTGAGACGACACACTCGCGCGAACACGAGTCCTCACTCGATCCAAACGACCCCTTTACTCGAGTACGCACTCGAGTCAATCTCGATCAAACACTGACACGCACAGCGTCGCCGTTCACGTGCACAGTGCCGCGGCGAAATTCCACCACCTGAGTCGATCACTGACAAGTCGATCTCCAACCACTCTTTGGATTCCAACACCCTAAAACGCTGATGGAGCTCCAGATCGAGAAACGACAGTTTGAGGTTCATATCAAAAATAATGCTCCGACAACTTCCTCCTCGTGCAAGCGATGCAAACCTCCAGACGCTTCGAGACTCTGGCTATACCACCATTAGCTTCCCTACTACCATTCCTCTAATTTTCGTGAAGCTCGGTCATCCAGGTGAGTTGAAATCGAAAATTTACAGAGCTCGGTGAAACTCGTGACAAAAACCCTACTTTAATCACAAACTCAAAATTTATGTACTTGAAAAATAATTTGACATTTTTCTTGTGTTAATACAACTTCTACCCTGCTTCATTCGAAGATTCAGAAATTAAATTATCTCGACCTTCCCAAAATTTGACAAAAATGTAGTAAGCTTCTTTTTAAAACTGCTCTGATTATCTTCGCTTATAAATCAAAATTTTTATGCTAAAAATCCTAAATATGCATACGAAATCTGATTATGTTATTAAAATTTCGAATTTAAACATTCAAACTTTAAACTTTAATTCTCTTTTCTTGATAGTTGAATAAACAGTAAACAGTATGTGTAAAATACTGTTAAACCTTAAAACTATATTGTAATCCCTTTGATTTTGACAACAACTTAAGTTTGCATCAATATCCAGGTTTTAAAACATCTACATGAAGAATTATTTGCAATTTCATTGCTTTACTCTGATCAGTTATTCAAAGCCCTGAAGAACACTATATATATACTGCAGAGCAACATGAAGTACTCAAGGTCAATCATTCAAGAAAATACCAAACACATACCAATTGGAAGCTAAAGATACAGGTTTAAATAGAAAATAGGCGAGTTTACTCACCTAAAACTGTTGAACAGAATTGATGTTGAAGAATTTGCAATTGAATTCTCTAAAACTCTCCATGTTGATTTTGCTATTGAATTTAAATCTAAGTTTGCATAACAAATCATTATTTTTCTCAGGTTTTCCTTTAGTTTAGTTCTGTTTTATAAACGAGCATGGAAGTTCATAGGTGGATTTATATATATAGAAGTTTACTTAATAGCAGGTTGTACTGGACAATTGTATTTGTTTGTATTGTCATTTTCTCTTAATTGGTTAAGATATAAATACCTGCAGTATGAAATGATATAGGTGATTTCGGTTACATGTACTTTATTAAACAAGAAGTTATGCTAATTAATGTTCATGCTCTAAATTATGACAACAAGTATTAAATGGTGACTGATACTCACTTTGTGAAGTACAAAGATATTTCCTTTATTTCGGCTAGCATACTCTATAAGACACAGGTTTTGTTTCATGATATTTGAAGTAAAACTTTGTTTTTCTTATTTGCTTACAACTAATAAATGCTTAAGCTTTTAATCATGATTGCAAGTAATTAAATGTTTACTAACAGTAGCTATTTATACAAAGATATTTATCATTATCTCGGCTAGCATATTTTGTACAAGATACAGCACATATAAGTTTAGTACAGAAATATGTTATAAGTTACCCCTTTAACTTATGCATTTAACCTAATTACATGATATTTAAAAAGTTCTATGTTGTACAATTGGATTTTGCAGGTTATTCTTAGGCTTAATTGATTGTAATTTATTTTCACTTTAGATTTTCAAGCATTTGATTCATAATATTTCAAATGTAAATTTTTTTTTACATTCCTAGTTATAACTTATATTTATATTGTTAGTTCTCTTTTCTATTTATAATTATGGTGTATACTTATGTTTATGTTTTAACTTTATCATTTTAAAAACTAAAACTATATTCATATGTATTTTATCAAATAACAAAAATATAAAGTCTTTGATTTGATTTTATTGAACATGTCAGATTTGTTTTAATGGTTTTGAAGTATTCTATTTAAAATTTTCAAATCAAAATTTTCTTTTACAAACGTATATAACTGTTAAATATCCAAGATCTCATCAATTTAAACAATTTTAAGCTTATATTTAATTTAAATTAGATTAAATATTTATTAAAACACACTGTCAAAATTCCGGGTCGTTACAGTACCTATGTTGGCTAAGATTTATACTCTACTTTCGAAATGTTTTCTACACTATTCACTAATAATAATAATCAAATGATTTGATTTTGCGTAGTAAGCATCTTTGAATAACATAAAAAGAAATCTCCTCCAAGTCTGCGTTTGCATTGTGTGTGTGGTGGGAGGTCTTATGGTAGTCACATTTTCAAAAAGCATTGCGAATTGGCTTTAAAAATCTTCTGTTGATTGTTTTGAAAGATAAACTATTTTTGTTGCTCACACCAGTCCCACGACTGATCCGGAGTTTGTTGTTTCTTTCCTAAACTCTGGGTGCTTAAAATTTTCTACACGGGCAGCCTAGAGTTGGGTTTTTCAGATAGTCAGGTTTAGTAGATTATCTGGAGTCAGTTCAGTCTTTGGATCAGGACTGCACTTGCTTAGCTTTGTGCATCGTGATGATTGGTTCTCGCTATTTCTGGATTGGTGCCTTGGATTTCTCTTTTGAAGACTATTTTGGAGATTATCCGCTGCTGGTGTTATCGTTTTCTTTTCCGCTGCTATTTCTTGTATCATATCTCTGATGTATATTGGTATTCATTGTATCACTCTGTTGTATCAGATATTGTATCTGTGTTGTATATCATTGTATTATTCTTTTATTTCCGTTGTGTTATTTACTTGATGTTGTTATAAGCTCCGGCGAATCGGATTTGAACGGTCGAATCTACGGCATTCAAATACGATTTGAAGTATGTATGTCGATTTTCGAGCGTGAAAAATCCGTTCGTCACATTTGGTATCAGAGCTAAGGTTGAACTTTAGCTCAGGAGTATAACACATTAAGTAGCTCATTAAAGATAGGGTGAAGTATACCCTAGAATGAGTAATCTCTAACATATCCGTCTGAATGCTTCAGTAAATTCTCTTACTATCCATTGATAGTAAGTATGTGTGCAAGAAGAGAACGAGATAGGGGAAAGGGAAGCACCACTATAAATGGTCAATACCCTGTAACAGTGGAAACAACTTTCTCTATCAATTTCCTTTGATTCGATTTCAATTCTTTTGATTGCTTCGTGACAGCTCCAGAAAGAAGTTTCGGTGTGATGGTTGCTCTACGAATCGTTATAGAAATCCTTACTTCATATTTCATCGGTTTCTTATCAATTATTGATTTAAACCATAATGAATATGAATTGGAAATTTAGAATTGAAAAGTTAAATAAATTGGAAATTTTAACTAGAGTTAAATTGATTGAGAGAATATGAAGCTAAATTTGAATAGTATCAATAAAAAGATTTCGATTAAAACCAAATTTGAAATTCTATTGTAATTTCTTAGGTCCGATATGTTCTATGAATGGTTAGTTATCCCTTCGAACTAACCAGTGCCGTTGCATATTTGTAGATCTGGATAACCCGAGTATCCTGTGAAGTGTTAAATAGATTCGTTCTTGTATCTATTGTTGATATTCTGATTTGGGGAGCCAAATGTAGAATTGTTATCCAGTTTGATCTGAAAGGATATTTCTCTATCTTTTATCTATCTTCGTTATCTCTCTCTGGCGAATTTCGAGGATGAAATTCCTTTTAAGGGGGGAAGTTTGTAACGACCCCAATTTTGAATTAATATTAAATTGATATTTAATGTAAATTTTGAAAAAATTATGGAATAAAATTTGAATTTGACTTTGGAATTTGAAATTTGAATATTAAATTTGTACTTAGATTTTAAATAAATAAATAAATATATATATACAGTAACACATTAGAGTAAAATAGAAAGTAATACATAAAAAAATAAACTATAACAACATGATAAAATGGAACTTTATTTCTATTCAAAGAAATACAAGACAATAAATATTAAGTTAAACAAATAAAAAAATAAAAGAAGATGTCCCAGGCTTTGTATAATTGTAGCTGTAAATAAGTATGCAAGCAAGAATATAAAACAAAGCAAAAGTAATTTATGCAGACTTGAGCAAACAATGCATGTAGGAAATAAGTAAATGATAACAAAACAAACAAAAGTAAACATATAGCAGACAGCAAAATATATTTAAAAATGTAACCTGGAAGCAAAACAAGAAACAAAAGAAATAACATACAAAGTAGAAACAAGAAAAAAAAAAGATATAAGCAGGCAAGCATGGAAAACAAAGTATAAAGAAAAGAAAGAAGCCACCTCTATCTCATCTCATATGGTACAGCCGAAGTAAGTAAATTAATATGGTACAACTAATTAATACTAATCCGCCTCCAAATAAAAATATCCCTTTCCAAATTTTTTGTATAAAATATAAACCATTGTACAACGAATTATATCATTTGTACCACATTTCATTTCAGTTGAGAAATATAATATTTATCATCCTTACAACATCACTTAGCATCTCAGTCTTCGTTCACCATTATAAACAGAAGTTAAAGATCATTTTAAACTTAAAACAATCAAGCAATTATTCATCTTAAACCACCAAGTATAAAACAAAGAAGATAATAAAAATGCATCAACCTGGGAAAAAAATGAACAAATGAAAATGACAATGTCTTTGGCCCACTAAAACAAAATCACTTCAACCGAAAACAAAAAGATATCAACCACCATATGTAGATTAAAACATCTGGAAAACAAAACATAATGTACCAAAGTAATTAATGCAACATGCCTGCAATACATTTCGAACATGCTTATTGAATAAACAAAAATATCACGCTGTACCAAATAACATCACATGTACAACTATCCTTTTATATGTATATACCTATACACCTTCTCCTTATTTATCAATTCTCCCTCTCAGTTCATTCATCAAGCCAAGTAAAACTGAAGTAAACAAAATAAAAACTAAAACAAAACTTCAACAAAATACAACTTCATTTAAACCAGAGATCAAGGGGGGTTTCACCTTGCATTTCTCAAGCCTGTGCAAAATTTAAGGGCTCTGTTATTATTTCTGGAAGAATAAGGTGAGTAACTTCTAAAAAAAATCTTAAGTCCCTGAATTAGTTGCTTATGTAGATCCTGAAAATGTGTATACATGTGATTGTGAAAATCTGTGTATGTCTGTAACTTTTGAAACTCTGTTCCTGTTGTTTTTTTTTAGACAGATGAGCAGACAAACCTTCATCACTTGATCTAGTAACTGCTTGAACTTAGGATGTAAACAAATGTTGTTTGTTTGATTTTAGGCTAGGTGTTAAAAAAATTATTAAAGTTGAAACAACATGTAATTGTCTCTGGCAATCAAGAAAGATGAGTACAACTTTAAATAAGTTTAAAAACAAATTTCTTAATTTAAGAATCCAGGTATGTAAATTGAATCTATTTACTTAAACATGATTTTTAAAACAAAAATCAAAATTTTTAGATGTAGGGTGGATGAGCAGTTCGAGTTTGCCTGATTTTCTTTGTTTGGGAATTGCTGGTGACCCACTGGTTGGTGATGGTCGAAATTTGGTCTAGTGATAGAGGGACAAATGGTGGTTCGAGGAAAAATACTGGGATGGGTTTCAGATGATTGGGGAAACGACGGTGATGGTTTTCATTTTGTAAACCTAGTTTTAACTAGGTTGCATATTTCATTCACCATGCCTTCTCTTGTCGTTCGAGTGTAACGAGGTACAGGGTGAGGCTAGAAGAAGCGTCGGCGATGGTGTGGCTGTGATTTCAAAACGTCCGGTGGACGAGGGGAGAGGTCGGTGAAGTTTTAGGTTTGGATGGTGATGGGTTCGAACGTTTCTGTTTTTGGTTCGTACGAACTCGATTTCGTTTTCGTCATTGATTTAAGGACCGGGGTGGTCAGGTGGTTTGGGTAGGCGATCGACGACTTGTCAGTGGCCAGAGGAATGGTCGGAGGGTATTGGATAGCTAGTGCACGAGGTGTCGTGTGTATCTGATGACAGGAAGGAGAAGTTCTGGAATTTGTACAGTGGGGAAGCAGCAGGGTGAACTCGCGTGTTTCTCTCAAAGTTGTATTTGAGATTTTGGATGTTAGACTTGAAGCAAGTTTGAGTTTTCTCGGGTCAAATGTTGCTACAGGTTTTGAAAAAAAAAAACCTGACAGTAAATCCAAATTTAAAGCAAATTTAAAATGATTTAAGGAATGCGAGATAGTTTTAAAGGCAAGTTCAAATCTAGATAAAGCTGGATTTAAAATGGATTTAAATTTTAAAAGTTTTCAAATAGTTAAAAGAGGGTTTCAGGTTTTAGAAACAAACCTGACAGTTTTCAGGTTTTAAAAAATTTTAATTTAAAAATCTGGGAACAAAAATTTAAACTGAGTTTAAATCAACTTTTGAATCTTGAAGTTTCGAAATGAATTTGGATTTCAAAGTTAAAGACAAATTTTAAATCAAAAGATTTAAATCAAATTATGAATCCAGATCTGGGAATTAAAAATATGAATTGTTTTATGACATGTTTAAATCAAATAGCCTGTAATTTGTTTTCAAATAAATATTTGAATTGGATTTTGATAAAGTTCTTATGTAAAAGAATTTTGAATGGTAAGTTAGAAATTTGTTTTAATTTGAGTTTGCAAGATAAAAAAAGTGATGTATTTTAATGCTAAATTTTAATTAAAAATTTAAGTAATTTGGTTAAAACTTCCCTTATATAGGTCTACAAGTTGATATGTAAATTTGGTTAATGCTTATCTTTTTAAACCTAAATCCAAAATGAAATTTGAATCTAAATTTGAAATGTAGTGTTTTAAATACACCTTAATATAAATGAAGTCATTAACATAGAAATGAATTACCTTAGAAATAATTAAAATGATTTAAAGATTTAATGAATAAGGTAATTAAGGGATGACTTAATTATTTAATTTATAAATTAATGATTTAGATTAATTTATAATTAGATATTAATTCGGAAAGTAATTAAAGGATTGTTATTTGTTAATGATGGTCATTAACTAAGAATCTTTTAAATAATTAATTTATGGGATTAATTGTAACAATTAATTAGACTAATTAATTTATGATAATCACTTATGAAATTGAGTAAGTGTAATCACTTGTTAGTAAGAATTTAAAGGTTTAATTTCTTAAAAGGATAAATTAAGGGGTTAATTTATTTTGTAATTAGTTTAAAGGTTAACTTAATTAATACGATTAATTAAGAATAATTTAATTAATTACGGTGATTGATTAATTAATTTATATCAAATGATTTGTAATTAATAAATCAGGATTGGAAAATAAATGCATAAGTAATAAATTTAAATTGGAAATAAATTGAATTAATTAGGATTAAACGATTAATTTATCCCGCTTATAAATGATTACTAAATGCTTGACCTTACTTATGAATGATTGTATTGTACGAGATGCCTTGAATTGATTGCCTTATCTGATTTGTGGTAGTTTGTTCTGTGGATTGAGCTGTGAATGATTTATTTATTTATTTACATTTATATATTATTTGTGAATCTGTGAATAGACGATAAGCGTTACATTTGATATCGCTTATCAACTATATTTCTGTGTTTTAATCTGTAATGATGATGTTGCACCATTATGTTAAACCCCTGGACCACACCATATACACACAAATATGGGTTTCACGAGGAAATCGATTAGGTCACAGATTTTTGAAACGATTTTTAAATAGACCATTTGAATTCAAATGTTTTTGTAATGAAATCGGGTTAAAGTGAAAGGCTTTTGAAATGGAATTTCAAAGATGAAATTTGTTTCTTGAATAACTTGATTAAGTTTTGGAATTTAAATTTGAATTCAATACTTGAAATTGAATTCTATGATCTGAAACTAGGGATTAACGATATTATGCTAGTTTTATATGAATCAAACCATTTTTAAAGTATTATTCTTTTGGGAATTTGAATTAACCCAAAGATTGTAACTTGTATAAATGAAATCGGGTTTTTTCGAAATAAGGCTGTTGTTTCTAAATGATAAAAAGCTTTCATAGGAGAAATGAATTTCAAATTGTATTAAAGGGATTTTCAGTTTAAACTGAAATAGTTTTCCAAGTTATAAATGAATATTTGGAAATGAGTTTTTGAAAGAGAATATTTGGGAAGATTTGAAAGCTATGAAACAAATCTTTGATTTAAAGATTTAATGAATAAATCCAATTGAAATAGAAATTGTTTTGAAATTCTATGAATGGATCTTTTTGAAACTGGGTGAACTTTGTGAAATAAATCTTTTTGTTTAAAAGATTTGAAATGGTAATTTGTTTAAACCATTTGAAAGAAAGTTTTGAATTATTAAGTTGTGACTTAATTGAAATCCCATGTCCATATGTTTTAAATATTGCGCTCACTATTCGGATTAGCCGGGAAAGGACCTTTGTGTCGTATAACCCAATCCGAATATGTAATTCGATGTTATGGATAGCATGTAAAGACCGATGGTGAAGATCGGATATTTTCGAAAACGAAAGGGTTTCTTATCGATTGTCTCTGCACTGGCTGATCCCCGGTATAGAATCTCCATATGCGATGGGAAATCCGGACGTGATTAGGGATTATCCGGATTACAAGGACTTCTTTGGAAGTGCCTTCGGTTCTGTTCAAACCTAGGACAGACTTGTATGGATTGTATGTCTGACATTACATTTTGAGATATAAGCAGATTTCTTTCAAATACATATCTGTTGGTGACGGAGAATTTATTCTCTTAGCTTAACATCCTTCTCTGAGACATACGAGCTCAGGTGTTATGTAGTTGAAGGTTATCAGCGATATATTTCCAATTTGGTAATGTGGCATGCTGAGTGATGCTGATCATTTGTTGATCAAAGCGTGGCTTTTGTAAAAAGCGTAGCTTTGTGGACGAGACTTCGTCGGACCTCACACCCCGAAATGGTCGAAACAGGAAAGATGCAGCAGGGTTATTGGGGGTAGCACCCCTTAGGGTATGTGCATTTCCTTCTGGATAGAAGTGGTATCATGGTATGGAGCCCAGATACTTAACTTATGTTGATATCGCAGATATATATATATGTATTATTTTGTGATTTTTGCTGGGGCCCTGGTTAAAGGTTGGTTACAACTGGAAGATGGCATACTCGTGTCAGTAGTTACCCAGTTAGGGGTAACCCGGCCTTGTGTTGGCAGAGATCCGGTTTGGTTCTCGGGGACGTCCTTCCAGAGGCGTTCTCATGTGGCAATGGGAAGTTCCTTGGCCTGACCATTTGTTGGAAATCCAAAGAAACAATACGAACCTTTACGATTGCAAATTGTAGAACCTGCCTCCTCAGGAGGTAGCTATAGCGGGCGTAATATAATGGTACCTATGCTGGCTAAGATTTATATTCTACTTTCGAAAAATTTTCTACACTATGCACTAATAATAATAATCAAATGATTTGATTTTGCGTAGTAAGCATCTTTGCCTAACATAAGAAGAAATCTCCTCCAAGTCTGCGTTTGCATTGTGTGTGTGGTGGGAGGTCTTATGGTAGTTACATTTTCAAAAAGCATTGCGAATTGACTTTAAAAATCTTTTGTTGATTGTTTTGAAAGATAAACTGTTTTTGTTGCTCACACCAGTCCCACGACTGATCCGGAGTTTATTGTTTCTTTCCTAAACTCTGGGTGCTCAAAATTTTCTACACGGGCAGCCTAGAGTTGGGTTTTTCAAATAGTAAGGTTTAGTAGATTATCTGGAGTCAGTTCAGTCTTTGGATCAGGACTGCACTTGCTTAGCTTGGTGCATCATGATGATTGGTTCTCGCTATTTCTGGATTGGTGCCTTGGATTTCTCTTTTGAAGACTATTTTGGAGATTATCCGCTGCTGGTGTTATCGTTTTCTTTTCCGCTGCTATTTCTTGTATCATATCTCTGATGTATATTGATATTCATTATATCACTCTGTTGTATCAAATATTGTATCTGTGTTGTATATCATTGTATTATTCTTTTATTTCTGCTGTGTTATTTACTTGATGTTGTTATAAGCTCCGGCGAATCGGATTTGAACGGTCGAATCTACGGCATTCGAATACGATTTGAAGTATGGATGTCGATTTTCGAGCGTGAAAAATCCGTTCGTCACATATATTATCAGTCACATATTGATATTGATTAATTGTTTTGGATGATGATTGTGGTGGACGTATGATTTTATGATGGATGAATGGATGTTGTATTATATTATTATAAACTGCAAGTTATTTTGCATTTTATTTCATTTGGGATTGCGGTTTGAAACGATATATAACCGTAATTTTTATTTTAAATTACTGATTGAAATGATAAATATCTGTATCACTTGATCATAGGGTTGAAAATTATATACAGACACGGCGGTCTATATATATAAAAATATTTTGAAATGATTTCTATGGTTTGTAAAGAAATATACGGGTTATATAAATATTGATTTTGATGTTATATAAACATCAAATTTATTATTGATTCTAGCTATATATAAATATGCTTTGAAATATAAAATAAGCCCAATAATTAAGTTTGATTATTTTATATAATAAGGTTTAATGAATATTGATTTTTGAGATATTATAAATATTATTTTATATAAAGTTGAATGCTTGAATTTAAGCTATGTATAAGTGGTCAAATAAAAATTAAGTTTAATAATAGAGTTTGATTTTTATTAAAGTAAATGTGAGTTTGAAATAAAAATGATATCAAAATGATTTAGTTTTTTAAAACGAAAATGATATCGTATTTGTATGGTTTTGAAATGGACATTATATTCTGGTTTTTAAAGTATAAACTATATTGATTCGGTGGTCACTTTTGATTTTTTTTATTTGGGGGTGTGGCTCGAGGTGGGCGGTAGCTGCGCGCTACGCGTTACCACCAACTCGGATAGCAATTGGTATATCTACCCTGGCATTGCCTAGTTGTGCCATGTCACCTACCCTAGCGCGCCTTGTACGAGTTTCTATT
The DNA here is from genome assembly GCA_030765085.1 of Allium cepa. Lineage (NCBI taxonomy): Eukaryota > Viridiplantae > Streptophyta > Magnoliopsida > Asparagales > Amaryllidaceae > Allium > Allium cepa. The sequence continues at coordinate 783,373,667 of CM060940.1, read as the reverse complement.
TGTGTCGTACCTATGGTGTATCCTCTGGTAGCCTCCCAATCAGGAGGTATTACGGTACTGTATAGACTATTGACATTATTACGTGTTAAGGTGGAAAATGTAAAGCCTTAACGCTACTTAAAAGTAAGTTTATTTTACTAATAGACACTATTATAATAGCAAAATATTACTACATAGTAAATAGTTTAACGGATCCTTAGGAGATGTGAATCCCGAGCATCTCTTGAGTTATTGCACTCACGTTAGACACTGGATAGGAGATGTCAAATCCCGTAAACATCTCTGACGCCGTTCCACTCATATTTATTCTTGTTGATTTAACTTACATAAGATATTTTAGTCCTGACTCGAGTGTTTTGTCTTTTCAATTTGCTCGGGTTAGTCCGAGCATTTCAGGATTTGAAGATTTTATTCTGAAGGACAAAGACGAAGATTTGTAGTATTATTATCTACTATTTTATTCCACTACACCATTTAATTCAGCTGCATTAATTATTATTCTCTGGTATGTGTACTCTGTTATGTATTGTATAAATATAATCAAATGTTTTGTAAACGGCTTCATGAACTGTATATTTGATTATTATATTTTATCGTTCCGCTGCAAGATTCTATTTTGTTTTTTCCTTTCTCTGCTTTTTCTTATTTACCCCATAACAATCCGCCCTTCTGTATGGTTTAAGTCTGACGTATGTGGTTTATCGTCGATTTAAACTGTGCGAAAAGGTGGGTCGTTACATCTGGTATCAGAGCTTTGGTTCAGCGATAAACCTTAGCTTTGTGGGGTTTGACTCTTTATTAATAGGGTAGTAATACCCTATGATGAGTCGTTGAGCGTATATATGAGAGAGCGTATTTGTTAGTGTTATAAAAAGGTTTTAATATTGTGTTAATTTGTTCCGTTTTGTATTTATAAATTCTGATCGGTGCATGGGCGCTATGACATCAATAGGGATTTCTAAACACTTCATAGGACAGACCGACGTAATATTTGGTTTTAATATAGGTGAATGAAATAATTTTGCCTATTATATTTTATATATATATATAAAGGAAATTTTTATAAAGGTTATATTTGGTTGTATTATATAGCTTGTTAGGTAATTAAATTTATAAATAATAGTTGAAATAAGTTTGAAAATAAAATAAATGAAAATTGGAAATTTAGAACTTAAGTTCTGGGGTTTTGAAACTTTCTTTCGAACGATTATGGAATATAATAATAATATTATTTAGAAGTATTTTCTGATATAAATATTTCAATATAATTTGGAAAGAATTGTTTTAAAGGAATTTTTAAAAAGAAATAAGTTATGTACTCCCCTGTCTGTCGTTGGAAAATAATTCGGTGATGGCGGCCGCATCATCGACATTCATTTTCGAGTTTCGAAGTGGGAAGGCCACTGTAGTAGTTTTACTACAGATTTATTTTGATAAACAAATATAAATTTTAAATTGTTTTAAATATAATTGGATATATAAAGTGTAAGTATATACATTTATCTATTATTTTAAAATAGTTTTTGAATAAAGCCTTGTATTTAAATTCTTAAGTTTCCGTTAATTGATAGTTTCAATTACTATAGTGAAATGGAGTTTAATTGATAAATTGAAATCCTAAATGAAATAAGAGATTAAATGTTGAGTTATAAATGAAACTATGAGAAAGTTGAATTTATAACTTATAAACCAAAAGTTACAATTATTGAATATTGGATTAAATTAAAAGAAATGAGATAAATTTGTATAATTTTCAATTACATTCTTAAAAACATATATATATATAACTTACCCAACAATAAAAGTTACAATGTTTTATATGATGGTTGTTTGCTTGTTGCAAGTGATGGTTGGTATGTTGATTGTTTGTTGATTATTTGAAACAGCTTTAAATATTTCATTTTATATAATTATTAACCCTTTCTAGATTATATAAGTGAAATACAGGTTATGGAAGCAATTTCTACTGCTTTTGGTTCCATAAATAAGCGTTAACTGTCCGACCAATAGGTACGTTTTCGAATTGCGGTTTATAGAGTTATTATATTGTTTTCCCGTGTTGGGATATATTATTTTGGAAAATATTTGTTGTATATTGTTATATCGATATTATATTTCCTCCCGAGCCTCTCCGTACAAAGGAGACTCTGCCAAAAATTTTCGAAAATTTTGGACTTAGAAAATATTTTGAAAACGTTTTCCAAACTTTATTAATTTAAGTATAAAAAGATCTATTGGTTATAAATTGGTATATTTTATTTAAATTAAATAATTTTGAAAATGTATTTGTCTATAAATTAAATGTTTTAAGTAAGATATATAGATTTCCTAATTCTTCTTTTCCCTTCTTTTCCTTTTCGGGGACGAAAAGTTTTGAGTGGAGGAGAGTGTAACGACTCGTAAAATTCGATGATTAAAATGAGTTAAATTAATAAGATTTTTAATTAAATTTATAAATAAATAAAAATCTTATAATTTGAATTTGGGCGAATGTAAGAAGTTAGGTGTAGAAATTGTAATTAAAGTTAACAACTTAAAATAAAATTGCAATTATTTGAAATAATGTAAATTGTCATACTTGGTTATAGGTTTAATATAAGAAACAAATGGAAATGTTGAATTAGTTAATCATTAATAAAAATATTAACTGAATGGAATTCAAATTAATATAAAAATGAAATAGTGTAAATTGTTGCACTTGGGAATTAAATTGACAATAAGTAAATAAATGTAAGTGTTGTATAAATAAAGGAATTTGTACATAATTAATGATGATTGAATTGAAATTTAAACTAAATAAATGAACATAAATAAAGGGTACTTTAATGATGATTAATATAATAACGGAAAGGTGAATTTATATTGATTAGAAACGGAAGTTTATTTATAAGGCAGTAATTGATGAATAGAAAAGTTTGAAACCTAGTAGATAAATTTATTGAGACCATTTAATAGCAATTTATGTATATATTTGGCAATTGACAATTTACGAATTTGTTAAGATTATAAATTTATAATCTAATATTACGTAATGTTAACTAAGGTAACCATTAATAAATTGAACGAAATGCAAATCAATGGAATTAATGAAGACATATACGTAGCTACAAATTGAATATATGAAACAAAATGTAAGCATTGGATTAAATTAAGGAAATTAAATTATAATAAATGGTCATTTAATAAAACCAATGTTCTGGGAGTAATTATAATAGTTGTTTGAAATATGTATAAACTTTGATTTGGAAATCAACTGGATTTAAATTGAAATTTGGTATTACATTGATGAGTTTAAATGTTATTTATTTTGTAAAGTAATAAATGATGTAATAAAAGAATGAAATCAAGATAAATAAATTTAATTGAGACTTTAATTATAAATAATGGGTGAATTAATAGGATAGATGGTAATTGTTTGTGGGCAATAACCATACGAGTATTATAAAGAGTATATTGGTAATAAACGATTATTTCGAGTAAAGGTAATTAAATATTACTTTAATGGATATAAATGTAGTAACGGATAGGGTGAATGAAATTAGCATTATGAAAATAAATGTTAACATTGTTTTGTAAGCAATAAAAGCCTATTAATGTGACTGAAGGTTAACGGTAAAGATTATTGTATGTTACCTATGTATGTAGCTTGTAAATTTAAACTTTGAAATTTGTTACAATAATTATAATTTAATATTACATTAATGTTAATTAAGGTAATACTTGTAAGGAATGTTAAGGTTATTCATATTGGACAATTTGTTGACTTATAAGGATCGGGAATAAGCTTTATTAATTTATCGGAATTTAAAATTAAATAAAAGGATTAATTGCAATTAAATGAATTAAATATTTAAAATGGGAATTTAGATGAAATGTGAAAATATTAATGTAATGAATTTTGAATATGATGTTAATCTCATCCGTTTGATAATAATGAATCGAATAATAAAATGAAAAGTGAATTTAATAGAAATTTTTGGAAATTAAATTTATATTTTTCGAATTTAATGAAATTGAGGTTAATACCGAAATTTGTAAATTTATCAACTTTAATTTGACAGTTAAATTGGTTTAAATTATTGTAAATGATTGGGAAATAAAAAATGACAAGAATTGGCAATTATCGAATTGAAATTGAAAATTTGATTAAATTGACTAATTTTTTTTTATTTAATTAATATAAAAATAGCCATTTTGGCCAATGACTCAGACTTCAACGAAACAAGTTTCATCGGATCCGTAATGGTGAACTATTGTAGGATTTCAAGTTTCGTATCGATCGGACTTGTCATTTGATCATACGGGCTAGAAACGCCTTGAAATCAATTGAAATCAATTTGAAAAAAATATTGATTTTAGCATAACTTCTTCATACGATGGAATTTGGACTTGAAACTTATTCCATTGCGTTTAAAATATTTAAAAACATCTATTTTGATATATGGGCTGACCCAATTTCATTCCGGAGTCGAAACGGGCTTTTTGGGCCACTTTGGCGTTAGCGCGTAAATCTATATTATCCATCCATTCAATTGTCAACCCTGCCTGTATATATATCCTGCTATGAACCCTAGCAGCCTCTGTTCCTCATTTTTATATGTTCTATTCACATCCTCACTACAATGGCAGACAAACCCTAATTCCAATTGCAATCTCAAATCAAAACCAAAGCTGAAATTTCAAACTCCACAATATATGACAAATTTTATATCAATTCGAATCTCTTGAAGAGGGTAACTCAGATCTGCAATTTGTTTTTCGAACTGGATCTCTGTTCATCCAGAAATTGAAGGTTTATTCTCGGTCATTCGTCTTGTCACGATCGACTGCAACCGATCGTCGATTGCTTGGTGCCGGTTTGTGAAGATTTGCAAGGGGATTTCATCTAGGTCGTTTATGGGGGAGATCATCGGTCAGATCGTCATTGATTAAGCATTAAGGGTTTCGGAAAATCCAAACTTAAGCGGCGGCTACTTACACTAGGGGAGGCGGCACCGTGGTGGCGAGTGGAGGGGAGCTTGGCGAGGTCGTTGAAGGTGGCGTCGTGACCTACGGCGACGCGTAGGAGGGTGAAATCGGTGGTCAAATGTCACGGTCAATAGAAAATGTTGGGTTCGAACTACTGTTTCGTTCGTGTGGGAGAGAGAACGCTCATGTTGACGTGTACACGTTTGATTGTTTTCTATATTTATTTTATTTTATTTTTATTTTAAAGTCAAGTGTTCTAATCGGTGTAACTTTCACATACGAGGTCGGAATCACGCGCGGTTTCTTTTGTTAGGATCGTTTTCAAATTTCAAACATTTTGGCGCTAGTTTGGATGGATTCTAAGACTGTCAAATTTTTGGGTTTAAATTGAATTTAAATTCAATTTAAATTCAAAAGATGAGTGTTTTAACCCACTCACAACTTCGAAAATTTCTTATGTTTGTTAAGTTTAATTTTGTTGTGATTATGCATTTATCTATGACTGTTTCGGATATTTTTCATCACCATCTCAGTTAATTGCGTTTATTTAAATTAAATCGTTATTTAATTTATTATTGAATATAATTGCTAGTTAAATTCCTATTATATATTGTTATCCCGCTTTTTGGCAAAGCCGTGATACCAAAAGACTGATCGAAAGCAAAAGACGGTTCACCTCAGAGATTGGTTGTACTTCACTTCGCTATGGATATCGATGAATTTTGTCCGAGCCCGGATCAGGCCACAACTGATAAGACATGACGATCAAAGCTGTAGAAGCCAGTGTTTCAAGTTTCAAGTCAATCCGAGTTTGTATGCTCAAGATATAACGGTTTCAATTTGAGAAAGGTAGCCCCCTGTTCGGTTCGAACCCATAGGGTACCCACGGTTCGAATCGATGGCCACAGGTTATGTTCGAATCCATCATCTTCGAAACCATCTACTCCGAGCCCATCCGGTATCCTTCCTTCGAACCCATCCTGTTCGAATCCATCAACCAGTGCCTGCCTCACAACCATTAACTTCGACTCCATTACATTCGAAACCATCATCTTCGAATCCATTCAAGCCTACCAGCTTCGAATCCAAGTCGCTTCGAATCGATCTTGTTCGAATCGATCGAGTTCGAACCCACGAGTACACCTTGCTTCGAAACGGTCGCATTCGAACCCTGGGACATTCACTTGTTCGTACCCACCAAGTCAGCTAACTTGGATGACGTGTCGCTCCACGATACGAACGAGGCGAAATCCATGGGTGCGAAGCGGTCAACTCGGAGACAAAACAGGATCGATTCGAGGAGCACGCGCCACCTCATCACGAAGCCACGTGAGCCGATCGATTCGAAGTACGTGGTTTCGAAGTGATCGGTTCGAACTCAACACCCAACCGAGACTCATCATTTCGAACCGATCATATCTCCTAAACCACTGATCCAAATGCAACCAAATTTTCACGGTAGCCTCCATACAAGATGAAGATTGTTCCTGCCAAGTTTCAGCTCGATTGGACCATTTCTTGATGGGTTCGAAATAACTTCGAATCGATGTCAGATCGAGACGAAACTTGGTGGGGTCGGTCGCGTGGGCCCACTCACGTGCCATAAGAGGTCTCCCGAAGTTTCAGCAAGATCTGGGCCTCCAGCGCCTATAAATAGCACCCTGTAGCCTTCAGAAAAAGGATCGTCCGAGAACTTCTGCCATTGAACACCAAGACTCTGCCGGATTCAAATCTATTCATCAGAATCACTGTTGTATTCAGATTTCAAAGCTATTATCAGCTGTAATCCATTGTAATCGATTTAATCAAGCAAAGCAATAAAGAGAAAACCTTCAAAGTGGACGTAGGCGCGAACGCCGAACCACTATAAATCCTGTGTTTGTGATTGTTGTTTGTGAATTACTGTGATTGGTTACTTAGAGCTGAATTCTATATTGATTGTTGCTGAGTTCTGTGTTGATTATTATCGAGTTGAATACGTAAACGGGTGCTTTCATGATATTGGGCGTTTGTGACCAATTTTGGCGCAAACATTTTGGTGCTTTCACTGAGAATCGCTAACTCAGGAGTTCTACCAATTGATAGTTGATTCAGAGAAAATTTGAAAGTTTAGATTTGAGAAATTATGACGAGACAATCGAGTAGAAGGCCAAGGCCAGAGAGAAGTGAACAACAAGGGAGTCAGGAGGCTTCCTCAGGAGCGAATCAACCATCGATCTACATCACTAGGGACGAGATGGAGACGATGATGAAGAAGCAAGAGGAGTTGATCCAGAGTTTATTTCAACAGATAGGACAGCTTGGAGCACAGAATAGAGGAGCCAATGGAGTCCAGAACGAAGCAGGACCATCCGGCGTCGCACCCGGATTAGGGGGCACACCCATGGAGAACGTTGGTCCAATTTCGGAGGGAGAAAGAGGAGTATCTGCGCAACCTGGAGACAGCAGAGGAATGAACGCTCAGTCAAGGGGGCAGATTTCAGAGTTCCCTCGTGAACTCGGGGGGCAGGATGAAAGTAACGAACGAAGGTTACATCTTGGAGACACCGACAAGTTGGCAGAGATGGTTAGGCGAGCAATGAGAGGCGGTTTGGTGAACAAAGACCTAGAGGATGTTAATAGGAGTCCTTTCACTCCGGCAATCAGATGAGCTAGAAACCCACCGGATTTCAAATTACCATCGCTGGATATGTATGACGGGAGAACGGATCCCACGGTCCATCTGACAAAATATATGAGGCATATGGAAGTGCTGGGGGCATCAGAGGAGGTCATGGCCCGGTGCTTTCCACTGTATTTGGCGGATATTGCGGCATTATGGTTCAGGCAATTAGATAGTGGATCCATTGGAACGTGGAATGATTTAACTGAGAGATTTATGAGGCAATTCAGGGTTCACATTACAAGACCCAAGAATGTGATGACGTTAGCAACTTTAAAACAGAAGGCTGGAGAAACATTGAGAAGTTTCCTGACACGATTCAATGCGGCGGCAGTTCGGTGGATAGACCGGATCCATCCATGGTTATGATGGCGGCTGTGTCCGGAATAGCAGACGGAACGGAGTTCAAAAATTCATTAACTAAGGATCCACCCGTAGATCTGGGAGAATTCTATCATGAGGCGGAAAAATTTTTACGATTAGAGGATGTGAATGCAGAAAGAGAAGAAGGAGATGGGATAGAAGTTTATGCACTCAAAGACGAAAAGCCCCCTAGAAGGGACTTGGACAAGGATAAAGGTAAAAGAAGGATTGAGAATAACGGAGACAAATCAAAGCGGCAACGAAGGGAGCCGCGATTCACCACCTACACTGAGCTAAATGAGAGCCTGGAGCGAATTTATCAGGATACCAAAGAACAGATTCTGTATCGTAGACCAATGCGAAGAGATCCAACCTCTGACGAAAGGAAATCAGATAAGTTCTGTGTATTCCATGAATTAAATGGTCATAACACTAACGATTGTAGGCACCTGAAGGACGAGGTGGAAGGGCATATCAGGAACGGTATGCTCCTTCAATATGTAAGGAGGCGAGCTCCTGTGGCGGAACCAGAACGGCCACCGTCCACATCAGCTAGAGGCGACCCTGAATCAAGGCACCGTTTGGTTATCAATTGAGTGAAATAACGATGAACAAGTTGTAAGCTTCCACTAACACAGTTAAATCACTTACACATGTGCGAGATCGCGAACGATCTCCGGGCATGCTCTGAGTGATCATTAACCATTTCGTAGTGGTAACTTACACTTTGACACCCATGCTTTGCTTTCGTTTCATTTTGATTTGTACATTTAAACTTTGCTTGTTTGGACATTTCTGTTTTGAAAACTCATCCGTTTAATAGATATTTGATTCTGATAACTCTGGAATGGCTAAGCTACTTACACATGTATGGGGTCGCGAACGATCCTTAGGCATGCTCTGAGATGGCGATGAACCGCCCTGACAAACGATCCAGGATCTCACCCGAACGTGACCCTGGCATCGATAATACCAAGCCCTCCCGGGCACACAATTCGCCTCGAACGGCACCCGACCTCGAACAGTCACAGTTCGCCTCGAACGGCACTCGACTTCGAAAAGTCACAACTCACCTCACCTCAAATAGCTTGATCGCGAACAGTCGTCACTTGAGGTCCAACACCCGACCGCGAACGGTCACAAATTCACCTCGAACGGCACACGATCGCGAACGATCACTTTCTGCCTTGAATGGCACCGACCGCGAACGGTCATGGTTCACTAATTATAAAATCCGACCTCGAATGGTCACCATTCGCCTTGAACGGCACTTGGTCGCGAACGATCATCATTTGCCACGAACAGCAGTCGACCGCGAACGGTCCCATCTCATCATTTGCCGCGAACGGCATCGACCGCGAACGGTCCTATTCCATCCTATGCCACGAACGGCACGGACCGCGAATGGTCCCAATTCACCTCAAATAGTATACGATCCCGAACGATCGACGCATGGATTTATAAGCTCGACCGCGCACGGTCGCACTTCACCTCGAATAACTTGATCACGAACGATCGTCATTTGAAGTTGGGCGCTTGACCACGAACGGCCGCGCTTCATCCCAAATAGCTCGATCCCGAACGACCGTCATTTGAGGCCATATGAAACTATCAAGTTCTTTGCAGGTTGATGATCGGATGCGAACGTCCAACTCAAAGCATTACAAAACACACCTTCCTACCGCAAGGCATGTTTTGGGGGGCAAAATGTTATCCCGCTTTTTGGCAAAGCCGTGATACCAAAAGACTGATCGAAAGCAAAAGACGGTTCACCTCAGAGATTGGTTGTACTTCACTTCGCTATGGATATCGATGAATTTTGTCCGAGCCCGGATCAGGCCACAACTGATAAGACATGACGAGCAAAGCTGTAGAAGCCAGCGTTTCAAGTTTCAAGTCAATCCGAGTTTGTATGCTCAAGATATAACGGTTTCAATTTGAGAAAGGTAGCCCCCTGTTCGGTTCGAACCCATAGGGTACCCACGGTTCGAATCGATGGCCACAGGTTATGTTCGAATCCATCATCTTCGAAACCATCTACTCCGAGCCCATCCGGTATCCTTCCTTCGAACCCATCCTGTTCGAATCCATCAACCAGTGCCTGCCTCACAACCATTAACTTCGACTCCATTACATTTGAAACCATCATCTTCGAATCCATTCAAGCCCACCAGCTTCGAATCCAAGTCGCTTCGAATCGATCTTGTTTGAATCGATCGAGTTCGAACCCACGAGTACACCTTGCTTCAAAACGGTCGCATTCGAACCCAGGGACATTCACTTGTTCGTACCCACCAAGTCAGCTAACTTGGATGACGTGTCGCCCCACGATACGAACGAGGCGAAATCCATGGGTGCGAAGCGGTCAACTCGGAGACAAAACAGGATCGATTCGAGGAGCACGCGCCACCTCATCACGAAGCCACGTGAGCCGATCGATTCGAAGTACGTGGTTTCGAAGTGATCGGTTCGAACTCAACACCCAACCGAGACTCATCATTTCGAACCGATCATATCTCCTAAACCACTGATCCAAATGCAACCAAATTTTCACGGTAGCCTCCATACAAGATGAAGATTGTTCCTGCCAAGTTTCAGCTCGATTGGACCATTTCTTGATGGGTTCGAAATAACTTCGAATCGATGTCAGATCGAGACAAAACTTGGTGGGGTCGGTCGCGTGGGCCCACTCACGTGCCAGAAGAGGTCTCCCGAAGTTTCAGCAAGATCTGGGCCTCCAACGCCTATAAATAGCACCCTGTAGCCTTCAGAAAAAGGATCGTCCGAGAACTTCTGTCATTGAACACCAAGACTCTGCCGGATTCAAATCTATTCATCAGAATCACCGTTGTATTCAGATTTCAAAGCTATTATCAGCTGTAATCCATTGTAATCGATTTAATCAAGCAAAGCAATAAAGAGAAAACCTTCAAAGTGGACGTAGGCGCGAACGCCGAACCACTATAAATCCTGTGTTTGTGATTGTTGTTTGTGAATTACTGTGATTTGTTACTTAGAGCTGAATTCTATATTGATTGTTGCTGAGTTCTGTGTTGATTATTATCGAGTTGAATACGTAAACGGGTGCTTTCGTGATATTGGGTGTTTGTGACCAATTTTGGCGCAAACATATATTATCAGTCATATATTGATATTAATTGATCGTTTTGGATAATGATTGTGGTGGATGTATGATTTTATGATGGATGAATGGATGTTGTATTATATTATTATAAACTGCAAGTTATTATGCATTTTATTTCATTTGGGATTGCGGTTTGAAATGATATATAACCGTAATTTTTATTTTAAATTACGAATTGAAATGATAAATATCCGTATCACTTGACCATAGGGTAGGAAATTATATACAGACACAGCGGTCTATATATATAAAAATATTTTCAAATGATTTCTATGGTTTGTAAAGAAATATACGGGTTATATAAATATTGATTTTGATGTTATATAAACATCAAATTTATTATTGATTCTAGCTATATATAAATATGCTTTGAAATATAAAATAAGCCCAATAATTAAGTTTGATTATTTTATATAACATGGTTTAGTGAATATTGATTTTTGAGATTTTATAAATATTATTTTATATAAAGTTGAATGCTTGAATTTAAGCTATGTATAAGTGGTCAAATAAAAATTAAGTTTAATAATAGAGTTTGATTTTTATTAAAATAAATTTGAGTAAGTATTTAAATTCTATTTTAATAGAGTGTATAATGATTTAAATAAATTAAGGTTGGGAGATAAATTGGAGATTTATTTGAAATTGAAATTATTTAAGAATTAAACTCTAAAAGGTTGTTGTGAAATTTATTAAATTGAGAAAATTAAAGGTATAAATTATTATAACTTGATTTTGGGTCTAGGTGAATTAACTAAATATTTCAAGTATAAATGAATTGAAGAAAATATTTACTTATTTGAAATTTGAGTTTTGTTTAAATGAAAATGGATTCATTATGTAAAATATTTAAAAACTAAATAATAGAAGATTTGATTTTTGAATCTAAATTTTAAATTTTAGTTTTGGAATTTTGGAATATAAAAGCCTTGGAATATATCCAAATTGAAATGATTTATCGAAATTGGAATGTTGTGAAGTTATGAATTTCAAAGTATTATGTTCTAAAAGGGTTATAATTTCAAGTGTTTGATTTCAAGGTATATAGATTTTGGAAGTGCTATGATTTTGGAAAAGGATATATTTTGAAATAAAAATGATATCAAAATGATTTGGGTTTTTAAAACGAAAATGATATCGTATTTATATGGTTTTGAAATGGACATTATATTCTGGTTTTTAAAGTATAAACTATTTTGAAAAGACTGCGGTGTTATAATAACGGTTGGTTGTTAAATAGACCGGGATCGGAAGTTGTCATACTCTCTGTCAACTCCGAAAACCACTTTAACAACCGTATACGTGGTGGAGATGCCAGAATGAAGTAGGATGGTGGCGGCGTTTCCTTTGTGGTAAATACATGGACCCAACTCCCGTGAGTTGGCATAAGGTGGCTAAAACAGGAGCGATTCTCGGGCCAATGAGGTAGAACCTTTGATCGCACACATCCCTTCGATATTATACTTTGAGTTTTGGATTGATTCGGTGGCCACTTATGATTTTTTTTATTTAGCGGTGTGGCTCGAGGTGGACGGTAGCTGCACATTACACTAGTATTAGTTATCTCGATAGGAGTGGTATATATTTTTATTTTTCATCACATATTCATTTACTCCCATCGACATACCCAATTCTAGTATAAAACGAACTACGATGGTTCATAATAGTTTAGGACAACATATATAATAATAACACAGATGATGTAAATGCGGAACACAGATATAATAGAAAGTCTCATATATATATATATATATATATATATAACTGATGTCAGTTACAATACATGTGATACAGTACATATGAAACAACTACAACTGTCGACTCTGAAAGTTACATATACAGGTACATTATCGTATATAATATACATGAATACATATCTTCCTATACAAATAAACCGACTACTATAAATGACGACGACTACTCCAAAAGATATGAAGTGACTTCATAGCTCAAGCAGCAACCCAAAGTAAGATATCAACAACCTGTAAATACTCGGTCTGACCCGAGTATTGCATTCAAAAGAAAATAATACACGGGTCAGTCTAATTCAAACTCATTTATTAGTGCACAGAATCAATAATAATTAAATAATGAATAGACGACAGTCACAATAAATCTCGTCTATCCGATCCTTAAATAAAGAAATCGGATAACGATAAATATAACACGTAATAGTGTTAAACAACAAATCAGCAAATTAAACCAAACCAGAATACAATTCAGAATATTGAATTGAATAAATAAAACAGTTCAAACCATTGAAATATCAATTAAAATATTAATTCGGGTAGGGCTGCAGTACACGCACGCGTGCACTGCCTCGCCACTACAGCATATGGAGTATGCAAAAGATCAAATAATCAAAACAAGATAGAATATCATAAAAGCCATACCGTGTGGCTGCAGTTCACGCTTGCGTGCACTGCCTTGCCACTACAGTGATGATGTACACAAAAGATCAACGAACCAAAATCACTGAAGTAAAAGTAAATGGTCCAGTTTCAACATGAATACACAGTACAGAGGTGACAAACAAACAGCATACAAGCATAGGTGATAGAGTATGCACTGGAATGCAACAATAAGGAAGTAAAGTCAAGAGAATCAAGAACAGACATACAGTGGCAAATGCATACAACTGCAGCACCAAAGTCTCGAGTGAACACATGAACATGAAATGAAGTGCACAGCTACAAAAGCTACAAGTAATCAGATCATCAAGAATGGCAACATACATGAATACAATGGAACAATGCAGAACCTACTCTAGACAGAGATGGACAAGGTGATAACACATATATTCTACATGAATGCATATGCAAGAAATCAAGTGAGGTGTTCAGTGCAACTTGGAATGAAAGAACATGTATGCTGTATGTTAAACTTGTAAAATGAGGTTGCAGTGAATCTACACTAATGGTTCAGTCTAAAACACAGTACATGACAGTGTACGAAGTACAACAGCAACTACATCACAAAATGCATCAAGAGACGAAATGGTACAAGTACAAGCTCCATTTATTCGACATCTCATGTACCAATACAACCAGAACTGTTCAGAAAAGTGAACAAAACTGCAAAAGGCACCAAGTGAAGGACATGAACAGTGAACATCAAGTGATAACATACACATATATGGAGTGTGCCAATGAACATGACAGCAGACCAAAGTGCAGAAGCATTCATTCTAACATAAATGCAAACTGAACGACTCAAGTGAAACAAATTATATGCTCTGTGCACAGTGGATTTTCAAATGTTACAACTCGAAGCAATGCGCCAAGTTCATATAACAAAGTGCATAAGGGCAATAAAATGAAGACTGTACCCAAGTGGACTTATCAACATGGGCTCAGTGGCATGCCTACAAATATACAATGCAAATAGATTAAGTGAGGTGTTTGATGCAACATAAAGAAGGTTCAAAGACATATGCAGTGAAAAACATAATGCACAATTGAATATATAAATGAAACTGGACAGTGCTATTAAAATGAAACTCATTTTTCCTTGCCTTGAGAAATAAACATGGATGTCAAAGGCAAACAGAAAAGTGACAGTGCATTAATAACTGAAATATATGCAACAGTATAATCAAATTCACTGCTCAAGACAATGCAGACCCAATTATACTACAGTTTAGTGAACATATATACAAGCATAGATTTCATGTGCAACGGCTTCAATAATAAAATAGCCATGTTCCAAATTTAATACAGTGGGCTATATGAAGAACAAGTATGCAAGAGAACTTCAAATGGGTGGATAATACACACGAATCAAATGACCAGATGCAATGCAGAAAAGTGCACAAGAACAAATTCGAAAATGCTATCAGGGTTGAACACAAAAATGGCCAAAGTGGTAAAATCAATACAGTGTGCACAAACTAGGCCAGAAAGTAGTTCAATATGATCAGTATAACATGTTCAGCTAAATAATATTTAAGTCAAGGCCGAAGCCATCAGAAGATATGAAACTCAGTACCGTTACCAAGGCCGAAGATAATAAAAATCATGAATCACAAAATCAATTGGTGAATTCAAGTTACAGATACAAAATCAAAGACGAAGTCAGAGAATATCATACATAAATTAGGGCAGAAAACAAGATTCAAAGTTATACCGAAGTCAAGGAGGAATCAACAATGAAACTAAATCGACTACCGAAGTCGTATCAGTCACCGATCACCAAAACAAAATCGAATTGCCATCACAAAGGACTGAGTTTGATATAGATGTGAGTAAATAAAATACTCACCGTAGTTTCTGAAGAGCACGAAAATGGATCGGCAAGCAAAAATCCACCTGATCAAAGCAATCATCGTCGGCATCTTCTATATTCACGAAAGCCTAATTTTTGATACAGAGGAACGAGCGAAAAACGAGCGGCCGCCATTTTTTTTCGTTTTCTTTATGCCTAGGGTTTTGGATGATAATGATTCCAGGACCGGTTATTTGCTTTTGATAACACGGTACCAAGAAAAAGGAACCTGGCCCAAAATTCAATTGAAAGCCCAAAAACAATTTAACAAATTTTCAAAAGAATTTTAACCGATTAAAAACTCCAACAACTAACAGCTAGCAAATCTAGTCGTCAAACGACGATAATTAATTTCCACAAAACCCGGGTTGTTACAGACTCCCCTCCTTATAAAAATTGCGTCCCCGCAATTTTCATAATTAAGTCATTAATAACAATTATTTTTCTAACATAAACTGGTTAAGCTAGAAAAATAAAGGTCAAGAACACAAATGCCAAAGAAATCTTTTAATTTCATAGAAGAAATTCGCAAATTCTTAACAAAATCTAACTATCAAGTAGATAATAGAAAACAACAAAGGTCCAATTATCAAAACGACAATTGGAAATCTCAATTCAACAAATATCCATTATCAAAACGATAATCAAATCAACAAATATTCGATTATCAAAAACGATAATCAAATTTCAAATCAACAAATACTCGATTATCAAAAACGATAATCAAATCAATAAATATTCGATTATCAAAAACGATAATCAAATCAATAAATATTCGATTATCAAAAACGATAGTCAAATCTCAAATCAACAAATACTCGATTATCAAAAATAATAATCAAGTCAACAAATATTCGATTATCAAAAACGATAATCAAATCAACAAATATTCGATTATCCAAAACGATAATCAAATTTCAAATCAACAAATACTCGATTATCAAAAACGATAATCAAATCAATAAATATTCGATTATCAAAAACGATAATCAAATTTCAAATCAACAAATACTCGATTATCAAAAACGATAATCAAATCAATAAATATTCGATTATCAAAAACGATAATCAAATCTAAAATCAACAAATACTCGATTATCAAAAACGATAATCAAATCAATAAATATTCGATTATCAAAAACGATAATCAAATCTCAAATCAACAAATACTCGATTATCAAAAACGATAATCAAATCAATAAATATTCGATTATCAAAAACGATAATCAAATCTCAAATCAACAAATACTCGATTATCAAAAATAATAATCAAGTCAACAAATATTCGATTATCAAAAACGATAATTAAATCAACAAATATTCGATTATTAAAAACGATAATCAAATCAACAAATATTCGATTATCAAAAACGATAATCAAATTTCAAATCAACAAATATTCGATTATCAAAAACGATAATCAAATCAATAAATATTCGATTATCAAAAACGATAATCAAATCAATAAATATTCGATTATCAAAAACGATAATCAAATCTCAAATCAACAATTACTCGATTATCAAAAATAATAATCAAGTCAACAAATATTCGATTATCAAAAACGATAATCAAATCAACAAATATTCGATTATCAAAAACGATAATCAAATCAACAAATATTCGATTATCAAAAACGATAATCAAATTTCAAACCAACAAATATTCGATTATCAAAAACGATAATCAAATCATCAAATATTTGATTATAAAAAACGATAATCAAATCAACAAATATTCGATTATCAAAAACGATAATCAAATCAATAAATATTCGATTATCAAAAACGATAATCAAATTTCAAATCAACAAATATCTGATTATCAAAAACGATAATCAGAACTCATAACATCATATATCTAATTATCACAAGCGATAATCAGAAACAACAAATATCCGATTATCAAAAACTATAATCAGAACTCATAACATCATATATCTAATTATCACAAGCGATAATTAGAAACAACAAATATCCGATTATCAGAAACGATAATCAGAACTCATAACATCATATATCTAATTATCGCAAGCGATAATCAGAAACAACAAATATCCGATTATCAAAAACGATAATCAGAACTCATAACATCATATATCTAATTACCTGCAGATAATTAGATTCAACAAATATCTAGGAACCAATTAAGATATTCTAGAAAATCAACATAAAAGGTTGGATCGATCCCATCATATGGCGAGTTTTAGCCACGCCACACGTGCATCTCATATGGCCGAAGCCTACCAAGTACCCATCATAATTTTTGGCGCCCATCATATGACCCGAAGGTCCAACATATGACCCGAAGGTCTGGTAATGGTATTTGACCCGAAGGTCCATCATATGACCCGAAGGTCCACATGGTGGCTCGAAAGCACACGAAAATCATCATATATTCAATTAACGATTCCGAAATTAACGGAAATAGCAAACGCACATGTCCCATACCACGTGTTTTACTAAATCGTTTGATTCTCTTCATCGTTTTCTTGAACGTGTAAAATCATCAAAATCATCAAACAGCAAATGTTTCAATTAACGAGTCCGGAATTAACCAAAATAGCAAACGCACATGTCCCATAACCACGTGTTTTACTAAATTGTTTAAATCTCTTCATCGTTTCCTTGAAAGTGCAAAATTGTGTATTCCAAAAATAACATTTCACATTCTCAAACGGACAAGTCCGAATTAAGCGAATCGGTAAAAGAAAGGGGTCATAGTCCTCGATTTTTCTGAAACGTTTAAGTCACTTTCTCATTCTTTTGAAAACGCAACTGTAAAAATTCTGAAAACAATTTTATTTATTTTATAAAAGTAATAATTTACATTCTCAAACGAACAAGTCCGGAATTAAGCGAATCAGTAAAAGAAAGGGTTCATAGTCCTCGATTTTGCTGAATCGTTTAAATCGCTTCCTCATTCTTTTGAAAGCGCAAACTATAAAAATTTTGAAAAACAAATTTTATTTTTAAAACAATTTGCAAATCCGTGATAAAACAGCAACATTAGTGACAATTTCAATAAGAAAATTGTACTTCTCAAAACACCGTAGAAACGGATCTCAAAATCAGCATTGCGGGATAACCGCTTGAAAATCCACTTTAAAATATGACGGATACTGAAGTCAAAGAGACAGTAATTTTTAAACGTCAAATTCTCATCTAAATAATTTGCATCAAAATATAATATCAGTGAATTTTCATTCATTAAAATGTCAACAAAACACCGTACTTCAAAACGTAGCACTAGTGTGAAAATCCCGTTATAAAAATAACGGCAACAAAATACGTTTCATAACCAAGCATCGGTTCAATGTAAAATTAGTGTAGTAACGTGCAACTCATGTTTGCATGCACACTACTAAATAAACAAAGAAATTACTCACATATATCTTCAATGAAGATAATTTAAAACAGCAAAAATCTAATCAGCATGCGATTAGTATTAAAGAAAACTAGTATAAATTTTCAACAAATCAAAACCCCTGGTTAAACAACATAATGAATTAAATTCATTTTCATATTTTGATTTTTAAATCAAAATAATTATCAGTTGTACTCAGCGAAGCAGTCTTACTGTTTCCTCTACGCACTCTGATAACAGAATACAAATCAATCGAATCATCAAAGTACAATTTCACTTTTATTTTTAAATAAAGCTATTTAAAAATTTCATCATAATTTCAAAACTTTAGTTTTGACTCAAAGCACATATAAAACATCGACAATTAGTTGTAACACATGTTTCATCTAAGTTATGTTTTATATTATGTCCATAAACCCCAAGCTCTGATACCAACTGTGACGCCCCACCTCTATGCTCGCAATGACAAAGAGTATTAAAAGAAATACTGTCTGTTATCACGAAGAATAAGGCTGGATAGGAGCAGCCATCCGTAGTTAGGCCTTACACTAGTATTAGTTATCTCGATAGGAGTGGTATATATTTTTATTTTTCATCACATATTCATTTACTCCCATCGACATACCCAATTCTAGTATAAAACGAACTACGATGGTTCATAATAGTTTAGGACAATATATATAATAATAACACAAATGATGTAAATGCGGAACACAGATATAATAGAAAGTGTCATATATATATATATATATATATATATATATATATATAACTGATGTCAGTTACAATACATGTGATACAGTACATATGATACAACTACAACTGTCGACTCTGAAAGTTACATATACAGGTACATTATCGTATATAATATACATGAATACATATCTTCCTATACAAATAAACCGACTACTATAAATGACGACGACTACTCCAAAAGATATGAAGTGACTTCATAGCTCAAGCAGCAACCCAAAGTAAGATATCAACAACCTGTAAATACTCGGTCTGACCCGAGTATTACATTCAAAAGAAAATAATACACGGGTCAGTCTAATTCAAACTCAGTTATTAGTGCACAGAAGCAATAATAATTAAATAATGAATAGACGACAGTCACAATAAATCTCGTCTATCCGATCCTTCAAAAAAGAAATCGAATAACGATAAATATAGCACGTAACAGTGTTAAACAACAAATCAGCAAATTAAACCAAATCAGAATACAATTCAGAATATTGAATTGAATAAACAAAACAGTTCAAACCATTGAAATATCAATTAAAATATTAATTCGAGTAGGGCTGCAGTACACGCACGCGTGCACTGCCTCGCCACTACAGCATATGGAATATGCAAAAGATCAAATAATCAAAACAAGATAGAATATCATAAAAGCCATACCGTGTGGCTGCAGTTCACGCTTGCGTGCACTGCCTTGCCACTACAGTGATGATGTACACAAAAGATCAACGAACCAAAATCACTGAAGTAAAAGTAAATGGTCCAGTTTCAACATGAATACACAGTACAGAGGTGACAAACAAACAACATACAAGCATAGGTGATAGAGTATGCACTGGAATGCAACAACAAGGAAGTAAAGTCAAGAGACTCAAGAACAGACATACAGTGGCAAATGCATACAACTGCAGCACCAAAGTCTCGAGTGAACACATGAACATGAAATGAAGTGCACAGCTACAAAAGCTACAAGTAATCAGATCATCAAGAATGGCAACATACATGAATACAATGGAACAATGCAGAACCTACTCTAGACAGAGATGGACAAGGTGATAACACATATATTCTACATGAATGCATATGCAAGAAATCAAGTGAGGTGTTCAGTGCAACCTGGAATGAAAGAACATGCATGCTGTATATTAAACTTGCAAAATGAGTTTGCAGTGAATCTACTCTAATGGTTCAGTCTAAAACACATTACATGACAGTGTACGAAGTACAACAGTAACTACATCACAAAATGCATCAAGAGACGGAATGGTACAAGTACAAGCTCCATTTATTCGACATCTCATGTACCAATACAACCAGAACTGTTCAGAAAAGTGAACAAAACTGCAAAAGGCACCAAGTGAAGGACATGAACAGTGAACATCAAGTGATAACATACACATGTATGGAGTGTGCCAGTGAACATGACAGCAGACCAAAGTGCAGAAGCATTCATTCTAACATAAATGCAAACTGAACGACTCAAGTGAAACAAATTATAT
The DNA here is from genome assembly GCA_030765085.1 of Allium cepa. Lineage (NCBI taxonomy): Eukaryota > Viridiplantae > Streptophyta > Magnoliopsida > Asparagales > Amaryllidaceae > Allium > Allium cepa. Next base: position 783,352,660 of record CM060940.1, on the reverse strand, counting down.
GCTCTGTGCACAGTGGATTTTCAAATGTTACAACTCGAAGCAATGCGCCAAGTTCATATAACAAAGTGCATAAGGGCAATAAAATGAAGACTGTACCCAAGTGGACTTATCAACATGGGCTCAGTGGCATGCCTACAAATATACAATGCAAATAGTTCAAGTGAGGTTTTTGATGCAACATAAAGAAGGTTCAAAGACATATGCAGTGAAAAACACAATGCACAATTGAATATATAAATGAAACTGGACGGTGCTATTAAAATGACACTCATTTTTCCTTGCCTTGAGAAATAAACATGGATGTCAAAGGCAAACAGAAAAGTGACAGTGCATTAATAACTGAAATATATGCAACAGTATAATCAAATTCACTACTCACGACAATGCAGACCCAATTATACTACAGTTTAGTGAACATATATACAAGCATAGATTTCATGTGCAACAGCTTCAATAATAAAATAGCCATGTTCCAAATTTAATACAGTGGACTATATGAAGAACAAGTATGCAAGAGAACTTCAAATGGGTGGATAATACACACGGATAAAATGACCAGATGCAATGTAGAAAAGTGCACAAGAACAAATTCGAAAATGCTATCAGGGTTGAACACGAAAATGGCCAAAGTGGTAAAATCAATACAGTGTGCACAAACTAGGCCAGAAAGTAGTTCAATATGATCAGTATAACATGTTCAGCTAAATAATATTTAAGTCAAGGCCGAAGCCATCAGAAGATATGAAACTCAGTACCGTTACCAAGGCCGAAGATAATAAAAATCATGAATCACAAAATCAATTGGTGAATTCAAGTTACAGATACAAAATCAAAGCCGAAGTCAGAGAATAGCATACACAAATTAGGGCAGAAAACAAGATTCAAAGTAATACCGAAGTCAAGGAGGAATCAACAATGAAACTAAATCGACTACCGAAGTCGTACCAGTCACCGATCACCAAAACAAAATCGAATTGCCATAACAAAGGACTGAGTTTGATATAGATGTGAGTAAATAAAATACTCACCGTAGTTTCTGAAGAGCACGAAATTGGATCGGCAAGCAAAAATCCACCTGATCAAAGCAATCATCGTCGGCATCTTCTATATTCACGAAAGCCCTAATTTTTGATACAGAGGAACGAGCGAAAAACGAGCGGCCACCAATTTTTTTCGTTTTCTTTATGCCTAGGGTTTTGGATGATAATGATTCCAGGACCGGTTATTTGCTTTTGATAACACGGTACCAAGAAAAAGGAACCTGGCCCAAAATTCAATTGAAAGCCCAAAAACAATTTAACAAATTTTCAAAAGAATTTTAACCAATTAAAAACTCCAACAACTAACAGCTAGCAAATCTTGTCGTCAAACGACGATAATTAATTTCCACAAAACCCCGAGTTGTTACAGATTAAATTGGATTAATCAAGTGATTAAAGAATAATTCATTTAAGAATGATTAATCTTTGTGATTAATAAATTAAGTTAATTAATTTGAGGATAATTAATTAATATGATAAATCAATTAAGATAATTGATTTTGGGATAATTAATTAATGAAGACTAATTAATGATAAGTAATTAAAGAGTAATTAGTTTATAATTAAGGATAATCACTTATTATAATTAATTAAGGATAATTAATTGATTAATGCTAATTAATTCAAGGGCTAATTAATTAATGTGATTAATTAAATGATTAGAGGTTAATCAATTATTAAATAAAGATTAATTCTTTTATTAAAGGATGATTGATTAAATGGGTTGTAATTAATTAATGTTAATTAATCTGGATTAGTGATTAATCTGGTCTAAATCAATCAGATGAATAATTAATCTTGCTTATGGATGTTTGAATTGTATGAATTATTGTGAATTGCTTGTTTTCTCTACTGTGTGATACTGTGTGATATGAAATGTTTTAATTCAAGCTGTTATGAATGTAATTTATTTTGTCTATGATAAATGTATATTATTTATCTGTTAATTTGTAAATAGAAGATAAGCGTTATAGATTATACCACTTATCGATATTGATATGCTTAAATCTGCAATAATTGATGTGTTGCACTATTGGGTAAAACCCCTAGACTACACCATATACACACAAATATGGATTGCACGAGGAAATCGGGTAAGTCATGGATTTTTAACAATTTTAAAGATTGAATTCTTGAATCCAAAATAGTTTTGGAATTGGAATTGAAAGCTTGTGAAAATGAGTTTTCAAAAATAAAAGTTATTTTGAATAACTTAATTAAGTTTTGAAATTTAAATAATTTAATTTAAATTTGAATTCAATATTTGAAATTGAATTCAATAATTCGGAAATTATGGTCTAAAATGATTATACAAGTTATAAAGGTGTTTATACGGGTTTTTAACCATTTAAAAAGTATGGTTTTGGAAATTTAAATTTAAACCCAAGTTTTATACTTGAATGGCTTTAACTTATGTAAATTGTAATCGGTTTTTCCCAAAACGAGAACTATTTGTTTCAAATAATAATAGCTTTCATAAAAAGAAAGGATTTTCAATTTGTGTCGAAAGATTTCAAGTTAAAAATGAAATTGTAAATAGTTTGGAAAAAATATGAATTAACCTTTGTGAAGACAATTAAATCTGGTTTTGAAATCGAAGAGGATTTTAAATGGTGTATCTTTTATATAAAAGATTTGAATTGGAAATGGTTTGAAAATTATGAATTAAATCTTTAATTGAAAGATTGGATGAGTTAATCCAATTTGAAATGGAATTGTTTTGGAAAGCCGTAAATAAATCTTTGTGAAAGATTGGTAAACTTTGTGAAGTAAATCTTTTTATTTAAAAAGATTTGAAATGGTAATTTGTTTAAACCATTTGAAAGAAAAATTTTGGATATTAAGTTGTGACTCAACTGTAATCCCATTATCCATACGTTTTTAAATATTACGCTCATTATTCAGTTTAGCCGGGAGAGGACCTTGTGTCATATAACAATTTCTGAATAATAATACGTCGTCATGGATAGCATTTGAAGATCGGTGGTGAAGACCGGGTATTTTCGAGAATGAAAGGATAACCCGTCGATTGTCTCTGCACTGAGTCGTGACGGTATAGAGATTTCCTAAGTGATGGGAAGTCCGATCGGGATTGTGAATACCTGGATTGCAAGGGCTTCTTCGGAAGTGACTTCGATTTTGTTCGAACCCGAAACAGACTTGTATGGTTGTATGTCTGACACTACACTTTGAGATATAAAGCAGATTTCTTTCAAATACATATCTGTTGGCGGCGGAGAATTTATTCTCTTAGCTTAACACCCTTCTCTGAGACGTACGAGCTCAGAGGTTATGTAGTTGAAGGTTGTCAGCGATATACTCCCAAATTGGTAGTGTGGCATGCTAAGTGCTGCTGTGTGTTGATGATCATTTGTTGATCATTTGTAATCAAAGCATGACTTTGTGAAAAGGTGTAGCTTTGTGGACAATACCTCATCAAGCCTCACAAACCGGTAATGGTCGAAACAGGAAAGATGCGGCAAGGTTTCAGGGGTAGCACCCCTAGGGTATGTCCATTCCTTCTGGAAATGGGTGGTATCATGGTATGGAGCCTAGATACTTACTCATGTGGACACTGTATATTTATTACTGTGTGATGTTATTGGTGTAGAGGTACATCGGATAAAGGTCGAGTCTGGATCTTATATTCCCCAAATTCATTCAATTAACTAATTAAAATTAAATAAATCATATTTTAAATTTAGATTCTAGGTAATCTCGACCAGAGTTTTTATAGTAGGGGATAGATAATCCAAATATTGTACATATATGAGATGGGTAATCCACATAAATATAAGATGGATAATCATTTGAAGTTACGACAGATGAAATTGAGACGGATAGTCAAATAAATTGGGACGGGCAGTCCACTGTATGTTTCATGATTGCAAATGTTTACTTATTATGCTCTAACCATTATGGATATAGGAGCATAGTATATGGTTGATATATTTGGTATAGGTACTAGTAAGAGGAAAACCCATTTCTGTAACGACCCAGAAATTTTAGTAATTAAAATTTGAATATTTAATTAATTTTAAATATTAATAAGTGAATTTATAAGTCGAATAAATTTTATTTCGAATAATTGGATTTAATTGAATAGTTAAATCGATAATTTAATATGTGAAATTATGGAAAAATTGAAAATCGAGTTAAAAATGATTGAAAATGATTTGTAAAATTTTATTTTATCATATTGGAGTTAGAACGATATTTTAGAACTTTTAAAATCGAATTAAAAGTTAATTTGTGAAAATTGAATATTTTAATATTTAATCGACTAGTGAAATTAGTCAATTTTTGAATAGTCTCAGAATTGAACGAGACCAGTTCCATTGGATCCGTAATAGTTAGTTATTACCGGATTTCAATTTTCGTGTCAATCGGAGTTATCGTTTGATCGTGGCAGCTCGAAACGCATCGAATTATTTTTAATTTTAATTTAGCGAGTTAAAATAGCCATTTTTCAAAATGTCTCGGATTTCGACGAAACTAGTTTCATCGGATCCGTAATATGATATTATTGTAAGGTTTCAAATTTCGTGTCAATTGGATTTACCGTTTGTCCGGTACAAATTAAAACGCCTAGAAAATCGTTTAAATCGGTTTAATTTAAATTGAACGTTTATAGCCATAACTCGCACAGATGTCCGAATTAGCTTCCGAAACCTATTCCATTGTGTCCGGAACGCGGGGTAAACCCTAGAAACGCTGGTTACGGCGCGTAAATCGGAGTTCGGAATTCCCGGAATGAATAGTGTCGTTCGATTCTCTATAAATAGGCTCATAATTCACAAAAAAATAAAAAAATAAAAAAAAACCCTAATCTAAACGCAGCCGCCTCCATTGATATTAACGGCCAGAAAACTCTCCTCTTCTCCTTCATTTATCTTTCAATCCTTCAATCGTTTCAACAAACTCTCAACTAGAGAATCGAAGAGCTTCGTGAGTTCTACAGATCCGTACGGTTGAGATTGGAAATGGCGCAACGTGGAAGGAGAAAAGGGGGCCGACACTAGCTACTTGCGCACGTATTTCTAGGAGGAGGAGATGGCGGAGCATCGCCGTTCTCTGGCCGAGCATGGAGTGGTGGATGGCGAACGAAATGGAGGTGGTTGATCGGGGTAGAGGCGAGTATTGTGGGTTGCGTTCGAAACCCTAAGTATATGAATTGGGTTCGGCTTGTAGCCTGTAGGTCGCGCGAAGAAGAAAGGAAGAAGGGGGGTGTACGCACGGGCCTGATGCAAGCATGGTGATCCAACGGCCTGTAATTAGTTAGGTTTAAAATTTTTAATTTAAGTTGTAATTTATATAATAAAATTCGTGTAAACTTCATAAAATCATAACTTTTTCATACGAGGTCGAAAACGCGCGAAACAAGAAGCGTTGGAATCGTATGGACGAGCACTACGCGATGGAATTGGATTGGAGTCGTTTGGAGTTAGTGAGAATTTTGGGTAAAATTAAACGTCCGTTTAATTTTATTCGAAATAAATCGCTAAAACGAAATTGAAATCAAGGTGAGAACTTCTCACTCAATCGAATCAGTTTCGATTTTATTTTAAATAGTTAGATTTAAAATATTTGAATGCATGTTTGAATGATGATTGTTATCTATCGATTGTTAAAATAGACATTATGCGCCGTTAGTAAGCGGATGTTATTTATTAAAAACATATACCGCGAATATTTCATAAACAGTGAAATTGGTATTATATATAATAGCAATATATATATATATATTGGCATATGTATATATTGCAGTTATTGATTTCCTGCATTTTTTTGGCGGATGAGACCCTATTGCGCCGTCTATTAAGCGGATAATATTTTAAATCCCATATACCGCGATAATTTCGTACTGGAGCAGAACTGGTATTGTGCTAATGTTTGTGGATGCAGGAAAACAGGTTGGAGGGATCCAACTAGATTCCTCAACAGTATTTATTTGGTTTCAGATATTTTGATATTTGATGGATTATCATATCGATATATGATATCGTTGTTGTCGTGATTGACTATTTGGTGTGTAGCATCATTGGACCAAATTTTGGAGTTTTAAAAGGTATTTTAAAGTGATTTTTGAAAGTATACGTTATAAAATATTTTTTTTGAATTGATTCATTTTAAATAAATAAACGATATAATTTTTAATGTTATAAAAAATTATATTTTTGAGAAATATAGTTAAAAGCTGATTTTTGAAAATATGAGGCTAATGATTTTATAAAATAGTTAAATCGGGATTTTTGAAATTATTGTGAAAAGTTTAAATTTAGGATTTATAAAATTAATTATTTTATAAAACAAAATGGTGAAATTATAAAGGAGATTAAAGACGTTTTAAACATTAATATGAATTGAATTATATAAGAGATTTATAAATGGATATTTATAAATTGAAATATTGAAGTTATAAAACGAGTTTTTATAAGTGTTAGAATGAACTGTGAATGAATTTCGTAAATGAATGAAATTTATAGAATTATAAACGGTGAAGTTATAAATGGAATTTTATAAGCAGTAGGTTTATAAAATTTGCAAAATTATTAAAAGAATGGTTTTGGATAAATAATTGAATCTTATAAATTATAAGATTTATAATTATGAAGTTCAAAGGAACGATTTTTGCAAACAAATAATTTATAAGTATTTTAATTTATGATATGAACTTTTGTTTTATAATTGAGTTATAAATTGAATAGGTTAATAAAGAAAATTTACAAAGAAAGACGTTATAAAATAAATAGAAATGGAATTTGTAAACGTTGTTTTATAAATTCGCAAACGACTTATTTTGATAAGTAAATTGTTGAAACCTAGTAATGGAGTTATATTCACGTTTTTAACTGTGAATAATCCTTTGAAATAAAATGTATAGAAAGGATGAAATTGATTAACGTAGTATATTCACGTTTTTGAATAGTGAATAATATGTTAAAGAAAATGTTTAGATTTGATGTTTTAAATAGAATTAAAACGATCTAACGATGTTTTAAAATGTGTTGAGATTCGAAACCATAGATTTCGACATTCATTGTTGAAATAGATGTTTTCGAGAAATAAAAGGAAATGGTGGACTATAACACTGTTGTTATAGTAAATGATTTCCGAAAGGAAATGTTTTGTATAGTATTGGGATTTATATATCTATTTTAATTTTGAATCCCTATACTAGTGATTTTGGGACGTTGTAACGATGTTTTACGCAACATTCGTTTTGGCCCAAATAAATATGTTTAAGAGCATGATTTCCTTAAAGAATGAAATATATACTTAACTTCGATTTAAGTATATTTGAATATTTTCCAAGTGTTGAAAATAAATGGATTGAGAATTACTTAATAAGTAAGTATGGAAATATTTTCCAATATAAAGTGAATATTTGGAGAATTTATCTTTTTGAAGATAAATTGAAGTGAATAATTGAAGTCGTATATTCATAGATATTGTTGGGAAATAAATAATTTGGAAAATTATTTGGAATCTGATGATGTTGTGCATATCCATTGATAGTTCAATAACCGACTATCAATATTTACCTTTGAAAGGTATTTGTTGTGATTTGCTTGAATTTGAATGCCACACTTATTTTTAAATAAGCGCTCACTATTCAGGTTAACCGGAAAAGGACCATGGGGTCGTATAACCCATTCTGAATATGTGATACGTCGATATGAATTGCATTTGAAGATCGGTGTTGAAGACCGGATATTTGCGAGAGCGATAGGATGACCTGTCGATTGACTCTGCACCGAGTTGCTCCGGTATAGAGTTCTTCCTAAGTGATGGAAAATCCGATCAGGATTGTGGATATCCAGATTGCAAGGACTTCTTTGTAAGTGCCTTCGGTTCTGTTCGATCCCGGAACAGACTTGTATGGATTGTATGTCTGACATACAAATTGAGATATAAAGCAGATTTCTTTCAAATATATTTCTATTGGTGGCGGAGAATTTATTCTTTTAGCTTAACACCCTTCTCTGAGACGTACGAGCTCAGAGGTTATGTAGTTGAATGTTATCAGCGATATATTCCCAATTTGGTAATGTGACATGCTGAGTGTTGCTGTGAAATGATCATTGTGTTAATTATTTGTGATAGGATCGTTTATTTGATCGTCTATCTTGGTGATCATTTCTATGATCATTTGTTGACCCAAAGCATGGCTTTTGTATAAAGTATGTTTTTGTGGACGTGACTTCGTCGAGCCTCACACCCCGGGAATGGTCAAAACAGGAAAGACGCAGTAAGGTTATGAGGGGTAGCGCCCTTTAGGATGTGTGCATTTCCTTCTGGAAAAGGGTGGTATCATGGTATGGAGCCCAGATATTTACTCATGTTGAAAACACTTTATGATTGTGTGAATTGATTACGAGCACTCGGTGAAAGGTCCCAAAGGACCGGGGGATGACATATTCGGTCAGTTGTTACTCAGTTAGGGGTAACCCGGCCTTGTGTTGGTAGAGATCCGGTTTGGTTCTCGGGGATGTCCATCCAGAGGCATTCTCATGTGGCAATGGGAAGTTCCTTGGCCTGATCATTCGTTGGAAATCCAATTCCCATTACGAAACCCTGTACGGTTTTAGTTGTAGAACCTCCCATTTACTAATGGTGGTCACCACTGTTTAGATGGTAGCTATAGTAGGCATAGTTCGAAATGTCTATGCTGGCTAAGATTTATATTCTACTTTCGAAATGAATTTTTCTCTACACTATGCACTAGTAATAATATCAAATGTTCTTTTTAAATGCGTATCAAGTATCTTTGACTATCATAAGGTGAAATCTCCTCTGATTCTGCGTTTGCATTGTGTGTGTGTGTGCGGGAAGCCTTATGGTAGTCTCATTTTTAAAAAGCATTGCGAATTGACTTTAAAAAAATATTCTTCTATTTTGATTTTAATGATAAATAAACTGTTTTGAGTTCTCACACCAGTCACATGACTGACTCGGAGTTTATTGTTTTCCTTCCTAAACTCTGGGTGCCCACCAATTTCCACACGGGCAGTCAAGAGTAAGGTTTATCAGGATATTCTGGATATTCTGGAGTTGCTGGAGGCAAGATGGATGGCATGGCGTATTACTAGTATATAGTATTTCTCTTTCCACTGCACTGTTTGTTGTTGTTGTACACTCTGATGATATGATGTAATGAAATGTAATGTATAAAATCTAATAACTGATATAGTTCTTTGTTTAAAGATTATTCATTTATTTATTATATGTTGTTCCGCTGCGAATTGTGAGATTCTATTGTTGTTCTGTTGTTTTCTATTCCGTTCTATTTTCTATTTTCTTTTCTCTCTATTTTCTATCTTCTTCTCTCTTTCTCTCTCTTTTTCTTCTTCTTAAACATTGAGAATTCGTATTTCTGTTCATCTTGAGTTAATCTATGGAGATTAGTGTATATTCAAGGAGTACGGATTTGCGGGTCATCACAATTTCGCTCAACGGCTAGTCTCACTAGATATCTATTTTCGTTGGAGATAGTGGGTTATTATTCACCAGGCTATTTGTCTGACCCGAAGTTTTTGTTTTTTCCCTTGAATTCTCGGGTGCTCATTTGAGTAGGCTGAGAGTAGGGTTTTCAAGTTTCCTACTTAGACGAATAAGCTTACGAAGACGTGCAAGAGGCAAGTTAACTATTACTATGAACTTTTATTTTCCACTGTGTCATTTTATCTACTTGAATGGATGTAATGGCAAATTTTATAACTGTCGAGTATTAAACTCTGATCAAACAAGGAGGCATCTTCAAATGTTGCTTTTGGAGTATTTTGTAATAAATATATTTTCTCTAAACGTGGGATCAAATGAGATTATGTAACGAATATGAAATCTTATTTGTGAAACAAAAAATGAAAGTTTATTTTTAAATCATATTTTAAAAGTTTCATATTCATGTGCTTATGATATTATTAACATGATTAACACGGTCGTATTTTGTTACCATAAATTAATACTATAGATGACTGCAATATCCATAGCACTTAGTTTTGGACCTCAAAATGGATGATGTTACAAGTTGATTTCTAAACATAGATTTATGTACATTTTAAAAGATAAAAAGTGTTTTGAAAACATAATCCAATGAATCAGAGAATAAGATTAGAGTATGGGATAGTGCTATAATAACATACTTGTATTTGCTATATATAAATATGTATTGTTCCCCTCTCTCTTACCATTCTTATGTATCTTATTAAGGCTCGTATTTAGATTACGAGAAAGAAAGATATGGAAGAAAGAAATGAAAGAGTGAATCTAAGTGGTAGAAGCACCCATAAATGGAAATGTTCGACCCAATACTAGGAGGAATACGGGTTCATGGCAAATGTTAATCAAAATGCAATTGTCAATGAGGTGCTGGAACCCCACTAGTAGATATGGGGATGATGCATCAATTCTTTGTCAACATGATGCAAATTGGAGCTACTGCTGGTTTAGCTGGAGGTAATGTTGCTAATGCAGAAGGAGCTAATCTCGTGGTGCAGTTGGCAATAACTATGCCAAGATGAACCATGATTATTCTAGTCTTACAAGAAAGCCTTTTCCTGGAACTGAGGATGGCATTAACGTTGAGAAATGGCTATCGCACTATGAGAGGATTTTTGCTGATCTATGGTTGGATGATGAGCAAAAAAGGAGACTGGCTTCTAGGCAGTTGTAAGGAGCAGCACTGTACTGTGGAATGGGATGACCGTAGGTGAACCAGAAGAGAAATTGACTTAGGCTTAATTTCATAGGAGATTTGAGGAGAGGTTCTTATTTGAAGTAGAAAATTTAACCTAGCTTAGCAAATTTGTTGGTTTAGTGCAAGGGGAGATATTCGTATTGGCTTATGCCGCAAAATTTGATGAGCTATCCAGGTATAGATATACCATCAATAATATTGTGATTAAGAGGAATGAGAAGTTTATTTGGGGTTTGAGGATGAAGATTGCTAGCGCAACTATGCCACATCTCCGAGATCTAAGTAATGTAGTGGTGTAGATGGCGATAAGGAATAAGGAAATGCTTTCGATTTTTGGGAAGGATAAGCAGGTGGAATCCCAGACTTCTCAAAATAAGAAGATTAAGTTCTTCAAGAAGAAGGGAGCTTAGAAGGGGGGAGCTGCCAAGAAATGGAAAGCTGATATTATCTATTACAAGTGTGATAAGAAGGGCCACTATGCTAATGAATGTCGATCTGGTCGTGACTGGTGATGGAAAGATGGTTGTTGGGAAGAAGAATGTGAAGTGCTTCAACTATGACCATGTGGGACATTATAAGAATAAATGTCCAAAAGCGGCCAAGGTAGAAAAAGGAAAGGTCTTCGCTTTGGAGCCATCGTCATCTAAGCCAATAGTATAAGAGAAGGGAAAGGCCATGATGGGAGGTACGCTTTTGATTCGTGGCATACCTATTAGAGTATTATTTGATATTAGTGCATCACATTCTTGTATCTCCCTGTATTTGGTTGATAAGTTGGATTTAGAGCCATCATACCTTGTTACTTCCTTAAGGGTTGCAACTCCAATAGGAGGGTATGGAACTCTTGGGATGAGATGTGACCATATAGAGGTTGAGTTGTTAGGTTATACATTTGCCTACAGTTTGTTTGTGTTTGGTGTTTAGGCCTAGGGATTATTTTGGGCGTAGATTGGTTTAAAAAATATGATGCTAGGATATTTTCCAAGATAGGAAAATATCATTAAGACACCCCAATAGTAATTACTGAATTATATACTTAGTTGAGAACTCAAGTTTATATATTTGTGTTTAGTTGGATGCAACAGAGGTAGAAGATGAGTTGAGTCGGGTTTTAGTTGTAAGAGAATTTGTAGATTTTTTTGGACCAGCTACAGGATTACCACCGAGGAGAGCTATTGAGTTCAGAATTGATCTTGTGCCTGGAGCTGAACCCATAAGTAGACCGCTTAGCAGAATAACACCTACAGAGATAAAGTAGTTAAAAGTGTAGCTAGTGGACTTGAAAGGAAAGAATTTCATTGGACCAAGAAATTTTCCTTAGGGATGGACCGCATGTTTGTGAAGAAACTGGATGGACTGTTGAGATTATGTATCGATTATCATAAGCTGAATGAGAGGATGGTAAAGAATAGATATCATTTGCCAAGAATCATAATTTATTTGATCAGTTGAGTGGAGCCAAAGTGTTTTCCCAGTTGGATTTGGCAACAGTATTCCATCAATTATGGGTGTTTAAGGACAATGTTCCTTTGATGACATTTCGAAAGTGGTATTGTTCGTATGAGTAGTTAGTAATGTCATTTGGGTCAATAATGCTCCTGCTTTCTTTATGGATTTGATGAATTAGATTTTCCAAGAGCACTTCGATGGGTTCGTGTTGGTGCTCATTGATGACATGTTATTATATTCGAAAGGTAAGAGAGATCATGAGAATCATCTTAGAATAATGCTTGAGACATTAAGGCCGCATCAACTAAAAGCGAATTTATCAAAGTGTCATTTTTGGAAGAGAGAAGTGAAGTTTCTAAGTTTTGTAGTTTCAGAAGAATGGTTGTCTATGGATCCAGCTAAGATCTGATGTTGTAAATAATTGGAAGAGGCCTGAGGCGGTGATTGAGATAAAGAGTTTTCTTGGATTAGCTGACTATTGCCAAGGAATCAAGAAGACCTTCTCTCACATAGCAACACCCTTGACTAAACTAACTAGAAAGAACATAAAGTTTATTTGGTCCAGTAAATGTGAGGAAGCATTCAATAATCTAAAACATTTATTTACCAATAAGTCTATGTTAGTTGTACCAGATGGTAGTCATGATTTGATGGTGTATACGGATGCATGTGGAATAGCATTAGGAGCTGTGTTGATGCAAAGGGGTAAAATGATAGCCTACAATTCACAATAGCTCAAACCACATGAAGTTAGGTATCCGACTCATGAGTTGGAGTTGGCAATGGTGATCTTTGCTTTGAAGGTATGGACACACTACCTCTTAGGAGAAAGATTCGAGTTATTTAAGGATCATAAGTCATTGGGTATTTATTCTCTCAGAAAGAGTTGAGTATGAGACAGTAGAGATGGCTAGAGTTTTTAGCAGCTTATGATTTCGGTATTAAGTATAAGCTAAGGAAATAAATTTGCCAATACACTTAGCAGGAAACATTAGAGTATGGAGTTAGCTATGATAGCTGAATGGAGAGATTTAGAAGCACTAACTACTTGTGCTGTGCAGTTAAAATCAATGGTAGTTCTAATCGGGAAACTACCATGTTGTAATGTTTGGAAGTTCGACCAATGATGATCGAAAGGATTGATTCCAAGCAGAAAGATGATCCATTGCTAGCCGAAAGGATTAGAAGATTGAAAGGTGGAACTGAGGTTGATGATTTAAAGGATTCTAGTCTTGATCATAATGGATGGTTAAGAAAGAAGGGACGATTATGTATTTCAGATGCTGGTGATCTCAGGAAGAAAGTTTTTAGGGAATGTCATTGATCGAAGCTTACTATTCATCTTTGAGGAACAAAGATGTATCAGGATATAAAGAGGATCTTATTTAAGGTAGATATCAAAAGGGATGTAGGCTTATGGGTAAAGCAATGTTGGAAATGCTAGCAAGTGCAAGCCGAGCATCAGAAGCCAATGGTTTTCTTCGACCTTTAGATATACTAGTTTGAAAATAAGATTCTATATCAATTGATTTTATAAACGGGCTATCAAGGTTGAATAAGGGAAATGAAAGTATTTAGGTTATAGTATTGCACACTTCATTCCCGTTAAGTCGACAAGGACGGCACCTGTATTGGTTAAGTTTTATATTAAGAGTATTGTTAGACTGCATGGGATTTCTATCTAATGGTATAGTCAGTGACTGAGATACTTTGTTTACTAGTGAATTCTAAAAGAGTCTATAAGAGGTATTAGCTACCAAGCTTAAGATGAGTATCGTTTGTCATCCACAAACGGATGGGCAGATAGAGAGACTCAATAAGGTATTTGAAGATATGCTAAGAGCTTGCATACTGGATTTTAGTGGATTATGGGAAGAACATTTGAACTTAGTTGAGTTTTCCTTATAAATAGTTATCTGAATACTATACAAATGGCATCTTTCGAAGCTTTGTATGGAAGGCCATGTAAATCACCAACATGTTGGTTGGAGATTGGAGAAAAATTGGTTGTTGGTTCAAATATGGTTAGAGAAGCCATGGAAAAGATTGAGTTTATTCGAGCATAGATGAAGGATGCTCAATCTAGGCAGAAAAGTTACACAGATAAGAGATGTCAGGATCTAGATTTCTCAGTTGGAGATCAAATTTTCGTTAAGGTAGCACCAATGAAGGGTATGGTACAGTTTGGAAAGTCGGGAAACTAGCACCTAGATATGTTGGACTATTCTCTATTATAGAGAGGATCGGGAAACTAGCATACCGAGTAGTCTGGTGGGAGTCCATAATGATTTTCATGTTTCTCATCTTAGAAGTATGCGCATGATCCAAAGGCTACATTGCTTTGACTGCTCTGGAAGATTTAGTGGTAGAGTTAGATCCGACTTTTGTTAGAAAACTAGTTAATGGTATAGCAAGAGATGATAAGAATTTAAGGAACAAGACAGTCAGGTTGGTGAAAGTCCAGTGGAGTGAAAATGACAAAGACTATACTTGCGAGATGGAGGGCAGGATTAAGGATACTTATCCTGATTTGTTATATTGGTGTGTTCTATATTTGTTGTATAGACTTTGTAGCCAATAGGATATATTAGAATTATTTGTTACAGTTGTTTGCATGTTTAACATAGTTTTTTGTGTGACCCTTACTAAATTTAGAGGACGGAATTCTTTAGGGAGGGGAGCCTATAACAACCTTAATTTATTTTACCATTATTCGTAATATTTAATTGGATAGGTTAAATAGAATAATGTAGTGGGAACTGGGGATGAGATTTGATAATCAACAAGATCGGGCCTTAACTAATTAAATAATAATAACTTTTTTAAACTTAATAAAGTAAAGAATAAATGAGAAAGGCAAAATAGGAATAGATCTCTCTTTTATCCCTTAAACCCTCATCCTCACATTCATTTTCTCATTTTTACAATTACAAACAATCAAAAGAAAATGATAGAGACGTCGGCCATTAATCAAGGTAAAGAAGGGAAAATCAAAAGGGAAAGCAAGGGATAAGGGCTGATCATAGAGAAACCAAACACCATAAAATCTCAACTCTGTCATCCAATTTAAGGCGAGTAATTGTTAACCATCTCTATTATTTATGCTTGAATTTGGTTATAGATAATTTCCGAATCGATTATGATGATATTTTCATATATGATGGTTTATGGCATTATTTGATTAGAATAATGATTTATGGAATTTTTATGGAATTATTTAGAGGGGTTTTAGGAGTAAGAAGAAAAATTCTTTATCTTCAATTAATTTTATTTTATGGTATGTTGTATAGTACATTATTTTGGAGATGAGTTTTTAATTTCATAATTTTTCAACTTAAAACAAATAATTTTTGAATTTCCTAAGGAGAAAATGGTGTTTATATCAGGTTTTAATTATTAAAAATAACTATATAATTGTTTTGGCCCAAAATTTTATATATATGGAAGAATACATCTATTGAGATTTAATATAAATTTTGGGGATTTTTACCAAGTTATTATGAATTTCTATGAATTAATTATGTTAGAAAAGCATTTAAATTATATACCTAAAGGTATTAATTAATTAAGTTGATTAATGTTTTTGGAAGTATAAAACTGATTTGTGGTAGTTTTCTAAAATTTGTGGCAGTTTTCTAAAAAGAAATTGGTAAAGTTTATTTTTAACAAATAGAAATTTGGCAGGGATTAAGAGTTGGTAAAAAGAAATTGTTTTAAATAAAAATAGATTTTGTAATAATTACAACAATAGCAATGATATGCGGAATTCCCAAGACATCCGGCTTAGCGATAAGCAGTATCACTTTATAGTTTTATGTGATATCAAAAATAAGCGGCATTGACATGAAGCAATGCAAGTGAAACTTATACCGTAGTGTGTGATTTATTGAGTCATGCATTCGATATTGATGTTATGGGAATACCGCATTTCGTGGGGATATGAGATATTGATATTGTGAGTTATCAACGCCGACAGTTTTCAGCATTCTTAAATTAATGTTGTCAGTCATCAATTTTAGTATCAATCTATTTTGCGACAGTGATGTTGCTAATCTCTCAATGTATGTGGCATAATTGCCGAAGTATAATCATGACGACATACTTATAATGATGTCGTATGTAATTGATCTCGGCTCAAGGTATTGATGCCGACGTATATCAATGTCGGCATTCTTTGTTTAATTATTAAGCGACTATGACATGCTGCGTTGATGCTGCGAGTCTTTATTTCAATGCCGGTAAGGCTTTGTTTTGTGTAATTAAAAGCATGTTTTAGAGGGGCGAGATAGCATACGCTTTAAGAAAGTCAATGACCTTAAGATTTCTGTAGTTAGTCGTGTGAGTTGTAAAATCAGAATTATATTTTCGAATCTTGGGTGGAAGTTCTTTATTGTTCTAATGCCATAAATGCCATAAGTCTTCATTTTGCTATTTTAATGGTGATAAGTCATACGCCTTACAATTTCGACATTATTTATTGGAGACACCAATGTTTTATGTTTTTAAATTCCATAAGTTTATGAATTTGACATTATTGACCGAGGACACCAATGTATATTATTTGGCAGCCGTTTATTTTAGGATTTCGACATCACATGTATTGGGGTTACCAATGTATATTATTATGACATGTTGTAAGTTTAATGGGTTTGTCAACCTAACCAAGGATACCAACAGACATAAGCTGGGCACTTAGGTGAATAAGATTAATTAATCTTATGAATTAAATTGATAAATGATGGTTTCATAGTCATCATAGGAAAACTATGGAATGTATGATAGATATCCACATAATGCCTGAGATTGATAGTCTCAATATGGTTATTGAAAGGTTCATAGTCATCCTAGGAAAACTATGACATACGCACTGGATAGTCCATATAGTTTAAAATTAATGAAACATGTGTGATGGATAGTCCATATAATTTTAAATGGCTAAACCATATGTGATGTGTCGTCCATATGGTAGGGGATAGATAATTCAAATATTATACACATGTAAGATGGGTAATCCACGTAAATATAAGACAGATGGCTATTTGAAATTAATATGGATAACCAGATGAAATTGAGATGGATGGCCAAATAAATTAGGATTGGTAGTTGGCTATATGTTGCATGATTGCAAATTTTTAATTATTATGTTCTAACCATTGTGGATGTAGGAGCATGGTGTATGATTGATATGTTTCGGTTAAGATACTAGTGAGGGAAAAAACCCATTCTGCTCGATGGTGTGGTCTCACTAGATATCTATTTTGTTACCTGGTGGCTTGACCAAGTAACAAGAGGTTCGGCGTAAGAGGGTCGTTTGGCATTCACGCCTCCTTTGGCACCTGGCCACGTTTGGCATCTTGCCTCGCTCGGCATTCAAGCCTTATTCGGTATACAAGCCTCGTTCGGCATTCACGCCCCATTCGGTGCTCTTGCCTCATTCAGCATTCAAGCCTCGTTCGGCATTCACACCTCATTCGGCATTCAAGCCTCGCTCGGCATTCAAGCCTCGTTTGAAATTCACGCCTCGTCGGCATTCAAGCCTCGTTCGGCATTCAAGCCTCGTTCGACATTCAAGGCTCCTTCGGAATTCAAGCCTCGCTCGGCATATGGCCTCGCTCGGCATAAGTAAGTCATTTGGCCTGGGTACATGGTTCGACAATTGCCGTTCGGCATTTGTGGCTCGGCGTAAAGAAGTCACTAACTATGGGCCAAGGTATATTACTCCTAGGCCCATGAGGGAAGTCCAAGCTATCTTCGTCTATAAATAGAGAGGCAGGGGCACAGTGAAATGGACCTTTTATTGAGAACACTAGGGAGACTCTACCGCATTCAAGACTCATTCTCTTTATTTAGCATTTGTATTCAAGTAGTTGGCATACGAATTGTAACTGTAATCAATTATTGAGTAAAGAAATAAAGATTAACTTCAAAGTGGACGTAGGCAGCTATGCCGAACCACTATAAATCCGATGTTCTTGTCTTTGCATTTGATTTAGCATACAATTCTCTGTTTTAATTTACTTTCTTCATTAATCATTCTACATAATCTATCTTAAGGGTGTTAGTGACCAATTCTGGTGCTTTCACTGAGAACCGGATTCTTAGGCCGCTAGGATCTGCTCTGTAGCTACTGGATTGAATAAATCCCCTGAAGCAGATCCAACTTATTGACAGGACGTCCGTTGAATCTACTCTGAGTTTCGATCAACAACTCTACTATAGGAAGACCACGTACCCGATCGGCCTCTCATAACGCGGATGTCAACGAGACTGCTAGCGTACAACAGATAGGACCTAGCAATCAACAAGTTAATCCCAGCATAGGGACTGCCGGAGCTCATAACCAGACAGAAGTTGTCACTAGGACGGAGTTCAAGCTAACGCTAACCTCATGACACAGTTTACACAGCAACAGAATCAGAATGCTGGAGGTAGCCCCATTCCTTACTCTTCATCTGATAGTTTGACTTCATCCGATGAACCTCCTAGGCGTAGACGCTGCAAAACGGAAACTGCACAAGCAGGTGCTACTGATCAATCAACTAGAGATCACTTACATCTTGGAGACCACACTCTAATTGGAACGAGAAACTTAGGAGCTAGAGCACATGTGGAGACTGGACGTCCGGCTCACCAAGACCCTAATGAAGCCGGTCCCCAAGATACACGTTTGGCAGACTGCCAACAGAGGAGACACCAACCTGAGCGGTCCCGTAGAATGGAGACCAACCTTCCATCCTCCATATAAACTCCGGACTTATCAGCTATGGTCAAACAGTTGATGAGAGAGAATCAAGGCTTGACCAATGAAGATTGGGGGATATCCAGGAGTCATACTCCATTCACAGATACTATTCTACAGGCCGAGTACCCCAGGAAGTTTAGCATGCCAGCTATCCCGGCCTACGAAGGAAAGACTGACCCCAGGCAGCACGTAATGAGGTATGAGTGGATGATGGATTCGTCTAGAGTGAATGATGAAACCAAGTGTAGATGCTTCCCGATCACTTTATCTGAAATCGCCACCATGTGGTTCACTCGACTTCCCCCACGGTTTATATCCAGCTTTGATGAGTTGGCAACGAAGTTTGTAGAACAATTCAGGATACACGCCACTCGTCCTAAGGATGTAATGTCCCTATCTACTGTAATCCAGGCTCTGGGGGAGTCATTGAAAGAGTACTTACAAAGATTTCATGTTGCGGCTACTGAAGTTAGCAACCCTAATGACCACGCGATTCTGATAGCGGTAATGCGAGGAGTAGATACGGATTTAGAGTTTGGAGATTGGTTGGCAGGAAAGCCTCCAACTACGCTGGAGCGTTTCTACTTGAAGGATCACCAATTCATAAGAAGGGAGAAAGCTAGATGGACAAGGTAAGATAAGGCACCAGGGCCCGTTCAGGGGACTGTGAAAAGTAACATCGCCGTGAAACAATCCGGTAACAACTTGGGAAAAGTTCAAGTCAATGTCCAGAACAAGCTTGGGCAATCTAAAGGGTCCGGAGGAGGAAATCTTGGAAAGAAAAGAGAAGCAGGGAAGTGGAAGCCAAGGATTCTGACCTACAACAAATACACACCACTGAATGCATCTGTTGAGAATATTTACCCGTCAACCTGTAACACTTTTCAATACATAAAGCCTCGCCCAAAGGAGTCAATATAGGAACAAAAGCGGACTGGAAAGTACTGTTGCTTCCATGAAACTTACGGACACAATACAAAGGAGTGTAGACACCTCCATGATGCCATTGAAAAGCTGATTAGACAGAAAAAATTGCAGGAGATTGTCAAGAACCTGCAGGAAGGAAGGCAAGGAACATCGGACCCCAGACGCGGGATGGCCCCACGCCATCCAGAGGAGCCTGCTCGAACTGTAGGGAGACTGGTAATAAACACTATCGTCGGTGGACCTCATCCTGTAGATAAGAACTGGCAGGAGATGGAGCGATATGCTAACTCCTTAAGTCATGTGGATTATGAGTGTTGTTCGAATGTGAAGGATGGGACCCCAGCAAAGCAGCAACTCATGATGACAAATGGTATAGTGTTTAGGAGCCAAGATGCGAACAAGGTGGAGGCTCCTACCATCGACCCGATGTCATACTGCGATGATCAGGCCAGCATATGTCAAGAGAATTTTAATTGATTATGGAAGTTCCGTTAACATCATCTTCAAAAAGGCGTACGACCAAATGAAGATGGAGACAAAGGATTTGAAACAATCTAAAGCCCGAATCCATGGCTTTAATGATGCAGCGACTGATGCAGTAGGGTACGTTGAGTTGCCAGTTGAACTGGGACAAGGTTGATGTAGGAGGGTACGAATCATACCTTTCATAGTTTTGTATGTTGATTCTCCATACAACGTGTTTCTGGGTCGCCTGGCCCTGGCAGAGTTTAGGGCAGCTTTGGCCCCGTGGTGTTTGACGTTGAAATTTTCGACAGACAAAGGAGTTGGTGTGGTGCATGGCGATAAGGCGACCAGTTGCACATGTTATATGGATGAGCTGAGAGAGGCCCAATGGTGAGAGAAAGGAAAGGTATTCGAAAGCTCCGTCCGCATCTGGAATACTGATGATTGACAAGTAGTGCTCGAGCCCTGGCTCGGGCGACATTCTCGAATCTATAGAGACATAGATCCGAGAGATGATGATGGGGAACCCAAGGAAGAAAAAGCAGCACCGACTAACTGACTATTGACATTCCAGTCATCCGAGATGACCCATCACGAGTACTTAAGATTGGATCACAACTCGACCTATCAATGGCCGAGGATCTCACTGATTTCCTCCGAGTAAACTTAGACGTTTTTGCTTAGACACATTCTGATATGTGCGGGATTTCTCCCGCTATTGCGAGTCATATGTTGAACATTGACCCTAAGTATGTTCTTATAAAACAGAAAAGGGGAGGCACAGACATGGAGAGGTCCGTTGCTCTTAGAGAGGAGATGGACAAACTCAAAGCCAATGGGTTCGTCCGCGACGCACTCTACCTTAAATGGGTGTCCAACCCTGTGCTAGTAAGGAAAGCGAATGGAAAGTGGAGAACTTGCATTGATTACTCTGATTTGAACAAATCATGCCCGAAGAATAGTTTTCCTTTACCCAGAATCGACCAGCTCGTTGACTCAATGGCTGGACACGAGTTACTGTCATTTATGGATGCGTACTCAGGATATAATCAGATCCCGATGCACATTCCAGACCTAGAACACACCAACTTTGTCACAGATGTTGGGTTATATTGCTATATAGTGATGCCCTTCGGATTAAAAAATGAGGGAGCAACTTATCAGCGTCGGTTAATCGAATGTTTAAAGACCATATTGGTAGAACGATGGAATTCTATATGGATGACATACTTGTTTAATGTACTCAGACATTACGGGATGAAGATCAATCCTTTGAAGTGTTCCTTCGGCGTTGCGTCAGGGAAGTTTTTGGGTTTCATTGTGAATGCGTGGGAAATCGAAGCTAACCAGAAGAAGATTCAAGCTATTTGAGACAAAAAAATTCCTAAAACTATAAAACAAGTACAAAGCTTGAATGGGAAGGTGGCCGCTGAGTCGATTCATATCCAGAGCTATAGATAAGTGTATTCCTTACTTCAATGTGATAAAGAAAGGAAAGAGAAATTTCAAGTGGACATCCAACTGTGAGGAAGTGTTACGAGCTCTAGGAAGGCATTTAGAAAGTCCCCCGGTGCTATCGAAATCGGTAGACCATGAGACATTGTACGTGTACATGGCTGTATCCTAGCATACTATCAGTACTGCTCTGGTTCGCGAGGAGGACTAAGTTCAGAAGCCAGTGTACTATGCCAGTAAACATTTAACGGGGGCAGAAAGAAATTATTCTAAGATTGAGAAACTAGCCTATTGCTTGGTGATTGCATCACACAAGCTCCGGCCATACTTTCAGGCACACTCGATCAGTGTTTATACTGATCAACCCTTGCGGCAGGTACTCCAACGACCGAAAACCTCTAGAAGGATGTTAAAATGGAATATTAAATTGAGTCAGTTCGATATTACATACCTGCCCCGAAGGGCCATACAAAGGCAAGAGCTAGCGGACTTCATTGCTGAATTCACCATGTCAGACGAATCAGACGGTAACAATGTCATACCTCCCGTTCGATGGAAGATGTACACCGATGGGTCATCTAACGACTGTTGCTCGGGAGCTGGCATAGTTCTTGTGACTCCCGAAAATCGATCAGTTTGTTATGCTTTGAAACTTGAATTTCCAACGACAAATAACGAAGCCAAGTATGAAGCATTGATTGCTGGCTTAAGACTTATCAGAGAACTGGGGGTGAAATCGATTGAAATCTTTTTTGACTGACAACTAGAGGTATACCAGGTGCGGGGGGACTATCAAGCGAAGGGACAAAGACTTTCCCTATACCTTGCATGGGTTCGAGAGCTGCTAGCAAATCTAGAATATTATGATATTTCGCATGTCCTGCGTGAACAAAACCGAGAAGCCGATTCATTGGCAAAATTTGCGAGCACGACGATGCACATCAAATGGGATTGGTTCCTGTTGAAACCTTACGTACTCCGAGTATAAATATGATGGAGATAGATTTCGTGTTAGAAACAAAAATCGAGAAGGAAACATGGATGACCCCATTCAAGCAATGCTTGCTACACGGGGTCTCGACCGAAAGAAGAAGCGAAAGACGATAAGTCATTCGCAAGGCTTTGAGATATGTAATGCAGGACAGAATAATGGATCGGAAGGGATTCTCGACCCCTTTACTCCGATGCGTTGCCCACGATGAGATAAAATGAGTCTTGAAGGAAGTCCATGAAGGAGAATGCGGTGACTATACTGGGGGGCAGACATTAGTAAAGAATACCCTCCGCTATGGATACTTGTAACAACCTTGAATTTTGAACAATTTAAAAATGAAAATATTTAATTAATTTTAAATATTCGAATGATAATTGACTTGAATTTCAAATTTTCAGGATAAATTGGCGATCTAATTTTAAAATTTTATCAATACAAAATACAAGTATAAAAATCTAATTGTGAAACACGTTAATATAAATTTATGTTTGATAGTTGAACTGCAAAACGTTTATATGTTTATTAAAGAAAATAATTTACAAAAGAAAATTGAATTCAAAATAAAAATAAAAATATAATGATATATATAATAATAATAATAATAATAATAATAATAAGTACACTGCCTTACCTTATCACCATAATCTACGCCGTCACCTACGCCATAACCCACGACCAAAATCACGTCTCCCCTCTTTTACATTCGAAACCCATTCCTCTTCAAATCATCAGAAAAAAATAAATAAAACATACGAAAGCAAATTAATGGCGGCCTCGTTTCTCCGTCCCCCTTCCAAAATTAGGGTTATTCAAAATTGAAGGCGCCGGCGACAACTTCGTTCGAGTTTGATTCTTCCTTCGTCAACTTCGCTCGCATCTTCCTGTTCGTTCGTCTTCAAGCTCGCGTGCTCCTCGTTCGACTAAGGTGAGTAATTAAATTTACTCACATCTAAAATTAAACTGTCTAGCTTATTTAAATCTTGCGATTTAGTGATTTCCTCTATTGTTTGGATTTTGATGTTGCCGTTTTCTCGGTCTTAAATCAAATTCATAAAAAAAAATGATGCTTGCGATTTTTGTGACTGGTTCACTCTTATGACTTTGATGATTTAGAAATGTTCGAACTCCTTTTGCCATTACGGCTTGACTTTCAATTAGATTTCGATTTTGATGTGAATTCATCTGGAAATTGCGTTTTTTTGTTTTGATTTCGTGATAACTTCGGCTTTGAATCCTTTTGCTTTGCGAACTTAACTTCGTTATGCCTTTGACCATTTGCTGTTGGTTTGAGGTGTACATGTGCTGGGTTGTAGCTTCGAGCTCTGCATAGTACTTATGTGTGAGTCATGTTGTTGTTGAGGTTTTGTATTCTCGAATTTGCAGTGTGTGTGACCTGATGCCTTTTTGTTTTGGAAAGAGTAGCCTATGTATTAAATGTAAGTGACAGGCTATGTATTAGGAGCATGAAAATTTGAAACCTATCTGTACTATTTTATAAAGTTTAGTCTGTATGTAATAGGAAGCATGAACAACCACAAAGTTTTAAATTAGTTATTCATATACCCTTACCTATCTTGCTGTACTTGGTTTTCCAACAAAATTTTTACAAGCTAAGATTCAATCTATACTTACTTCCTTTCATTATGATCTGAACTTCACTTATTCACTGATTGGCCTCCATTGGCATACTGGGCAGTTTGATCTGTTGTACTGGTGGATGGTTTTAAATTATGAACTTTTCTCTGCTCTTGGTCATTCACTTGTTAAGGCTGATGCAGTTGTATTGATGGTTGCATCTGAGTTTTTGTTGCAGTCATGTGATCTTGAGGTGGCTGCATTTTTATTGCAGTTTGCCCTTGAATTTAAAATGGGGCTGCAGTTTCATTTTTATGAAAATTTTACACTTGTTGAAGTGTGCAGCCATGAGTTGTTAAGAAACTTGTTTCTTGAGTTGTTTGAGTATATGCAAATTGTTGCATTTCAACCTAGCCATGATGCATCAGTTTTATTTCAGTTTTACAACTTTGTATACTTGTGGTGGCTGCAAATTTTTAATTGCAGTTTACCCTTGTACCACTTGCTGTTCCAATCTTTGGATTTCACTATTACTGTTTGGTTCATTTGTCATTCGAATCGGTGATGTACATTGGCTTTAGTGTTGTGGTGCCATACTCCTGGTGCCCTCACCCTCCTTCTATCTTGTAGTTTCCCCTGCAACTTTTGTTTGCGTAATCAATATGCAAATATACTTTGTTGTGTCGCTGCTGCATTGCCTTATCTTTAAGCATTTATGATCTACTTATTTAAGAAAAAAAAATTGATTTCGAGTTGAATTATTAAAACACTTGAGTTTCACTGTGGCTTGGGCTCTTGATGTAGCTCGAATTGTTTGGTTTACTTATCTGTATATATATGCATACATACATTCGTATGTGTGTATGCATGTATGGTTGACCATTGTTCGAGTTATGCGTTGTCTTATTGTATTTGCATTGTGCTCTGTTGTTGTCTGGACCTTTGCATCTTTTACGTGCTTCATCACTTGAGTCTGCACTTGCCATGCTATAACTTGATTTCTTGTTCATGTATGCATCCCAGTCATACTTGTTGTCAGAGTAGTTTGCACTGACCGGTGCACTACTGCATTCATGTCATGTTGCTCCACGTACATTGAGCACTTCATTTGATTCACCACTGCATTTCCAGTTGCAGTTCACCAGAGTACATATGTATGGTGTCTTGCATGCACGTGTATAAGTATGCATGTTTCTACTGCATTGTATAAGTTTACCTGTTACTCTTGCAGTGTATTGATACTCATGTCTGCACTTTGATTCATGTTGCATTCCACCGTGTTTGGTCAACCCTTGCTCTTTTTTTGTTCGCCAGTTCTGTTGTGTGCCAATATTTTTGATTTCTCTTCAAGGTTGCATTTCAACCCAGTTGCCTTCGTTAACCATGTTGCTGCCTATATTTGCATATCTGTTGCCTTGTTTTGGACCAAGTGGCACTATAATCTGGTTAGGATTTAAGCATCACTAATCTAATATGCATTGGATTTGTTTTTCTAATTTCACCTGAGTTGAACCCGACTTTTTCTTGGGTTTGACCTTGTGTTCATCTATGAGTTTTCATAGAGCTTTTGTGTATTTCCTCACTGCATTGGCGAGGCAGTGCACGCGTGCGTGTACTGCAGCCAATCGATATTGATGTTTTAAATGATATTTCAATTATTTGAATTAATTTGATTTAAAATGATGACTTTGCTATTAATTGTCGTTTACGCAATTTTGATGTTTTTCTTAATTATCCTCATCAATAATCCCTTCATCTATCTTTGTTGATAATTTGAATCTACTGATTTATTGTTAAACACTGTTACGTGTTATATTTACCGTTATCCGATTTTTTGTTAAAGGATCGGATAGGTGAATTTATATTTGACTGTCGTCTAATTGTTGTTTGATTATTATTGCCTCTATGCACTAATAACTGAGTTTGAATTAGACTGACCTGTGTATTATTTTCTTTTGAATGTAATACTCGGGTCAGACCGAGTATTTTACAGCTTGAAGATTTTCAGGCCGCGAAGTTAGAGAGAGTTGGGGAAATTGCTTCACTTTAGCTTTTAGAAAAAAATTTGTACGTGTAAAAGATATATTCTGCTGTATAA
The DNA here is from genome assembly GCA_030765085.1 of Allium cepa. Classification (NCBI taxonomy): domain Eukaryota; kingdom Viridiplantae; phylum Streptophyta; class Magnoliopsida; order Asparagales; family Amaryllidaceae; genus Allium; species Allium cepa. The sequence goes on along the minus strand of CM060940.1, from coordinate 783,326,215 downwards.
AAATTTAATGCATTGTATAAACTCTGATATATGTAAGAAAATTAATTTAATGTGAAATATTATGATTATTCTGTGATTCTGTGGCTGTTTCTGTTTAAACTCTATAAACTGAATAACAATCCGTCATTTTGAACGTCTCAAGTTGGTTTAATTACCGACTGGGGGCGGTCAGAACGGCGGGTCGTTACAAAAGTGGTATCAGAGCTTTGGTTTATACAAAGCCCAGTTTATGATGTTTAATATGAATAGTTACTAGAATCATTTTAAAGAAAACGTTTTTCAAATTTAAAAGAAGTATGAAATTGTTTTCTTTGAAAAATAAAAGGTATTTTGAAAATTCATATTTTTTCGGAAATTCCCCTCTCTAAATTTAAGTTTGCGATAGTTTCTTTTCGGTAAAGTCTCCTTAGATTCGAGTTTCGATCATTTGAAAAATCCATTATCGAATTGCGGAGATTTATGAAAAATGAAATTAAAGTTAAGTGAATTAATGAATTGGTTTAAATTAAATATTTTGAATACCTCCAAAATAATAATTGGGAAATAAAATGATATGTCAATTTAGTATAACCAAGGGGATCATTAAACTATAACTTGGGAATTTGATTCTGAATTCTTTTGAAAATTGATTTCAAATGTTTTGAAGAACGATTCAGTAAATAAATGGATTATAAGTATTTAACACTTATAATATGGACTTTGGGTATATAATTGAGTTATATAAATTGAATTGGATTAATAAAGAAGATTTATAAATCGAAGTTTTATAAATAGAAATGGAATTTGTAAAGATTGTTTATAAATTCGAAACCAATTGAATTTGATAAATGAAACATAGAAGTTATTAAAGGAGATATATTCGTGATTTTGGACAGCGAATTATCCTTTAAGTTAAATATTGTGATAGTAAAAGTTGGTTGGGAGTTTTATCCACGATTTTGGACAGTGGATAATCTTTTAAATAAATGTGTAGAAACATTGAATTGAATAAAATGGATATGTTTTAGGAAAGTGATATTATGGAATGAAGTTAATGGTTTTAAAGATGTTTTAAAATGCATTAAGTATCGAATACATAGATTCCAACATTCATTGTTGAAATAGACGTTTTCGAGAGAAATAAAAGGAAATGGTAGACTATAACACTGTTGTTATAGTAAATGGTTTCCGAAAGGAAATGTTGTTTATAGTATTGGGATTTATATATCTATCTTAAATTTCGAATCCCTATACTAGTGATTTTTGAGTTGTTGTAACGATGTTTTACGCAACATTCGTTTTGGCCCAAATAAATATGTTTAAGAGAATGATTTCGTAAAGAATGAAATATATACTTAATTTCGATTCAAGTATATTGAATATTTTCCAAGAGTTGAAAATAAATGGATTTGTGAATCACTTATTATTAAATAAGTATGGAAATGCTTTCCAATATGAAATGGAAAGTTTGAAATTCTATCTTTTAAAGATAAATTGAAAAGTGAATATTTGAAATTTGTTTCAAATGGTTAAGTGTGGAAAATTATATATGTCTTGTAAAGATATTTTTTGGGAAATTTGAACAATTAGTTCAACTTGAATTTTTTTCAAAAAAAGATTGAATCTTGAGTTAAATTGAGTTTAACTTTGACATCAAAAGCAATATAAGTTGAGCTTTGAATTTTGGATAGTCGATTGGGATTGTATGTCTAACATTGTGAACTGATGACATAGCAATTGATCTCTATTAAATATATATCTGTTGGTGGCGGAGAATTTATTCTTTTAGCTTAACACCCTTCTCTGAGACGTACGAGCTTAGAGGTTATATATCGATAGACATCAATTATGTGTCGAGAATTGACGATGTAACATGAAATCCAAATCGAATGTGAAGTCGATAATGAATTGAATTATGAATGTGAATTAGGTTTGAGATAACCTTAAATTTTCAAATCGATTTAGAGGAAAAATTTAAACGAGATGGAAAATTTTGGAATCCTCTATTTGTTGTGAATGTGAATTGAGTTTTCGTAACTTATATATGTGAATGTAATAATTCGAAAACTATCAGTTTGGAAAGTCATTATTATGAAAATCCTATGCAAGTTTACATAGGTATGATATGTACAAGATGTGAAATGAAGTACTATATGTATATGACATATGTTTTCTAAACTGAGGATATGGAAATGTACCTTCCATTTATTATTTGTGAAGGTGATTGGAACTCGGTGTGAGTGTCCATTGGAAATCGTAGCTACGTAGAATTTCCATTAGTGGAATGTCCATTGGGACTGGAATCCCCCACGATGGATCATCGTGTTGGGATTATGTGAATTGATGCTGGCGTAATTCGTGGGGCGTGATGCCTACAGTTACAAGCGATTCCACTGGGATAGTGGCGCAACCGCCGCGTAAACTGCGATCTAGAGGCCGAAGCGTAATTTGAGGGGCGAGATGCCTACGGTCATGAGCGATTCTACTGGTAGTAGCGTAACCGCCGTGTGAACCGCGATCTATAGCAACAACCATGGCGAAATTCAAGAGATATGTGAAATCTACAGTTACAAGCGATTCAACTGGGATAGTAGCGTAACCGCTCGGTAAATTGTGATCCATGGGGGAACGTGCTTTCCATATCCATTTTTTAAAAGAATTTTCAAAAAGTATTTTCACTGGGAGTTGAAACAAGTATATTTAGTACTTGGAGATTTTTAGACTTGCGCCTGGCCAGTGTATGCCTAAAGTCTGTGAGAACGACGATGGACTTGTTAAACTTCGAGTTAGCAAGTATTTTCAAAACTTTGAATAGCAAATCAATAGTCTGAAATTAGAATTACATAATTCCAACCTAATGAATTAAGGAAGAAGATTTTTAAAATATCTTGAAAGCACACAGCTTTGGAAAAGATGTAATATGCAAATATCTAGCATGAAGAATTTCAAGTTTAAAATTGAGTTTTGTAAGTCGAAAATTTTGGTAAAAGACTTTTGCGTCTTGATTGTAAAAAAATCGATGAATAAAGCTAGGGAGATAATATAAAAGAAATGAATCCTATATTTATTTATAAGATTCGAACTTGGTAAAAATTGTGTAGGGTATAAATATCAGTGAGATTTTAGCAATCGCTTTTCCTAATTTGTAATTTCGGGACGAAATTCTTTTAAGGAGGGAAGATTGTAACAACCCTGAATTTTGAACAATTTAAAAATGAAAATATTTAATTAATTTTAAATATTCGAATGAGGATTGACTTGAATTTCAAATTTTCAGGATAAATTGGCGATTTAATTTTAAAATTTTATCAATACAAAATACAAGTATAAAAATCTAATTGTGAAACACGCTAATATAAATTTATGTTTGATAGTTGAACTGCAAAACGTTTATATGTTTATTAAAGAAAATAATTTACAAAACAAAATTGAATTCAAAATAAAAATAAAAATATAATGATATATATAATAAAAAATAAAAAAAAAGAGTACACTGCCTTTCCTTATCACCATAATCTACGCCGTCACCTACGCCATAACCCACGACCAAAATCACGTCTCCCCTCTTTTATATTTGAAACCCATTCCTCTTCAAATCATCAGAAAAAAATAAATAAAACATACGAAAGCAAATTAATGGCGGCCTCATTTCTTTGTCCCCCTTCCAAAATTAGGGTTATTCAAAATTGAAGGCGCCAGCGACAACTTCGTTCGAGTTCGATTCTTCCTTCGTCAACTTCGCTCGCATCTTCCTGTTCGTTCGTCTTCAAGCTCGCGTGCTCCTCGTTCGACTAAGGTGAGTAATTAAATTTACTCACATCTAAAATTAAACTGTCTAGCTTATTTAAATCTTGCGATTTAGTGATTTCCTCTGTTGTTTGGATTTTGATGTTGTCGTTTTCTCGGTCTTAAATCAAATTCATAAAAAAAAATGATGCTTGCGATTTTTGTGACTGGTTCACTCTTATGACTTTGATGATTTAGAAATGTTCGAACTCCTTTTGCCATTATGGCTTGACTTTCAATTTTATTTCGATTTTGATGTGAATTCATCTGGAAATTGCGTTGTTTTGTTTTGATTTCGTGATAACTTCGGCTTTGAATCCTTTTGCTTTGCGAACTTAACTTCGTTATGCCTTTGACCATTTGCTGTTGGTTTGAGGTGTACACGTGCTGGGTTGTAGCTTCGAGCTCTGCATAGTACTTATGTGTGAGTCATGTTGCTGTTGAGGTTTTTTATTCTCGAATTTGCAGTGTGCGTGACCTGATGCCTTTTTTTTTGGGAAAGAGTAGCCTATGTATTGAATGTAAGTGACAGGCTATGTATTAGGAGCATGAAAATTTGAAACCTATCTGTACTATTTTATAAAGTTTAGTCTGTATGTAATAGGAAGCATGAACAACCACAAAGTTTTAAATTAGTTATTCATATACCCCTACCTATCTTGCTGTACTTGGTTTTCCAACAAAATTTTTACAAGCTAAGATTCAATCTATACTTACTTCCTTTCATTTTGACCTGAACTTCACTTATTCACTGATTGGTCTCTATTGGCATACTGGGCAGTTTGATCTGTTGTACTGGTGTATGGTTTTAAATTATGAACTTTTCTCTGCTCTTGATCATTCACTTGTTAAGGCTGATGCAGTTGTATTGATGGTTGCATCTGAGTTTTTGTTGCAGTCTTGTGATCTTGAGGTGGCTGCATTTTTATTGCAGTTTGCCCTTGAATTTAAAATGGGGCTGCAGTTTCATTTTTATGAAAATTTTACACTTGTTGAAGTGTGCAGCCATGAGTTGTTAAGAAACTTGTTTCTTGAGTTGTTTGAGTATATGCATACTGTTGCATTTCAACCTTGCCATGATGCATCAGTTTTATTTCAGTTTTACAACTTTGTATACTTGTGGTGGCTGCAAATTTTTAATTGCAGTTTACCCTTGTACCACTTGCTGTTCCAATATTTGGATTTCACTATTACTGTTTGGTTCATTTGTCATTCGAATCGATGATGTTCATTGGCTTTAGTGTTGTGGTGCCATACTCCTGTTGCCCTCGCCCTCCTTCTATCTTGTAGTTTCCCCTACAACTTATTTTTGCGTAATCAATATGCAAATATACTTTGTTGTGTCGCTGCTGCATTGCCTTATCTTTAAGCATTTATGATCTGCTTATTTAAGAAAAGAAAAAATGATTTCGAGTTGAATTATTAAAACACTTGAGTTTCACTGTGGCTTGGGCTCTTGATGTAGCTCGAATTGTTTGGTTTACTTATCTATATGTATATGCATACATACATTCGTATGTGTGTATGCATGTATGGTTGACCATTGTTCGAGTTATGCATTGTCTTATTGTATTTGCATTGTGCTCTGTTGTTGTCTGGACCTTTGCATCTTTTCCGTGCTTCATCACTTGAGTCTGCACTTGCCATGCTATAACTTGATTTCTTGTTCATGTATGCATCCCAGTCATACTTGTTGTCAGAGTAGTTTGCACTGACCGGTGCACTACTGCATTCATGTCATGTTGCTCCACGTACATTGATCACTTCATTTGATTCACCACTGCATTTCCAGTTGCATTTCACCTGAGTACATATGTATGGTGTCTTGCATGCACGTATATAAGTATGCATGTTTCTACTGCATTGTATAAGTTTACCTGTTACTCTTGCAGTGTATTGATACTCATGTCTGCACTTTGACTCATGTTGCATTCCACCGTGTTTGGTCAACCCTTGCTCTTTTTTTGTTCGCCAGTTCTGTTGTGTGCCAATATTTGTGATTTCTCTTCAAGGTTGCATTTCAACCCAGTTGCCTTTGTTAACCATGCTGCTGCCTATATTTGCATATCTGTTGCTTTGTTTTGGACCAAGTGGCACTATAATCTGATTAGGATTTAAGCATCACTAATCTAATATGCATTGGATTTGTTTTTCTAATTTCACCTGAGTTGAACCCGACTTTTTCTTGGGTTTGACCTTGTGTTCATCTATGAGTTTTCATAGAGCTTTTGTGTGTTTCCTCACTGCATTGGTGAGGCAGTGCACGCGTGCGTGTACTGCAGCCAATCGATATTGATGTTTTAAATGACATTTCAATTATTTGAATTGATTTGATTTAAAATGATGACTTTGCTGTTAATTTGCGTTTAGGCAATTTTAATGTTTTTCTAAATTATCCTCATCAATAATCCCTTCATCTATCTTTGTTGATAATTTGAATCTACTAATTTATTGTTAAACACTGTTAAGTGTTATATTTACCGTTATCCGATTTCTTGTTAAAGGATCGGATAGGTGAATTTATATTTGACTGTCGTCTAATTGTTGTTTGATTATTATTGCCTCTATGCACTAATAACTGAGTTTGAATTAGACTGACCTGTGTATTATTTTCTTTTGAATGTAATACTCGGGTCAGACCGAGTATTTTACAGCTTGAAGATTTTCAGGCCGCGAAGTTAGAGAGAGTTGGGGAAATTGCTTCACTTTAGCTTTTCGAAAAAAAATTGTACGCGTAAAAGATGTATTCCGCTGTATAAAAATTTAATGCATTGTATAAACTCTGATATATGTAAGAAAATTCATTTAATGTGAAATATTATGATTATTCTGTGATTCTGTGGCTGTTTCTGTTTAAACTCTATAAACTGAATAACAATCCGTCATTTTGAATGTCTCAAGTTGGTTTAATTACCGACTGGGGGCGGTCAGAACGGCGGGTCGTTACAATACTATTGGCCAACTGTAAATCGGGATGCCACAGACTATGTAAGAAGATGCGACAAATGCCAGAAGTATGCAAAAATCATGAGAGCTCCACCAACAGAACTCACGCAAATGGGTAATCCCTGGCCGTTTGCAATGTGGAGAATTGACATAATCGGTTCTTTACCCTTATCCAAAGGTGGTGCAAAATACGCGATAGTCGCGGTCGATTACTTTACTAAGTGGGCAGAAGCAGAGCCTTTGGCTACGATCACCACCAAGAAGGTCATTAATTTCGTTGTACGAAACATTTTATGTCATTTTGGCCTTCCATGGACTATAATTACAGACAACGAAACTCAATTGGAAAGCTAAGAGTTCAAAGAATTTTGTCAAAAGTATGGCATTGAAAAAAGGTTTGCAGTAGTTGCTCATCCAAAAGACAATGGACAAGTGGAAACCGTGAACAAAGTAATCAAGTCCATATTAAAAAAGCGTTTGGAAAAGGCTAGAGGCAAGTGGGTGGATGAACTTCCAACAGCACTTTGGGCTTATAGAACCAACCACAAGTCTGCGACTGGCCACACTCCATTCGCATTGGCATATGGCATGCAAGTCGTTATTCCCGTAGAGCTTGAAGTTCAGTCACATCGGGTAACTCATTACGACCCCAAGATGAATCAGGAATTGTTGCTGGAATCGTTGGACTTCGTTAATGAAAAAAGTGAAGAAGCTGATCTAAGAGCGGCCGCGTATAGACACCGAGTCGCTCAATATTATAAAGAAAAATTCCAGCCAAGAGTCTTCAAAGTGGGCGACCTCGTTTTGAAACGAGTTTTTCCAGTCTCGTCGCATCTAAATCCCACATGGGAAGTTCCATACGTCATCGAACGGAGGCTTGGAGAAGTAACTTTCAAGCTAGCGATCGTTGATGGCATGACACTCCCCCAAGCATGGAATAGTGAGCATCAATGGCATTATTATATTTAGTCTATTCATTTTGTATCTTTGTTGCAATTATTTTCAGTATGTTTTCATTCCGTTGATTCTTAGTTTTCAGCATGTAATAAGACAATTTAGCTTCCTTCATTAATAAAGGCTTAAAGACATTTTTTCCATGAATTATTGATGTCTCCCGGTATGATAATTTTATGACAGAAAACTAGAGTTATATTATTTTGTCTGACGTACGAACGCGCATAAACGACTAAAGTCTCCAAGTCCCCTGAGTGTGGACTGGAGTACTCTGAGTCCCCTGAGTGCGTACTAGAGTATAAATGACTCAAAATCTCCAAGTCCCCTGAGTGCAGACTGGAGTACTCTGAGTCCCTTGAGTGCGGAATGGAGTATAAACGACTCAAAATCTCCAAGTACCCTAAGTGCGGACTGGAGTACTCTGAGTCTTCTGAGTGCGGACTAGAGTATAAACGACTCAAAATCTCCATGTCCCTGAGTGTGGACTGAAGTAGTTTGAGTACCCTGATTGTGGACTAGAGTACAAACGACTCAAAATCTCTAATTCCCCTGGGTGCGGACTGGAGTACTCTGAGTCCCACTAGAGTATAAACGACTCAAAATCTCCAAGTACCCTGAGTGCGGACTGGAGTACTCTGAGTCCCCTGAGTGCGGACCAGGGTATAAACGACTCATAATCTCCAAGTCCTCTGAGCATGGACTGGAGTACTCTGAGTCCACTGAGTGCGGACAAGAGTATAAACAACTTAAAATCTCCAAGTCCCCAGAGTGTGGACTGGAATACTCTGAGTCCCCGGAGTGCGGACTAGAGTATAAATGACTGAAAATTTCTAAGTCCCAGAGTGCGGACTAGAGTGAAAATGACTTGAAGACATCAAATTCCCAACGTATAGACTAAAAAATATTCTAAGTACCTGAAGCATGGAAATAGGGGATGTACAACCCAAAAAGAATTTTCGAGTTATATGAAAATGAATTGGCATTTATATAACTCACAATAGTTCGGGTTTCGACCACAGTCATACAAAAAGATAAATAACAAAAGTTATTTGAAAGACAAAGAAACTAAACTTTATTTATTAATCCAAAATGGGGTCCAACTACAACTCCTCCAAAATTTGAGGTCGAAAGTCTATCTACATTGAATTTGAAAATAAATAAAAATAATTACATAATCTAAGCTGACACTCGTTGAACGAGTGTAACCACTACTTTTTTGATTTCTTTGATTTCTTTTCCTCCTTCGTCTTCTCTGACGACTCCTCCCCCATACATTTTCCCTTGGAAGTTTTCCTTTATGGGGAGGTAACAACCGAGGAAGTACGAGGGACCTCTAGTGGCCTGACTCACCAGGGAGAATGACCTTCAAAGGCTTGTTCAAAGGATCATCTAGGTCCATTACTCGGGGCTCGACTTTGATTTCAACTGGCTTTTTCTTTTCCTCCACGAGCTGCTCCTTCATGTTCATTTTAGAAGTGCGCTTAGAGGCGCTTGTGATCTCAATTTCATAACTTCCTTCGACAGGAGACGAAGTCTAAGACTTATCTTCATCAAGTGCCTCAATCACTTGAGCATCTCGACCGGGAGTCTCTCCCGCATGAGTAGCCTCGCTCGTTTTCTCCTTTTTCTCCTTGGTGTCATCGCTTCTCGGAGTGGGCTCAGGGTCAGAGCAACCTAGGAAGATCATAAGAGAAATGTTAGAATATAATGAACTTATGCCAAAAGCAACGGCTCTTTGAACTTTAAAGGGAAAGTTATTTACCGGTTTCTCGCTGGCTCTCAACCATCTGTGGGGTTTCACCCTCTAGAATGGGAGATAGAACGTGAATGCCAAGGCCAGGGTCTTCCGGGCCATAGCCAGTGTGATGCTCGAATAGATCGAGTACTGGCCGATCAGCCGATTGAGTAGGAGGAAGGACTGGAGACTCAGTTCCAGGCGGACCGGCAATGACATCTTTTCCATTGGATGAGGAGGAACCTTTGCATTAGAGGGCCTTCGCTGCAGACAAGTTTGAAGGCTCGTTCCCCCTGAGAAATTCTTTCACCAAAGCCTCCTCATCAACCTCTTCGGTGCCCAGCTCGACCTTCCTGATCTTTACTAAAGTCTTCCATGCCTCGGTTAGATATTCGAGGTGACCCTCGCCAAGAAAAAGTTAAGTCCCGATGCACGAGGACATGGGCATTGTATTCTGCTCTAAGTGGGTCGAATATGCATTTAATCTCCTCCCTACCAGCCTCTGTAGCCGCCTCAAGGCGAGAGTCAATCTCCGTAGATGCTATTCTCATGCCCTCTTCACGGGCTTCATCCTTCAGCATCCGGACCTTAGAAAGCTCCTCGTCGAGCTTTGCCATAAGGAGTCACGTAGCAATGATCTCATCGCAATATTATTGCGATTCTTCCTGGGTAGCAGTTTTCTCCTCTCTTTCTTTGCAGAGTTGATCATCCAGCTCTTTGACTCGGAGGGCGAATGCATCCCGTTCCTTCTATACTGAATCCTTCTCTAAAGCCAGGGCCCCACAGCATTGGACCGATTTGTCAAGTTCTTTCTTATGAGTTATGTCCAAATGATTGACGGCCTCCGCAGTATCTTTGGCACTTTTTTGGGTGGCTTCAAGCTGAGATTTATACGAAGAGAGCTCTTGATCTTGAGCTTTGATAGTGTCTTTATCATGAATAGCCTCGAGCATCAGGCAATCAATTTCGTGTTGATGCTCGATAGAGACTTTTGAGACTTTTTCGGCTAAGTGAACGAACGCATCATGCTGGACATAAAAGTCGTTAGTACAAGCAATAGCGCTATGTTTGACATGTCCAGGAATCTGATGAATTTCCGGGAGAAATTGCAAGCCATCAAAGCATATCTTGGGAACATGGCTTTAAGCTCAGCAAGTCGTTCTGCTACCGATGGATCAGACACAGGAGCGGAAGGAGTCTACCTGGAGACTACCGGCGTTTTGTGGGGATCCTGGGATTTCCTAGTACTGGATGAACCAAAGTGTTGATCTCGATGGACCTCGGGCTGGGACCCCTTATGTGCGGACTTCTCTTTTCTTTGCTCCGATCGATGAGGAGGATCGCGAGGGTAGGAGGAATGGCTATTGGTTTTTCTTCGGTAGGATGATTCTCGGTGGTGGTAGTCTCGATCGTCGGTGTCATCTCTGTCTCGACGATTGTCGGAAACCGAATCCTGCCCGGAGTGGTGAAAAATAGATGAACCACGAAGACGGTCAAGTCCATGTGTATGCCCCATGTCACCTGCACAGAATTTAAATAACGACAAGTCAGCAAAGAGTAGAGTGATGATAGAAATTTAAGCGCAAGGTGAAGTGCACGTGTTTGTGTGTGTCCTAGTGTTCCCCCCGACAGACCAGTTTCTTTACCTTTAATGATAGAAGTTTTTTCTCCCTATTTTTGGGCTTGAGCGCTTGTATTGCCTCTTGCGGTCGAATGAAGCTTAAGGGCCTCCGAATCATCGAAACCATAGTTAAGCAGATCATCAAGTATAGTGAGGTTCAACAGGCCTTTCAAAGAACTCTCTAAGTGTTGTGAGGAAGTCTCTCTTTCTACTGGAATAAGGATAACCTTAGAAGTTCCACCCTCTTTTTTCTTCCTCGGCTTGTAGGTCAATTTCTTCTTTCCCTTCGAAGGGGAAGGTATCGTTTTGATGTCATGAACTCGACTATCAGGTCCCGAGTGGGACTAACATTTTCACCCTGTACTTCCGGCATTTCAGCTTCTTTAATCTCCCCCTCCTCTAATGTGTCAGGGGCATTATGTGCTGAAGACCCGGCCTACTTTTTTCCTTTGCCCGAAGCAAGCTTGGTTTTAGTGACGCCTTGAGGGAGGCTTATTCGGCGACCTTCCGCCAGCAGCCCAAACTTTGAGAGCGATTCATTTGAAATGAGAGATCTGATGTCCTGGTCTTCTACGGGAATGGCTCGGATAGCTTCGACGGCTTCAGAATACCCAGTGCCTTCGGGACATGGTATAATACCTGTAATAGTAGAGAAAGAGTTAGAAAAGATGGAGTTTTCGCGAAACACGAGTAGTGATCTAGAACAAAGACTTACTTTCTTCCATCCATCTGCTCGCAAAGCCGGGAGGACAACGCACGTACAACCACTCCTGCTTATACTGGGCGAACTTGCTCCATGCTCGAATCAGAATTTGACACTTGCTATGCAGCCGAGGAACACAAAGATGCGCTATCTGACCGTCTCTTGCAGCGATAGATATAGCGGATATCGCCGAGAGTCGGGAGCCTAAAAAGGACACTCATGAAGAGAATGAAAGTGTCGTATATGAATACGTGGCTATTTGGATGTAATTGCGATGGGGTGATCTCGATATACTGCAACAAGTCGCAAAGGAAGGAGTTGAATGGCGGCACGCTACCGACCCAACACATGAATCTATTGCAAGTTGTATATCCGACTAGGGGCAAGTGAGGACGATCCTATCTCGATGGAACCAACACATCGTCGAAAGGAATCCCATGTACTGAGCATATACGGCGAAGCATGCTTTCCTTAATCTTTGAGGCTTGGGAATTAATAGAATCGTCTAAAAAGATTGCTAAATCTAAGGTATCGGGAGCCAAGTCGACATATGCGATCGTGGGGCTCGGCATGTCCTGTATAGGAGTAGTCGACGGATTTGACGTTCTAACTACTTCTTGTTGAGAAGATGGCCCAGGTCTGTCGGGGATCGTGGCAGAGCTAGATTTCCTAGACTTCTCTAGTGAATGTTGAATCTAACGAAACACCTGTTTGAACTATACTTGAAAAATAATCGACATTAAACTTAACAAAAAAATACTCCCCCTGTATTGTATGTGAACTAGTGCGATCATTCAAATAAAGAAATTAAAAGTCACTAAGTTATTGAAATGAAGATAGGCTTCGAACTATCATCTTCGAAGACCGTCATCACTGACCGTCTGCGAGAGCTTATCGTAAGATGGTTTACGTTACGAACTCGGCATCGACGCTGTATGAGAAAGGTTATTAACTGTTTTAAGCAAGTTAAGTTCAGGTCTACAGTTGTCAAAACAAGGGAGTTATAAGTCTGGATTGTCCGATATGCTTAATTGTTTAAGTCTGTCTTTGTTCACTGTCATATGTTCGGGAATAAGAGATGTGTTAAGTCAATAATGCATTGAGTTCAAGTTGAGATGGTTTGATTGTCATATGAACATCACTCTCCTACTTTTCCTCTCCACCGTTCGGCATGCGGTAAGTCATGTAGAACCACAATAATGCCGAACTGCATTGCTCGGCACTTTGCCCTTAACTCCAATTTCATTCCTACCCTCCATCCCTACCGCTCGATGCAGTTGAGTCCTTCGACAAGTCATGCTGAACCACATCGCTCGGCATTTTACCCAGCTCCTACTTCTCTCATGCACTCCCTCCTACCTCGTTCGACATGAGGGAATCATGCCGAGCCATGGCCGTACCGAGCCACATCGCTCGACACGTTGAACCTAACTCCAACTTCACTACTGTACTTCCCCTCCATCGCTCGACACGAGGAAGTTATGTTGAGCCACATCAATGCGTCTTCCTCCAACTCCCTCCTTCAAACAAACAAAACATCTTCCTAAATGGCCAATCGATCACTACTTCGACTCGTACGCTACCTGCGACCTGACATCTCGACCCTCACCGGTTCCTACTGGGCCAACGTTTTCTTCCATCTTCCTCACCATTTAATCCTAAGGCTTGTTTAAACCTCGAATCTTCCTACCTTATCTACACGACTATCATTGTTTGTAGGTTAGAGGAAGGTCTTGACTTCATATCTTGTCCTAAATCCCTAATTGGGGAGAGTTGAACAGGTAAATGGTTCATACTTAGAAGAAAGGGTTGAGATTCAGTGATGTGCTTGATTTAGAAGCCGGATCCACTCGGATTTGTTGTTGAGGAAAGTCGAGAGGTAACGTGGAGGACTCTAGAGTCTTGAGAGAAGTTGAGGTTTTGGCAAAATTCTGAAAGAAGATGAGTTTGTGAGGGTGATTGGAGCAGAGGTAAAAAAGTAAAGGGAAGAAGGAATGAAGCATCGACCTTTATAGGAACGAAAGCAGGAAGGCGAGTAGTCAGTGACCGATAGAACTGGTCAAGAGACCTCCCTCGTTCGGCATTAATGTCATTTGGCATCAATATGCCTCTTGGCATTTAATGCCTCGTTCAGCATCAATGTCGTTCGGCATCAATGTGTCGCTCGGCATTTAAAGCCTCGTTCGGCATTCAGGGGATCACTATAGAGAGGATAGAGCAAAGGCTTTAAAAGAAACATGGAGTGCTCATGGTTCAAAGCGCATCATGTCCATCCATATGATACACTTTGGGGGGCAAGTTTTACCCGGTGGCATGACCAAGGAACAAGAGGTTCCGCGTAAGAGGGTCGTTCGGCATTCACGTCTTGTTTGGCATCTGGCCTCGTTCGGCATCTTTCCTCGTTCGGCATTCATGCCTCGTTCGGCATTCACACCTCATTCGGCATTCAAGCCTCGTTTGGCATTCAAGCCTCGTTCGACATTCATGCCTCGTTCGGCATTCTTGCCTCGTTCGGCATTCAAGCCTCGTTCGGCGTTCATACCTCGTTTGTCATTCAAGCCTCATTCGGCATTCACACCACGCTCGGCATTCAAGCCTCGTTCGGCATTCAAGCCTCGTTCGGCATTCACGCCTCGTTCGGCATTCACGCCTCGTTCGGCATTCACGCCTCGTTCGGCATTCAAGCCTCATTCCACATTCAAGCCTTGTTTGGCATTCAACTCTCACGTGGCATATGGCCTTGCTCGGCATAAGTAAGTCGTTCGGCCTGGTACGTGGTTCAACAATTGCCGTTTGTCATTTGTGGCTCGACGTGTAGAAATCACTTACTACGGGCCGAGGTATCTTACTCCTAGGCCCATGAGGGAAGTCCAAACCATCTTCGTCTATAAATAGAGAGGCAGGGGCACAATGAAAATGGACTTTTTTCAAGAACATTGGGGAGACTCTGCCGCATTCAAGACTCATTCTCTTTACTTAGCATTTGTATTCAAGTAGTTGGTATACGGATTGTATCTGTAATCAACTGTTGAGTAAAGCAATAAAGATTAACTTCAAAATGGACGTAGGCAGCTACGCCGAACCACTATAAATCCGGTGTTCTTGTCTTTGCATTTGATTTAGCATACAATTCTCTATTTTAATTTACTTTCTTCATTAATCTCTCTACATAATCTATCTTAAGGGTGTTAGTGACCAATTCTCGTGCTAACATATTTTGGTTCGAGATGGTAGGTTATTTTTCACACCAAAATGTTTGTCCGATAGAAATTTTTTCCTTTAAACTCTCGAGTGATCATTTGAGTAGGTCGGGAGTAGGGTTTTCAGGTTTCCTAGTTAGACGAATAAGCTTCTGAAGACATATAGGAGGCGAGCTAACTACTTCTAGGAGCTTTATTATCCACTGCATTGTTTTATCTGCTTGAATGGATGTAATGGAAAATTATATAATTGCTAAGTAATTGACTGTGTTTAACCAAGGAGGCATCCTCATATGTCTCCCTTGGAGTATTTTATAATAGGTATATTCTCTTTGAACGTGGGATCGAATGAGATTATGTAACGAATATGAAATCTTATTTATGAAATGAAATATGAAAGTTTATCGTTAAATTGTGTTTGAAACCTTTCATATTCATGTGCTTCTCATATTATTGGTATGATTAACATAGCCGTATTTTGTCATCAGAAATTAATACTACGGATAATTGCAGCATCCATAGAACTTAGTTTCGAGCCTCAAAATAGGGGATGTTGCAAATATAGTTTTGACGAAGAGAATTAATATAAATGATTATCACTATCTGGTACTGCTCAAAAATAGTAAATTGGATTCTATCAAAACTATGTAAGCGATAAACTTTGGTAAACTATCACAACACTATCTAAAATAACATGTAATCGTCAATACTCTAATTGTTCAATATTAATCGCTGACATAATTTACACCTGAGAGTAACACAACCACAATGTTGAATACTTCGATTCCCACCTGATTTAATTAAATTATAATTATTATAACATAATTAATATTTATGAAACATTAACTATAAAAATTTATTTGATTTATATTGATCGGTATTACAAATTGTTCATGTATAAAAATTAGGTACACGCATATTGATATATGATATCAATGTACATTTAACTTTGATTTTCATGTAAAATAAATGATACTGTTTGAAATAAAATGCAAGCCCATTAGGCCTAGGGTATGGCCGGCCATAGGAGGGGGTAAGGGGTTGATATTTGTTGATATTTTGGGTTTGACTGAGTGGAGAAAAAGAAAGGATCTTGGTTTTCCTTTTCCTCTCTCTCTCTCTCTCTTCTTAAAACCATTACTCCCTTTCATTTTTAGTTTAATCACTCCACTCCTCCCCTCAAACTATAGGCCTCAAGCTCCCTCCACCATTGCCTCTCTCTTTTCAAGCTAAACACTAAATCAAACCAAATTATATTAAAAGGTGTGTAGTTCTCTTAGATATGTAGCGCTTTCTAAAAGAGACTAGATTCGATTCTAGGAGTTCCGCTGATTCAACATTCAAAGTTTTATAACTAGGATATAATTGAGGTAATACTTTACTACATATCAATACACACACACATGTCATTTGTTGTGCTATTATTCCTGAATAGGTTAGATTTATATCACGAATCCATACATATATATATATATATGCTATAGATTTGGTAAATATTTATAAGTGAAAATTATTGTTAAATTTTTATGTATATATGTGTTTTAACTTTCAGCCCATTTGAAAAAATTTAAGTCAAAAGTTATATTTAAAAGTGTTTTGAATAAAACTTGAATTTTAATATCGTAGATATACATTTATATATATATATATATTAGTAAATTTTATTGTCAAATTTCGGCCATATAGTTTTGAAAAATATATAAAAAATTAAATTTGCTATATATACAAGTATTTGTATACATAATTTGGAATATATATAAATTAATTTTACTACTTTAAGATATTAAATTGAAGTTGATAATTTATAAATACATACATAGATACATATGCACATGTTTGTGTATATATATAAACAAATTTTAAACATTTACAATAAATTTGTATCAAATTTTGTCTATAAAAAAGGAAAATGAATAAATCTATACATATTTATTGCATAAAAAAATTTGAATGTGACTGAAATATAGCTGAAAATTAAATAATTCATATATATATATATATATATATATATATATATATTTAATTATGTAACAATATTTAATATAATAAATGATTTTTAAAATATTAATTTCAATATATATATATATATATACATACATACATGTTGTATATTTCGAGAGGTAAAATTAGTATATATATTTACTAATAAAATATGTTTTATAATTTATTTGTAAAACATAAATTTTAATTTTAATCATTAAAGATATTTTCAAATCTAGATCCAATTTTAGAAATTTGAATTTGATTCTTAAATTGTTTTACATGTATGATTTCAAATATTATTTCATATGTATATTCGTACATATATATACGACATTAGTTTTATAATATATATGTAAATGTACTTAATTAAATATAAATATGTCTTATATTAATATTATTAAACAGAGAGAAAATATGCATATAAAAGGGCTAATATGATTGCTGCGGTGTAAATCCCAACACATAAATATAGGCATGTTAAACTATATACACTGTATATATGGCAGTGCATGTACATGTGTATATGATACACATGTGCACATTATATATCATACATAAAATTAAATAAAATCCTTTTATTAATCAATTAAATAAAATAATGATTTTATTTAAAATTTATTTCAATTAGATCTAAATTAACTTAGACTACAAAGGCCCAGTAAGATCCAAAATGGATTTTTTTAGAAATGTGCCCATTTAACCCGTTGCGTGCTAGCCCAGATCCAACAAACGACAACTAAGTCAAATAGGAAATATGAGTGATGATATTACACAGTCTCTCGACCTGAGAATATTATTATACCTCTATGTCGACACTCCATTTTGATTGTAGTTAAAACATGGCATAGAGACCCTCGATCGATGGTAGTTGGGTCTAAGTTGAAGCATTGGAAGTGAAGCGCTATTCGATAGAAAATTCATCACATCGGTTGTATGAGGTTAGTATCATGATAAATTATAGTTGTTATTTAACATTTGAATGGATCGAAATATCGATGTGTTTGGACTTAAGAAAATGAAAAAATGGATCAAGAAGCTTAGAAGATATCAAGATTGAAGAACAATAGGACCTCAAGAATTTTGGACACTTATGTGATAAGTCAAACCAGTTGGCACTGACCAGTTCAAAGTTAGATGTGTCCTATTTTGGCTGTTGGGGATGCTACTTTTAGCCTTGGAGGAAAAAATAAGTTTAGGATAGGAAACAATGGTCGGTACTGACCACACTTGTGACGATCCACAAATCCATACCCATTGAATCGATAATAAATCACACATGTCTGAACCTAAAAGCATAGACGGATGGAAAGTGAAGAGAAAGAAAAGAAGAGAGAAGAAGAGAAGAAAGAGAGAAGATAGAACCAAACAGAACAATACAGAATCTCACATCGCAGCGGAAAACATATAATATCATATCAATGATCTTTACAAAATAGAAACTATATATACATACATCAATCAGAGTTCAATAATCAATCAATAATCATCAGCCTGGACAGTTATAATAACCCATCCTCACAATTCCTGAAAACATACAACAACTAAGCAGTAGATAATCAAAACAAATACGTGTATACGAATATGAAGATCTTCAGCTCTCCTGGTGAAGCTCCAAAAGCACCAACTCTAACCTGTAAACATATTCAGTCTAACCCAAGCATTGAAAGGGAAGAACGCCCGGATAGTCTGGTAAACCAACGTGAGAAACACACTCATCTGAATTATTAAATTACCAAACTTTTCCTTTATCAAAACAAAAGTATCTCGTAAGACAAGTCCATAGATAAACATGGACATGTTTTTACCTTATGATAACTAAAACATTTCATATCAAATCATCTTATATTATACTAGTGTCTAGTGTATACAAATAATATTAATCATACCCGAAATTGTTGCATTGATTAAATTCCAACATATAGCCCAAAATGGTTAATACAATCAAAATGGAAGGTACGTAGTGGAGTTTGGATTTCCATACAAATGACCAGGTGAAGGGACTACCTTCTGATGGGTACAACTCTAGATGGATGCCCCCAGGCACAGAACATCTGCCCTCTACCAACATAAGACTGGCCCACCTCTATAACTAGATGGTACCGAATATGTCATCGTGCGGTCGTTATCGACCTTTACCGAGGGCCCTCTAAGCATACAAACCACAATAATCAGATACACGACGTCATAGCTTGTAAAGATATATCTAGAAGAGGATGATAATATCCTACTTAGGAATGAATCATTTAGCCCTGCTGAATCTAACATGTTTTGATCATTTCTGGTTGATGAGGCCTGAGGTAACGATTACCTTTCATAATCACATATCACATCACTTTGAATGCCACACGGCCATTTCCGTTGACCACTAATTGCCTTCAACAAAAATACAACCCTTAAGCTCATAGGGTGTTATGCTAAGAGAAGTTTCCTTCTCTGCCACCAGTGATGTACGTTTGTGAAAAACAATGTACGTAATCTTTAGAAATGCAATCTCAGACAAAAATCCTTACAATTTGTCCACGAACAAGATAAACTGAAGGTACTTTTCTACCACATCTTGTTAAAAAATTCCTAGAATTAGTAGCGAATAGTCCTTGCATTGGATATTTCATAATGAAAAGACCACTGCTACTATATGTATATTGGGATTTTAACCCCAAACGATCAACAAGCATTACCCACTTTGAAAATCCTAAATACCAATATCATCAATAACCTACACAATCGAACGTCCGAAGTGGTTTTGGGATAAACCGATCTCGGTCTCTTCGCACCAACAACGCAAAAGCATTTCTCAACCTCACACAGAAATTAAGTCTCATAGACTTATCATGTCACCAACTTGCAACTTGCTATCCTTCGGGCCAAGAAGGAAGCTCGATAGATTGAAGTAATACCCCGCACTACACGAATCAACATTCTCGACGCAAACGATAATCAAGACTGCAAAGAAGGCTACGTACTAAATGTACGACTAAATAGTTCCCACATCAAGTCGAGGAACTAAAGTGGCCAAATATGATAGTCGGTTATTTAACTATCAAAGCAACAAACAAATATTCAGCACCCTAAGTAATCACTAGGCCCTTTTAATTAATCTTTTATTAATTAAATCATTTGCCAAATATTCACTCAAATTATCTTATATCTCAAAACCATTTCAACTTCTATAATGGAAAACATTTCCATTTACTAATTTAGTAATAGGTAATTCACAATTCAATTGATTTTCAACATTTAGAAAATATTACATACACTTAAATCAGGATTAAGTATATATTTTATTCTTTAAAGAAAACATTCTCTTTAAAAGCATTTTTAAATTGAAATCATGACTTTAACAATTTTAAATTACCAAAAATATGGCCCAATGCTACAATAGCACTAAATACATCAATCACGACATCCAAACATCATATATCAAATGATAACAGTATATATATATATATATATATATATATATATATATATATATATATATCAATATCTGTAAATAAATCAATAGTGGGGAGAAATCCAGTTGGATCCCTCTAACTTATCACCTGCAACAAATATACATATTAGAATATGTGCACAATATCCGCTTTGAGGCAGACGCGCATATAAAGGGTCATTCGCTCATACACGGGAACATATAGGGTCTCATCGGCTCCAATAGGCAGGAATGATCCAAATACCAATCATTATATAGATAACATATCATATATCATCTAAACAATCATCGATCAGCATAAAATAATATTTATACTCACTTATGTAAAAATATTAGTGAGTCAGAAAGAGTGAGTTGTACTCACATTGGTTCCAATAGTAGTTGCCGTGTTTTATTCCGAATAAAGTTCAACAGCCGTTTAATTTTACCCAAAATTTACACTAGCTCCAATAACCTTCAAACTAGCTCTAAAAT
Source organism: Allium cepa (assembly GCA_030765085.1). Taxonomy (NCBI): domain Eukaryota; kingdom Viridiplantae; phylum Streptophyta; class Magnoliopsida; order Asparagales; family Amaryllidaceae; genus Allium; species Allium cepa. The sequence continues at coordinate 783,305,401 of CM060940.1, read as the reverse complement.
GTAGCTCATCAATAGACCCAATGCAGCTTGTTTGGCCAAAAACGGACCTCGTATGACAAAGTTATAAGATTTTAAAGTTTGTACAAATTTATATATAAATTATTTACATAATTTTTTAATTTCCAAACCCTAGCTTTAAATCTGGACCCTCGTTCATGCATCTACAAATCATTGTCATCCTTGTTTTTCTTCCTCCATCGTTCAAGGCCGTGAATGAACCCATGAAGCCGTCGTTATACATTGAATTTTCGAGCCCTCTTCAACCACTTGGACGACGATCAAAGCTTGCCACCTCTAGAGCCTGCATGAGCTCCACCTTGGTACGAATGATGGCAAGCTTGGCCTTGTATTCACGTGGAAATTTATGCATGAATGCACAGCGTTCAAACCTATTTTGCTGTCAATCCGTAGCTTGAAATCTAATGTCGACCGTTGGAAAGGAAATACTCACCACCCTCTGCAATTTCTTAGTCGAAATATTTTCGTATAGATTGATGGATTGGAAGAAAATGAGGGAGAAAGGATTGAAGCTCTCGGCCATTGATCACAAGGAACACCAGCCGCTAACCCTAGCTCATCAGGGTTTTGTGAAAATGAATAAAAACAAGTCCTTTTATAGAAAATATTGCGACACTATTCACCTGAAATTTTCCCGAACTCCAAACGAAGCGTACCGCCTAGCATTTATAATGTTTTAGCACTATTTCGAACACAATGGATTATATATCGAAAGCCAATTCCATCATATTTGAAAGATAGGTTTTCGAATCGAATCATTTAAAATTAAAATTTACTTAAGCAGATTTCTATGCGTTTTAGCTTTCCCCGATTAAACCGTAAATCCGATTGACACAAAATTTGAAATCCTACAATAATAAAACATTACGGATCCAAAGAAACTGGTTTCATCGAAACCCGAGACTATTTGAAAATGACTATTTTAACACGTTAATTAAATATTAAAATATTCAATTTCTGTAATTTAACTTTAATTCAATTTGAAAAGTTTACCAACATCATTCTAATTCAAATAGAATTTAATTCAACTTTATAAATCATTTTTATTCACATAAAATTCAAATCCCAATTATTTCTGTAAATTCAAATATTAAATTAACAATTCAAGTATCCAATTAAATCTAGATATTCGAAATATAAGTTATTTAATTTATCAACTTAACTTGTGAATATTTAAAATCAATTAAATATACTAATTTCAAATGACTGAAATTCTGGGTCGTTATAATACTTTGATGAGAAATTTTATCAAAGTATATCGAAAGCTTGAAGACTTAAGCGAATACGAAGTATAAGCTAAGATAGTTTTGCAAAACTATTCAACATCAGCCAAAACCAGTTGGTACCGGACGATACAACCGTTGAGAGTTCGTCATTTTGACAACTTCTTTGTGGTTTGGAAACTCAAATTTAGATGTTTACTTATTCAATTGCATTCTATCAATTATGGTGAAGGAATACATCTATAAATAAGAGGCTATGTACAACTATTAGAGGACTATTTTGGCTCTCTTGGATATTTGCATTAATACTCTTCCATTTTCAAAATCAATCATTTGCTAGATATAAAATCATTATACATATGGTTGTAATAGCAGAAGTAATCTAAAATAAAGTTGATAGTGGATGTAGGCTTATGAATTTAGACCACTTCAAAAATCTTGTGTTATTCTCATTTTTGTTGAATTAGGGTGTTTGCCTATTTTACGTGCAAACAGTTTTAATGCTTTCACTAAAAAAGGAAAATTTCTTTGACATAGATTTGTTGTTATTTGGATTTGAAGAATGTCTATTATCGTATCTAAGAAGATAATGGCTCCTAGGAAAGTGAAAGGTACTTGATATGGAGCTATAGCTGAAGGGGATAATAAGGGATCCCACATAATAAAGAAGAAACAAATTAACTAGTTGTCTTGCTAGAATCTTCATCTCAACAAGAAGTTTTGATGAAAGCAAAGATGGAGAAGATGATATTATATATGAACTTAAAGGTGCTTCAATAACAGAAAGTTCGGATAGATATGATGAGAAAGCTGGAATATCAGCTGGCAACATTGGCTCAGCCCCTGCGCTAGAATGAATCCTAAAGGAGAAGGAAGAGTAGGAGGGATTCATCATAAGAAAGCTCGTCTTTGACTGAATGTAATGAAAGTTCAAACAAACGACTGATGCGGATGGGGTCCTGGAGCAACGTAAATGAAGACCGAAAGAGATGCAGCCACTCAGCCAAAGTCTAAACGATCGATGCGGAACAATCTGGACCTGTCAATACCAAAAAGTTAGTTGAGAGGCTACATCTCATATAGTGAGGAAGACTTGAAGAACGTTGACGCTAGTGAAAGTCAAGCTATTGATCCTTAAGCTGGTGATGTTTGGGATGGCATCAGTGAACCAGCTAAAAGGGGATGGAGTCCAACGAGGCATCACTATAGGTCAGGACAAGTGTTTTCTTTAAAGATAAAGAAAACTAGACGTCATAGAACAAATAAAGATCATTTGTCAGGCCAAACACTCGGGGACATTCATGACGATCATTGTTCGCTGGCCCAAGGCAATGAAGAGTGCATTACCAATATGATTAAGAGACTGATGAGTCAATGTCAACAACAATCGAACAAAGAATGGGGTTTTTGGAAAGCCAGACACCATTCGTTGAAGATATTCTTGAAGCAAGGTATCCTAAGAAGTTAGTGATACCAACCATGCCCAGCTACAATAGCATAACTGATTCTGAGCAACAACGGTTGAAGTATGGATGATACATGGACAATCTTGTGTAATAGATGTAGTGAGATATAGGTGTTTTTCGATTTTCCTTGAAGGGTTACAACAGCGAAGTTTGGTTGGCTTGACCCAATATCCATATCATTATATGATCAGTTTTCAAGTTATTTATGGATCAGTTTCTAATTCACATTGTTCAACCGAAAGATGCATATCACTGTCAAATGTACATCAGAGGTCCAAAGAGATCATGAAACTTTTTTGAGATTTAACGTTTTGTTAATAAAGGTGAGCTACCATAAGGAGGAGAATGTGTTGATGGTGCTAATGAATAAGGTTCACCCATAGTTTGATTTTATTAGATGTCTCACAATTAAAGAACCGCCTACTTTAAAAAAATTAGCATAAAGCATCTTAGTATCTACCTTAGAAGAGGCATATTTAGAGGCAAGATTGACCACAAGCGATTAGGAAGGACCAAGCAATGTGACTCAATGCGACGTTGCTGTCAAATAGAGTGTGATAGTGCTGGAAACGTTGCAGTGAATGTTGGTAATGATAACAGCAATAGGAAGAATCAGGACGCTAGTAGTAAAAAGCAAAATTAACAAAAGCATTCAAGGTTCACTCGCTCGAGAGACTGTACAGAATTGATGAATTCTATTGAAAATGATTACCTTTCCATGCATGGTATGGAGCGTAACAGGAAGCCACCCTTGAGGGAGGCAAACGAAGAGGATCTAAAAAGTATTATCACTTTCATGAAAAATATGGGAATAATATAAACAAATGCAGGCAATGAGGGATGTCATTGAAGACTTGATTAGGAAAAAGACGATACGACAATATGTTTTAATACCCAAATGCCGGCAAGAAAGTTAATAACCAACTAGAGCCAACCGGCTCAAAGAGATTAGGTTGGGTCCTATGAAGAAGGATCGAGATAGCCAGCTAGAGGGATAGTTATTACTACAATGTTTGGAGGTCCGCACCTTATGGAGAGAAGTTAGAATGAGATGGAGTGCTATGGTAGCTTCTTGAGGTACATTCCTCAAGAGACATGTTACGCCATAGAAGAGGTGCTTCGACGAAGCAATGGAAAAGGATTAATGATGATATTGTGTTTAAAAACAGAAAAGCCGATAGGGTTGAAGCTTCGATGCTTGACCCTATGGTGATTATGAACGCGATAGAACCGACCACAGTGCATCGAGTCCTTATTGATTATGGGACCTCACTGAATATTTTCCTTAAAAAGATATTCTATGAGATATATGTCCCGGCGAAAAGGATCTCCAGCCATGTCAATTCTAAATCCAGGGATTTACTGAAGAGTCCAAAGATTCGGCCAGGTGCATCAAACTATTTGTTGAACTAGGAATTGGGAACCACAGGGTGGTGCAGCTAGTGATTGATGGATTTTTAGCTTATAATGCTTTCCCAGGTTGACTAAAGCATAGATCATGAGTGCTACGTCATTATGATCGAAGAGATGAAGAAGTTGAAATAATGGAAAGAGTGTAGAGAAGCCTCTCTGTAGTAAATCTCTAAGGCATAGCAACTACTCCAAAGCTTGGATCGGGTCCAACAACAAATTTTACAAATCTATGAACCCAAGAAAAGAGCTAGAGGAGGTAAGGAGGCCCCAGTGGAGCTTATGATTGATGTTTTGATAGACCTAGACAATCCTACGAGGGTTCTCAAATCTGTTTGAAGATGAGAAAGGAGTTGGTAGGGTTTCTCAATTCAAACATAGACACGCTTGCTTGGAATTTTTTTATATATGTGGGATATTATTGATGTTGCATTTCACATACTGAATCTGAACCTAAGTTACCCTCCAATGAAATAGAAGTGATGCAATATGGAACAAAAGCGATCTACCATGTTGAAAGAAGAAGTAGATAAACTAAAAGCAATTGGATTTATCAGTGATGCGTTATACCTAGATTAGGCAATGAATCTAGTGTTGGTTAAAAAGGCGAATGGGATAAGGAAAATGTGCACTAATTATTCTGATCCGAGTAATATGTGCCAAAGGATTGATTGACGTGAATCAACCTGCCGGTGCATAGAATGATTGGCCATGAACTACTATCTTTGATGGATGCATACTCCAACTACTATCATATCGCAGTGCACATCCCAGATCAAGAGCAAAGCGTATCCAAGATCAAGAGCGTACAGGTTTCATCATAGATTTAGGGTTGTATTACTTTAGAGTTATGTCGTTCGATTTGAAAAATAGTGAAGCTACTTACCAACGCTTGGTTAGCATAATGTTTATAGAATAGATCGGGCTGACTATGGAAGTCTATGTCGATGATATGTTCGTGAAGTAACGATGATTGGCATATCAGATGAGCGATACCTATTAGAGATGTTTGACGTACTTTGAAAGTAAGTGATGAAACTGAATTCACTGAAGTGTTCTTTTGGAGTTACGTCGAGCGAGTTTTTTGTTTTCATCAATCGGTATTGAATCTAAAGTAGAATAGATTGTAATATTGAATTTGGTTACTACCTCAAAGAGGTAAGGAAAATGCAAAGCTTGAAACAGAAAAGTTGTCGCATTGAGTCAAATCTCAAAAGCAATCGATAAATGTATACTGGCAAATGTGAAGCTGCGTTTCAGAATCTGTTGAAGCATATGAAGAAACCATTAATATTATCTAAGCCTTTGAAAGGGGAAGATTTTTACGTGTACCTAGCAGTATCAACTCATGCACTGAGAACAACTTTCGTATGTGGCGATTGCAAGTTCCAAAAGCCAATCCACTACATTAGTAAACGATTTCCTAAGAAAAGAAAAATATCCAAAGCTATAGAAGTTGGCATACTATTTGTTGATTCCTGAAGAAAGTTGACTAACCAACTATTAGACAAGTGCTACATAATCCCAAGATTCCAAAGAGGTTGATTAAGTGGAACATTAAGTTGAGTCTGTACAACATAACTTACCATCTTAGGAAGATGATCATAGGAAAGACACTAGTTGATTTCATTGTCCAGTTCACCATATAGGATGATGAAGTGGAGAAAGAATAGATCCAACTTTCTCAATAGAAGTTGGTATATTAGCAGAGCATCCAATGACCAATATTCTGAGGCTAAAGTAGTTTTGATAACCCTAGAAGGTCGCCATTGAAGCTAAATTTCCAGGAGACGAACAATAAAAATGAGTATGAAGCATTGATTGTGGGACTCAAGATAACAAAAGAGTTGGGTGTTAAGGCACAACATATCATTAGCGACCCTCAACGATGGTTTGTTGGGTTAAGAAGGAATTTCAGGCTAAGGTGCAAGGCTTGCCTCTTACCTATCAAAGATATCAAAATTTCTGGGGGATATTGAGAACTGCACAATAACACAAATCCCTATAGAAGAGAATATGAATGCTAATTCATTGGTCAAATTAGCTAACTCTGAGAATGCGGCTATTGGGTATCATATTAGTTTAAGTTTAGATGACTCAAAGCATCGACAAAATGGATATTAATTGGACCTTAGTGGTTGAGGCAGAGAAGGAGTCATTAATGACTCCAATTAAAGATTATTGGGCAAAGAGGACTTTCTTGAAAGGAAGGTACAAGTAACAAAAGCTCTTATTTAAAGTACATTGGTTTATTGCGAAAGGGGTACTATGTAAGAGAGGATTTTCTATCCCTTTCTAAGGTATGTTTTCAAAGATGAAGCTAAAAAAATCCTTGTATATGTACACGAAGGAAGCTGAGATGATCATACTAAAGGCGAATTTTAGCAAAGAAGAATCTTTGCTAAGGATATTTCTAGCCAACTGTCAACCGGAAGTAGTTGACTATTCTATAAGATGTGATAAGTGTTAGAGATTTGTAATGATTCATAGAGCCGAGTCCAATGAGCTTACACAGATGATTATCCCATGGCCATTTACAGTTTGGGGAATAGATATCATTGGAATGTTGCCAACATTGAGAGGCGGAGTGAAGTATCCAATAGTGGTTGCGGACTACTTCACGAAATGGGCCTCTATGACCTTAAATTCCTTTTCAAGACTACCACTTACGATGTGTATAATTTTTAATTGATCATTGAAAATGATACATCTGGCTTTGTATGTAGTAGCCTTGTCTACCAACTTCTTTTTGGCCTATTCTATAAATTTCCTCAAGGACTCTACCTCTTTCTGGAGCTTGGCCAGCTCCTTTTCATAGTCCTCATAGATCCTGTTGTGATATGCTCTTTCTGTATTAAAACTTTTGATGATTGGATAGTCAACCTGATTGGCATCAGAAGTCCTTTGGTCGGTCTCCTCCATTGAATGTACTAATATCCCTTCTATTAGATTACTTTTGGAGACATCCTTGATATTGCAGTCATACATGATCCCCTCTAGACACAAGTCAAGAAATATGGCCTACATTTTCATTTTAGCGACGAGGGCCTGACCTTTAGAGGAAGGTGGCTGAATGGTTTGGCTAATCGATATGTCTTTCCCGGTCTGTGAGACTAGTGTGAAGTTGAAGAATTAGAATATTTAGGTTTGTGGGAATAAGTGAAAAGAGCCTTAGGATGCTTAAGGATAGGGACCATTAGCGCTCAAGAAGATGGCCAAAGTGGGAAGGTTGGTGACTTTGAGATGATTGTGTGGGGAGCGTCCTTCATAGGGAATTTGTCCGGTTTTATAGTTTTCATGGGAATACTAAGAACCTATTGGTGTCTACCATTAACATCATCCAATCATAGTTTTCATGGGCCAACTATGAAGCTATTGTATTCTCCAATAACATCTCCAAGATCATCGTTTTCATGGGCCGACTATGAACCCATTGATTTCTATTAATAACTTATTCTGAACATATTTTTCATGGGGTCACTAAGAACTTATTGGCCTCTGTCAATAACATTTCTCAAGGCATAGTTTTCATGGGATATAACATTTTATAGATATAGAATTGGGGCATCTTACCTCTTCCATTGCTTTCGAATGATGGTTTCCTTTTCTGTAGAGTGGTCGTAATAGAGAAATGGACTTACGGTTAAAAGGTTAGACATATTTTAAGTTTTAAAAACATATAGTGAAAGGGTATTACGAGAAAAGGGGTTCCTCTGACATTGGAGAAAGGGGAATCCACCAACATTAGAGAAAGGGGTTCCTCCGACATCGAGAAAGGGGTTCAGTGGCAGACTCATAATTAATGTAAAAACTGTTATTTTGCTAAATAAAGGGTGTTCTTTTCATTAACTCTTATTTTTTGTCAAATTTCTATTAGTTACAGGTATACTTTATCAATTTATTTGCAAAAAACTGCTATAATCAGATTTCATTTTCCTAAAATTATTTTCAAAACATTAAATTATTTTAATATTTCAATATAATTATTAAGTCTTTCTAGCTTAGAAAATTTATAATAAATCGAGAACACTTGGAAAAAATCCCAAAAATTCATCAAAAATGTGAAATAATATTTTCTTTGCTATATAAAATTTTGGGGAAAAATTCATTAATTTATTTTTTTAATAATTAAAAATAGAAATAAATGCCCTTTTCACATTATGGAATTCATAAAATATTCATATTAATTCCGAAAATTATGAAAATAAAAATCATTACCAAAAATTTGTAATACATAACACATCCAAAAATCAAGTCGTTTGGAGGTCATTCATTAAGGTTTTTCCTTTGAAACCTATTATAATAATTTAATAAAAATTTCAATAAATCACCATTTATGCAAATAATGGTAAAGTAAATCATATCATCCTCAAACAATGTGAATGTATCAAAAATCTGAAATTTAACACATACAAATGAAATGGATACAATTCTTCACCTTGTTTTGAGAAAAAGAGTTGAGATTTGAGTTGTTGATTTGACCCTTTAGCTTTATTTGGTTCTCTAATTTTTATTCCTTTAAAAGCTTTATCAATGGCATCTACTTTGTTTATGTTTTGCGTGGATGTAAAAATAAATGGGGATATGAGGATGGAAGGGCTTATGTTAAGGAAATGAAGCTTATTACTATTTTTCTCCTCTCATAAATCCTCCTACCTATGTTTAAGTCAAAACATCTTATATGTTGATTAGTTAAAGCCTAACTCGATTAATTATCAAATCTCATCTCATTTTCGTGCCATATATTATTCTGTTTAATTAATTTAATTATATCTCTTGAATAATGTTAAAGAAAAATTAAGGGTGTTACAGGCTCCCCCTTAAAGAATTTCATCCTCGAAATTCAATAAGGACTACAATAAGCATATCAATCATGCCAACAAAGCTAATATATCCCACCGGCGAAAGTCAATATAAAAAACATATAGAACATACCCTTATAACAGCCTAGGATAAGTATCCCTAATCTTGTTTCCCAAGTACAGTTCTTCTCGTTGTCGCTCCACTGAACTTTTACCAACTCAATTGTCTTATTTTCTCGTCTCTTGCTACAAACTGAGCCTAACAAAAGCCAAATTTGGTTGTACTATTTAAGTCCTCCAATGCACTCGGAGGGATAGTAGACTTTGGATCATGTACATACTTATGAAGATGAGACACATGAAACACATTATGGACACTGCCAAACTGCTTGGTAACTCTACTCTGTATGCGAGCTTTCTGATCCTCTCTATGACTGGGAACGGTCCAACATATCTCGGTGCCAATTTTCTGACTTTCCAAATCGTACCACATCCTTCATCAGTGATACTCAAATGAAAACCCTATCTCCAATCGAGAACTCTATATCCTTATGCCTCTTATCTGCATAACTCTATTGTCTAGACCGAGCTTCCTTTATCCTACCTCGGATCAACTCCATCTTCTCTGTTGCTTCTCCCACCATATCTAGACTAAGGACCAATCTATCTCTGGTCTCTAACCAACACGCTGGTGATTTGCACAACCTTCCATATAAATCTTCGAAAGATGCCATCCCTATACTAGCCTAATAGCTATTATTATAGGAAAAATCAACCAAGTGCAAATGGTCATCTTACGACCCACCAAAATCTAATACACAAGCTCTTAATAGATCCTCGAGTGCCTTGTTGACTCTGTCTGTCTACCTATTCGTTTGTGGGTGATAAGCAGTACTCATCTTAAGCTTGGTTCCTAACATTCCTAGACTCTTTCAGAATTCACTGGTGAACAAGGAATCTCTATCACTGACTATGCTACTAGGAATCCTATGTAGTCTAACTATGTTCTTCAAAAACAATTTAGCCAGAACAAGTACCGTCTTGGTGACACTCTTGGTCAGCCTGTCCACTATGACCTATATACTTTCATTTCCCCAGTTCAACCTTGGCAACCTACGTATAAAATCCATGGATATCGAATCCTATTTCCAAACTGTTATCTACAAAGGTTGAAGCAACCCAATCGCCTTCTGATGTTCGGCCTTCACTTGTTGATAGTTCGCACATTGCTTTATCCACAAACCAACATCCCTCTTCATACCTTCCCAGTAGAAACTTCTCTTCATATCCTGATACATCTTGTTCCCCCGGGATGAATCGTAAATTTTGATCAATGACATTCTCTAAGGACCTCCTTCCTTTAGAGTTTCTACATTCGGGATACACAATTGTCCCTTCCTTCTCAACCACCCTCTTTGGTCAAGAATAAAATCCTTTAGATCATCAATCTTGATTTTGGCCTCTATCCTTCTAATATTCTCAGCTAACAAGGGGTCATCTTTCTGCTTAGATGCAATCCTTTTGATTAATCTCGGTCGAACATTCAAGCAGAACAACATGGAAATACTCTGACTAGAACTAGCAGTAGATCTTAACTACACACTGCACGTAGTCAATGCCTCAAGTTCCTTTCATCGGCCAACATGCCTAGCACCACATTCTAACATTTCCTGCTAATTGCATCCGCAGCCTTGTTACCTTTTTTCGACATGTACTATACACCAAAGTCGTAAGATACTTAAAACTTCAGCCACCTCTGTTGCTCATATTTAACTCCTTCTGGGAGAATAGGTATTTTAAGGAATTATGATTGATATATAACTTGAATCTCTCTCTCAAGAGCCAATGTCTCCATATTTTCAACGCAAATATTACCACAGCCAACTCTAAATCATAAGTAGGGTATCTCACTTCATGTGGTCTAAGCTGTCGAGAAGCATAGGTAATGACCTTACCCTTTTGCATCAACATAACTCCTAATCCGGTTCCACATGCATCGACAAACACTACTAATCTTTGATTCCCATCTGGAACTACTAACACAGGTGCATTGGTCAATAAATGCTTTAACTTAATAAATGCTTCCTCACATTTTCCAGACCAAGTAAACTTAACACCCTTCCCGGTCAGCCTAGTCAAAGGCGCTGCTATCCATGATAAATCCTTAATAAACCTCTGGTAGTAACCAGCAAGCCTAAGGAAACTTCCGATCTCAGTCACCGTCCCTGGTCTCTTCTAATTGCTAATAGCTTCGATCTTATCTAGATCAACTGACAAACCCTTCTCTAAAACTATGTAACCAAAAACTTAACTTCTTTTTTCAGAAATGACACTTCAAAATTTTTTACTTTCAGTTGATACTGCCTAAGCATCTCAAGCGCCATTCTAAGATGAACTTCATGCTATCTTTCATCCTTAGAGTATATTAAGATATCACTATGAATACCAATATGAATCTATCCAAATGCTTTTGGTAAACACGGTTCATCATATCCACGAAGAAAATTGGTGCATTCGTTAACTCGAATGGCATCACCAACCACTCATGCGACCTGTATCTAGTCATGAACGTCGTTAACGGATTACTATCGTCCACCACTCTTAGCTAATGGAACCTAGTTGCAAAATCCAACTGGGAGAACATCCTGGCTCTATTCAACCGATCGAATAAATCATCGATTCTTGATAAAGGATACTTATTCTTGATCGTCCTTTCATTTAACTTGTGATAGTCAATACACAACCTTATAGATCCATCTGGCTTCTTCATGAATACAGCAGCTACTCTCTAAGGAGAACTGCTTGGTCTAATAAAGCTCTTCCCTTCTAAGCCACTAGCCGCTCCTTCAGCTCTTTCATCTCAGTACGCGTTCATCCAACTAGGTGGTCTACTTATAGGTTCTGCTCCAGGCACAAGATCTATCTAAAACTCGATAGCTCGCTTTGGCAGTAGCTCTAACACTGGTTCAAAAACATATGCAAACTCTTTTGCTACCAACACCCGATCTAATTTTCTTATGCTTCCATTGCATTCAGCAAAGTACAAGCACTTGAGTCTGACTTCTCCACGGAGTATATAATTCGCTTATGGTTGTTGGGGCATCTCAACGATATTTCCTCCACCTAGAAAATATTCTTGCATCATATCTACCTAAACAATCCATACCCAATATGATGCCGAAACCCTAGAAATCAAAAACATATAGACTACATGCAAGCTTATTGTAACGACCCTGGATTTTGGCCCTATTTATTTTAATAAATAGTCAAATCAATTTAAATAAAATGTATACTTAATCATTTGAAACGGATATGATTTTGAAATAATTGCTATTGTTTATATAAATGGTGTTTTTAAAAAGAAATTGATTTGGAAGTGTAATAATTTTTTTTAATAATATTCATAATAAAATTTGTCTTTTATGATTAAATTAAAATATCTTACTTTGTTTTTATTTAGTAAGTATACATATGAATGATAATGTTTGGAATAGAATCAAAGTTAACCAATATAAAATATAAATGTGAAGTATAAGTCAAACTTATGCATATAATTTAAATAAAATACAAATGGTGATAAATATAAAATAAGTATAATTGTAAATGAATCATACTGTACATAATTTAAATATTTATAGTTAAATACAAATACTAATAAAATAAATATAAGTATAAAACATAAGTAAATCGTATGAACATAATTTAAATAGTGATTGTTAAAAATTGAAGTACAACATAAGTTGAAGTTTTGCAAGAAAAATAAAATAAAATAAGACAAATATTTGCATATGAATCAAGCAAGAAAATAATAAAACAAATATTATCATACAACATAAACTGAAATTAAGTACTAATGTAAAATATAAAACAAACATGTATATCTAAACTATTCAACTAGATGTCAGGTAAAACAAAACATATCTAAAACATATATCTTCATTCATAAGCCAATCCATTTGCAAATATAAAAAAAAAATAGAAACACAGGCCTACCTGCAAGTATACTTAGTACAAAAATTCTTTTACATAGCAAACATGATAACTATGTAAATATTTGATTAATTATGCAAACTAAAGTTCAAAACAAAAAGGGAACGAATGAATGGATTCATGTCCAAGCTTTGTTAGCCTGCAAAATGAAGAAGAGCAAACTAATATCTTTATGTATACTACAAAGCAATAGTACATGATAATTATGTAAACAGTTTAATAACTATGCAAGCCAATTAAGATAAAGCAAATATGTAAGTGAATAGCTTCTTGTGCAAGCTATGCTGGCTTACAACTTAAAGAACAAACCAACATTTTTATGCATAGTACAATAATTATTTACAAAATATCTTCATGTTAACTACAAGTGTACATTTATCCATGTACAGCCGAACATAATTATGGTGTGCAACCATATTATGAAGCAAGCCATTTAATTTCTATCATTTCAGCACAATATTTTGTCAATTCAAAATGTTTACAAATCTATACAATTCAGGAATAAAATCTGATAAAACCAAATGCAGAAAACAACTCAACTAGATAATACCTTCCTTTACAATCCACTCTCTTCTATTTATATATTTATCTCATGTTACTGCAAATTCGTGAAATAAACAAGAAAAAAAAAAGAAAAAGAAATGGAACCTGAAGAAACTAAAAACAAGAAGAGAAAACATATGCAAATCAAAAGGAGGAAGGCAGATTCATGAACAATGTTACAGACAGTTTTGAAACTGCAGTGTTCAAGGCATCCAAGGGATTTCAGTTCAACATTTTATGGGGTGAGTAAACTTAAATTTTCAAGCCTAAGTTAATTAAAACCAGTAAGATAATTTTATGATATTTACATATGTATGGTATGTGCTTTGTTTTGATATGTGTCTAAGATTTTAGACAAGTTGAACTTGGAATATTGAAGGTGTTGTTCTCTGCTTTATGTTACAGGGTTGAAAACAATTGAACTTTGAATTGTTTTCATTTGACTATGGTAAGTTTTAAACTTGTTATCATCAAAAACTTGTTGCTTGAACTTCAATTATGATTTTTAAAATTCGGTTTCAAACATATCAGTAACTCATACTTAACTGTTTACAGTCAAGCAAATAAACACTGATAAATTCAATCATATGAAAGCTAATTCAAACTTATATCCTAAATTATGACTACAAGTTATGATTTTTAGAGGTTGAATGGGAATTTTTAGCTCAATATATCAAGAGCAATTTGTTGTTGAACAAAAATTGAACTTTTATGGAATTCTCGAAAATTACTCAATGTAAATTGTTGAAATTCAAATCGAAGAAAGTATGAATGTATGTGATCTTAGGAAAAATATTCTTTAATTTTTCCATTGCATAGAAATCAAATACGAGGTCAATATAGGGTTTACTGCGTGTTTTAGTTCATGTCAGTAAAATGTGAAATTCGTCTCGTACCTATGACCGAGTGAATCGAGGCTTGATGGGAAGGTTTCTGGTAACGTTGACAAGGTGTAGTCGAGATGGCATCGCCTCTGGTGAACCGTGTTGGGTGGCGCGACGTGGGTTGCAGAGAGGTTGTTGTTTTACTTTCGTTCGAACTGCATAATTTTGATTTTGATTGTTTGGTGGTACCGCGACTTAGGATTTCTCGTATTCGTGCTAGCTGGGATTTGTGCGACGCCTCAGATGATCGCCGGAACCATGAACGACGCTGTACACGTGTACAGGCACTGAGGCGTATCAGTGTTTGACGTTGGGGTGAAGGGGGTGCTGTCTCGAGTTATACTTGAGAGTTTTGATTGTTTGCTTCGAGTTTCCTTGTGTTCGAGTGCGAATATACTCTGTTGGTTATTCTTTAATTAAAGTTTTATATAAAAGCTTGCTGTAAAATAAATAAATAAAAAGAAAAAGAAAAGAAAGAAGAGAAGAAGATGAATTCGCGTTACTGTGTTGGGGGACTCGGGTGAAGGGGCGAATAACTCGAAGTGGCGTTTGAGTTTTGCAGGGGAGACCTCAGGTCTGTTATTTCTGAGTGTAAGATTTTATAAAATTTGTTAGTAAATATAAGTTTCAGTAAAGTTTCACAGTAAAGTGACTCATTTTCAAGATTTAAGTAAAAATTTTAAATCAAGCATTAATTATCCTAGTAAGGTTTAACAATAGTTTAACTTGAGATTAATTATTTAAATTAACTAATTACTTTTGTTTAAGCTTAACCATGTTTTAAAATCTTGTTAATATTAAGTAAAAAAAAATTAAGTAAATTGACAAATATTGTTGTAGTTAGTAACATAATTGATATCAAGTTTAAGAAAACTTGAATGTTAATTAAGTAAACAATCAATAGTGAATGTTTGGATTCAGAAGTAATTATGAGTAATTACTCTGTGATCTTAATTAGTAATGTATTATAAGTAATAAGTGAAATTGAGTTAACCACTTAATTAATTAATGAACGATTTATAGTTAATTGATCAAGTAATTTAATTAAGAATTAAGAAAGTAATTAGCAGTAAATAAATAGATAATCCATCTCATTTAGATTGTTAATCAATGATTAAGAAATAATTACTTAAGTAATTAAAGTTAGATAACTTGATTAAGAAAGTAATTAGTTAAATAATGATTAAGTAATTAAGCAATTAAGACATAAACATTAATTAAGAAATGATTTGTTGATTGAATAATTTGAAGGGAAATAAGTGATTAAACAGAGTTAAGAGATTAACTCTCAAGTAATTAAGTAATTGATAATTAAGTTCTATAAGTTAATAAATAAATTTATTAATTAATAATTAGGAGTAATTAACTAAGTAATTAAGATATAATTATTACTTAAGAGTTGATTATTAATTAAATAATTTGAAATGGAATAAGTAATGAATTATTAACTAATGATTAATCTATCAGGATTAAGAGGTTAATCCTCAAATAATTGGTTTAATTGAATTGATTAAATATAGAATTGAAGATGATTGCTTATGGATGTTGTATATGTTGTATATTTGTTTGTGATGTTTGTTGATGATATTCTATGATGCTCACTGATATGCTGTAATATATCCATGGCAATTGTATATGATTCATCTGTGATAAATGTTATGTTAATTCAATTGTGGAATTTAAATGATTAAATTGTTTAAGTTATTAGACAACTTGGCCTTTAAAATGGCGTTTGGATTTCGATGAGACCGGGATCGGGTATCCAATTGATATTCCGAAAACCACATCGATCCAAATTAAACGTTAGGTCGTGAATTCTCAAGTGAAGATCAAGATGGTGCTTTCAGAATGCAAGGGTTATCGTCGTTGACTCTGTGGGTGATTCCAAAATGAGTGTGACGAGATAATGCCTTCGGTTTCGTTCGAACCCGGAACGAACTTGTATGGATTGAATGCTTTCAGCACATCGTCAGGCGGACGATGAGCATTCTAAGATATTTGTCCTATAAAGGTAATCGCAGCCTCAAGCCTCATCAACCGGGAATGGCTAAAACAGGAGAGGTGCAGCAAGGTTAGGTGGGTCATGCCCAAGCAGGACGAGATATACCCCTGTCTAGATGTCCCTTTATTTCGGCTGTGTGGGCGGTTGGAATTGCGCACCAACTGCGGGGTTATCTTGTTCGGGACTGTTCAGTGAGGAATGGTTCCGGCCTTGTGTTGCAGGGGAGTTAGGGTGGCTCCTCGGTACTGTGATCTAGACCACGTACTGTGACGGGCGGTACCCCAGTAGCCCTGCCATTGTATGGGATCCAATTTCCAATAAGCGCCGTACGTTTTGATTGTGCCCAACTATGTTGAAATGTGAGATGTAAGCATTTCAGCTATTTCTGTATTTTACTTGAAAACCCTAGACACTATTATAATATCACTGGATTTCCTATAAAATGTTTTGGTTAGCGTAAGGTAAAAACTTTCCCGTATTTATTTGTGGGAAGTCTTACGTGATACCTTTGTTTTAAAAGGATTTTTAAAATTTAAACAATTTATACCGTTTACTCATACCAGACCCATGTCTGACCCGGAGTTTATTTTTGTTTTTCATAAACTTTCGGGTACCCAAATTTTTACGGGTAGCCAAGGGTTCAGGTTGGCTTTGACGACTTCTGGAGGAGCAATAGAGCAGGAGGCTTCAGCGCTGTAGATATCTATCTAGTTCCGCTATGTTGGTTGATGTATACTGTATCTCTGATGTATATAGTGACAGATGTATGTATGATTGTCATGTGTATTGATATTATATAACTCTGATATATATATAAATCTATGTAATAGATATGTGATATATTATATTTTGTTCCGTTCCGCTGTGAGATTCTGATGTTTTGTTTCTTTCTTTTCTATTCTTTTCTATTTCTATCCCTTTCTTTCTTAATGATGATGCGTCTTTCTGGTAGTGAGAAGGGCGGGTCATCACACCTGGTATCAGAGCGCTAGGTTGAGTGAATACCTAGGCTCATGAGTGATTTCTTTCTTGAGAAAGCGTATTTGTAATTTTGATATATATATATATATATATATATATTTCTACCTATTTATTGGGTTACCTGTTCGGGTTTTCCAATATAAGTTATGAAGGTAGATAAGATAGTGGTCTGTGAAACACGACTACCGATGGTTGGAGTTTTGAATATTTGAAGTTGAGTGTATCTGTTGAGACTGTGGACCTATTACCGTCTCGAGTGAGCTTTGGATAATGTGAGGAATTTCATTGTTTGAATGAAATTTTGGATAAGCTTGAGTTTTGATCTGTTGGATGGACATGACCAAATCATGATATCTTGATATCTCAGGGTGTAGTAGCTATGTAATGAGACTCAGTGAGTTTGGATGTCTCCGAAGATATTTCTTTGGAACAAGTTAAGGAAGTATGTCCGTTTCGAAATGGTGACTAAGTCCAGAAAGGTATTTTTGTTTGATTGAGGCCCAAGTTTCTCGAAGAGCTTTGAATAGAAGTCTTTGGTCATCGAGGTTAGCCATATAGCTGGAAGTGTTCTGTGTGCTGTCGAGAAGGTTTGATGATTAGCAGTTTGCTTGAGGTGATTTCGGAAGTAGCAGAGTGGATTCATTACCGAATAGCATATGACTGTTTTGGATTGTGAAGGGAGAATAGTTTTGTTGCAAACTTATTTGGATAGAATTGCCAGAGTGTTGTGCGACAATTCTGGAATACATTTGAGTAGTCTTTTATTGGAGTAAGGACTTCTCAAGAGAAGTTTAAGTTATTGATGTGATTCAAATTGTTTGTCTTCCCATCGAGAGATAGAGTTTCGTGTTGATTTGATTTCAGGGTAGTGCTAGTGATTCAGCTTAGTTAGAGAATGGTTCCGAGAAAGGAAGTAGAGTTAGTTGAGCAGATTTAGAATCGATAAGAGTATGAATAAGTATGTTTATGTATATTCTAAGTTTGAAGAGGAGCTCAAGCTACATTTGAAGATAGTGTTGGAGACACTGAGGAGGCATGTTTTGAAGGCGAGTCCTTTTAGTGCCATTTTTGGAAATCGGAAGTTATTATTTTGAGGCACATTATTTTGAATAAAGATATCTCTGTAGACCCAGCGAAGGAAGAATATATTCTAAGAATGGAAGACGAGGCTAACCAGAGCTCCAGTGATTGTTATTCCGGAAGGAAAGGGCAGCTTTGGAATTCATATGGATGCTCGTATAATTGATTTGGGAAGCAGTGTTGATGCAAGATAGAAGAGTAACTGCGTATGTGTGTTAGTAATTAAAGCAACATGGAAGGTGTTCAGATTTTAAGTGGATGATCAAGGTGCTTAAAGGATTAGTGGCCATTTGTGTGCTTAATATAGACGAATTGAGGGACTAAGTTTTAGGTGAATGGCATCACTCCAAACTGAATGTTCTCCCGGAATCTTCAAGATGTATAAAGATTTGAGAAGAATTTTCTGGAGATTGAGCATGAAGAGGGTCGTAGTTGCTTTCGTTTATAGTTGTACTTTCTATCAGCAAGTTAAGGTGATCTATAGAAATTGTCTTGGATTATTACCATCTTTAGAAAATCTCAGATGGGAGTGGGAGATGATTCCGATGGATTTCATCGACGGTTTGCCAAGAAACAAGAGGAAACGATGGAATATGGAATATTGTGAATCGGTCAGCTAAGAGTGGTCATTCTATATTAGTTAGATAACTCGGACTATAGTTTCAGGCCGAAAATTTTCTTGAGGAAAATAGTAAGATTGTTTGGTATTCCTGTTAGCATAATAAGTGATCGTGACCCTATTTTTCACCAGCAAAATTCTGGAAGGTTCTACAATTGACTTTGGGATCGAGTTTGAAATTTAGTATAGCCTATTATCCTTGGACGAACAGAGAGACTGAACCATATTCTAGAGGATATGCGGTAAGTTTGAGTTTTGGATTCTAGTGAATTATGGAAAGACTATCTTGTGTTTGGACCAGTTTTGTTTTGTGAAGTTTCTGATAAGGTTAGGCTTATCAAAGGATAAGATGAGAGCTTCTCAAGACCGTTAGAAGAAGTACGCAGATAAGAAGGTGACAATTGGAATTTGTTATTGGTAATTTTGTTTTGGGCAAAGTTTCCCGATTAAAAAGGAACTATTAGATGCGGAAGGCGAAAAAATTTGACCCGAGATATACTGGACCATTTCGGATATTGGAAGGATTGGAACTGTAGCTTGCTGAGTCAAATTGTCAAAACAGATGTCTGGAATTCATAGTGTATTCTGTGTGACCCATCTAAAGAAATTTGTTCTTGATTCAGTATTAGTTGTAGAATCAATAGTACAGGAAGACTTGAAAGATGAGCCAAATGTGACTGTAGATAGAAATTCAGTTCGGATTGTTGGTTAAGGTGAGAGGCTACTCAAGAATATAGTAGTGTAGCTTATCATAGTATAGTGGAGCGAGGATCCCAGGGATTTCACCCAGGAAACTCTGGATAGTTTTAGGAAAGCTTATCTGGATTTGTGTCTGGATGGCTAGCAATGTTTGTTAGGATAGATTGTTTGTTATGAATGATATATATGTTTGAATGGTTGATATGACAACTTTTAAATTATCTTTGTTTTAAATTTCGGGGACGAAATTCTTTAAGGGGGGAGGAATGTAACGACCCTGGATTTTGGCCCTATTTATTTTAATAAATAGTCAAATCAATTTAAATAAAATGTATACTTAATCATTTGAAACGGATATGATTTTGAAATAATTGCTATTGTTTATATAAATGGTGTTTTTAAAAAGAAATTGATTTGGAAGTGTAATAAATTTTTTTAATAATATTCATAATAAAATTTGTCTTTTATGATTAAATTAAAATATCTTACTTTGTTTTTATTTAGTAAGTATACATATGAATGATAATGTTTGGAATAGAATCAAAGTTAACCAATATAAAATATAAATGTGAAGTATAAGTCAAACTTATGCATATAATTTAAATAAAATACAAATGGTGATAAATATAAAATAAGTATAATTGTAAATGAATCATACTGTACATAATTTAAATATTTATAGTTAAATACAAATACTAATAAAATAAATATAAGTATAAAACATAAGTAAATCATATGAACATAATTTAAATAGTGATTGTTAAAAATTGAAGTACAACATAAGTTGAAGTTTTGCAAGAAAAATAAAATAAAATAAGACAAATATTTGCATATGAATCAAGCAATAAAATAATAAAACAAATATTATCATACAACATAAACTGAAATTAAGTACTAATGTAAAATATAAAACAAACATGTATATCTAAACTATTCAACTAGATGTCAGGTAAAACAAAACATATCTAAAACATATATCTTCATTCATAAGCCAATCCATTTGCAAATATAAAAAAAAAAAAATAGAAACACAGGCCTACCTGCAAGTATACTTAGTACAAAAATTCTTTTACATAGCAAAACATGATAACTATGTAAATATTTGATTAATTATGCAAACTAAAGTTCAAAACAAAAAGGGAACAAATGAATGGATTCATGTCCAAGCTTTGTTAGCCTGAAAAATGAAGAAGAGCAAACTAATATCTTTATGTATACTACAAAGCAATAGTACATGATAATTATGTAAACAGTTTAATAACTATGCAAGCCAATTAAGATAAAGCAAATATGTAAGTGAATAGCTTCTTGTGCAAGCTATGCTGGCTTACAACTTAAAGAACAGACCAACATTTTTATGCATAGTACAATAATTATTTACAAAATATCTTCATGTTAACTACAAGTGTACATTTATCCATGTACAGCCGAACATAATTATGGTATGCAACCATATTATGAAGCAAGCCATTTAATTTCTATCATTTCATCACAATATTTTGTCAATTCAAAATGTTTACAAATCTATACAATTCAGGAATAAAATCTGATAAAACCAAATGCAGAAAACAACTCAACTAGATAATACCTTCCTTTACAATCCACTCTCTTCTATTTATATATGTATCTCATGTTACTGCAAATTCGTGAAATAAACAAGAAAAAAAAAGAAAAAGAAAAAAAAAATGGAACCTGGAGAAACTAAAAACAAGAAGAGAAAACATATGCAAATCAAAAGGAGGAAGGCAGATTCATGAACAATGTTACAGACAGTTTTGAAACTGCAGTGTTCAAGGCATCCAAGGGATTTCAGTTCAACAGTTTATGGGGTGAGTAAACTTAAATTTTCAAGCCTAAGTTAATTAAAACCAGTAAGATAATTTTATGATATTTACATATGTATGGTATGTGCTTTGTTTTGATATGTGTCTGAGATTTTAGACAAGTTGAACTTGGAATATTGAAGGTGTTGTTCTCTGCTTTATGTTACAGGGTTGAAAACAATTGAACTTTGAATTGTTTTCATTTGACTATGGTAAGTTTTAAACTTGTTATCATCAAAAACTTGTTGCTTGAACTTCAATTATGATTTTTAAAATTCGGTTTCAAACATATCAGTAACTCATACTTAACTGTTTACAGTCAAGCAAATAAACACTGATAAATTCAATCATATGAAAGCTAATTCAAACTTATATCCTAAATTATGACTACAAGTTATGATTTTTAGAGGTTGAATGGGAATTTTTAGCTCAATATATCAAGAGCAATTTGTTGTTGAACAAAAATTGAACTTTTATGGAATTCTCGAAAATTACTCAATGTAAATTGTTGAAATTCAAATCGAAGCATGTATGTGATCTTAGGAAAAATATTCTTTAATTTTTCCATTGCATAGAAATCGAATACGAGGTCAATATAGGGTTTACTGCGTGTTTTAGTTCATGTCAGTAAAATGTGAAATTCGTCTCGTACCTATGACCGAGTGAATCGAGGCTTGGTGGGAAGGTTTCTGGTAACGTTGACAAGGTGTGGTCGAGATGGCATCGCCTCTGGTGAACCGTGTTGGGTGGCGCGACATGGGTTGCAGAGAGGTTGTTGTTTTACTTTCGTTCGAACTGCATAATTTTGATTTTGATTGTTTGGTGGTACTGCGACTTAGGATTTCTCGTATTCGTGCTAGCTGGGATTTGTGCGACACCTCAGATGATCGCCGGAACCATGAACGGCGCTGTACACGTGTACAGGCATTGAGGCGTATTAGTGTTTGACGTTGGGGTGAAGGGGGTGCTGTCTCGAGTTGTACTCGAGAGTTTTGATTGTTTGCTTCGAGTTTCCTTGTGTTCGAGTGTGAATATACTCTGTTGGTTATTCTTTAATTAAAGTTTTATATAAAAGCTTGCTGTAAAATAAATAAAAAAAAAGAAAAAGAAAAGAAAGAAGAGAAGAAGATGAATTCGCGTTACTGTGTTGGGGGACTCGGGTGAAGGAGCGAATAACTCGAAGTGGCGTTTGAGTTTTGCAGGGGAGACCTCGGGTCTGTTATTTCTGAGTGTAAGATTTTATAAAATTTGTTAGTAAATATAAGTTTCAGTAAAGTTTCACGGTAAAGTCACTCACTTTTCAAGATTTAAGTAAAAATCTTAAATCAAACATTAATTATCCTAGTAAGGTTTAACAATAGTTTAACTTGAGATTAATTATTTAAATTAACTAATTACTTTTGTTTAAGCTTAACCATGTTTTAAAATCTTGTTAATATTAAGTAAAAAAAAATTAAGTAAATTGACAAATATTGTTGTAGTTAGTAATATAATTGATATCAAGTTTAAGAAAACTTGAATGTTAATTAAGTAAACAATCAATAGTGAATGTTTGGATTCAGAAGTAATTATGAGTAATTACTCTGTGATCTTAATTAGTAATGTATTATAAGTAATAAGTGAAATTGAGTTAACCACTTAATTAATTAATGAACGATTTATAGTTAATTGATCAAGTAATTTAATTAAGAATTAAGAAAGTAATTAGCAGTAAATAAATAGATAATCCATCTCATTTAGATTGTTAATCAATGATTAAGAAATAATTACTTAAGTAATTAAAGTTAGATAACTTGATTAAGAAAGTAATTAGTTAAATAATGATTAAGTAATTAAGCAATTAAGACATAAACATTAATTAAGAAATGATTTGTTGATTGAATAATTTGAAGGGAAATAAGTGATTAAACAGAGTTAAGAGATTAACTCTCAAGTAATTAAGTAATTGATAATTAAGTTCTATAAGTTAATAATTAAATTTACTAATTAATAATTAGGAGTAATTAACTAAGTAATTAAGATATAATTATTACTTAAGAGTTGATTATTAATTAAATAATTTGAAATGGAATAAGTAATGAATTATTAACTAATGATTAATCTATCAGGATTAAGAGGTTAATCCTCAAATAATTGGTTTAATTGAATTGATTAAATATAGAATTGAAGATGATTGCTTATGGATGTTGTATATGTTGTATATTTGTTTGTGATGTTTGTTGATGATATTCTGTGATGCTCACTGATATGCTGTAATATATCCATGGCAATTGTATATGATTCATCTGTGATAAATGTTATGTTAATTCAATTGTTGAATTTAAATGATTAAATTGTTTAAGTTATTAGACAACTTGGCCTTTAAAATGGCGTTTGGATTTCGATGAGACCGGGATCGGGTATCCAATTGATATTCCGAAAACCACATCGATCCAAATTAAACGTTAGGTCGTGAATTCTCAAGTGAAGATCAAGATGGTGCTTTCAGAATGCAAGGGTTATCGTCGTTGACTCTGAGAGTGATTCCAAAATGAGTGTGACGAGATAATGCCTTCGGTTTCGTTCGAACCCGGAACGAACTTGTATGGATTGAATGCTTTCAGCACATCGTCAGGCGGACGATGAGCATTCTAAGATATTTGTCCTATAAAGGTAATCGCAGCCTCAAGCCTCATCAACCGGGAATGGCTAAAACAGGGGAGGTGCAGCAAGGTTAGGTGGGTCATGCCCAAGCAGGACGAGATATACCCCTGTCTAGATGTCCCTTTATTTCGGCTGTGTGGGCGGTTGGAATTGCGCACCAACTGCGGGGTTATCTTGTTCGGGACTATTCAGTAAGGAATGGTTCCGGCCTTGTGTTGCAGGGGAGTTAGGGTGGCTCCTCGGTACTGTGATCTAGACCACGTACTGTGACGGGCGGTACCCCAGTAGCCCTGCCATTGTATGGGATCCAATTTCCAATAAGCGCCGTACGTTTTGATTGTGCCCAACTATGTTGAAATGTGAGATGTAAGCATTTCAGCTATTTCTGTATTTTACTTGAAAGCCCTAGACACTATTAAAATATCACTGGATTTCCTATAAAATGTTTTGGTTAGCGTAAGGTAAAAACTTTTCCGTATTTATTTGTGGGAAGTCTTACGTGATACCTTTGTTTTAAAAGGATTTTTAAAATTTAAACAATTTAAACCGTTTACTCATACCAGACCCATGTCTGACCCGGAGTTTATTTTTGTTTTTCATAAACTTTCGGGTACCCAAATTTTTACGGGTAGCCAAGGGATTCAGGTTGGCTTTGACAACTTCTGGAGGAGCAATGGAGCAGGAGGCTTCAGCGCTGTAGATATCTATCTAGTTCCGCTGTGTTGGTTGATGTATACTGTATCTCTGATGTATATAGTGACAGATGTATGTATGATTGTCATGTGTATTGATATTATATAACTCTGATATATATAAATCTATGTAATAGATATGTGATATATTATATTTTGTTCCGTTCCGCTGTGAGATTCTGATGTTTTGTTTCTTTCTTTTCTATTCTTTTCTATTTCTATCCCTTTCTTTCTTAATGATGATGCGTCTTTCTGGTAGTGAGAAGGGCGGGTCATCACACTTATGATCTAGCAAGTCAAGTTCTAACTGATTACATATCATTCCCGGAGTTGCATACCTTCCTATTGGATTCACAACCCTTAAGGAAGTAAGCAGGTATGATGGTTCTAAACCTATATTATCAACCAAACACTGAGATATAAATGAATGTGATGCATCGGTATCAACTAGTACCCTAACTAGTATACTATCAATCAAAAGCATACCTTCCATCATGGATTTCCTCTTCTCAGCTGTTATTGGTCTGGAATAAGATGGTTCCAAGGTAAATATTTTTCCCTTATCTCCTTTAACCAGTTTTGGACACTGATTCTTAAAATGCCCGATCTTGTCATAGTTGAAACACTTCGCTCCGTTCTTATATGCAACCTTCTTCCTTTTTCTAGTCTGACATTCATGAGCAAAATATCCTTTCTTGTCGAATTGGTAGCAAACTACATTGGTCTTCCCTTTCTTGGCTGCTCCTCCTTCCTGAGCTCCTTTTTGTTTAAAGAACTTTCTCTCCATTCCCTAGGGATCTTGAGCCTCAACTGACTTCCCCTTACTGAACGTAGAGAGCATCTCTTCATTCTGGATGGTTATCTCCACTATAAGATCGCTTGTGTCATGGAGGTGTGGCATGTTTGCCCTGGAAATCTCCGGCTTTAATCCTCGAATAAAATTTTCATACGGTGTCAATCATGGTGTATCTATATCTGCATAGCTCATCAAACTTCATGGCAAATTCGGTTATCGACATCTCCCCTGCTCTATATCCATCAACTTCCTCATCAGTGCCGATTTTGCCACTTTGGATAGAAAACTCTATTCGAATCTCCTTTGAAACTCTGTCCAATTTAATTCTTTTTCAGGTACTCCAACTGTAACCCCATTCCACCAGTATAATTGTGCTCCATGCAACTTTCTGGAAGAAAGTGTTCTCTTTTGTTCATTGTTTAATCCCAAATCAGTGAATATTCTTTCACAGTGTAATAACCATTTTTCTACTTCGACAGCATCCTTTGTTCCTAAAAATGTCTTCCCACTAAGATTGTTGTAATACATGCTCAACTTGGTATAATTATTACCAACTGGGGCCATAGGATTTTCTCCCCTAGCATTCACAGCATTTCCCCTAGCTACTTCTGTAGCTGCTCCAGCTTGCATCAGATTGACGAATAACTAATACATCATCCCCATATCTATGAGCAGGGTTCCAATACCTACGTTGGCATTAGCTCTTGGATTAGCATTTGTCTGTTGACTTGGATTCCTCCTGGTATTGGGTCAAGCATTTCTCTAACATTCCCTATTTGGAGGCCCCAAACTAACTATTATGGATGTCGTAGTCATCTATAGTTATTAATTCTCATTGACCAAATGTGATAATGTTAGAGAAATTGATATAACGGAAACACATGGATATGAAAAAAATTAAAATCATAAAATAAATTCCTCATTCGACATTAAATAAGATTTCAAATTCATTATATAATCCTAATTCATAAACCACGTTCAGAGAAATATAATTATTATAAATACGTCAAGAGCGACATATGAAGGTACCACATGGGTTGATCAGAGTCTAAATATAGGAAATTAAACAACTTTGCCAATGCATTCAAAACACAGCTAATCTAACAGAAAGAACACCTACTAGATAGCCAACCTCCTACACGTCTCCAAAAGCTTATTCGTCAAAAGGAGAACCTAAAAACCTTAACTCTCAAAATACTCAAAATCAATTGAGCACCTAAGAGTTTAAGGGGAAAACATAAACTTCGTGTCAAACAAAAAGTCTAGTTTGAATAATAGCCTAACATCTTGAACCATGTAGATATGTATTAAGACCATGCCGCTTACCAGAACGGGTTTTCCCCTCATTAGTGTCTTAACCCAATTTATAATAACCATATATTGTGCACCTGCATCCATAATGGTTAATGCATAACATAATAAAATATATCATGATGACATGCAAACATGCAATATGCTCTAGATTTCCCATCCTCGTTTACCTGACTATATTTCTTAAGTTATAGTTTCTTGGGTTGCTGCTAACCTATTAATTTTCATGGGCTGACTAATAACCTATTAATTCTTTATGGAATTCTCATCCACTTTCATAATTTTCGTAGGGTCACTATGAACTTATTGGTTCCTACCAATACTATCATCCAATCATAGTTTTTATGGGATCTCTATGAGCCTATTAGTATCTACCAATAACTTTCTCCAATCATCGTTTACATGGGCTTACTATGAACCTATTGGATTCTCCAATAACATCTCTCATGTCATAGATTTCATGGGCTGATTGTGAACCTATTGATTTCTTTCAATGACTTATCCCGGACATAGTTTTCATGGTATCACTAAGAACCTATTGGCCCCTGTTAATATCAATTTCCATACATAGTTTTCATGGTCTTACTAAGAACCTGTCTAAACCAATAACTCTTTTATCAGTCTTTGGGCATCGTATATTCTAGTCTTTCTGACCTCTTGGGTGCAATTCTACTCACATAGGAGTTAATTCGATGTATATTTACTACTAGGTCATTATAGCTGGTTATTCTACCCTTAACACCCCACTATCTTTAGTAAGGAAAGCTTCTTCAAAAATTCCGAAGTAAAATGCCATTTCAAAACTCTTTTATATTTCCATGGGTTTACCTTTAAAAATGAGACTGGGATTCCTATTTGAAAACTAAGGCTTTCGAATATATCCTTTATATCATTACTTAAAACCTTAGATGTTCTCCTTCAAGACCATCCAACGTATCTTTCAAAACCATTGAAACCTTCCTTTCAAAACCATTAAAGATATAACTTTCGAAACACTCAAAACATTCCTTTCGAAAGCATTTAATTTAAGCAAGAATTTATGGAAGCATGGCTTTGAAACCATTTGGAAGTATCTCTTTCGAAATCATTTGGCTTAACATTAATTATAACTAATGGGACAAAGAGAACAATGGCAAAAGTATCCCTTTCGAAAGAATTGATTCTAAGTAAAATTAGTGGAGAAAATGGTAGCTTCGAAACCAACCTTCTAAAACTGTTGCCTTCAAACCATTGATAAAAGCGGCTACAAGGACCCTTTTGAAAGCATAGGAATGTAGCTTCAATATGAATAAAAAGGAAAGCCTTCCTATCGAACTCATTATTATAAGAATATAAAGAAAAGTGGCCTTTAACCAATTCGAAAAGAACGAAAGTGGCATCTAGGTAATGAATAGGTTCAAAATGCGGCAACTCATTCGATAGCTTCTTTAAAAACAAAGTAAGCGGCAACTTGTTCGAAAGCCTCTTTTTGAATAAAGGTAATGATTCAAAAGCTTCAACACCTTCGTAGCATGCCTTCGACACAGTCCCTTTTACCTTCCTCTAATCCACTATGTATTAGTGGCTTGATACCATATGTATTGACTTTTAATGGATCATTAGCGGAAGTATGGCGACGAAAGCTAGCAAATGGAAGTTGCAAAGTGGTAAATCAAAACAAAATTGATTTTATGCCTTTCAAAGAAATTTCTTTCCACCTAATTTGTCAAAATGTAATTAGTTGTCATTTTTTTTATCAAAATCCTTTTTCTAAAAGGTTGTCGAATTCAAAATTAACCATTTAAAACATTTTAAGTAAATGAGCCCTTTCCCTTGATAAAACATTTAAGTCCCTTAACTGAAATAATTTTATAATCGTAGTAAAATACAAAGAAAATTTTCCCAAAATTCACAATAATACAATTTTAATATGTTTTTCGACATATAAAATTTCAGACCCTATGTCCTTTATATAATTACCTTAAATAATTTAAACCCAAAATCATCCATCTCCCCCATTCAAAATTCATAATAAATTATTCATAGCTTTTAATATTACGAAAATTTAAATTCATATCCTAAATAACGCTTTGATAACATATCCAAACAACATGGCATTCAAAATCAATTTACATGGTTTTAACCTTAAAATCGTATTATACCATCCCATAAAATTCTTGTTTAAATTACAGCATGGCATATAAATCAAAGCATTCATCATTCATCCATCCAAACGGTTTTAAATCTTAAACCCAAAATTATAATGTTCAATAAATTTATACGAGATAGTTTAGATCATTATTTACCTTGTTTGGATAAGGAACTTGAGATTTTTTTTTCACTTTAATCTTCATAGCTTGAATCTTAGCCTCTAATTGATATTGAGCTCCTCATCTCCTAGGGTTGTGTTCGGCTTTGTTTCCTTTTGTTTATTTTTTTATTTATGGAAATAAGAATGACAATAAGTAAGGGTTTGGGGGCTATGGTATACGGCTATTCCCATATTTCCCTTGCCTTATTATCTTAAATCTCTAATTTATAAATCACACATATATTCATTTAGTTAAGGCACGACTCTAATTAGTTCTCAGATCTCAATTCCTTTATCACACTAATCTCTACTTTATTCTATTTAATGTATCTAATTAAATCTCCTAAATAATGCTACTTAAAATTAGAGGCATTAGATTTCCATTAGTTTGGTGCTTCTTCCACTAGGCTTCCTCTTTCATTTCCTGCTTCCATATCTTCCTTTCTCGTATATCTACATACGAGCCTTAGTAAGATATAAAAAATCAATCTAAGAGAAAAGGGAATACATACTTATATATATATATATATATATATATATATAACAAACGCAAATACATTACTATAGTGTTAACCGAAACCCCAATCTCATTCTCTGATTCAGTGGGTTATGTTTTAAAAATCTTTTAGGTCCAAATTTCTTTTTAATTTACATAAACCTATCCTCTGATACTAACTTGTAACATCCCCCATTTAGAGGCCCAAAACTAACTGCTACGGATGCTGCAATCATCTATAGTTAATAATTCTCGGTGACCAAATGCGGTAATGTTAGATACATTGATATACCAAAAACACATGAATATGAAAAAAAAAATTAATTTAATTTAAAACAAATTTCTTATTTCATTACAAATAGCATTTCAGATTCATTACATAATCCCATATATAAGCCACGTTTAGAGAAATTACAATTTATTACAAAATAGCCAAGAGCGACATATGAAGATGCCTCCTTAGTTGATCAGAGTCTAAATATAGGCAATCAAAAAATTTGTCCTTGTACCCAAATAATACAGTGGACAATAGATAGAACCTTTTATATAGCTAGCTTGCTTCCTATATGTCTTTAAGCTTATTCGTCAACTAGTAAGCTGAGAAACCCTTACCGCCTACTCAAATTAATTTTGAGCATCCAAGAGTTTAAGGGGGAAAACATAAACATCGAGTCAGACAAAACTAGTGTGAACAATAATATACCATCTCGAACCAAATAGATATCCAGCGAGACCACACCGTTGAGTGGAACGGGTTTTCCCCTCGCTTGTAGCTTAATCAAAAACTAATTAACCATATACTATGCACTTGCATTCAATGGTTAAAACTTAACATAATATGATGATATGCAATTATACAATATATCTTGGATTTCCTATCCTCATTCATCTGATTATCTGTCTCAAGTTATAGTTTCTAGGGTCACTATTAACCTATTAGTTTTCATGGACTAACTAATAACATGTTCCAAGCTTATGGACTATCTTTTTGGTTTCAGAGTTTTCATGAGATTACTAGGAACTTATTGGTGTCTACCGATAACATCATCAAATCATAGTTTTCATGAGCTGATTGTGAAACCACTAGATTCTCCAACAATATCTCTCGGGTCATAGTTTTCATGGGCTGACTGTGACCCGACTGGATTCTCCAACAACATCTCTCAGGTTATAGTTTTTATGGGCTGACTATAAACCTATTGACCTCTATCTATAACCTATTCTAGACATAGTTTTCATGGGATCACCAAGAACCTATTGGCCTCTGCCAATAACATTTCTCAAGGCATAGTTTTCATGGGCTATAACTTCTTATATGTGTAGAATTGGGGTATAACCTATTCCATTGCTTTCAAATGATGATTTCCCTTTCCATAGAGTGGTCGTAATAGAGAAATGGACTTACGGTTAAAAAGTTATACATATTTTAAGTTTTGAAAACATGGTTGGTGAAAAAGTACTAAAGCAACAATGGCGGAAGGGGTTCCACCTACATTGGAGAAAAAGGGTTCCACCGACATTGGGAAAAGGGGTTCCACCGACATTGGAGAAAGGGGTTCCTCTGACATCGGAGAAAGGGATTCAGTGGCAGACTCGTAATTAACGTTAACTGCTATTTTGCTAAATAAAGTATATTCTTTTCACCAACTCTTATTGTTTATCGAATTCCTATAGGTTTATTGTATACTTTATCAATTTCTTTGCAAGAAAACTACTATAAATGAGATTTCATGATTCCCAAAATTATTTTCAAACTATTACATTGTATTAATATTTCAATATAATTATTAAGCCTTTCTAGCTTAGAAAATTCATAAGAAAACGAAATATTGGAAAAAAATCCCAAAAATTCACCAAAAATTTAAAATAACATTTTATTTACGATTTAAATTTTGGGACCAAATTCATTATTTCATTATTTTTAATAACTAAAACCCAAAATAAATGCCCTTCTAACCTTAGAAAATTCATAAAATATTCCTATTAATTTCAAAAATTATGAAATTAAAAAATCATCTCTAAAATTATGTAATACAAAATATATCCAAAAATCAAGTCATTTGGAGGTCATTCACTAAGGTTTTACCCTTGAAACCATATAATAATTTCATGAAAATTTTAACAAATCACCATTCATGTACAAAACGTTAAAATCAATAATATCATCGTCAACAATGTGGAATACATCAAAAATCTAAATATAACACATATGAATGAGATAGATACTATTATTCACCTTATTTTGAGAAAAATGTTGAATACGCTAGCATATGATTTTTGTTTGACGATAATAAACATATATATTCATTTAAATGTATTTGTTATTGTACTATTTTATTTTTTGCATAATTAAACAAATATTTGCTGAATAAATTAAATAACATAGAATTTAAATTCAAACAAATATTTCATTTAAACAAACATTTTATTACAATTTCTGAATAGTACAAATTTGAGCCCTCATTACATATATACATTTTCAATTACAATACAATTTCAAATTACAACATAATTTTTCACTATACAATTGTTACGTACATTTGCACCTAATTACATATCACTCATTCACTTATATTTGATCTTTAACACTATTCCTTCTTGAATCCAGCATCTGAGCTATCTGAAAAATAAACACCGATGCAGTAAAATTGAGAAAGAAATATTTTTGCAGTGTAAAATTAAATGTGTGGTTTTGAAAATATTATTCACCTCAGTTATTTAGGTTGTTCGTCATCATTTTTGTTTTGAATCCATCAATCACGAAAAGCTTGTGACATGCACAGTGTGCCACTATATATGCCACAAGGCCGTGCACACCAATATACACATGATAAAACTGTAGGGACAGGTGAGCACAAGGTCAAACCCGAGACGAGGCTGGATTCAACTTAGGGGCAATACAAATACATCATAAAATTCTCAAGTACAAGTTCTCATGCAACCAAAATCAAGGCAGACTAACAAAAACTCTAAGCAGACCACACATGAGCCAAACTTTAATACATAACAAAAGTGTCACCAACAAGTCAACTGAGCAAAGCCTCAACATTAAATTGCAACAACACTGGAATATGAAAACAGTGAACAATGGAATGCAACTGAAGTGAACACATACATATATACATACATAAATGTATATATGTATACAAGTGGAGATGACCAGCATTCAAAGTGCAGACAAATTCCAAAATCAAGATGAAGTCAGTGAAAGCAGACTAGACTCCAAACAAATGAACACTGTACCCAGACTTGGTAACTTGAATACAATGACCAAAGGCAACAGCACTCAACAGGTCATCAATAAACTCAAATACCAATGGCACCAGGTCAGTACAACATTGCAACATATATCGGGAGAAAAGCAACAACCATAAGTGAACAATAATTATAAGCATGGATGGTATAAGTAGTGATGACACAAGTGAACCACACCAAGTCGGTGCACATGAAACCAAACCGGCCTCAATATGAACACAACAGTTCAAGAGTAATGAAAGGTGAAGACCAAAATGCAAAACCAAACAAATGAACACAACAACCACATGCAAGTTAAGCTTCAACATAGATAATACTGCAAACACAAAGGCAAGAAAAGAACTATACATGAATACACATGTATACATATACATACATGCATGCATACATACATACATACATACATATATATATATATATATATATATGCATGCAGTGGAAACCAAATAGCGGCTCAAATGAGAAATTTCAGACAAATGCACAAATCAAAGACATAATGGTACAAGACAGAAGGACGAAGACTTCAAAATGCACAAGAACTAGACTCACAAGCACATATCAGTTCATATGGACATGCAAGTAGTGCAACCGACGCAAATGCAAAGCTATACCAGAGAATACAAAAGTGTAGACCTGTAACGACCCGCAAATCCATACCCCTTGAGTCAACACTATTCTACAACAATCAACTCAAGTTGCACAGAAATACGAACCATTTGGGTTAAAGAAGAAGAGGTAGAAGAAGAAAAAAATAGAAAAACAACATCAGAATCTAACCATCGCAGCGGAATAAAATATAATAAATAATAAATATTCTTTACTCAAACATCAAATATCTTTGTTTATATATTACATCATCAGAGTACATCATTCACAACTCAACATCAATGTCATACAAATGGATACACAACAACCCAACACAGCGGAAATATATATATATACAAGTACGTGAGTACGTATCGTCATCCAGCTCATCTCCTGAGCTCCACAGCATCAAAACCTGTATTCTATAATACTCGGTCTGACCCGAGCATTACAATTAAATAACACCCGAGTCAGTCTGGAATACCAGCGTGAGAAAATCAAACCCAATTGGTTATTAAAGTTTCAAAAATCCCTTGAAAAACAAAAGCATCTCGTAAGACCACGCCACAAATAAACATGTCGGGTTTTTACCTTACGATAGCTAAAACAATTTTTATAGAAATCCTCTGATATTATAATAGGGTCTATATACAAATACTTATAAAATAGCCGAAATTGTTACATGATTAAATTCCATCTACTAGCCACGGTGTGGGTAATACAAACAAAACTCGTACAAGGCTCGTAGGGAGAATAGATTTCCAACTAATGACTAGGCACTGGGGTACCACCTGTCACAGTACGGGGCCTAGATCACCGTACCGAGGAGTACGCCCGCTCCCCTGCAACACAAGGCCGGAACCATCCCTTACTGGACAGTCCCGAGTGAGATCACCCCGCGGTTGGGATCAGCAACCGCACCACTAAGCCGAAATAAAAAGGGACATCTAGACTGGAATGACCTCAGCCTGCTTGGGTGCTACCCACCTAGCTTTGCTGCATAACCCCTGATTTTCAGTCATTCCCATTTGATGAGGCTTGAGGCTAAGCGTTACCATTATAGAACATATTCCTTAGAATGCCCATCGTCCACCTGACGATGTTTCGCAAGCATTCATCCATACAAGTCCGTTCCGGGTTCGAACGGAACCGAAGGCACTATTCCTACTACATCCATTTTGGAAATATCCTCAGGATTAGTAGCGACTAGCCCTTGCACTTCACTGCTCCATCTTCGAATCCAAAATCGTTTTCATGAAACGTACAAACCGGATCGAAGTGGTTTTCGAGAAATTAATCTCGATCCCGGTCTCTTCGAAACGATCGGCGCATTTGGCCAATATTGATAGTCGGTTATTTAACTATCAATTAATAATCACAAACACCCATCCAACAATAAATAATTTCCCAAATTATTTATTTACTTCAAAATATCTTTATAAGATATATTTCTATTTTCCATCCTTTGAAACCAGTTTCAAAACCATTCTTCTTTCCAGAATAAACTTTCTCCAAATATTTTCTATCTCCTCTGAAATCACCAAGTACAAAACTAGATTTAAAAATAATTTAAAACACTTTACTTAGAAGTATATAATTTTAAAACATTTAAATTAAAACTACTTTAATAATTTGTTAAAAATACATCTTATATGAATATTTGAAAATAAAGTTACTTAATAAAATATAAAACTAGATTTCCACTTTTGAAACAAAATACTAAGTCACTTTTTAAATTATTACTACTATAATAGATTTGAGGAAATACTTACTTTAAAATTTAAATATTAGAAATAATAAATTTTTCAAAACATACCTTTTTAAAACTATTAACTTATATTTAAAATTTACTTGAAAGCGTACTTAGTGATCCAGGAAGAATTCCAGCTTCAAACATTTAAATCAATTTTTCAAATTGATTTTCAATTTATTCCATTTGAAATAAGTTTCTTAAATTACTCAATTCATTTCAAATTTCATTAATTATGCACTTAATTGTTATTGTTATTCTTTTCCATTTGATTTTAAATCTTTTAACTGCAATATAGAAATTTCAGCTTTTCCCAACTTCTTCTTTATTATTATTTTTTTTCAAAAATTCAAATCTTACATTTTAAATAAATGTTTTATTCTTTAGTTAATATCGTTGAAGATTGAAATTCAATAACTTCCTGTTTATTCAAATTTCCATCCTATACCAGGATCTATTTAGTAGAATTTTAAAGTCACTTTATTTCCTTCCAGTTCATTTAGAAATTTATTCAAATTTCTATAATTATTTCACTTACAATTTCACTTCTTTTATTATCTTACCAAAATCCAACTTATATATTTTTGGTAATTCATCATACCCAATGATATCCAATCTAACCATGACACTCAATATTCCAATAAAAATCATCATAGGATATAAAATAAATCACAACAGAGGGTTTACATAATTTAAATACATATTGAGGGATCCAGTTGGATCCCTCCAACCTGTTTTCCCTGCATCCAAAGATGTTAGCACAATAATATACCAATTTCAGAATATAACATACTACAGCATATCCATCAATTTCAACCATTCAAACAATTATTTAAATTTAATCATTTAAATTTAGATTTAAACTGAGTGAGATTAACTCACCTTATTTCCATTTACAGTCCACTTCAACTTTGCCTTGGATTCATTTTTTTTCATTCTTCGACCTTGTATGAATATTTATACAACTTATAAATATTTGAAATAATCGAGCAATGAATTTTCTTTTAATAAATTTAATTAACCAACAAATATTTTTTAAACTCATAATTTTCCTTTGGAAAAATATCTTTTTACAATTATTAAATAGGTTCTAACAATTTAATCCCCATAATCCCCTTTTTTTTTATATGGACGATAAAGTGAAAATATATGTTTATGTATTTACCTCTCTTTCTTTTCTTTTCTTTTTATATTGAACTACCTATATGCAAGAATTGATCCATCTAGATATAATATCTAATTTATTTAC
Organism: Allium cepa; assembly: GCA_030765085.1. Lineage (NCBI taxonomy): Eukaryota > Viridiplantae > Streptophyta > Magnoliopsida > Asparagales > Amaryllidaceae > Allium > Allium cepa. Next base: position 783,268,794 of record CM060940.1, on the reverse strand, counting down.
ATAAACCCTGTAACCATTTTAAAATTTCCAGTTTCAAAATCCGATCCATGTATTTTTAAATTAAAACAGAAAGAGTTTCCCTATTACTGTGAAAATCAAATACTGAGTGATTTTTTTTTATACAACAATAAACGATTTAAAAAAACAGCAGAGATCAAGTTCACCGTAAGCACAGAAAACCTTCCACCAGTTGCCCCAAGTCATTGTAGCACCCACACCTCATACCGTCAGTTTTCGACACCCCCAATGCCTCCCCTTCCATCATCATCTACCGCGACCTCATCCCCTCCCCCTCCAATTCACGAAACCGCGATTCGAATGGCCAACCCCCCTCCACTTGAGAGCGCATACATAATCGCACGCCTCTAAATCACGAAACCCAAATCTCGAAACCCTAAATCACATCGCTCTGCCTCGTCTCCCTCAATCGCGAATCACGTCGCTCGGCCTCGCCTACCTCAACGCGACCCATAGCTTATGCGACATAATGCTTTCAAGTCGCGAACCCTTCACGAACGTGAGCTCCGTAGTTGCGACGCCGTTTCTTTTCTTTCTTTTTTTTTAAACGAATCGGAAGAGTTGATTTGTGATTTGAGGGAAAAGGGAAGGGTGTCGGCTGTTTTAAAAAAAAAAGGCAAGGGGAGATTTCGATTAATCGAAGAGAGAATAAGGTTTGTTATACGAGATAATGTCGATTTGGGGAAAGAACTTGCTCGGCTTTCAAAAGAAGGAACGAGAAGTGAACGATGAAAACAAATAAGGGTAGCGTGTTAAAACGAATATGAGATGGCGTATACAAGAAGCTTAACCAATTAAATTAAATTTTATTGGGTTATTATCAATTAAATTCCTAGCACGCTTATATTTCGTACACTCCCATACAAACTCCAATCAATACGAAATTTGAAATCCAATAATAGTTCAATATTACGGACGCAATGAAATTGGTTTCGGCGTATTCCGAGACTGTTCCTCGGAAGGCTATTTTAAATTCAAATTAAAATGATAAAATTTCAAAACTGAACAAATCACTGTTAGTTTCAATTTTAACGCTTCTATTGTCTTCAGTATTATTAATATAAATTTTATAAGCCTTCAAATTATTTTTAACATGCTTAAAATCTCAGATTTCATATTTTATTCAATTCAAATTATTTAATTCAACAATTTAATTGTCAAATAAATTATAATATTCGTAATTTAAGTCGATAATTAACTTTTAAATATTTAAAACCAATTAAATATTCCGATTTTAAATGCTTGAAAATTCTGGGTCGTCACAAGACCACAAATTCAACTCAATGCAAAGACCATGTCAACACACTTCAATGAACAAAGCCAATGTCGCAAGGAATTCAAACTGAACATGTCAAGTTTAAATGGCAAAGTCAAAGCCAATTGAACAAGTCCAGGAAATATCAAAAATTCAAATACCACAATCGATTGCCAGCAAATCGTGAACCGGTCAATTATCATGAAATTAGAAAATACCATCTCCAAATATTATTACAAAATCAAAGTGGCTAAAGTAAAATCCTAGAAAATAATGGAATCAAATCCAAAGCAAACGCAAGCCGTGATAATTAAGCAAAAAAATATTCGAATTGAACCAGCCTAACAAATCACATGTATTCAAGTAAAATCGAACGGCCGAGCAAAATTAGCATACGAATTCAAACGAAATATTCGAATTATAAATTAGGGTTTTATTCCCTATTTAAACCGTTAACATCATCGGCAATCAAATCATCGAGTTCAACATATCAATAAGAGTAAATAAAGGAAATCGCATACCAGTATCAGTCAATTTGAACTCGATCAAGAAGCAGCCGCGAAGGAATGTAAGCAACATACGATTCAAGCCTCATTTCTTACAAGCGAGAAGCATTCAATTCATTCAACTTCAAGGTGGCTATTAGAATTTCCAGAACCTTAATTTTCAGAAAGAAGGAGGAACGAACAAGGCTGCCATGTTCACAAAGCAAAGGGAACGATCGACGATTACACGAATATAAAATGGAAAAGGACTTCTCTTTTATTTTATATTGGGCCGATTCCTTTACTAATATTTTGGGTTTAATTTAATATAAGGTTTTTTGTTTGTGTTTTAGTTTGTATTTTTCTTTTAAACTTATGTAAAATTCAAGTCGTGTGACTAGAGGATGAACTACGGTGGTGTAGTTCGAGAATTCGCAGCTCAGTGGCTGAGTTGTGGTAGGGTTTTGAACGTAGAGTTACGTTAATCGATAACAGGTGTTGCAAGTTTATATGTGTAAGTGTCTAACTATTTAATTTCTAGTAGAAACCTTGGGGGTAGCACGTAGGCAGGGTTTTGCCGAAGCTGGGTAAATCTTGTTGTTCTATTTCGGCTTTAATTATTCTGCTATTATCTTTGCTGCAATTATTTTATATATTTCCGCATTAATTTTTATTATCATTAGTATCACCCTATTCCTCCCCCCTCTAGGGTAAACTCAATCCTACAAGTGGTATCAGAGCTTGGAACAAATACCAATTTTTGTTCTAAAATTTTGATCTTTATTTTAAAAAATTTTGATTTTTTAAATGGCTTCTTTTAATAATGCTTTTGCTGAGGGTCAATCTATAGTTGGACCACCTATGTTCAATGGTGAATATGCTTACCTGGAAAAATAGAATGAAATCTTTTCTGAAAACCATTGATGCTTGAAATATTGTTGAGATGGGATATAGGACACCAACTATGGTAATAGATAATCAGGAAATAGAAAAATTGATGGATCAATAGACAAATCATGAAAATAAACTACAGAATGCTAATGTTAAAGCTATGAATTCTATGATTTGTTCATTGGATTAAATTGAATTTAATCATGCCTAACATTGTCTAACTGCGTAGGATATCTGTAACGACCCAGAATTTCTGCCATTTGAAATTCATATATTTAATTAATTTTAAATATTCATAAGTAAATTTTATAAGCTGAATAAATGATATTCCGAATATAGTGAGTTAATTGGATAATTAAATTGTTAATTTCATATTTGAAATTGTTAAAATAATTGATATTTGAATTTAAAGTGAATAAAAATGATTTACAAAGTTGAATTAAATCCTAGTTGAATTAGAATGATGTTATATAAGTTTTAAATTTGAATTAAAAGTTAATTTGTAGAAATTGAATATTTTAATATTTAATTGACGAGTAAAAATAGTCATTTTTCAGACAGTCTCGGATTTCGACGAAACAAGTTTCATTAGATCCGTAATGTTATATTGTTATAATATTTCAAATTTCGTGTTAATCGGATTCACAGTTTGTCCGGGGCAAGCTAAAACGCGTAGAAATCTATTTAAGTTAATTTTAGATTTAAATAATTCGATTCGGAAACCTATCTTCCAAATACGATCGAATTGGCTCCCGATATATATTCCATTGCGTTAAGAATAGGAGTAAAACATTATAAACGCCAGGCGGCATGCTTCGTTTCGAGTTTGAAAATTTTCCAGATGAATAGTGTCGCGAAATTTTCTATAAAATCCCCTCATTTTTTCCTTTTTTCTCAAACCCTAGGGTTCAAAGCCCTAGCCGCCACTTCTTTTTAATGGCCAGAATTTCATTTCATTTCTCCTCAATTATCTTCAAATCCATCGATCTATTCGAAAAAGTTTCAACTACAAAGTTGTAGACAACGTCGAGAACTTCAAATCCGACGGTCGAGATTGGATTTCACGCAACAGATCGACATCAAATGAGCCACGTTCTTCATCAGGTTGTGCACGTTTTTCAAGCAAAATACAAAGCCGAGCTTCACCATACTCAGGCCGATGGTGGTGCTCGAGTAGGCTTCGATATGGCGGCCTCTGATCAACTTCTAGTTGGTCATATGCGATGCGAAAATTCAAGAAAAATAGGCGGCAATGGATTTTGTGCGTGCGTGATAACCTGGAGGGCGGAGAAGCGAGAAGTCACGGTCCAGATCTTGCTTTGTGGGAATCAACAGCTCAGATCATTTCTAGGTTTAAAAACTAAACAGAAATTGTAAATATTTATATATTAAATTATGCAATGTTTAAAATACCATTAGTTCTTCATACGAGGTCGAAAATTGACGAAAGAATTGCGTTGGGTTTCATATTGAAGAGCACTACATTATGGAGCTGGATTGGGATTTGTTTGATCCAGTGAAAATTTTGGTTGAAATCAAACGCTTGTTTAACTTCAATCGGGATGAATCGCTATCGTGACGACTACAAGCAATGTCAGTACAACTCACTCTTTCTGACTCACTGATATTTTTATATAAGTGAGAAATAATTTATTATATAATGATTGATGATTTTTTGGATAATATATGATAAATTGATTGGTATTTGGATATATACCTGCCTAGTGGAGCAGATGGCCCTCCACGTTCCCGTGTATGAGCGGATGACCCTTTGTACACACGTCTGCCTCGAAGCGAACATTGTACACATATTCTAATATGTATATTTATTGCAGGTGATAGGTTAGAGGGATCCAACTGGATTCCTCACCGGTATTGGTTTTATTTACAAACATTGTTATATATTCTGTTATCATATGATATATGATCTTTTGGATGCTATGGTTGATGTATTTGGTGCTGTTGCAGCAATGGGCCATATATTGGAAATGTAAAAATGTTTAAGTGATGATTTCCAAATTTAAAAGGGTTTTAAAAGTGATTTTGGAAATAAATGTTTTATTGATTTTTGAATTGTAAAGGTATTGAATTTATTTTGAATAAATAAACATTATAATTTTTATGTTATAAAAATTATGATTTTTGTGAAACAAAACCAGAATATGATTTTTGGAATGTGAAGTTAACTATTTTGTAAAATGGTTTATATAGGAGATTTATAAAATTGATATTTTATAAATTAAAATATTAAAACTATAAAATGAATTTTATAAGTGTTAAAATGAAGTTATAAATGGATTTTATAAGAGAATAAGGTTTATAATTGTGAAGTTATAAAATAAATGAATTTGTAAAATAAATGATTTATAGTAATTAACTGTAAATTGGATTTCTGGTATATAATTGAATTATAAATGGAATTTCGTATATTGAAGTTTTAATAAAACATGAATGGAATTTATAAACATTGTTTTATAATTCCGAAATCAATTGATTTTGATAAGTTAAATATAGAAGTTTATTTAAAGGAATTTTATTCACGATTTTTGATAGTGAATTATCCTTTAAATTTAAATGTCGAAATAATATTAAATTTGGTAAACGATTTATATTCACGATTTTGGACGGTGAATAATATATTAAAGAAATATTTTGGAAGGAGATATTTTAAAATGGAGTTAAATGTCTTAAAGATGGTTTCAAATTGTGTTAAAGGATCGAGACCATAGATTTCAACATTCATTGTTGAAATAGACGCTTTCGAGAAGTATGGAAATGATGGATTATAACACTGTTGTTATAGTAAATGATTTTCGAAAAGAAATGTTTTTGTATAGTATTGGGATTTATATATCTATCTTATTATCGAATCCCTACACTATTGATTTTGGGTTGTCGTAACGATGTTTTACGCAACATGTCATTTTAACCCAAATAAATGTATTTAAAGAGAATGTTTTCCTTAAAGAATGAAATATATACTTAATCGTGATTTAAGTATATGAAATATTTTCCAAGTTTTGAAAATAAATAGAATTGTGAATTACTTATTATTAAATAAGTATATGGAAATGTTTTCCAATGTTGAAATGATTTTGAGAATATATCTTTTTGAAGATAATTTAAAGTGAATATTTAGCAAATAATTTAATTAATAAAGATTAATTAAAAGGGCCCAGTGATTGTTATGGTGCTGAATATTTATTTGTTTGTTTTGATAGTTAAATAACTGACTATCAAAATTGGCCAAATTTTAATTCCTTGACTTGATGTGGGAACTATTTAGTCGTACACTTAGTACGTATATGTAGGCTTGATTATCGTTTGTGTTGAGGATGTTGATTCGTATAGTGCGGAGTATTACTCCAATCTATCGAGCTTCCTTCTTGGCTCGAAGGATAGCAAGTTGAAAGTTGGAGACGTGATAAGTCTATGAGACTTAGTTGTTGTGTGAGGTTGAGAAACGCTTTTGCGTTGTTGGTGCAAAGAAACCGCGATCAGATTTATCTGAAAACCACTTCGTACCAACGTATATGCGAAGATTGTGCAGGTTGCTTGTGATGATATTGATATTCCGGATTTTCATAGTGGGGGGATTGCTTGTTGATTGTTTGGGGTTAAAGTCCCAATATACATCCAGTAGCAGTGTCTCTTTATTATGAAATATCCAATGCAAGGACTATTTGCTACTAATCCTAGGGATTTCCCGACAGGATGTGGTAGGAAAGTACCTTCGGTTTGTCCTATTCCTGGACAACTTGTATGGATGTTTATCTGACATTGCATTTCTAAAGATTGCGTACATTGGTTTTTACAAACGTACATAAGTGGTGGCGGAGAAGGCAACTCCTCTTAGCTTAATACCCTCCTTGAGACGTATGAGCTTAATGTACTTTTTTTGAAGGCAATTAGTAGTCAACGGAAATGGCTGTGTGGCATTCTAAGTGATGTGATATGAGATTATGAAAGGTAATCGTTACCTCGTCAAGCCTTATCAACCGAAAATGACCAAAACAGGGTTAGATGCAGTAGGGCTAAGTGGGTCGCTCCCATTAGGGTATGATCATCCTCTTCTAGATATATCTTTGCACGCTATGACGCCATGTATCTGATTATTGTGATTTGCATGCTAGAGGGCCCTCAGTAAAGGTCGGTAACGACCGGAGGATGACATATTCGGTACCATCTAGTTATAGAGGTGGGCCGGTCTTGTGTTGGTAGAGGGCAAATGTTCTGTCCCTCGGGACATCCATCTAGAGGCGTACCCCTTCGGAAGGTAGTCCCTTAACCTGGTCATTTTAATGGAAATCCAAACTCCACTACGTGTTTGCCATTTTGATTGTATTACCCAATTGGGCTATATGCTGGAATTTAATCAATGTAACAATTTCGGCTATGATTAATATTATTTGTATATAGTAGACACTACTATAATATAAGAGGATTTGATATGATATGTTTTAGTTATCGTAAGGTAAAAACATGTCTATGTTTATGTATGGACTTGTCTTATGAGATACTTTTGTTTTGATAAAGGAAAAGTTTTGGTAATTTAATAAATTCAGTTGAGTGTGTTTCTCACGCTGGTTTACCAGACTGATCTGGGCATTCTTTACTTTCAATGCTCGGGTCAGACCGAGTATATTTACAGGTTCAGATTTGATGCTTTTGGAGCTTCAGCAGGAGGGCTGGAGATCTCCATTTTCGTACATCCGTATTTGCTTGATTATCTGCTGCATAGCTTAGTTGTTTTAAATTGTCGGCATTTTGTAAGGACAGGTTATTATAACTGTTCAGTCTAATAACTATTGATTGATTGTTGAACTCTGGTTGATGTATGTATATAGTTTCTACTTTTAAAGATCATTGATATGATATTATATATTTTCCGCTGCGATGTGAGATTCTACATTGTTCTGTTTGGTTCTATCTTATCTCTTTCTTCTCTTCTTCTCTCTTCTGTTCTTTCTCTTGACTATCCGTCAGTCTGTGCTTTTTGGGTCGGACATGTGTGGATTATTGTCGGTTTAAAGGGTATGGATTTTCGGATCATCACAAAATCAGGCACACACTTGAAGTGACTCACGAAGGAACATCTTAAGTCAAAAAATCTCGCCTTTCCATGCTTAGTAGCAAATACGAGAACTTCACAATGGCCAAGGATGAAAATGCTAAAGAGATGTATGCATGACTTTCCAATCTCATATAAAAATCAAAAGCTCTTGGAAAACCATACACAGAATTGGAAATAGCTTAGAAAATCCCCAGAGCCTTCCACGAAATTTTGAAGCCAAAGTCACTGCTATTCAAGAATCGAAGGATTTGAAACAGATTAAAGTCAAAGAACGCATCGAAAATCTCACCACTTACGAGCTAGAAATCGAATTCAAGTAAGAACACGAAGGAGGTGATACACGAAAGAAATCAATAGCTCTTAAAGGAACAACAGAAAGTTATGATAGTGATGATGATGGAGCAGCTGAATTGGCATTGAGAATAAAGAAATTCATAAGGTGGAATCACAAGCATGGAAATCTAACTCTAAATCAACAACTGAAAAACATAATAGTCAAAGTTCTAGACAACCCAGAAGAGCAGGAGATCATTTCTCACAAGTGCAATAAATCCAGTCATATCAAGTCCAATTGTCCTCAAAATTAATTCAGCTAAGGAAAGAAACCGAAAAGGAGAAGTTTTGCATGTACTTGGGATGAAACTGATGAAGCTGATAAAAGCATTGGCAGTGAGAATGAAAAAGAAAATTTGTGTCTTCAAGGAGAAACAACTGACGGTGATGATGATGAGCCAAGCGAGGTATCATAACTTACTCATTCGGAATTACATATATATTTTTATGAAGTAAATGGCTGTTTTGAATGACTTAGGGAAAATTATGCTAAGATTGAATCACAAAGAGATAGTTTGATAGAATTAAATAAACAGCTTGAACAATTGGTTAAAAACTATTGAAACAAGAGCCCTAAGTATGATAAGTGTCCATCATTTGCAGAAGAGATTAAAAAATCAGAAATTAAAATTAAAACACTTGAAGACTAAATTCTAATTTTGAAAGAAAGTGAAAATACTAGCAGAGAAAATTCGATTAAAAAGTGCACACAATTATTGAATGAAAATGAATCTCTCAACACACAAGTCCAACAATTGTCGACAACTGTAGGAAAATTTTCCAAAGGAGATAGATCACTAAATATGTTATTAGGGAAACAATTGTTAAAACTGTTAGATAAGGACTTGGATATAATCAATCTGAACTTGTTAGAAGCGAAATTAGTCAAGTCAAATCTGAGTGCACAATTTGTTGAAAAATTGGACACAGTCAAAACAATTGTTGGTATAGACCCAAAAACGTGAAAACCATACCAATTTGGGTTCCAAAAGGCATGAATATAAATCCCTTAAAGTTAAACAAATCTGGAAGCCAAAAGGAACAAATATAAATAGTCTTGGGTCTACACAAACATATTTTTCAAAACCTTTTTTCACTAACAACCATGGACCTATTAAAACAAATAGGTCACAAAATTATTTTCTGGTGTAGGTGTGGTGGCAGGCTAAGTAACAACAACAGTGCTATCTAGATTCTGACTATTCCAAGCACACAATGGGCAACAAATCAAAGTTCTTTAGCCTAGTACAAAGGTGGTAGAATCACAATCAGTAACAACGAAAAATTATCGTCAAGGTAAACTAGGTAAAGATATATTTATCTTGAACGATATATTCAACATGAAAATCTGCAACATAATCTGATTTAATTCAGCTAATTATGTGACAATGAGATAAATATTGATTTTGATTCTCAATTATGAAAATTGTTGGCCAATTATATTTTTATGCCGAGAACACTACATATACCTCTAGAGTCTCTGAGCTAGTTCATATAGATTCGTTTGGACTAACGATATTGCAAGTTTAGATGATGAGAGACATTATTTTGTATTGAATTTTGATTACTCTAGATTCACGTGGATATATTTGTTTATCTTACTACCTTTAGATCTAACACTATGTTCACTATTTGTTTGTTTGCACGGTTTCAATTCAAATTCAAAAGAATTTCATTTAAAAGCTGTAAAAAGATTTTAAGGTATTTGTTGCAACATTCAAGGTCTGGTCTATAACATTCAACTAATGATAATCTTGAGTCAAGGGGAAATTCTGATGCAGATTACACTGGTAATCTAGTTGATAGAAAAATTACTAGTGGAACATGTTTTATGTGGAGACATTCATTAGCTGCATCACATTAAAAATCTGCATATTTTTCATTTCAAATGATTTTAAATTAGCGGACAGTTTCTTTTATAAAACCCTTTCAAAAAATAGTTTTTTTTTACCTTGTTTCAGATTAATCATTTTACAAAATTTGATTTTATAATTATTTTTGGATTTGATCTTAAATGGCTACAACTAATCTGACTCCCTACTAATTATCGAAAAGATAAATAGTGATTGAAAAATTGACGAGTGTTGATATTAGTCATATATTATGACTTGAGATGGTATGTTTAGTAAATTTCTTTAAAAATTTAAACAAGATTTATAACAGCTTTTGATAGGTTAAAATTCCATGACCATCTCTATATCTATCATATTTCTAACAACCATCACTCATCAAAATCCAATATAGTATGTCAATATGTGGTATTTTAAGCGAAAAATTATTCATTTTCATTTTATTTTATTTTTAGCAATAAAAACATCTAAAGTATTCACTCTCGTTTAAAAGTCCTCACAGTTATGCATGGAGCACATTTAAAAGTCCTCACGATTATTCATGTATGGAACACATATAAAAATTGATTATTAAATAGACAAATTGATTCCAATCCCATTTAAAAGTCCTAACGATTATGCGTGGTTAGAAGGTGCTGGAAATTCATTTTTTATAAAAAATTTGGAATACTACTAATTTTATTTAAAAGTCCTAACGGTTATGCATGGTTAGTAGATATTCAAATTCCTGATATAAATATACACAAATAAACACAACTATATGGTTTTATATGCCGACATCATCCCTATCATTCCAAAGTGGAATATGCTCATTTATAGTTTTTGTTTGATTTTTTTACTGAAATTTAATATTTATACTCGATTGGGTATTAATATTGTATTACTGTTTATCACTATATCTCTATGTTTCTAACACTGTTGCTCTTTTGTTGATAACAAAAGAGGGAGAGAAAAGTTAATATTTTGACAAATAAAGGTCAAATATTTTATTTTTTATTTTTTATTTGCACATAGGTTCATCTGCATATTTTTATTTATTTTCATGCATATATGAAGGGGGAGCATTGTTGTGGAGAGGGAGCATTCAAATAGGGGGAGCAAATAGAGTTCATCAATGACTAAATACGTTTAATAAATTTAAAATCTTAAATATATGTTTGTTATCATCAAAAGAGGGAGATTGTTGAATATGCTAGTATACTATTTTTGTTTGACGATAATAAACATATATATATATATATATATATATTCATTTAAATATATTTGTTATTGTATTTTTCACATAATTAAATAAATATTTATTGAATAAAATAAATAACACGGAATATAAATTCAAACAAATATTTTATTACAATTTTTGAATAGTACAAATTTGAGCTCTCGTTACATAAGTACATTTTCAATTACAATACAATTTCAAACTACAACACGATTTTTTCACCATATAATTATTACATACATTTGCACCTCACTGCATATCACTCATTCACTTGTATTTGATCTTCAACTCTATTCCATCTTGAATCCGACATCTAAGCTATTTGAAAAATAAACACTAACGCAGTAAAATTGAAAAAGAAATATTTTTGCAGTGTAAAATAAAATGTGTGTTTTTGAAAATATTATTTGCCTCCATTATTTGGGTTGTTCATCATCATTTTCGTTTTGAATCCATCAATCACGAACAGCTTGCGATATGCAATGTATCACTGTACATGCCATAAGGTCGTGCACACTGATATACACTTGATAAAACTGCTGGGACAGGCGAGCACAAAGTCAAACCCAAGCCGAGGCTAGATTTCAACTCTGGTGCAATACAAATACATCACAAAATTATCAAGTACAAGTTCTTATGCAACCAAAATCATGGCAGACCAACAAAAACTCCAAGCAGACCACACATGAAACAAACTTCAATACATAACAAAAGTGTCACCAACAAGTCAACTTAGCAAAGCCTCAACATTAAATTGCAAAAAACTAGAGTATGAAAATAGTGAACAATGGAATGCAACTGAGGTGAACACACACATATATACATACATAAATGTATGTATGTATACAAGTGGAGATGACCAGCATTCAAAGTGCCGATAAATTTCAAAATCAAGATGAAGTTAGTGAAACCAGACTAACTCCAAACAAGTGAACACCGTAACCAGACATGAAACTTGAATACAATGACCAAAGGCAAAAACACTCAACAGTTTATCAACAAACTCAAATATCAATGGCACCAGGTCAGTACAAGATTGCAACAGAGATCAGGAGAAAAGCAACAACCATAGGTGGACAATAATTATAAGCATGGATGGTATAAGTAGTGATGACACAAGTGCATCACACCAGGTCAGTGCACATGAAACCATACCGGCTTCAGTATGAACACAACAGTTCAAGAGCAATGAAATGTGAAGACCAAAATTCAAAACCAAACAAATGAACACAACAACTACATGCAAGTTAAGCTTTAGCATAGGTAAGACTGCAAACACAAAGGCAAGAAACAGACTATACAAGAATACAAATGTATACACACACACGTGTAGTGGAAACCAAACAGCAGCTCAAACGAGCAATTTCAGACAAGTGCACAAATCAAAGACACAATGGTACAAGACAGAAGGACGAAGACTTCAAAATGCACAAGAACCAGACTCACAAGCACATATCAGTTCATATGTATATGCAAGCAGTGCAACCCGAAGCAAATGCAAAGCTATACCAGAGAATACAAAAGTGCAGACCACTAATTCAACTCAATGAAAAGACCATGTCAGCACACTTCGATGAACAAAGTTAATGTCATAAGGAATTCATACTGAACATGTCAAGTTTAAATGCCAAAGTCAAAGTCAACTGAACAAGTCCAGGAAATATCAAACATTCAAATACCATAATCGATTGCCAGCAAATCGTGAACCAGTCAATTATCATGAAATTAGAAAATACTATCTCAAAATATTATCCAAAAATCAAAGTGGCCGAAGTCAAATCCCAGAAAAGAACAGAATAAAATCCAAAGCAAACGCAAGCCATGATAATCAAGCAAAGAAATATTCGAATTGAACAAGTCTAAACAAACCATATGTACTCAAGGAGTAGCCTCGAAGGAACGTAAGCAACATAAGATTCGAGCCTCATTTCTTACAAGCAAGAAGCATTCGGTTCAATCAACTTCAAGGCGGCTATTTGAATTTCTAGAACCCTAATTTTTAGAAAGAAAGAGGAACGAATGAGGCAGCCATGTTCACAAAGGAAAGGGAACGACCGAAGCTTACACAAATTTAAAAAGGAAAAGGACTTCTCTTTTATTTTATATTAGGTCGGTTCCTTTATTAATATTTTGGGCTTTAATTTAATATAGGGTTTTGTATTTTGTTTCAATTTGTATTTTTCTTTTAAACTTCTGTAAAATTCAAGTCGTGTGAGTAGGGGACGAACTATAGTGGTGTAGTTCGAGATTTCGCAACTCGGTGGCTGGGTTGTGGTAAGGTTTTGAGCATAGAGTTAGGTTAGTCAATAGTGGGCATCTTAAGTTTACGTGTATAAGCTTCTGATTACTTAATTTCTAGTAGAAATCTTGGGGAAGCACGTAGGCAGGGTTTTGTCAAAGCTGGATAAATCTATGTTGTTCTATTTCTACTTTTATTATTCTGTTATTATCTATGATGCAATTATTTTATATATTTCCGCATTAATCTTTATTTTCATTAGTATCACTCTATTCACCCCCATCCCCTTCTATGGTGAAATCCATCCTACAAAAGAAGGTTGAGATTTGAGCTGTTGATTTGATTCCCCTTAGCTTAACTTGGTTCTCTAAGTTTTCATCTTTTAAAAGCTTTAGCAATGGCCTCTACCTTGTCTGTGTTTTTTGTGTATGTAAAAATGAATGACGATATGAGGGTGGAGGATTTTATGTTTAGGAAATGAAGCTTATTCCTGTTTTTCCCCTCTCATAAATCCTCATATTTATGTTTAAGTCAAAACAATATTATATGTTAATTAGTTAAGGCCTACTCAATTAATTATCAAATTTCATCTCCTTTTCATGCCACACATTATTCTATTTAATTAATCTAATTAAATATCCTAAATAATGTTAAAGAAAAATTAGGGGTGTTACAATACTGGAGTCTTAAGCCTTTAAGGAAATATCTGCGATAAGGATAAAGGAATGTTAGTCATTCAGGTAAAGAAAGCTTCAATGCAATGAAACACCATTGAATGAAGAACTTACATTTGAAAAGCCACTTTCGGTGAAAATCAATAGGGCATCAGATGAAGAAATACTCATCCTTAAAGTAACTTCTTTTATTCTGTAATCTCTATATAAACATCTGTTGAAAGATTCAAGAATCAAAATTGAAGGGTGGTCGGACCTCTTCTTGAAGTTGAATAGAAAAATTAGCTTGAGGAATGTTGGTGATCTCCCAAAAAGCATCCTAAAGTTTATGTAGATAGAGTAAGAGTGGCATAGCCACTTAGTTTAAGTTGAGAGGGAACAAGTCCTGGCATTTGTAATACAAATCTCAAGAAGTTCTTGAATGGAGGCATGAGCCCAGATAAGCATATATAACGGTTGTAGGAGGTGTAGCCCTCTAGAGAATTGTGGGCTCTTTGATTTGGTAAAGGAAGGAGCACTTCATTTTTAGGAATTCCTTGCATTTCATAAACCCTCTATTTCTGTAATGGTTAGCTTATATGCCATAGAGATCAAAGATTTTCAAGAATAATGGCACTAGGTTGTTTGTCAAGCGGAATAGCAGGGTCTTGATTTTCGACAAGGGAAAAAATTTGGAGTTCTTGAGTAATAGGGCACCTAACCCTTGTCGGTGTAAAAGAAGATGCCAAGGCAAAGGATGAGCCTATCCCCAAAGCAGTATAAGGGCCTGCACTGATTGAAGATGACGAGATCGTCTACGATCATCCATTTTGTATTGAAAGCTGGAGAACGAGCATGGTCAGGTATGATTTATATCAGTGTCACTTTGATTAAAACCCATGTAGCCAATTATAGAGAGTCCAATGGATGTCGACTTGTGGTTACCAATTGGATTATGTACATCGACCGAGGCAGTGCGAAGTATTAATCTATGCAGTGTGTATGCTTTTTCCCTAGCATGGTATGCGGAAGCACTATGTGTAAATAGTCTACTCGTTCTGGCAAATATGCTTCATCACGCAATAGAACTATGTGTCAGATTTTACCCATTATCTAAAGTCTATAATAATGAAGCCGTTACATAAAGTGACATTAAGTTTTTATTTGTAGGATCGTAGGATTATGACAGACGACTTCAAGTGCCGATGGGATGAAAAACCCCAAAGTGTCAGCACTTCAACTTGTTAAACGTCGGAGTGTGTGTTCAATGTGCTAATTTCTTGAAATGTCTTGCTAAAGTCAAAACCCCAATAAATATTCGAGAACAAACCAAGGAAAATTGATTCTTTCCATTCCTTTTACCATCCTAATTCGATGACATGCTAAAATTAGAGTTTATTTTAACAAGCCCGAAGTTGTCCATGGGTTTGTTAAAGCAAAGGGGGATGGCAAAGGGTTAGATGTTGATTTTGGTGTGAAGCTAGATTGGCAAAGGCGGCACGATGGCAATTGCATTGCAAGTGAAGGATGATGATGGTAACCCAAAAATGCATCCCTACCTCTAAATCAAGATATGGAAATGGTGATCTGAGATTGATTAGGAAGTGTATGGTGGGACCCTATTCTTATATGGTCGACGACGAGTGGCGGTGGTAATTCGAACGATGGTGGGGGGCGCTAGGAAGTTGGTGGTGGCTTTGAAATCTTAGCTCAAGGTCAAAAGTCATGAGAGCTAAAAATGTAGAAGGCGTGAAATGAATGTGAAGTGGAAAATAATTTTAAGCGTTGATTTGATACCACACCTAGAAAAATAGTCGGTGTCGAGAAAAAATGGTCGATACCGAATGGATTTTGACTATTTAGAAAAAAGGAAGAAATCTTCCTAATCGAAGATTGGAGTAGCATTTAAAAATTTCTCAACAAGGATCGAAGACTTCAAATATAAGAGTTCAGTTTCTAAATCTTCCAAAAAGATGTATTCCAATAACTGTAGAAGAGGCATGTCGATATTATTAGAGTAGGTGCAATGATTTGCAACAATAGTTCATATCATGTGGCACCATTACAGATTGAGTTCAATGGTTTGCATCGATCCAAGCATGCTTTGATCTCACAAAGCATATATCAAGGGGCAAGTGTTATCTAACATTTGAACCAAACGACATCTCAATAAATTTGAACTTCAAGATGATGAAGAAACTAATCAAGAGGCTTAGAAGATGTCAAGATTGAAAAATAAGAGGAGCTCATGAATTTTGACCAATTATGGGAGAAGTCAAACCAATTAGTACCGAACAGTTTAAAGCTTGAAACAATAGGTACTAACCGCATTTAAGTGAGTAATTTTGTCAACGAAGATCTAAAGCTTGAAGATTTAAGCAAACGCGAAGTAGAAGCTAAGATAGTATAGCAAAATTGTTCACCGCTGACCAAAACCAGTCGGTGTCGAATGGTACGATTATTGAGAGCTTTTTGCTTTGAAAACTTCTTCCTGGCTGGAAACTCGAATTTGGATGTTTAACAGTTCAATCGTGTTCTACCGACTATGGTGTAGGAATACGTCAATAAATAGGAGGCATCGAACAACACAAAATGGACTTTTTGGACATATCTCGGATTTTTGCATTAATACTCTTCCATTTTCGAAACCAATCATTTTCTAGATCTGAAACCATTGTAAAAGTGATTGTAATTGCAAGTGTAATCCGAAATAAAGTTGATAGTGGATGTATGCTTACAAATTCAGCTAAACCACTTTATAACTATTGTGTTATTCTCATTTTAGTTTTATATAGTCTTTTTTTATTGAATTGGGGTATTCCCATTTTACGTGTAAACAGTAGTCAACTCAAATTCAAAATCTCTATCAAAGTAGTATGGTTAATAATAAACATTATTATTAAATCGAGGACTTTGCTTATGAACTAACCAAGTTGAATGCGGATAATATTGGAATTTTGATCAAAATCAAATTCCATAAATCCTTAAGTGATATAGTGTTGATGAAAAGAATTGGTGTAAATAATTGTTACCACAACTTGTACAATTAGATTCTACCAATGAGATTTGTAAGCGGTGAATTAAGTCAAACTTTAACACCATGAGCTAAGGTGACATGTAAACATTAGCGTTTGAATTGTTTGAATATTTATCGATGGTTAAATTCATAGCAGTGAGTCGCACAACCAAATATATTTAGTCTCTGAAACATCGCTCGATTTAATTGGTTTATAAATAGTTATAAAACAATTAATATTTATGAAATATTAATAATTATTGTATCTATTGTATGGCATGTGTTTATTAAAATGGACTAGCCTCTAGAATTGTTTGGGATATTGTTAGTAATTTATTGGGTATGCATATTAAAATTTATATATGTGTGTATCGACATATGATATCGATATGGATTTGAATAGGATTTAAATGACATAAAATACAAAATGGATTTTTACAGGGTTTTTAGTCCATATTGGACTAAGGCTAGGTTGGCCAATATAAGGAGAAAGGAGGGGTTTTGGATTTTGAACTGGTAAGAGATAGATTCATGGATATTTTCTCCAGCCTTCACTATAAATTCAAACATTGACCTCTTTTCCTTTCTCTATTTTGTGTTTCCCCCATCTCATTTCATGTTTACAAGCATCTCCCTTCCGAATTCTACTTTCCAACTCCATTTAAGATCAATCATTTAAATAAAGATAAATTCATTATTGGCACACTAATTGTTTGCAACAGCAGGTGTAGATATAAGGGATCAAAGTGTGAATTATAAGCAATATTTCATTAGGTACATTTTTTTACAATTACATATATGATATATTTAAGTATGATGTTCATTGTATGCTTGTGCTTATATATCACTACTTGTATATATGTTAATGTCATATTTACTCACATGTTGTTTCATTGTTTGATAATTAATTTAGTATATAACTTAAATCAAATATAAATATATTTGCATAATATAAATATGCACACACAAACAAAAAAATTGGCAATTGCATTTTTTTAATTTTTTTTACAAACTATAGTTTTGAAATTCAATATAATGCTTATTAATGTATTTACTAACATATATATTAAAATTAGAATAAAATAATATTTGTATATTAATAGATAAATTATTTTTCTTTGGCATTTAATAAAATTATTTTTCCAATATATTTATAATATTATATATATAATGATTAATTTTAAATTTAAATACATAAATATATAATACACTTTCGGCAATTAAAATAAATAATAAAATTTGATAGAAATATATTTTATATGTACATATATTTAAATTTAATGATAATGTAAATTTAATAATAATTATACCAAAATGCTTAAAATTAATAAATATATTATTTAATAATCTAACAATTATTTTTGGCACAATATATGTTTGTGTATGTTATAAAGTAATACAATGTCAAATTTTAAGACATTTAGCACATCTTAAATTTGAATTTCACATCTAGTTTTAAGTTTTAATTTTAATTACTAAGTCAAACTAGAAATTTATTTAAAATACAAATTTAGCTATAGACTTATTAAAATTTTATTTAATATTTTCTTGAGTAAAATAAGTGACCCTTTCAAGAACGAGAACACTCATATAATTTTATTCTACACTTAAAAGGTATGCTGCCAATAAGCCTAGCAGGTAGCAAAAACCTCCCTATAAAAATAAGAAACTCCCAATCTTAGAGACTAGTGTACTAAAGAAAATGCTAATGTCATGGGAGGATCTACGCTAAGTAATGCCAAGGAATGCTCAAGATGGCTGGGACTGAGTGATGTGTGTGGCCGTAGTAAACTTCAGAAGCAAAAACCTTGATTAGTAAACAGAAGGTGGCCAATCATAGAAAGTTGCCATGGCATAATCGATACAAACCATCATAGCCTACTAAACCCAAATAATCTCACCAAAAGACTTAAGTCCAGCACACCTGTATGTATATAAATGTATGCATATATATGTGAAAGAGTAAAGATAGAAAAATGGAGAATAAACTTAGTACTCAATGAAGTGAACACGTTGTTATCATCGTTAAAAGGATTCACTAGGTCATTGCTCAAGATCATATTATGTTACCATTGTTGTAAATAATTTTTACCTTTATGGAGTAAATGAGAATTTTTACTTTTTTAAGAAATTCATGTATCGACTCATGTTTGGCTAATTATAGGTAGGGCTTGCAATCCTATTCTAATAGAACGATGCAATGGCGTACGTCAGGTTGTCAAAAAGAGTGTTAACGATGTTGAACATCCTTTAGTTTTTTTCAAAGCATAGATACCAAGTGATAATTATAAAGATAATATCCAACAACATTCTACAAACAATTGGCATATTGAAGTCTAAGAACGTTCTGATGGTAGTCACAATCGAAATCCATATTAGTTATGTTAAACTCAAAATAAGAAGAGTGTTTAAAAGAATGGAATTAGTTAATGAACAATTATAATATAAGAGTGTTATGTTTTCTAATCTTGAGTTACAAAAAACATATTTTTTTTTCTAGAAGTAAATTCTTTTTATTTAAAAATTCAATTGTCTTTAACTTGTTGTGCATGATTAGCCTCATGTGTAACTTTGCTTTAAAGAGAGCATTAGCTTTTCAATTTAGTCCGAGGTCATTTGCTTAGTCCCAGATAAATTTAAGAACTTGTAAATTAAGTTCAATGAGTATGTTTTATTATTTTTCCAACAACAAATTTTAGTATCGCTCTCATTATCTAAGTTGTAGAATTCAAGCTTGGTACAAAATATTACAAAGTTAGTCACGATGATACCTTCAGGGGAACGGTTGAAGTTAAAATTCCATGAAAATTCTTTATAAAGTCTAGAAACCTCAAAAATTAGAGCATTTTTGAAATTACAAATATCATAAAGATTCTTGAATTCTACTCTCAAGGGTAAAGCCAAAATCCAATAACCGTTCCAAATGGAAGTTTTATTACTAGAATGAATTATATGATTGATATCAAGGTTAAAAATGTATAAAAAAATCAATTTCAAAAAGTAGATTAGCAGAGATACGATAAAGGTTATAAGTTCTATCATAAAATTGGTTTAAAATCATTTTCTTTCTAAATTAAGTTTTTGCCGTTGTTATTAAATTTTCAATTCAATTTTCCTAGTAAAGGCACATTGAGATTATGAAATTTTATTTAATATTTTCAAAATAATATTTGGTGCATTGTAAAATATTTTCAAATAATTTGTACATTATATACATACATATTTATATACATATAAAATACTAACTATGTTAAATGACATATATATGTTCATATAGTGTGCAAAGTATGTACATACTAGTTATAAATCTCGATATCAACTTATGTATAAACTTGACCATGTACACCCTATGTTATGTTGCACGAACAAGCTATACACATACAAGTACATAATGATATACCCATAAATCATATGAAATCATTTTTAATTAAATAATTTAAATAAAATTGGATTTTATCTAATTAATTAGAATGGATCTAATACAACTCATTAGGCTTCATAGAACCAAAAAGATCCAAAATAGTAAAAAAAAATTGAAATATACATATTTCAACCGTCGTAGACCAAGCTGGTCCCATCACAAGTAATAATATAAATTTTATTAAAATTTCACGGAAAACTGTTAGAGAAAAAATAATAAAATCTGTGAGTGTTTTATTTTAAAAAAGAAGAGAGAACAAGAAGAAGAAGAAGAAGAAAAAGAATACATGAATTGAGATTAGCCTCACATCTTGCAAAACTTTACACTATATTTGTTTAAACATACCCTTTGTGTTGAATATGCGAGTATATGATTTTTTTTATGATAATAAACATATATATATATATATATATTCATTCAAATGTATTTGTTTATATATTATTTTATTTTTCACATAATTAAATAAATATATGTTGAATAAAATAAATAACACAGAATTTAAATTCAAATAGATATTTTATTCAAACAAATATTTATTACAATTTTGAATAGTACAAATTCGAGCTCTCACTATACATACACAATTTTGATTATAATATAAATTCAACTACATTACAATCTTTAATTTACAAATGTCCTCACTACATATCGCTCGTTCACTCATAATTTATCTTCAACTTCATTCCAGATTGAATCCATCATCTGAGCAATCTGCAAAAATACACACTGACGCGGTAAAACAGAAAAGAAAATATTTTTGCAGTGTAAAATAAAATGTGATTTTGAAAATATTATTTGCCTCGGTTATTTGGGTTGTTCGTCATCATTTAAATTTGAATTCATCATACACGAACAGCTTGTGACATGCACAGTGTATCACTGTACATACCACAAGGCCGTGCACACCGATATATACACTTGATAAAATTACAGGGACAGGTGAGCACAGGTTAAACCCAAAACACCGGGTTCAAATCAAGTGCAATAAAAATAATGTCACAATATCAGCACAAGGTCAAACCCGAGCTTTAAGCTGGATTCAACTCAGGTGCAATACAAAATTGTCAAGTACAAGTGAAAATGCTCGATGAAAGCAACACAGCCTCAACAATGCAATGGCCATGTTCAAAACAACACCAAAAATGGAAACAAAATCCCCAAACAAAATGAACAAATTGTCAATATTGCATCTATGCAATTTCAAATAAGAATCCTAGACCAGAGAATACAACTAGTGCAGCAAGTGGTCAAACCAGGCTACACAATGAACACAACCACTTGAATATGCAACAGCGACGCAACATACATATGCACAATGATACATGATATGGATTGATACAAGTAGTGACTCAGTGCAACTCATCACAAACATGTACCAGCTCAATATGCTATGCACAAGAACCAAGGCCAGAGGTGACATCAATATATGCATATAGTCGGGCAATGTCAAAGATCAGAACAATGCAAAACTTCCAAATGAACACATAATAAAGACAAGCTACTGAACTCCAAGCAAAGAGCAAGTGACAGTGATCAATATGCAGTAGAGTGATGGATATGCTCAATACACACACATATATGACATACCAGACCCAAATGTACATGAACAAGTAACATATATATGCTGCAAAGACCAAAGATGTGTGGATACAAGAAAACTGTAATTACAAGTGACTTCAACAAGTTGATACGCAAACAAAGTATGCAGTGATAAAACAAGTGTATACAACCACATGGTGACAATAGGATACAAGTTCGAACACACCCAATGCAAATCAGACATGTACAAACTAGCTCGAGCCAGTGAACAGCATGATGACAACATGAATGTACAGATTCAGATGAAATTGGACTTCAACAAGACCACATGCAACCCTATGACTTCAAGCATGCGAATACAGGAAAACCAAAAAATGTACACAGTGGCCAGAACTATGTCCACACCTGACTTCGAGGCATAAACATGAAGGCAGCAAAAACAGGTCCAACATAATGCAACAGTCACAGTGTTGAACTCAGGTAATGACAAAATTCAAGTCGAAGACAAAAGTGGATAATGCAAGAGTAGTTTATCATAAACAAGATCAAGTGGCCAAAGTCTTCAGAAATTTACGGAATGAGTCAAGATAAATCAACATCGTCAAACCAAAACCAAAACCAAAACAGTGATGGCCAAGAAATTGAACCAATTTAAAAATCAAAGCCGTGTCAACCAAATAACACAAATATATACAAAATTGAAGAAGTCGGAAGAATCACCATCATTCAATATTAATCAAGTGGCCGAGACGAATACAAGCAAAAGTAATTGACGAATTCATATGATAAAATATGAACGAAAATATAGGGGATCAAACCCTATATAAACGATTAACATCATCGTTAGTTAATTACTGGAGTTTAAGCAACAACAGATAAGAATAATCATTCAACTCAAATCAAAGTCGAGTATAGTACAAATCGAAAAAGGAACGAACATACCAATTCACGCAACATTCAAACTCGACTTAGCTGAAGCTACCGCGTACATATAATCGATCGAAGAAAGGAATCGAAGCATCAGCAATCAATTCAACAAAGAGGCGACTTCATCCAAAAGCCCTAATTTCAGATTGAGGTACGAACGAAAGAAATAAGAGAGACAGGCAAATAAAAGAGATACGGTGTGATGTCCCGGAAATTTGGGCAATATTTATTTAATAATTTCATTTATAATTTATTTTAAAAATGTGAAATATTGATTTAATAATCCAATTCAAATATAATTTTCTTTTGAAAATTTATAATTATTTTGTTGATAAATGATATTCTTTTGAAAATTTGTAATAAGGATTTAATTTGAGAAGCTTATTGTTTTAAAATGTTGAAAATATTTTAATGATAAAATTTCCTTTCTAAGCTGATTTAAAAATATTTTATTTATAATGTATATATGCGTATACATTGTAAATAGGTGTTTTGATTTTATTTTAAAATTTAATAAAGGATCTTTTCAAATTTATAATATATATATAGGTGTAAATTTATGTACTGATTTATATTAAATTGAAAATAGTATTAGAACCTTTTCTTAAGTCAATTAATAAATCTATCTTGTATTTTCAATAGTAATTATAGTAAATATTTTGTTATAAATATATAGTTAAGAATTGTATTTTTATAATAAAGTTTATTTTGTTTTATCTTTAAACATTGTTTTGAAATAAATTTAGTTTATTTATATTTAAGTATAATATGTTGATTTGAAATCTTTTAAATAAAATATAATTCAACATTGTTCTTTTCTTTCTAAAAAGTTTCTCTTTTGAAATTGGTTTTAAAATAATTCTTAAAATATTCAAACAAATATTTGTATATGTTTGGATAATTCATTTGTAAAGACTAAATACATATGAAACATATATAAACATCTTAAATTTAAATTAGATTGGTTTTATCTTTAATTAAAAACATTTGTAAACATATAAATTCATCTTATTATCTAAATCATACATGTGTAAGCTTCATATTTTTAAAATTGACACTTGTAAATAAATCTTTACATTCAAATAACAAGTGGCATTCTAAAACCTATTTGACTTTATTATGTTAGATAAAACTTAAACATATCTTTTGTTTCAAACCATTATCTTCTTTGTAAAATTAAAATTCAGATCTATTGAAACTGAAATCAACTTCACTCAAAAATCCACAACCCAAACTCAATCTCTACTTTGCAAATAAATTCAGTCAAGATCTGCAAAACAAATTCTTGTAAACCCTGCAAAAGAAAAATTCCACAAACTATACTCAAATCTAAACTCTGCATATTCTTTAAACCTGCAAATTCTGTTAACCTGCAACCCAATCTCTACTCTGCAAATCAAAGTTTTTGAATCTGCAAACAAACAAAGTTCTGCAAACCAACTTCTTCAACCTGTGGGAAATAATCTGCAATCTGAAAGATCAATGCAAGCAAGGTGAATCTGGAAGCATGCAGACCAAAATCATGGGCAAATGCAGTTCCAAAGCTTGAAGCATCATGGCATCATCAAGTGCAAATTCAAATAGGACTGCAAGCATCAAGCAAATACCATCTCCAACTTGCATGCAAGCAGATTCACAATGCAATGGAAATTCAGATTTGCAGGGAAATGAACTTGCAGATGGATGCTTTCTATTTTGCATTTAAGGTGAGTAAATTTTCTATCTTAAAAACAGTTTCCTCTTTTAAAATTTAGCTATAAAGATCCACAGGAACTAAAGTTAATTCAAATACCAGTGAATAAGTTAATTTTAAACAGAGGCAAATAAGAACTACTCTGTTCTTTCTTTTAAAGGCAACATCACTATTTATTGGCTGTTTGAAATCCATATGTGCATGTGTTTGAATTTGCTTGACTGTTGTATGCCTGCATACATAAATCTTGAAAATGCAGAGGTGAGTGATGTGAGTAACTTCACTTTAATGAGTTTAAGTATTTAGATCTGTTGCATGATAATTTCTCTGTTAAGTATGTGTTTTATATTTTTATTCATTTATTAGTAGATCTTCTATGAATATATGAATAGATATATTTTGTGTGCATGCTGTAGTCTCTGTACTACTGTTCTTAGTTCCAGGGTTAGATATTGTTCAGAACCCATTATCATGTGATGTATTCAATATTAGTATTTATGATTCAAACAAATTATGTTTGTTGTATTAAAAATTAAGGTTTCAAAAATTAAAATTTACCATACATCTTAAGATTTATCCAAACATGTTTAAACTTTATTGCATGTTTAAAAACATGGAGGTTAAAACATGCAACAAGTTTTAAAATCTACTGTGGTTAGCAACTAAGGATTGTGCAGAATTTTGTCTTTTGGGAATATCAAACCACATAATAGATTTTTGATCTTGGATTGCTGCCTGAAGGTGATCAGATGAAGGTGATGACTGTGGAGTTTTCTTCAGGTTTGAATTCCTGGTTTTTAGTAGCAGAGGTCTTGAACTACCTGAGCTTTGTGGAAGTTCGAGTGGTCTGTGGATTTGGGGTTTGGCAGTGGGTGTATAGGTGGAGCAAAGGGTGGAGTTGGAGGTCATAAAGTGGCCAGAGATGAGAGCATGAGATGGTCAGAGTGGAGTGTATGAGGATTGACAGGTTTGGCCACTGGTGAGAATTTGGTGGTGCAGGGATTGAGTGACTCGGAGTTAACCTCGGGAAGTTTATGTGATGACTCGAAGATGAAGGGAAATTTACTCGAAGTAAATTAGAGGTGGTCTCGAGTTAGTTGTGCAGAGAACCTGAGTGTTGTGTATTTTAAAATCTGGGAAATCAAAATGTTTAAAAAGAAATGATTTATATTAAACATGGGTTAGAATTAAACTCAGGTAAGATTTTGAATTCAAAATGATGAATTTAAATAAAGGTAGGATTTAAATGTAAATTTGGAAACAGTAAAATATAGTTTCAGGTTTGAAACCAGTTTTTATTTTAAACTGTTTTGTTCTTTTAAAAATTTAAAAGCAATGATTTAAAATAAGTTTAGGTTTGAATTGAATTCAAGTAAGTTTTGAATTCAGGAAGTTTAAATGAATTTAAAATTAAGGAAGTTTTAAATTTAAATCTGGAAATAGTGTAAGTGTAGTTTCAGGTTGTAAATCTGTGCAGTGTTGTTTTTTTTTTTTTAAAAATCTGGAAACCTAAAAGTGTTTAAAGGCTATGATTTAAATTCAAATAAGTTTATGAATTCAAAAAGTTTAAATGATGAATTTAAATTTAAGGAAGACTTAAATTTAAATCTTGAAACAGTGTGAATATAGTTCAGGTTTTTGAATACATATTTTAGATTTAAACAGTTTGATTTTTTTTTAAAAAAATTTAAAGGGGAATTCAATATTTAAAACAAGATTCAAATTTAGGTTTGAATTGAATTTAAGTTTGAATTCAAGTTTAAAATTGAAACATTTAAATTTTAAGTAAGATTTGAATTTGGTTTTGAAATCAAATTAAATATGATTCCAGTTTTTATTTTAAAACCTGTTTGAATTCAAATCAAGTTGAAAGCTTTAAATATTTGACAGAAATGTTATTAAGCAGAATTCAAATATGAATCTGATTTTAAATGAAGGTTTAAATTATAAAAGAATTCTTTCTTTTAAGTATTAAATAAAATTATGATATGTTAATTTTAAATTGAAAGTTGAATTAAATTTTAGGAATGTATTATTTTAATACATTTTGAATATTAATTAAGTTATAAATAAGTAAATGAATTATTTTGAAAATAATTAAGGATTTACTTATTTATTTGATTTTTAAATAATAACTTGAATTAATTTATAATTAAAGATGATTAATGAATAATTAATTTAAGGTAATTATTCTTAAGTAAGGAATTAAATGAAATGTAGTTAATTATCTAAGGATAATTAATAATTAATTAATGTAATTAATTTTGATGGATTAATTAGATTAATTAATTTAAGATAATCAATTGTAATTTAAGTATAATTACTTTATAAAAGTAATTAAGGGATTAATTATTTATTGTAATTAATTCTGATAATGTGCTTTGTTAAATTAATTAATTTAGTTTAATTAATTTAAGAAATAATTTAATAATTAAATGATAATAATTACTTAATGTAATTTATGGAGCAGGATTTCTTAGAGAAGTTATAATTGATAATTACTGGAATGTAATTATGGAAGGATGTTTTATTTCAATAAAGTAATTTGGATAATTACTTTTGTAATTAATCAAGGATTAATTAATAAAGATAATTAATTAGTGGATAATTAATTTATTAAGGAGTAATTATGATAGTTAATTACTGGATTTAAGTATTAATCAAGGTGATTAATAATTGTAATTAATTTAATTGAGTAATTAATTTAAATATTAATTAGAGATCATTAATTATTATAATTAATGATGTAATTAAGAATTGTTGATTAAGTAATAATTAATTAATTAAGTGATTAATCAATTGTAATTAATTAAGGATAGATGTAATTAATTATAGTTAATTAATTAAGTAATTAAATGTTAATTACTTATGATTAAGGTTAATTAATTTTATGAAATTAATTAAAGACTAATTACTTATTGTAATTAGTGAATGATTAATCAAAGATGTTTAACCAAGTTAAATACTTTATGAATGATTAATTAACTAGGTTGATTAATCAATGGATTTATAAGCAGGATTTATAGATGAGTAATTAATTTAATTTATTTTAAATTAATTAAGGATAGAAGTAATTAATTTAATTCATTTTAAATTAATTATAAATGATGGATAATATATCATTACTTATGGATGATATTGATATACCTTTGGATGGTTGTGATCTCAGAAATGAGATGAGTAGTATCTATAGGATATGGATGCTTAATTATAGTATGATGGATTATTTGGTTGTGATGATTGTTGTTGTGATGTTTGACTGTTGTGATGATTATCTATTGTGATAATGTTATGGGTTATCTGTTATGATGTGAATATGTAGTTTATCTATCTGTGTGAAATAGATAAAAATTAAATGAGTTAATTGTTTAAACCCTTAAGTATAACTTGGACATTAAAATGGCGTTTGGTTTCGGTGAGACCGGGATCGGGTTTCCATATTTGGATATCCGAAAACCACATCGATTCCAATTAAACGTTAGGTCGTTAATCCAAGTGGAGCAAGTGAAGACTCGAGGTGTAAGGGCTATACGTCAGTATAACTCTGTGGGTGATTCCGTAATGAGTTTGACGGAATAGTACTTATAGATTCGAGATGGTGATTTAGAGTGCAAGGGTTATTGTCGTTAACTCTGAGGGTGATTCCAAAACGAGTGTAACGAGATAATGCCTTCGGTTTCGTTCGAACCCGGAACGAACTTGTATGGATTGAATGCTTTCAGAACATCGTCAGGTGGACGATGAGCATTCTAAGATAGATGTGTTCTCTAAAGGTAATCGCAGCCTCAAGCCTCATCAACCGGGAATGGCTAAAACAGGGGAGGTGCAGCAAGGCTTCGTGGGTCGCACCCACTGGAGAGCGAGATTTACCCCTGTCTAGAGGTCCCTTTATATTTCGGCTGTGTGGACGGTTTTTGAGCTCCAACCGTCGGGGTTATCTTGTTCGGAACTATTCAGTAAGGAATGGGTCCGGCCTTGTGTTGTAGGGGATGAAGGGAGTAATCCTCGGTACTGTGATCTAGGCCACGTACTGTGACGGGCGGTACCCCAGTAGCCCTGCCATTGATGGAAACCCATTTTCCCTACGAGACCCTACGGTTTTGTTTGTATTACCCACTTTTGTGGCTAGTAGCTGGAATTTAATCATGTAACAATTTCGGCTATTTTCATATTTACTTGAAAACCCTAGACACTATTATAATATCACTGGATTTCCTATCAAATGTTTTGGTTAGCGTAAGGTAAAAACTTTTCCATGTTTATGTGTGGGAAGTCTTACGTGATACCTTTTGTTTTCAAAAGGATTTTCTAAAGTTAAGCAACTTTTAAACTATTTACTCACACCAGACCCCTGTCTGACCCGAGTGTTTATTTTCTGTTTTATTAAACTCTTGGGTACTCATATTATGTATGAGTAGTCAAGTGATTCAGGATTGCTTTGACGAGTTATGGAGGAGCAAATGGAGCAGGAGGCTTCTGCGTTGTAGTTATCTATTTTCCGCTGTGTTGGTATCTCTGAGTCATCTCTCTGAGTTGTATCTTGTACTGTTTAGAGATGTATAACTAGACAGGTGTTTATAACTGTCTAGTATGTGTTGTATTGGCTGTAAAACTCTGATGTATATGATACTATGTAAAGTTTTATGTGGTATATTATATTTTATTCGTTCCGCTGTGAGATTCTGATGTTGTTTGTGTTCTTCTTTCTCTTTCTTTTCTTCTTCTATCCCTTTCTTTCTTCTTAGCGATGCGACTTCCTGGAGTCTGGAAGTTGGGTCGTCACAACGTGGTATCAGAGCGTTAGGTTGAGTGAATACCTAGGCTCTGTAGTGGTGTCTTTTTCTTGAGAGAGCGTACTTGTAATTTTAAATATAAATATATTTAATTCTACCTATCTGTTGGGTTACCTGTTCAGGTTTTCCAATATAAGTAATAAAGGTAGATAGGGTAGAGGTGTGTGTAACACAACTACCAATGGTTGGAGTTCTGAGTGTTTGAGCTGGGAAGTGATCTGCTAGGGCAGTGTTGGGCATCTTGAGTAGTTTGGCAGTTTGGTGTGAAGGATTTTTCTGATCTCTGAGGGAGAATCTTTTCAAGATTGGAGTGTATCTTTGGATTTTAAGCTTGATTTCACTCGTGTGAGTGGATTTTTCTTGAGTCTGGATCAGTTTGGAGTACTGAAGCCAGCAATGATATTTTGGCAACCTTAGGAAGGAGTTCTGTCTGTATTTGAGTATGAGACTCAGTTTGGCAGAGTATTTTGTGCTTGGTTTGAAGGCGAGTTTCCTGAGGGATATCTGTCTTTTGAAGGCTCTTTTGTGGAAGTGGCAGGTGTAGCTTTGAGATTCGATGAGTTTTTGGTAAGAAAGTTTTTGGCAGCAGTAGCAGCCGTGAGTGGCCTGTTTCTTCATTGGTTCTGAAGTCTCTGTGATTCTTTTGTCAGTAGGCCGGGCAGATGGTGAAGCTTGTCCGTTTCTTCTAGAAGCTCAGCTGGGTGTGATGTTTGTGGTTGAAGGTGGACCACTAGTTTCCCTTTTGATTTGAAGGCTTTGGCTGTTCTGATTGTTGAAAAGAGAACAATCTGAACTGAGTTGAATCGCAAAAGTGACTTGCGATGATCCGGAGTTTCCTGAGTAACCTTTGTTTGGATTGAGGCATCTCCAGAAGATGTTTGAGTTATCGAAGTGGTTTGATATTTTCTGGATGTCTTCGAAGGAGTTAAGTTTTGCATCCGCATCAGGAGATTGAGTTCTGTCTCGATTTGGTTTTTGGAGATTTTATGGTATTTGATGAACAATGTTTTCAGGGTAAGTTGATCAAGTTTGTGCCAGTTTTCATCAACAGCATTCTCAAATCAGAGTTGCGCAGTGGAAGCATGGTGGTAGCTATTTCAGAATTGAAGCAACACCCGATTCATTTGGGAATTTGTGTTTTGTCTTGGATCAGAAGATTTCTACAGAAAATTCAATTTTATCTGGAGATTTGGATGTCTTGGGCATCTGTTCTGTTTTCCGAATAAGTGTAGTTATCTGAAGTCTTCTGATATTTGTAGTAGAGTTTGTGTGATGGATTGGATTGATCTAGAAGTTGAAGGCAGCCCAGGATCGACAGGAAAGATTTGTGGATAAGAGATTGGACCTTTCTGTTTTCTCTTAAAGGTTAAGTGATTGATCTGCAGGATTGGATTTCCAGTTTGGATAACTGGGATTCGATGAGTTTCATGTATCTCTGAGGGAATACGTATATGATTTATCCCTGGTTATGGAACCAGCAGTACACAGTTTTGGTTGTTGAGTCAGACTTGTTTGCAGTCTGATATCTTGTCTTGTGTTGTAGATATAGCTGTATAGGAGTTTTTGGAATTTCTTAGTATTGACTGTTTGGATTCTCTTGAGCGAGTATCCCGGTATATATATACTTGGGGAAACTCAATAGAATCTTATCCAGAATTTGTCTGGATAATTAGATTTGTTTGATTGATTGAACTGGTTGTCTTGATTGTTAGCATATGTTGATATGTGCTTGTGCTTTAAATAAATCTTTAAAGAGATTATTAAATTACCTTTGCTTTTAAATTTCGGGGACGAAATTCTTTTAAGGGGGAAGGAATGTGATGTCCCGGAAATTTGGGCAATATTTATTTAATAATTTCATTTATAATTTATTTTAAAAATGTGAAATATTGATTTAATAATCCAATTCAAATATAATTTTCTTTTGAAAATTTATAATTATTTTGTTGATAAATGATATTCTTTTGAAAATTTGTAATAAGGATTTAATTTGAGAAGCTTATTGTTTTAAAATGTTGAAAATATTTTAATGATAAAATTTCCTTTCTAAGCTGATTTAAAAATATTTTATTTATAATGTATATATGCGTATACATTGTAAATAGGTGTTTTGATTTTATTTTAAAATTTAATAAAGGATCTTTTCAAATTTATAATATATATATAGGTGTAAATTTATGTACTGATTTATATTAAATTGAAAATAGTATTAGAACCTTTTCTTAAGTCAATTAATAAATCTATCTTGTATTTTCAATAGTAATTATAGTAAATATTTTGTTATAAATATATAGTTAAGAATTGTATTTTTATAATAAAGTTTATTTTGTTTTATCTTTAAACATTGTTTTGAAATAAATTTAGTTTATTTATATTTAAGTATAATATGTTGATTTGAAATCTTTTAAATAAAATATAATTCAACATTGTTCTTTTCTTTCTAAAAAGTTTCTCTTTTGAAATTGGTTTTAAAATAATTCTTAAAATATTCAAACAAATATTTGTATATGTTTGGATAATTCATTTGTAAAGACTAAATACATATGAAACATATATAAACATCTTAAATTTAAATTAGATTGGTTTTATCTTTAATTAAAAACATTTGTAAACATATAAATTCATCTTATTATCTAAATCATACATGTGTAAGCTTCATATTTTTAAAATTGACACTTGTAAATAAATCTTTACATTCAAATAACAAGTGGCATTCTAAAACCTATTTGACTTTATTATGTTAGATAAAACTTAAACATATCTTTTGTTTCAAACCATTATCTTCTTTGTAAAATTAAAATTCAGATCTATTGAAACTGAAATCAACTTCACTCAAAAATCCACAACCCAAACTCAATCTCTACTTTGCAAATAAATTCAGTCAAGATCTGCAAAACAAATTCTTGTAAACCCTGCAAAAGAAAAATTCCACAAACTATACTCAAATCTAAACTCTGCATATTCTTTAAACCTGCAAATTCTGTTAACCTGCAACCCAATCTCTACTCTGCAAATCAAAGTTTTTGAATCTGCAAACAAACAAAGTTCTGCAAACCAACTTCTTCAACCTGTGGGAAATAATCTGCAATCTGAAAGATCAATGCAAGCAAGGTGAATCTGGAAGCATGCAGACCAAAATCATGGGCAAATGCAGTTCCAAAGCTTGAAGCATCATGGCATCATCAAGTGCAAATTCAAATAGGACTGCAAGCATCAAGCAAATACCATCTCCAACTTGCATGCAAGCAGATTCACAATGCAATGGAAATTCAGATTTGCAGGGAAATGAACTTGCAGATGGATGCTTTCTATTTTGCATTTAAGGTGAGTAAATTTTCTATCTTAAAAACAGTTTCCTCTTTTAAAATTTAGCTATAAAGATCCACAGGAACTAAAGTTAATTCAAATACCAGTGAATAAGTTAATTTTAAACAGAGGCAAATAAGAACTACTCTGTTCTTTCTTTTAAAGGCAACATCACTATTTATTGGCTGTTTGAAATCCATATGTGCATGTGTTTGAATTTGCTTGACTGTTGTATGCCTGCATACATAAATCTTGAAAATGCAGAGGTGAGTGATGTGAGTAACTTCACTTTAATGAGTTTAAGTATTTAGATCTGTTGCATGATATTTTCTCTGTTAAGTATGTGTTTTATATTTTTATTCATTTATTAGTAGATCTTCTATGAATATATGAATAGATATATTTTGTGTGCATGCTGTAGTCTCTGTACTACTGTTCTTAGTTCCAGGGTTAGATATTGTTCAGAACCCATTATCATGTGATGTATTCAATATTAGTATTTATGATTCAAACAAATTATGTTTGTTGTATTAAAAATTAAGGTTTCAAAAATTAAAATTTACCATACATCTTAAGATTTATCCAAACATGTTTAAACTTTATTGCATGTTTAAAAACATGGAGGTTAAAACATGCAACAAGTTTTAAAATCTACTGTGGTTAGCAACTAAGGATTGTGCAGAATTTTGTCTTTTGGGAATATCAAACCACATAATAGATTTTTGATCTTGGATTGCTGCCTGAAGGTGATCAGATGAAGGTGATGACTGTGGAGTTTTCTTCAGGTTTGAATTCCTGGTTTTTAGTAGCAGAGGTCTTGAACTACCTGAGCTTTGTGGAAGTTCGAGTGGTCTGTGGATTTGGGGTTTGGCAGTGGGTGTATAGGTGGAGCAAAGGGTGGAGTTGGAGGTCATAAAGTGGCCAGAGATGAGAGCATGAGATGGTCAGAGTGGAGTGTATGAGGATTGACAGGTTTGGCCACTGGTGAGAATTTGGTGGTGCAGGGATTGAGTGACTCGGAGTTAACCTCGGGAAGTTTATGTGATGACTCGAAGATGAAGGGAAATTTACTCGAAGTAAATTAGAGGTGGTCTCGAGTTAGTTGTGCAGAGAACCTGAGTGTTGTGTATTTTAAAATCTGGGAAATCAAAATGTTTAAAAAGAAATGATTTATATTAAACATGGGTTAGAATTAAACTCAGGTAAGATTTTGAATTCAAAATGATGAATTTAAATAAAGGTAGGATTTAAATGTAAATTTGGAAACAGTAAAATATAGTTTCAGGTTTGAAACCAGTTTTTATTTTAAACTGTTTTGTTCTTTTAAAAATTTAAAAGCAATGATTTAAAATAAGTTTAGGTTTGAATTGAATTCAAGTAAGTTTTGAATTCAGGAAGTTTAAATGAATTTAAAATTAAGGAAGTTTTAAATTTAAATCTGGAAATAGTGTAAGTGTAGTTTCAGGTTGTAAATCTGTGCAGTGTTGTTTTTTTTTTTTTTTTAAAATCTGGAAACCTAAAAGTGTTTAAAGGCTATGATTTAAATTCAAATAAGTTTATGAATTCAAAAAGTTTAAATGATGAATTTAAATTTAAGGAAGACTTAAATTTAAATCTTGAAACAGTGTGAATATAGTTCAGGTTTTTGAATACATATTTTAGATTTAAACAGTTTGATTTTTTTTTTAAAAAATTTAAAGGGGAATTCAATATTTAAAACAAGATTCAAATTTAGGTTTGAATTGAATTTAAGTTTGAATTCAAGTTTAAAATTGAAACATTTAAATTTTAAGTAAGATTTGAATTTGGTTTTGAAATCAAATTAAATATGATTCCAGTTTTTATTTTAAAACCTGTTTGAATTCAAATCAAGTTGAAAGCTTTAAATATTTGACAGAAATGTTATTAAGCAGAATTCAAATATGAATCTGATTTTAAATGAAGGTTTAAATTATAAAAGAATTCTTTCTTTTAAGTATTAAATAAAATTATGATATGTTAATTTTAAATTGAAAGTTGAATTAAATTTTAGGAATGTATTATTTTAATACATTTTGAATATTAATTAAGTTATAAATAAGTAAATGAATTATTTTGAAAATAATTAAGGATTTACTTATTTATTTGATTTTTAAATAATAACTTGAATTAATTTATAATTAAAGATGATTAATGAATAATTAATTTAAGGTAATTATTCTTAAGTAAGGAATTAAATGAAATGTAGTTAATTATCTAAGGATAATTAATAATTAATTAATGTAATTAATTTTGATGGATTAATTAGATTAATTAATTTAAGATAATCAATTGTAATTTAAGTATAATTACTTTATAAAAGTAATTAAGGGATTAATTATTTATTGTAATTAATTCTGATAATGTGCTTTGTTAAATTAATTAATTTAGTTTAATTAATTTAAGAAATAATTTAATAATTAAATGATAATAATTACTTAATGTAATTTATGGAGCAGGATTTCTTAGAGAAGTTATAATTGATAATTACTGGAATGTAATTATGGAAGGATGTTTTATTTCAATAAAGTAATTTGGATAATTACTTTTGTAATTAATCAAGGATTAATTAATAAAGATAATTAATTAGTGGATAATTAATTTATTAAGGAGTAATTATGATAGTTAATTACTGGATTTAAGTATTAATCAAGGTGATTAATAATTGTAATTAATTTAATTGAGTAATTAATTTAAATATTAATTAGAGATCATTAATTATTATAATTAATGATGTAATTAAGAATTGTTGATTAAGTAATAATTAATTAATTAAGTGATTAATCAATTGTAATTAATTAAGGATAGATGTAATTAATTATAGTTAATTAATTAAGTAATTAAATGTTAATTACTTATGATTAAGGTTAATTAATTTTATGAAATTAATTAAAGACTAATTACTTATTGTAATTAGTGAATGATTAATCAAAGATGTTTAACCAAGTTAAATACTTTATGAATGATTAATTAACTAGGTTGATTAATCAATGGATTTATAAGCAGGATTTATAGATGAGTAATTAATTTAATTTATTTTAAATTAATTAAGGATAGAAGTAATTAATTTAATTCATTTTAAATTAATTATAAATGATGGATAATATATCATTACTTATGGATGATATTGATATACCTTTGGATGGTTGTGATCTCAGAAATGAGATGAGTAGTATCTATAGGATATGGATGCTTAATTATAGTATGATGGATTATTTGGTTGTGATGATTGTTGTTGTGATGTTTGACTGTTGTGATGATTATCTATTGTGATAATGTTATGGGTTATCTGTTATGATGTGAATATGTAGTTTATCTATCTGTGTGAAATAGATAAAAATTAAATGAGTTAATTGTTTAAACCCTTAAGTATAACTTGGACATTAAAATGGCGTTTGGTTTCGGTGAGACCGGGATCGGGTTTCCATATTTGGATATCCGAAAACCACATCGATTCCAATTAAACGTTAGGTCGTTAATCCAAGTGGAGCAAGTGAAGACTCGAGGTGTAAGGGCTATACGTCAGTATAACTCTGTGGGTGATTCCGTAATGAGTTTGACGGAATAGTACTTATAGATTCGAGATGGTGATTTAGAGTGCAAGGGTTATTGTCGTTAACTCTGAGGGTGATTCCAAAACGAGTGTAACGAGATAATGCCTTCGGTTTCGTTCGAACCCGGAACGAACTTGTATGGATTGAATGCTTTCAGAACATCGTCAGGTGGACGATGAGCATTCTAAGATAGATGTGTTCTCTAAAGGTAATCGCAGCCTCAAGCCTCATCAACCGGGAATGGCTAAAACAGGGGAGGTGCAGCAAGGCTTCGTGGGTCGCACCCACTGGAGAGCGAGATTTACCCCTGTCTAGAGGTCCCTTTATATTTCGGCTGTGTGGACGGTTTTTGAGCTCCAACCGTCGGGGTTATCTTGTTCGGAACTATTCAGTAAGGAATGGGTCCGGCCTTGTGTTGTAGGGGATGAAGGGAGTAATCCTCGGTACTGTGATCTAGGCCACGTACTGTGACGGGCGGTACCCCAGTAGCCCTGCCATTGATGGAAACCCATTTTCCCTACGAGACCCTACGGTTTTGTTTGTATTACCCACTTTTGTGGCTAGTAGCTGGAATTTAATCATGTAACAATTTCGGCTATTTTCATATTTACTTGAAAACCCTAGACACTATTATAATATCACTGGATTTCCTATCAAATGTTTTGGTTAGCGTAAGGTAAAAACTTTTCCATGTTTATGTGTGGGAAGTCTTACGTGATACCTTTTGTTTTCAAAAGGATTTTCTAAAGTTAAGCAACTTTTAAACTATTTACTCACACCAGACCCCTGTCTGACCCGAGTGTTTATTTTATGTTTTATTAAACTCTTGGGTACTCATATTATGTATGAGTAGTCAAGTGATTCAGGATTGCTTTGACGAGTTATGGAGGAGCAAATGGAGCAGGAGGCTTCTGCGTTGTAGTTATCTATTTTCCGCTGTGTTGGTATCTCTGAGTCATCTCTCTGAGTTGTATCTTGTACTGTTTAGAGATGTATAACTAGACAGGTGTTTATAACTGTCTAGTATGTGTTGTATTGGCTGTAAAACTCTGATGTATATGATACTATGTAAAGTTTTATGTGGTATATTATATTTTATTCGTTCCGCTGTGAGATTCTGATGTTGTTTGTGTTCTTCTTTCTCTTTCTTTTCTTCTTCTATCCCTTTCTTTCTTCTTAGCGATGCGACTTCCTGGAGTCTGGAAGTTGGGTCGTTACATACGGGCCGAAGTGATAATTATTTTGAAAAAGGGATACTCTTTTAATTTTAGTTTAGGCCGACTTAAAATAGTGTTTGTGGGCTTTAAACTATTTAAAATTAGGGTTTCATTTTATTAATTGTTTTGAATTTGTATTTTCTTCTTTAAATATCTGCAATTACTAGCCGTGTGACTAGGGGACAAACTACGTGGCATAGTTTGAGAATTCGCAACTCAGTGGCTGAGTTGTGGCAGGGTTTTGAGCGTAGAGTTAAGGCTAGTCGATAGCGGGTGTCGTGAATTTACGTGTGTAAGCGTCCGACTACTTAATTTCTAGTAGAAACCTTGGGGGAAGCACGTAGGCAGGGTTCTGCCGAAGCTGGGTAAATTCTATGTCGTTTTATTTCTGCATTTATTATTCTGCTACTATCTGTGTTGAAATAATTTTATACAAACTTCCGCAATAATTTTATAATTGATAGTATCACCCTATTCACCCCCCCTCTAGGGTGAAATCGATCCTACACTTTGAACCACTAAATGTTTCATCATGGATCGAAGAAGGCCTCACGTTATAATATGCACGCGCAAGTGTTGTCGTCCATCCAAGCGATTGTGCCGACCGAATTGGGTTTGGGTCCAAATCATTTAAAAAAAATATTTGAATATTTTTTAACACCAAGTGAATGTGACTAAGTACTAATCCACTAGTTGATGGGTGGTACGAATGGTTGTTTATGACCTTTAATTGGCCAATATATGGATTAATCCAAAAGAAAACAAAGCTTTGGTCATTGGACGCATCCCACCACTAGGCATTAGATCAAAATTTGGATTTCACTCAGAAACTTTAAGATTCCTCTATCTTTCTACTTTCTACTTCTAGTATTTATTTTTGTAATTTCGCAATACCATATCGAGTTTCTAACAGTCAATTTTAATTCGAAACTCTTATCGGTACAATATTTTTCTTTGATAGGTTTGATTGATTTTGATATCTCGACCACCATCAATTCAAAAGATTAGGTAGTGTTTGGTTTAAAAATGAACTTTGTATTTTCGGTTTTCAATATGTATGCCAAATAGGAGAAGAATTGAGAGATGCAGGAGAGGATGATAAAAAGATGGATTGGAGGACGAAAGGGATAGATGAACGACGGAAGAATAGATTGTTTCACATGCTTGTGTTATTTTTCAAAACACGGAAAATAAAAAAAAAAGTTTTTTTCTACTTTATATGTTCACTTCATTTTTTAAATTGATCGTTTTCGACAATATACATGCGTCGTGTATATTTTTGTATGGACGAAAACCCAAAACTGAAAATAACAAACCAAACACTAACTTAACTTTTCGAATTTTTCTTATATGACAATCTATGATAACTCAACGCACTCATTAAGTTAAGCAAACAATGGTAAAGATAAACAAAAGCATCGTACTTTGCAAACTCTAACATCTACCGCTATTGTCTTGTTGCAAGAATCAAGAAAAACCACCAACATAAGATATGAAGCGTAAATCTATCTCCGTAAATGAACATCCTCGCAATGTGAATGGTTTTGCAAGCATAAAATATAAACCTTGTTTGCAATAAGGTAAAATTTCTGATTTAATGACCCAAAAAATATCTAAAAAATCTAATTTATTGTGTTAACCCACCTTTAGGCAAGGCCACATACAGGCGGATTTATTCTAATCTACTGCACAAAGATCGAAGTTGGATTTCATGGGTAACAAACAAGATAATGAAGCCACAATGTAGCATAGTCGGTGAACAAACAGCGCAAGATTTCTAAAATATGGTTTCGACGAAGATCGAGTCGTTTCAGGTTGCTTGAAATATGCTCCGAGTCATTTCCCTGTTTACTTTGGGTATCCAGGCATTTTGCTTCGAGTCAGGGAAGGATCTACTTCGGGTCTTCGATAGGCTGGCACACTCGCATATTACTCGAGTCATCGCATTATCTGCTTTGAGTCGTTAGAAGGTCTGCTTCGGGCTGAGAAGATGTTTACTACGAGTCGTGGCCAGGAATCGATCAGCAACCTAGGTCCTCACCAATTTCGTATCGATGTTGTTCGCATCCATCATGTTTGCACTCGTTATCGATACGAAAACCCATCCCTTCATATCGATGCAAAGAAGTCACAGTTATCTACTTTGTATCGGTCAAGTAGATGCATACTTCGTATCGATCAACCAGATGGTCGATACAAAACAGAAAATCTTCCATTGATACGAAATACTAGAGAAGATATAGACACGAATCATATATGATCGATACGAAGTCCACAAAAATGGCAACCTGTAACAACCCAGGGTTTCGTATCGATTAATATCGTCATTAGACGATTAAATCTGCTAGCTTATTGCTGTTGGAATTTTTAAATCGAGTTGAAAATTCTTTTAATAATTTTATAAAGGGTATGCGGGCTTTAAATGAAATTTAGCCCAAGTTTCTTTGTGGTGTTGTGATATTTATCAAGGCCGGTAACCGTTCCACTATCTCCATTCACTTTTAATTTACAAAGCCCTAAACCTAACAAACGAAAATGGCGGCTCGCTCGTTCGTTCCTCTTTAACAGAAGCTAGGGTTTTGGTAATTCGTGAGGCCGATTGCAATGCTCGATTTAACTTGATTCTCTTGTTCGAGTGGTTGATCGTCTCTTGAGACGCGTGCGGCTGCTTGACTGAGTTCGTCTTCGCTTCGAACAAGGTGAGTGATTTTTGTCACTCACATCTAATTCAAATTTTAGTGGATTCTGACTTGTTCAAATTTGTGATTCTTGTTGGTTGATTTCTTGATACTCATGGTATTTTGATTTCTGGTATTTTTGGTTCCGTGAATTTCTGGCTTGACTCTATTTGAAGTTGATTTCGTGACCACCATTGTGTTGAATTCTTTTGACGATATTAATTTCATTGACTTCGGTTATACCCTGTTATTTTCCTTGGTTGGCATCGGCTTGATATTGTTTGTGATTGTTTCCACTTTTACTGTCTAGTTGGAGTACTTCATGTTGTACCTGTTATGTGTTGTGATATTGAACTGCTTCATGCTTCACTGTTTTGTAAAAAAACCTAATATTCTCACTTACACTTAATCACTATGTTTTACTGTGCCTTGTACCTGATTGCTTGGTGGTCTATATACACGTGACTTGGTTATAAAGTTGAAACACTGTCATTGACACTTCTTCATTGATTTGATTATGCCAGCTTTATCTCTGGCTAGTTGAATTTTGACTAATGTTCGAAGTGTGGTATTGTGTTCTCATTGCTTTACTGTTTATATTTACACTTGATAGTCTCGACCACTTTGATTCTAGTTGGGAAATTGGCATCTTCTGTCAGCATTTTAATTTGATGCATTGTGATATTTGAGTCAGTTAGCACTTTTGTTTCATAAATGCTTGCTGCCTGGCCCTTGTTTCTATGTTGCCATACCCCTAGTACACTCATTCATTTAAGTTTGTACTTTGTTCACTTGATGGCTTCAAGCCTGAATTACTTTGTTCTTGTTTTAGGTATGCCACTGTTTTATGTACCTTGTACAGGTTGTGCTGTCCAGTTGAGTTCGGCACTTGAGTTGTCGTTGCTTGACTGTTTAGTTTCTTGGCTAATTGCTTGTTTCAACTGCAGTTTCACTGTGCAGTTTGTGTTGAGTCTATGACTTGATCTTTTGCAGTTTGTTGTAGTTTGATTTGGGTTGTAATTGCACCACTTTTGTCATGTTGAATGGAGTCACTGAAGCATCACCATTTGCGATCATACATAAATATATGTATGTTGTTGCACCATTGTTGTTTCACTGCTCCACTGGTTACCATTTACTTGAATTGTGTTTCACTATGCAGCGCTGTTTATTTGAAACCTTGTTGCATTTGGGTTGGTGGCTGCATTAAGTTGTTTTCATGTCTGATCTTGTGGTGGCTGCAGTTTTTGGTTGCAATTTGCCCTTGTATTCATTGGTGACTGCAGTTTCGTTTGTATGCAGTTTGCCCTTGTATTCATTGGTGACTGCAGTTTCGTTTGCATGAAGTTTGTCCTTGTTGGTTTGCATTGCATTCATGCAATTGGATTTGTTTTTCTAATTACACTTGAGTTGAATCCAGCTCGTAGCTCGGATTTGACCTTGTTTCGAAAGTTGTGACATTATTTTATTACACTTGAGTTGAATCCGGTATTTTGGGTTTGACCTTGTGTTTGATTGTGAATTTTCATTGTGCCTTCGTGTGCACATTGTTCATTTGATGGTTATTGGGTGGATGCTGTGCTTGCCGTTGCAGTTCCATCTGGTTCATTTTAATTTGAGTTGGTGCCATTTGCTTTTGATTCGTTGAACTTTTGTGTATTTAATCACTGTAGTGGCGAGGCAGTGCACGCGTGTGTGTACTACAGCCCTGCCAGAATTGACGTTTTAATTGATATTTCAATTGTTCGAATTGTTTCGTGTGTCTAATTCAATACTTTGAAATTGTATTTCAATTTGGTTTATTGGTCATTTTGTTGTTGTCTAATTATCTATTTGATAATTAGATTATGAGTTTCTAATTATTTACTTAATAATTAGATTTTTATCGTTAATTGTCGTTTAGGCAATCCTGTTGTTTCCTAAATTATCTTCATTGATAATCTTTTCATTTATCTTCTTTGATAGTTTGAATTTGCTGAGTTGTTGTTTAACACTGTCACGTGTTATATTTACCGTTATCTGCTTTCCTTGTTAAAGGATTGGATAGATGAGATTCTGTGACTGTCGTCTATTTGTTATTTAATTATTATTGCTTCTGTGCATTAATAACTAAGTTTGAATTAGACTGACCCATGTATTATTTTCTTTTGAATTTAATACTCGGGTCAGACCGAGTTATTACAGGTTGTAGATATCTTGCTATGTGTTGCTGCTTGAGCTATGAAGTCACTTTTTACCTTTTGGAGTAGTCGTTGTTATACTATAGGATGATATGTAGACATGTATATTATTGTCAATAATGTACTTGTATATGTAACTTCCAGTGTCGACGGTTGTAGTTGTATCATATGTATTGTGTCACATGTATTGTAACTGACTTCAGTTATATATATATATATATATATATATATATATATATATATATATATATATATATATATATGAGACTTTTTATTATCTGTGTTCCG
The DNA here is from genome assembly GCA_030765085.1 of Allium cepa. Lineage (NCBI taxonomy): Eukaryota > Viridiplantae > Streptophyta > Magnoliopsida > Asparagales > Amaryllidaceae > Allium > Allium cepa. The sequence goes on along the minus strand of CM060940.1, from coordinate 783,226,147 downwards.
CATTTAGCTTATCTGTGTTATTATTATATATATTGTCCTAAACTATTATGAACCATCGTAGTTTGTTTTATACTGGAATTGGGTATGTCGATGGGAGTAAATAAATAAGAGATAAAAAATAAAAATATATACTACTCTTATCGAGGTAACCAGTGCTAGCGTAAGGCCTAACTACGGATGACCGCTCCTATCCAGCCTTATTCTTCGTAATAACAGACAGTATTTATTTTAATACTCTTTGTTATTGTGAGCACAGAGGTGGGGCGTCACAGTTGGTATCAGAGCGAGGGGTTTATGGACATAATATAAAACATAACTTAGATGGAACATGTATTACAACTATTTGCCGATGTTTTTAATTGTGCTTTGAGCCAAAACTAAAGTTTTGAAATTATGATGAAAATTTTAAATATCTTTATTTAAAAATAAAAATGAAAATAAAATTAAATTTCATTGTGTTGTTACATAGATGTGTTTATTTTTGTTTTCTTTGAAAATTTCGAATCCGATTGAGGATCCGAAGCGATTGCAGTTATGTGATTTTGTTGAGATTTTTGCTGTTTTAAATTATCTTCTTTCAAGATATATTCGAGTGATTTTTTTGTTCATTTTGTAGTATACGTGCAAATTTGAGTTGCACGTTGCTGCATTAATTTTACGTTGAACCGTTGTTTGGTTTTAAACGTATTCTGTTGCCGTTATTTTATAACGAGATTTTTACACCGGTGCTAAATTTTTGAAGCACGATGTTTTGTTGGCATTTTTAATGAATGAAAATTCACTGGTATTATATTTTGATGCAAATTATTTTGATGAGATTTTGACGTATAAGAATAACTGTCGCTTTGACTTCAGTAACCGTCAAATTTAAAGTGAATTTTCAAGCGGTTATCCCGCAATGTTGATTTTGAGATCCGTTTTTACGGTGTTTTACGAAGTGCAATTTACTTATCGAAATTGCTATAGATGTTGATGTTTTGAGCTTGGTTTTTTAAATCGTTTTACAATAAAATTGTTTTCCAAAATTTCTACAGTTTGCGCTTTCAAAAGAATGAGGAAGCGATTTAAACACTTCAGCAAAATTGAGGAATATGAACCCTCACTTTTACTGATTCACTTAATTCCAGACTTGTCCGTTTGAGAACGTAAAATGTTATTTATTCAAAATACACAATTTTGCACTTTCAAGGAAATGATGAAGAGAATTAAACGGTTTAGTAAAACTCGTGGTTATGGGACATGTGTGTTGAGTCACAAGTTTTATGAAGTTTTTGATCTATGACAAAGAAATAAAGGCGTTCGACAAAACAAGGTCATTAGAGCTATATATGGTACTCTAGATTATAGGTTGATTATTTGTTGTTGTAATAGTAATAAATTTGTTAAAATCTATCCTCAAATAATCATGCATATCAAGGAAATCAATATATATACAAATAAATTATAGTTGCATATAGTTGCACAATTCATTGTGCAATTTTACAGGGACCGGTCGACCGGTCATTATAGGTGCGGTCGACCGTTCCTGTGTAAATTGCACAGTGAACGTGCACACATGCACATAACGTATATATATTTTGAATTCCTGTCTACTGGTCACTTTTTAGCCTGTCGACCGTTTTTGAACAGAAAGCAATTTTTTCAAAAGACACTTCTCTTCTCCAAAGGTTGCATCTCTTAATCTTTCACCAAAGATCATATCTCTTAATGGCAAAGAGTTACAACCATTCTTGTCTATATAAACTAATCCAATTCGTTGATTAAGAACAATGATTTCATATATTCTTTTAATCTAATCTCTGATCTCAATTCTGTATTATAAAAGCTCTAAATTATTTATTGAATCTTTGAAACTATTTCATATCCTTTGATTCAATAATATACTTTCCTTAATCTTTTCAAAACATCATATCACATACTTTGAGGATAAGATTATAGGAAGGGTGTACTGCTAGTGACAAATCCGTGTTTTCAAGAACACAAGTTGTCAACAACAATTGTATTTGTTCTTTTGTTGAAGTCCTCTGTGTTGTAAGAGGCAAGTGTTGAAGTCCTCAGTATATTAGAGGCGTGAAATCCCGTTCGGTTGTTCGGGTGTTGTAAACCTGTTCCTCCGGGTGAAGCGAGGTAGTTAATAGTGAAAATCCAGATAGGAGTCTGGGACTGGACGTAGGACGGTGCTCCGAACCAGTATAAAAATCTCTGGTGTGATTTTTCTATTTTCTATTTACAATGCTATTATCATCTATTTCCGCATTTGTATTGTAATCCATATTACACGATCCGTGTATACTATATTAGCACATATAATTGTATACACACCGCACTTTCATTTGGTATCAGAGCACGGTCATCATATAACCGTAACACAGTTATTTGATATATTCTTGTAATATGGCAAATAACGCAAGTACTAGCACTCAAAACACCACTTACACAGAAGGTCAATCGACACAAAGACCTCCATTTTTCAATGGTCTTAACTATAGTTATTGGGCAACACGTATGTCATTCTTTATGCAATCAAGTAGCTATGATGCTTGGAATGCTACTCAAAGAGAAATAGTGAATCCAACAACTGATTATTCAGAATGGACTGTGGCTGAGAAAACGGCAGCAGCCGTAAATGCAAGAGCAATAAATATGTTGTTCTGTGCATTAGACCAAAATGAATATAACCGTGTTAGTATCTGCACTACTGCATATCAAATTTGGCAAACGCTAAAAATCACTCATGAAGGTACTAACAAGGTTAAACAAGCCAAAATAGCCATGCTGAAAAGTCAATTTCAAAATTTCAAAATGAAACCAAATGAAACAATCAATGACATGTATTCACGGTTTCAAACTATTCACCATGCACTTATTGGGTTAGGACAAAAGTATTCTGATTTTGATGTTGTTTCAACAGTCCTACATTCTCTGACTAATGAATGGGAAGGAAAAGTATTAGCAATTGAAGAAGCTAATGACCTTTCCGTCATGAAGCCAGATGAATTGATAGGAAATTTAATGTCCTATGAAGCAAATTTGCAGGCTAGAAAAGAACAGAAAGAAGAAAAGAAAAATGTAGCATTTCATGTTGAGAAAGATGAAAATGAATCAGATTCTGAAGATGAAGATTTGGCGTTCATTGCTAAAGGTTTCAAAAAATTCCTAAAATTTCGAAAAGCCAGTCGCTACAATAAAAGGAAACCTGGATCAAATAAACCATCTTCATCTGCTATAGAATGTTTCAACTGCCATAAAAAGGGACACATGCAGAAGGATTGTCCAGAACAAAAGAAGAAGTCAGAAAATGACAAATTCAAATATAAGAAGGACAAATCAAAGAAACGAGCCTTCTCAGTAACATGGGATGATTCAGAGTCATCTTCATCAGAAAGTGAAAGTGATTCGGAGAATGAACAAGCTAATGTTTGTTTTATGGCAACAGAAGATGAGGTACAAATTCCTACATTTGATGAATTACTTGATATTAATGCTGAATTGATAGTCAAATATAAAGACATAAAACGTCAATTAAAAGTAGTCAAAGCAGATTTAAGTAGAGCAGAGTTTGAACGAGATATGTTAAAAGATGAGAAGAAAATATTAGAAGAAGAACTTGAAAATATTCAAGAATCATCATCTAATGTTGACTCTCAAATATCTCTTTTGAGTCAAGAAATAGAAGCTCAAAAAGAGAAAAATAATGCTCTCACTACTGAAAATCATGAACTTAAAGCAAAAGTCAAAATTCTAGACCTAGAAAAAGCTAGTTTACAAACAAAGTTTGATGACATTACTCAAAATGTTTCTAACTTTAACAAAGGTCGAGAAAATTTGACTAAAATCATTGAAAGTTCACAATCTATTTCAGATAAACAAGGTTTGGGATATAACAAACATGAAACTAAGAAACATCTTAGAAATAAAAGGAAGAAGTACAAAAAACTGAAGCTAAGAAAAATCTTAGTTTATTATATTTCAAACCAAAACCAGTTGTGAAATTTCAAAAGAGAAATGTCAAGACTATCAAAATATGGGTTCCTAAAACAAATAATAATTTGATTAGGAACAAATACATTCAGCAATTCATGAATAATGTACATTTTAATAACAATTATATATATAAAGGGGATACCGGACCCAAATGGGTTTGGACTCCTAAGACCTAACTCTTAGGACCCTATAAAAAGTGGGTACCATGAACTTAATTCTATTTTTTGCAGGTCCCACTGAAGAAAAGTGGAAAGTGGATATTGGACAGTGGTTGCTCAAAGCATATGACGGGAGACAAGAGCTTATTAACAAATATTAAATACTCAGATGGTGGCTCAGTCACTTTTGGAGACAATTCAAAAGGTTATATCATCGGCAAAGGCGATGTGAGCAATTGCGGATAAGAATTCAAAGGAAGAGATCACATACTCAGGGGGAGATTCAGATTTGCAGATATATATATTGTCATCAATCAAAAAGGGGGAGAATGTTGAGTCACAAGTTTTATGAAGTTTTTGATCTATGACAAAGAAATAAAGGCGTTCGACAAAACAAGGTCATTAGAGCTATATATGGTACTCTAGATTATAGGTTGATTATTTGTTGTTGTAATAGTAATAAATTTGTTAAAATCTATCCTCAAATAATCATGCATATCAAGGAAATCAATATATATACAAATAAATTATAGTTGCATATAGTTGCACAATTCATTGTGCAATTTTACAGGGACCGGTCGACCGGTCATTATAGGTGCGGTCGACCGTTCCTGTGTAAATTGCACAGTGAACGTGCACACATGCACATAACGTATATATATTTTGAATTCCTGTCTACTGGTCACTTTTTAGCCTGTCGACCGTTTTTGAACAGAAAGCAATTTTTTCAAAAGACACTTCTCTTCTCCAAAAGTTGCATCTCTTAATCTTTCACCAAAGATCATATCTCTTAATGGCAAAGAGTTACAACCATTCTTGTCTATATAAACTAATCCAATTCGTTGATTAAGAACAACGATTTCATATATTCTTTTAACAGGAAATTATTGTCAAGGACAAAATTTCACAGTTTTTTAGCCTCAGGGACAGACCTTTAATATTTTATCCTGAAGGACAACTTTCTGTATGTATCAGTTTTTAGTTATTGATAGCGGTTTTTAGGTATCAGTTTGTAGTTATCGGTAGCAGTTTTTAGGTATCATTTTTTAGCTTGGTATCAGTTTTGTTGTCCTTATGAATAATTTTGGAAAATGTTTGTCCTTTTGAATAATTTTTAGAAAAATGTTTGTCTTTGTGGTAAAAATATTGAGGTCGTGTCCTTGAGGCAAAAAAAATAGAAATTTTTGTCCTTTAAATTAATTCCCCCTTCTTTTAATCTAATCTCTGATCTCAATTCTGTATTATAAAAGCTCTAAATTATTTATTGAATCTTTGAAACTATTTCATATCCTTTGATTCAATAATATACTTTCCTTAATCTTTTCAAAACATCATATCACATACTTTGAGGATAAGATTATAGGAAGGGTGTACTGCTAGTGACAAATCCGTGTTTTCAAGAACACAAGTTGTCAACAACAATTGTATTTGTTCTTTTGTTGAAGTCCTCTGTGTTGTAAGAGGCAAGTGTTGAAGTCCTCAGTATATTAGAGGCGTGAAATCCCATTCGGTTGTTCGGGTGTTGTAAACCTGTTCCTCCGGGTGAAGCGAGGTAGTTAATAGTGAAAATCCAGATAGGAGTCTGGGACTGGACGTAGGACGGTGCTCCGAACCAGTATAAAAATCTCTGGTGTGATTTTTCTATTTTCTATTTACAATGCTATTATCATCTATTTCCGCATTTGTATTGTAATCCATATTACACGATCCGTGTATACTATATTAGCACATATAATTGTATACACACCGCACTTTCAATGTGCGTTTGCTATTTTGGTTAATTCTGGACTCGTTAATTGAAATATTTGCCGTTTTGATGATTTTGCTGATTTTTGTGTGCTTTCGAGCCACTATGATGGACCTTGGGTCATATGTTGGACCTTCGGGTCATATGATGGACCTTTGGGTGAATGCCAGTACCAGACCTTCGGGTCATATGTTGGACCTTCAGGTCATTTGTTGGGCGCCAAAATTATGATGACGGTACTTGGTAGGCTTCGGCCATATGTTGTTGCACGTGCGGCATAGCTTAGACTCTCCATATGATGGGATCGATCCAACCTTTTATGTTGATTTTCTAGACTATCTTAATTGATTTCTAGATATTTGTTGTTTCTAATTATATGCAGATAATTAGATATTTGCTGTTATGAGTTCTAATTATCTTTGTTGATAATTAGATATTTATTGTTTCTGATTATCGTTTTTGATAATTGGATATTTGTTATTTCTGATTATCGTTTGTAATAATCGGATATTTGTTGTTTCTGATTATCGTTTTTGATAATCGGATATTTGTTGATTGCAAATTTCTGATTATCGTTTTTGATAATTAGATATTTGTTGATTTGAGATTTCTGATTATCATTTTTGATAATTAGATATTTGTTGATTTGAGATTTTTGATTATCATTTTTGATAATTGGATATTCGTTGATTTGAGATTTTTGGTTATCATTTTTTATAATTGGATATTCGTTGATTTCTGATTATCATTTGTGATAATTAGATATTTGCTGATTTGAGATTTCTGACGTTTGTGATAATTAGATATTTGTTGATTTGAGATTTCTGATTATCGTTTTTGATAATTGGATATTTGTTGATTTGAGATTTCTGATTACCGTTTTTGATAATTAGATATATGTTGATTTGAGATTTCTGATTATTTTTGATAATTGGATATTCGTTGATTTGAGAATTCTAATTATCATTTGTGATAATTAGATATTTGTTGATTTGAGATTTCTGATTATCGTTTTTGATAATTAGATATTTGATGATTTCTGATTATCGTTTGTGATAATTAGATATTTGTTGATTTGAGATTTCTGATTATCGTTTTTGATAATTGGATATTCGTTGATTTGAGATTTCTGATTACCGTTTTTGATAACTAGATATTTGATGATTTCTGATTATCGTTTGTGATAATTAGATATTTGTTGATTTGAGATTTCTGATTATCGTTTTTGATAATTAGATATTTGTTGATTTGAGATTTCTGATTATCGTTTTTGACAATTAGATATTTGTTGATTTGAGATTTCTGATTATCGTTTTTGGTAATCGGATATTCATTGATTTGAGAATTCTGATTATCGTTTGTGATAATTAGATATTTTTTTGATTTGAGATTTCTGATTATCGTTTTTGATATTTAGATATTTGATGATTTCTGATTATCGTTTTTGATAATTCGATATTCTTGAGATTTCTGATTATCGTTTGTGATAATTAGATATTTGTTGATTTGAGATTTCTGATTATCGTTTTTGATAATTAGATACTTGATGATTTCTGATTATCGTTTGTGATAATTAGATATTTGTTGATTTGAGATTTCTGATTGTCGTTTTTGATAATTGGATATTCGTTGGTTTGAGATTTCTGATTATCGTTTTGATAATTAGATATTTGATGATTTCTGATTATCGTTTGTGATAATTGGATATTTGTTGATTTGAGATTTCTGATTACCGTTTTTGATAATTGGATATTTGTTGATTTGAGATTTCTGATTACCGTTTTTGATAATTGGATATTTGTTGATTTGAGATTTCTGATTACCGTTTTTGATAATTGGATATTCGTTGATTTGAGATTTCTGACTATCGTTTGCGATAATTGGATATTCGTTGATTTGAGATTTCTGATTATCGTTTTTGATAATTAGATATTTGATGATTTTTGATTATCGTTTGTGATAATTAGATATTTGTTGATTTGAGATTTCTTGTAGGATCTAGATTAACCCTAGAGGGGGGGTGAATAGGGTTATAGCAAATTTTCTCGATTTAAACACAGAAACAAACTGCAGAAATAAATATGCTGAAAAGTAAATCACACGCAAAATTTACCCAGCTTTGGCAACCCCTACCTACTGCTGCATTCCCAGATTTCTATTAGAATTAAACAGTATCCCGCTTACAAACACTCTACTAGACTCGCAAACCTTTGCTCCCGCTCACAAACACTCTACTAGACTCGCACCCCCTGCTCCGCCTATAGAGTTTCGTTTACTCGCAAACTCTGCTCCCGCCTATAGAGTTTTGCAAACTCGCACACCCTGCTCACTGAACTAATTCTAACTAGACAATCTGACACTACCTACAACCTAGGTGGTGATTTACAAATTCTTTGACTTGAAAAGTAAAAACAACCATTAACAAAAAAAAAATTAAACCCAAAACCCTTATTTTTAAAACTAAGCCCTAATTAAAATTATTAGAGCTGGCCCAAAACAAATGCGTCCCCCTTCTTCCCTTTTTATTTTTATCGGTCTGGTTACTTGAATAATGGCGGCTCTCTTCTCTTCTTTGCAAATCAGGGCTTCGTTCCCTTTGTTCCAAATTAGGGTTGTAAATTAGAAGGCGCCGCTTGAATTCCTCGATCGAATAAAGATTATCGTGCTTCCTTGACTGATTTGAGACCTCGTTGCTCACCGCGGCTGCTTCGTTGATCGAATTCCTTCCTTGCTTCGGTATGTAATTATATGCTTTTCCTTTTACTGGTTTTATGCTTGCTTGAATTCGATTTTCTTCTCTATGCCGATGATGACAATTGGTGTTTGGTATTTATATGAATTCGAATCACTTGTTTTCGTTCGTATCAATTTGATACTTTCCCAATTTGTCCTTTCCTGATATATTTACTACTTGATGCTCACGGCATTAACTTGAGAACGTTCGATTTTCTCTTGATTGTTACGGCAGAAACTTTCCCTTTTATTTGTTTTGACTTTTTCAAAGATACGAATTTGAACTTTTGACTTGGTCATCTGATTTTGTCCACTCTGACTTCGGTTTTACTGTGAATTACGGCTTTAGTTGATTTTCTGCATTGTTAATCTTTCGACTTTCACTGTTTACATCACCGGACTTTGGCATCCTTTCATGATTTCGACTTCACTGTTGCACTTGAGTTTGTAGCTTGCCACTGACTTGTTTGTTGCATTGCTGTTATTGCATTCACTTCATGTTTGCATGAGCTCTGGTCATTTGCACTTGCAGTTGGTCACTTGATTCAGTTGTGTTGGAACTGGATTAGTGCAGTGTACATTCTAGCTTGTAACTGTGTCATAGTGATGCATTCTTGAATCTTGGATATTGAACAGTATCATGTATTTGTAGTTTGCATCTTGGGTTGTACTGTCTTGAGCTCGAGTATTTGCTGTGTTTATTTACTTGGTTGTGTACTTAGGCTTTTATCATTGAAACTGTACTGATGCATTTTACCAGTTGGTCGACTATCTCCTTGAGTTGCATTGCTTCATGTTGTATTCATCCCTGCAGTATAACCTGTTGCACTTTTTGATGGTTCATTGGTGCAACTGTACTTGGTCATTGTAGTATGTTGTCACTGTATTGGTTCGAGTCAGTTTCAATGTTTCATTGTGAAGTTCAAGTTGCATGTATGCTGTTCATTGCTTGGTCTCTGAGTCTTGTACATGCATTGTCCTTCTGGAGCTTGTATAATTTGAACCTGGTTTGGATTTTTGCATCGAGCATGCTTCTGGTTTGAGTGTGCTTGCATCTTTGTTAGTTTAGTCGTGCACTTGGTCTCTTCACTGTGTTGCACATTTGTGGTATTGCTTCATGGCCAGTGGAGTTCTTATTCAAATCTGTTGTGTAACTTTTGCAGTTTGGTCTTGCATTTGATGTTGTTTATATCTTCATGTTCATGTATGTCTTCCCATTCACTGTTGTTGCACATGTCTACTGTGTTCATTTGCTTTGACTTCTCTTTGGTCATGGCTGATCTGTTGTTCAGTTTGCATCATGCTGTGTTGTGACCTTTCTTTCTCTGGCACACTTGTGTACCTGTTCAGGTCCACAGTTGCTTCATACTGCTACTTGGTCTGACTTGTATCACTTGAACTTGTTGTTGTCAGTTTTCATTTGTAGTTGTATTCCCTTCATGTTTGCATACTGTACTTCATTTGCCACTGTTTGGTTGATGTGCATGTGCTGTGATGTTTGTTGTTTGGACATTTGCTTGTGTGATCTTGACTATTGTCTGCACTGTCCACTTGTGTATTTTCTCGAGTTTCACACTTTGATTTACTTGAACCTTTGGTTGGTCACTGTTGCATTACTGTATCTTGTGGCGGTTGCTATGCCTTTGTGCATACTGTACTACTCTGGTCTTTCATAGTTCCATGTTGCTGTTGTGTTGAACCCAATTTTAAAACCTCGGGTTTGACCTTGTGCTGATGACGAGATTTCATTTATATTGCACCTGATTTGAACCTGTCTTTATGTTTGGGTTTGACCTGTGCTCTCATGTCCCTGTAGCGTTATCAAGTGTATATTGATGTGCACGGCCTTGTGGCATGTACAGTGATACACTGTGCATGTCACACTGTTCGTGTGTGATGAATTCAAGTGTGAATGATGACGAACAACCCAAATAACTGAGGCAAATTATATTTTCAAAAGTCACGTTTCATTTTATATTGCAAAAATATTTATTTTTCAATTTTACTGCATTAGTGGATATTTTTGCAGATTGCTCAGATGCTGGATTCAAACTGGAATGCAGTTGAAGACAAAATACAAGTGTGAGTGATATGTAGTGAGGAAATTATGTAAACTGAATTGTGATGTAATCAAAAATGTATATGTATAGTGAGAGCTTGAATTTGTACTGTTCAAGATTTTAATAAATATTTGTTTGAATAAAATTTCTATTTGAATTCAAAATCTGTGTAACTTGTTCTGTTTGAATTCAAATTCAAATTCTGTGTAATTTATTTTATTCAACAAATATTTATTTAATCTATGAAAAACAAAATAGTACATTACCAAATACATTTAAATGAATATATATATGTTTATTATTATCAAACAAAAACATATAAGCGCATATTCATACATTTCTGATTGTCGTTTTTGATAATGGGTATTCGTTGATTTGAGATTTCTGATTATCGTTTTTGATAAATGGATAGTTGTTGTTTTATGATTATCTATTTGATAATTAGATTTTGTTGAGAATTTGTGAATTTCTTTTATGAAGTTAAAAGATTTCTTTGGGATTTGTGTTCTTGGCCTTTATTTTTCTAGCTTAACTAGTTTATGTTAGAAAAATAATTATTATCGACGACTTTATTCATGAAAATTGCAGGAACGCAATTTTTATAAGGAGGGAAGTCTATAACAACCCGGGGTTTCGTATCGATTAGTATCGTCATTAGACGATTAAATCTGCTAGCTTATTGCTGTTGGAATTTTTAAATCGAGTTGAAAATTCTTTTAATAATTTGATAAAAGGTATGCGGGCTTTAAATGAAATTTAGCCCACGTTTCTTTGTGGTGTAGTGATATTTATCAAGGTCGATAACCGTCTATCTCCATTCACTTTTCATTTACAAAGCCCTAAACCTAACGAACGAAAATGGCGGCTCGCTCGTTCGTTCCTCTTTAACAGAAGCTAGTGTTTCGGTAATTCGTGAGGCCGATTGCAATGCTCGATTTAACTTGGTTCTCTTGCTCGAGTGGTTGATCGTCTCTTGAGACACGTGCGGCTGCTTGACTGAGTTCGTCTTCGCTTCGAACAAGGTGAGCGATTTTTGTCACTCACATCTAATTCAAATTTTAGTGAATTCTGACTTGTTCAAATTGTGATTCTTGTTGCTTGATTTCTTGATACTCATGGTATTTTGATTTCTGGTATTTTTGGTTCCGTGAATTTCTGGCTTGACTCTATTTGAAGTTGATTTCGTGACCACCATTGTGTTGAATTCTTTTGACGATATTAATTTCGTTGACTTCGGTTATACCCTGTTATTTTCCCTGGTTGGCATCGGCTTGATATTGTTTGTGATTGTTTCCACTTTTACTGTCTAGTTGGAGTACTTCATGTTTTACATGTTATGTGTTGTGATATTGAACCGCTTCATGCTTCACTGTTTTGTAAAAAACCTGATACTCTCACTTACACTTAGTCACTGTGTTTTACTGTGCCTTGTACCTGATTGCTTGGTGGTCTAGATACACGTGACTTTGTTATAAAGTTGAAACACTGCCATTGACACTTCTTTATTGATTTGATTATGCCAGCTTTATCTTTGGCTAGTTGAATTTTGGCTGATGTTTGAAGTGTGGTATTGTGTTCTCGTTGCTTTACTGTTTATATTTACACTTGATAGTCTCGGCCACTTTGATTCTAATTGGGAAATTGGCATCTTCTGTCAGCATTCTAATTTGATGCATTGTTATATTTGAGCTAGTTAGCACTTTTGTTTCATAAATGCTTGCTGCCTGGCCCTTGTTTCTATGTTGCCATACCCCTAGTACACTCACTCATTTGTGTTTGTACTTTGTTCACTTGATGGGTTCTTGTTTTGGGTATGCTACTGTTTTATATACCTTGTACAGGTTGTGCTGTCCAGTTGAGTTCGGCACTTGAGTTGTCGTTGCTTGACTGTTTAGTATCTTGGCTAATTGCTTGTTTCAACTGCAGTTTCACTGTGCAGTTGTGTTGAGTCTATGACTTGACCTTTTGCAGTTTGTTGTAGTTTGATTTGGGTTGTAATTGCACCACTTTTTTCATGTTGAATGGAGTCACTGAAGCATCACCATCTGCGATCATGCATAAATATATGTATGTTGTTGCACCATTGTTGTTTCACTGCTCCACTGGTTACCATTTACTTGAATTGTGTTTCACTATGCAGCCCTGTTCATTTGAAACCTTGTTGCATTTGGGTTGGTGGATGCATTAAGTTGTTTTCATGTGTGATCTTGTGGTGGCTGCAGTTTTTGGTTGCAGTTTTCCCTTGTATTCATTGGTGACTGCAGTTTCGTTTGTATGCAGTTTGCCCTTTTATTCATTGGTGACTGCAGTTTCGTTTGTATGAAGTTTGTCCTTGTTGGATTGCATTGCATTAATGCAAAGATTTGTTTTTCTAATTACACTTGAGTTGAATCCAGCTCGTAGCTCGGATTTGACCTTGTTCTGAAAGTTGTGACATTATTTTATTACACTTGAGTTGAATCCGGTATTTTGGGTTTGACCTTGTGTTTGATTGTGAATTTTCATTGTGTCTTTGTGTGCACTTTGTTAATTTGATGGTTATTGGGTAGATGTTGTGCTTGCCGTTGCAGTTCCATCTGGTTCGTTTTAATTTGAGTTGGTGTCATTTGCTTTTGATTCATTGAGCTTTTGTGTATTTAATCACTGTAGTGGCGAGGTAGTGCACGCGTGCGTGTACTGCAGCCCTACCAGAATTGACGTTTTAATTGATATTTCAATTGTTCGAATTGTTTCGTGTGTCCAATTCAATACTTTGAAATTGTATTTCGATTTGGTTTGATTGGTCATTTTGTTGTTGTCTAATTATCTATTTGATAATTAGACTATGAGTTTCTAATTATTTACTTAATAATTAGATTTTTGTCGTTAATTGCTGTTTAGGCAATCCTGTCGTTTCCTATATCTTCATTGATAATCTTTTCATTTATCTTCTTTGATAGTTTGAATTTGCTGAGTTGTTGTTTAACACTATTACGTGTTATATTTACCGTTATCCGATTTCCTTGTTAAGGATTGGATAGACGAGATTCTGTGACTGTCGTCTATTTGTTATTTAATTATTATTGCTTCTGTGCATTAATAACTGAGTTTGAATTAGACTGGCCCGTGTATTATTTTCTTTTGAATTTAATACTCGGGTCAGACCGAGTTATTACAGGTTGTAGATATCTTGCTATGGGTTGCTGCTTGAGCTATGAAGTCACTTTTTACCTTTTGGAGTAGTCGTTGTCATAGTATAGGATGACATGTAGTCATGAATATTATTGTCAATAATGTACTTGTATATGTAACTTGCAGTGTCGACAGTTGTAGTTGTATCATACGTATTGTATCATATGTATTGTAACTGACTTCAGTTATAATATATTATATATATATATATATATATATATATATATATATATATATGAGACTTTTTATTATCTGTGTTCCGCATTTAGCTTATCTGTGTTATTATTATATATATTGTCCTAAACTATTATGAACCATCGTAGTTCGTTTTATACTGGAATTGGGTATGTCGATGTGAGTAAATAAATAAGAGATGCAAAACGAAAATATATATCACTCCTATCGAGGTAACAGTACTAGTGTAAGGTCTAACTACGGATGGCCGCTCCTATCCAGCCTTATTCTTCGTAATAACAGACAGTATTTCTTTTAATACTCTTTGTTATTGTGAGCATAGAGGTGGAGCGTCACACAACCCATGATCAATACGAAGAGACCGATTGTGATCGATACGAAGAGCATAGCACCCGATGGATACAAAGGAGGGAGCGGTCAACACGGCATAAAAGACGGATCCACCCTAATCTACCGCTCCATGACACCATAGGCCGATCGACACGAAATAGATCAATGCGAGATAGATCAATACGAAGGCGACGTAGGAATGTAAAACTTGCATCGATCATATCTCACAATCTACAAGTCCAAATGCTACAAAATTTTCACAGCAGCTTACGTACAACCTAAAGAATGTTCCTGCTCAATTTCGACTCGATTGGATAAAATCTTAATCGATACGAAATTCGTTCGTATCGATCACGGGCCGAGTACAGATGACATGGGATCAATCGTGTGGACCCGCCACGTGAGAGAAGGGTCTTTCGAGATCTGAGCGAGATACTTGCAGCCTACGCCTATAAATAGCAGCATAGGACCTACAGAAAAGAGACATTTCTGGCTCTCCTATATCCAAACTCTGTCGGAATCATCACCACACTTCAATTGTACTGTCATAATCAGTTGTAACTCATTGTAATCAGCGAACAAAAAATCAATAAAGCGACAACCCTTCAAAATGGACGTAGGCTACAACGCCGAACCACTACAAATCGTGTGTTTCTACTGCTTTTCTTTGACATTTTGAGCATTCTTCATATTTGTGTTCTCTGCATACTTGCTATCTGAAATCTGTGATTGTGAACTGATGCTTTTATCGACAATTGGGTATTTGTAACCAATTTTGAAGCAGATATATAGCATATGAAAGACATCGCTTTTTATGAAAATAATCAAAATGATAGTAAATTCGAACAGAGAGTGATAGCATCAAAGTTACTAACCCAACGGCCGGCAAAGAATAAATTCAAACAAACATCAACTTATAAATTACCAATATCTCACAAAAGAATAAACAAACCGAGTCAGTTGAACAGTGCCAATAATTGGACGTAGGCAAACAGTGTATTCAGCCCCAGAAACAATATATCATATCCACTATCATCATATAAGAATCTTGGTGCAAAATTCTTCAGCCTTTTAATAAAGGTATATATATTTCAACAGAAGAAAATGTTCTAAAACATTCTCTGTTTACAGGCCAAGCCTTCCAGAAATGGACTTGGGTATAAGACTGCTTCCATTTGACGACTTCTCCAACCTGCATATACAAGTTCCAAATCCTTGGTCATAGAGTTTATAATTCATAGTAGTTAATAATTCAAAATTCGCTTTATTCCATGTACGGTAATAATGTATATGTATAACTTGAGTATCAAGAGAGAAAGCACCTTGCTATCTCGTCAACGACCTTCATTACTTCTTCTGAACTAGTTTCTAGAACCTGACCACCAAAGATAATCTCATCTAAGATGTTGTGCATCTGTACAAACCCAACTTTGAATTAGAGTGGCTACAACAACAAAAATAGCATATAACTGTTTTTTATCTAAAGATAGAGCTATGCACATGTGACATCAGTACAAAGTTCAAAATTTATGTTTCCATTTCCTTTTTTTGTTTGTTAGAAATTTTGGAAGTTCCAATCAATTTCAAAAATTCCAAATATTTCAATTACATTTTCGGATTTCGGATTTATGTACATTTGTCTAAATAAATACACATTAGTAGATAGTTCAAACTAAAAGATGTATTATACTTAGACAAGTTGATACATTTACTGAGTTTTATGGTTTGTTTTCATGCTTTTATTTTTCTTTTGAATTACTGAGAGAACCAAGCTTTGCTTCTAACTCCAGGAAAGTATGTCTGCTTCCAGGGTTTTCAGTTTTGAGGTTTTGAACTCATGACCTTTGGTCAATGCGGACCATCAACCAATTGTGCCAACACCGCTGGCTTGTTTTCATGTTATTCTTATGTATTTGGTTTGAACTGAAAAATATATTTATATTTTTTCTAAAACTATTTGGTCATCTGAGCATTTATTGTATTATATTGTTTGATTTGCTGATTCTGTTATTTTATAAGTTTACTGTTTTTTCTTCCGCATTCTTATATCTTTTTCGTTTAGCACTTGAGGAGATGAATTGAAATTTAGTCTAGATTCGAACAGTACAAAATTCCAACATTTCAACCGGAATTTCGGACCATGGTACAACAAACACAACCTTGAATATTTACACCATCATGACCTAAATTCTTTCACTTCACAAAATTAAATTATACACAAATCAATTAATAATACATTTCAAACTGAATCCAAACCTTGTATAAATATTCTCATACTATTTCAGATCATTTCCTCAACATTTGAGTTTGTTTTGACAATTCTAATTTGTTCAAAAACAATATTTCAAGTTTATGGTTAAATTCAAGGGCTAATATTGTTAAGGTGTGGCTCGCATTGTATACGAGTGGGTGCGTAGATTAGATTATGATTAGTCCCACATCGTAAAATATTCTAAAAGAGATGAGCATGTATATGAGATTGGTAGCATGTAACAACAAGAGATTCCTTTTGTTACAAATAAATGTTGTCATGAAAATATATGTCCTCTAGGGGATGTAGTGATATCCAATACGGTGGCACCAAAGAGCTTCGTTCAGTGGTCTTGCCTCTTCTACACTAAATGAAGTGCGTGCATAGCGGAAGATGCGAGGGGGTGTCGAAAATTTCAACAAATATGGATTTAAATTTTCCGAATATGCTAGGAATTTAAATATGGTCCCTGCTTTTGCAAAAATGGTCTTCTATGTTATTAAGAACACACCTACAAAGCTTTGTTTCATTTCGAATTGTATAGCTTTAAAACATAATTAACTTGTTGCATAGGAATGTAGCAAGAGTTATTTACGGTGTGCGCATTAATCCATAAAACAATGGCACATGGCATGATGGATGGCGCATGCCTTTCTTATGTATGAGCATTTATTAAAATAAATTATTGTACTACACAAACTAATATAACAAGACTAACATAATTTTTGTTGCATTGTTTTGATAAATTTCACCTTTACGGAGATTGATGCGATACGTGAAAAGAGAACTACAATGGAAAGCATACATACGGCGAAACGCAATGCATTAAGGGCGCACTTAACCAAAACGCTTAGTTGGAACATGGAACGTTTTCGAAAAAAACACACTTCACATAGAGTAATAATCTAACTGAAAATATATGAACATATAATAGAAAACATTCTAGTAGAAACATACCATTAAATTCATTCTCAACTAGTTATAAGTTATAACTATTAATTAGTTATGACTTTATAACAATCAAAACCAGACGAAATTATAAAACGGTCAATTATTCTACTACGTTTTTTTTAAGTAGTTTAAGCAGTCGAAAACTATAATAAAGTTACACAACAAAATTACATTATCTTTTTTATAGTGTATAAATTTGTCAAAATGAACCTATTGGAGCGTTGTAGTTAATGTTTCAAAATGTTGAATTAAATAATTTAGAAGGTCAGACCTAATGCTTCGGACATCAAAATCACTGTTCCAAATCATATGTGCTTAGAGTTTCAAAATGCTAGTGTATTGCATCTTGGAACACACGTGCTAAACGTAATATGATAGCCAAAGTATAAATCATGGTAACATTGGTGTGTATGATGTGTGTAGGGTGTTTAATGCAGTTTTTTGAAGTTCATGTCACAATATTGTTACGTACAAACAGGTTCACAAGTGTCAAAACTTCAATAGATTCAAGTTGGAGGATTATCCTAGCTATCGCAGAAGTATATTGTTTATCCTTAAAACAGTCAAGATTATTAACCCCTTATAAAAGTAAGAACAGAAGCGATTCAATGAAAAAAAATGATGTGATAGAAAAGAGAAAGGGAAAGGTACTTGACAAAAACAATAATATATAACATATCAACAGAGGAACAAGTATAAGGAAAAAAAAAAAACTTCATTTGGTCAATCACAAAGGATGGGATTAATTAATTGGTACAAGTGCATAAATTACATGATGAGACTGAGTTTGAAGTCCCCAAAATTCCAGAGTTAAACGATGCAGGAGAAAACAATTTTAGAAAGAAAAAACTATTTCTTTATTTTTTAAGCAAGTTTTTTATGTACTCCATTTTATTCACTGTAGCTGTACATTGTGGACATATGAAAATGTTTGAAATGATGCATGTCATGTTACTTACAAATATTAGCAGTTAATTTACATGCATTAAAGATCGTTTACACTAAACAAAGTACTAAATCTCTGATTGATTGACAACACTCCACAATTTATGAATTAAATGTTCAAAACCAATATGTTGCTTATGTTTTATATTTACCAAGCAGAACCTCCTACCCAATTATGGACAGCATTTGTGTTTAATAAAACAGCAGTGTGAACATATATAAGCCATTCAAACATGATTTAACTTATTGCATACCTTCTGGAAGTTGAAAACGATATCCAGTTCACAAACATTCTTGAAGCATCTATCCAAGGTTTCCACAAAAACTAAGAAATGATAATAAAAACATCTGATTGGTTCAAATGAAAAGAAGCAAACATTGCTTGGAATGAGGTGTTCAAATATTACCCTGGATGAGATCAAGCATGGCTAGTTCATTTTCAGATTGATCAAATACGATAACAAAATATAATGTAGCGAAATGCTTGTAAACAAGTTTGGTATCCTACAAGAAGTTAGACGTAACTTATAAGAGTGATAATAGAGGTAGAGGAAAGCCTGTGAATTAGAAATACATCATACAATTTATATCTAATTCAATGTACGATTATGCTAACAAACTGACAACCATGCCTTTCAAAGCAAAACCTAAAAAGGTATTAAAATAGGGGTAAAAAGATTCTCCTTTGTATATCGTCAACTAATTCAACAGGAAATAACACGAATGTATTTTCAAACTAGTTAAAATACCGACAATGCTATAACAGAGCGTAGCAGTTCCGATTAATCACACATCAAGAAACCAACAATAGGAAGTTGCCTATAAATATGATAATGCACTCGACATTTTGACACTTGATTTTGTGTTGAATAACAGGCTCTATAATAGATACATGCAGAAGATAAGCAACCGAATTTCAAAGTTATCAACACTACTACAGCCTAAAACTTATGATCCAGAAATTTAGTCCTATAACACTTATCATTTATTTCAGAATTCTCAATGCTGAAATTTCTCGTAGAATTTTGCGATACTGAAAAGAGCCTTGCAAACATCATTTTTACAAAACAACACCAAGTCTTACCCGCATGCATATTTCAGAATTTTATGTTCTACCATAGCAGCCAGCTCAAAATAATTTGGTAAATAAACTTATCATGAACGAAACATAGAAACTATATACATACATGCAAATTTCCATGAAATTCAAAACCAATTATTTCAATTTTTGTTGCCAAAGATGCGTAGGACTGCCAAAATGGTAAGTAAAATTTGAATTTAAATGAATTTTATGTTTATTACTACAGATTTATCATGAGAACCCCCACCCATTCATCTAAATTCGGTACTGATGAACATCAAATTAACATGTTTTCAATGAGAAATCCCATTCCAGCGAACTGAACTATGTCTATGTCAATGATCAAGAAAATTTAAACAGTTGGATTTTCAGTTTCTAATGTGATGCCACTACTACATAAAGAATACATAAATCCCATACTACATAAAAACATCAACATCCTCTTATGTGAAACCTTAGTACCCTAATAAAATACATTTAACGATCAAAGAATTTAGGGATTTGATACACTCGTAACAATACAGTGCCAGCACTACACAGTTAGAGCACAAAGTCTTTAATTCATAACTACCTTTTTTTTTACTGTTTTCCTTAACTTATTATTAAATATATCAAATTAACCAAACTCATCAGTACAGCTGCATAACACATGCACAAGTTTGGGACTGAAATTTTCCCTTTTAAGAAGTAGTTTAGCATTTTGACATTATTACCTTTCTCCGTATATTTTATATTTTTGATAGCAAGAGTGGTTTTTAATTAACTAGAGCACTCGGTATATTTTTATTTTTGACTCAGAATTATTTTTTAAATAAAATATTAACTCTTAAGAAGACCATGATTTTTTAACTTTGATTTTACTTTATATCATGAATATATATTTATAATAAGGAGATTTATTATTCAATATTAATATGATTATGTTAATTAGCTTTTTAATGTTTTTAAATCAAATGAACTTGTTTTATTGTAGAACATTCAGAGCAGCATGCGCACACACCGACACACACACGACACTAAAAAATACTTTATTTTGATTTCTCCAAGTTTAATAACACAATAATATTGTATGACGCCATTATCAAAACTTATCAAGACAAACCAGAAAAAAAATAGACTTAATACTAAGAATAGATGATAAGACCGTTTGTCCTTTTTTTTTACATTTTTTAGTGATGCATGATGAAGTGCTATCGAAGAAGCTGAAGAATTGATTTTTTTATTTTATTTTGCACTAGGCATGCCTATAAAGTGATTTGTGCTGAACAGTGCAAAAAAAGAAAACATCATAATTATAAAAAATTACCACTTATTTTGAGCATGCATGCATGTATGCATGCATGCATGTGTATGTATGTATAATAAAATTGAAACATTGACTCTTTGTATTTTTGAATAAAATTTTCAGAATTATTTCCTAAATTCCTGTTGACTCGGCTATTTCTAGCTCCAAACTTAACACAAAATTCAAACGACTTAGTTCACATGTTACATTTATTCCTTCTCAACAAACCTATACAACATACTCTCATGTTTCTCCTCAATTTTCCAGATTCTTTCACACATGAAATTAGGTTTTCTGAAAAATGATTCAACGCCTCCTCGGAATTTCAACTGAGATCGGTTATCGGGTTATGGCGACTAGCTTTTATCTACTCTTAGTCTACTTCCTGATAAGCTTGATCCGTGGCTGACGTACAAAACATGGATTGACCGGTATAGTAAGGACTATAATCCTTAGGAAATGTCCTTCTGCTGTTACCATGATCTGTTTTTTGTTTTTGGTATGCTTTAGGGACCTAATTTCTTTATTACCACAAGCACATATGCATGCACAGGTGGGCATGCATTTAATCACAACGTGCATACATTTTTAGTTGTACACGTGGAATTAGATTTGATAGTAGCATTTCCATATATGAACTCCACCTGGGCAGAATCTGTTTTTTTTCTTCGGACTGCAATAGCTTCTTCATACTAACTCGAAAACAGACGAGACTTCGACCGATAAACTTCCACCTAAATTATGGATCATATGGTACACTCGGATACTTCATCTTGTAAACGCACACTGTAGTTCTTCATGGGGACAGTGACAGCTTGCTTAGAAAATAATATGTTATCATATCATCATATTTGAACTCCGCCTAGTGCAGAAGCCGCTGTTTTTTATTCAGACTACAATAACTTCTTCATACTAATTCAGAATCCGGCGAGACTTCGACTGATTAACTCCCACCTAAATTACATACAATATGAAATACTCGAATACTTCATCTTGTGAACGTACATTGTTGTTCTCCATGTGGACTAACAGTTGTACTTAGAAAATTACAGGCTACCACATTTCCATATTTAAACTCCGCTTAGTGCAGAAGCCGCTATTTTTTGTTCAGACTGCAATAACTTCTTCATACTAATTCAGAATCCGGCGAGACTTCGACTGATTAACTCCCACCTAAATTACAGACAATATGAAATACTCGAATACTTCATCCTGTGAACGTACATTGTTGTTCTCCATGTGGACTAACAGTTGTATTTAGAAAATTACAGGCTACCACATTCCCATATTTAAACTCCGCTTAGTGCAGAAGCCGCTATTTTTTTGTTCAGACTGCAATAACTTCTTCATACTAACTTGGAATCGGACAAAACTTCGATCAATAAACTCCTACCTGATTACACACAATATGATACACTCGGATACTTTATTTTGTGAACGCACACTGTGGTTCTTCATGGGGACTGACGGTTTACTTAGAAAATAACATGCTACCACATCCCTATATTTGAACTCCGCCTAGTGCAGAAGCCACTATTTTTTTCTTCAGAATGTAATAATTTTTTCATGCTAATTCGAAATCCGACGAGATTTCGACCGATTAACTCCCACCTAAATTACGGACAATATGTAACACTCGGATACTTCACCTTGTGAACGCACTGTAGTTCTCCATGGGATTGACAATTGTACTCAGAAAATAACAGGCTAGCACATCCATATATTTGAACTCCGTCTAGTGCTAAGTAACTTTTTTTCAAACTGCAATAACTTCTTCATACTAACTCGGAATCAGGAAAAATTTCGACCGATAAACTTCCACCTAAATTACGGACAACATGGCGCACTTCGATACTTCATCTTGTGAAGCACACTGTAGTTCTCCATGGTGACTAACAATTGTACTTAGAAAATAAAAGACTATATCCCATATTTGAATACAATTTCTCTATGAGATGTAAAAGGGTATATTTGAAATTTTAAAACGACACGAACAAATCTATTCAATGAATTCTTTTTATTAGTAGTAAAAATATATGGTTTTGATATTGGTATATTTTTTTATTGTTTTCAAATCATATTTCCTCTTTTATGGAGTGACATTACACTGCAGTTTCACATTTATTTAGTATACAACTACTATTGAAGCCATGGTTTCAACCATAGCAACCTCCACTTTAATAAGTTTTAAAGATAACATCCTGAAAGTTACAAATGTAACGATTTTGTGGTCTTGCAATCATGGAAGAATAGTTAAGGTTGGATTTCTCCTTTTTAAAGTCATTTTGTTAGCGTATTTCATCTTTTAATCCGACACATCCTCCACAATAATTTTTCTATGGTTGCTATAATTCTCATGCTAAATCTTCTTTAAAATGGGACTAACAACCGAGAATTCAACCGAGAATTCAACCGAGAATTCTCTCATTATTCAATTTGAAAGTGTATAATTTTCCAACTTTGAAAGAGCATTTTATGCAAAATTTTGTGCCATTATGTTTCCAATATTAATTTGCATAAGTCATTAACACTTTTATTTGTTTTATTTGGGTTCTTTAAATTGTTAGGATTCTCATCCTAAACCTTATACACCAACTGCAACTAAAGATGCTCTAATTGCTTAGTTTGTTTTAATAGGAAAGTTAATCAATTTTTCATATCATCATAATTGCACAAAATGTAAGAGAAAATCACGTTACGGTACACAAACTCTGTATTATGCCCAAAGAAACTTTTTTCTTACCGTAATTTCACAACATGAACATGAAAGATTTGGCAAGTGGGCATAATTTTGTGTCAGCATATTTTCAAAAATGAGAAACTTCCAGAATGTCAAAATAATCTTCGATGTTACCATAATATTACATGGATAACTTGGTGTTAACAAGAAAAGTTGTCAACATCCTCATAGCTATGTGAAAGACAAACAAGTTCATATAAAATAAGACTGTTGAAAAGATTGCTTCTTTCGAAACCCACTTTTCGACCAGATTGACTTAGTCGAAACAATTTCGAAAGTTGACTTAGAATTGCAGGCAAGGGAAGAAACATCTTACTCGAAACCCTTCTTTTATATAAGTTGAAGACAACTATTCATTTTGAATTTTCATCCCTTTCGATCATGTCGAAAGGTTCATTCTAGTCCTTTCGACCATGTCAAAAGATATGTTTGACCTATTAAAGTGAAACAGCTGCTTTTGACCTCGTTGGTTTTGAAACTTCCATGGAGGAACCCCTTCGAAAGGGTTGCCGATGCAGTTGAGTGCAGGTTCCTTTCGAATGGACTCCTCATATGATTGCTTGCCAATTGCAGACCAGGTTTCCTTCGGAACGCCCCTTTCGACTAGGTCGAAAGGAATTTTATCCTTTCGAAACAGATCCGGCTTGCAATTGCCTAAAATTTATTTAGTATACTTAATATAGGATCGTCTTGGATATTCATAAGTTCTATGAACTTATCGGTGTCAAAATATCATCATCATCCTTGTTTGTCATTATATAATATTTGACATGATGATGATACGTTTCGCATGTATGTTATCCAATCGATCTAATTTATTTAGTATACTTAATATAGGATCGTCTTGGATATTCATAAGTTCTATGAACTTATCGGTGTCAAAATATCATCATCATCCTTGTTTGTCATTATATAATATTTGACATGATGATGATACGTTTCGCATGTATGTTATCCAATCGATCTCATTGATTTGCATAGATAATAAGAAGTTAAGAGAATAAGATAACATCATGTGCAATTGATCATTAGTCTAGCTAATGATCGTAATGATCCTTCTCATAGTCGAAATCCTTAATGAATCCGTGCATCTCTCCATTATCATTAATCCAAATTGAGTTACAATTTGAAGACCTTTCCCCGAATTAGTTTAGCGTTTACAAAGATTTTGTTGTTGCAAAGAAGTAGAATTAAAAGAAATGAGCTTAGGATTCCAAAATCCAATCTCTAAAATCGGACTCATTTGGTCTTCTTTATAGATGCAGATCGGCCCCTTCCGCACCAATGCTTTCGACCTAGTCGAAAGGTCCTTTTATCTTCCGCCTCTTTCCTTTCGATGCGATCGAAAGGCCTCGCCTTTCTTCAATACATTCGAAAGGCTTCTCTTTCGAGTCCTCTAACTCATCCTTGCGCTTCTTCTTAATTGTTTTCGACGTCGTCGAAGAGCTACAAATATGTTTTTCTCTTCATGTTGCTTTGTCGAAATTAGAAGTAAAGATACGAGCTTTCAACTCTGTCGATGGGTTGTTTATTCGGGCTTCAAAGATGTTGAAGTATCAATGGTTTCGATGTTGTAGGTAGCTTTCGAATGCATGTTTGAAGATTGATGCAGAACCTTCTCCTAATGTTACTGGCTTCGATCGGTTCGAAAGGCCTAACTATGCTTTCGAAAAGGTTGTTTGGAGCAATTTGAATGGGGACGAAACCTTTGATTTTGAAAGGTTTGACGCGCATATGAAAGGTTAATGTTTATTGCCTTTGAAAGTGATTCTGAGCCCGTCCTTGCTTTTTTCTATATATGAGGATCCATCTGCATCGAAATGTTAAAAATGATGGAAGGATAGCTTCGTTTTTCTTTTTCATCCGTCTCGAAAGTTTTTTCACTGTTTATCATTTGCGAGAGCGCCTGGTGCCTGCGACTCCTTCGAAAGCTTTCTTAATGCCTTCGAAACGTTGTTCTTTTGTGAACTTTGTCGAAACCTATGCCTGCAATTCCAGTAGAGCCTGACATTTTCATTAACCTTCTTTCGTACTTCTGTTCTTAAGTGGATTTTATGGCTAACACTTGGCAAGTTAAAAAGAGCAATTTTATGCAAAATTTTGTGCTAGCATGGTTCCGGATATGACTTCCATATGTCATAATAGTTTTACCTATTAAATTTGGACTTATCAAAGATAATGAACACTGGAGTCTCAAATTATTATATAAGCCATATTTGAACTATTATGGCCAAAGAAATTTAGTAGATTCTTGATTTGGAAATGTATAATATTCCAAATTTGGAAGGCATTTAATGCATAATTTTGTACTAGCATATTTTCGAAATTGATTTTCACTTGTCATTAATATTTGTATATGTTAATTTTGGATTTTCAAATTGCTACGATTCTCATCCTAAATCTTAAACACCAACTACAACTAACAATTAATAATGTTCTTATTCTTTAGTTATTTTATTAGGAAAGTTGGTCCATTTTTAAAATTAAAACATCTCCAATGGTTTTGCTGTTACACATTACATTTTCAGATATTATGAAATGTAAATTGTTTAATTTTCTAGCGGAACAAACGCCTAGATGTTAGGTGCATGTTCAAAGCACATATTCAATAGGTGCCTAGATATGAGGCAACTGTTGACAGATGCTTGATGCTCAGCAAATGGTGTGTTGCGCAGCCCCAGACGCCTGATAAACAAGTGCCTAATATCATATGTCTGTTCAACAAACGCTTGTTTGCTGGGCAACTATTCAACTAGTGCCATCACAATTATAGATCTTGAACCAATCCCCATGAAAAGATAACCAAATACAAAATATAACCCCCTGTAGGAAGGAGTTTAGGGGTTACCTATTACATATTGTACTATATAATCATTTGTTGGAGATGCTCTTAATACAGTTCCACGATATGTAAGAAATAATCGTTCCATAGTACTTCAACACAAAGTTTCAAGTTTATTGACAGAAATTTATTTCCTTACTATAATTTCATAACAAAATAAGATGGCAACTTCATCAGAGCATTTTGTACGTAATTCTGTGTTAGTGTGTTTTCATAAATGAGAAACTTTTATATATGTCTGAAGAAACTTTTTCCTTTCCATAATTCACAAAATGAATAATTTGGATTTTATCCACAATTTTGTGTTTGCAAGTTACTGATTTGCATTTATCATTAATAGCTTTACCTATTAAATTTGTATTTTCTAAACATAATATATATACATAAATATTTTGTTTTACTTAGATTCTTAGAATTCAATTATTAAACAAGACATATGTTGAATTATTAAGGCTAATTGTGCTTAGTGATAAAGAAATTTATTTTTGAGGTACTGTGTATACTTGATGATTTGTAATATTTGTACTGTAAGGTTTATTGCTACAGAATAAGGTTAGGCATACAAGGAACTTTATTCAACTTGCGTTAAATACTTTTTCTACAGCTCATTAAACTATTTGAAAAACTAAAATTTAATTTACTTTAATATAACCAAAGGTAAAATCTCATCTATGTTCATGTTTGTATATGCATGCTGGATTATCTTTCGCTAAGTTATCACTATTACACGATGCAAAAGAAAACTATGTTACTAGACAGATATATGAATTACGATTTTAGATATTCATTAGTTATCACCAATTTGCTACTTTATAACTATGACTGCTTAGCAATCACGTTTATTCTTATTCATCGTACACAAATGTAACACCCCATATTTTGAGGGTGCCATAATATGGAGGAAATATATTAAATAAATGATCAAATTAACTTATGAAATAAAGTGAAGACAAGTAAATTAATGGAGCATGAACGAATGGAGGATGAGGAGTTGGAGATTTATTAAGAATATGCCAGAATGAGGTTTTAGCCCAAAGCACGTTACTAAATTCTTATACTCCACGACCCTTCATTCATTATCTTATTTTTCCAAAAACTAAAAGAAGGAAAACAAAAAGCGTAGGCCGGCCATATTTTCAAGGAAAGAACGAGGAAATTTTAAAGGAAAAGAGAAGGATCATTCATTTTTTAAGCAAAACCAAGGCTTTAACCAAGTTTAATCTAAGCAAAGGTGGATGATCATTTCTCTAAAACCTTCTAAACCGGTATGGGTTAGGATTGTATGCATGGTTGATGTTTTCATGACGAAGAACAAATAAATGAATGTTAAATAATGTTTGTTCATGTTTGGGAATCTAAAGATGATGGTTTTTGATGTGTTAAGACTAAAACGTGAATGAAACTTTGTCCAAATCACCCGAGATTTTAGTATGTTGTGTGAAATAGTAAATGGGAGATGATTTTTTAATTTCATGATTTTCTGAAATCACATGCTGTTATTATGAATTTTTTTAAGTGGGGAAAAGACATAATTCGAAAATTAATTATTAAAATTAGTTATTTTGGCCTGGAAATTTTATATAAAGCAAAATATGATAATTCGGAATTTCGGTGAGTTTTTGGGATTTTACAATGTATCTCGAAATTATACGGATTAATTGGTAAAGAAAAAGAGCTAATTGCATAAGGATGATTAACCAGCCAATTATAGAATGAATTATTAAATTCTGTAAAAGCTTGTGTGAACCAATGAAAATTCGACATATATCATGGTTAGGTGAAAAGTAATTCCTCTAAATGGAAATAAAACGATTTTCACGTTAATTAATGAAATGTCATACCAACCAATGATCGCAAATGTCAACCTGTGATAGCTAAATTGAAGTCAACATGCAATATCCGTGTTTGCGATCAACTTGCAATGACTAAGTTGGAATCAACATGCGATAGCTACGTTGGGATCAACTTGCGATAGTCAAGTTGGAGTCATCATGCGGTAGCTACTGTTAACCCAAAAAATGGATCAACACATTGGTTTGAGTTTGAAAGCACCAGATCTGTTCTGACAGAGCAATATCACGGAACGCAGATATAGAAAAAGAACAGTAAAAGGAAGAAGATAGTAATGAACCTTACGTCCACTTTATAATTTTATTATAAACTGATTGCTGTTACAAGAAATGTTTGATTACAAAGCTTTGATTATCCTTAGGCAGACTGAATCCTCAGAGTTGGAATCTACTGGAGAATCACAGTAAATCCCTTTGAATATTGTTGTGAGGGAGGTAAAGAGTGAAGAATATTTCCAGCAGAGCTCTAGCAATCAGTCCCGAGAAGATCCCGTTTATGTTGCAAGCAGGACGGTATTTATAGAAATCGGAGAGCTTCTGGACCAAGCCACTTCATCAACTGCTTGTAGAAAGGTACAGAACGACCTAGGGGGTTTGGCTCACGATCCGAGCCAAAACCATGGACCGCTAGTGATCCATGGTCGATGGACCGCTAGCGATTCATAGATTTGAATCGTTCGCGAGCTAATAACTTGGTTGCTCTCCCTCAATTACATCATCATGCTAGGTCGCCAAAAACATCGTTCAATGTGAATTGCTAGCGATCCATCGTGTATGAATTACACTTAGCATTTTTGTGCTCTGTCTTTCAGGTCTCCTTTGCTTCTTTTGTGCCAAAGCTATCATCCACTATCTTGCATGGATGGCTAGCGACCCATAAGGTATGGATCGCTGACGATCCAAGCACTTAGACTATTTTTGAAGTTTGGAGTTTATGACGCTTTCATGACCTTGTATCGTTGTTGTTTGCGTAGTCTCGTTGCACGTTACTCCGTCTTGATGATAATCTGCTGGCTGATTGTGCTTTGACTGCTGATTGGACTAAAAAAATGTTGGTCTTTTGGTTTAGTCGATCTCAGTCGTTGTCTTAATAATATAGTTTGGCTCTCGTTAACTCTTTGCCTCAGTCTTTCTGGTTAAGTTCTAAGTCATCCTGATATCACAGAATTCTTCTGTTTTCTGTTGAATCGTGTTGCGTTAAAAATCCGGATAACATTTGCCCCCCAGAGTATGTCTTCGTTGTAAACAAGGCGTGCTCTGGAAGTTATCGTTTCCACTATTTGTTCGTTGAACTCCAAGTGATCGCATTAGAGTTTTACGAATACGTGGTAGGTCATGCTGTAGATCATCTAGCTTTGTTCTTGACTGTTGTTGCTTGTCGTAGCGGATCAAATTCTTCTTATAGCTTTTCGATATGCCTAGAAACGATGGATAAATGTCGGAGGAGGGTTGGAGAAAAATATGCCCCCACCTTGTGGGTCGCTAGAGATCCATGTATGATGGTTCGCTAGCGACCTGATCTTGGTAAAATCAGCTTTCGAAAAGATGGGTCGCTAGCGATCTATGATGGATCGCTGGCGACCCAATGCCTTAGCAAAATTTTTGCTTAATTTTTTGTCTGCCTATATATGTGTTCGAGCGGACCCAATAGCTCATTCGACCTAAGCAATTCTTGTTCCTTCACGCGATCTAATATTTGTGCAATCCAACTCCAGACGATTCAACAGCTTGTTCGACCCGATTCATCGCCTCCTTAAGTCCATCTTGTCCAAGTCCCATGCCGTGATTCCCTCTGGTGACTGGCCGTGATTCTTAGATCGTTTCTCGTGAAACCCTAGTCGATCCATCATTTTGCTACGATCCATACACTTGATTCGAAACACTAGCTTGCGTCTTGAATCCCCCCAACCCATCAGTGGCTCGTTGCCGGCCTAATTGTTTGTTACTAGCTTGCCTTTGGACTGTTGATTCAAGTCTTCGACCAGTTTCGCGTTTAAGGTTTAATTCAAGGTGGATCTGTTAATTAGTCCGCCAATTACAACGTTCGTGTAATGATTTGATGGCGAGTTTGCATTTGCAATGTTGGTCGTGAGAAGTTCGAGTTGATTGCGGTTTAATGGAGGAAGATAGTAAATCGAATCTTGAGTTTCTCCTGTAAAGACATTCGGGCTTTGGCCCAACGCTTGACGCGTTTTGTTATCTTCGTCCACTAGACCAGAATTGACTTGTGCCCGGTTTCGTAGCTGTTACTGCACGTCACACCACAAACCGATCCCGATTCTTCCAAAGAATTTAGACTTATATTGCTTACTTGTTGCACGCTCAATGCCCCTGTAGTGAGAAGAGTTTTCCGTGTCGCTTCGAACAATGGATCCGTTATCGATCGTTGATCGATAACGGGTAAGTGTACAGAAAGTAAAAACAAAAACAAAAATAAAGTGATGCGGAAAATTCCTTTTCTTCTTCCACTGCGAGTGAACTATCTACACATGATAGAGCGTTTGTAGTGTTTTGGGCACCGAGTTTATCCCATATGGACAACACACTGCATTTGTCACTGTTCGCACTTGAAATTCGATGTACCAGTCACGAATTAATGTTTCTTTGGAATTCAAGTGTTAGGGAAAACAATTAGTTTAGGATAGAATTACTTGACCGTTTTGGACGTGAGTTCTGTTGTTTAGAATGAAGAGGTCATCCTTGCACTGTAAGTCAATAGGAGGAAGCCTGGCACTTTCTGCAGCCGAGTCGTCGTCCGTCGCTCTTTCTCCTACCACTTCACAAGTGGAATACGGTCAGTTGGTCCCGGTCGGGTCAATCATAGATCGAACGCCTTTCAACTTTAGAGTTCTACTCAATCCGCCTAAGAGGGCTTCTTCGGAGGTTTCTGCTAAAGTTCTTCATAACATCTATGCGCAACACGGAATTCCAAAAGAGGATGTGCGTTTGCCAGAAAAGGACGAGTCGCTCATATGCCTCCCCCGGGGTACACCACTTGCCACCGGTATGTGTTTGAATGGAGTCGTGCCTTCCTTTAACGACTTTCTGTGTGACACTTTCAAACTTGGGTATTGCCTCATTTCAGATTCATCCTAACGGCTACGTCATCTTGACTTGCCTACATGTTCTTTTCATGCGGACGTTCAACCGCGCTCTAAGCTTTTATGAGTTACGGTACTTTCTGTCATTCAAGAGGAGAGATGACTACATCTCCTTCATCGTAATCGAAGCCCAAAGAAACCGAAAAATCGTCCTGCGCCTGCAGAGCAACTTGTCGCAGTTCAAGACGCGTTATTTCTTTGTTAGATGCCACAAGGGGTTCAATCGTCGGTGGATGACGGGGGTAAGTTCCTTTTTCATCTATCGAGCTCCGACGCATTGCGATGGAGTTTCTAACCAGTCGTATGTCTCCTGCAGTTATTCCAAGGCCAAATAAGGACGTGGCTCTCGATTAAGTTGTTCAGAATCCAAAGGCTATTGATACCGAGGAAAGATGCGTTGAAGTGTTTACTAATGAAAACTTGCATCGATATGGATTGCCATATCCGAATAGATCCGATGTTCAAGTCGAAGTCGCCTCTCCTGCCCGATCAAAAGTTTGCCAAGATCTACTTCTTCCCACGATTTCGAAGAAGGCGTTTCTCGAGAGAGAGCCTGTCCGGAGAATCAACCGATGAGCCCGCGAGAGAGGAGGTGCTACTGCGACTGGATTAAGCGGTCTGGTTAGAATGCCTTCAATTCCGAAGGAAGGAGAAGAAGAGTTCAAGCAAAGAGAAGGCAATGCCGCATTGGGCTCAAAAAAGGAAGAAAGGGAGTCTGAGAGTGGTAGTGATGAGTCTACTGCAAGTGATAATCTTTACGTAGGATTTAACGACGAAGTCTTGGAATCGTGCGATGAGACTTCGGACATGAGTCCCGTCCTTCTGAGCTCGCCTCTCCCTGATATAAGCGATAAAGACAAAGCTCCAGAGATCGGAGGGCATCAAGATTCTCCAAGTAAAGACGTTGGAGCAGAGTTAAGGTATTTGAGCGACGTTTATGTTGACTTTGACGCGCTTATGAGAGAAGATTTTAAATTCAATGAGGTGCCCCCGCTCGAGCGGAATTGCACGATAAGTTAGCCCGGTTCCGCCTACGATAGTCGAAGTTAGCCTGATTCCACCTACGATGATCGTCCGATCCGGTTTGTGATGACGCTTTAGGGCTACCTTATAAACACAGTTAATGTCTCGTTAATATTACACTCACTTTCATTCATTCCTTCATTTTTGTTGTGTTTATTCTATGCTTCTGAAACCTTTTACGTATGCTTGATGCCAAATATGACGAGAGGACGAGGTTTCTACGACGACTTCGAAGAATTCACTGACTCGTAGCCGTATTCCAAGCGTACCTCCGGCCGTCACCAACCCCGAGAAATGAAGGAAAGAACCGAAGGCCAAAGTCCGCCGTCAAGAAGAAAGAGATCGAGGCTGATCGTATAAATGCGGGTACGAGAAGAGAACTTTTGAGGAAAGAGAGGAACCAGCGAAAAGGTCAAATTTGAGCATCGTCCCCATTCTTCAGGGCTTGCCACAACACAATCCTCAATGGGCCAAGAAGTTCCCATTACTTCCACCCCGATTCCGCCTTCAAGACCTGTGTGGCTACCACGTCTGAAATGTGAAAATATTTCGTAATATTGATGAAAGGCTTGTGTGACTACTAAATGTCTA
Organism: Allium cepa; assembly: GCA_030765085.1. Taxonomy (NCBI): domain Eukaryota; kingdom Viridiplantae; phylum Streptophyta; class Magnoliopsida; order Asparagales; family Amaryllidaceae; genus Allium; species Allium cepa. The sequence goes on along the minus strand of CM060940.1, from coordinate 783,193,109 downwards.
GAACACGACATTAGATGATGTTTATGGAAGGCCTTAATGGAAAACCATTGTCTAATCACAATATAAAGGAACGACGGTGTAAGGCTTGCGTAGCGTCCAACTGTATGTTCACAATATAAGGGAACGACGGTGTAAGGCTTGCGTAGCGTCCAACTGTCTATTCACGACAGTATCGGACATCAAGGGAGTAAGGCTTTCATTACACCAAATTGTCTATTCACGACATTGTATTTGATGATTGTTGGTGTAAGGCATGTGCGGCAATCGTTTGTCTAAACCCGATGTAATAAATGATTTATAATGGTGTAAGGCCTTGATAGCAAACTAATTAATTGTTCACGACAAAATTAAGAGAAAATAAGAACTAAGTGGAAAGCTTAAGTGTCTAGTACAGTTATTTTACTAGCGAAGGTAAGGTTTGAGTGACAATTTAAAATGAATTGAAAACAGGAACTAGTCGAACATGTATGTAAGAAATGTCATCCTTATGATGAATTGATGATTTATGGTTGTTCATGGCATGATGTCATTATATAGTATGATGTAATTGATGATGATTGGAATAGTGAGGGGAAAACTTGTTTCGTACTTGGCAGCTGGTCTCACTTTATAATTATTTATTTAGAGTAAAGTATTACTCATACCAAGCTTTATATCTGACCTGTGCTTTTATTATTTCTCATAAACTCAAGGGTGCTCATTCGTTGAATTTATAGCTTAAACATGTATTTTTTAGAAAGATGAATGAAGGTGTCATAGACGAAACATGAGACTTGTTTTGCAAATAATAATTGTTTTGACAATTTCACTATATAAAACTAAAGTTTATAACTGGTTAAGTGTACATTATGGCATTCTCATATGCCAGGCATGACACTATTTATATTTTATCGTATTTACCTACGTGGAAATAAAAATGGTTAATGGTGATGTAATAATTTATGTAAAACAACTTAATGTAATGAAAATATATCTAATTGCACTGTTTGTTTAATATTGTACAAAATAATATTGAACTCGCTTTGTTGTTTGAAAATGATTCTGGTGATAACTGCAACATCAGTGACATCTATTTTTGTGTCTGAGTATATATTAAGGAACACCTAAGTAAAACAGAGCTAAGTAAAAATTAAGAAATAGAAAATGAACACATTGGGAAGGGAGCACACACGCATGCTCACACAAATAGAAGAATATATCTACCCCTCTACCATTCTTTCTTTTTAATGCTGTTTCTTACGAGCCTTGCTTATGCAGAAAGCAAGAATAGACCTATGTAACAGGGTTTGACTATAGAAAGCACATGAGCGAATCTAAATAGACGAGATGATATTATGCAAAACAACGACCAAGAAGGGGAGGCGGTCTCGGAAGTTCGTACAGAACCCTAATGTCTGCCCCAACTGTAGGAAATCTAGATATGAATGCACTTTTTCAGCTGTTCATGGCAAACCTAGCGGGCGGCAAGCACCACTACAGGCCCAGAACGTACAAAGGGGGCCGATGCAGCCAGTTGGGGAGGATATTGCAAGGATGAATAATGATTTTCGAAGCCTGAAAAGAGATGTTTGATGAAGTGAAACAGGCGTTGGAGACTAGTCATTGGCTGGTGATGTGTGAGATGATTTGTGAGGCTTTTGAGCTGAAAGATGCTTAGAAGGTGAAGCATGTATCTAGACAGTTCAAAGGACTGACGAGCGTCTGAAATTCGAGAGCCGAGATTCCTGAACCATATATTACGTGGGATAGGTTCAAAGAGACATTTAAAGAACAATATATTCCTGGAGCGGAACTGTCTATGATGTTCTGGGAGTTTGTAGGGTTGCAACAAGGAAGTTTGACTGTACAAGAGTATGTGCAAAGGAATACCTTGTGGGTTTGTATAGAGGTCCAATGTCTTGTCGAAGTATGAACTCCAAGAAAGATGGTTGCGGAATTTATCTTAGGGTAGAGCCCTGGATTGGCGACAAAACGATGACTCATCTAGCACTTCCATTCAATGAAGTGGTATATATGGCAAGGAGGTATGAACTAATGTATGGTGAAAGACAGGGTGTGGAGCAGGAGGCTTAAGTTGAGAAGAAAAGGAAGTTTGCCACGTACTAGACGTGCAAGAAGGGCCAGCGGCAAAAAGAAAACGCTCGGTGTAGCATAGAACGGAAAGAACTTGCTGATGTGAAATGCTATAATCGTAGACAAAGAGGGCACTATACAAATAAGTGTCCAGAGCCGTTTAGAGTAGTAAACATTAAGTGTTTTATCAGTGACAAGCCTGGACACAAGAAAAAAGATCGTCCCGAGTTAAAATGCCGAAAGTTTTTGCTTTGAAAGGACATTCGTCTAGACCAACTGCTGAAGAGAAGAGAGAGTGTATTTGGAGGTATGGTTTTGATTTTCAATATGTCAGTAAGAGTTTTGTTTAATACTAATGTTACACACTCTTCCATCTCGAATGATTTGGTTGATAAGTTAGATTAGATACCACCTATTTGATTATGTCATGTGTGTGGTTAATCCGATTGGAGGGTATGTCACTCTCGCATTAAGGTGCACTAACCTTGAGTTCGATTTGGACATTTGTTTGTTTGCAGCCTATATGTATTTGACTTCGTAGGATACAAAGTAATTTTGGGTATGGATTGGTTGGTACATAATGACGCTAGGATCTACTGTGCAAATAGAGTTATCACCCTATGGAATCCTAGATGTAAAGATAGAATTATGACAGCCTTGGACGTAACGAGAGAGAAGTCGGACTTGATGTTATGCGCTATGAAAGATGATGATGATGAGATAAGCATCGTTATCAAGGTGCGCACCCCGTGTGCCTTTTCTGGTGATAAGGCGCCTCCGCTAGTGAAGCTGCATCCTGCGTGCCTTTTATGGTGATAAGGTGCCTCCGCTAGTGAAGGCGCACAAAAAGCACAGAAGTCACGCTTTTTTAAGCGACAAGGCTCAATTAGGTACGCCTTGTGTAGTAGTTATTTTGGTATGTCAAACCTTATTTGACCCGAAAACCGACTTGATTATTGATCCAAATTGAAATGGACTTTGTCGATATTGTTAAATTGTTTCAAAATATAAGTCGAACAAAAAAACAGGAACTGATGCTGCCATAGAGTCCTTCCACACTCGCCGCTAGTTGTTGTCGCCGCCGCTTAGCTCTCCAGCCGCTTTCAACCATCGCGAGTCTATCCGGTACAGTTTTTTTTCACTTTAACAGTGATAGTTCTATGTAATTAGGCTTTTTTAATACAAACTTTGAAGTTAGATCATAATTAGCTTAGAGTATAAAATATGAAGTTAATTTTAATTTGTTTAAATTTAAACTTTTAAAAGTTAATTTGATTAATTTAGTTTAAAATTTAAAGAGTTATAGTATAAATATGATTTAAATTTCAAATTTTTGTTAATTAAATTGTTAAGTTTTGAATTTTAAACTCTAATGAAATAGTTATATTTTAATTTTACTTAATAAAGTAATTTAATAAAATATTTAAATAGTTGAATGAATTATAAAATATGACTTAATTTTAGTGTATAAAATAGTTTAATAAAATATTTAAATAGTTGAATGATTTATAAAATACGATTAATTTTTAGTTTATAAAATAGTTGAATAAAATATTTAAATGGTTGAAAGATTTATAAAATATGACTTGATTTAATTTTTAGTTAATAAAATAGTTTAATAAAAAATTTAATACTTGAATGGTTTATAAAATATGACTTAATTTAATTTTTAGTTAATAAAGTAAACAGTTAGCTAAATTATAAATAGTTTTATAACTATGTTTCACTTTTTTCGTTTCAGGTTGACATGGATCCAAACACACATACTTGTAAAATGGTTATCAACTCTAAATTTGTCATTTTTAGTAGTATTTCATAGTGCAGATTTTTTACACCAAATAATCCCACACTTGTATAATGCACACCAAAAAGCCCAATACGCAGAAAAGCCCAAGGCTCAAGCCTTGCTTTTTTTTGCACTTTAACACCTTAACTACTATGGAGATATGCAGTCATAGTAGTTTTGGAGTTCATATATGATTTTAAACTAGTAACGGACTACCACCAAGAAGGACGATTGAATTACGAATTAGACTTGATACCCGAGGCACAACTTGTTGGTATATCACTAATAGAATGCCATTCAAGGAGATGGAAGAATTGAAAAGGCGGTTGGTTAAACTTAAGCATAAGAGTTTCATTAGGCCAAGTATTTCATCGTAGGAAGCATCCGCGATATTCGTAAAGAAATCGGATGGATCTTTACAAACATATATTGATTACCGAAGGTTGAACAAAGTAATAGTGAATAATCGTTATCAATTGCCTAGGATAGACGACTTATTTCATCAGTTGAGTGGAGCTAGAATATTCTCGCAGCTAGATTTGGTGAGGGGGTTTCATCAACTGAGGGTAGCGAAAGATATATTTTATTGATCGCGTTTAGAACAAGATATGATTCATATGAATGGTTAGTTATGTCTTTTGTACTTATCAACGCCCTAATGTTCTTTATAGATCTTATGAACCGAACCTTTCATGGTCGGTTGAATAGATTTGTGTTGGTCTTTATTGATGATATTTTGGTGCATTCTAAGAATGACAGGGACCATGAAGTCCATCTCAGATTGATGTCGGAGATATTGCGACAACACAAGTTGAAGGCAAAGTCTTTCAAAAAGCCATTTTTGAAAACCAAATGTTAAGTTTCTTGAGCATGTTGTTTCAAAAATAGATTAGCAGTGGATCCATCAAAGATGGAAATCATTAACGGTCAGAAGAGACCGAAGATAATCACAAAGATGAGAAGTTTATTAGGGTTGGCTAGCTATTATCGCAGATTCAATAGGGATTTCTCGCATATAGCAACGCCCTTGACTAAGTTGACAAGAAAGAACGAGAAGTCCATATAGAGAAACGATAAGTGTTTTCGTTACATGTTTTCGTTTTTTTGTTGATCTAACTTCGCACACCAAACATAATACTTGCCAATCATCTTAGGTATATATGATATGTATTAATAAAAAGAAGACATCTATATTATAACACAATATTATATTAGGTATCTAAAAGTTTTTTGTGAATCAAGAGTTTTATTACAATGTTTGTTGAAAGGTCGTCCGGTTCTTGGTGTGCCAACTTAGGCATGGAAGCTTAATTAAAACCACCACTTTGTAGATAATTTTATGTATTCTTTGGCAAAATTTAGTGCATTGTATATACTATTCAATTTTACTTATTCTTTCTGCTTGGTGCAGATCCAATGCAAATGCTGACATTAAATGTTGCGGTCAAGCATTCATTAGTGAATCGTGATAGCTATCCCATTCTATGATCATCAAGAATATCTGAAACTAACAGCTTGTATAAGGGATAACGGTTCTTTCGAAGGAGCTGCGCTATGTATTAAACGTCCATTCAGCAAATATACCAAAGAAGGATATGTTAAGCATTGTTGAACTGTTGTGAGCTGACTATTGACCCTATTTTAATAAGATGGTTATAATATGTATTAACCCAACTTCTTGGTGATCATATTAGTGTGGAAGATATTTTTTTTTTATGTCATTAGACTGTGAAACCTCCTCTTTAGTTATCTAATTTGTATTACTTCACAGTTAATCCATAGTGCAATTCCAACATATTTCTCCGTTGGAAGGTAGATAGAAAGTCTTTTATATTGCAGGATTATTTTTTAATTCCGGTGACCTATGCCATGGTGTCTACGTTCTGTTTTTCCTTACATTCTTTCAAGAAATACCCAAAAAAAAGACTACTACATCTGTGGCATCAGTTGCTATGCACTGACATCTTTTAACGGTGCCAAAAAATTCAGAAAATAAGATGAAAATCATGAAATGAATAATTTATTCTCTCATACGCAATCTTGCTCTTTCAAGACTGCTTAATTTTGTGTACAATATAAAAATACTATTTCAAAATATAAATCAGGAATTTCTTCCGAATTGCCGTATGCAAAACACAGGTCCAAACTTGGTATATGGTTATGAGCATTACATGGTGCAGAAAAACAAACATTCCTTAATCGCCTACCACTACCAAAACGGCAACGATTGCCAGAAGATTAAAATTTCATACCTGCCCAAAAATCGAATCTACTTGGACAAAGTTGCTGACATTCTCCGGTCTTTCACTCAACACTGCGAAATAAACAATTATAAGACAATTAAATCCCTAATTATGGAATCATTTCAATTATTTCAAAATCGACCTCCATAAACACTACGGATTAGCTCATGTTGCTTCTCAGTCGGCTGTAGATATCCACAAGAAGATTAATTTGAAGCTAAACAATAACGTGATAAGTAATAATAATAATAATAAATGAAGCAGAAATCGGACCTGGAACTGATAGAATCTGATTAAGCGAGGCTGGCCTTGAGTGTTTAGTATGATCACTGCTTTTATCATTTTACTTTTAGTTTGTATTACATATAAATAAATGACTTTTCTGTGGTCTTCTCCAAATTAATGTTAAGAAACAATCCAAATTGAAGTAGGCAGCTAGAACTGTAGCTATGGACTGTGGTTATGGCCTGCATCCCCAATGGAAAGGAAGAGAAAAAGCCCAATAGTTTGGTTCGGACGTCCATTACATGGACATCCCATGCGCGGAGTCCATTGTATGGACGTAAAACCAAGAACATATTCAACCTGAAGATCAAGGGAATGGTTGAACAGCCAGGCGAGGCGTCTGGCATTGAGCGCTTATTAAATGAACGTCCGACAGGCATCTATTAAATTGGCAATAGTATTTAAAACTTTAAACATCACAATTCATACCTGCTGACCACGTGTTGCATTTTTGGCCATTTTAAACTTATATGACCATGTGTTGATGATTGAATTGGAAGACTAACATATTCTTTTATAAAATTATTTGTATGATCAGACGACTATAGGGCGCTTGAAGTTAGGTGCTATTTAATAGACGCCCGGGTTAATTCAAAATTCTAAATTGATTATTGAATATTACCCTTAATATTATGTGCCTTTTGCGTTGTTCGAATTGTTTTTCGATGCCCCATTCATATTCAAGCTAAATATGAGTCCATTGGAAATGATCTAACATTGGACATCCATTCGATGGGCATCTATGCTCTAGCACTCATTAAGTGGATGCCTAAGACTGGATGTCCATTAAATGGACGTCCACGATCACTTTAGTTTTCTGAAGTTGAAACTGAATATTCGACTTAACATTCAGTTTGAAGTGCGTTGTTAGGTGTATACCTTGAATTTTATGCCGTGATTGAAGGCTATTGGAGTTGCTCTTAAGGGCATTCAACCCTAAATTTTCAACCATGAACATTTAGAGCATCTCCAATAACTTCGGCTCTAAATACTCAGAATTGAAAGTGAGAGATGGATGAGAGAAAAACCCAACAGTCAAGCACTCATTTAACGGGCGTCTAACGCTGAGCGCCCATTAAATGGACGTCCAGCGTTAGAAGCTCGTTAAATGGACGTCAAATATTGGATATTGAATATATCGGTGTAAAATATTCGCTGCGTTTAATGGGCGTTGCGTTTATGCTCTAACGCCCATTAAATGAGCGCCTAAGGTTGGATGTCCATTAACTGGGCATTCACTACCACTTTAGTTTCCTAAAGCGTGAACTGAATATTCATGTCAGCCTAAAAGTGGGTTATTGGGGTGTAAACTCCGAACTCTGAGGCCTAAATAACTGTTGTTGGAGTTGCTCTATGTGTACCGTTTCGTTAAGAGCTTCTTTTGAAAGGCTACTACTATACAATTAGTACGAACTACGAAACCACGCTACCACATGGTGTTCATCACATAAACTTTAGCAGTATATTTTTTTTGTTAGTTATGTGAAAATAAGAACGCATGTTTAGAGACTGACTTTTTTAGATTAGATTTTTCCATGAACACCATTGATAATGTTTATTAATAAATCTGCTTAAGTAATTGCATAATTACGAAGCAAGCAAATTATAGAACCTCTTTCTAAAGAACAAGACACTGAAAAAAGATTAACATCAACTAGCAGTTATTTCTTATTTGCTAAGCATTCCATTAATAAGCATGATTATTTATTATGCAAAGCATATGTTCAACATGTATTCATCTTATATATTATATATCTCATATATAGAATATAAACTCAAATATGTACACATTTGATGGCAATAAGAAATCATGCTAAGAGATAAATAATGTTCCATGTGTATGGCATAAAACAATCTTAAATTATATTTCAGATTTGGCAGAAATAAGCACTATTAAACTATTTCCACTATCCATCCAATACTAATTGAATAAGAAAAATATTTCAATAGCTTGAAAACTTATGTTTTTAATGCACATAGCATAAGATAACATATGAAATGTATATAAACCATAACGTTGTAGGCTATCATTGCACCTCTTCATTATTTCTAACACCAAGCAACCAATCAAGGACATCGTTGTCTAATTTCTGAAACAATAAAATAATTTTTTCCTTTACTTCAAATAATCATACCACCATAATAATTGATCAACGTAGAATTTAGCATAATTTAAAGAAAAATAAGATATCACCGTAAGAAAAATTACCTGTGATACACATAAAAGTAAACCATATTGATGACACAACATTTAAAATAACTATAAGATCAAAAACTCTATGAACGTAGTAAACTACTAAAATATCATGCAATTGTATCCCATTATGAATGCTTGTAAAAAGTTTGTTGTACATCCAAACCCTGCACATTATAATATTTATAACCAATATAATTTGTATGCATGTAAGACAAAATTATTATTGTGTTTTAAAATATATTCAATATTGAATATACAATATTACCTTTCAATCATTAACAAATATGTCAAAAATATCGAGCTATCTTAAAAGAAAAAGAAAGTATTATGTACCCTAATATTAGTTTAGTAAGTTTGTTAAATAAAATTATATATAAAAATATATTCCTTCTCAATCATTTTAGTTTTTTACTAACTTTGGTTAAAAAAATGAAACTATTTATTATGAATAGACAATGAGTTCCCACATTATTATTTCTTTTTGATGCACATGCTTATTACATCGATCGAATATTTGTTAAATTTATTAAACACTTCACGTTACATGTCCCTTGTGGAACTATGCATCTGAAATAGTGCTGATAAAGAGAAATAAATAAAATGAATCGGTTGATTATATATTAATTCTACAATAGATTAGCATTAAAGAGAGTTAATATGTAGTTCTTCCAATAAACTAAATTATTGTTTATATTTTGAATTCAAATTAATCAAAATTAAAAGCAAGTAATTTCTTTTCTTTATTACGTAGTAATTATATTTGATATGATCCTTTATACTTAAAAATAGTTAACTTAGAACCATTATGAGCAAAATTGTCATTAGTTTAGGGCATTATTAAAGGAACTCTATTTTTTAATAAGAGGGTACCATTCTAGAAGGATTCCATTCATTTTAAATTGCTGAAGGGTCAAAATTTATATTATTATAAAAACTGAATGAACTAAAATACCCTTATTTTCTTCTCAGTCTACATCAGTTTCATCTATGCAAAATAGGAGGAAAAAAAAAAACTAACTTTCTACAGCCGCTCTTCTCAAAGCTCACGCAAAAAATCAAAAACCTACTTTTCTAGGTTACCACGATGGTGTGAACGAAAACTACAGCGAGGAAGAACAGGCTCTATCCACAATCGCTTGACCAATTAATGCTCAGGTTCATGAATTTTGATTGTAATTTAACTTGTGATTTGTTTTAAAGTTTGATTTCATTCGTAATTTTGTATTTTTGATTGTCCGTTCTGGGTTAAGTTAAAAGAAAGGTGGAATTTTGATTTCATTTGCGTTTGTGAATTTCTATTATGAATTGTGTCTTTGTGATAAGTTTCTTTTTTATTATTCGACAACTGATTGTTATGTTCTGTTGTGTAAATGGTGTGTAGTTGTTCTAACTCGTCGGCTCCCTGTCGTATTTTTTTATTTGTCAAGGCATTGCCATTTATTTATTTATTAAGTGGTAGCCCCCTCGTCGAATTAGACTATGTGACATGATGATGTTATTTTTATTTTTATTATATGGCGGCATCCTGTTGAGTTTCTTATTATTTTTTAATATCATATGGCCATATTTATAACAATGTTTTGTCATCTTGTGTGTGTGTGTGTGTGTGTATAATAACCATCATAGTTTACTTGGAGCAAAAATTTGCCAAATACGTCTACTCGTGTTCCAATGACGACATCAAATCGTAAGTGGCTTGAAATGGAGAGACGAAAGGGACTTATAGACCAAAATATAAATGATGATTTTGAACATAGAGTGGATAATGAATCTAAAGAAAATAAAAGTGGAAGTCAAAGTAGCGATGAAGGTAGCGGTTATGATGAGATAGGAGCAGACGTCGTTGATGGTAAAGGAGATGTGGAAATTTAAGAGGATTAAGAAATAGAGGTAGAAGTGCATGAAGAAGATGATGAGGCGAGGAAATTCAAGAGGAAGAACAAATAGAGGTAGAAATGCATGAAGAAGAAGAGGAAAAAATAGAAAGGGTAGGCAAGAAGAAAACTAAGAATAAGAAGAAGCAAGCAACCACTCAACCATCACTGCTATATGTTTTCAAATGTCATATTGCTCATAAAATTTGAAAATCAGACGCAAGTTTGTTTAATATCTTTTATAGCTAAAGTTATGAAAATACTAATTTGCATGTTTTGAATAGTTTTGTCATATCTTAGGCACTACAGGGAAGCTAGGATTGTTAAAGTTCATAAGCATGTAGGAACACAACAATTATAGGATTTGAACAACGTATGTCAATTTGTGAAAGATGTAATAACTAGCTCAGGTTTATATCAACTAATATTACATGCTCATAATAAAATCGATCAAGTCGTTATTAATGCTTATATCGAAAGATTTTACCTTGAAACAAACATTTTTCATCTTCCCTTGGGTGAGATGACGATAACTATCAACAAAATTGTGCAAATTACTGGTCCTTCAACTGAAGGGCGAGCTATTACAGAATCTCTTAAAGATCTAGGGGTATTAGTTATGATAATTTGTATGATCTATTGGACAAGCGTCTTGGGCTTGACAAGTAAATTGCTATTGCAACATTGGTAGGGAGAAAACAATTGACTGGAATGGTTAAGAAGTCAATCTGAAGGTTTTAAAGAGTCATATAGTAATGAGTGTAAAAGACATTATGCAACCGCGTACATTTTATATAGTATTGATTGTTTAGTTTGTTGTGATAAGCTAGAAAACAAAGTTTTTGTGCATTTTCTATAATGCCTTGATGATCTCAGATAGGTGCATACATACTCATGGGCCACTGCATGTTTGAGTTGGTTGCTCTAGGTCGAAGTACTAGAAAAGATGTACAACGAATTTATGGTTGTATGACTATACTTCAAGTATGCACACAAATAAAAATTCAAATTATATATTATATCATTTATTTATACATGTTGTACTCTACATAGGTTTAGATTTTTGAGCACTTCCCAGTTATAAGGCAACAAAACCGCTGTGTTGGGGCAATGGAAGGAGATGCGAGAGCCTCGTTATATTTTTTAATGGAACCCTGTTTAGATTTGGCATCTGAATGGTTAATTTAAGGGAGAGGATAGATGATTTGCAAGGGAGTGATGTTGTTTGGGATGTTATAAGGAGAAACGAGTAGTTTACGAATTACAACAATGTGTAATCTACAACAATCTAATTGTTTGCTTTAAAACCGTCCAATTATATCTGCCACAAAGAATTCTACATCAATTTGGTTGTTCTCAACCCATCACTGTTACTACTTTCGCTCTTGATAAGAAGAAGTTGAACTCGTCGACCAGATCTTTCGAAGCGACATGTTTAAATTTAGGAAATTTCGGTTAGAGTGAATGGAGGAATCATCCCTTGAATGAGAGTTCAATATCTGAAACATTTGTAGATCATTGGGATTGTGCTGAAACATATATACAATGGTACAAGACTGTTTCACATCCTCTTGTGGCCAATCCCCAAAAAAAGAATAACCGCGCCAATGAATTCGAGTGATAAAAATGCACTTATAGTACGCATTATAAGTGTAATCTTTACAACTTAGGCCCTTCAATTTCCTAAATTCTTAAAAATTATATGTTTTGTTGTTCTATATTTTTTTAGAAAAGGCGGCTTCGACATACTGTAGGTTTTGTTAGATTTTATGCTTCCAGTGAATCAATAAAGTGGATACTTGATAGAGTTGAACAAAAGGGGGAACCGAAACTGCTAGACCTATATCGAGAGAATGCACCAATATAAGAACAAGTTGTGGGCAAGAATGCAAATAAGAGCAAAATAATAGATGTTGGAAGGACAAGAAAACGTAGGAAGAAATTTGTTGGGAAGAAAAATAGTACGATGCTTCAAGTTTAATATGTCTAAACTTGATATTTTGTGTATTAAAACCTTCTATCTTACGCGTGTGATGATGTATTTGTGACGACCCAAAAATCTGTACCCTTTGAATCGACAATAATCCACACATGTCCGACCCAAAAAGCAAAGACTGACAGAAAGTCAAGAGAAAGAAAAGAAGAGAGAAGAAGAGAAGAGAAGCAAGAGAGAAGATAGAACCAAAAAGAACAATACAGAATCTCACATCGCAGCGGAAAACATATAAAGTCATATCAATGATCTTTACAAAATAGAAACTGTATATATATACACATCAATCAGAGTTCAACAATCAATCAATAGTTATCAGCCTGAACAGTTATAATAACATGTCCTTACAAATGCCGAAAATTTAAAACAACTAAGCAATGCAGCGGATAATCAAGCAAATACGGATGTACGAAAATGAAGATCCTTATCTCTCCTGCTGAAGCTCCAAAAGCATCCAATCTGAACCTGTAAACATACTCGGTCAGCATTGAAAGGGAGGAACGCCCGGATCAATCTGGAAAACCAGCGTGAGAAACACGCTCAACTGAATTTATTAAGTTACCAAAACTTTTCCTTTATCAAAATAAAAGTATCTCGTAAGACAAGTACACACATAAACACGGACATGTTTTTACCTTACGATAACTATTTACATTTCTTTCATATGAAATCCTCTTATATTATACTAGTGTCTAGTATATACAAATAATATTAATCATAGTCGAAATGGTTACCCTTATAGCATTTAGAGGCTATCCATTACGCATTTACAAACAAAATCGCAGCTCGTAGTGGGGTTTGGATTTCCATACAAATGACCAGGTGAAGGGACTACCTTCCGGCAGTACATCTCTAGAAGAATGTACCGAGAAACCATCACAAAGTTTCTCTATCAACACAAGACTGGCCCACCTCTGTAACTAGATGGTACCAAATATGTCATCCTCCGATCGCTACGGACCTTTTCCGAGGGCCCTCTAGCATACAAACCATAATAATCAGATACATGACATCATAGCATGCAAAGATATATCTATAAGAGGATGATCATACCTTAATGGGAGCGACCCACATAGCTCTGCTGCATCTAACCCTATTTTGGTCATTTCCGGTTGATGAGGCTAGAGGTAACGATTACCTTTCACAATCACAATCACATCACTTAGAATGCCACACTGCCATTCTTATTAACTACTGATTGCCTTCCATAAAAATACAACCCTTAAGCTCATACATCTCAAGGAGGGTGTTAAGCTAAGAGAAGTTGCATTCTCCGCCACCATTGACGTACGTTTGTAAAAACCAATGTACGCAATCTATAGAAATGCAATGTCAGAAAACATCGATACAAGTTGTCTAGGAATAAGACAAACCGAAGGTACTTTCCTACCACATCCTGTCGGGAAATCCCTAGGATTAGTAGCGAATAGTCCTTGCATTGGATATTTCATAATAAAGAGACCACTGCTACTGGATGTATATTGGGACTTTAACCCCAAACAATCAATAAGCAGTCCCCCACTATGAAAGTCCGAAATATCTATATCATTACAAGAAACCTGCACAATCGTCGCATATACGTTGGTCCGAAGTGCTTTTCAGATAAATGTGATCCCGGTCTCTTCGCACCAACAACGCAAAAGCGTTTCTCAATCTCACACAGAAATTAAGTCTCATAGACTTATCAGGTTCCTAACTTTCAACTTGCTATCCTTCGGGCCAAGAAGGAAGCTCGATAGATTGGAGTAATACTCCGCACTATACGAATCAACATCCTCAACACAAATGATAATCAAGCCTACACAGAAGGCAACGTACTAAGTGTATGACTAAATAGTTCCCACATCAAGTTGAGGAACTAAAATTTGGCCAAGTTTGATAATTGGTTATTCAACTATCAAAACAAACAAACAAATATTCAGCACTATAACAATCACTAGGCCCTTTTAATAAATCTTTTATTAATTAAATCATTTGTCAAATTTCCATTTCAAATTATCTTTAAAAAGATGCATCTTCAAAACCATTTCAACTTCTATATTGGAAAACATTTCCATATACTTATTTAATAATAAGTAATTCACAAATCAATTTATTTTCAACACTTAGAAAATATTATATATACTTAAATCACGATTAAGTATATATTTTATTAAATAAGGAAAATATTCTTATTAAACACATTTATTTGGGTCAAAACAAATGTTGCGTAAAACATCGTTACGACAACCTAAAATCACTAGTATAGAGATTTGAAAATAAGATGGATATATAAACCCCAATACTATACAAAAACATTTCCTTTCGAAAATCATTTACTATAACAACAGTGTTGTGGTCCATCATTTCCATACTTCTCATAAACATATATTTCAACAATGAATGTTGAAATATATGGTATCGATCCTTAACACATTTTAAAACATCTTTTAATCATTTTATTACATTTAATATTACTTCCGCGCTCATTTTAAAATAGTATTCATTGTCCAAAATCGTGAATATAAATCGTTTACCAAATCCAACGTTTCTACACATTTATTAAAGAATTATCCACTGTCCAAAATCGTGTATATAGTTCTTTTACCAAATCATTGCTTCTATATATTCATTAAATGATTATCCACGATCCAAAATCGTGGATATATCTCCTTTAATAAACTTCTATATTTAACTTACCAAATTCAATTGATTTCGGATTTATAAAACAATGTTTATAAATTCCTTTTATATTTTATAAAACTTCAATATATAAATTCCCTTTATTAACTAATTCCCTTTACATCTCAATTACATGCCAAAATCCGAATTATAAGTTAATTACTTATAATTCTCTTATTTACAAATTCATTCATTTATAACTTCATCAATTTAAATCTCTAAATCTTATTTACTTATAAAATCCATTTATAACTCCATTTTAACATTTGCAAAATTCCTTTATAATTTCCTCATTTTGATTTATAAAAATATCTTTTTGATAAATCTTATATATAAATCATTTATAATAAATCAAAAATTCTCATTTTATACTATTTCACAAAATAATCAACTACTTATTTCAAAAATCACATTTCGGTTATATTCACAAAAATCATAATTTTTATAACATAAAAATTATAACATTTATTTATTAAAATAAATCGATCTCTTAACAATTCAAAATTCAATAAAACATTTATTTCCAAAATCACTTTGAAAATCCTTCTAAATTTGAAAATCATCGCTTTGACATTTTTAAATTTCAAAATAGGCCCAATGCTGCAACAGCTCTAAATACATCAATCACGTCATCCAAAATATCATATGCAACATGATAACAGCATATATCAAAATATCTGTAAATAAATCAATACGGGTGAGGAACCTAGTTTGATCCTTCCAACTTGTCACCTGCAACAAATATACATATTTGAATATGTGTACAATGTTCGCTTCGAGGCAGACACGCGTACAAAGGGTCATCCGCTCATACATGAGAACGTATAGGGTCGTCTCCTCCACTAGGCAGGAATATATCCAAATACCAATCAATATATCATATATCATCCAAACAATCATCAATCATCATATAATAAATTATTTCTCACTTATATAAAATATCAGTGAGTCGGAAAGAGTGAGTTATACTCACATTGCTTGTATTCGTCGCGATAGCGATTTATTCCAACTAAAATTAAACAAACGTTTAATTTCAACCGAAATTTTCACTAGATCAAATAAATCCCAATCCAGCTCCATAATGCAGTGCTCGTCAAAACGAACCCAACGCAATTCGTTATGTGCGAAACGAGCCTCGTATGAAAAGGTTATAGTTTTTTTTAAAGATTATCGAATTATATAATAATTTACAAAGTCTTTATTTTATTTTTAAACCTTTGTGAATCTAGCCGTTGATTTTGATCCAAGCAATCCAGGTCATGCGCTTCCCTACCCAGTAAAGCATGCATGCACCCAAACCCATAGCCGTCGTATTTCCTCGAATTTTCGCACGCACCTCGACCACTCATACGACGATCAACGTCCACCGTTAGAACCGCCAGCGCACGCACCACCATCTGCCCAAGCACCATGAAGTTCGGTCATGTGATGGCCTAGAAATGTATGACTGAACGCCGAACCTTTACAAACCAATTGCTGTCAATCCACTTCGTTGTTTACGATCATAGCCGTTGAGAATGCAGATCTCATCGCCCTCTACGATTTTCGTTTAGAAAGTTTTTCATATAATTGCATAGATTTGAAGAGATCGAGGGAAGAAAATAAGCAAATTTCGGCCATTGAAAAGCTTAGTGGCGGCTAACCCTAGCTTGGATTAGGGTTTTGCAAAATAGAAAATAAGTTGGCCTTTTATAGAAAATTTGACGACGCTATCCATCTGAAAATTTTCCAAACTCGAAACGAAGCGTGCCGCCTGGCGTTTATAGTGTTTTACCCCTATTCCGAACGCAATGGAATATATATCGAGAGCCAATTCGATCGTATTTGGAAGATAGACTATTTAAATTTAAAATTCACTTAAACAGATTTCTACGCGTTTTAGCTTACCCTGGACAAACCGTAAATCATATTGACACGAAATTTGAAATCTTATAACATTATGAATCCAATGAAACTAGTTTTGTCGAAATCCGAGACTGTTTGAAAAATGTCTATTTTTACTCGTTAATTACATATTAAAATATTCAATTTCTACAAATTAACTTTTAATTCAATTTTAAAAGTCCTCTAACATCATTCTAAGTCAAATAAGATTTAAAACAACTTTATAAATCATTTTTATTCATTTTAAATCCAATTTCCAATTATTTCTACAATTTCAAATATTCAATTAACAATTTAATTTTCCAATTAAATCTAGATATCCGAAATATAAGTTATTCGATTTATAAAATTTACTTTTGAATATTTAAAATTAATTAAATATATGAATTTCAAATGACTGAAATTCCGGGTCGTTACATTCTCCCCTACTTAAAAGAATTTCGTCCTCGAAATTACCAAGTAAGAAAAAGTCAAAATCCATTAACTTTTCAAAACAAAACATTCAAATTAGATTTCCAACATTATTGAACCTTTTACTTTTTTCAAAATCCATTAGTTAAACTTCTTACAAAAACTTTACTAAGTTTTCAAATACATTCATAGTTATCTTTTCGAAACCAACTATATCATTTAACTTTTCAACTAGATATCAAAATTTTAGTTATCAAAAATTTTCCAAAATTTCAAAAAAAATTCCAACGCCTTAAATTTTCAAAAAAATTCGCCAGCGTCTCCTTCGCTCGGTTCGATCGTAGTAGGATCACAACATATATATATATATATATATATATCACAACATATATATATATCACAAATATACATCTCATCTTCAAGGATGAGGCATCCCGAAGGGAAAAATGTGTAAAAGTACGATATGTAATTCGAGATATGTATCTTATACATTATCAGCGAACATATATGGCTAATATAGCGCGAAAGCGAGCTCCAAAAACGAAGAAGCGCCATCTGCACCTACTAAATACTCAATAAACAAATGAGAACATTTATATATGAAATTAATATCAATATACAAAATATATCAACGCAACTACTACATATGCCAATATAGCAAATGCAATCAAAAACAACAAATGCAATCAAAAACAACAAATCCAATCATCAAACAACTATCTTCAAATAACATCCATAACCAAATTAATATAAAGTCATTTCTCATTAATATTCATTGAATTGGTTTTCAATTTAAATCACATTTGATTTATTAACATTGGATTCCACTAACATTCATTTATTCATATTCAATTAGTTTACATTCACTAATTCATATTCAAGTTAGTTCACTTTCAAATTCAAAACAAATAAAAATTCAATTCTATCTAGATTCACTTAACTTCCAATTTGGATTCAGTTATTTATAGCTTTCAATTTCATTGATTCAATTCTATATGAATTTTCTATACAATAAATTAGAATTCATCTAACAACCAATGCATAACCAACAATTACCAAATTAATTTACTTTACATTCATTCAATTTGGTTCAACACTTTTAATTTCAAATTGGTTTAACATTCAATTGACTTTCATTTAATTATTCAATTTCATTAGCTTTTAATGAATTGACAGCTACATCCACTATTCCATATCAATTCATTTACATTCAATGATTAACATTCAATTCATATTTCATTATTTCAATTGCTAATTCAACCTACAAATAAAGTTGAATTTCTTTATATAACTCAAATTCATATTCATCACTTTACTTTATTAATTTACTTTGATACCAAAATCAACTTCATTCAACATTACTTTAGTTACGTTTCATTTCATCTCTAAAGTCATTTTATTTAACTTAAGTCAAAATCATATCACCATTCAAATTCAAATTTTGTTTTGCCTAACAAAGTAATTTAACCATTTTATCAATTGGTTTTACTTACCTGATCTCATTTTATAAGTTATACAACTTATTTATTCATAATTCCATGAACATCTACCTAAGTTCACTTCAATTCACTAAACTCATTCTTTATAATTCCAAATCCAATTTACTTTCCTTTAGTTAAATTTCAAATCATATATTTATTGTGCTGACTCACATTTATTTCAACTTTACCAAAGCTAAAATTTTACTATCTCATACATTATAAGTCCAAAACTTATTTTACTTATATTTATCAATTACAACTTGGATTTTAAATCAAATTTGTTTATCATAAAAAAAATTCAATTTTCAATTTACTATTGGTAGCAAATCCATCACATAGAAACTCGAAAATGATACTGATGATGCTACAGTCATCACGCTTATTATTTTCCAGCAACAGTAGTGAATTCAGTGCTTTATATTCTTTTTAAAATTCATTTATTTATAAATCACATTTATAAATATATTCATATAGTTTCACTTCTTATATATAAGATTATTTCACAATTGTAAATCATATTAATTATAATTCCATACTTTATATTTCATTTGCTTTTATAATTTATCCTTTTACAATGTTGTTTTTATTTAGATTATTCAAACAACTTTTATTAACTTATATATATTTACATTTTCAACAACCAAACAATTAGTTTATATATACTTTAATAATTATTGAAAAAATTATTTCCTTTATATATAAAATATAACCGAGGTAAAATTATTTCATGTACCCAATTTAAAATGATACTATGTCGACTTGCCTCGTTTAAGTGTTTGGACATCCCTATCGATAACATGGCGTCCCACAGACCGACCAGAATTCACAAACAGCTCAACGGATAAGCAAACACAATATAAAACATTTTATATTCACTAACAAATACACGCTCATATATATAATACACTCAAACTTAATCTAGGATGCTGCTGTCCCTACCTATACTGAGTACACATCAAAGCTTAGGAATATAAAAAATCTAAGCTCCGATACCAGTTGTGACGACCCGAAAATCCATACCCTTTGAATCGATAATAATCCACACATGTCCGACCCAAAAAGCAAAGACTGACAGAAAGTCGAGAGAAAGAAAAGAAGAGAGAAGAAGAGAAGAGAAGAAAGAGAGAAGATAGAACCAAAAAGAACAATACATAATCTCACATCGCAGTGGAAAACATATAATATCATGTCAATGATCTTTACAAAATAGAAACTGTATATATACACATCAATCTGAGTTCAATAATCAATCAATAGTTATCAGCCTGAACAGTTATAATAACATGTCGTTACAAATGCTGATAATTTAAAACAACCATGCAATGCAGCGGATAATCAAGCAAAAATGGATGTTCGAAAATAAAGATCCTCATCTCTCCTGCTGAAGCTCCAAAAGCATTAAATCTGAACCTGTAAACATACTCGGTCTGACCCGAGCATTGAAAGGGAGGAACGGCTGGATCAGTCTGGTAAACCAGCGTGAGAAACACACTCAATTGAATTTATTAAGTTACCAAAACTTTATCTTTATCGAAATAAAAGTACCTCGTAAGACAAGTCCGCACATAAACACAGACATGTTTTTACCTTACGATAACTTAAACATTTCTTTCATATCAAATCCTCTTATATTATACTAGTGTCTAGTATATACAAATAATATTAATCATAGTTGAAATGGTTGCCCATATAGAATTTTGAGGCTATTCATTACGACTTTACAAACAAAATCGCAGCTCGTAGTGGGATTTGGATTTCCATACAAATGATCAGGTGAAGGGACTACCTTCCGGCAGTACATCTCTAGAAGAATGTACCGAGAAACCATCACAAAGTTTCTCTACCAACACAAGACCGACCCACCTCTATAACTAGATGGTACTGAATACATCATCCATCGGTCGCTACCGACCTTTACCGAGGGCCTTCTAGCATACAAACCACAATAATCAGATACACGACGTCATAGTGTGCAAAGATATTCTAGAAGAGGATGATCATACCCTAATGGGAGCGACCCACATAGCCCTGCTGCATCTAACCCTGTTTTGGTCATTTCCGGTTGATGAGGTTAGAGGTAACAATTACCTTTCACAATCATAATCACATCACTTAGAATGCAACACAGCCATTTCTATTGACTACTGATTGCCTTCCACAAAAATACAACCCTTAAGCTCATACGTCTCAAGGAGGGTGTTAAGCTAAGAGAAGTTGCCTTCCCCGCCACCACTGATGTACGTTTGTAAAAACCAACGTATGTAATCTATAGAAAAGCAATGTCAGACAAACATCCATATAAGTTGTCTGGGAACAGGACAAACCAAAGGTACTTTCCTAGCACATCCTGTTGGGAAATCCCTAGGATTAGTAGCGAATAGTCCTTGCATTGGATATTTCATAATAAAAAGACCACTGCTATTGGATGTATATTGGGATTTTAACCCTAAACAATCAACAAGCAGCCCCCCACTATGAAAATCCGAAATATCTATATCATCACAAGCAATCCGCACAACCGTCGCATATACATTGGTCCGAAGTGGTTTTCAGATAAATCTGATACTGGTCTCTTCGCACCAACAATGCAAAAGCGTTTCTCAACCTCACACAGAAACTAAGTCTCATAGACTTATCATGTTTCCAACTTTCAACTTGCCATCCTTCGGACCAAGAAGGAAGCTCGATAGATTGGAGTAATACTCCACACTATACAAATCAACATCCTCAACACAAATGATAATCAAGCATACACAAAAGGCAACGTACTAAGTGTATGACTAAATAGTTCGCACATCAAGTTGAGGAACTAAAATTTGGCCAGGACTGATAGTCGGTTATTTAACTATCAAAACAAACAAACAAATATTCAGCACTATAACAATCACTAGGCCCTTTTAATAAATCTTTTATTAATTAAATCACTTTCCAAATTTCCGCTTCATATTATCTTTAAAAAGATATATCATCAAAACCATTTCAACTTCTATATTGGAAAACATTTCCATATACTTATTTAATAATAAGTAATTCACAAATCAATATATTTTCAACACTTAGAAAATATTATATATACTTAAATCATGATTAAGTATATATTTTATTATATAAGGAAAACATTCTTATTAAACATATTTGTTTGGGTCAAAACGAATGTTGCGTAAAACATCGTTACGACAACCCAAAATCACTAGTATAGGGATTTGAAAATAAGATAGATATATAAACCCCAATACTATACAAAAATATTTCTTGTCAAAATCATTTACTATAACAGCAGTGTTATAGTCTATCATTTTTATACTTCTCGAAAACGTCTATTTCAACAATGAATGTTGAAATCTATGGT
The DNA here is from genome assembly GCA_030765085.1 of Allium cepa. Lineage (NCBI taxonomy): Eukaryota > Viridiplantae > Streptophyta > Magnoliopsida > Asparagales > Amaryllidaceae > Allium > Allium cepa. The sequence goes on along the minus strand of CM060940.1, from coordinate 783,170,872 downwards.
TTCGATCCTTAAAACATTTTAAAACATCTTTTAATCATTTTATTCCATTTAAATATCACTTCCTAAAACACTCATTTTAAAATATTATTCACTGCCCAAAATAATGAATATAAATCGTTTACCAAATCCAACGCTTCTGCACATTTATTAAAGAATTATCCACTGTCCAAAATCGTGGATATAGTTCTTTTACCAAATCATTGCTTCTATATATTCATTAAAGGATTATCCACTGTCTAAAATCTTGGATATATCTCCTTTAATAAACTTCTATATTTAACTTACCAAATTCAATTGATTTCGGATTTATAAAACAATGTTTATGAATTCCTTTTATATTTTATAAAACTTCAATGTATAAAATCCCTTTATTAACTAATTCCCTTTACATCTCAGTTACATGCTATAACATCCCGCCTTTTCGCACGCTTTAAATCGACACACGTGCCAATTCAAACCATACGGAAGGGCGAATTGTTATGGAGTAATTAAGAAAAGCAGAGAAGAAAAAAATCAAAACAGAATCTTGCAGCGGAACGATAAAATATAATAATCAATATACAGTTCATAAAACTGTTTTACAAAACAATTGAGTTTTCTTTATGCAATAAATATCAGAGTTCACATACCAAAGGATAATAACAATGCAACGGAATAAAATGGTGTAGTGGAATAATATAGTAGATAATAGTAATACAAATCTTCGTCTTCGTCCTCCAGAATAAAATCTTCAAATCCTGAAACGCTCGGACTGACCCAAGCGAATTGAAAAGACAAAACACTCGAGTCAGAACTAAAAGATCTTATGTAAGTTAAATTAACTGGAATAAATATGAGTGCAGTAACTTAAGAGATGCTCGGGATTCACATCTCCTAAGGATCCGTTAAACTATTTACTATGTAGTATATTTCGCTATTATAATAGTGTCTAATAGTAAAATAAACTTACTTTTTTCTTAGCATTAAGGGGTCACCCATATAGCCCTTAACACGTAATAGTCCCAGTAGTTCATCCAATACATGGTCCCTCCTGATCGGGAAGCCACCAGAGGATACCACACGGGCTACGGGAGAAAACCAAACTCGTACAAGGCGCGATAGGGTAGGTGACACGGCACAACTAGGCGATGCCAGGGTAGATATACCAATTACGCATCCGGGCTGGTGGTAACGCGTAGCAGCTACTACCGCCCACCTCGAACAACACCCTCAAAATCAAAAATCAAAAGTGGCCACTGAATCAAATCCAAATGTCAGAGTTTAATATCGAAGGAGTGCGTCCGATCAGAGGAATGACCTCATTGGCCCGAGAATCGCTCATGTTTTGGCCACCTTATGCCAACTCACGGGAGTTGGGTCCACGTATTTACCTCAAAGGAACCGCCGCCGCCATACTACTTCATTCTGGAATCTCCACCGCGTACACGGTTGTTAAATTGGTTTTCGGAGTTGGCAGAGAATATGACAACTTCCGATCTCGGTCTCTTCAACAACCAAACGTTATTATAACACCACGGTCTTTTCAAAATAGTTTATACTTCAAAACTAGAATACATTATCCTTTTCAAAACCATATAAATACGATATCATTTATTATTCTAAAACCCCAAATCAATATGATATCATTTTATTTATAAATATCCCTTTTCCCAAAATCATAATATTTTCAAATATATATATCTTAAACCCCATAGCTTTGAAACAAAATTTCTAACACTTAAGTGGTTTAAGTATTAAACCGCTTTGCATAACCAAATAGCTTTTTAAATTTCACAAATAAATTCCAAATATAGGTTTAAATTCCCAAATAACCATTTCAATTTCCATATATTTCAAAGCTTTAATTATTCCACCATTTCAAAACTTACTCTTTGATAATTTCATATATATTAAATCCGATTACTATTATTTAGATTTGAAATGTTTACTTAATAAATCAAATATCATTTAAGTAAAACCTTTAAACTTCAAATAACAGGATATTCTCTCAATTTAATTAACTTGATAATATTCATTTAAATCGACTTGATATTCATTTAGGTCCCCTAAACCAAAAATCAAGTTATAAAGATCATACCTTTTTAAAACCCCAAATTAATTTATAATTCAAATAAATTTCATTCGAGGATAATTCTTAAATACCTTAATTCAAAGCAAATTCATATTTATCTTCCAACATTTATTTTATTTAAGACATTATAAACTCCATCAATAAATTTAAATAAATACTTAACCGTATTATATCTAAATAAAATTTAAATTTTATTTTTAAACTTCTTTTATTCTTTAAACCAAATTTATACATAGCTTAAATTCAAGCGTTTAACTATATATAAAATAATATTTAAAAATATCAAAAATCCTTCATTAAACCATATTCTTTTCAAAACCACAGAAAATCATTCCAGAAATAATTATATATATATATATATATATATATATATATACACCGCGGTGCCTGTATAAAATTTTCAATGCTATGCTCAAGTGATACGGATATTTATCATTTCAATCCGTAATTTAAAATAAAAATTACGGTTATATATCATTTCAAACCGTGATCCTAAAAATGCATAATAACCTGCAGTTTATAACAGTATAAAATACAACATCCATTCATCCAATATCAACCATTAACCATTTATCGCAATCATCATCAAATTCAAACAATAGCATCAATATAGAACGGATAATAAACAATAGGTATTAAATAGCAGTCTATATTCAATAATAAATTAAATAACTGTTTAACTGTCAGTTTATATGCAATGAGTAATTAATTAACAATTTAACTGGCAGTTTAAATGCAATGAGTAATTAATTAACAATTTAACTGGAAGTTTAAATGCAATGAATAAATTAAATAGCAATTTAATTTAAATAAATGCGATTTAACTGAGGTGATGAATAAAATATGCCAAGCAGTCATAAATAAATTTCTACTCATTTCATAAATCAATTTAACAAACATAAGAAATTTTAGAAGTTGTGAGTGGGTTAAAACACCTACGTTTTAAATTTAAATTGAATTTAAATTCAATTTAAACCCAAAAATTGCACAGTCTCCAAATTTGTCCAAACCAGCGTCAAAGTGTCCGGAATTTTATTACGATACTAACAAAAAAGATCGTGCATGAAATGGAGTTCGTATGTGAGATATATTCGAATTAAAAGATTTGAAATCAAAATTAAATAAAAACAAAAATAAACAAACTAGGTAACAACCCACACGCCACGTCATACCGTCTCCCCCCCATTCGAAAAACTCCTGTACGCGTTTTAACGGAGAAAAACGCATTTAGGGTTTGCAGCCGCCTCCCGAACGTGGCCGCCACCTTCCCCTACGTCCAAATCAGCAGTCGCCATCGTCTCCTCCATCAGCGGCCGACCATCCAGAGTGCTCGCGGCCCCCCTTTTCGTCGCCAATGGTGGCTCGCCGTCGCTGTCTTCTACAGCCAATCACGGCGAAATTCGTCGTCTACAACCCTTACTAACCACATAGATCTCCACCACTCGACGACCTCTACGAGTATCTGCCCTCCGATCGACGCCAAAATCGAGATCCACCGTTAACTCTCCACGATGACACACAAACGGCTGGGAATGTTTCGGCCAAAACTGGCAAAACCATGATCCAAACAGAAAGACGAACCACACCAGAAGATTACGCACTTCGAGACCTTCAACGTAGATTTTTTTCAAATTTTCTGAGGACTTTGAATTATGTGCTTTGATTTGGTTTGGAACTATATTTTGGATCTAGGGTTTATTTGTCTGCCATTGAGGAGGAGAGATTGTTGAAATGTACGTACAGACAAATGAGAATTAGAAAGGGTAGGGTTTATAGCAGGATATTTATAAGCAGGACTGAAAATAGAATAGATGGATAAAACAGATATACGCGCTAACGCCAAAGTGGACCAAAAAGTCCGTTCTGACCCCAGAACGAAATTGGGTCAACCCATATATCAAAATAGATATTTTAAAATATTTTAAACGAAATGGAAAAGGTTTCAGGTTCAAATTGCATCGTATGAAGAAGTAATGCTAAAAACAATATTTTCAAATCGATTTCAAATTGATTTCAATTTCATTTATTTAAAACCGTTGCAAGCCCGTATGATCAAACGACAAGTCCGATCGATACGAAACTTGAAACCCTACAATAGTTCACCGTTACGGATCGGATGAAATTGGTTTCGTCGAAATCCGAGTCCGTGACCAAAATGGCTATTTTTTAGTTAATTAAATAAATTTAAAATAAATTAAAAATCAATCAATTATATCCAATTTTTAATTTCACTTTTATAATCGAAAATTTTATCACCTTTATATTTCTTAATCATCTACAAAAATTTTAAACAAGTTTAGATGTCAATTTAAAGTTGATTATTCTATCAATTGCAGTGTCAAATTTTCAATTTCATTATACTCAAAATTATAAATTAACTTTCTAATAATTCTATTAAATTAAATAAATCAATGATTATTCCATTCATAAATTTCAAATATATTGATTTAATATTGGATTCAAAATCTATTATCTTAATATTCTTAGATTACACTTAAATCTCTATTAACGTAATATTTAGATGTTTAATTTTCATTTATTTCAATTGAACCTATTATCATACATTAACTTCAATATACTCACAAAGCTTATTTTTGCACCCTTTTCATTTACACAACCGTCATTTTATAAATAAAATTAACAATAAATTCATACTTTATTACATAAATAACTTCAATTTCATCCAAATTAATATTTCGTAATTTTAAATATTTAGTCCATTTAATTGCAATTAATCCTTTTATAAAATTTTAGATTCCAATCAATTAATAAAGCTTTATTTCCATTCTTTTTATTCAATCATCATTTATTATATATATATTAAATAAATTCAATATTTAAGTTCGTATAAATTTATTACCAAGTACAACTTTACCTTATTCCACCAAATTAGAATACCATTCAATTAATATAACCAATCAATTTCCCATTCACACTTTATTATCAACCCACAATTTGCAATTCATTATCTCATATTGATGTTATCCAATTACCATTAAATTTTCATTCAATTACTATTCAATGTATATTTATTCATAAATAAATTCGATATTTACGTTTGTTTCCTTCCATTTGATTTATAACTTTGTATAACATTTACATTAATCCAATTTCATTCCATCCATTAATGGTTATTGCATTGAAATTTAATTTATTAGCTTATATCAACGTTATTACCATTAATTCCAATTGGATTATCAATTTTATTCAATACCCTAAATAAATAACGTATGTTAATTCAATACTTATATTTGTTTACCTATGTTTCATTTATACAAATTATATTATTCCACACATTAATACAATAATTGCATTTGTTCTTGTTATATTCTATTTATAGCTAAGTCATAATATTTGAATTTTAATTAAATTGTAACGTTCATTCAAGTTCATTAAATATTAACTTGCATTAACACGTTTCCTTAATTTACAATCAAATATTGTTGACAATGTTTTATTACATTAGTCAATTTAATACTTTCCTTTATTTCTCGTATACAATTATATCCAGTTAAAAATCTTTTCACTACTTTCATTCATTAGAATTCTATTCAAATTTCTAATAAATAGGTTTTAATTACTATTAAATTATTTTACTTTAGCGTTCATTTCAATATTAATTTATAAAGTTTTATTTCTACTAAATTAAATTTCAAAAATCTCATTAATTTAACCAATTTAAATTGTCGAAAATTACGGGTCGTTACACTCTACCCCACTCAAAACTTTTCATCCCCGAAAAGGAAAAAGAAGGGAGACGAAAGAATTAAATAAACAATATGTCTTATTCAAAATATTAACTTTATAACAATTAATTTACACAACTAATTACTTTAAATAAAATATACCCATTTTATAACCATTATATCTTTTATACTTAAATAAATAAAGTTTGGAAATCATTTTCAAAAATTTTCTAAGTCCAAAATTTAATATTTTTTTTGGCAAAGTCTCCTTTGTACGGAGAGGTTCGGGAGAAAATATAATATCAAATATAACAAAATATCACGTATAATATCCAAAATATTATATCCTAACACGGGAAAATATGTAAAATAGCGCTATAAAACCGTAACCCGAGAACGTACCTATTTGTCGGGCAATTAACGCTTATTATGAAACCAAAAGCAGTAACAATTGCTTGCATAACCTGCATTTCACTTATATAATCTAAAAGAGTTAATAATTATATAGAGTGAAATAATTAAAGTGGTTTCAATTATAAACAACCAAATAAATACAACATCAAACACTTGAACAAGGCATACAACCATAAAATCAATCATTCATTCATATCAAACAAACAAATAGTTGTTTGGGTTCACAACTTTAAATTGTACATAATGAAGAATAAACTACTAAGTGTACCCTTCACTCACGGTCTTAGGTGAAACTAAATAGATTATTCATACATCCAAACAATTTTAAAGTTTCCTAACCCCAAACCATCATAAACCAAAACGAACAACTATTTAAACAATATTTCCATTTCATTTTTATTAATTTCATTTCATACATTTGTTGTTTGATTTCTTTTTTTCATACAATGATTTATCTTTTTAATTTACATTTATTTCTAACAAACTTTTAATTTCATTTACTCATTCAATGTTTGTTTCATTTATTTTCACTCATTACTTACAATTATTCATTTCCATTAACTCGGGTCATACCAGTTCCTTTTATTCATTATAATTATTCATTCATTTATTATTGCATGACCTCATTTATTTACATTCATTTATCAATAGTATTCATGTCCCCTTCAATTTCTTAGCATTTCCATTTTATTTACTTAAGTTTATGATCATCTGTTTGTAATACTTACCTTTAATTATATTTACTTATAGTAAAATTTCAATTATGACTTAAGTTTATAACATTAAATTCTCATTTATAACAGCAAATTCATTGAATACTTTCATTACCTCAAGCTTTACTTGTAAAATTTCCCATTACATTTTCTTATTAACATTGTAACTTTTATTATATGGTAAGTTATATATATGCTTTAAGAATGTAACTGAAAATTATACAAATTTATCCCTTTTTTTATTTAATTTAATGTTCAATAATTACATCTTTTGTTTTATAAGTTACAAATTTCAACTTTCATTTTATTTAATTTGAAACTTAGCATTAAATCTCTTATTTCCCTTAGAGGTTTCAATTATTAATTACTGACGTTCAAATTCAGTACAATAACTGAAACTATTAATTAATGGAAACTTAAGAATTTAATACCAGGTTTAATTTCAAATCATTTTAAAAATAAATAAATATATACTAACAATTTATATCCTATTATATTTAAAACAATTTAAGATTTACATTTGTTTATCAAAAATGAATCTGCAGTAAAACTACTACAATGGTCTTCCCACTTCGAAACTCGAAAATGAATGTCGATGATGCGTGCACTCATCACCGAAATTATTTTCCAGCGACAGAGAGGGAAGTACAGAGCTTATTTCTTTCCAAAATCTTCTTTAAAACATTTCCCTCAAATTATATTGAAATATTTATATCAGAAAATACTTCAAGTAATATTTTTATTATATTCCAAATCATTTGAAAGAAATTTTCAAAATCCCAGAACTTAAGTTCTAGAATTTCCAATTTGATTTATTTTATTTTAAATCTTATTTCAACTATTCTTTATAAATTTCATTACCTAACAACCAATATTGCAACCAAATATAACCTTTATAAAAAATTTATTTTATATATAGAAAATATAATAGGCAAAATTATTTCATTCACCTATATTAAAACCAAATATTATGTCGGTCTGTCCTATTAAGTATTTAGAAATCCGTATTGATGTCACAGCGTCCCATGCACAAACCAGAATTTATAAATACAAAACGGAACAGATTAACACAATATTAAAACCTGTTATAACACTAACAAATACGCTCTCTCATATATATACTCAGCTACTCCCATAGGGTATTTCTACCCTATTAATAAAGAGTCAGACCCCACAAAGCTAAGGTTTATCGCTAATCCAAAGCTCTGATACTAGATTGTAACATCCCGCCTTTTCGCACGCTTTAAATCGACACACGTGCCAATTCAAACCATACGGAAGGGCGGATTGTTATGGAGTAAATAAGAAAAACAGAGAAGAAAAAAACAAAACAGAATCTTGCAACAGAATGATAAAATATAATAATCAATATACAGTTCATAAAACTGTTTTACAAAACAATTGAGTTTTCTTTATACAATAAATATCAGAGTTCACATACCAAAGGATAATAACAATGCAACGGAATAAAATGGTGCAGTGGAATAATATAGTAGATAATAGTAGTACAAATCTTCGTCTTCGTCCTCCAGAATAAAATCTTCAAATCCTGAAACGCTCGGACTGACCCGAGCTAATTGAAATGACAAAACACTCGAGTCAGAACTAAAAGATCTTATGTAAGTTAAATTAACTGAAATAAATATGAGTGCAGTAACTTAAGAGATGCTCGGGATTCACATCTCCTAAGGATCTGTTAAACTATTTAGTATGTAGTATATTTCGCTATTATAATAGTGTCTAATAGTAAAATAAACTTACTTTTTTCTTAGCATTAAAGGGTTACCCATATAGCCCTTAACACGTAATAGTCCCAGCAGTCCATCCAATATCATGGTCCCTCCTGATCGGGAAGCCACCAGAGGATACCACACGGGCTACGGGAGAAAACCAAACTCGTACAAGGCGCGATAGGGTAGGTGACACGACACAACTAGGCAATGCCAGGGTAGATATACCAATTACGCATCCGTGCTAGTGGTAACGCGTAGCAGCTACTACTGCCCACCTCGAACAACACCCCCAAAATCAAAAATCAAAAGTGGACACCGAACCAAATCCAAATGTCAGAGTTTAATATCGAAGGAGTGTGTCCGATCAGAGGAATGACCTCATTGGCCCGAAAATCGCTCCTGTTTTAGCCACCTTATGCCAACTCACGGGAGTTGGGTCCACGTATTTACCTCAAAGGAACCGCCGCCACCATCCTACTTCATTTTGGAATTTCCACCGCATACACGGTTGTTAAAGTGGTTTTCGGAGTTGGCAGAGAGTATGACAACTTCCGATTCCAGTCTCTTCAACAACTAAACGTTATTATAACACCGCGGTCTTTTCAAAATAGTTTATACTTTAAAACTAGAATATATTATCCTTTTCAAAACCATATAAATACGATATCATTTATTATTTTAAAAACCCCAAATCAATATGATATCATTTTATTTATAAATATCCCTTTTCCCAAAATCATAATATTTTCAAATATATATATCTTAAACCCCATAGCTTTGAAACAAAATTTCTAACACTTAAGTGGTTTAAGTATTAACCGCTTTGCATAAAAAAATAGCTTTTTAAATTTCACAAATAAATTCCAAATATAGGTTTAAATTCCCAAATAACCATTTCAATTTCCATATATTTCAAAGCTTTAATTATTCCACCATTTCAAAACTTAGTCTTTGATAATTTCATATATATTAAATCCAATTACTATTATTTAGATTTGAAATGTTTACTTAATAAATCAAATATCATTTAAGTAAAACCTTTAAACTTCAAATAACAGGATATTCTCTCAATTTAATTAACTTGATAATATTCATTTAAATCGACTTGATATTCATTTAGGTCCCCTAAACCAAAAATCAAGTTATAAAGATCTTACCTATTTAAAACCCCAAATTAATTTATATTTCAAATAAATTTCATTCGAGGATAATTCTTAAATACCTTAATTCAAAGCAAATTCATATTTATCTTCCAACATTTAATTTATTTAAGACATTACAAACTCCATCAATAAATTTAAATAAATACTTAACTGTATTATATCTAAATAAAATTTAACTTTTATTTTTAAACTTCTTTTATTCTTTAAACCAAATTTATACATAGCTTAAATTCAAGCGTTTAACTATATACAAAATAATATTTAAAAATATCAAGAATCCATATTCATTAAACCATATTCTTTTCAAAACCACAGAAAATCATTCCAGAAATAATTATATATATATATATATACATATACACACACACACACACCGCAGTGCCTGTATAAAATTTTCTATCCTATGGTCAAGTGATACGGATATTTATTATTTCAATCCGTAATTTAAAATAAAAATTAAGGTTATATATCATTTCAAACCGCAATCCCGAAAATGCAAAATATAACCTGCAGTTTATAACAATATAAAATACAACATCCATTCATCCAATATCAACCATCAACCATTTATCGCAATCATCATCAAATTCAAACAATAGCATCAATATAGAACGGATAATAAACAATAGGTATTAAATAGCAGTCTATATTAAATAATAAATTAAATAACTGTTTAACTGGAAGTATATATGCAATGAGTAATTAATTAACAATTTAACTGGCAGTTTAAATGCAATGAGTAATTAATTAACAATTTAACTAGCAGTTTAAATGCAATGAATAAATTAAATAGCAATTTAATTTAAATAAATGCGATTTAACTGAGATGATGAATAAAATATGCCAAACAGTCATAAATGAATTTCTACTCATATCATAAATCAATTTAACAAACATAAGAAATTTTAGAAGTTGTGAGTGGGTTAAAACACTCACCTTTTGAATTTAAATTGAATTTAAACCCAAAAATTGCACATTCTCCAAATTTGTCCAAACCAGCATCAAAGTGTCCGGAATTTTATTACGATCCTAACAAAAAAAATCGTGCATGAAATGGAGTTCGTATGTGAGAGATATTCGAATTAAAAGATTTGAAATCAAAATTAAATAAAAACAAAAATAAACAAACTAGGTAACAACTCACACGCCACGTCATACTGTCCCCCCTGCCATTCGAAAAACTCCTATACGCCTTTTAATAGAGAAAAACGCATTTAGGGTTTGCAGTCGCCTCCCACACGTGACCGCCACCTTCACCTACGTCCTAATCAGCAGTCGCCATCGTCTCCTCCATCAGCGGCCGACCCTCCATAGTGCTCGCGGCCCCCCTTTTCGTCTCCAATGGTGGCTCGCCGCCACTGTCTTCTACAGCCAATCACGGCGAAATTCGTCGCCTACAACCCTTACTAACCGCATAGATCTCCACCACTCGACGACCTCTACAAGTATCTGCCCTCCGATCGACGCCAAAATCGAGATCCACCGTTAACTCTCCACGATGACACACGAACGGCTGGGAATGTTTCGGCCAAAACTGGCATAACCATGATCCAAACAGAAAAACGAACCACACCAGAAGATTACGCACTTCGAGAGCTTCAACATAGATTTTTTTTGAAATTTTTCTGAGGACTTTGAATTCTATGCTTTGGATTTGGTTTGGAACTGTATTTTAGATCTAGGGTTTGTTTGTCTGCCATTGAGGAGGAGAGATGGTTGAAATGTACGTACAGACAAATGAGAATTAGGGAGGCTAGGGTTTATAGCAGGATATGTTGGGAAATCAATTTTATGGTTTCGATGATAACAACTATACAATGGAAATCGAATGTACATATATATTTACATTTATAGGTAGATGACAAAGTAACATCACCAAAGAGACAAAAATAAGACTCAAAAGAAGTATCAAAAGATTTCAAGCCGATAGGAGTGGAAGAAGGATTGCTCATGCATAGATAAAAGCAACATGCACACTTTCAGACGTCTGGGTACACTAGCCAGACGTCTGATTGATTCCTATGGTTCATAACTCAGAAAGAATCAGACGTCTGGTTACCAAAGTCAGACGTCTGAAAAGCATCCAGATATAAAACAGATATGAAGACCAGACGTCTGGTTGATAAACACAGACGTCTGAAATGCTACCAGACGCAAAAATATATGAAGGCCGGACGTCTGAGGATACTTTCCAGACGTCTGATTATAGACTCGGCTGTGTAATTTCAAAGACCAACTGTCACATCCGAAAAGACACGTTCGCTCCTCTTCACCGCAACTCTTCATCACCAACAGGAGCAACTATACAACGATTGTTAATGGATGCAACTACACGAAGAATCTTTCTACCACTATAAATAGCATCGGGAATTCAAGAGAAGATTACTACTTACTGACTTATGCTCTTAATTCCTATACTCTGACTTATATCTGTTCTCTAATAATCAACTACTTGTATTTAACACTTCCATATATTCAGAACTCATTATTCAATATCCTCTAGATATATATATACACATATATATATTGGAAGCTCTTGTACTCAATAGACAACATTCGTGTTATAGAATACATTCTGACAAAGAAACTCTGCTATTGTAAACCTATTCCTCCAGGTCAAGTGAGGGTTAGTTGAAAGGAAATTTCGAAGAGGAGCTTCGGGACTGGACGTAGGACGGGAGGTCCGAATCAGTATAAATTCCTGGTGTGATTATTTTAATTTACGTTGCTATTACTATCTATCAAGTTATATTATATAGTTAGTTGTTCATACTTGCATATATATCATATACGATCCACTCATATAGACTTTCAATTGGTATCAAAGCAAGGTTTTGATCAAATAACAATAACACGTTTTTGAATCAATTTAATATGGCAGGTATTTTTCAAGATGGACAATCCACTGCACGACCCCCACTTTTTAATGGATCTATGCATATTGGTCAACACGTATGAGAATTTTTATGGAAGCTAATGGTCTTGAAATTTGGTCAGCCACACAAGATAGATATGAAGCACCTACTACTGCTACGAACACTTGGACCTATGCACAAAAGACCTTAGCATTAAATAATGCTAAAGCTATGAACGTCTTATTCTGTTCTTTAGACAAAAATGAATTTTCACGTGTCATGTTATGCACCACTGCATTTGATATTTGGCGTACCTTACAAATTACACATGAAGGTACAACAAAGGTCAAACAAACTAAGATTTCGATTTTGCAAAACCAATTTTCTTCATTTAAATGAAGCAAAATGAAACTATTGTTGACATGTATTCTAGATTTCAAACTATCCAACATGATCTTATGGCATTAGGGGTTAAATTCATTGATTTTGATTTAATATCTCGAATACTCAACTCTTTGACATCAGATTGGGAAAGGAAGGTTTTAGCTATAGAAGATGCTAATGATCTTTCCACTCTCAAAGTTGAAGAGTTGATAGGAAATTTAAAGTCCTATGAAGCTAACTTGCAGGCACGAAAAGAACTTAACTCGGAGAAAAAGAATATAGCATTTCCAGCAACAAAAAATGATGACTCTGATCTAGATGAAGAAGAAATAGTTTTTATTGCCAAGAATTATAATAGATTCAAGAAATATAGAAAGATGACCAAGTTTCAAAAAGAAGGGAAGTCCAGCACAACAAACATATCTCAAATCAAGTGCTATGAATGTGATCAATACGGACATATGAAGAAGGATTGCCCTAAACTCAATAATGACAAAAAGAATAACAAAATTCAAAAATTCAAGAAGAAGAAGGCTTTCAAAGTAACTTGGGATGATTCATATTCTTCATCTTCTGAAAGTGATAGCGATAGTGACAGAGAACAAGCTAATGTATGTTTTATGGCACAAACTAAAGAGGCATGTCCCGAACTTAGCTATGATGAACTATTAGAACTTAGCATGGAAATATATGATAAATTTAGACAAATAAAAAAATTAAACAAAGCATATATATAGTCAAAATAAATAGATTAGAACTTGAGGTAGGAATGTTGAAAGATGAAAAAATTATTCTAGAAGAAGAACTTGAATTATCTCAACAAAAAATCAAAAATAATATGATAGAAAGTGAGAATATTTCTATAGAAAAAGAAAATTTGTTAAAAGAAAATATTGATTTTAAAAATAGTATTGAATTGTCGAAAATTGAAAAAATAGAGTGTTGAATATGCGCTTATATGATTTTTGTTTGATGATAATAAACATATATACATTCGTTTAAATGTATTTGATAATATACTATTTTATTTTTTCACAGATTAAATAAATATTTGCAGAATAAAATAAATAACACGAAATTTGAATTCAAACGAATATTTTATTCAAACAAATATTTATTACATCTTTGAATAGTACAATTTCAAGCTCTCACTATAACTATACAACTTTGATTACAATTACATCACATTTCACATTTACAATTCACCTCACTACATATCACTCACACTCGTATTTATCTTCAACTTCATTCCAGTTTGAATCCAGCATCTGAGCGATCTGCAAAAATATAAACTAACGCAGTAAAATTGAAAATAAAATATTTTTGCGATATAAAATAAAACGTGAATTTTGAAAATGATATTTGCCTCAGTTATTTGGGTTGTTCGTCTTCATTTATATTTGAATTCATCATACACGAACAACTTGTGACATACACAGTGTATCACTGTATATGCCACAAGGCCATGCACACCGATATATACACTTGATAATGCTACAGGGACAGGTGAGCACAAGGTCAAACCCAAATATACAGACAGGTTCAACTCACATGCAATAACATTGAAAATACGACACGAACACAAGGTCAAATCCGAGTTTTGAAACTGGATTCAACACAAGTGAATCGAGTTCAAGTCAGACCAACACTGCAAGTACATGAATGCAAACTACAAGTACAGGTTCAAGGCCAAAATGTCAAAGTGGCAACTGGCAATAACAACTACACATATGCATACCACAGATGCAACCGATCAGTTCGACATATACATGAAAGCAACAAGTTTCGACCAAAACCAGTGTATACAACATAATGAAGCAATAACACAAAGGGCCAGAGAAATGCCACAAATGTATACAGATGATCAGTGTGCAAAATGAAGCAAACTACTGGATCGAGTTCAGCAAGGCAATGCAATATGCAGTGTACTACAACAAGTCAGCAGATACATGAAGAATGCACCAATGCAAACTGAACAACAGATCAGCCATAACAGCAGTGAAAGTGATCAACACAGCAACTAGTAGAGCACACATGAAACAGTGGTATGAACAAGTGAACCCAAACTGAAGTATGGATAGTGCAAAGTGCAATGATACATCAGGATATCAAGTTCAGTGAAACTCAAGCAAGTGCAAGACTAAACCAGCATGAATGCAACATGAACATTTAAATTAATGCATGCAACAATGTGCACAGTTCAGAAAGACCACCAACTACAGGGATGAATACAAAATGACAGTACAAACAGTGACAGTGGCACATTGATACATGATCAATATCCAGTTACAACAAAGTACAAGTACAAGTCATAGCAATGCATGCAACAGGTCAGAAACAATTATGCAATAGTGAAAAACACAAGTCGAAGTGGTCAATGCACAAATGCACCAAATACCAAGATCAACACAGCAACTCAAATGACTCAAGTGTACACAAGTGAAGCCAAGCTTCAAACAATGAGTGCATGCTACAACAACCAAGACCACAGCTACTACACAACACAGACAACAAGTAATACAAATGCACAACAACATGAATACTGAAACAATCAAGGACCGAGCAACTGTACATATGCACATATATGAAGATCAATACCAAATGAAGACTCATGAACAACCTGAACCAAACCCAGTACATCTGACTCAAACCAAATGCACCAGTGCAACAACTCAAGATTTCAATAACTACAACATGAGATGCAGAAATACTTATACAGGACAAAGCATAACCGAAGTCTACTCGAGATGTACAAGATGAGATTTCAATAATAGAAATACTACAGTGCGAACAAATGCATAGCCCCAACAATGCAGAGCTACTCGAGATGGAGATGTACAAGATGATAACACATGACAGTCAAACAGGTCAAGTATGCTACAACAATAAATTCAATCAAAACCAAAGTCAAATGAATTCAACACCGTGGTGACCACGTAACAAATTCAAAGACATGGATTTGCATACACAAAACCAGTGCCGAAGTCACAATTGAACCAAGTCAGTATGTTGAACAAGTCAAAAATGTGGTGGTAAAGAAATCAAATCAATACCGTGTGAATCAAGCTACCAAAAATACGAAATTGACAAAGTCAGTGAAATCACGAACATTCAAGTATGATCGAATGGCCAAAGCAATATCAGCAGACAAATTCAAATTAAAATATACGACGCAAATCTAGGGTTACAAACCCTATATAAATTGACATCATCATTGGCAATTATTGGTATCGAGTTCAAGCATCATCCAGAAAAAGAAAAAGTAATAAAGTACTCACCAAAATTGAAATCGAACTCGATCAATCGAAGTAGCCGAAGCAAGGTACAAGGAGGCAGTCGATCGACAGGGCAAAGACGAAAATCACAAAATCGATCGACTAAAATAATATCGGCATCTTCGATTCTAGCCCTAATTAATTGAAGGAAGAGGAACAAACAAGAGCCGAAGCCCTAATCTCATCTGAAGAACAAGCCGACATTGTCACAAATAAAATAAAAAGATTCGGGTTAAAGAATACTATTGGGCCGGCGTGTTTTATTTTTTTTCTTAAGGGTATTTTTGTTTATATTAGGGCTATTTTATTTTAATTTGTTTTTAATTTGTATTTTCCTCTTTAAACCGTTTAATTTTCTAGTCGTGAGACTAGGGGACAAGCTACGGTGTGTAGCTTGAGAATTCGCAACTCGGTAATTGAGTTGTGGCAGGGTTTTGAGCGTAGAGTTAGATTAGTCAATAGCGGTGTATAGCGAGTTTACGTGTGTAAGCGAGGGACTATCTAATTTCTAGTAGAAACCTTGGGGGCAGCACGTAGGCAGGGTTTTGCCGAAGCTGGGTAAATTCTGTGTTGTTCTGTTTTATTCTGTTATTTATATTCTGCGATATCTGTGCTGCTATTCTGTGATCTGAATTGAAATTAATTTATAAGCTTCCGCGATTAATTTTTATAATTTACACTATCACCCTATTCACCCCCCCTCTAGGGTGAAATCGATCCTACAAGTGGTATCAAAGCTAGGAATAGAAGTCAACATATGTTTTAAAAATTCGATTTTTTTTGAAAAAATCAGTTTTTGTTTTAAAAATTTGAATTTTTAAAATGGCTTCTTTTAATAATGCTTTTGCAGAAGGGCAATCCATAGTTAGACCACCAATGTTCAATGGTGAATATGCTTACTGGAAAAATAGAATGCAAATTTTTCTGAAAACCATTGACGCTTGGAATATTGTTGAGACAGGTTATAGTATACCAACTATAACTGTAGATAATCAGGAAATAGAGAAACCAAAGGAACAATGGACAGAACTAGAAAATAAATTACAGAATACTAATGCCAAAGCTATGAATTCTATTATCTGTTCATTGGATCAATTTGAATTTAATCGTGTCTCACATTGTCTAACTGCGCAGGAAATATGGCACATACTAGAAGTGACTCACGAAGGAACATCTCAAGTCAAAGAATCTCGCCTTGCAATGCTAAGCAGCGAATACGAGAACTTCAAAATGGCGAAGGAAGAAAATGTCAAAGAGATGTACGGACGACTCTCCAATATCGTATACAAATCAAAAGCTCTCGGAAAAACATACACCGAATTAGAAATAGTTCGAAAAATCCTCAGAGTCCTTCCACGAAGCTTTGAAGCAAAAGTAACTGCCATACAAGAATCGAAAGATTTAAAACAACTTAAAGTTGAGGAACTCATCGGAAATCTCACCACTTATGAGCTAGAAATGAAATTCAAAGAAGAGCGTGAAGGAGGTGACACTCAAAAGAAATCAATAGCTCTCAAAGGAACAACCGAAAGTGATGATGATAACGATGAAGATGATGGAGCAGCAGAATTGGAGCTGTTAATAAGGAAATTCAAAAAATGGAATCAAAAACATGGAAATTCAGCTCGAAATCAAAAAGCAAAAAGCAGAATAGCCAAAGCACTAGACTACTCAGAAGAACAAAAGTTTATTTGTTATAATTGCAACAAACCCGGCCATATCAAGCCCGATTGTCCACAAATTAAATCCAGCCATGGAAAGAAACAGAAAAAGAAAAGTTTTGCAGCCACTTGGGATGAAATAGACGAGAATGATCAAAGCACTGGCAGTGAAAGCGAAAAGGCAGAATTGTGTCTTCGAGGTGATACAACTGACAGTGATGATGACGAGCCAAGTGAGGTATCAAAACTTACCCATTCTGAGTTGCTTATATATTTTCATGAAGTAAACGGTTGTTTTGAACGACTTAGGGAAAAATATGCCAAACTTGAATCTCAAAAAGATACTTTGATAGAATGTAATAAACAACTTGATCAATTAGTTAAAACCTATCAAAGAAGGATCCCTAAGTGTGATAAGTGTCCAACATTTGAAAAGGAAATTAAAAAATCAGAAATCAATATAAAAACACTTGAAAATGAAATTCTGATTTTAAAGGAGAATGAAAATACTAGGAGAGAGAATTCTATTAAAAAGTGCACACAGTTGTTAAATGAAAATGAATCTCTCAAATCACAAGTCCAACAATTGTCAACAACTTTAGATAAATTTTCAAAAAGTGAAAAATCGTTGAATATGTTATTAGGAAAGCAAACTGTTAATTCGGTTAGACAAGGACTTGGATATAATAGTTCGAAAATTGTTGAAAGCAATATTAGTCAAGCTAAATCCATGTGCACGATTTGTAGAAAATTTGGACACGATCACAATAATTGTTGGTATAGACCCAAACATGTGAAAACTATACCGATTTGGGTTCCAAAAGGCACAAATATAAAATCTCTCAAAGTTAAACAAATTTGGGTGCCAAAGGGAACAATTATAAATAGTTTTGGGTCTACACAAAATTATTTTTCAAAATTTTCTGCCACTAACAACCATGGACCTATAAAAACAAATAGGTCACATAAATCCTTTTCCGTGTAGGTGTGGTGGCAGGCTAAGGAACAACAATAGTGTTCTCTGGATTTTGGCTGTTCCAGAAACACAACGGGCGACAAAGCTAAGTTCCTTAGCCTAGTATAAAGGTGACAGAATCACAACGGACAACAACGAAAAATATCGTAAAGGTAAAACAGGTATGGTATGTTTTAAACGATATATTAAATGTGATAATCTGCACCGTATTTTGAATTAATTCAGCCAATATTGAGATTGATAAAAGATGATGATTTTTTATTCTGATTTATTCAAAATTGTTGGTCAATTATATTCTTATGCCAAAAACACTATAAAAATCTCTAGATTCTTTGAATTACTTCATATATATCATTTTGGATTAAAAATAGTGTTTTTGTTGGATAATACAATTGGTTATAATATGGCTAACTCTATATTCACGATTTTTGATTATTTACATGGCTTCAATTTCAAAAGAATGTTATTTAAATTGTTGTTAAAATTGAATTTGAAATTCTTGGTGCACACTTCATGGTTTTGTCAATAAAATTCAATGAGTGATAATTGAGTGAAAGTAAAATTCAGATGCAGATTACACTGGTAATATAGTTGATAGAAAAATTATTAGTGTAACGTGATTAATTTTTGAAACATTCATTTGCTGCATCGTTTTTTTCAAAGAAAATATCTGCATATTCTTCATTTCAAATAATTTTCAAATAGCAGAAAATTTTCTTTTAAAACCCCCTGGAGAAAATCATTATTGACCATATTTTCAGATTAGTCATTTTGAAAAATTGGTTTCATAATTATTTTTGAATTTGATTTTAAATGACTATATTGACTAATCTAACTCCCTAATGATTATCGAAAAGAAAAATGGTGATTGAAAAAGCGATGAGTGTTGATATTGATCATATATTATAACTCGAGAAAGTATAATTAGAAAATTTCTTTAGAAATTTAAACAAGAGTTATAAAACTTTTTGTTGGTACAAATTCCATGACCATCTCTATGTCTATCATATTTCTAACAACCATCACTCATCAAAATTCTATATAGTTTGTCAATATGTGGTACTTTAAACAGGAATCGTTCGTTTTTCATTTTCACATTTTTTTAAAAATAAGAATAATAATAATAAATAAATAAATAAATAAATACCAAAGTATTCACTCTCATTTAAAAGTCCTCACGGTTATGCACGGGTGAATTACTTGGAATTTGTTATGTGCTTCCATGCTCATTTAAAAGTCCTCACGGTTATGCATGTATGGAACGCATATCAAAAGTTGATTTTTTAAAATAAACAAGTTGATTCTAATCCCATTTAAAAGTCCTCACGGTTATGCGTGGTTAGAAAATACTTGAATTCAATTTTTAAAAATAAAATTGGAATACTACTAATCTCATTTAAAAGTCCTAACGGTTATGCATGGTTAGTAGATATTCAAATTCCTGATATAAATATACCACAAATAGACACAACTGTATGGTTTTATATGATGACATCATTTCCATCATTCTAAAAGTGGAATATGCGCCTAACAAAATATTTATGATTTTTGTTTTATTTTTTATCGAAATTTAATATTTATATTCAATTGAGTTTTAAAGTTGAATTAATATCAATCACTTTATTTCTATTTTCTCTAACACTATAATTCTTTTGCTGATAACGAAAGGGGGAGAGAAAAGTTAAGATTTTGTCAAATAAAATCAAGCAAAGGTCAAATAATTTTCCATTTGCATCTAGGCTCATTTTTATTTGTATGCATATATGTAGGGGGAGTATTGTGTAGAGAGGAGCATTTAAATAGGGGGAGCAATTAGGATATAACTATGATCAAATACATTTAATATATTCAAAATCTTAAATATATGTTTGTTATCATCAAAAGGGGGAGATTGTTGAATATGCGCTTATATGATTTTTGTTTGATGATAATAAACATATATACATTCGTTTAAATGTATTTGATAATATACTATTTTATTTTTTCACAGATTAAATAAATATTTGCAGAATAAAATAAATAACACGAAATTTGAATTCAAACGAATATTTTATTCAAACAAATATTTATTACATCTTTGAATAGTACAATTTCAAGCTCTCACTATAACTATACAACTTTGATTACAATTACATCACATTTCACATTTACAATTCACCTCACTACATATCACTCACACTCGTATTTATCTTCAACTTCATTCCAGTTTGAATCCAGCATCTGAGCGATCTGCAAAAATATAAACTAACGCAGTAAAATTGAAAATAAAATATTTTTGCGATATAAAATAAAACGTGAATTTTGAAAATGATATTTGCCTCAGTTATTTGGGTTGTTCGTCTTCATTTATATTTGAATTCATCATACACGAACAACTTGTGACATACACAGTGTATCACTGTATATGCCACAAGGCCGTGCACACCGATATATACACTTGATAATGCTACAGGGACAAGTGAGCACAAGGTCAAACCCAAATATACGGACAGGTTCAACTCACATGCAATAACATTGAAAATACGACACGAACACAAGGTCAAATCCGAGTTTTGAAACTGGATTCAACACAAGTGAATCGAGTTCAAGTCAGACCAACACTGCAAGTACATGAATGCAAACTACAAGTACAGGTTCAAGGCCAAAATGTCAAAGTGGCAACTGGCAATAACAACTACACATATGCATACCACAGATGCAACCGATCAGTTCGACATATACATGAAAGCAACAAGTTTCGACCAAAACCAGTGTATACAACATAATGAAGCAATAACACAAAGGGCCAGAGAAATGCCACAAATGTATACAGATGATCAGTGTGCAAAATGAAGCAAACTACTGGATCGAGTTCAGCAAGGCAATGCAATATGCAGTGTACTACAACAAGTCAGCAGATACATGAAGAATGCACCAATGCAAACTGAACAACAGATCAGCCATAACAGCAGTGAAAGTGATCAACACAGCAACTAGTAGAGCACACATGAAACAGTGGTATGAACAAGTGAACCCAAACTGAAGTATGGATAGTGCAAAGTGCAATGATACATCAGGATATCAAGTTCAGTGAAACTCAAGCAAGTGCAAGACTAAACCAGCATGAATGCAACATGAACATTTAAATTAATGCATGCAACAATGTGCACAGTTCAGAAAGACCACCAACTACAGGGATGAATACAAAATGACAGTACAAACAGTGACAGTGGCACATTGATACATGATCAATATCCAGTTACAACAAAGTACAAGTACAAGTCATAGCAATGCATGCAACAGGTCAGAAACAATTATGCAATAGTGAAAAACACAAGTCGAAGTGGTCAATGCACAAATGCACCAAATACCAAGATCAACACAGCAACTCAAATGACTCAAGTGTACACAAGTGAAGCCAAGCTTCAAACAATGAGTGCATGCTACAACAACCAAGACCACAGCTACTACACAACACAGACAACAAGTAATACAAATGCACAACAACATGAATACTGAAACAATCAAGGACCGAGCAACTGTACATATGCACATATATGAAGATCAATACCAAATGAAGACTCATGAACAACCTGAACCAAACCCAGTACATCTGACTCAAACCAAATGCACCAGTGCAACAACTCAAGATTTCAATAACTACAACATGAGATGCAGAAATACTTATACAGGACAAAGCATAACCGAAGTCTACTCGAGATGTACAAGATGAGATTTCAATAATAGAAATACTACAGTGCGAACAAATGCATAGCCCCAACAATGCAGAGCTACTCGAGATGGAGATGTACAAGATGATAACACATGACAGTCAAACAGGTCAAGTATGCTACAACAATAAATTCAATCAAAACCGAAGTCAAATGAATTCAACACCGTGGTGACCACGTAACAAATTCAAAGACATGGATTTGCATACACAAAACCAGTGCCGAAGTCACAATTGAACCAAGTCAGTATGTTGAACAAGTCAAAAATGTGGTGGTAAAGAAATCAAATCAATACCGTGTGAATCAAGCTACCAAAAATACGAAATTGACAAAGTCAGTGAAATCACGAACATTCAAGTATGATCGAATGGCCAAAGCAATATCAGCAGACAAATTCAAATTAAAATATACGACGCAAATCTAGGGTTACAAACCCTATATAAATTGACATCATCATTGGCAATTATTGGTATCGAGTTCAAGCATCATCCAGAAAAAGAAAAAGTAATAAAGTACTCACCAAAATTGAAATCGAACTCGATCAATCGAAGTAGCCGAAGCAAGGTACAAGGAGGCAGTCGATCGACAGGGCAAAGACGAAAATCACAAAATCGATCGACTAAAATAATATCGGCATCTTCGATTCTAGCCCTAATTAATTGAAGGAAGAGGAACAAACAAGAGCCGAAGCCCTAATCTCATCTGAAGAACAAGCCGACATTGTCACAAATAAAATAAAAAGATTCGGGTTAAAGAATACTATTGGGCCGGCGTGTTTTATTTTTTTTCTTAAGGGTATTTTTGTTTATATTAGGGCTATTTTATTTTAATTTGTTTTTAATTTGTATTTTCCTCTTTAAACCGTTTAATTTTCTAGTCGTGAGACTAGGGGACAAGCTACGGTGTGTAGCTTGAGAATTCGCAACTCGGTAATTGAGTTGTGGCAGGGTTTTGAGCGTAGAGTTAGATTAGTCAATAGCGGTGTATAGCGAGTTTACGTGTGTAAGCGAGGGACTATCTAATTTCTAGTAGAAACCTTGGGGGCAGCACGTAGGCAGGGTTTTGCCGAAGCTGGGTAAATTCTGTGTTGTTCTGTTTTATTCTGTTATTTATATTCTGCGATATCTGTGCTGCTATTCTGTGATCTGAATTGAAATTAATTTATAAGCTTCCGCGATTAATTTTTATAATTTACACTATCACCCTATTCACCCCCCCTCTAGGGTGAAATCGATCCTACATAGAGTTGAGAGAAAAATTAGAAAAAATTACCAATAATGTGTCAAAATTTAATAAAGGTAAACAAGATTTGGAAAATCTTATCAAAATCTCAAAACCATCAGGTAATAGAAATGGAATAGGATTCAAAAATTCTTTTAAAAAAAAAGAAAATAATGCTAAAAATAGTAGACATATAAAAGCTAGAAGTTTGTCTAAGACTAAATTGAATACCAACAATATGAAAATTTGGATTCCTAAAACAAATAATAAGTTGATTAGACAAATGCATATTAATAATTACTTAGAAAATGTAGTCTATAATAAAAATTATATTTATAAAGGTACCAAACCATCTTGGGTATGGCTACCTTCCTCTAACAAATAGGACCCTAATAAAATATATGGGTACCAATTAAAAATTTTTCTATTTTGCAGGTACCCAAAATAAAAAATAAGGAGAAATGGATACTAGATAGCGGTTGCTTCAAGCATATGACCGGAAATTCAAAAATGTTATCAAATATAACATACATCGATGGTGGAACGGTAACCTTTGGAGACAATTCAAAAGGATATGTCATAGGAATTGGAGAAGTCATCAACTCTTGTATATCTAACTCTCCTATTATTACAAATGTTTTATTAGTAGAAAATTTAAAACATAACTTGCTAAGCATTAGTCAATTATGTGATAAAGGTTTTCAAATAAATTTTGAAAAAGATAGATGTAATATTTTAGATAATAACAAACGACTCATTTTTGAAGGATTTAGAAACAAAAATATTTATGTATTAAACATGAATATAAATAAAAATTCAAAGTTACGTTTAACCGTCAAACATGATGATCCATGGTTATGGCACAAACGATTTTATCATATCAATTTTAAAAGTATTAATAAATTGGCAAAATATGAGTTAGTAAGAGGATTACCTAAAATAAATTACAAAGTAGAAAATTTATGTGATGATTGTCAAATTGGAAAACTAAAGAAAAGCTCGTTTAAATCTAAAAATAATATTTCTACAAAACAACCATTAGAATTATTACATTTAGATTTATTTGGTCCAACACAAGTACGGTCTATAAATCACAACAAATACGTATTCGTAATAGTCGATGATTTTTCAAGATATACATGGACTTTATTTTTAAAACATAAAAGCGATACTTTTGGTATGTTTAAAATATTTGCTAAAAGAATTAAAACTCAAATGAATTTAAAAATTAAAAATATTTGAAGTGATCAAGGAGGAGAATTTGAAAATGATCTTTTTACAAACTTTTGCAATAAGAAAGGTATAACTCATAATTTTTCTTTTCCTCGTACACCTCAACAAAATGGTTTCGTAGAAAGAAAAAATCGTACATTACAAGAATGTTCATGAACATTACTAAATAGTAGTGGATTACCAAAACACTTTTGGGCTGAAGCTATTGCAACATCCTGTTATGTACTAAATCGAGTAACTATTCGCCCCATGACTAAATAAACTTGTTTTGAAATTTTTTTGGTAAACAACCTAAAGTATCATACTTTAAAACTTTTGGTTCAAAATGTTTTATATTAAATACAAAAGATAATTTAGGAAAGTTTGATCCAAAAGCCGATGAAGGTGTTTTTGTTGGATATTCGAAACGTAGCAAAGCATATAAATTTTTTAATAAATGAAATAATACTATTGAAGAAAGCTTACATGTCTCATTCGACGAAAATCTTTTTAAACATCATACTAATGATGAAGAAGAAATTATTCCACTAACAAATTCAACAAACTCTATTACTAATGAAACAAATAGTCAAAATAACACTTTGATATCATCTCCTAGGATTCTTAGGGATCATCCATTAGATAATATTATTGGAGATCTTAATTCAAGAGTAACTAGAAATCAACTCAATCATATAAGCCATATAGCATTTGTGTCAAATTTTGAACCAAAGAATTATAAAGAAGCATCAAATGATAATTTTTGGGTAATAGCTATGCAAGAAGAATTAAATCAATTTGAACATAATAACGTATGGGAATTAGTACAAAGACCCGAAGAACAATTGGTAATAGGAACAAAATGGATATTTAAAAACAAAGCAGACGAGAATGGAAATATTGTTAGAAATAAAGCACGCTTGGTTGCTCAAGGCTATAATCAAGAAGAAGGCATAGATTACGATGAAACGTTTGCTCCAGTAGCAAGATTAGAAGCCATTCGTACATTACTCGCCTTTGCAACTCATAACAATTTTAAACTATTTCAAATGGATGTCAAAAGTGCCTTTTGAATGGTTTTATTAAGGAAAATGTATACGTCGAACAATCACCACTATTTGTTCACGAAAAATATCCTGATCATGTTTTTAAATTAGATAAAGCACTATATGGATTAAAACAAGCACCTCGTGCATGGTACGAACGTCTTAAAAATCACTTAATAACATCTGGTTTTCATATAGGAAAAATAGATACAACTTTATTTATTAAAAGAGAAAATAACGATATTTTGGTTGTACAAATCTATGTTGATGATATCATCTTTGGTTCAACCAACGAAAAACTATGCAATCAACTTTCTAATATTATGAAAAATGAATTTGAAATGTCACACATGGGAGAATTAAATTTCTTCTTAGGTTTACAAGTAAAACAACTCGAAAATGGAATCTTCATTCATCAAGAAAAATATTGTAACGATTTATTATGACGATTTGAAATGAATAAAACATCAAGCAAACCAACACCAATGAGTACCACTATTCATTTAGAAAAAGAAGAAAACGGAAAAGATTTTGATGAAAAATTATATCGTAGCATGATTGGTTCTCTACTTTATTTAACGGCTAGTCGACCGGATATTATGATGAGTGTATGTCTTTGTGCTCGATTTCAAGCAAAACCAAAAGAATCTCATCTAAGAGCGGTTAAGCAAATTTTACGTTATCTATCTAGCACTAAAGATTATGGTTTGTTCTACCCTAAAGGATCATCGTTTGACTTATTTCATATGGCGATGCAGATTTCGGTGGATGTAGAACAGCGTAAGAGTACTAGTGGAACTTGTCATTTTATCGGACAATCTTTAGTTTCATGGTTTAGTAAAAAAACAAAATTGTGTTTCTCTATCTACTTGCGAAGCCGAATACATCTCCGCCGCTCTAGCATGTGCGCAAGTAATATACATGCAACAAACATTAACGGATTTTGGTAAAATTATCACCAAATCTCCAATTTATTGTGATAACACAAGTGCAATTAATTTATCAAAAACCCCTGTTAATTACTCACGAACCAAACATATAGATATACGACATCATTTTCTACGAGACAATGTTGAAAAAGGAACCATTTCATTAGAATACGTAAATACCAAAAATCAAGTAGCCGATATCTTTACAAAACCATTAAATGAACAAACTTTCTCTAAACTCCGACGAAGTTTAGGTATTTTCTCACTAAATGACATTCTTCCTCAATAATATATATATATATATATATATATATATATATAATATTTTTTCGGCTAAAATTAGTCACCAAAGTAATCACCACAATTTATATCATTGATTTCTACGCCTTTAAACTTTTAGAAAATTAGTTTGCTTATATTTAATATTTTTAGCATATAAATATAGCCAAACAGAAAAACTACATTCAAACAATTGAATTTTTTTAATAATAAAAAACAAAGTATAACAATGTCGTCAGAAGATTCCTATATATCTATCTCCGTCTCCACACGAACAACGGACAACTCGGTTTACACCCCACAACGACTTCCGACACCTACACCAAAGCAAGAGCCAACATATAGTGGTCTTCGTATCGTACGGGTTTTACTCCGGATAATAAGAAAACTAAAAGTTCTCTATTTATTTCTCCTAACACAAAGGAGAAAATTGATGAAATCCATCATTACCAAAAACAACATATGGATCTTCAACGAGAGCTTTATTTCGAACAAAAAGTTACAGCACGAAGGTTAAGCTTTCTTGAGCAAGTGGCGATGAAGTTTTGTTCGTCCTGAAAGAACGATGTTCATGAACCGCTACCAAAACCTTGTAGTTCATTGATCCATCTTCTTCATATCGTACTTCTTCAGATCCCTCACTAAGATGATTTTTTGGCTCTCCACGGACTAACGAACGTGGAAATATATGGT
Source organism: Allium cepa (assembly GCA_030765085.1). Taxonomy (NCBI): domain Eukaryota; kingdom Viridiplantae; phylum Streptophyta; class Magnoliopsida; order Asparagales; family Amaryllidaceae; genus Allium; species Allium cepa. Next base: position 783,142,851 of record CM060940.1, on the reverse strand, counting down.
CCCCACTTAGACCATTGAAGGATAATAAGTCAGAAAATCCAAAAACTCCATCTCCATCTAAATAAATAAATTGTATTAAGTATTGAATGTATCTAAACTTATTTGTTATTATATTTTTACAACAATAAAGTTATTTGTTATCTACATTTGATATATAAGTGAAATCATCACACTTTAAGTCATTTTTAGCCCATCTGAAATTTTCAGACGTCTATCAACAAGTTCCAGACGTCTGACATAAGGATATACTATTCAAAATTTAGGAGTGTGCATATATCAGACGTCTGATATACCCCCAGACATCTAAAATGTTGTTCTGTCTCCTCCAAATAAAATTTAGAACAATCCAGACGTCTGAAATAAGATCCAGACGTCTGCCTTTGTTTTCTGTTTTGAAATTAAACAAAAACAGACGTCTGTTTTCAATTCCAGACGTCTGAAAAATCTCATTGTATCTACAATTTTATAACTATGCTCAAAAACTGACGTCTGGGTCACAAAGCAGACGTCTGATTTTATCCTCTGGACAAAAATTAGGGCAAACCAGACGTTTGATTCCCAATCGACCATTTAAATTCGATCAGATAACGTCATTTTTTTCTTTTATCTTAGAGTTATTACTTCCTATGATTTTCTCAAAGAAATTTTTCGCTCTAATACACTATCCTACACCAAATATTACCACGATCCCGCCTCGTACTAAGAATCCTAAAATGTCCAAAGGAAAACATGATCAACCGACTACATCTTCCAATCCCCAGGTTTGCTCCGACGACCAAATCGAACGGTGGATGAATAAAGCTCCGCATTCTATAAAAAGGTATGAAGATATTCAAAAAAAGAAACTTCACATAGGACCATTCTACAATCTCTTAAAATTTCTTATGTACGAATTGGATGAGTTATGTGAAAAGGCCGGATTAGAAACCCTAATTACCTTTACATCAAATGATATCCAAATAGACCAATTAGCTGAATTGGAGCATAAAGCATTATATGCTCTATTTAGTAGGACATGAGTAAATTGGGCAAAATTTATCTTTGACGAGCTCAAACACTTTTGGACTCGATCAAGGCCATCGATCATCTATCCTACCTATATTATGAGACTTCTTCGTGCACATAATATTCCTTCCTATCTCTCGACGTTCGAAGAAATTTCGCCAAAATACGCTTCCATAAAATTCTTTTCTTTGATGCACTTACCTGAAATTCCTCCGGAATTCATGTCCTTCGAAGATTGGATGCATCATCGACAACCTAGAAGAGTTGAAAATCCTCCTCAACCACCCATTGTTCCATCTCAACAAGAAGAGCAACAACAAGAAGCTACTCCTCCTCCTCCTCAACCTTTTGATTATCCCGGACAAGAAGAAATTATAGAGACTCGACTAGAAACAAATCCAAATGAAAGTATTCGAGATCTCACTCTCCGGAAACATATACTATCCCTAAATCAAAAGTATTTAGCTAAGCGAATTGACAACTTTGAAACCTCATTTGCTACACGACTAGCCACAGTTGAAGATTCTCTTTCAACTGTTTTATCGACCCTTAAAGAAGTGTTACAACAGGTTCGTGGCCCAACTCCACCTTCTGAGGATTGGCCTACTCCTGTACCTTCTCCTTCTGCAAAACATTCTAAATTATTTGACGACGAACCTCCAAAGGAAGCTTTAACATCCCCTTCAAAAGCTAGCACTTCTACAAAAGAAGAACCAAAGGAGGGTGATACAAATCAAGCTTCACCAAAGGAGGATGATCCAAATCAAGCTTCTCCAAAGGAACTCTAAGAATTTAGGAATTGTAGTATTTATATTTTGCACGAATCTAACTTCTTCATGTTATTAATGAAAATTTTCTTTTTTGATGATTGGCTTAAATATTTTAAATTATTTTTGATAATGTCAAAGGGGGAGAAATATAGATAGAATCATAAAACATTAAAAATAAGCACATATTCAGGGGGAGATTTATAATCTATATATAAGTACATTGAATAGTTGTCATCATCAAAAGGAGGAACATTGTTGGGAAATCAATCATATGGTTTCGATGATAACAACTATACAATGGAAATCGAATGTACATATATACTTACATTTACAGGTAGATGACAAAGTAACATCACCAAAGAGACAAAAATAAGACTCAAAAGAAGTATCAAAAGATTTTAAGCTGATAGGAGTGGAAGAAGGATTTCTCATGCATAGATAAAAGCAACATGCACACTTTCAGACGTCTGGGTACACTAGCCAGACGTCTGATTGATTCCTCTGGTTCATAACTCAGAAAGAATCAGACGTTTGGTTACCAAAGTCAGACGTCTGAAAAGCATCCAGATATAAAACAGATATGAAGACCAGACGTCTGGTTGATAAACACAGACGTCTGAAATTCTACCAGACGCAAAAAAAATATGAAGGCCAGACGTTTGAGGATACTTTCCAGACGTTTGATTATAGACTCGGCTGTGTAATTCCAAAGACCAACTGTCACATCCGAAAAGACACATTCGCTCCTCTTCACTCTAACTCTTCATCACCAATAGGAGCAACTATACAACGATTGTTAATGGATGCAACTACACGAAGAATCTTTCTACCACTATAAATAGCATCGGGAATTCAAGAGAAGATTACTACTTACTGACTTATGCTCTTAATTCCTATACTCTGACTTATATCTGTTCTCTAACAATCAACTACTTGTATTTAACACTTCTATATATTCAGAACTCATTATTCAATATCCACTACATATATATATATATATATATATATATATATATATATATATATTGGAAGCACTTGTACTCAATAGTCAACATTCGTGTTATAGAACACATTCTTGACAAAGAAACTCTGCTATTGTAAACCTGTTCCTCCGGGTCAAGTGAGGGTTAGTTGAAAGGAAATTCCGGAGAGGAGCTTCGGGACAGGACGTAGGACGGGAGGTCCGAACCAGTATAAAATCCTGGTGTGATTATTTTAATTTACGTTGCTATTATTATCTATCAAGTTATATTATATAGTTAGTTGTTCATACTTGCATATATATCATATACGATCCACTCATATAGACTTTCAGGATATTTATAGGCAGAATTGAAAATAGAATAGATGGATAAAACAGATATACGCGCTAACGTCAAAGTGGCCCAAAAAGCCCGTTCTAACCCCGGAACGAAATTGGGTCAACCCATATATCAAAATAGATATTTTAAAATATTTAAAACGAAATGGAAAAGGTTTCAGGTTCAAATTTCATCGTATGAAGAAGTTATGCTAAAAACAATATTTTCAAATCGATTTCAAATTGATTTCAATTTCATTTATTTAAAGGCGTTTCAAGCCCATATACGAAACTCGAAACCATACAATAGTTCACCGTTACGGATCCGATGAAACTAGTTTCGTCGAAATCCGAGTCCGTGGCCAAAATGGCTATTTTTTAGTTAATTAAATAAATTAAAAATAAATTAAAAATCAATTAGTTATATCCAATTTTTAATTTCACTTTTATAATCAAAATTTTTATCACCTTTATATTTCTGAATCATCTAAAAAAATTTAAACAAGTTTAGATGTCAATTTAAAGTTGATTATTCTATCAATTGCAGTGTCAAATTTTCAATTTCATTATACTCAAAATTATAAATTAACTTTCTAATAATTCTATTAAATTAAATAAATCACTAATTATTCCATTCATAAATTTCAAATAAATGGATTTAATATTGGATTCAAAATCTATTATCTTAATATTCTTAGATTACACTTAAATCTCTATTAACGGAATACTTAGATGTTTTGTTTTCATTTATTTCAATTGAACCTATTATTATACATTAACTTCAATATACTGACAAAGCTTATTTTTGCACCCTTTTCATTTACACAACTGTCATTTTATAAATAAAATTAACAATAGATTCATACTTTATTCATAAATAACTTCAATTTCATCTAAATTAGTATTTACGTAATTTTTAAATATTTAATCCATTTAATTGCAATTAATCCTTTTATAAAATTTTAGATTCCAATCAATTAATAAAGCTTTATTTCCATTCTTTTTATTCAAACATCATTTATTATATATATATATATATATATATTAAATAAATTCAATATTTAAGTTCGTATAAATTTATTACCAAGTACACCTTTACCTTATTCCAACAAATTGGAATTTCATTCAATTAATATAACCCATCAATTTCCCATTCACACTTCATTATCAACCCACAATTTTCAATTCATTATCTCATATTGATGTTATCCAGTTACCATTAAATTTTCATTCAATTACTATTCAATGTATATTTATTCATAAATAAATTCGATATTTACGTTTGTTTCCTTCCATTTGATTTATAACTTTGTATAACATTTACATTAATCCCATTTCATTCCATCCACTAATGGTTATTTCATTGAAATTTAATTTATTAGCTTATATCAACGTTATTACCATTAATTCCAATTGGATTATCAATTTTATTCAATACCCTAAATAAATAACGTATGTTAATTCAATACTTATATTTTTTTACCTATGTTTCATTTATACAAATTATATTATTCCACCCATTAATACAATAATTGCATTTGTTCTTGTTATATTCCATTTATAGCTAAGTCATAATATTTGAACTTTAATTAAATTGTAACTTTCATTCAAGTTCATTAAATATTTACTTGCATTAACACGTTTCCTTAATTTACAATCAAATACTGTTGACAATGTTTTATTACATTAGTCAATTTAATACTTTCCATTATTTCTCGTATACAATTATATCCGGTTAAAAATCTTTTCACTACTTTCATTCATTAGAATTCTATTCAAATTTCTAATAAATAGGTTTTAATTACCATTAAATTATTTTACTTTAGCGTTCATTTCAATATTAATTTATAAAGTTTTATTTCTACTAAATTAAATTTCAAAAATCTCATTAATTTAACCAATTTAAATTGTCGAAAATTACGGGTCGTTACACATGCCAAAATCCGAATTATAAGTTAATTACTTATAATTCTCTTATTTACAGATTCATTCATTTATAACTTCAGCAATTTAAATCTATAAATCTTATTTACTTATAAAATCCATTTATAACTCCATTTTAATGTTTACAAAATTCCTTTGTAATTTCCTCATTTTGATTTATAAAAATATCACTTTTATAAATCTTATATATAAATAATTTATAATAAATCTTATATATAAATAATTTATAATAAATCAAAAATTCCCATTTTATACTATTTCACAAAATAATCAACTACTTATTTCAAAAATCACATTCGGTTATATTCACAAAAATCATAATTTTATAACACAAAAATTATAACATTTACTTATTAAAATAAATCCATCTCTTAACAATTCAAAATTCAATAAAATGTTTATTTCCAAAATCACTTTGAAAATCCTTCTAAATTTGAAAATTACCACTTTGACATTTTTAAATTTCAAAATAGGCCCAATGCTGCAACAGCACTAAATACATCAATCACGGCCTTCAAAATATCATATATAATATGATAACATCATATATCACAATATCTGTAAATAAATCAATACGGATGAGGAATCCTGTTGGATCCTTCCAATCTGTCACCTGCAACAAATATACATATTAGAATATGTGTACAATGTCCGCTTCGAGGCAGACGCGTGTATAAAGGGTCATCCGTTCATACACGGGAATGTATATGGTCATCTGCTCCACTAGGCAGGAATATATCCAAATACCAGTCAATATATCATATATCATTCAAACAATCATCAATCATCATATTATAAATTATTTCTCACTTATATAAAATATCGATGAGTCAGAAAGAGTGAGTTGTACTCACATTGCTTGTAGTCGTCACGATAGCGATTTATTCCGATTAAAATTAAACAAACGTTTAATTTCAACCAAAATTTTCACTAGCTCAAATAAATCCCAATCCTACTCCATAATATAGTACTCGTCAAAATGAAACCAACGCAATTCGTTTCGTGCGAAATGGACCTCGTATGAAAAAGTTATATTTTTTTTAAAGATTATACGAATTATATAATAATTTACAAATTATTTATTTTATTTTTAAACCTTTGTGCATCTGGCCGTTGATTTTGATCCAAGTAATCCAGGTCGTGCGCGATACCTTCTTCCCTACCCAGTAAAGCACGCATGCACCCTAACCCACAGCCGTCGTATTTCATTGAATTTTCGCACGCACCTCGGCCACTCTTACGACGATCAACGTCCACCGTTAGAACCGCCAACGCACGCACCACCATCGGCCCAAGCACCATGAAGCTCAGTCGTGCGATGGCCTAGAAATGCGTGCTTGACCGTGGAACCTTTACGAACCAATTGATGTCAATCCACTTCGTTGTTTACGAGCGTAGCCGTTGAGAATGCAGATCTCATCGCCCTTTACGATTTTCGTTTAGAAAGTTTTTCGTATAGTTGCATAAATTTGAAGATATCAATGGAAGAAAATAAGCAAATTTTGGCCATTGAAAAGCTTAGTGGCGGCTAACCCTAGCCTGGATTAGGGTTTTGCAAAATAGAAAATAAGTTGGCCTTTTATATAAAATTTGACGACACTATTCATCCGAAATTTTTCCGAACTTGAAACAAGCGTGCCGCCTAGCGTTTATAATATTTTACCCCTATTCTGAGCGCAATGGAATATATATCGAGAGCCAATTCGATCGTATTTGGACGATAGGTTTTCGAATCGACTATTTAAATTTAAAATTCACTTAAACCGATTTCTACGCATTTTAGCTTACCCCGGACAAACCGTAAATCCGATTGACAAGAAATTTGAAATCTTACAATAATTTAACATTGTGGATCCAATAAAATTAGTTTCGTCAAAATCCGAGATTGTTTGAAAAATGGCTATTTTTACTCGTTAATTAAATATTAAAATATTCAATTTTAACAAATTAACTTTTAATTCAATTTTAAAAGTTCTCTAACATCATTCTAAATCAAATAAGATTTAAAACAGCTTCATAAATCATTTTTATTCATTTTAAATCCAGTTTCCAATTTTTTCTACAATTTCAAACATTCAATTAACAATTTAATTATCCAATTAAATCTAGATATCCGAAATATAAGTTATACGACTTATAAAATTTACTTTTGAATATTTAGAATCAATTAAATATATGAATTTAAAATGACTTAAATTTTGGGACATTACAGTATTAAAACTTAATATTTTTGGGATGATGCTATTGTGTGGTTTTGATGAATGTACGTGGAATGGAACATCTTATTTTATGTCTAATGCTGTTATATGTATATGATGGTGTATAACTCATTTTTATATTGTTTTATCATGGTCTTAAAACCTGCATGATGTATTATTTTTGTAGCTGAAACGACCCCCCGTTTCGAACCATTCAAATCGACAATCATTCACACATGTTGGACTTGAGTTGCTCAAAACAATAGATTGTTAATTTATATTTGGCAAAACTTAGCATATACAGTAAATAAATCAGTTTCAAAATCACAGACATGGAGTAATATAACAATAAGCAATGGAATAGATAAACTGTAGTTTATGAAGCTACTACAGAACATCAGAGTTTAAAACAAAATATAATAGACATCTAAAATACAAAGAAGTCACTAATACAAAAAGCAACTGACAAGTCTGAACATAAAAATGGAATAAACTGAAATAACTGGATAGCTGAGTAGATGAAGATAGATCTCCAAGCGAAGCTCTAAACTCCAAAGGTGAGTCTCAAATGCGGTGACACTCCGTTTGACCCGAGCATAAAGCAAAACACAAAACACTCGAGTCAGGATTAACATTCTTATACTAGTTACTCAACTCAAGCAAAATGTCCAAGTGAAATACAAATGACTTAAAGGATGCTTGGGATTCCCAACCTTTAAGAATCTGTTAAACTATCTACATACATAGTACAATACGCTATATAGATAATGTCTACAGTAAAGTAAAATATTAAAATAGCGTTAAGGCGTTACCCATATCTGTAATGGCCTGCTATTTTGGACCTTTTGCATCCGAACATGTTGGACTTGAATAGTTCAAAGTACCGAATAGTTAATTTAAATTTGGCAAACCTCAGAATATACAATAAATAACAATCACAAACACAGAGTAATATAATGCAGCGGAAATAAAGAAATAGTAGTTCATGAAGCTACTATATATATATCAGAGTACACAAGATACAAAAGAAGTATGAATATGATAATCAAGTCCAAGTTAGAATACATCACTGGAATCAACAAGATAACTGAAAGCGAAATAGATAGCTGGATCTCCAAGCAAAGCTCCAACTCCAAAGGTGAATCTAGAATGATGTATCACTTAGTCTGACCCGAGCGTAAAGCAAAACACAAAACACTCGAGTCAGGACATACATACTTATACAATGTAAACCTACTCAAGTGAACTGTAATATAAATGCACAAGTAACTTAAAGGATGCTTGGGACCACCCATCCTCTAAGGATCCGTTAAACTACTTACTATGTAGTAATATATGCTATTATAATAGTATCTATACTAAAATAAACTTATTTTTAAATAGCGTTAAGGCTTTACATTTTCCACCTTAACACATAAATAGTGCCAGTAGTCTATACAGTACCTGCGTACCTCCTGATCGGGAGGCTACGAGTAGATACTCCATAGGTACGACACAAATCAAACTCATACAAGACTCGCTAGGGTATGTGGCACAACACAATTAGGCAATGCCAGGGTGGACAAACCAATTACTATCCGGACTGGTGGTGACGCATAGCGTGCAGCTACCGCCCACCTCAAGCCACACGCCCAAAATCAAAGGGCCCCAATCAATCATAAAGTAATAGAATGGTATCGAAGGAATGTGTCCGACAAGAGGAGCTTACTCATTGGCCCGAAATCGCTCCCGTTTTTGCCACCTTATGCCAACTCATGGAAGTTAGGTCCACGTATATACCTCAAAGAAACGCCGCCACCATCCTACTTCATTCTGGAATCTCCACCATGTACACGGTTGTTAAAGTGGTTTTCGGTATCGACAGAGAGTATGCCCATATCTTATCCCGGTCTCTTCGACAACCAACCGTTATTACAACCTATGGATATTTATTTCAAAACCATATATACTTTCAAAAATAGCATATCCATTTAAAATTCATATCATTTATTTCAAAATCATATCACAATAGTATCATTCCCATTTCAAAACCAAATCAAAATATCATTTCAATAAGACCCAAATTTCAAGTCACTGAATCTTTCCTTCAATTTATTAATTTTGAAATGTTCCTTTAAATCAAATCAAACCACTTTATAAAGTCATATTCTTAAATCTTCAATTTCAATAAGTTTCAAATTAATATAGTTAAAGACAATTCTTAATTAATTACGATTTCAAACAATTTCATTTCCAAAACCATAGTGCTTTCAAAGTTATAACAACTCTGAAACCAAACACTTTGAAACTATAATATTTTGAAGCCATAACAATTTAGAAATGTTATCCTTTGAAAATCATAATACTTAGAAAATCATAACACCTTTAAAATAAGATTCATTTAAACCATTTAAATTCAATGTCAAATAATATTTATTTCAAAGTTGTAGGATTTCCAAGTTCATTCATTCAATTATAAAATTTCCAAAATATTATAAATTTCAGCTACAACAGCACTTATAAAATGTTACGGTAGATATAGTAATATTTCAAAAACATTGTCAAATTCAGAAACAGCAGCACTTATAAAGTGCTACAGTAGGTATTTTAGTATTTCAAAACATCTTTAGTTTCACAAACAGCAGCACTTATAAAGTGCTGTAATATGTATTTAGTTATTTCAAAACATAGTTAAATTTCAGAACAGCAACACTTATAAAGTGCGGGTAATAGGTTTTTTAGTTATTTCAGAACTTAGTTAAGTTTCAGAAATGATAGCACTTAACAAATGCCATCTTAAAACCATAGAATTTTGGAAATGCTACCAATAAAAATTTCAGATTTTATTATAACTTTTCGAAAACATTAAAACTTCAGGTTTAGCCTTTTTTAACTTATAAAATCATATTTCCCGCTTCAGAAAATATTCATTTGGATATCATTTAACTTATGATTTAATAAAATAAAATTTTATGATTAAATATCCAATTTAAACAATAATTCACTTATTAAGTCAAAAGTACACTACTTTCTTAACTTTTTATTTTACAACTAACTTAATACTTTATTTTAGAATTCCCATTCCATAAATAAAACTAAATTTACATTTATTTACTTAACTTAAAATTTCAGTTTAAAAACCAAACTTCCAATTATCTATTAAGTCATAATTTAAATACATTTTGACTCTTTAAACCAGAATTCTTTATTTTACAACATACCCATTTCACAAATAAAATATTTTGTCATAGTTAATGTAACCATCAAATTTTCTTTATAAATCTATTCATTTAGATATAAATTAACTATGATCTCAAGTTAATAAATTTTATTATGAAATGCCCAGTTAAAGTTGTAGTTCATTTTCTCAATTCAAAATACATTAATCATTATACAAAACATATCCATTTCAGGAGACAACCTTTAATAAAATCACTAGGTTAGAATCAAGATTCCTTATTAAATCAAATTTAGTTATGAAGTTATTTATGTAACAACCCCAATTTTGAATTAATATTAAATTGATAGTTAATGTAGATTTTGAACAAATTTTGGAATAAAATTTGAATTTGACTAAGGAATCTGAATTTGAATATTGAAGTTGTACCTAAATTTCTGAATAAAAATTGTAAAGTAAAATAAAATACAACCGAGCTATAAATATTCGATAATTTAAGTTAGAAATGTAAATAAATCCATATAAGGTGAATTTTAAAATATATAGCAAACACATTTGATAAATGCCAACCTAGCAGCAAAAAAAAAACCAAAGTAAAAAATATAAGCATCTATATACATAAAAGTGTACAAGCAAAATATTAGCATATGAACAAGGACAAGTGGGTATGGAATGAAGTAAGGAAAAAGTAATATGTATACAAGTACGTAAAAGCAAGATATCAGCCGAGTTATCTTCAACCATGCCTATTATACAAAATATTAGATTCACTTGTACAAATTTACATTACAATACACTGTACTAACTATACCATACTATAGGCTTTCTTTTGTATACATCAACCTCTTCTTCTCATCAATTCGTTCATTTAAAGTTAAAAAAATTAAGAAGTAAATATTATCTTAAAACTAAACAACAACAAATTAACTACAAAGCCAGATATGAAAGAAGAGATTCCAGTTTGCAAATTTCAAAGCTGTATCAACATGGAAAAGCAAGCTCTGTTTAGTTCTAAAAACTTATCAAGTGAGTAACATTTCATTAAAACAATTTAAAGAATAAATATGTGGTGTCTATAGTTGTGAAATGTGTGTATATACACATGTAATTCTCTGAGTAAGTTTAAATAATGAGTACAACCTGATGTTCACTTTGTCCTCTGCCTTAGTTTTGAAAACATCAGATTTTTGATTTAGAACTCATTTGCACTTGATCTACTCGATGGTTGGGCTTCGCATTAAAACAAACATTGTTAGTTATAACATATACTTAAGTGCAAATTTAATTGAGTTGAATAAATTTTGAAATGCTTCTGGAAACCAAGAAAAAACTGAGCAAACTCAAAATTTGTCAAAATACAAATCCTTCATTACACGTATTCAGGTATGTGTGTTGATTCCGCATACTTCAATATGATTTTTAAACCAAGAACGAAGATTTTTAGTTTCATATTGGAAGAGCGGTTTGCAATTGAACAAAGCTTGCATTTTTCCCATTTTCGAATCAATGAATCAATTATAAATGTTGAAAATTGTGTCGAAGCTAGTGTGAACCTTGTTGATCTTAGGAAAATTATCAAATAATTTTTCAATTGTGTATATCGTTGTCTCGAAGCAACTTTAGGGTTCGAACTCGCTTTTTGGTTGCTGAGATTGGTGAAGCTTCCGCGATCTCTCTAGGAGATCGAGTGGTATGAAACTCGGGGAAAGGAAGCGTTAATGGCCAGGGAACGCGTGCTCGAAGTCGCGTGACTTCAGGTGGTCGAGGCGCCGCACACGAAGCGACTGACAGCTTTCAATGGTGTTTCCTGTCATTGTTCCAGGTTTGGGCTCGAGTGCTCAATTTCAAATTCGATTTGTTGCGTGTGTTTCGATGGTTGGGATCGGAGCTGGGGATGACCTTCGACTTGCTCGAAGCATTGGTGGCGAATGGAGGTGGCGAACGGAGGCGTGCACGTGCACGAGTTTGATGATCTGGGAATATTATAGCCTGAAGCATTTCCAGGCTTGCATTTGTAAGATAACTCGAAGCGTTAATAATTCTCGGGTTATATAAGAGCTCGACTCGAAGCAGGGAGATGGAAAGACTCGAAGCAATTTGCTTTGCCTCGGGGTAATTTTAACAGGTTTCAGGTTTTTGTAAACCTGATGGGAATTTGGACTTAAAACAAATTTAAATGAAATCTAAAAATTTTGAGTTGGATTTAAATAAAGTTTAAATCTAGTATGGAGTTTGGACTCAAGTAAACTTTTGAATCTTAAAGTTTTAAAATGAAGTTTGTTTTTGTTAAATTTAAGTTTAAAAATCAAAGTTAAATCTAAAAAAAAATCAAAAAAAAAATGAAAGAAAATTTGTTTCCAAATAAATATTTGAAAAGGATTTTTAATGAAAAATTAAACAAATTGTTTAAAGTTAGATTTGCAAATTTGAATGTAATGTGTTTTCAAAGCTTAAATAATAAAATAAAAATTCAAGTAATTTAGTTAGAACTTTTCTTATATAGGTTTATAAATTGATATTTAAATTGGTTAATATTTAAATATATATTCATCTTGAATCTTAAATTCAAATGGAATTCAAATTTTAATTTAAAAGTGTAAGGTTTAAAATACACTTAAATGATTTATGAAGTCATTAATAAAGGAATAGATTACCTTAGAAATTATTAAGGTATTAAAATGATTTAAATTAATAAGATAATTAAGGAATGACTTACGTATTTAATTTATAAATTATTAATTTAGATTAATTTATAATTAGAGATTAATTAAGAAATGTTATTAGTTAATGAGGATAATTAACTATGAATTATTAAGTAACAAAATTAATGTGATAAATTTTGATAACAAATTAGATTAATTAATTGAATCAATTGTAAATTTTTAATTACTTAATGAAAGCAATTAAGGGGTTAATTACTAATTGTAATTAAATTTGGATATTTTGATTAAATTAATGATAAAGATAAATTGGTAATTAATGATTTGTTATTATGAGATGATTGCTTAATGGTAAGAAATTAAAGACTAAATTTCTTAAAATAATTAATTAAGAAGTTAATTAATTATATAAATGGTTCAAAAGTCAATTTAATTAATATGATGGATTAAGAATAATTTCATTAATTAAAGTGTTTGATAAATTAATTTATATCAAATGATTTGGAATTAATAAATCAGAATTGGATAATAAATTCATAAGTAATTAATTAAATTGGAAATGAACTGAATTAATTAGGATTAAACAATTAATTAATCCTGTTTATAAATGATTATCAAATGCTTGACCTTACTATGAATGATTGTATTGTATGAGATGCCTTGAATTGATTGCCCTGTCTGATCTGTGATATTTTATTCTGTAAATTGTGGTATGTATAATTTATTCATTTATTGATGATACATCTGTACATTATTTGTGAATCTATGAATGAAGATAAGCGTTATAGTTTATATCGCTTATCAACTATATTTCTGTGTTTTAATCTGTGATGATTGAATGATGTTGCACTATTGTGTTAAACCCCTGGACCACACTTATACACACACAAATATGGATTTCACGAGGAAATCGATTAAGTCACAGATTTTGAAATAGTCTAAAAGTTGAATATTTAAGTCCAAATGGTTCGGAAATGTTTTGGGATTAAAGTGAAAAGCTTTTGAAATGGAATTTCAATGATGAAATTTATTTTGTATAACTTGATTGAGTTTTGAAATTTAAATATTTTGATTTAAATTTGAATTCAATATTTGAAATTGAATTCTATATTCAGTATTTATGATATTAAATGGTATACAAGTTTATATGGGTTTTAAACCATTTTAAGGTGTTGTTTTTGGGACTTTGAATTAACCCAAAGATTTTAACTTGTATAAATGAGATCGAATTTCTCCGAAACGAAAACTACTTGTTTTCAAATAAAAATAAATTTCATTTAAAGAAAGGATTTCCAAATTGGGTTGAAAAGTTTCAAGTTTGAATTGGAATTGTTTTGAAAGGCTATGAATGAATCTTTGGAAATGATTTTTGAAAGATATAAGTTGAATCTTGATTTAAAGATTCAACAAGTTAATCGAATTTTGAAAGCTATGAGTTAAATCTTTGATTTAAAGATTTAACGAGTTAATCCAATTGGAATGGGAATTGTTTTGAAGTCTATGAATTAATCTTTGCAAAATAAATCTTTTTGTAATATAAAGATTTGAAATGGTAATTGGTTTAAACCATTTGAAAAGGAAAGTTTTTGGGTTTTAAGTTGTGACTTAATTGAAATCCCAATATCCATATGTTTTTAAATACTGCGCTCACTGTTCGGTTTACCCGGGAAAAGACCTTTGTGTCATATATCCCATTTCGAATATGTGATACGTCGTTATGGATAGCATTTGAAGACCGGTGGTGAAGACCGGATATTTTCGAAAACGAAAGGACAACTCGTCGAATGTCTTTGCATCGACTGGTCCCCGATATAGAGACTCCATATGTGATGGGAAGTCCGAACGTGATTAGTGAATATCCGAATTGCAAGGACTTCTTTGGAAGTGCCTTCGGTTCTGTTCGAACCCGGAACAGACTTGTATGGATAGTATGTCTGACATTACAAATTGAGATATAAAGCAGATTTCATTCAAATATATTTCTGTTGGTGGCAGAGAATTTATTCTCTTAGCATTAACACCCTTCTCTAAGACGTACGAGCTCAGAGGTTATGTAGTTGAAGGTTATCAGCGATATACTCCCAATTTGGTAATGTGGCATGCTGAGTGCTGCTGATCATTTGTTGATCAAAGCGTGGCTTTTGTAAAAAAGCGTAGCTTTGTGGACGAGATTTCGTCAAACCTCACACCCCGGAATGGTCGAAACAGGAAAGATGCGGCAAGGTTATTGGGGGTAGCGCCCCTTAGGGTATGTTCATTTCCTTCTGGAAAAGGGTGGTATCATGGTACGGAGCCCAGATACTTACTCATGTTGAAACACTTTATTTATTACTGTGTGATGTTGGTTATCGAGCGCTCGGATAAAGGTCCTAAAGGACCGGGGGATGGCATACTCGTGTCAGTAGTTACCTAGTTAGGGTAAACCGGCCTTGTGTTGGCAGAGATCCGGTTAGGTTCTCGGGGCGTCTTTCTAGAGGCGTTTCCATGTGGCAATGGGAAGTTCCTTGGCCTGACCATTTGTTGGAAATCCAAAGAAACAATACGAACCTTGTACGGTTTTAGTTGTATAACCTGCCATGGAATGTGGCGGTAACCTGCTATTGAACATGGTAGCTATAGTAGGCATACGATAATGGCCGTATGTTGGCTAAGATTTATATCTTTACTTTCGAAATGATTTTTACTACACTATGCACTAGTAATAATATCATATGTTTCTTTTTAATGCGTATCAAGCATCTTTGACTATCATAAGGAGAAATCTCCTCCGATTCTGTGTTTGCATTGTGTGTGTGCGCGGGAGGCCTTATGGTAGTCTCATTTCTAAAAAGCATTGCGAATTGATTTTAAAATATTTCGTTGTTTGTTTTTAAAGATAAACTGTTTTTGTTGCTCACACCAGCCCCACAACTGATCCGGAGTTTATTGTTTCTTTCCTAAACTCTGGGTGCTCATCATTTTCTACACAAGCAGTCTAGAGTTGGGTTTTTCAGATAGTCAGGTTTAGTAGATTATCTGGAGTTAGTTCAGTCTTTGGATCACACCAGTCTTGCTTAGCTTGGTGCATCGTTATTGGGAGTTCGAGCTATTTCGGAATTAGAGCTTTGGGGATGGAGATTATCCGCTGCTGGTGTTATCGTTTTCTTTTCCGCTACTATTTCTTGTATCATATCTCTGATGTATGTTGATATTCATTTGTATCACTCTGTTGTATCAGATATTGTATCTGTGTTGTATATCAATGTATTATTTCTTTTATTCCGCTGTGTTATTTACTTGATGTTGTTATAAGCTTCGGCGATTCGGATTTGAACGGTAGAATCTACGGCATTCGAATACGATGTGAAGTATGGATGTCGATTTTCGAGCGCGAAAAATCCCATTCGTTACATTTGGTATCAGAGCCGAGGGTTAAACTTCAGCTCAGGAGTATAACATGTTAAGTAGCTCATTAGAGATAGGGTGAAGTAAATCCTAGAATGAGTGTATCCCTAAGATATCCGTTCGAATGTCTCAGTAAATTCTCTTACTATCTACTGATGGTGAGTTTGAGTACAAGAAGAGAATGAGATAGGGGATAGGGGAATGCGACTATAAATGGTCAATGCCCTGCAACAGTGGAAACAAACTTTCTCTATCAATCTCTTTTGATTCATCTTTCCAAATTCTTTTGATTTGTCTCGTGGTAGTTGCAAGAAGAAGTTTCGGTACGGTGGTGGCCCTACGAATCATTGTAGGAAATTTTTACTTCGTATCTTCATCAATTTCTTATCAGTTTTTCGTTTTAAACTTTAACTAATTTGAAATTTAGAATTGAAATTTTTAAAAAAAATTGGAAATTTTAAATTGAGTTAACTTGATTAGTATATGAAAATTGATTTGAATTATATCGATAAAATGATTTTGTTTAAAACCAAATTTGAAATTCTATTATAATTTCTTGTATCTATTGTTGATATTCTGATTTGGTAAGCCAAATGCAGAATTGATATCCAGTTTGATCTGAAAAGATATTTCTCTATCTTTCATCTATCTTCGTTATCTCTCTCTGGCGAATTTCGAGGACGAAATTCTTTTTAAGGGGGGAAGTCTATAACGACCCCAATTTTGAATTAATATTAAATTGATAGTTAATGTAGATTTTGAACAAATTTTGGAATAAAATTTGAATTTGACTATGGAATCTGAATCTGAATATTGAAGTTGTACCTAAATTTCTGAATAAAAATTGTAAAGTAAAATAAAATACAACCGAGCTATAAATATTCGATAATTTAAGTTAGAAATGTAAATAAATCCATACAAGATGAATTTTAATATATATAGCAAACACATTTGATAAATGCCAACCTAGCAGCAAAAAAAACCAAAATAAAAAATATAAGCATCTATATACATAAAAGTGTACAAGCAAAATATTAGCATATGAACAAGGACAAGTGGGTGTGGAATGAAGTAAGGCAAAAGTAATATGTATACAAGTATGTAAAAGCAAGATATCAGCCGAGTTATGTTCAACCATTCCTATTATACAAAATATTATATTCACTTGTACAAATTTTCATTACAATACACCGTACTAACTATACCATACTGTAGGCTTTCTTTTATATACACCAACCTCTTCTTCTCATCAATCCGTTCATTTAAAGTTAAAAAAATTAAGAAGTAAATATTAACTTAAAAACTAAACAACAACAAATCAACTACAAAGCCAGATATGAATGAAGAGATTCCAATTTGCAAATTTCAAAGCTGTATCAACATGGAAAAGCAAGCTCTGTTTATTTCTAAAAACTTATCAAGTGAGTAACATTTCATTAAAACAATTTAAAGAATAAATATGTGGTGTCTATAGTTGTGAAATGTGTGTATATATACATGTAATTCTCTGAGTAAGTTTAAATAATGAGTACAACCTGATGTTCACTTTGTCCTCTGTCTTAGTTTTGAAAACATCAGATTTTTGATTTAAAACTCATTTGCACTTGATCTACTCGATGGTTGGGCTTAGCATTAAAACAAACATTGTTAGTTATAACATACTTAAGTGCAAATTTTATTGAGTTGAATAAATTTTGAAATGCTTCTGGAAACCAAGAAGAAACTGAGCAAACTCAAAATTTGTCAAAATACAAATCTTTCATTACACGTATTCAGGTATGTGTGTTGATTCCGCATACTTCAATATGATTTTTAAACCAAGAACGAAGATTTTTAGTTTCATATTGGAAGAGCGGTTTGCAATTGAACAAAGCTTGTATTTTTCCCATTTTCGAATCAATGAATCAATTATAAATGTTGAAAATTGTGTCGAAGCTAGTGTGAACCTTGTTGATCTTAGGAAAATTATCAAATAATTTTTCAATTGTGTATATCGTTGTCTCGAAGCAACTTTAGGGTTCGAACTCGCTTTTTGGTTGCTGAGATTGGTGAAGCTTCCGCGATCTCTCTAGGAGATCGAGTGGTATGAAACTCGGGGAAAGGAAGCGTCAATGGCCAGGGAACGCGTGCTCGAAGTCGCGTGACTTCAGGTGGTCGAGGCGCTGCACACGAGGCGATTGACAGGTTTCAATGGTGTTTCCTGTCATTGTTCCAGGTTTGGGCTCGAGTGCTCAATTTCAAATTCGAGTTGTTGCGTGTGTTTCGATGGTTGGGATCGGAGCTGGGGATGACCTTCGACTTGCTCGAAGCATTGGTGGCGAATGGAGGTGGCGAACGGAGGCGTGCACGTGCACGAGTTTGATGATCTGGGAATGTTGTAGCCTTAAGCATTTCCAGGCTTGCATTTGTAAGATAACTCGAAGTGTTAATAATTCTCGGGTTATACGAGAACTCGACTCGAAGCAGGGAGATAGAAAGACTCGATGCAATTTGCTTTGCCTCGGGGTAATTTTAACAGGTTTCAGGTTTTTGTAAACCCGATGGGAATTTGGATCTAAAACAAATTTAAATGAAATCTAAAATTTTGAGTTGGATTTAAACAAAGTTTAAATCTAGTATGGAGTTTGGATTCAAATAAACTTTTGAATTTTAAAGTTTTAAAATGAAGTTTGTTTTTATTAAATTTAAGTTTAAAAATCAAAGTTCAATAAAAAAAAATCAAAAAAAAACAAAAAAAAAAATTGTTTCCAAATAAATATTTGAAAAGGATTTTTAATGAAAAATTAAACAAGTTTTTTAAAGTTAGATTTGCAAATTTGAATGTAATGTGTTTTCAAAGCTTAAATAATAAAATAAAAATTTAAGTAATTTAGTTAGAACTTTTCTTATATAGGTTTATAAATTGATATTTAAATTGGTTAATATTTAAATATATATTCATCTTGAATCTTAAATTCAAATGGAATTCAAATTTTAATTTAAAAGTGTAAGGTTTAAAATACACTTAAATGATTTATGAAGTCATTAATAAAGGAATAGATTATCTTAGAAATTATTAAGGTATTAAAATGATTTAAATTAATAAGATAATTAAGGAATGACTTATGTATTTAATTTATAAATTAATAATTTAGATTAATTTATAATTAGAGATTAATTAAGAAGTAAGTTAAGAAATGTTATTGGTTAACGAGGATAATTAACTATGAATTATTAAGTAACAAAATTAATGTGATAAATTTTGATAACAAATTAGATTAATTAATTGAATCAATTGTAAATTGTTAATTACTTAATGAAAGCAATTAAGGGGTTAACTACTATTGTAATTATATTTGGATATTTTGATTAAATTAATGATAAAGATAAATTGGTAATTAATGATTTGTTATTATGAGATGATTGCTTAATGGTAAGTAATTAAAGAGTAAATTTCTTGAAATAATTAATTAAGAAGTTAATTAATTATATAATTGGTTCAAAAGTCAATTTAATTAATATGATGGATTAAGAATAATTTAATTAATTAAAGTGTTTGATAGATTAATTTATATCAAATGATTTGGAATTAATAAATCAGAATTGGATAATAAATTCATAAGTAATTAATTAAATTGGAAATGAATTGAATTAATTAGGATTAAACAATTAATTAATCCTGTTTATAAATGATTATCAAATGCTTGACCTTACTTATGAATGATTGTATTGTATGAGATGCCTTAGATTGATTGTCCTATCTAATCTGTGACATTTTATTCTGTAAATTGTTGTATGTATAATTTATTCATTTATTGATGATACATCTGTATATTATCTGTGAATCTATGAATGAAGATAAACATTATAGTTTATATCGCTTATCAACTATATTTCTGTGTTTTAATCTGTGATGATTGAATGATGTTGCACTATTGTGTTAAACCCCTGGACCACACTTATACACACACAAATATGGATTTCACAAGGAAATCGATTAAGTCACAGATTTTGAAATAGTCTAAAAGTTGAATATTTAAGTCCAAATGGTTCGGAAATGTTTTGGGATTAAAGTGAAAAGCTTTTGAAATGGAATTTCAAAGATGAAATTTATTTTGTATAACTTGATTGAGTTTTGAAATTTAAATATTTTGATTTAAATTTGAATTCAATATTTGAAATTGAATTCTATATTCAGTATTTATGATATTAAATGGTATACAAGTTTATATGGGTTTTAAACCATTTTAAGGTGTTGTTTTTGGGAATTTGAATTAACCCAAAGATCTTAACTTGTATAAATGAGATCGAATTTCTCCGAAACGAAAACTACTTGTTTTCAAATAAAAATACCTTTCATTTAAAGAAAGGATTTCCAAATTGGGTTGAAAAGTTTCAAGTTTGAATTGGAATTGTTTTGAAAGGCTATGAATGAATCTTTGAAAATGATTTTTGAAAGCTATAAGTTGAATCTTGATTTAAAGATTCAACAAGTTAATCGAATTTTGAAAGCTATGAGTTAAATCTTTGATTTAAAGATTTAACGAGTTAATCCAATTGGAATGGGAATTGTTTTGAAGTCTATGAATTGATCTTTGTAAAATAAATCTTTTTGTAATATAAAGATTTGAAATGGTAATTGGTTTAAACCATTTGAAAAGGAAAGTTTTTGGGTTTTAAGTTGTGACTTAATTGAAATCCCAATATCCATATGTTTTTAAATACTGCGCTCACTGTTCGGTTTAGCCGGGAGAGGACCTTTGTGTCATATATCCCATTCCGAATATGTGATACGTCGTTATGGATAGCATTTGAAGACCGGTGGCGAAGACCAGATATTTTCGAAAACGAAAGGACAACTCATCGAATGTCTTTGCATCGACTGGTCCTCGGTATAGAGACTCCATATGTGATGGGAAGTCCGAACGTGATTAGTGAATATCCGGATTGCAAGGACTTCTTTGGAAGTGCCTTCGGTTCTGTTCGAACCCAGAACAGACTTGTATGGACAGTATGTCTGACATTACAAATTGAGATATAAAGCAGATTTCTTTCAAATACATTTCTGTTGGTGGCGGAGAATTTATTCCCTTAGCATTAACACCCTTCTCTGAGACGTACGAGCTCAGAGGTTATGTAGTTGAAGGTTATCAGCGATATACTCCCAATTTGGTAATGTGGCATGCTGAGTGCTGCTGATCATTTGTTGATCAAAGCGTGGCTTTTGTAAAAAAGCGTAGCTTTGTGGACGAGATTTCGTCGAACCTCACACCCCGGAATGGTCGAAATAGGAAAGACGCGGCAAGGTTATTGGGGGTAGCGCCCCTTAGGGTATGTTCATTTCCTTCTGGAAAAGGGTGGTATCATGGTATGGAGTCCAGAAACTTACTCATGTTGAAACACTTTGTTTATTACTGTGTGATGTTGGTTATCGAGCGCTCGGATAAAGGTCCTAAAGGACCGGGGGATGGCATACTCATGTCAGTAGTTACCCAGTTAGGGGTAACCCGGCCTTGTGTTGGCAGAGATCCGGTTAGGTTCTCGGGGCGTCTTTCCAGAGGCGTTTCCATGTGGCAATGGGAAGTTCCTTGGCCTGACCATTTGTTGGAAACCCAAAGAAACAATACGAACCTTGTACGGTTTTAGTTGTATAACCTGCCATGGAATGTGGCGGTAACCTGCTATTGAACAGGTAGCTATAGTAGGCATACGATAATGGTTGTATGTTGGCTAAGATTTATATCTTTACTTTTGAAATGATTTTTACTACACTATGCACTAGTAATAATATCATATGTTTCTTTTTAATGCGTATCAAGCATCTTTGACTATCATAAGGAGAAATCTCCTCCGATTCTGCATTTGCATTGTGTGTGTGTGTGCGGGAGGCCTTATGGTAGTTCATTTCTAAAAAGCATTGCGAATTGATTTTAAAATATTTCGTTGTTTGTTTTTAAAGATAAACTGTTTTTGTTGCTCACACCAGTCCCACGACTGATCCGGAGTTTATTGTTTCTTTCCTAAACTCTGGGTGCTCATTATTTTCTACACGAGCAGTCTAGAGTTGGGTTTTTCAGATAGTCAGGTTTAGTAGATTATCTGGAGTTAGTTCAGTCTTTGGATCACACCAGTCTTGCTTAGCTTGGTGCATCGTTATTGGGAGTTCGAGCTATTTCGGAATTGGAGCTTTGGAGATGGAGATTATCCGCTGCTGGTGTTATCGTTTTTTTTTCCGCTGCTATTTCTTGTATCATATCTCTGATGTATGTTGATATTCATTTGTATCACTCTGTTGTATCAGATATTGCATCTGTGTTGTATATCAATGTATTATTTCTTTTGTTCCGCTGTGTTATTTACTTGATGTTGTTATAAGCTCCGGCGAATCCGATTTGAACGGTAGAATCTACGGTATTCGAATACGATGTGAAGTATGGATGTCGATTTTCGAGCGCGAAAAATCCCATTCGTTACAATTTATCATAAACAAAATCTTTAAATTAAAATATTCAACCAAATAAAGATTTTTAATTTACAATTTAAAACTAATATCAACTTATAAAATAACTTATAGAAAACCAATATCTCTTTACATTTCAAATCATTAAATCAAATTTAAGTTAAAATTCCATATATTCTAAAAATTCAAAATACTTAATAACCTTTTTTAGAAAAATACTACTTTAAAATATTAACCATGAGAAAATATTACTTTAAAAATATTAACCACGGCCTGTATAATATTTTCTAACCTAGGTCAAGTGATACGGATATGTATCATCTCAATTCGTAATTTAAAAAGAAAATCCGGGTTCTATCATTTCAAGCCCCCAATCCCAAGTAAAATAAATACAATAAAAGTCACTCGAGCCTATCATTTCAGCTCATAATGATTTTTCCTTCTACCGTTCGGATATGTATCATTTCAACCCATAGTGATAAGGAATTTGCAATGTGATACAGTAAATAAAACGAACAGTATAATATAACATAGCTTATCAGATGATGTAACAAATATATAAATAGCATTTAACATCATATTATCATATCATAGGCATATATGAATAAAATATCAGTTTATACAGATTCACTTGTCATCATTTCACAATAATATAAGTACGGATGTCGAGAGTGATAAACTCACCTTTTAAAGCTAGAATCATATTCAAAACACAATCCAAACTCCGCAAAGAACGAAAAGGCACGACAAAGCATGACTATATTTTTGGGTGAATGAAGAGTCAGATCCAAATCTTGTATACAAACAATTACAACAAATATAAGTGTATAATTCAATGTACAAGATTATGAATCAAAACAATGAACAATATGAATCAAAGTTACACAACCTTTTGAAAAAACAAAGCAAGATGATCAATCACTAAGCAAGTGGGCTCTGCCATGGCTTCAAAGGGCTAGACCATCATGTTGTGCTCGGCCTCATCATGTTTGAGGCAACATAGGCTCGATTATGAAGTCAATAGGTATGGCCAAGGCAAAGAAATATGAAGAGGTGTAAGTTATAACTCAATGGAAGGCAAGAGGTCAAAGGACAAAGGACTATTGGTTTGGCCCTAAGGAAATAGGGTTCGACCTTGTTTAGATCTTGGTCAAGAAGGCATGGCAAGGTGTGTTGTGGTCATGGCAAAGCAAGGAGGTGGAGAATTAAGGGGCGGCCGAGGCTACTAGGAAGAAGTGGTGAACTATGGGCTCTGCTATGGTTGTTTCAAGGAGATATGGTGATGTTGTTTAGGTATAGGGTCGCGGCTAGGCATGGGATGGTGGTGATGGTTGGTGGAGGTGATCATGGTAGTGGTGTGATGGTCGGCAAGGCATGGACAAGGTAGCTGAGCATGGCAAAAGAAAAAAACAAAGGAGGAACAAAAAGAAAATGGAAAAAGAGGAGGAAGAGAAGCCATGGATCTTGAAATATTTTCCTCTTGAAAGAAATGAAATTGAGAGATGGGAAAAAAATTTTGTACGTGAATTACAAGCATAGTGAACGGCTAGAGAAGAGTAACTCACGGCTAGAAATGAGGAGGAATGAACGGCTAATGAGTTGTAAATGCTTGGAAAATGGAAAGGCACAATTTAAGGAGAAAAAACTTGTATATATTTTATTCTTAAATGCAAATGAAAATGAGGATATTGAGATGAGAATGAAATATTCTAGTACGTGATTGAGATAAGAATATACGGCCAAGAAAGACAAGAGTGAAACTATGGAGTGTAAATGCTAGGAAAACAAAAGGCAAGAATTTAAAACAATGTAACCTATGTCTCTTTGATTTTCCAAGCCATTTATAAAAAGATACACACAAGTAAAGTCCAATAAATAAAATAAAAGTCTAGACAACATAAAATAGAAAATAAAATAGACAAATGAACATAGGAAAAATAAAAAATAAAATATAGAAAATAATTACGTGTAAAACGCTGTAATTTATCTAATTTAAAAAGTATAAATCAGAATTTAACGAAACGAAAAATAGAACGAATATCAGAATTGTTTTCTGCTTTAAAGAAAAATATTAGAATTTAAAATTTTAAACCGAAATTCATAATTTTACCAGAGTTGACCAAAATATAAATTTACAGAAAATATTTATTTTATTGTATTTGGAAAATAAATTACAACCAAATTCCAAATTTATATCGGAAAATTTTAAAAATTCACTCTTAAATGATTTAAAATAAATGTTTTTAAATAAAAAAAATTTAATTAAAAATATTTAGAAAATTATAGGTTGTTACACTCATATCCCCCTTAACACATTTTATATAAATGTCGTAGTCTATAAAGTACTATAAACTCCATCAAACCAGTGGGCTATCAGGGAACACTCCATAGGTACGACCCAAACCAAACTCGTAAAAGATGCGATAAGGTATGTGACAAGGCACACGAGGCAATAACTAGGGTAGGATTCTACCGTTTTGTAGAACCGGGCTGGTGGTAACGCATAGCAGCTAGTACCGCCCACCTCGAGACACACTCCCAAAATGAAAGGTGCATCCAATCAAATCACAAAGTAATAGAATGGTATCGAAGAAGCATGCTCGATCGAAGTTGCGACCTCACTTGGTGTAACAACCCGCATATTTATCGAGTTTGTATTTAAATATTTTATTTAAATATTATCTCGTTAATCGGATTTTGGTCCGAAAAGCTACTTTTTGCAAACGGTCAAATTAGGACTCGAGACCACTTCCATTGAGTTCGAAATGTCGTTTACAACTTTTTTAAGTATAAACATCGATAGGTTTGGAGTTAGTGAAATTTCACTAACTTTTCCCGCTTTGGACTTTGGGTTAGTTTAGCCTATTAAGCCCAAGTTCCAACCCTCTTCTCCTCACTCTTCATAAATTTACTAACTAATCAAGCTTTGGCATTAATGGTGGAGGGAATGGGAAATTAAAACTCCAAGCACAAATTCAATTGCAAATCCAACATTCAACTCCAAATTCAAGTAGAAGATATTGGATTCAAGCTTTGGATTGCTTCTCCTTGCTTTCAAGCTTCATCTTCATAAACTTTAGTCCAAAGGTGAGATTTTTGTCTCAAAAATCTAGTCTATAACTATATTGGACTGTTGGGAATGATTCCCTATCACTTTTGCATGCACATTTGCATTTGGTTTGGATTGGATTGGCGAAAAACTCCAATTTTTAGCATTTTGGTGAATTTTCTGCACTTAGGTCGTTCTGGCCATTTTTAGGTCGTTCGGAGTTAAGTTGTTCGTCCATGGGTCGTGAGTCGTTCACGAGTTAACTTTAGGTCGTTCTGGAAGAATTGGCACTCCGGAATTAGGTCGCTCACGAGTTAAGTCGTTAGGTCGCTCGCGAGTTAGTACCATAGGTCGCAGGGCTTTAGGTCATTCTGGAAGTATTGGCACTTCGGAGTTAGGTCGCTCGCGAGTTAAGCCTTAAGTCGTAGGTCGCTCACGAGTTTGGCCTTAAGCCGTAGGTTGCTCGCGAGTTAAGCTTTAAGTCTTAGGTCGTTTCCGACCTATAATCTCTAGGCAAACGTTAAGTCGCTCGCCCTGGTTTATCTCGTAGGTCGTCTCCGACCTAAGCTCCAGATAAGTCGTTCGAGTTAGGTCGTTGGACCATTTACTTTAGGTCGCTCGTCCACTAAGTCGGCCTGGTTTATCTCGTAGGTCGTCTCCGACCTAAGCTCCAGATAAGTCGTTCGAGTTAGGTCGTTGGACCATTTACCTTAGGTCGCTCGTCCACTAAGTCGGCCTGGTTTATCTCGTAGGTCGTCTCCGACCTAAGCTCCAGATAAGTCGTTCGAGTTAGGTCGTTGGACCATTTACCTTAGGTCGCTCGTCCACTAAGTCGGCCTGGTTTATCTCGTAGGTCGTCTCCGACCTAGGCTCCAGATAAGTCGTTCGAGTTAGGTCGTTGGACCATTTACCTTAGGTCGCTCGACTCTGTTAAGTCGGCCATGTTGGGTCGTGAGTCATCGTTAGGTCGCGAACACCTCTAGGTCGCAACCACTAAGTCGCTTGACCCCTTAGACCCCTAGGTCGCAGCCGTTAGGTCGTATGACCCTTGAGTCGTTAGGTCGTTAGACCTCATTTTGTCTTCACCTTGGTCGTTAGGTCGTTAGGTCGTTAGGTCGAACCCCGTAAGCGGTGGCGTTGCCCCCGCACCCCCACCTTGGGGGGTTGCCACCCCCCCTGGACCCCCCCTCCGTAGGGGATCTTATCTGAAAAACATTGAGCTGATTTCCTTGGATTTTATTCGCATCTCCGTATGCGATCTTTGTGACTGATTGTTTCTACACTTGCTTATGTGTTTTGTCACTTTATAATACAAAGGTTTCAATACTAGTAGTAAATATCAAAACTCTTTTAACAAACAATTTCAACTCTATTTTTAATAACAAAGCTCTTTTCTTAAACCGTTTTCCAATCTATTAGTATATACAAGCCTTTACCTCACTCGGATGAGAAATCTAATTAAACGACTTAGTAAAACAAGTGGTATGAAACGCTTGCGTTCACTTCGTCGGTTAATTCTTGGACTTGTTCGATTGAACCTCTTGTGACAATTTTATTAGTGAAGATTTACAGTTTGTTCGTAAATATTTAAGTTAAGCAAGTGGTTATGGGACATGAAGCTAAACTTCTATATTTACTAGCTTAGTGTAATTGACACTTCTCGTTGATCTTGATGATCGCTTTATGAATTAGACTAGCAATTGCGCGATGTCTCTTTCATTGCAAGGTTAGACTAGACACCACTTGTGTGATTCCATTCACACATACCTTTCTGCTTTTTGGTTAGTCTTGACCTCAATCTGTGTGATTCCACTCACACATGTGGGGTAGCTCCCCATGGTCTTCGGACCGTCATGTGATAGGCCTCTTTCCCTTTTTATGATTTCTGGATTTCTCGTGTTGATTTCTGGAATTTATGTCATTGACTTGTTATGAGTACAAGTTTAGGGTATGATGCCCTCTTCGAATCTTTGAGAAGATTCTTGTGATATTGATTATCTCTTATTGATTGATCTTCTGTTGATCATTATTTACATACTTATAGTGGTATGTCGTTATGGATATTTATGTTTATGCCATATCTTTTATGTTATATCATGTCATCTGATATTTATAGCTAGACTGATCCGTTTATTATTTTCTTAAATAATACTCGGGTCAGACCGAGATGTTACAGGTGCTTCTGCTTGACTTCTTCCCAGGGATTCATCACTCTGACTTTTGGCTAACTGTTTAGATTAGCAGTTTTTGTTGTATGCACTTGAGATATAGACTCATAGTTGTATTCTTTTGTATAGCACGTGTTGCTATTCTTTTGTATTATCGTGGATCTTACTGACCACTACTCTGATGTACACTTTCATGTGTTAGTTATATATTCATATCTTCTTCCGCCTTTGTGATATGGATATCTGTGACTGATTTGTGATATGATTATTTCTATGTTTGTTTCCGAAGATTATTTATAGCCACCGTGTGATAAGCAATTACATGGATGGTCGCTCCTCAACAGCCTTATTCTCCGTGCTAGTTGACAGCACTACTCCGGAGTGTTCTTGGCTAGCGTGGGTATAGAGGTGGGGCGTCACACTTGGCCTAGGTATAGCTCCTATTTTAGTCACATTAAGCTAACTCGAGGGAGTCAGGGCTGCATTAATACCTCATATAGAACGTCACCAAACCATCCTACTTCGTTCTAAAATCTCCATTACGCAGTTGTTAAGGTGGTTTTCAGTATTGGCAGAGAGTACGACAATATCCGATCCCGGTCTGTTTAACAACCAAACGCTTATTTCACACCTGGTTGCTTTTATTTCAAAACAGCTCATACTTTGTACTTAAAATATCATATTCATTTCAAAAATCATATCACTTTCAAAATCATGTCACTTTCGAAATCTTATTCACTTTACATCAATCCATAAAATAGTTTGAACCATTATATTAAAATATTAGCATTTAAATCCATTAAATCTAAATCAAAACAGTTCCAACTTAAACAGTTCAAATATTGAAAATAGTTCATTTATTGAAATATTTATAAATTTAAAATAGTCTATTTTCAAAAAATAGGTTATGGACTAAAATAGTTTATATATTAAAAATAGTTTACATATTGAAATAGTTTCAAGTTAGAATTATTTCGTCCAATTCCACAAATCAATTCATATTCAACTTAAGTTCTAATATTTCAATTTAAATCAATCTCAGTTCATCAATTACAATTCAATTCAAATTCTAAATAAAACCATTTTTAATTTATATCGATTTCAAATTTAAACCACTTCCATTTCAATAGATTTCAAGGTTAAAATATTCAACTATTTACATGAACTCAATTTGACAAATTCCATTTATGTTTCAAAAATTCAACTTTAATTTTATTTAAATTTGAAATTGTTCGCTGAATCGATTTTAATAACATTTAAATAAATCTCAAATTACAAATTTAATTAAAATCGATAAAACATCTATATATATAATTCTAAAATATTTGTCTAGTCACCTTTTATAAGCATTTAAATAAATTTTCCAATTACAAACTTAAAACAAAATTTAATATTCAACTTTGTTTCAATTTGATAATATTCATTTAATCACCCTTAAATAAATCAAGTTGTAAAATCGTACCTTCCAAAATCTCAAAATAAATTCCAATCAAATCTTATTTATATTAAATTCTGAACAAATTTAATTATAAATCAAACCTTATTTAAATTCAAATCTTAACAAATTAAATTACAAATTAACTCTTATTTAATTTATCTTTCGAACTCTCATTTACTTAAAGTTATTACAAAAATCTATTTTAAAATATTAATATAAATTTAAATAAATACTTAACATATTATATATATTATAGGTTAAATTAAATTCTTAATAAATTTTATTATATTAGTTATTATTAAATTAAATCTTATTATTAATAAATCAATTTTAAATCTTATTTTATATATTTAAAATAATAAAATTATAAGTAAAATTTTATAATTTTCATTTTAAAAATAAACTTATAAGTTTAAAATATACAAAACATATAATTTAAAAATCTAAATTTTATACAAATTAAAATTAAATTAAAATCTTTATATTATTTTAAAATCAAGCTTTTATAGAACTCATGTATTTCCTTTCAAACATTGGAAATCAATTTTCAAAAATAGACCAGCGGTGTCCGTGTATAATTTTCTATCCATGGTCAAGTGGTGCGGATATTTATCATTTCAATCCATAATTTAAATTTAACATTTTTTGATTATATATC
The DNA here is from genome assembly GCA_030765085.1 of Allium cepa. Classification (NCBI taxonomy): domain Eukaryota; kingdom Viridiplantae; phylum Streptophyta; class Magnoliopsida; order Asparagales; family Amaryllidaceae; genus Allium; species Allium cepa. Next base: position 783,112,681 of record CM060940.1, on the reverse strand, counting down.
ATTTTAACCCGCAATCCTAAAATTTCAATAAAATCGCTTGGGTTTATCATTTCAACCTATAATGATTTTCCCTAATCTATAATATTGTCCGGGTATGTATCATTTCAACCATTTGGGGATTTCTAAACTAACAGGAATTTATAGTGTGATAGCAATAAAATGATAATATGAAATGACATAGTATAACAATGATAAATATGATCAAAATTAACCATTTAACTGAAATATATATACTAACAGGTTGCTGGTGTCAATATTGTCAATTAACATCGGTGAACAAATGCAAATAATAAAGGATCATATTTGACAATTAAATAACTAACAATTTAAATGTAACAACATATTTCAATCGTTATTTCATGTAAATTAAATTTACTAAATATAAGAATGTTAATCGTGAGTGATCGTCACCTTTCGAGGCTAGAGAAAATAGACAACACAATCAAAAACGAATCCAGACAACGAATTCCAAAGCACGGCTCGATGAATACTAATTTGACGAATTAAAAGTCAAAACTAGCTTGATATAAATGGAAACAATACATATTATATTATATTATATTATTATTTTCTTTCTTAAAATCAATGTTCAATTAAAACACATATTTAAAATAAAATATTTATATTATATCTTTAAAAACCTATATTCAGCTTAAAACACATATTAAAAATGAAAATCCTCATATTATATTTTAAAAATCAACATTAAATTTTAAAACACATATAAAAATATATATTTATGTATAGCTTAAAATCAATACTTAATTTAAAGCACGTTTAATAACATCAATATATATATATATATATATATATATATATATATGTGTATGTATGTATATGTATATGTATATGCATACGTATATATATTAAACAATATTTAAAATCCATATCTTATATTTAAAATAAGTTACAAATCTGCTTTATATATACGCTCCCAGATCCATATTTGCTCTTGAAATCAAGAGAACCACACAAATGTAGAAGCAGTCCCATATACTTCTACAGAAGATGGCAAATTAAAGTTGCTAGTGAGCAAAAGATTCAAATATATTACACTATATATATATATATTTACGTAATATATATATATATCAAATCTGAGCAAGGATTCAAACATATTACATAATATATGCAATACATATAACAATCAAAGTAAAGCGAACCTAGAGGAAGACTAACTGTTCTCGGCTATGATGGAGGCTTGAATCAGCATATGTGAGAGAGGGAGGAGGTAGAACGGATCATGTTATGGGGAAAGTCGCTAAGTCCGTGGTGGAGATGCGGTCAGACTATGCGTGTGGGAATGGCTGACTCGGATGGATGGCGACAGCGGCTAGGGGAATAAGGCATAGAGCTAGAGGATCGGGAAGGCAATGGTCAGATGGAGGATTGCTCGAGCTGTTCGTGGAGTGGTAGGCAAGAGTTTGATGTTGGCTGCGACGAGGTGGGAAGGAAGGCCTTCGGTTGTTGATGGGTTTAAAGAAATAAATGGGAGGAGAGAGACGTGTGCTGGCGGCGGACGTGGAGATGGGTGCTGGTGGGCGGCCGAGGCTGGAAGACGTGGTGGCTTTGGGAGATCGACTGGAAGCGGATCACGATTGCTTGTTGAGGGGTCGGTTTCGGCCAAAAAAGTCAAGCATGCTTCAAATTATCAAAATATATACAGTCTTTTCTTTTCTTGCTTTCCATTTTTATATTATTATATGGATCGAAACAAACAATAGAGAGAGGAGAGAGAATAGCAGTGAACCACAAATGTAAACGAACCAGCGAATTATAAATTGAAACTAGGGAACAGTAAAAGTTAGAAACGAATTATAGGAATGTAAAAAGGTTAATGGCTATTAGATTACACGGTGGATAAATGAATAGCCATTGGGAAATCAAAAAGGTTCAAAACGAGTACCAATACGGCTGACCATTTCGTAGATTTCGCTGTGTATCGGACGTCGAAATGCATGAATGGGTATACCGCGGAGATCAGTACGACATGACGAATAGAATGATACATAGATGTGATAGGATCCACCTATCAAAACTCAATTTTTCGCTGCCAAACTGCTACTTAAACGCCGAAAATAAGATAAACAGAGCTATAACAGTCCAAATTTGGCAAAACAAAATATGACGTCTCACTCGGGAAAATAATTTACATTTTTATTATATGAAAATATTCAGATTTCAACAGTATTTAATTGTCATTAATTTAACTGATTTAAAATTGAAATTGAAAATTACATAACAGAACTAACTTTCATATTTTCTGATGAAAAATTGACATTTGCTACGTTTACATAGACGCATATCAAATTTTATCCTTTGTTTTTATGGAAAATTTAATTAATTACGTGTGACGCCCCACCTCTATGCTCACAATAACAAAGAGTATTAAAAGAAACACTATCTGTTATTACGAAGAATAAGGCTGGATAGAAGCGACCATCCGTAGTTAGGCCTTACACTAGTATTAGTTATCTCGATATGAGTGGTATATATTTTTATTTTTCATCTCTTATTTATTTACTCCCATAGAGATACCCAATTCCAGTATAAAACGAACTACGATGGTTCATAATAGTTTAGGACAATATATATAATAATAACACAGATGAACTAATGCGGAACACAGATAACAAAAGTCTCATATATATAACTGATGTCAATTACAATACATGTGATACAGTATATATGATACAACTATAACTGTCGACTCTGAAAGTTACACATACAAGTACATTATCGTATATAATATACATGAATACATATCTTCCTATACTATGACAATGACTGCTCCAAAAGGTATGAAAAGACTTCATAGCTCTAGCAGTAACCCAAAGTAAGATATCAACAACCTGTAATAACTCGGTCTGACCCGAGTATTACATTCAAAAGAAAATAATACACGGGTCAGTCTAATTCAAACTTAGTTATTAATGTACAGAAGCAACAATAATTAAATAATAATTAGACGACAGTCAAAATAAATCTCGTCTATCCAATCCTTTAATAAGAAATCGGATAGCGGTAAATATAACACGTAACAGTGTTAAACAACAAATAAAAAAATTCAAATTATAAACGAAGATAAATGAAAAGATTATCAATGAAGATAATTTAGAAAACAACAGAATTGCCTAAACGGAAATTAACAACAAAATCTAATTATTAAATAAATAATTAGAAAATCATAATCCAATTATCAAAGAGATAATTAGATATCAAAAAAATCATCAAATTAAACCAAATAAAAATACATTTCAAAATATATTGAATTGGACATACGAAACAATTCAAACTATTAAAATATCAATTAAAATGCCATGTCGGGTAGGGCTGCAGCACACGCACGCGTGTACTGCCTCGCCACTACAGCATATGGAATACGCAAAAGATCAATAAATCAAAAGCAATTAGAATATCAATAAAAGCAATACCGTGTGGCTGCAATACATGCTTGCGTGCACTGCCTTGCTACTACGGTGCTAAATTACACACCAGCCCAATAAAAGTTCACGAACGAGCACAAGGTCAAACCCAAAATACCGGATTCAACTCAAGTGTAGTGAGATAATGTCACAACTTTCGGAACAAGGTCAAATCCGAGCTACGAGCTGGATTCGACTCAAGTATAATTAGAAAAACAATTCCAATGCATCAATGCAAACCAACAAGGTCAAGACTGCATACGAAGCAAAATTGCAGACACCGATGAATGCAACCTCACATAAATCAGTAATGAGTCAGGTACAACAACATGAAGGAACCAGACCTCAAAGGAAATCAAAGTGGTTAGGCACTTTAAATCCAAAGCAATGCTCAGTGCACAAGAGCAGTGGACAATGCAGGAAGATTGGAAAACGATATCAAGTGCACCAGTATATATAGATACCGGTGACTGCAAATACAAGGAGATAGGTGCAGGTATCAGGGGCATATGCAGAGTATGACAAAGTCAAGGATGCAAATAAATCAAATGCATAATGGCCGAAGCCATTACACATAGGAAATGCAAAGTCGAAGACCAGATACCACACAAAACAACATGGCAATGTGAGAGTGCATACTTGATGATCAAAATGCAAGAACAGCTGTGTATATAAATATCTCACTGTGACACTAGTACAAGATACATGAACGAAATTTCGAATCAATGTGGATGTGCACAGCCACTAGCACATATAGATATACAGTATGAACTAAAGCGAATGAGGACTCAATGCTCTAACTCGAAGAACCATGGACAATAGACTGTACATGAACTAAATAATGAAACTGATTGCAATCTCAAGTGAACTCAACCAGACAGTCAAATTCAAATGCAACTGAGAAATGGATAATGCAAGCCAACATCAGTGACACAGCCTCAACAATGAAATGGCTATAAATAACCATATATGAACACTGCAACAACTCAAGTCAGTTGTATCATCCTTTACAAAAAAATCAAAATGTGCAAATACAACTAAGTTCAAATGAAACTGGACGGGACAAACTTAGAAAAGTATCTGATTCAAGTACATATACAGTAATGCAATGGTTCTTTCAAAAATATGCTACAGGATGAACAAACCCAATTCAAGCAACTGAGCAGTGCCAGTGACCAATGTAATTAACTAAGGTGAACCAGACTAATAGAGCTTCAACCAGTATATCATAAGGTGATAACAGATTTCAACATATGCTACAGAGATGTGTGGATACACAACGAAACTTCGGAAGCAACAACAATCATATATATACATACGTGAATGCATATACATACCTGATAATGGAAAGACATATATATATATGTACAAATGAAAACACAGCAAGCCCAAAATTAATAAGAACTGAATCAAATCCATGGCATCAAAGAATTAAAAGTCAGAGCTGTACCAAAATATCCCCAATACCATAATAATCGAAGGCCAACAAATTGCAGAAATCATCACGTAAACAAAGTTAAGACCGAATAACACGAAGCACAGGGATGCAAGCATCACTAAGCATTCTTGACCAAAGACAAATTTTTGTTCGAAGTCAACATCAAAAATGGAGAGAATTCAAACCAACAATTTCAAACCAAAGTCAGAAATCGCTCAAGTTCGAAGCAGTAGTAGCCAAGAAAGCAAACAACAAAATTCGCGAATAACGAGATTAAATTAGATGTGAGTGAAAGTCGAAATTCACTCACCTTAGAACGAAGCGAAGACGAACTCAACAAGCAGCCGCATGCATCTCAAGAGATGATCGACCACTCGAGCAAGGAAATCGACTTTGACTCAAGCCATAGAAATCGGCATCAACGAATTTTCCGAAACCCTAATTTTTGTAGGAGAGACGAACGAGCCGCCACCATTTTTTCTTTTCGTATGTTTTAGGGTTACTGAACGAATGAAAAAGAAAAGGGGGGATCGAGTATAAACTCGAAATAATACGGCACCAAGAATAAATGGGCCGAGATTCAAATTTGCAAAGCTCAAACAACACTTAACGAATTTTCAAAAGAATTTCAACTGATTAAAACTCAATTAGCAATTAACAAACTAATGTAATCGTCATTTGACGATAATTAAATAATTGCGAAATCCCGGGTTGTTACAGACTCCCCTCCTTATAAAAATTGCGTCCCCGCAATTTTCATAATGAAGGTCGTCAATAACCATTATTCTTCTAACATAAACTGGTTAAGCTAGAAAAATAAAGGTCGAGAATATAAACACCAAAGAAATCTTTTAATTTCGTAAAAGAAATTCACAAATTCTCAACAAAATCTAATTATCAATAGATAATTCAGAAAACAGCACAACTGAAAAAATACGATTATCAGCAATATTCAATTATCAATTGGATAATTAGAATACAGAAATCACAAAACAGCGATATCTAATTATAGATACGATAATTAGAAAACAACAAAACTTAATTATCAACAAAGACAATTAGAAAACACAAACCACATATCGCAAATCGCAAAACCGCAAATATCTAGTTATCCATCACATAATTAGAAAACACGAACTCCATAATCATCAAACTCTAATTATCAACAGAGATAGATAGAAAACAACAATTCAATATAATCAACATAATCTAAAATCAATTAGAGACTAGAAAATCCTATAATCAGCAAAATTAGCAATTTTCTAATTATCAAAAATGATAGTCGAAAATCTCAAATCAACAAATATCTAATTATCAAAAACGATAATCAGAAATCTCAAATCAACAAATATCTAATTATCAAAAACGATAATCAGAAATCTCAAATCAACAAATATTTAATTATCAAAAACGATAATAAGAAACAACAAATATCTACTTCAAATCAACAAATATCTAATTATCAAAAACGATAATCAGAAATCTCAAATCAACAAATATCTAATTATCAAAAACGATAATCAGAAACAACAAATATCTACTTCAAATCAACAAATATCTAATTATCAAAAACGATAATCAGAAATCTCAAATCAACAAATATCTAATTATCAAAAACGATAATCAGAAATCTCAAATCAACAAATATCAAATTATCAAAAACGAATCATATCTCAAATCAACAAATATTCAATTATAAAAAAGATAATCAAATCTCAAATCAACAAATATTCAATTATCAAAAACGATAATCAAATCTCAAATCAACAAATATTCAATTATCAAAAATGATAATCCAATCTCAAATCAACAAATATTCAGTTATCAAAAACGATAATCAAATCTCAAATCAACAAATATTCAATTATTAAAAACGATATCAAATCTCAAATCAACAAATATTCAATTATCCAAAACGATAATCAAATCTCAAATCAACAAATATCTAGTTATCAAAAACGATAATCAGAAACAACAAATATCTAATTATCAAAAACGATAATCAGAATCAACAAATATCTAATTATCAACAAAGATAATTAGAACTCATATCAACAAATATCCAATTACCTGCAGATAATTGGAAACAACAAATATCTAGAAATCAATTAAGATAATCTAGAAAATCAACATAAAAGGTTGGATCGATCCCATCAGATGGCGAGTTTTTAAGCTACGCCGCACGTGCATCTCAGATGGCCGAAGCCTACTAAGTACTATAAATTTTGGCGCCCATCAGATGACCCGAAGGTCCGTAGAATGACCCGAAGGTCTAGTACTGGTAATTGACCCAAAGGTCCGCAGAATGGCCCGAAAGCCCAACAAATGACCCGAAGGTCCATCATATGACTCGAAGGTCCAGCAAATGACCCGAAGGTCCATCAGAGTGGCTCGAAAGCCAAATAAAATCATCAGAATCATCAAACAGCAAATATTTCAATTAACGAGTCTGGAATTAACCAAAATAGCAAACGCACATGTCCCATAACCACGAGTTTTACTAAATCGTTTAATTCTCTTCATCGTTTCCTTGAAAGTGCAAAATTGTGTATTCTAAAAATAACATTTCACGTTCTCAAACGGACAAGTCCGGAATTAAGCGAATCAGTAAAAGAAAGGGGTCATAGTCCTCGATTTTGCTGAAACGTTTAAATCGCTTCCTCATTCTTTTGAAAGCGCAAACTGCAAAACTTCCGTAAACAATTTCATTTATTTTATAAAAGTAATAATTTACATTCTCAAACGGACAAGTCGGAATTAAGCGAATCAGTAAAAGAAAGGGGTCACAGTCCTCGATTTTGCTGAAACGTTTAAATCGCTTCCTCATTCTTTTGAAAGCGTAAATTGTAAAAATTTTGAAAACAATTTTATTTTGAAACAATTTTTAAAACACCTGATTAAAAAAGCAACATCAGTAGCAACTTCGACAAGGAAATTGCACTTCTCAAAATACCGTAAAAACGGACAACAAAATCAGCATTGCGGAATAACCGCTTGAAAATCCACTTTAAAATTTGACGGTTACTGAAGTCAAAGCGACAGTAATTTTAAATGCCAAAATCTCATCAAAATAGTTTGCATCAAAATATAATATAAGTGAATTTTCATTCATCAAAAATGTCAACAAAACACCACGCTCCAAAACCTAGCACCGATGTAAAAATCCCGTTATAAAAATAATGGCAACAAAATACGTTTAAAACCAAACACTGGTTCAACGTAAAATTAATGCAGTAACATGCAACATAAATTCGCACATGTACTACAAAATGAACAGAGAAATCATTCGAATATATCTTCAATGAAGATAATTCAAAACAGCAAACATCTCAACAAAATCACATAACTGCAATCGCTTCGGATCCTCAAATCGGATTCGAAATTTTCAAAGAAAACAAATTAAACATATCTATGTAAACAACAAATGAAATTTATCCCAATTTCATATTTTGATTTTTTAAGTCAAAAAGGTTATCAGCTGTACTCAGCGACAGTCTCACTGTTTCCGTTGCGCACTCTGATAAACCGACACAATTTACTTAATCATCAAAACACAGTTTTCACTTTTATTTTTAAATAAAGATATTTAAAAATTCCATCATACATTCAAAAATTTAGTTTCGACTCAAGGCACAATAAAACATCGACAAATAGTTGTAACACATTTTCCATCTAAGTTATGTTTTATATTATGACCATAAACCCCAAGCTTTGATACCAACTGTGACTCCCCACCTCTATGCTCACAATAACAAAGAGTATTAAAAGAAATATTGTCTGTTATTACGAAGAATAAGGCTGGATAGGAGCCGCCATCCGTAGTTAGGCCTTACACTAGTATTAATTATCTCGATAGGAGTGGAATATATTTTTATTTTTCATCTCTTATTTATTTACTCCCATCGACGTACCCAATTCCAGTATAAAACGAACTACGATGGTTCATAATAGTTTAGGACAATATATATAATAATAACACATATAAACTAATGCGAAACACAAATAACAAAAGTCTTATATATATATATATATATATATATATATAACTGATGTCAGTTACAATACATGTGATACAGTACATATGATACAACTACAACTGTCGACTCTGGAAGTTACATATACAAGTACATTATCGTATATAATATACATGAATACATATCTTCCTATACTATGACAACGACTGCTCCAAAAGGTATAAAAGGACTTCATAGCTCTAGCAGCAACCCAAAATAAGATATCAACAACCTGTAATAACTCGGTCTGACCCGAGTATTACATTCAAAAGAAAATAATACACGGGTCAGTCTAATTCAAACTTAGTTATTAATGTACAGAAGCAACAATAATTAAACAACAATTAGACGACAGTCAAAATAAATCTCGTCTACCCAATCCTTTAATAAGAAATCGGATAGCGGTAAATATAACATGTAACAGTGTTAAACAACAAATCAGCAAATTCAAATTATCAACGAAGATAAATGAAAAGAATATCAACGAAGATAATTTAGAAGACAACAGAATTGCCAAAACGGAAATTAACAACAAAATCTAATTATTAAATAAATAATTAGAAACTCATAATCTAATTATCAAAGAGATAATTAAATATCAACAAAATCATCAAATTAAACCAAATAAAAATACGATTCAAAATATATTGAATTGGACATACGAAACAATTCTAACAATTGAAATATCAATTAAAATGCCAACTCGGGTAGGGATGCAGTACACGCACGCATGTACTGCCTCGCCACTACAGCATATGGAATACGCAAAAGATCAATAAATCAAAAGCAATTAGAATATCAATAAAAGAAATACCGTGTGGCTGCAATACACGCTTGCATGCACTGCCTTGCCACTACGGTGCTAAATTACACACCGGCCCAATAAAAGTTCACGAACGAGCACAAGGTCAAACCCAAAATATCGGATTCTACTCAAGTGTAGTGAGATAATGTCACAACTTTCAGAACAAGGTCAAATCCGAGCTACGAGCTGGATTCAACTCAAATATAATTAGAAAAATAATTCCAATGCATCAATGCAAACCAACAAGGTCAAGACTACATAACAAACCAAATTGCAGACACCGATGAATGCAACCTCACATAAAACAGTAATGAGTCAGATACAACAACATGAAGGAACCAGACCTCAAAGGAAATCAAAGTGGTTAGGCACTTTTAAATCCAAAGCAATGCTCAGTGCACAAAAGCAGTGGACAATGCAGGAAGATTGGAAAACGATATCAAGTGCACCAGTATATATAGATACTGGTGACTGCAAATACAAGCAGATAGGTGCAGGTATCAGGGGCATATGCAGAGTATGACAAAGTCAAGGATGCAAATAAATCAAGTGCATAATGGCCGAAGCCATTACACATAGGAAATGCAAAGTCGAAGACCAGATACCACATAAAACAACATGGCAATGTAGGAGTGCATACTTGATGATCAAAATGCAAGAACAGCCGTGGATATAAATATCTCACCATGACACTAGTACAAGATACATGAACGAAGTTTCGAATCAATATGGGATGTGCACAACCACTAGCACATATAGATATACAGTATGAACTAAAGCGAATGAGGACTCAATGTTCTAACTCGAAGAACCATAGACAGTAGACTGTGCATGAACTAAATAAAAAAACTGATTGCAATCTTAAGTGAACTCAACCAGACAGTCAAATTCAAATGCAACTGAGAAATGGATAATGCAAGCCAATATCAGTGACACAGCTTCAACAATGAAATGGCTATAAATAACCATATATGAACACTGCAACAACTCAAGTCAGTTGTAAGTGACACAGCTTCAAGAATGAAATGGCTATAAATAACCATATATGAACACTGCAACAACTCAAGTCAGTTGTATCAGCCTCTACAAAAAAATCAAAATGTGCAAATACAACTAAGTTCAAATGAAACTGGACAGAACAAACTTCAAAAAGTATCCGATTCAAGTACATATACTGGAATGCAATGGTTCTTTCAAAAATATTCTACAGGATGAACAAACTCAATGCAAGCAACTGAGCAGTGCCAGTGACCAATGTAATTAACTAAGGTGAACCAGACTAATAGAGCTTCAACCAGTATATCATAAGGTGATAACAGATTTCAACATATGCTACAGAGATGTGTGGATACACAATGAAAATTCAGAAGCAACAACAATCATATATATACATACCTGAATGCATATATATACCTGATAATGGAAAGACATATATGTACAAATGAAAACACAGCAAGTCCAAAATTAATAAGAACTGAATCAAAGCCATGGCATCAAAGAATTAAAAGTCAGAGCTGTACCAAAATATCCCCACAATACCATCATAATCGAAGGCCAACAAATTACAGAAATCATCATGTAAACAAAGTTAAGACCGAATAACACGAAGCACAGGGATGCAAGCATCACTTAGCATTCTTGACCAAAGACAAATTTTTATTCAAAGTCAACATAAAAAATGGTAGATAATTCAAACCAACAATTTCAAACCAAAGTCAGAAATCACTCAAGTTCGAAGCAGTACTAGCCAAGAAAGAAAACAACAAAATTCACGAATAACGAGATTAAATTAGATGTGAGTGAAAGTCGAAATTCACTCACCTTAGAACGAAGCGAAGACGAACTCACCAAGCAGCCACACGCATCTCAAGAGATGATTGACCACTCGAGCAAGGAAATCGACTTTGAATCGAGCCATAGAAATCGGCATCAACGAATCTCCCAAAACCCTAATTTTTGTAGGAAGAGACGAACGAGCCGCCACCATTTTCTTTCTTTTCATATGTTTTAGGGTTACTGAACGAATGAAAAAGAAAAGGGGGGATCGGGTATAAACTCGAAATAATACGGCACCAAGAATAAATGGGCCGAGATTCAAATTTGCAAAGCTCAAACAACACTTAACCAATTTTCAAAAGAATTTCAACTGATTAAAACTCAATTAGCAATTAACAAACCAATCTAATCGTCATTTGACGATAATTAAATAATTGCGAAATCCCGGGTTGTTACATTATGTTATTAAAAATCGTTAAAATTACCAGGTCGTTACACCCTCCCCCACTCAAAAACTTTTCGTCCCCGAAAAGGAACGAGATAGAAGAATAAAAGCAATAGATAGGAAAGATGGATTCGAAATACAGATTACCAGATACAACAATTGATTTAAAACCTTATAAATTTCATTGGTTTTAAATTGATTAATTTTAACAAATTTAATTTCAATCCATTTTTATTCAATCAATAAATATTCATTGTATTCACATTTGGTAGATTTTAAATTCAATGTATGTTTATTCAATTGATTTGCTTTCATTTATTAACAGTTTTTACAAAATTTTCTTTCAAAACAAATTATTTTTATTTAGCCCATTTATTTAATCCATTCGACCTCACTTAAATTAATTCCACTTCCTAATTAAATTTCAACTATTCTTTGTAATTTTCGTTGTATCACAAATAGTTTACTAAATATAATTTATAAACAGTTTACAAAACAAAATTTATTTATTACCTGATTAATTTCTTAAGTTCACATTTATTTATTTAAATCGCATTCTCTTTTTCTTATTCAATTTATTTTACTTAACATATCTTTACATAGATTCAGTGCATAAACATTTATTATAACCACTCAATTTTTTTGTACAAGTTCTCTTAATAAAATTTGTTAATTACGTCTTATTACTTATGTTATATTATAATATTCTATTTCTCATATTAGACACTCCAATTGTTCAAAAAATTTGCTTCATTTCAATAGTTGAAAACCATCACTTAACATAAAACTCAAGGGTTAAATTTTTGATTTCACTTTAAATCATTTTAATATATATATATATATATATATATATATATATATATATATATATAATACACTAAATCATACTCAAGAAATTCAAAAAATCCATTTTTCAAAATAAAAGTGTAGCAAAGCTACTAGTGGTCTCCTCACTTTGGAACTCAAAAATGAATGTCGATGATGCTGCAGTCATCATCGAAATTATTTTCCAGTCACACAAGAGGAGATACAGACTTACTTCCTTTAAAATTCTTTGGAAATAAATTCCATTCAAAAATACTTTGAAATAATATATTTTTTCAAACTTTGAAAACCAAATTTTGAAAAACACCGAAAATTTAATTCTCAAATCCTTAATTTAAATTCATTTCATTTGCAAAACAGATTTATAAACCCATTTTCAAAATTCCATCTCCTTATAATATAAAACAATAGTTGATAATTTAGGCAATGTTGACAAAACAATAAAAGATATCTAGTATTATCATTTCTAACGACCAATTCATTTAACTAACTAATTTTTGTAGAAATCTATACTTATATATAAAATATAATCATACATAAAATATCTCATTTACCTAATGTTGACAAAATAATAAATGATATCTAGTATTATCATTTCTAACAACCAATTCATTTAACTAACTAATTTTTGTAGAAATCTGTAACGGCCCGCCTTTTCGCACACTTTAAACCGACACACGTGCCAATTCAAACCATACGGAAGGGCGGATTGTTATGGGGTAAATAAGAAAAAAACAGAGAAGAAATAAAACAAAATAGTATCTCACAGCGGAAGGATAAAATATAATAATAAATATACAGTTCATAAACGGTTTACAAAACACTTGATTCTTCTTTACAAAATAAATATCAGAGTTACACATACCAATACAATCAATGCAGCGGAATAGAAAGAGTGTGGTGCAATACTATATATAAAATAATACTGATTCTTCGTCTTCGTCCTCCAAAGCTAAAATCTGCTATCCTGAAACGCTCGGACTGACCCGAGCGAATTTGAAAAGAAAAAAAAACTCGAGTCAGACTAGAATATCTTATGTGAGTTAAATAAACAGAAATAAATATGGGTATAGTAACTCAAGAGATGTTCGGGATTTACATCTCCTAAGGATCCGTTAAACTATTTACTATGTAGTATATTGCGCTATTATAATAGTGTCTAATTGTAAAATAAACTTACTTTTAAATAGCGTTAAGGCTTTACATTTTCCACCTTAACACGTAAAATGCCAATAGTCTATACAGTACCGTAATACCTCCTAATCGGGAAGCTACCAGAGGATACTCCATAGGTACGACACAAATAGAAACTCGTAGTAAATGCTCGGTATGGTAGGTGACACGGCACAACTAGGCAATGCCAGGGTAGATATACCAATTGCTATCCAGGCTGGTGGAAACGCGTAGCCGCAGTTACCGCCCACCTCGGACTAACTCCCCAAAATCAAAATATAGAAGTGGCCACTGAATCAAATCCAAGTCAAAGTATAATATCGAAGAGGAGCGTCCGATCAGAGGAATGACCTCATTGGCCTGAGAATCGCTCCTGTTTTAGCCACCTTATGCCAACTCACGGGAGTTGGGTCCACGTACTTACCTTACAGGAAACGTCGCCACCACCTACTTCATTCTGGAATCTCCACCGCGTACACGGTTAGTCAAAGTGGTTTTCGGTATCGACAGAGAGTATGTCCATATCCGATCCCGGTCTCTTTGCCAACCAATCGTTATTATAACACCGCGGTTATTTAAAAATAGTTTATATTTTAAAACCAGAATATAATCCATTTCAAAACCATAATATTACAATATCATTTCTTCTTTAAAACCCCAAAAAGATTCATTTTGATATTATTTTTATAAAACCCAAATCAATGATATCATTTCCCAAATATAAATCTTTTCCAAAAAATTATGCCACTTTTAAAATTTATAATTCCTTGTAACCAAATATTTGAATATTAACTTTCAACATAATACTTCGAAATCCATAGTTTTTTTAAAAACCACTACTTTCAAAACTAAATGGTTTGGATATTCAACAGTATATAAAATAAGTGGTTTAACTTAAATGTTACTTTGAAAAGAAATATTTCTCGTGGCTTTACAATACATTTCTTTATTTAAAGTTAAAACCAAAATTTAATATCGCTTCAAGTTCCAAAACCATTTCAATAAATTCATATATATATGTATATCCATTTTGAGTATAAATATTTCAACTAAAGTTAAATTTTATTCTTTCAAACCAAATGTTCTATTAATTAGCCTTGAATATTCACATAGAATCCATAATTAATAAGACTTCAATTTCTAGTAAAATATATATATATTTCCAAATTCAAATTTTACTAGAATATTCATTTCAAAATATTTTGGGAAAAATCCCATTTTAAATATCATATCTTTAAAATTTCCAACTTAATATTTAAACATAGGATATAAATCATCAAACTCCATTTTCTTAATTTTCTTCCATTTTTAATAAAGAAATTTATTCCTCCTTTTAATTTCAAAATTTCAACTTCGTATGTATATAAATATAGAAGAAAATATTTATTCAGTATAAAATTTAAGATTTTTATAAACCGTATTCCATCCAAATCATAGAAATCACATTAAAAATAGTTATTAGACCGCGGTGCCTGTATATAGTTTTCTATCCTATGGTCAAGTGATACGGATATTTATCATTTCAATCCGCAATTTAAAAATAAAACTGCGGTTGTATATCATTTCAAACCGCAATCCCGAATGAAATGAAAAAAATGCATACTAACTTGCAGTTTAATGATATCAAATAAAACATCCATTCAATAACACATCCATCATCCAATCACAACCATCAAGCAATATCAATCAATAACAATATATGTTTGGTAATATGCAACAGGTAATAATTGGCAGTTTTATTTCAAATTATATTTATCAACTATTAATCTAACAGTTTATTTTCAGTGGTAATTGACATAACGGTTAACTAGCAGTTCATATGCAAACAATAATTCTACAGCCAATTAACACGCAATAAATCAATTAAATTAACAGTTAAATTCAATAAAATGCAATTTAACAGATATAAATGAAATAACATGACAAAAGCTCATAAATAAATTTCTATTCATTTCTAAAATTTATTTAACAAACATAAAAGCTTCTAGTAATTGTGAGTGGGTCAAAACACTCACCTTTTGAATTTAAATCGAATTTAAACCCGATTTAAACTCAAAAATTCGCCCGTCTCAGAATTCGTCCAAACAAGCGTCATCAAGTCCGGAATTTTAATACGATCCTGACAAAAGAAACTGCGCGTAAAACGGATATCGTATGCAAGAGTTATGACGATAAATGCGAATGAAATAAAAAAATAAAAAAAAGAAAATGGTACACATTTAAACCTTAGCCACGTCACCAAAAGAAACGTGCACAGCCTCTCCAAACTCCCTGTACGCGATGCCCATCTTCCTCCCTGCACACTGCACGTTAAACCCAAACTTTGACCGCCTCTGCATGGACGACCACGGCCTACAGCGCCACCGCGACCCACGTCAAAACCCCCTCCAATCATCAGCGACCTCTCCACGCAACCGGATCCACACGAGACCCTAGCCGCCGCCAGTTTTGTATAAATCCTAATCAATTTTTGCCGCAAATCCCACCGTTGAATTGCCAAACAAATTACATAGATGCGCTCCCCATCGTCCATACTACAATACCCAGAAACAGAATCTCGATCCGATGAAGTTTTGTGCGATGATGATGAACGGTTTTGGGGCTGTTTGAATTTATTCTGGATGAACGACAGCTCCAATTGAAAAACGAATTACACCATGAGATTACGCATATCGAATACTTCAACATATATTTTTTCGAGAATTTTCTGAAATTTTTGAGTTTTGAGTTTTGATTTTGAACTGTGGATGGATCTGGAATTGGATCTGAGATGTATACATTTGGGGAAGAGAAAGGAGTGAAGAAATGAACTTACAGCAAAAGAATAGAGACTAGGGTTTATAGCTGTATATATATAGGTAGGCTAGCGATAGGGTAGATAGGCTGTAGAATGAACGTGCGTGACAAACCATGGTCCAAAAAGCCCGCTATGCCTCCGGAGTCGAATTTGTTAAAACTATATATCCAAATAGGTGTTTTAAAATATTCTGAACGCGATGGAAAAAGTTTCACGACCAAATTTGATCGTATGAAGAAGTTATGCTGAAATCAATATTTTCCAATTTCAATTGATTTCAATGCATAAATTTCAAGGCATTTCGAGTCTGTACGATCAAACGATAAGTCCGATTGCTACGAAACTTGAAACATTATTATAATTCACCGTTACGGATCCGATGAAACTAGTTTCGTCGAAATCCGAGTCCGTGCCCAAAATGGCTATTTTTAATATTCATTAAATAAATCAAAATAAATTACAAAAATCCAAATTTTATATTATATTCTAAAATTGTCCAAATTTTATTACTTATATAATTTAATCAATTTCAAATGATGTAACAAGCTTGGATGTGAATTAAAATTATAAGTATATCAATTTGCAGTATTAATTTCTGCACTTTCCTATATTTAAGAATTATAAAATTAAATGCTCAAAACCCCGTATATTAGATTTTAACTTTTATATACTCATTCTTTATCCAAATAGGGATGCCACATACTTTGGTTCATGATTCACAATATTATTCTTAAAGTTCATTTTAAATTTCAGTAACGTAATATTTAACGTTAAATTCCCTTTATTTATGCAATAAGCGCAATTATTGAATTTGATACTCAAATTGATTTATAGATTCTGCTTTCAAAAAATCTATATCAACTATTTGGTCTAATTATAAATAGAATAAGTATTAACCTCATCTTATAGAATTAATTATTGCAATAAATCCCATTTACCATATCTTAAATCCAAATTAATAGATAAAGCTTGATTCCTTTATTAACTCCTTTGATTTTCAATTAACCTTTTATCATGAATATAAATTCCAATGTATAATTGAAACCTTATTTCCATTTGATTTCACTATTTCATTAAAAATCCTCATATTCCAGCTAAATTTCAACTAACGTATAAATTAGCTATTTCAATTTCATTTAATTGCGATTATCATACTATAGAAATTAAATTCCATTAAATAAATAAATAAATGTTGATTCCCATCTATTTACATTATATTACATTGGTACTTCTATTTACAACTTAGCTTTGTATAAATGTTTGAATGTGGAATCTTGTCTATTTCACGTATTAATTAAGCCTTAAAAATCAATTAATATTATATCCTTGGTCTAACCTCACTTTACCCATATTTATATTAATATATCCTTTGAATTAGGTAAATTACCATTGATTATCTACCTTAACTTATCAGACTCTACTAACGTAATGTTTAAATATTAATTCCACTTGTAAAAAAAAACAATCCACAAGATTTGCATTTCACATTACAAATGAATACATAAATCTTGGCTTTCTTTTCCTTTGCTTCTTAAAGGCCAAATCAAACTACCCTATCATCACTAATTTATGGCAATTAATTGCAATTGATTCTCCATTAAACTACATAAGTTATCCAATTGAAACCTAAGTAGAATGTTTATTTATTTACAATCCTACTGTTTAAATGAATTGATCATTTACGGTATAATTCACATTTGACTTGATTTCTCATTTATTTTGCCAAACAGTAAATTTCAATTGCTACCAACATTATATTTAATATTAGATTTCCAATTAATTCTATTGGAATCAATATATCTTTATATATATACTTTACGTATAAATATCTAAATTACCAAATCAAGTACATTTATTAGAGACAACATTAAATAAAATTACTTATCACACTTATTGCATTGATTTATTCCAACGGACACTTTTTTTTCTAGTCACTATTTATTATTACAACCAAATGTACAATCTCCACTAGTTATTTTATATTAAATGAATTCCATTCTAGTAAATATTTTTATTAATATTCACTGATTCACATTTATATTGGTTTCTTATATTTAACTTATAACAAGGTGTGCAAATTTACATAGTTCAAATCTATTTCCATGTAACTATTAAATTGTTACATTAAATTCCAATTATTATAACAAATTACTACATTTTCTCAAATAAAATCTTAAGACCTTTATTTTATTCTAAATTAGATTAGAAACATATTAATTTAATTCATTTAACATTATCAAATTCAACGGGTCGTTACAATCTCCCCCACTCAAAACTTTTCGTCCCCGAAAAGGAAAAAGAAGGAAAAGAAGGGAGAAGGAAGAATAAAACAGTACATCTTATTTCAAATATTATTTATAAACAATAATTTACTAAATTTATTTTCTTAAATAAAATATACCTGTTTATAATCATTATATTCTTTTATACTTAGATTATTAAAGCTGGAAAACATTTTCACAAAATTCTATGTCCAAAATTTACGGAAAATTTTGGCAGAGTCTCCTTTGTACGGAGAGACTCTGGAGAAAATATAATATCAAAATGTACAAATATATTACATATATTATCAAAATATTATATCCCAACACGGGAAAAATAGCGCTTTAAACGTAATCCGAAAACGTACCTATTTGTCGGGCAATATACGCTTTATTATTTTGGAACCAAAAGCAGTAGCAGTTGCTTCCATCACCTGTATTCACTTATATAATCTAAAAGGTTAAATATTTATTTTAAAGTGAACTATTCAAGTGGATTCAATCATTAATCAACCAAACAATTCAACAACCATCAACCTTACAAACAACATACATACACAAACGAAGCAACCATTTAATCCATCAAACAGATAGTTGTTTGGGTTCAAACTTGAAATTTGTATGAAATGAAATTAACTATCAAGTGCATCCTTTACTCAACAATCTTAGATGGAATAAAGATAGATACTTATTCATTTAACCACTTCAAATTTCTTACCTAACAACATAAATCAAACAATAACAATTCAACCCAACAACCAAATTACTTATCATACATTTTTTTCATGCTTCAGTGGTTTGATTTTCTTTCTTTCATTTATGGAAGGATTTCTTTATTTCTTAAAATTTTTCATTTTCCATTTATTACAAAATTCATTATATTTGTATTCCAATTTATAGACTAAAGTTTATATCATCTATTTATACTACTTACCTTTACTTATAGTAAAATTTTCAATTTAACTTAAGCCTATACAATTAATTCTCATTAATAATAGCAAATTAATAGAATACCTTTATTACCTTACTCTTCACTTGTAAGATTTCCCTTTACATTTTCCTACTAACATTGCAACTTTTTATTATATGGTAAGTTATGTATGTTTTAGGAATGTAAGTGAAAATTTACAAGTTTCTTCTCCATTTCTTTAATTAATATTTATTTGTTTTTATAATTTACAATTTCAACTTACCTTAAATCTCATTCATTTATTTAATGTTGAAGCTTCCATTATATTTAATAGTAGTAGCAGTTTAATTACCCACTTTCTATAATATTTAATTACAGTAACCCTTTTTAATTACACTAAATTATTAACCCTTTAACCTTCATTCTTAAAATAAGGAATTTTATTAATTAATTACTTAGGGTTTACAGTCATTTATATATTACTTACTTTCTATTATATTAGAATAGGGGGAAATTAAGGCGTACTTAAGTTAATAACCCTACAATCAAACTTTATAAATTAAGGAATTTCATTTTTACTTTCTTAAGGTTAAAATCACCTATTAATAATACAACCTTTAATTTTAGTAAAATTCCAATCATCACTTAAGTTAATACCATTAAATTCTTATTTATAACAGTAATTTATTGAATACTTCATTATTTCCAAAAATTCTACTTGCATAATATTCTATTCCACTCTTAATTCACATTTCAACTTTTTATACTTGGTAAGTTATGTATGTTAAAGAAAAAGCAAAAGAACTTATACAAGTTTAATCTCAACCCTTTTAATTCGTTGATTTCAATAAATCTTTACCATTATTTATCAGTTAAAATTTTAACTTCCTTTATACCTAGCATTAATTTTCTTACTTAAATTAGAGGTTTCAATCCATTTATTACTTACTTTATATTTCCCTAAAAATAATTTAAACCATTAATTAGTGGAAAATTTTAGAATTAAATACCGGGTCAAATTTCAATTTTATTTTAAAAATAATAGATAAATGAGTTCTTACAACTTATATCTCAATTTATATTTAAAACAATTTAAAATTTTAGATAATTTCAAAATAAATCTGCAGTAGAATTTACTACAGTGGCCTTTCCCCTACGAAACTCGAAAATGAAAGTCGATGATGCGGCCGCCATCACCGAAATTTTTTCCAGCGACAGAGAGGAAGGTACAAAATTTATTTTCTCCAAAATCTTCTTTTAAACAATTCTTCCGAATTATCTAAATATTTGTATAAGAAAATACTTATAAACCAAATCATTATATTTTATAAATCCTTTGAAAACAGATTTTCAAAAATCCCGGACTTAAGTTCTAAAATTTCCAATTTGATTCATTGTAATTTCAACTTAGCTTCAATTGTTATAAATATTTTTATTTCCTAACACCCAAACTATAGCAACCAAATATATATATATATATATATATATATATTTTTATAAAAAGATTTTTATATATAGAAAATATAATAGGCAAAATTATTTCATTCACCTATATTAAAAACAAATATTATGTCGGTCTGTCCTATTAAGTGTTTAGAAATCTCTATTGATGTCATAGCGTCCCATGCATCAACCAGAATTTATAAATACAAAGCGGAACAGATTAACACAATATCAAAATCTTTATTAACACTAACAAATACGCTCTCTCATATATATACACTCAGCGACTCCCATAGGGTATTACTACCCTATTAACAAAGAGTCAAACCCCACAAAACCAAGGTTTATCGCTAAACCAAAGCTCTGATACCAGATGTAACGGCCCGCCTTTTCGCACACTTTAAACCGACACACGTGCCAATTCAAACCATACGGAAGGGCGGATTGTTATGGGGTAAATAAGAAAAAAACAGAGAAGAAATAAAACAAAATAGAATCTCACAGCGGAAGGATAAAATATAATAATAAATATACAGTTCATAAACGGTTTACAAAACACTTGATTCTTCTTTACAAAATAAATATCAGAGTTACACATACCAATACAATCAATGCAGCGGAATAGAAAGAGTGTGGTGCAATACTATATATAAAATAATACTGATTCTTCGTCTTCGTCCTCCAAAGCTAAAATCTGCTATCCTGAAACGCTCGGACTGACCCGAGCGAATTTGAAAAGAAAAAAAAACTCGAGTCAGACTAGAATATCTTATGTGAGTTAAATAAACAGAAATAAATATGGGTATAGTAACTCAAGAGATGTTCGGGATTTACATCTCCTAAGGATCCGTTGAACTATTTACTATGTAGTATATTGCGCTATTATAATAGTGTCTAATTGCAAAATAAACTTACTTTTAAATAGCGTTAAGGCTTTACATTTTCCACCTTAACACGTAAAATGCCAATAGTCTATACAGTACCGTAATACCTCCTGATCGGGAAGCTACCAGAGGATACTCCATAGGTACGACACAAATAGAAACTCGTAGTAAATGCTCGGTATGGTAGGTGACACGGCACAACTAGGCAATGCCAGGGTAGATATACCAATTGCTATCCAGGCTGGTGGAAACGCGTAGCCGCAGTTACCGCCCACCTCGGACTAACTCCCCAAAATCAAAATATAGAAGTGGCCACTGAATCAAATCCAAGTCAAAGTATAATATCGAAGAGGAGCGTCCGATCAGAGGAATGACCTCATTGGCCTGAGAATCGCTCCTGTTTTAGCCACCTTATGCCAACTCACGGGAGTTGGGTCCACGTATTTACCTTACAGGAAACGTCGCCACCACCTACTTCATTCTGGAATCTCCACCGCGTACACGGTTAGTCAAAGTGGTTTTCGGTATCGACAGAGAGTATGTCCATATCCGATCCCGGTCTCTTTGCCAACCAATCGTTATTATAACACCGCGGTTATTTAAAAATAGTTTATATTTTAAAACCAGAATATAATCCATTTCAAAACCATAATATTACAATATCATTTCTTCTTTAAAACCCCAAAAAGATTCATTTTGATATTATTTTTATAA
The DNA here is from genome assembly GCA_030765085.1 of Allium cepa. Lineage (NCBI taxonomy): Eukaryota > Viridiplantae > Streptophyta > Magnoliopsida > Asparagales > Amaryllidaceae > Allium > Allium cepa. The sequence goes on along the minus strand of CM060940.1, from coordinate 783,089,772 downwards.
AACCCAAATCAATGATATCATTTCCCAAATATAAATCTTTTCCAAAAAATTATGCCACTTTTAAAATTTATAATTCCTTGTAACCAAATATTTGAATATTAACTTTCAACATAATACTTCGAAATCCATAGTTTTTTTAAAAACCACTACTTTCAAAACTAAATGGTTTGGATATTCAACAGTATATAAAATAAGTGGTTTAACTTAAATGTTACTTTGAAAAGAAATATTTCTCGTGGCTTTACAATACATTTCTTTATTTAAAGTTAAAACCAAAATTTAATATCGCTTCAAGTTCCAAAACCATTTCAATAAATTCATATATATATGTATATCCATTTTGAGTATAAATATTTCAACTAAAGTTAAATTTTATTCTTTCAAACCAAATGTTCTATTAATTAGCCTTGAATATTCACATAGAATCCATAATTAATAAGACTTCAATTTCTAGTAAAATATATATATATTTCCAAATTCAAATTTTACTAGAATATTCATTTCAAAATATTTTGGGAAAAATCCCATTTTAAATATCATATCTTTAAAATTTCCAACTTAATATTTAAACATAGGATATAAATCATCAAACTCCATTTTCTTAATTTTCTTCCATTTTTAATAAAGAAATTTATTCCTCCTTTTAATTTCAAAATTTCAACTTCGTATGTATATAAATATAGAAGAAAATATTTATTCAGTATAAAATTTAAGATTTTTATAAACCGTATTCCATCCAAACCATAGAAATCACATTAAAAATAGTTATTAGACCGCGGTGCCTGTATATAGTTTTCTATCCTATGGTCAAGTGATACGGATATTTATCATTTCAATCCGCAATTTAAAAATAAAACTGCGGTTGTATATCATTTCAAACCGCAATCCCGAATGAAATGAAAAAAATGCATACTAACTTGCAGTTTAATGATATCAAATAAAACATCCATTCAATAACACATCCATCATCCAATCACAACCATCAAGCAATATCAATCAATAACAATATATGTTTGGTAATATGCAACAGGTAATAATTGGCAGTTTTATTTCAAATTATATTTATCAACTATTAATCTAACAGTTTATTTTCAGTGGTAATTGACATAACGGTTAACTAGCAGTTCATATGCAAACAATAATTCTACAGCCAATTAACACGCAATAAATCAATTAAATTAACAGTTAAATTCAATAAAATGCAATTTAACAGATATAAATGAAATAACATGACAAAAGCTCATAAATAAATTTCTATTCATTTCTAAAATTTATTTAACAAACATAAAAGCTTCTAGTAATTGTGAGTGGGTCAAAACACTCACCTTTTGAATTTAAATCGAATTTAAACCCGATTTAAACTCAAAAATTCGCCCGTCTCAGAATTCGTCCAAACAAGCGTCATCAAGTCCGGAATTTTAATACGATCCTGACAAAAGAAACTGCGCGTAAAACGGATATCGTATGCAAGAGTTATGACGATAAATGCGAATGAAATCAAAAAATAAAAAAAAGAAAATGGTACACATTTAAACCTTAGCCACGTCACCAAAAGAAACGTGCACAGCCTCTCCAAACTCCCTGTACGCGATGCCCATCTTCCTCCCTGCACACTGCACGTTAAACCCAAACTTTGACCGCCTCTGCATGGACGACCACGGCCTACAGCGCCACCGCGACCCACGTCAAAACCCCCTCCAATCATCAGCGACCTCTCCATGCAACCGGATCCACACGAGACCCTAGCCGCCGCCAGTTTTGTATAAATCCTAATCAATTTTTGCCGCAAATCCCACCGTTGAATTGCCAAACAAATTACATAGATGCGCTCCCCATCGTCCATACTACAATACCCAGAAACAGAATCTCGATCCGATGAAGTTTTGTGCGATGATGATGAACGGTTTTGGGGCTGTTTGAATTTATTCTGGATGAACGACAGCTCCAATTGAAAAACGAATTACACCATGAGATTACGCATATCGAATACTTCAACATATATTTTTTCGAGAATTTTCTGAAATTTTTGAGTTTTGACTTTTGATTTTGAACTGTGGATGGATCTGGAATTGGATCTGAGATGTATACATTTGGAGAAGAGAAAGGAGTGAAGAAATGAACTTACAGCAAAAGAATAGAGACTAGGGTTTATAGCTGTATATATATAGGTAGGCTAGCGATAGGGTAGATAGGCTGTAGAATGAACGTGCGTGACAAACCATGGTCCAAAAAGTCCGCTATGCCTCCGGAGTCGAATTTGTTAAAACTATATATCCAAATAGGTGTTTTAAAATATTCTGAACGCGATGGAAAAAGTTTCGCGACCAAATTTGATCGTATGAAGAAGTTATGCTGAAATCAATATTTTCCAATTTCAATTGATTTCAATGCATAAATTTCAAGGCATTTCGAGTCTGTACGATCAAATGATAAGTCCGATTGCTACGAAACTTGAAACATTATTATAATTCACCGTTACGGATCCGATGAAACTAGTTTCGTCGAAATCCGAGTCCGTGCCCAAAATGGCTATTTTTAATATTCATTAAATAAATCAATATAAATTACAAAAATCCAAATTTTATATTATATTCTAAAATTGTCCAAATTTTATTACTTATATAATTTAATCAATTTCAAATGATGTAACAAGCTTGGATGTGAATTAAAATTATAAGTATATCAATTTGCAGTATTAATTTCTGCACTTTCCTATATTTAAGAATTATAAAATTAAATGCTCAAAACCCCGTATATTAGATTTTAACTTTTATATACTCATTCTTTATCCAAATAGGAATGCCACATACTTTGGTTCATGATTCACAATATTATTCTTAAAGTTCATTTTAAATTTCAGTAACGTAATATTTAACGTTAAATTCCCTTTATTTATGCAATAAGCGCAATTATTGAATTTGATACTCAAATTGATTTATAGATTCTGCTTTCAAAAAATCTATATCAACTATTTGGTCTAATTATAAATAGAATAAGTATTAACCTCATCTTATAGAATTAATTATTGCAATAAATCCCATTTACCATATCTTAAATCCAAATTAATAGATAAAGCTTGATTCCTTTATTAACTCCTTTGGTTTTCAATTAACCTTTTATCATGAATATAAATTCCAATGTATAATTGAAACCTTATTTCCATTTGATTTCACTATTTCATTAAAAATCCTCATATTCCAGCTAAATTTCAACTAACGTATAAATTAGCTATTTCAATTTCATTTAATTGCGATTATCATACTATAGAAATTAAATTCCATTAAATAAATAAATAAATGTTGATTCCCATCTATTTACATTATATTACATTGGTACTTCTATTTACAACTTAGCTTTGTATAAATGTTTGAATGTGGAATCTTGTCTATTTCACGTATTAATTAAGCCTTAAAAATCAATTAATATTATATCCTTGGTCTAACCTCATTTTACCCATATTTATATTAATATATCCTTTGAATTAGGTAAATTACCATTGATTATCTACCTTAACTTATCAGACTCTACTAACGTAATGGTTAAATATTAATTCCACTTGTAAAAAAAAACAATCCACAAGATTTGCATTTCACATTACAAATGAATACATAAATCTTGGCTTTCTTTTCCTTTGCTTCTTAAAGGCCAAATCAAACTACCCTATCATCACTAATTTATGGCAATTAATTGCAATTGATTCTCCATTAAACTACATAAGTTATCCAATTGAAACCTAAGTAGAATGTTTATTTATTTACAATCCTACTGTTTAAATGAATTGATCATTTACGGTATAATTCACATTTGACTTGATTTCTCATTTATTTTGCCAAACAGTAAATTTCAATTGCTACCAACATTATATTTAATATTAGATTTCCAATTAATTCTATTGGAATCAATATATCTTTATATATATACTTTACGTATAAATATCTAAATTACCAAATCAAGTACATTTATTAGAGACAACATTAAATAAAATTACTTATCACACTTATTGCATTGATTTATTCCAACGGACACTTTTTTTTCTAGTCACTATTTATTATTACAACCAAATGTACAATCTCCACTAGTTATTTTATATTAAATGAATTCCATTCTAGTAAATATTTTTATTAATATTCACTGATTCACATTTATATTGGTTTCTTATATTTAACTTATAACAAGGTGTGCAAATTTACATAGTTCAAATCTATTTCCATGTAACTATTAAATTGTTACATTAAATTCCAATTATTATAACAAATTACTACATTTTCTCAAATAAAATCTTAAGACCTTTATTTTATTCTAAATTAGATTAGAAACATATTAATTTAATTCATTTAACATTATCAAATTCAACGGGTCGTTACAAAATCTATACTTATATATAAAATATAATCATACATAAAACATCTCATTTACCTATTTTGAAAATAATATTGTGTCAGTTTGCTCTGTTCAAGTGTTTTGAGAATTTCAGTCGATATCATTTGCCAAACGAATCAATCGAAACCCAAAATTCAGACTTAACAACCCAAATAACACAATATAAAATATTTTATATCAATTACAAATACACTCCATCACAAGATGATTCGAGAATGGGTTTTAGAACAAGGATAGAGATCAAATTTATAGGGACCCAAATAGAGAGAATTCTAACAAAGAAGAAGCCTCGAAAGGAAGATAAGGTAGTTAAATTACCGAAAGAGGAAAGGTGGATAGACTCATATTAATCGCGACGACCTAAATTGGGTCACCGAGACTTTGAAAAGATGAGAATATCATTAGTGATAGTGGGGACAGACCTTTGAGATCATGGAAATGCGATTTATGAGATTGACGAAGAAGGCAGGAGCATTGGTTAATCCAAAAGGCATGACTAACCATTAATAGAAATTATTTGTCTAGGGAGAAAGACAACAGGTCGAGCTCCAGGAATGAGATCGATGCAGAATTCAATTTTCCTCTTAGGAGATAGAGAAGTGACTTCACCAAAACATCAGGATAATCCCTAACTATTGGGGTTGAGTCAAGATCATTAGGCTAAGCATTAAGCAAAAAATAAGGCTTCTTGCAAAAATCCTGAGGCAATCGACATTCGATCACAGGAGAATTACCCCGGTCATCTACTAAAGAAGCGTTGATTTGCAAGAAATGATATCATCGAAACCGAGGATATAGAAATCTATGGTGAATCGATGCCTGTTGTAAAGAATTTTTACCCCTTTTCAATCATACTAAGGTTGGCGGAACCGCCGTTGAGATTAGTCACACATAAGGACGAAGTTGCTAATTAAGGTAGCAAGATATGCTCGAATTTATTACAGATATCAACGGAAATAGATCTATGGGACGCTCTAGTATCAAGAGGAACACGAACTAGAAAAGACACGAATGGATTTCAGACCAAAGGGAAAGTTTCAAAATTCAAAAGGAATCCTAATCCAGGAGGACCCTAACGGTTCAAGCTCGAACGAAAATGATTCTGTAATTAATTTTACGCATTCTAGGGTACTGCTACCCTGTCTCTAATGAGTTTTATTCCATATCCTAATTTTGTGTAAACCAGAGCTCTAATACCAACTGTAACAAGCCGCTATTTCAAACCATTCAAATCGACAATCATCCACATATGTCGGACTTGAATTGCTCAAAACAACAAATTGTTAACTTATATTTGACAAAAATTAGCATACACAGTAAATAAATTAATCACAAAATCACAGACACATAGTGATATAGCAATAAGCAATGTAATAGATAAATAGTAGTTCATGAAGCTACTACAGAACATCGAAGTCTAAAATAAAATACAACAAAAATCAAAAATACAAAGAATTCACTAATACAAAAGCAACTGACAAGTCTAAACATAAAAGTGGAATAAACTGAAATAACTGAATAATTGAGTAAATTAAGATATATCTCCAAGCGAAGCTCCTAGCTCCAAAGCTAAGTCTCAAATGCGTGACCCTCCGTCTGACCCTAGCATAAAGTAAAATACTAAACACTCAAGTCAGGATTAACATTCTTATACTAGTAAATCAACTTAAGCGAAATGTCCAAGTGAAATACAAATAACTTAAAGGATGCTTGGGATTCCTATGCTTTAAGCATCTGTTAAACTATCTACATACATAGTACAATATGCTATATATATAATGTCTACAGTAAAGTAAAATATTAAAATAGCCGTACGCATATCCCCTTAACACATTTTATATAAATGTCGTAGCCTATAAAGTACTATAAACTCCACTAAAACGACTAAGAATCCCGACAACAAATTCCAAAGCACGACGCAATGAACACGAGTTTAACGAATTAAAAATCAAAACCAGCTTGATATAAATGGAAACAAAATATATTATATTATTATTATTATTTTCTTTCTTAAAATCAATGTTTAATTAAAAACACATATTTAAATTAAAATCTTTATATTATATCTTTAAAAACCAATATTCAGCTTAATACACACATTAAAAATGAAAATCCTCATATTATATATTAAAAATCAATATTCAATTTTAAAAAAATATAAAATAAAATATTTATATATGATTTAAGATCAATACTTAATTTAAAACACATGTAACAACATTAAAACATCTATATATATATATAAACAATATTTAAAATCCATATCTTTAAAACAATATTTAAAACAAGTTACAAATCCACTTTATATATACGCTCCTAGATCTATATTTACTTTTGAAATCTAGAGAACCACAAAAATGTAGAAGCAGTCCCATATACTGCTACAGAAGATGGAAAATTGAAGCTGTCAGTGAGCAAAAGATTCAAATGTATTGCACTATACACACACACACACACACACACAAATATATATATATATGTAATATATATCAAATCAGAGCAAGGATTCAAACATATTACATAGCATATGTAATATATCTAACAATCAAAGCAAAGCGAACCTAGGGGAAGACTGGCTGTTCTTGGTTATGGTAGAGGCTCGCTTTAGCATATGCGAGGGAGGAAGGAGGTACAGCGGATCAGGTTATGGGGAAAGTCTCCAAGTCCATGGTGGAGATGCGGGCTAGACTGTGCGTGTGGGAATGGTTGACTCAAATGGATGGCGGCAGCGGCTAGGGGAATAAGGCATAGAGCTAGAGGGTCTGGAAGGCGCATAGTCGAATGGAGAATTGCTCGAGCTATTCGTTGAGTGGTAGGCAAGAGTTTGATGTTGGCTGTGATGAGGTGGGAAGGAAGGCCTTCGGTTGGTGATGGGTTTCAAAAAATAAAGGGGAAAAGAGAGACGTGAGCTGGCGGCGGACGTGGGATGAGTGCTAGTGAGCTGCCGAGGCCGGAGGACGTGCTGGCTTTGGGAGATTGAGTATCAAATATTTAACTTTCATTAATTTAACTTATTTAAAATTAAAATTGAAAATCACACAACAGAACTAACTTTCATATTTTCTGATGAAAAATTGGCATTTGCTATGTTTACATAGACGCATATCAAATATCAAATTTTCATTTCTAAATTCTATTGTTTATTTTTATGGAAAGTTTAGTTCATTACTTTATTAAAATCGTTAAAATTACCGGGTCGTTACAGTATCGGTTTCGACAATGGTCGATCGAAAATGATAAACAAAAATCTTAAATCGTCGCTGTATACAGAAAAATGATTGTCCGGTATCGTAATAACTTTTAAAGTTCGATGGTTCTTGTGGGAAAATTATGATATAAGATTAGATGTTAGGGGTCCGTCGTACAAATTAAGAGAATACGATGACCCATGACCGTAAACTCTCAAATTAATTAAGTTTGTTTGTTACTTATCACAAACGATGGGGTCAGCCATATTTTTAGTCTTTTATCATAAACTCTCGGGTTCATTAAGTTTGCTTATTAATGGTCACAAATGATGGGGTCCGCCATATTTGAAAAGATACAATAACCTTTTATCATAAACTCTTAGGCTAATTAAATTTGTTTAATACCGGTCACAAACGATGGGAGGACGTCGTATTTTTTGAAAAGATACGATAGCTCTTGATCGTAAACTCTGAGGTCAATTAATCTTGCTTACTATTTGTTTTAAACAATGAGGGTCTATTGTATGATTTTAAATTTTTCGATAGATCACTTTCGATTTTTAGTTTATAACCGTCGAGACCCTTTCATATATCATTCAAATTTCATAACAACCACATTATCATTCAATTAATGTAAACTATTTTAACAATGCATAGTATCATTTTAAATAATACACGGAGAATCATTCGGTCATTCGAATTACATATGGAACGCAGCAAATCACATTACATCATTTAACATATAAATAAGTCATATACTTCCATTTACATGCATATTTCAGAAAAAAACTACTCTAACTTCACATAATCTTCTGATACCTCATCAGTCGATACCAAAGATAGATATTTATCAATCCTTTCCATGTAATGTCTTTACCAACCGCTTTCATTGATGTTGAATATCCTTTGAAAATACAAATCTTGTGAAATGGGTGGTAAAGGAGAATCCACTTTAAGCTTATCGCTAACAAAATGTGAATTATCTACAAAATCCATTACCACTATCCTCTTTTGATTGGCTAAATTTACTTGAACCATCATTGGTACAAAGAGAGAACTCATATGCTTACTTAAAAGTACAACAACCATGCCAAAAGTTTCTGCAAGTACATGTCCATAATACGGCATTTGCATCCACCCACTCTCCAAAATCAAAAGTTGCACTGGATCCTATTTTTCAACTCATTGAAACCACATTCGTGCCACATTACTTTGTACATGCTCGCATGTAGGTCTAAGTTATTAATCATGGATTCACGTACATATTTACATGGATTGTTAGGCCTTACACTATAAAGTTGTAATTGACTCACAACGACCCACTAACCACAATAACCATCCTTTGGTATATCTTCTAATCTGATTACATGTAGCTTCATAACGTTTGGCATTTGGATCAAATGATAAGCATTTATTTGAATGTTTTCAACTTCATTTTCTTCATACTTCGAGTTTATAATTTCGAATAGGAGTAGGATTAAAAGCATATAACAAAGAAGCTTCAACATGCTCAAAATAAGAAGGATCTCTTTTGGTCGATTTATCTTTTCTAGATTGCTTTGCAAGAGTCTACCATTTTTAATTGTTGCAACGAAAGGTTCGAACACTTTGGTTATCAATGGAAAAGCCAAACTTTCAACTCACTTTGCATAGTGAGTCATTCATTATCAAAGGTTATATCGTATCTAGATTGCATGGCTTGACCTTCGGGTAATTCGGTAAAGCTAAGAGTGGCACGATGTAATTTTGAGCGTGTAGAGGTTAATTGTTTCCAAAAAGTGTCAATGACATCTAAAGGAATATAACTATTTGTTAGCTTAAAATCTACAAGCATATGTGAACAAGGTCAATCAATTACCTTCCATAAGACACATCCACAACATTCGATGTTAGAACCTACTTTGGAAATGATGCTTATCTCAGTTATAAATCAAGAGCTTTATAAGAAACAAAACTATTAAGTTCTTTAAACATTGGCTCATAATTGTAACGACATACCGTTCTTGTAGCACTCGTTTCAAAAGCATGTTCTATTGCCACTATTTCATTTTCTGCACATAAATGTGCATTCTTCAAACAATGGACAAAACTAACTACTACGGAATCAAAATACATTTTCAATCGACCATGCATGCTTTATACGATATTTATGGAAACATTATCATAATATCTGAATTGATTAGTCCATGCCGACATAATCATTTTATTATATTTAGTCAATCAATTTTGTGTCATATAATTTGCTAACCTTTTGTGTTTGGACAACCACACATCTCTAAAATAATTTAAATTATGATCATACTCTACTTCGGTCAATGAAGTTTGGTTTACAGTTAACTTGCACGTTTTTTGAAAAAATATCATGCACATAAGATATGATGAGCTGATGGGAAAAAAACCTGTAGCTTTAGTTAAAGCTACCTCAGTATCAGTTATTATAAAACTTGAGAATTCTGATTCTCTGTACAAGCATATTTAAGATCCCAAATGTATGATTTCTTTGTTTCTCGATTTATAAAAGCATTTGCAATGGCAAAAGAATTTCGGTTGATGTATGAGATACCATGTGAAAGCAAGGGAGCTTGTATCAGTTTTGAAAGTGCAGTCCAAGAATAAAATTTAATGAAAAGACTATGTAAGTTCAACACATCTAAGATGACTAAAGAAAAGATCAGATATGTAATTGGTTTCTGGTTCACTTCTATGCACCATGTAATAGTGACGATCAACTGATAGTTTCATAAACTGTTGCATGACAAATCCACCATCGATATTTTGTAATTTTAGTTTCACCTTAGCATTATACACATTTCTTATTGTGGACTCATTCTCTGGGTTTTTAAGTTTAATAATAGATAAAGTTTGACGTGGTCGGGCTCCACTCTTGGTCATAATTTCCCAATATTCATCTCTTCCTCTTTCATTTTGGCATAAGCATAACTCGTAAGACACGTATGGAGAGTGCGATTATGTCGCCCATTTTTGACATCGAGGGTCCACTTTTCATCAGTTCAACATATTACGCTTAATTCAAATGGACATCCACACTTCTTACTTTATGTTCTTCTTCTCTTTTGTTCCATTTTTAAAACATAATTTTTTGCCCCATGACTATAATACACCCCGCTTCTTTCACCATCTAGTATCATCCATGAACCCTTGCAATTTTTGTTTACATTCTAATTCTAGTTCTTCTGATCATAATAACACATTTGATGTTCAATCCACATTCCGTACACTAATCTCACAATTCTTTTTCGAGTCAAATTCCTGTAATAAAAATTAAAATACATTTTATGATCAATTTTTAAATTCAATAATATGACATTAAAAACTATTTAAATGTAAAAGCGCCCTTTCGGTTGTGAAATAAGTAGTTAGATCGAGAAATTCCACATATAAATGATCTGAAGTTTGTCCACCTTTCCCATACCCCACATCTATACCATCTTATTACATCATTATCTAGTTCTACTTCATTTAACTCATTTTGTTCTGACATCAACTAGGTTTGCAAATTATTATTTTCACAATATATTAAACATTTAATATAACTGTTCGATAGGGGTTGACTGAGAAAATTTCAAAAAACGTTGAAATGCTATCAAATATAATTTATTTTTATGGTATATTATCATTTTAATATTTTCGACAAGACATGATGCTTTTATTTAAAAATTCAAATTTTTACTAAAAGATAAACGATATAAACATATCGATAAGTTATTTTTTCCTTTGTAATTGGCCACCATTTTGACCTATTCATCCATGCATTGTGATATAGAACATAATGTATTATAAATTATCAAAAATTCTTAAGCAACTCATTTCAAACCGGATCCATTTCTTCGTCTCGATCTGCAATGGGGCCAAAGCTTCCTAGAGTATAAGTCTCCATTTCATTATCTTCCATCTCGTTGTTGTCAATCTCCATTAATTTTCTCTTTACTGCTATCAATGTGCAGTTCACCTTCTCCTCCTTCACTGTCTTCTTTCCCATTATTGTGATTTTGCATTAAGGTTTAGGTTTACATGTATTAACAGTAAGGTAAAAATGGGATTAGTAATAATTATTTTATGAGAGGGATGATATTTTCTTAACCCCTTTTAACTGTTTAAATAAATGAATATTAGTACCCCTCTTATCCAAAAGTGGAGTCCCCTTAACAACGCCCTTAATTTATTGTATCTATAAACATTTTCAAACTAAGAAATGTTTAAAATAATGTAATAGAATTTATTTTGTAAAAAATCTTAAATAATTACCTCATTTTTCCATATGATCACCAAGGCTTTAATGATAGCCATAAATGAGTGTTGCCTTTTGAAATTTCATATTATATTAAAATATTAGAAGCCTAGATTGACTAAGAGGGACAATGCTTGAATGAAAAAATAAATAAAAAGTTTATACTAGCTTAGAATTCATAAAGCATTTGGAAATAAATAAGTTTTTAATGTGTATTTAAAATTAAATTATTAACTAAAATTTCAAATTACTTACCAAAGGAAGAACAAAAGTTCTTCGTATGCATTTATACTTTTCTCCAAAATACAATATGAAATTTATTATTTGAATATTATTTTTATTCACATATAACGTCTTTACTCCAACTTAATTTTCTTATATACTTATATTTGAAAATGGAATAAAGATCAACTTGACATCTACTTGATTATATAGAAAAGTTAAGTTTTTTATCCATGTATTAATAAATCAGTAATTTCATGCAAAATAAATAACGGAACCCAAATTCATGGTCTGGCTAATTAAAAAAATATAGAAATGGAATTTAATACAAAATATGAGAAAGAATAAGTAGTTCAACTTTACTTGTAATATCTAATAGAGCCATAGAAGTTACTTGGATTATTATGCATTTGAAATTTTGCTGATAAAATGAAATAAATAAAAAGAATCAATTGACTACATTTTAATTTTATAATTTTATAGCATTAAGGAGATTTAGTATGTTACTTGTTCTCCATTGAATTAAATTATAGTTTAATTGTGAAATTACTTTGAATTCATATCGATCTAAATTCAAACAAATTGATTACTTTTACCCATTGCATGGTAACAATGTTGATGTGATCCTTCCTACTTAAAAATAGTTGACGTATAACCACTATAAATAACTATATATACAATGTATAGTTACTTAATTTTTTTTTACCAAACTACATAACCAAAACAACTCATTGTTACGACCATGATGAGTTTTGCCTATGAACATTTCATAGCCTATTAAATAACATAATAGTAAAATATTAAATGTCTATATCGAATAGGAAGAACAATGTCAAATTTTACAAAAAAATGTGAGATCACCAAGACTACATATGTAAAGTAAATATATTTTTCCAAACATGTATCTAAATCTAATTTTTTAACAAAATTTTAAATTACCCACTGATAGTAGAACAAAAGAGTTGTTTACATATCTATACTCCTGCTTATACTACAATATGAAATTTATTAGTTGAATATCCTTTTAGTACCTGTATAATGTTTTTTTCCAAATGGATTTCCTAATATGTTTATGTCTGAGAATGAGATAAAGATCCGCTTTACCGATATTTTATCATAGACAAAAACTTGAGGTTTTTGTTTCTATACTAACAAACCAATAATACCTTGCAAAATAAACGATGGAATGCGTTGACTAGTTTTCTAGCTGTAAACCCAAAAAATGGATCAACACCCTAGATAAAGTGTGAAAGCACTAGTGTAGATAATCAGCAGCACAAATTTCAGATAAATAACAAATAAAGAGAAGAAGTAAGAAAAGAGCACATAATTTTTATAGTGGTTCGGTTGAATCTGGCCTACCTCCACTTTAATCAATCTTTATTATGATTATAGTAGTTGAATCTCTTTGGATATCAACTAGTTAGTCCTTAGATCTAAGTTACAATTACTTAGAATAAGTCACAAGTTCAAGGGTTGACTGGAGAATCACAGTAACCCCCTTGATGACTGTTTGAGGGAGAAGAAAGTTAAAAGAAGTAAAGGAATTCCAGTAGAGTAATGGCAGCTCATTATCTGGAAAAATCCATATCTAGTTGTAGGTAGATGAGTATTTATAGAAAAATTAGTGAGTATTGGGCCAGAAGTCCAGGTGTAGAAGAGTCCAGTTGTTATACCAAATCATCACCAAAAATATCAAATCAATCCGAGTCTTTTCTATAGATCGCTAGTTATCCCTTGGGGATGGATCACTAGCTATCCGTAGTTGATGGATTGCTAGCTATTCATCAACTTAGCATATTTTTCGACCACAAGCCTTTACTTAGTGCTACGAAGGAGCGCGAAAAATTTGAGGGCAATCCGACCTATCTTGATGGATTTCTAGTTATCCACATTTAGCATATTTTGAATTGTTAGCGATCCATCAACAGTTCTGAATTGTCACTGTAATACTTCCTACTACAATAGTTTATAAAATCAAATAGTACATATATTTGCAGTTTTAGCATAGTCGTTATACCATTCCTATTATTACTCCAATTTTTAGTTATTCGTACATTAACTTACACTTTATTTTCTTTTCGGTAAATAACATTTATCATTTTTGTTAACCAAATTATACCATTTACTTTAGTTAAAACCTACATGTCAATTCTATGTTTTAACTTGCCTTTTTCTCACAAAACCATTTATCATTTTTATCACTACTACATGAATTAAAACTTACAATTTATAGGTTAGAATAAATACCATTATTAAATCAAATCAGATTATTAAATTTCAAATAACCTTCATATTGTAAATTATATTCCAAAATTTACATTCCAACTATTTATTTCTTATAAAAATCTTAACCCATATAAACAAATTTACAAAAATAATAACATTAAATTTTAGTTAGGATTCATATATAAAAATCCAAAATACTTAATAATTTTTAGAAAATATCATTTTAAATCAACCACGGGTCTGTATAAAAATTTCTACCCTAGGGTTAAGTAAATACGGACATATATCATTTCAATCCGCGATTTATTATTTTTTGGGTTTTATATCATTTCAAACCCACAACCCAAGTCAAATAAAATTGCTTAGGCCTATCATTTCAGCCCATAATAATTTTCTTTAATCTAAAGATCATTGGGAATGTATCATTTCAACTCATAGTGAAGGAACTTGCAGTGTGAGAACAGAATATTAAATAAACATAACAATAAATAACATATCATGGCATATGGTTATAACAGGTATAATATGATATGAAATAACATAATAAATCATATAGAATAACATAATATAATCATAGGTGAAATTCTCAACTCGCATATAAAAATTCCATACAATTCAATTGTCGTCAATTCACCAAAATATAAGTATGTTATCAAGAGTGATTACTCACATTTCTTTGGTTAGAAAAGTGATTCAAAGCATAACACAATGACGACGAATTACAGACAAGCTTGAGTGAGAGGAGAATCTAAATCCGACGCTTTGAAAAATAAAATAAATTCCTTACGTAAACAAATAATTCACACAGAAAAACAAAATAGAAAATTATATATTTGCAAAATACATAAGAGGGCTTGTCTAAAGGGTGCATAGGCTTGGCCATAGGGTTGTTTGGGTTAGGTTAGGCTCGGCCATTGGGGTTTGGGTTAGGGTTAGGCTCCGCCTAGGGCTTTTGGAATAGGTTTTTGTGGTGTAAAGGCTAGGGTTTTGGTAGAGAAGGATCGTGTTAGAGATAGGTTCGGCTAGTCTACATTTTGGAGAGGTGGAGGCTCGGGTTTGGGTAGGGTTTGTGATGGCAAGGCTCGACTTTGGTAGGGTTTTGGAGAGGTGTTGGCCGAAAATAGATAAGGGGAGATGGAGGCCGAAATTGGTGAAGAAAAAAGGGGAAAAGGAAGGAGGAGAAGTAGGTTTTGGTTGGAGTTTGGTGGTGGGAAGGTGATGGAATAGGTATGGCTAAAATTTTAAGGGACGGAGGAGGAAAAATTGTATAGGAGAAGAGGAAGAAGGTCTAGGGTTTTAAGGAGGAAGATGAAGAAGAAGAAACTTACATAATTTTTTATGGAGGCACAAATGAAGGATGAGGAGGCTAACCAAAATCCTAGGATATTATATAGGCTACTCAATAGGTGGCTTCTCATCTACTAAAGGAGTTCCTAGCCCATTAGTACAAGCCCAAAAATAAAAATGAAAATAACATAAAAGTTAAGGGAAAATAACTGCATGTAGTACGCCAAAAATTGTAAATTTTGAGAAGTAGGAATCAAAATTTAACAAAATGAAAAACAAAGAAAATGTTAGAATTAAATTCATCTTCATAAAAAAGGAAAAAGTTAAATATCCAAAATTTTAAATTTTCACAAGAAGTCAAACTTTGAGCAAGGTTGGCCAAAATTTGCATTCTAAGAAAAATCTTTATTATTTTAGTTTTGGAAGAACATTTCACATCAAATTCCAAAATTATACATTAGATTTCCAAATTTATCAATTTTAAAATAATTATATTCAACATTTAACGAATTTCATTTAAAATATTTTAGAAATTTTGTGGGTTGTTACACTTATGGATCGCTAGCGATCCATATGTGATGGATCACTAGCGATCCATAAGGCTTGCTCGTGGACCCTCAAAACCTCTTGCATCACGACTCATTATTTTGGCATCTTTTCTCTTAGGTCTTTCTCTTCTTCTTTTGCTGGTCCTTTTGGCCGATTCTTGAGTTATTCTGGCGTATTCTGAATGTTCTAATTCTTATTGAATTTTGATGGATTAAAAATCCGGTTAACACCTGCCCCCCCCCCCCCAAAGTATGCCTTTTGAATGAAAGATGTGCTTTGTTTAAGAAAAAGTTCCTGTCTTCGTCGATAATTGAGCTTTTTAGCTGCTTTAGCTCTAGTGAATCGTCTAATTCCTTCGGATTCTCTTTCCAATCACAAGTCGTTCCAAACCACTTACATCCTAAGACTCTAGACTCTACCCAAATGTAATATATACATCACAATCATTCCGACTTTATTTGGAGTTATTACATCACATATCTCTAATTAAATCACATGCTTCCAGTTACATCTCATGTTTCCAATTACATCATATATCTCCTTTTACATCACATATCTCTATTTGTCCTATGTTCATTCGGGATTTACATCATTGTCATTTTGCTTCTCATTCATATATTAAAATCACATTATAGATCAAAATCACATCATATATCGAGATCATCCTATGTTCATCCAGGATTTATAAGTTTTATTCCATTTATAAGACATTCAAATTCTTTTATTAAATCAAATTTGTTTTAAGGCTCGATCTCTCTTGATTGTTTAAATTTAATGAGCTATCTATCCGGATTGTTTAATGTTTTAAGTTAAGGGGACGATCTCTCAGGATTGTTTTTTTGTTAAGTTAAGAGGGATTAAGTAAGCCTATCTGCTCACACTCCAGTGATGGGACTTACTTCTTGCACTCTGGTCCCGTCTCTCCGATTGGGACTCTAAGGCAATTAATATCGTACAAGTCCATCTGCTTACTCTCTTGAAAAGGGACTTGCACCCTGCACTCCGGTCCTTTGGCGGGACTCTAAGACAATCAATACCAGTTGGATTTTTCAATATTTGAATTTGGGTTGAAAACTTATGTTGTTCATATTGTTTTGTTTGAATGTGTTCAAGGCAATTAGCTTCGTCTCTCCCACATTCGAATCATTGTCGTGCTATCATGCCTTTGTGGATCTCAGTTTGTGTACTTGGGTTGTTGTCTTCAGTTTATGCTAGTGAGTTATTCTCACCAAACAGTTTTATACTTATATGACTACTAAACCGATCACATTTGAATTTGTAAACTCATATCACTATGTTATATCTACTATGCTATGATTATATGATGTTCACCCATGCTTAAACACCTGTTACTGTTATTTAATGCTATTCTGTTATTTACATCAGTATATCACATTGCAAGTTCCCTTTAGATTAGGATCACTATGGGTTGAAATGATACATACCCGAACGGACTTTAGAATAAGGGAAAATCGTTATGGGCTGAAATGATAGGCCTGAACGATTTTCAATTATTTCATTGTACTTGGGACTCTGGGTTTGAAATGATAAAACCCGTGTTTTTTTTGTAAATTACGGATTGAAATGATATATTATCAGTATCACTTTACCTAGTGTAGAAAATGATATACAGATCCTTGGTTAAAATATATTCTTCTAAAATTTTTAAAATATGTTTGAAATGTAAATATTATAATATTTTGATATAAAACTTAATTAAAAATGATTTTGTAAAGTATTATTGATTTTCTAAGAATTTATAAGTGAAATAAATAAGTGAAAATTTGCCACAAGGGCCTCTTTAGTAGGTTCAATTAGTTTCTAGGACACACAACTGAAATAATTACTTTTATGGACAAAATAAAAAATAATTAGTTTATAAGGCCTAAAAACCTATGAAATTATGTCCTTGAAAGTAATTGGACTGCTGAATTGTCCTTAAAAGTAATTATTCTGCTGACTTTGGCCTTAAAATTAATTTCTGTGGATGTGTGTCCTAGAAATTAATTGGACCGCAAAGTTTGTCCTTCTAGTGAAATGCCCCAATAAATAAATGGTAAAGTTAGAAATTTGAAATATAAGTTATTTTAGAAATTTTGATTTGATTATAAATGGAATTGAAATTAAGTAGGAAAATAAGATAAATAGATATAAAATTTGATTTAAAATGAATTTAAATGATTTTTATAAAGTATTAATGATTTTTTGAATAATTTAAAAAGTTAAATAAATGAATATTTAAGTTGAAATTTGAAATGTAACTTAAATTGGAAATTTGTGAATTTTGTTTAAAGATGAATTTTAAGTTAAGTAAATAAGATGAAAAATAAGTTATATTTGGAAATTTAAACTTAAGTGCTAAGTTAAAAATTTAATTTAAAGAATTGAAATTGAATGTTGGAATTTAATAAGTAAATTATTATTAAATATTGATTTTGAATGGAAAGTTAACTTTATAAAATAATGAATATAAGGGTAATTAAATGATTGCTTTAAAAGTGAAAATGTATGATTTTGTAAGTTTGAAATCTTTTAAATAAAAATTTAATTGTTTGATAAATTATATTGATTTTTTTTTTGAAATTTAATTAACAGCATTTTGAAATGCTATTATTATCTAATGTTATATTACAACGTTTGTAAATGCTGTAGTTGGTAGAAATGAACTAAATGGCTAAATTTAATTAAAGGCTATTATACCACTTTGTAAGTGCTATAATTGTTGAATTTAACTATAGTTTTATGTGAACTAAAGTAACCCTATTCCAGCATTTTAAATGCTGTCTTTTGTAAAATTGAATTGTTTTAAAAGTAACTTTCCGTAGCATTTTCTAAATTCCGCGAAAGGTGAAATTTTCACTATTTTGTTAAATTCAAGTGAATAAACGAACTTTGACAAGTTTAAAATTTTGGAAATTTAATATTTAATTATTAAATATAACAACTTCATTTTTATGATTTAAAATGAAGTAATTTGTTTTGAAATATAAACTATTTTGAAATGTGAGTCGAAATGGTATTTTAAATTTAAATAAATGAATATGGTTTTGAAGGATATGATATTTTGATTTTTTTGAAATAATTTGAAATGATATTTGATTTTTGAAATATAAATACCATTTTTAAATTATAATCACGGGTTATAATAATGATTGGTTGTTAAAGAGACTGGGATCGGATATGGACATACTCTATGTCGATACCGAAAACCACTTCAACAACTGTGTACGCGGTGGAGATTCCATAATGAAGTAGGATGATGACGATGTTCCTGAGGTATATTACGTGGACCTGACTCCTGTGAGTTAGCTTAAGGTGGCTAAAACAAGAGCGATCTCGGGCCAAAAGGGGTAGCTCCTCTGGCCGGATACACTTCTTCGATGCCATTCTATTACTGTTGAGATTGATTGGTTGCACCCCTTGATCTTGGAGTGTTGTTCGGGGTGGGCGTAGTGGCTGCTATGTTACCGCCAGCTCGTATGTGTAATTGGTATATCCACCCTGGCATTGCCTTGTGTGCCGTGTCACCTACCATACCGAGCCTTTACTACGAGTTTGTTTTTCTCCCGTAGCCCGTTGAGTATTTAAGGTAGTCTCCCGATCTGGAGATATGCTGATACTGGATGGACTACTGGGACTATTACGTGTTGAGGGGAATATTGGGTCACTCCTTAATGCTATTTTAAAGTATGTTTATTTTACTGTAGACATTATTATGATAGCGCAATATTACTACATAGTAAATAGTTTGACGGATCCTTAGAGTATGGGCGGTCCCTGGCATCCTTTAAGTTACTTGTATCTTTATTACAGTTCGCTTGATTTGGTTTACATTGTATAAGTATATATATGTCCTGACTCGAATGTTTTGTGTTTTGCTTTACGCTCGGGTCAGCCTGAGTATTCATAGCTTTGGATTCTCTTTCTGGAGCTGGTCTTTGTTGGAGATTCTACCTATCTACTTATATATCTATTTCTGTTTCAGCTGTTCTAGTTTATCTCATGTATTAGTGAACTTCTATGTATTTGGGATTTCTATTATGTTGTTTCGGACTGTTATTATGTATTTGGTTTGAGACTCTGTTATAGTAGCTTCATGAAGTACTATATTATTTTATATTCCGCTGCGAGTTATTCTGATTGTTCTATGTCTGTGATTCTGTTTATTTGATTTCATTTGCTCCAAATTTATTTACAATCTGTTATTTTGCATCATTCAAGTCCGACATGTGTGGATTATTGTCAGTTTGAATGGTACGAAATGGCGGGTTGTTACATTTCGTATCAGAGCCTTGGCTTTTAGCAAACCATTGCCTGAGAAGCAAAAACTCATTAGAGATAAGGTAGTAATACCCTAGAATGAGTGAAATCAATCTCAGAATCATATCTTTGTGAGAGACGTATTTTCAAAGTATAAAATGTTTTCAAAAGATTTTTCAAAGATTATTTTGATATAATTTTTTTCTTGTTTTAAAGGATTTTTAAATGTTTTCTAACTTCCTTTCTTTCGTATCTACATTGTTAGATTTTTCTTCCTTTAGGATATTCATCCAAGTGAATTCTCTATTCTTATCTTAATTTATCTTTGGCTTGTCTTTATCCTTGTCCTAAAATTCATTCTTGATATTTTTCAGGATTAATCGAGGAAATGCCAGAGGTAGGGGTCGTGGTATTGCCCCAGCTCCTCAGCATATTGCCCCGGTTAGATTCACTGTTCTCTATAAGGAATTTTCTCAACTTGGTGGAACCCCATTCACCGGTTAAGAGAGCATCATTGAGGCTCAACAGTGGTTGCAGAGTCTTGAGAGGATATTTACTGGTCTCGAGATTACTGATGCCCAGAAGCGTCAGTTAGCAGCTTGGCAGTTGCGTGATTCTGCTTTAGATTGGTGGGAGTCCGTGTAACAACCCGCATATTTATCGATTGTATATTTAAATATTTTATTTAAATATTTCATTGTTAGTCGGATTATGGTCCGAAAATCTACTTTTTGCAAACAGTCGTATTGGGACTCGAGGCCCCTTCCATTGAGTTCAAAATGCCGTTTGCAACCTTTTTGAGTGTTTCGATATGTTTGGAGTAAGTTGATTTTTGCTACTTTTTCTATAGGGATTTGGGTTTGGGTTCAGTCCATTTGCCCAATTCTGGTTATATCAACCCAACCCCTCTCCACTTTTCTTCATTCATTCCTCATTTCCTAATTCTCTCAAGCTTAAGAGAATAATGGGGGAAAAGATTGGAAATTAGAATTCCTAAGCCCTAGTTCCTTTGCAAACTCAAATTCTTGCTCCAAAATCAAAGAGAAGCCATTGGTAAGCCTTCACTTCATCTTCTCCAACTCATTCCTTCTTCTATTTCAGAAATTTCCTAAACCTAATGTAACAACCCGATATTTTCAGCCATTCGCATTCGCACATGTCGGACTTGAATTGCTCAAAATACCGTATTGTAAATAAATTTGGAGCAAATGAAATACAATCACAGAATCACAGACACAGAAATATCAGAATAACTTGCAGCGGAAATTAAAATACCCTAGTAGTTCATGAAGCTACTATAACAAACTCTCAAAACATAATACATAATATCAGTCTGAAAATATATACAATAGAAATCTCAATTACATAGCAGTTTATCAATACCAAAGCTGAAATAGAACAACTGAAACTGAAGGGATAGATAACTAGACAAGCAGAATCTCCAGCAATTCCTAGCACCAGAAAGAAATCCAAAGCTAAGCTGTAAATACTCAGGCTGACCCGAGCGTAAAGTAAAACACAAAACACTCGAGTCAGGACAATATATACTTATATAATGTAAACTAACTCAAGTGAACTATAGTAGAAATGCACAATAACTTAAAGGATGTTTGGGATCGCCCATCCTTTAAGAATCAGTTAAACTATAAATTTTACGTCCCGTGGTTAAAATTTCAAAATGGTATTTTATACTTCAAAATCAAATATAATTTCAAAATTCAATATCATTCAAAATATCATATTAAAATATCAAAAATATAATATCTTCCAAACCACATTCATTTTTATTTAATTTAAATACCATTACAAAACACATTTCAAAATAGTTTATATTTCGAAACAAATAACTTCATTTTAAATCATAAAATGAAGTTATTATATTTAATAATTAAATTATTAAATTTACAAATTTTAGTCTTTCAAAATCCATTTATCCACTTAATTTATTAAAATAGATGAAAATTCAACTTTCGTAGCATTTAGAAATTGCTACAGAAAGTTACATTCAAAACTGTTCAATTTAATAAAAGATAGCATTTAAAAAGGTTGTAATAGGGTTACATTAGCTTCAAATAAAACTTAGTTAAATTCAATAATTATAGCATTTACAAAAATGCTATAATAACCTTTAATTAAACTTAGCCACTTGGTTCATTATTATCAACTACAGCATTTACAAATGTTGTATTATCATTTACATTAGAATTAATAGCATTTCAGAAATGCAGTTAATTAACTTCAAGTATTCAATATAATTTCACAAACAATTATATTTTTATTTAAATCATTTTTAGCTTATAAAACCATATAATTTCACTTTTAAAACAGTCATTCAAATACCCTTATATTCATGATTTTATAAAGTTAAATCTCCATTCAAAAATCAAAATTTAATAATAATTCACTTATTAAATTCCAATAAAATTTCAAATTCATTAAATTTAATTTAATTTAACACTTAAGTTTAAAATTTTCAAATATAACTTAATTTCATTTTTATTTACTTAACTTAAAATCCACTTTTAAGACAAATTCACAAATTTCCAATTTTAGTTATATTTCCAAATTTCAACCTAAATATTCATTCATTTCACATTTTAACTTTATTCAAAAATCATTGATATATTATAAAATCATTTTAAATTCATTTAATTCAAAATATCATAAATTTATCATATTTTCATATTTAATTTAAATTCCATTTATCACCAAATTCTAGTTTCCAAAATAACTTACATTCCAGATTTTCTAACTTTACCATTTATTTATTTCACTTATAAATTTTCAGAAAATCAATAATGCTTTACAAAAATCATTTTTAATCAAATTTAAATCAAAATATTATAATATTTACATTTCTAAAATAATTAAAATTTTTAGAAAAACATATTTTAACAACGGGTCTGTATTTCATTTTCTAGCCTAGATGAAGTGATACGGGTATTTACAAAGAAAACCGGGTTTGATCATTTCAAACCCGCAATCCCAAGTAAAAGAAAATAATTGAAAATCATTCAGGCCTATCATTTTAGCCCATAACGATTTTCTCCTATTCTAAATTCCGTTCGGGTATGTATCATTTCAACCCATAGTGATTCTAGTCTACAGGGAACTTGCAGTGTGATAAACTGATGAAAATAACAGAATAGCATGAAATAAAAGTAACATATGGTATAACAAGTGTAAATATAGGTGTGAACTTCATATGAATGTAATATAGCAGTTATAACAGGATGATATGCATTTACAGATTCAGGTGATGTTAGTTTATCACTACATAAGTACATATTAGTCTGGTGAGATTTACTCACTGTTTTGAGCTGATGACACAACGAAGAATTGCACAACGGGATCTACACAAGCACAAAAGCACGATACAGATACGAAATGGAGGAGCCAAGGGTTAATTCCCTTGAATACAAATCAAACAAACAATATAATAATTATAAGGTTTCAGACCAAAAAATACGATAAACAATGCTAGAAATTAAGGAACAACAATTAATCAAACACTTGCACTTGCTTCCACCATCACTATGCTCAGCCTATAGGGTGATAAGGTACTGCCATGGGGTATATTTGGTCAGGTATGGGTCATATATGGTCGGCCTAGCAAGGGTAGTGAAGGTATGGAAGTTGCTATGTATGAAAATACAAGTACAAGGCAAACAAGTGGATTTTCGTGCAATTTCAAGCATCGGGCAAGACTACAAATGGCATCGCCAGACCTGCTGGAGGCTAGGAGATGGTGTGGCAGTGGTTTTGGTTCAGGTATGAGCTGGAGAAGATGGTGCAAAGGCCGGCTAAGGGTGTGGTGAAGTGGTGGAAGTTACAAGGTGTGAATACAAAGGGTTTAAGGCAAATAAGTGGCTTTTGTGCAACCATGGCTCAACCAAAGGACCATTGGGATCGGCCCCTACAAGGTGAAGGTCAGGTGGGGTCTGGAGTGTCGGACAAAGGTGGTGGAGGGACTGGTGGTGGCGGCCAAGGAGGTGGTTTAGGTGAAAAATGAAGGGTATGTGCATAAATGGTTCGGCTAGGCTGAACAAGTGGAGTGTTTGTATAAACTTTGGCGGATCTAGTCATAGATGACCACGGCATGGCTTGGTCAGTGGGCTGGAGGAGATGGTGACCTGATGTGGTGATGGTGGAGGCGGTTATGGTAGTGGAGGAGCAAGGCTGAACCTATGATGAAGAAGAACAAGTGCAAAAACCATGAATTCAAGCATAAACAAATGGAAAAAGGAAATAAAGTTTACCAAACTTTCTTCAAAAGCTATGGCCGAATTTTTTTGAGGAAATGAGAGAAAAAATAAAGTACGTGAATGAGAAATGAGGGTGGCAGCTGAAAGAATGAAGAGATATGGCCATTTGAGTGAAAAGAAACGTTAAAATGTGAAAAGGTGGGAAAATCAAAAGCCATAGGAAACAAAAGGTCACAAACCCTTTCAATTTACCTTTTATTATTTATATAAATTTATGTAGCTGAAATAATAATAATATTAGATAATATTTCGAAATTTTCAACAAATATACAAATATATATAATATTTATCAATTATGTAAAGTAAAATTAAGGAAAATAGTTAAAACAGTGAACTAGACTAGCAAAATTTGAAGTTAAATGAAATAATTTTTAGAAAATTCATATAAGCTTGTAAAGTATTTTTAAACATAAATAATAACATAAAATACAAATATATTCACAAAATAAATATTTAAAATTTAATTTAAATATAAAATTATAATGCAGAAAATAGCAGAAAATGGGAAAACAGCCCTTAAAAATAGGAAATCAACACAGTAATTTTTAGAAAAATTCTATTATTATTTTAAAAATATTTAGAGATTAATTTTCACAAATAAAACAAATTTAAAATAAAATAAATAAATTTAAAAATGAAGAAAATGGCAGAAAATTAGAAAACAACCTTTAAAAATAGGAAATAAATACAGTAAATTTTGAAAAAATTATATTATCATTTTAAAAATGTTTAGAAATGATATCACACAAATAAAACAAATTTAAAATAATTTCAAAATGAAATAATGTCAAATTTAAATATATAGTCAAAATCTAGGGTTGTTACACTCTCCCCCACTCAAATCTTTTCGTCCTCGAAAAGGAAGGAAGCGGAGAAACAACAAGAAAGAGCAATAGGTTGGAATGCATCCCCGAAAGAAGGTAGGGAAAAAAGATAGCTAGGAGGTAAAACAGGTTGAAAGACAAGGATGAACCATTATTTGAACCATTATACATTTCAATTTTTTCTTCTTCTGATGAATAGTCATTTGATTCAAATCTGATGGTTCAAAGTAAACAATATTTAAAACATTTTAAATTTTTAGAAGGGAAAATAACTGATCAAAATATTCTTTATATAGTACTTTATCAAAATACTTTTATAACTCGATGTCTTAACAAGTTTAGTTTCGTTCCTGCAGACTCTGGCTATGCGTTGATCAGGCGCAAAACTAGAATTCTCCAGGTACTTGGTAGACTTGTTTCAACACCCAGTGAAAATACTTGAAAAATCATTTAAAATAGATATGGAAAGTACAATCCAAACAAATCAACCAAACCGAAACAGTTGTCTAACCATGGATCGCAGATACACAATGGTTATGCCTGGTCCCCCAGGAAACAATCCGTATCCGTAAGCTTTCTCAGCCCTGCGAGTTACGCCATGATGACGAGTAGAGTGCAGGATACACAATGGTTACGCCTGGATCCCCTAGGAAACAATCCGTACTCCTAGGCAAGACTCAGCCAGGCACTTGCGCTACTCTTCACGACCTACACAGATTGCAGGATACACAATGGTTACGCCTGGATCCCCCAGGAAACAATCCGTACCCCTAGGCAAGACTCAGCCAGGCAGTTGCGCTATGTAGTCGCGATCATAAGACCACGGGGATCGCCGTGGAATTCGATGGACACTCGAGTATCATATCCGGAAAACCCAAATCAAAGAGAGAGAATAATATCGATAGAATGAATCCACAGTGTGGCCACAAAGAGGATATCAAGCAGAAGGCACTTTCCATATCTTTACTTCGAAAATATGTATCATATAGTACCTTTCAAAATCACTTTCAAATATCATACTTATATAAGGTCCATTATATATAAGATTTCATTTCAAATCAAATACTTTCCAAAATAATAGCATATCAAATCACACTTATATAAATTTCGATTATATAAGATTTCATTTTTCAAAATTGAGTACCTTTTCAAATCAACAGTTCCAATTCAACAGTTTACTTATACAAATCATTTTTATATAAGTTCGATAGCTCCCAAATCAAGTATTAAATAAAACAGGTTCTAAATTTTAAACCATTTCGATATCAAATAAATTTTAAAATCATATATGATGTCACCAAATCATTTCTTTCAAGTTTTACATATTCAGTTTCAAAATTTCTTAAAACAATAGGTTTAGAAAATAATCCAAATTTCCAAATCAACAAAATTTAAGTCAAATAAATCCATTTCCATTTCAAACATGTATTCACTTCAAAAGTCATAATACTTTCAAAGTTATGAATCTTTCGAAACTAAAATATTTGAAATCATTACACTTTGAAAATCATAACATTTAGAAATCATGCATTTGAAATCATAAAACATGCCCTTAATTCTTTACATTTCAATTTTTTTTCAATTAAACCAAAATCTAAAATTTCCAATTTTAATTCAATTCAAACCATCAGTTTCAATTTAGTTTTCCAACAAAACCATTTCAAATATTATCAATTTCAAATACAGATTTGATTTACAAAATAAACTACTAAATCTTAAATATGTTTCAAGGCTTAAATATACCATATTTCAAAACTAAATTTCATAATTTCATATATCCCAAATTTTACTTCATTATTACTTACATATGTCATTATTTCGCAACATTACATTCGATCGCTCGCTTGATCACACAAGTTCGCTTTCGAACTAGCATTGTCCATTCGACTTCCCTAATGCGGACTTCGATATGATTTCTCGACTAAAAGCCATCAGTCTCCTTGCATAGCCATATACTATGATAGAGAATTCTAGAATCAAGCCCAAAATCCATACCAAATATTTGCCATCAAGAATCAAATGAAAAATCCTAACACGAAATGGTGTAATTCACCTCGAACTTGTGTACTCAAACTTGGATCAAATTAATTATGCGAATAAAACAACGTACGTACAACTCATGTATCTATTCCAACTTGTTAAATAAATAGTTTTATAAAGATGTTACTAAGTTAAAACGTTTAAAACCAAAATTTTCTCAAACATTTGAAGACTAATTTTTATCCAAAACATTTCAAAACTAAATTTCATATTAGTATAATTCAAAATAGTCTTATTTATTTACTTAACAAAACAGTTTCAACTTATTAAAAACCATATTATTTCATACTTGAAACATACAAACTAAACTTATATTATTTATAAAATACCTTATACCTTTCAAAATTTCTTGGCTTTGAAAAGTTAACCTTGATTTGGAAGTGCTCAAAACTACAAAATAGTCGAAGAAATCATATTTTCAATCCAAGAGTTGGAAATCAACACTAAATCAGTAAATCAATTTCAAAAGTTAGGTTTCAAAATTTGAAACTCGAGAACTGAACACCGGCTTACTTTAAATCTTTTCAAATATATATATATATATACACACACAGATCTATCTTTCGAATATCAAACCATACTTCAAAATCAGAAATCAAAATTGGTTTCACAAAATCACTCGCATAGCAAAGCTACTAGAGTGGCCTCTCTCTCACTCAGAAACTCGAAAATCAATGTCGATGATGCATGCATTCATCACCGAAATTATTTTCCAGCGACATAAGTGAGTTCTGGACTTCAATTAACTTTGAAAAACTTCTTTGAAATTCCTTCAAAATCATTGAAATTCATTCGAATACATTTGAAACATTTCTTATTTGAAATATATATATATATATCTTTAAATCATATTACTATATATATTTTCCAAAATCTTAAAACCGATTTCAAAATACCAGAATTCGATTCCTCGAAATTCAAATTCAAAACCCTTCAGTTATAAATCATTTTTGTATAAATCAAGTTCTTATAAAATTTTCAACATTTCAAATTCTTTCGAAATTTCAAATTTTCATTTTTGAAAGGTATATAATCCTTATTGAAAACATTCCACTTTTATATACAAAATATGGTCATCCTTAATAATTTCGATGTATGCACAATTTCAAAATACAACCAAATACAAATTTCCAAAGGATGATTCAGGGAAGGATTTCAAACAAACAAAGATTCAAAATTAGAGGGACTCTAATCAAATAGAATTCTAGTTCGAAGATAAACTCAAACGAAGATGAGATAATTTAATTACCAAATAGAGGATAGATAAGCCCATATAAATCGCAGGCGAACTTAACCGTCACCCGAGACTTTAGGAATATATTCAATACGGAAATCTAAGGCAAATCGACCTTCGATCGCCAGAGAATAGAATCCGGGTAGAGCAGGAGATA
The DNA here is from genome assembly GCA_030765085.1 of Allium cepa. Lineage (NCBI taxonomy): Eukaryota > Viridiplantae > Streptophyta > Magnoliopsida > Asparagales > Amaryllidaceae > Allium > Allium cepa. Next base: position 783,060,888 of record CM060940.1, on the reverse strand, counting down.
GATAGCATCGACATCCGAGGATAAAAATCTTCAGTGAATCAATGTCAATTGTAAAGGAGTTTCACCCCTTTACAAATCATTCGAAGATTTACGGAATACCGATCTTATAGAGGTCATTCCAAAGTGGAGTTATGGAATGCTCCAAAATCAAAGGAATAAAATAGGGACAAGACTGGATTTCAGAACAAGTGGGAGCGTTCCAAAGTTCAAGAAATCCTAATCGATAAGAATCTTAACCAAGAGATTTCTAACAAGGTGGATAACGAAGAGATGAAGTTTAGAAAATCTTGATTTCGAAATAAGAACATTTTTATACCAAAATAATCTTTGAAAAATCTTTTAAAAATCTTTTTAAAAATCATTTTATACTTCGAAAATACGTTCTCTCACAAAGAAAGGATCCTGAGATTGATTTCACTCATTCTAGGGTATTTCTACCCTATCTCTAATGAGTTTTTGCTCCGCAGGCTAAGGTTTGCCTAAAAACCTAAGCTCTGATACCAACTGTAACAACCCGATATTTTCAGCCATTCGCATCCGCACATGTCGGACTTGAATTGCTCAAAATACCGTGTTGTAAATAAATTTGGAGCAAATGAAATACAATCACAGAATCATAGACACAGAAATATCAGAATAACTCGCAGCGGAAATTAAAATACCCTAGTAGTTCATGAAGCTACTATAACAAACTCTCAAAACATAATACATAATATCAGTCTGAAAACATATGCAATAGAAATCTCAATTACATAGCAGTTTATCAATACCAAAGCTGAAATAGAACAACTGAAACTGAAGCGATAGATAACTAGACAAGCAGAATCTCCAGCAATTCCTAGCTCCAGAAAGAAATCCAAAGCTAAGCTGTAAATACTCAGGCTGACCCGAGCGTAAAGTAAAACACAAAACACTCGAGTCAGGACAATATATACTTATATAATGTAAACTAACTCAAGTGAACTGTAGTAGAAATGCACAATAACTTAAAGGATGTTTGGGATCGCCCATCCTTTAAGAATCAGTTAAACTATAAATTTTACGTCCCGTGGTTAAAATTTCAAAATGGTATTTTATACTTCAAAATCAAATATAATTTCAAAATTCAATATCATTCAAAATATCATATCAAAATATCAAAAATATAATATCTTCCAAACCACATTCATTTTTGTTTAATTTAAATACCATTACAAAACACATTTCAAAATAGTTTATATTTCGAAACAAATTACTTCATTTTAAATCATAAAATGAAGTTATTATATTTAATAATTAAATTATTAAATTTACAAAATTTTAGTCTTTCAAAATCCATTTATCCACTTAATTTATTAAAACAGATGAAAATTCAACTTTCGTAGCATTTAGAAATTGCTACGGAAAGTTACATTCAAAACAGTTCAATTTAATAAAAGATAGCATTTAAAAAGGTTGTAATAGGGTTACATTAGTTTCAAATAAAACTTAGTTAAATTCAATAATTATAGCATTTACAAAAATGCTATAATAACCTTTAATTAAACTTAGCCACTTGGTTCATTATTATCAACTACAGCATTTACAAATGTTGTATTATCATTTACATTAGAATTAATAGCATTTCAGAAATGCAGTTAATTAACTTCAAGTATTCAATATAATTTCACAAACAATTATATTTTTATTTAAATCATTTTTAGCTTATAAAATCATATAATTTCACTTTTAAAACAGTCATTCAAATACCCTTATATTCATGATTTTATAAAGTTAAATCTCCATTCAAAAATCAAAATTTAATAATAATTCACTTATTAAATTCCAACATAAAATTTCAAATTCATTAAATTTAATTTAATTTAACACTTAAGTTTAAAATTTTCAAATATAACTTAATTTCATTTTTATTTACTTAACTTAAAATTCACTTTTAAGACAAATTTACAAATTTTCAATTTTAGTTATATTTCCAAATTTCAACCTAAATATTCATTCATTTCACATTTTAACTTTATTCAAAAATCATTGATATATTATAAAATCATTTTAAATTCATTTAATTCAAAATATCATAAATTTATCATATTTTCATATTTAATTTAAATTCCATTTATCACCAAATTCTAGTTTCCAAAATAACTTACATTCCAGATTTTCTAACTTTACCATTTATTTATTTCACTTATAAATTTTTAGAAAATCAATAATGCTTTACAAAAATCATTTTTAATCAAATTTAAATCAAAATATTATAATATTTACATTTATAAAATAATTAAAAATTTTAGAAAAACATATTTTAACAACGGGTCTGTATTTCATTTTCTAGCCTAGATGAAGTGATACGGGTAATATATCATTTCAACCCGTAATTTACAAAGAAAACCGGGTTTGATCATTTCAAACCCGCAATTCCAAGTAAAAGAAAATAATTGAAAATCATTCAGGCCTATCATTTTAGCCCATAACGATTTTCTCCTATTCTAAATTCCGTTCGGGTATGTATCATTTCAACCCATAGTGATTCTAGTCTACAGGGAACTTGCAGTGTGATAAACTGATGAAAATAACAGAATAGCATGAAATAACAGTAACATATGGTATAACAAGTGTAAATATAGGTGTGAACTTCATATGAATGTAATATAGCAGTTATAACAGGATGATATGCATTTACAGATTCAGGTGATGTTAGTTTATCACTACATAAGTACATATTAGTCTGGTGAGATTTACTCACTTTTTTGAGCTGATGACACAACAAAGAATTGCACAACGGGATCTACACAAGCACAAAAGCATGATACAGATACGAAATGGAGGAGCCAAGGATTAATTCCCTTGAATACAAATCAAACAAACAATATAATAATTATAAGGTTTCTGACCAAAAAATACGATAAACGATGCTAGAAATTAAGGAACAACAATTAATCAAACACTTGCACTTGCTTCCACCATCACTATGCTCAGCCTATAGGGTGATAAGGTACTGCCATGGGGTGTATTTGGTCAGGTATGGGTCATATATGGTCGGCCTAGCAAGGGTAGTGAAGGTATGGAAGTTGCTATGTATGAAAATACAAGTACAAGGCAAACAAGTGGATTTTCGTGCAATTTCAAGCATCGGGCAAGACTACAAATGGCATGGCCAGACCTGCTGGAGGCTAGGAGATGGTGTGGCAGTGGTTTTGGTTCAGGTATGAGCTGGAGAAGATGGTGCAAAGGCCGGCTAAGGGTGTGGTGAAGTGGTGGAAGTTACAAGGTGTGAATACAAAGGGTTTAAGGCAAATAAGTGGCTTTTGTGCAACCATGGCTCAACCAAAGGACCATTGGGATCGGCCCCTACAAGGTGAAGGTCAGGTGGGGTCTGGAGTGTCGGACAAAGGTGGTGGAGGGACTGGTGGTGGCGGCCAAGGAGGTGGTTTAGGTGAAAAATGAAGGGTATGTGCATAAATGGTTCGGCTAGGCTGAACAAGTGGAGTGTTTGCATAAACTTTGGTGGATCTAGTCATAGATGACCACGGCATGGCTTGGTCAGTGGGCTGGAGGAGATGGTGACCTGATGTGGTGATGGTGGAGGCGGTTATGGTGGTGGAGGAGCAAGGCCGAACCTATGATGAAGAAGAACAAGTGCAAAAACCATGAATTCAAGCATAAACAAATGGAAAAAGGAAATAAAGTTTACCAAACTTTCTTCAAAAGCTATGGCCGAAATTTTTTGAGGAAATGAGAGAAAAAATGAAGTACGTGAATGAGAAATGAGGGTGGCAGCTGAAAGAATGAAGAGATATGGCCATTTGAGTGAAAAGAAACGTTAAAATGTGAAAAGGTGGGAAAATCAAAAGCCATAGGAAACAAAAGGTCACAAACCCTTTCAATTTACCTTTTATTATTTATATAAATTTATGTAGCTGAAATAATAATAATATAATATAATATTTCGAAATTTTCAACCAATATACAAATATATATAATATTTATCAATTATGTAAAGTAAAATTAAGGAAAATAGTTAAAACAGTGAACTAGACTAGCAAAATTTGAAGTTAAATGAAATAATTTTTAGAAAATTCATATAAGCTTGTAAAGTATTTTTAAACATAAATAATAACATAAAATACAAATATATTCACAAAATAAATATTTAAAATTTAATTTAAATATAAAATTATAATGCAGAAAATAGCAGAAAATGGGAAAACAGCCCTTAAAAATAGGAAATCAACACAGTAATTTTTAGAAAAATTCTATTATTATTTTAAAAATATTTAGAGATTAATTTTCACAAATAAAACAAATTTAAAATAAAATAAAGAAATTTAAAAATGAAGAAAATGGCAGAAAATTAGAAAACAGCCTTTAAAAATAGGAAATAAATACAGTAAATTTTGGAAAAATTATATTATCATTTTAAAAATGTTTAGAAATGATATCACACAAATAAAAAAAATTTAAAATAATTTCAAAATGAAATAAATTCAAATTTAAATATATAGTCAAAATCTAGGGTTGTTACACCTAACTTGGGAAATGTTTCTCTTTTAAGCTTAGATTCAAGCTTCTTGTGTTGAGATTGAAGTGTGGTTGATCTTCCCTTGTCTTCAAGCTTCTCATTCATTGTTTTTAGGTTCAGAGGTGAGATTTTTATCTCAAACCTAAGTCTATGATTATCTTTGATTGTTTAGTATGAATTCCTAACACTTATTCATGTGCATTTGATTTTGATTTGGATTGGTTTTGTGAATATTCCAATTTTTAGTGTTTATGGGTTCAAATCTTTAAAGATCCTAACTTTGATGTTTGAACATGTTTTTGGTGATGCATGAGGAGCCAATAGGACCGGGTAGCCAATGGGCGTAATCCCCTAGCGTCCGTGCTCGACCGGTTGCAAATTGAGTGAGAGTTTGCACTTTGATTAAACAGGGTAGGAATTGCAGAAATTGCAGTTCGATCGACTGAACCCCCTGGGTCGGTTGACCGAAGCTGTAGCCGAGACTTTCTGGCCTTTTTTTGGTCGACCGACTCAGGAAGTCCGGTCAACCGACCTGCTCCTATTCTCCTATTTCCCTATTTTGCCTATTTGCGCTCGTTTGCTTTGCTTTTCCAATCTTTAATCGATTCTTCCTCTCCGATTAGTTGTTACCTTTGTCGACTTTATAACTTCTATTTTTGGAATTTTTGGGTATTTCCACTTTGATGGATTCGGTATCGATTTCTTTGGATTTTTATTCACGTCTTCGAATGTGAGTTTTAGTGATTGATTGTTCCTACAATCATTTTTGTGATTTGTCACTTCAAAATATAAAGGTTTTCAATACTAGTAGTAAATATTAAAATTCTTTCATCAAAACTATTTCAACACTATTTTATTGCAAAGCTCGTTTCTTAAACCGTTTTCCAATCTACTAGCATATACAAATCTTTATCTCATTCATATGAGAAATCTAATTAAACGGCTTAGTAAAACAAGTGGTATGAAACGCTTGCGTTTACTTCGTCAGTTAATTCTTGGACTTATTCGATTGAACCTCTTGTGACAATTTTCAAGTAGAGATCTACAATTTGTTCGTAAATATTTAAGTTAAGCTAGTGGTTATGGGACATGAAGCTAAGCTTAGATATTTACTAGCTTACTGTAATTGACACTTCTTGATGATCGATGATGATTATTTTATGGTTTAGAATAGCAACGTGCAATGTCTCTTTGTCCACGTGGAGGACTGTACCTCATTTTATTGAGCTTCGTCTCATTTCTTTGTAGGCTAGCAACCCATAAGCTTTTAATGTGTTTCGATTCATCTGATGTACCGGTTGTACTACATCGATGTCTTGGCTTTTCGATTCATCTGACGTACCGTTTGTACTGCGTCGATGTTTCGAATTGTTTTGTGTTTCGATTCATTGGATGTACCGTTTGTACTACATCGATGTCTCGACTTTTCGATTCATCTGACATACCATTTATACTGCGTCGATGTTCCGAATTGTTTTGTGTTTCGATTCATTGGATGTACCATTTGTACTACACCGGTGTCTCGGCTTTTCGATTCATCTGACGTACCGTTTGTACCGCGTCGATGTTCCGAATTGTTTTGTGTTTCGATTCATTAGATATACCGTTTGTACTACATCGATGTCTCGGCTTTTCGATTCATCTGTCGTACCGTTTGTACCGCGTCGATGTTCCGAATTGTTTGTGATACACGTGTTGGTGAGTTTTCATGCTCTCATTCTAGTGACAGGCCTCTTTCCCCTTTTTATGATTTCTGGATTTCTATTGATTGATTTCTAGAATTTGTTTTCACCAATTTTCGTGATTTACATTGATAAGCTTTATCATCATTTGTGCATTGTTGAATTTGTGTGTCATTAACTTTTTGTGAATAAAAATATAGAGTATGACATTCCTTTTTATCTTTGAGAAGATTCTTGTGATATTGATTAATCTCTTGTTGATTTTCAATTGCATACTTATCATAGTACGGCATTTTGGTTATTATACGATTTTGTCATATCTCTTATTCTATATCATTTCATCTGATATTTATGGCTAGGCTGATCTGTTTATTATTTTCTTATTAAATAATACTCGGGTCAGACCGAGATGTTACAGGTGCTTCTGCTTGACTCCTCGTCTGGGCTTATTATTATCCTGACTTTTGGCTAACTACTTAGATTAGTATTTTTTTGGTCGTATACATTTGAGATATAGACACATTGATGTATACATATTCTTTTATCTTGCACTTGTAACTATTCTCTTGTGATATTGTGGATCTTGTTTGACCACTACTCTGATAAACACTTTCATGTGTTATATCCATATATGTTTCCGCCTTAGTGATATGAATTATCTATGACTGATTTATGTTATGTTTATTTGTATATTTGTTTCCGAAGGTTATATATAGTCACTGTGTAGTAGCTTTGAGTTTGTGTCGGTATGTCGGATTTCCTTTCGAGATGAAAAGTTATATTTTATCTGGCATATCGGTGCTCGCACAAAGCAATTACACGGAGGGTCGCTCCTCAACAGCCTTATTCTCCGCGCTAGTTGACGGCATTACTCCGTAGTGTCCTTGGCCAGCGTGGGTATAGAGGTAGCGCGTCACAGTCCGTTACGGCTAACATCGTCGAAGCTGATATTACTTGGGAGCAGTTCAGGTATCCTTTGTGTTATCTTGATTTTCTTTTCCAATTTTCCTTTTCTTTTGAATCTATATTAAGCTTGTTTTCTATATCTCTTTCCCAGGGAGGCTTTTGTGGCAAAATGGATGCCAGAAGCCGGGAAATCTCAGCTTTATCATGAATTTATGAATCTTAAGCAGGGTAGCATGTCTTTTGCTGAGTATGAGAGGAAGTTCAACAAACTTTCCAAGTTCGATCCTAGCCTGATTGATACTCCTCTTAAGAAGAATGAGAAATTCATTGTTGATGCTCGTCCAGAGTATAATAATTGCCTCATTTCTCATATTCATGGCTCTTTCACCCAGCTTATGGATATGGCTGTTCGCTATGAGAACCCCACATCTAAAGGTCCTGCTGCTTCTGGTGCTCCTCCAGCTCAGTCTTCCTCTGCTAATTCCAAGAAGCGTAAGCCTAATTTCCATCAGTAGAAGAAGAATCGGCAAAAACATCCTGGTTTGGGATCTTCATCATATGCTCCTGCTCAAAGTCAACCAGCTGATCTCTCCTCTATCACTTGATTTAGGTGTGATCAAAAGGGACACTATGCCAATAGTTTCCTACACTAGCTGGTGCTACTATTCCTCCACCTGCTCAGTTGGCCAGGCGTGATCTTTGCCATATCTGTCTCCAGCCTGGTCATTTTAAGAAGGTCTGCCCTACCCAGCAAAGGGGTACACCTTCTGGTATATTAATGTTACTTCTGCCTCATCTCCAGTTCCTCCACTTGCTCCTGCTCCTAGTGATGACCAAGGTACTCTCCAGGGTTCATTTACTTTATTCTATCATCCTGTTCATGTGTTGTTTGATACATGAGCTTCCTACAGTTTTATTTCTGATGATTTGTGTGATACATTTGAGCATCTTCTATCGCCTGAGTATGCTTCTGTTCCATTATGTGTTTCAAATCCTATTGGGGGCCCTGCTAACCTTAATCGGATTTATAAGCAAGTGAAACTTCTCCATTCTGATCATCACTTTTTTGGTGATTTTATGTTCTGGGATTCGATGCTTTAGATTTATTGCTTGGTTAGGATTGGTTAGGGCGTCATGACGCTCATATCTCTTGCAAAGCCCGATCTGTTCACCTTGTTGATAACCAAGGGACTTCCTTGATTATTCAGTGCTTCATACCTCAGGATTTTGCTGGCAACTTTATTTATTCTCTGGATTCTTCTTCCAGTGATCTTGATTCAACTCCTGTAGTTAGATTATATTCTGATGTATTTGGTGAAGTCACTTCTTTGCCTTCGAAGCGAGAAATTGATTTTCGGATTGATCTTATTCCTGATGCTCGACCTATTGTTTTCCCCCTAGAAGAATGGCACCCCGCGAGAAGGTTGAGATGGGAAAGAAAATTGAGGACTTGTCTTCTAAAGATCTGATTAGCCCTAGTTTTTATGAAGGGCGAGCCATAGTGGTTTTTGTCACTAAGTCCGATGGTTCTCTTTGGATGTGTGTTGATTATAGGAATCTGAACAAGCTCATTATGAAAAACAGATATCCAATGCCTCGTATCAATGGTATATTTGATCAGCTTCATGGTGCCACCGTTTTCTCTCAGTTGGACCTTGCCATAGGTTTTCATCAGCTCAGGGTTCCTGAGGATAGCATTCCCAAGACTGCTTTCCACACTGAGAATGGTTTTTATGAATGGTTAGTCATGCCTTTCGGTTTGACTAATGCTCCTGCTTTCTTTGTTGATTTGATGAATCGTGTTTTTCATGATGTGCTTGATAAATTTGTTCTAGTCTTTTTTGATGATATCCTTGTCTTCTCTATGACCAAGGAAGAGCATGAGTCGCATTTGAAATCTGTTCTAAAGACTCTCAGAAATCATCAGTTGAAGGCTAAATTTTCTAAATGCCATTTCTGGAAGGATGAAGTCCAATATCTCGGGCATATTTTTTCTAGTAATGGAGTTTCTGTTGATCTAGTCAAGATCGTTGCGATCAATGTAAGTCTTTCTTCCTTCTCTTTTCTTTATCATTTAATAATTCTATCTTTTCGTGTAACGACCCAGAATTTTGAACAATTTAAATTTGAAAATATTTAATTAATTTTAAATATTTGAATGATGGTTTGAACTGAATTCCAAATTTTCATAATAAATTGGCGTTTAAATTCTAAAATTTAATCTATTGAAGTTGAATAAAAATTTGAATCTTCGGTTTTGAGCTGATTAAAAATATTTCAGAGGCTTATAAAATTTTTATTTATAATATTGAAGATAATCGAAGCTTCAGAATTGAATTTGAAAGTGAATTGTTTGGTTTTGAATTTATATCGTTTAAATTGAATTTGAAAATAGCCTTCCGAGGCACAGTCTCAGAATTCGACGAAACCACTTCCATTGGGTCCGTAATAGTTTGTTATTACCGGATTTCAAATTTCGTATTTTTCGGAGTTGATATGTGAGCACACGGTGAGTAAACGCATTGGAATTTGAATCAAATTCAATTTGACTTTAAATATTTAAATTGTCAACATCAGCCACCCTAATATACCACAGCCACCCTACTCCTTTTAATCACGTACGTTTGTCCCCTTCATCTCCTATTATTACGCGAGTTGCACAGAAAAAAAAAAGAGAAACAAATCCTCGGGAGGAAAAAAAATGGTGACCGAAATCTCGTTCAAACGAGTTTCCCTTTCTCTTCCTACTTAAATTAAAATTCGAAGTCCTCTCAGATTCAAACGAAATCCCCCTCAGATCGTAATTCTTCATTTCCTACAAATCAAAAATGGCCGAAGCCCCTTTCTGCGATTAAAAAAAGAAGAGAAAAGAATGGGGGGAAGTCGCGAAGCTCGCGGCGGCAACAGCGGCTTTGGGGTGGAGCGGCGACGTGGCCGCGATAGGAATTTGGGGCACATGAAGTTGAAAGGGAGGCATGTTCTAGGGGGGGGGGGGTTGCGACGCTATCACGGAGTCGAGCTCGAGTTCGAGCAAATTTGGGCAAAGCATTGAGGCGCGCGCGTAGGCCAAGGTCGATGGAGGCAGTGGCATTCGCGGCAGGGATGGTCGAGCTAGGGCTTGAAGGCGAGTTCGTCAATTAGCAGTAAGGTATAACTACTGCATTTTTCTTTATCTAATTTGAATTTAGTAGCCTATATATATTTTTCAGAAGGAAAGGAAAAAAAATAAAAAAAAAATAATAAACCGTTTGAAAGAAAAAAAAATTGACAGTAAATATATAAAGAAAATAATTAGAGTAAAGGTATTTTCTGTCATAAAAAAATATATAATACAGTTTTGTTGAAAAGATGTATAAATGATTCTTGTAAATGTTGGAAGTTTCAAATGAAGTTACTTTAATTTACTAGAAAAGGTATAGGATTAGTTATGTTAATTGAATTTAAAAAAAAATATTAGGGTAGATAAGATTTTAAAATATACATATTTTCAATTACTAATCGAATTTTGAAAAGACAATGAATAATGGAGATGAATACTTATAAACTGATTTAAATTATTTAGTTGCTATAAGGTGTTTTAAAAGGAAGAATGCTTTGAATTAAATAGTTAGTTAATAAAATTTTAAAATGACAACTTGAATTGTCCAATTTACTTCGAATATTAATAAATTATATAAATGTTATATATGGTTTAAAAAAAATCGGGAACAATTATAAATTGATTGAAATCAAATTATTCATTTAAAACTAAATTGTTAATTTAAGATTATCAAGTGAAATTTCAATTGTTTGATTGATTTAGATATTAATAAAAAATCATAATTGTTTACAAGGTCTAGAATTGTGAAGAAAACAATCTAAAGTGGAAATGGTTTGCATGCATAAATCCAAGGTGAGAACTTCTCACTCAAAAAAAGGGTTTATTTAAATTTTAAATAGTTAGATTTAAAATTTGTTGATTGAATGATTGTTTGCTTGAATGATGATTGTTATATATATATATATATATATATATATATATATGTATGTATGTATGTATGTATATATGTATATATATTGGATTGAAATAGACCCTATACGCCGTTAGTAAGCAGAGGTTATTTATTACACACATATACCGCGATATTCCACCTCGAAGTGGAATTGGTATTATATTAGTATATGGCAATATATATATATATATTGGAATATGTATATATTGCAATTGATTGATTTCCTGCATTGTATAGCGGATGAGACCCTATTGCGCCGCCTATTAAGCGGATAATATTTTATAAAAATCCCATATACCGCGATATTCCACCTCGAAGTGGAATTGGTATTGTGCTAACATCTGTGGATGCAGGGAAACAGGTTGGAGGGATCCAACTGGATTCCTCACAAATATTTATATGATTATAGATATTGTGTGATTATTGATTATCATATTGATATATGATATTTGTGCCATGATTGACTATTGGATGCTGTTGCATCATCGGATCCATTTTTAAAAAGTATTTTTAACGATTTTGAATTATAAAGGATTTGAAATTGATTTTTCCAAAGTATATGTTTTTATTGAAATTTTGAGTTGATTCATTTTTAATTAAATTAAAATTTTAATTTTTAAAGTTATAGAATTTAAGATTTTTGTGAAATATAACCAAAGGTAGTTTTTTAAAATAAATAGATTTATATAATAATTTAAATTGGATTTCCGAATTATTATAAAGGATGAATATAAAAGACTTTATAAATTGATATTTATAAATAAAAATATTGGAAGTATAAACGAGTTTATTATGTGTTAAAATGAAGTATGAAATGGATCATTTAAAATTATAGATTTATAAATTGTAAAAGTTATAAAATGAATAGATATTGAAAATAAAAGATTCATGAGTCATTAACTTATAAAATGGATTTTGGGCATTTAAATGAGATATTTATAGAAATTGTAAATAAAGGAATTTTTTTTATACGTTGAAATTGTCATGGAATATAAAAGAATCTTATAAGCAATAAGATTTGGAATTTGTGAAGCTTAAAAAGAACGATTTGGTAAATGAATGAATGAATTATAAGTAATCGACTTATAATATGAACCTTTGGTATGAAATTGGGTTATATAAATTGAATTGGATTTAATAAAAGAGATTAGTAAATTGAAGTTTATAAATAGAGATGGAATTTATAAACATTGTTATAAATTCAGAAATAAATGGAATTTGATAAATTGAATATAGAATTTGTTAAATGAGTTATATTCACGTTTTTGAACAATGAATATATCGTTAAATAAAAGGGATATCTTTTGGGAAAAGGATGTTTTAAATAGAATTTAAAACGATTTAAAGATGTTTTAAAATGCATCAAGTATCGAAACATAGATTTCAACATTCATTGTTGAAATAGACGTTTTCGAGAAATAGAAGGAAACGAAGTCGTAGATTTCAACATTCATTGTTGAAATAGACGTTTGCGAGAAAATAAGGAAATAATGGACTATAACACTGTTGTTATAGTAAATGATTTCCGAAAGGAAATACTTTGTATAGTATTGGGATTTATATATCTATTTTAAATTTTGAATCCCTATACTAGTGATTTTGGGTCGTCGTAACGATGTTTTACGCAACATTCGTTTTGACCCAAGTAAATGTGAATAAAAGAACGTTTTTCCTTAAGGAATGAAAAAATATACTTAATTATGGTTTAAGTATACCGAATATTTTCAAATTGTGAAAATAAATAATATTTGTGAATCACTTACTTTTAAATAAGTATGGAATTGCTTTTCCAATACGAAATGGAACGTTTTTGAGAATTTATCTTTTTGAAGATAAATTGGAATTGAATATTGGAAATCTATTGAAAAATGTAGATCAGTAGATATTTTGAAATATAAATTCACTATGGAATTTATAAATGGAAAGGGAAAATTGGTTTCAAAATAAACATTGGTTATTTGTGAAGTGTGGAAATTTTATATCTTGTAAAGATATTATATTTTGGGAAATCAAATAATTTGGAAAATTATTTGGAATCTGGTGATGTTGCGCATCTTTATTGATAGTTAAATAACCGACTATCAATATTTACCTTTAAATGGGTATTTGTTGTGATTGCTTGAATTTGGATGCCACGCTTATTTTTAAATAAGCGCTCACTATTCGGGTTAACCGGGAAAGAACCATGGGGTCGTATAACCCATTCCAGATATGTGATACGTCGTTATAAATTGCATTTGAAGACCGGTGTTAAAGACCGGATAATTGTGAAAACGGAAGGATTACCGTCGAGTTACTCTGCATCGGCTGATCTCCGATACAGAGGTTTTATCACCCTTAGTGACGGGAAGTCCGGACGTGATTAATGAATATCCGGATTGCAAGGGCTTCTTTGGAAGTGCCTTCGGTTCCGTTCGATCCCGGAACGGACTTGTATGGATTGTATGTCTGACGTTACAATTTGAGATGTAAAGCTGGTTTCTATCAAATATATTCCTGTTGGTGGCGGAGAATTTATTCTCTTAGCTTAACACCCTTCTCTGAGACGTACGAGCTCAGAGGTTATATAGTTGATGGTTACTAGTGATACATTCCCGAATTGGTAATGTGGCATACTGAGTGATGCTGTGAAATGATCATTGGTTGATCGTTTGTGATAGGATCATTTGTTTGATCGTCTATCTTGATGATCATTGCTTTGATCATTTGTTGACCCAAAGCAGCTTTTGTAAAGCGTGGCTTTGTGGACGAGACTTCATCGGACCTCACACCCCGGAAATGGTCAAAACAGGAAAGATGCAGCAAGGTTATTAGGGGGTAGCGTCCCTTTAGTGTATGTCATTCCTTCTGGATAGAGGTGGTATCATGGTATGGAGCCCAGATACTTAACCTATGTGGTTACTGCAAATTTATTACTTTGTGGTTGTTGGAAATCGGGGATCCTCGGCTATAGATCGGTTACGATCGGGGAATGACATATTCGTGTCAGTAGTTACCCGGTTAGGGGTAACCCGGCCTTGTGTTGGCAGAGATCCGGTTAGGTTCTCGGGACGTCATTCCAGAGGCGTTTCCATGTGGCAATGGGAAGTTCCTTGGCCTGACCATTTGTTGGAAATCCAAAGAAACAATACGAAACTTGTACGGTTTTAGTTGTAGAACTTGCCTCCTCAGGAGGTAGCTATAGCAAGCATAATATAATGGTACCTATGCTGGCTAAGATTTATATTCTACTTTCGAAATTGTTTTCTTCACTATGAACTAATAATAATATCAAAAATGATTTGATTTCTGCGTAGTAAGCATCTTTGACTATCATAAGGAGAAATCTCCTCCAAGTCTGCGTTTGCATTGTGTCTGTGGCGGGAGGCCTTATGGTAGTTTCATTTTCCAAAAGCATTTCGAATTTACTTAAAGAAAAATATTTCTTTGGTTGTTTTAAGAATAAACTGTTTTAAGTTCTCACACCAGTCACATGACTGACCTGGAGTTTATTGTTCCCTTCCTAAACTCTGGGTGCCCACCAATTTCCACACGGGCAGCTAGAGTTAGGTTATCAGGTCTTTCTGGATTCAGGAGTTGCTGGAGGCGAGCTGGATGGCGTAGTATATTATATTGTATATAATATTTCTTTTCCGCTGTTTGTTATTGTTTGTTGTTGTACACTCTGATGATGTAATGTGATGTAATGTAATAACTGATACATTTCTTTGTTTTAAAGATTATTCATTTATCTATTATATGTTGTTCCGCTGCGACTGTGAGATTCTGATATTGTGTTGTAACTTCCTGTTCTGTTCTATCTTTCTCTCTCTTCTTTTACCTCTTTCTTATTCTTAAACCATAAAGATTCGGAAGTTTGTTCCCCTTTGGTTGGATGGTTGTGGAATGTTGCCAGCTCAAAGGAGTACGAATTTTTGGGCCTTTACATTTCGGTTATCCTTATTTTCTCCTTATTCTGTTTCAGGATTGGCAAACTCGAAAGACTCCATCAGATATTCGTAGTTTTCTTGGCCTTGCCAGTTATTACTGGAGATTCATTAAGAATTTTGCTCGGATAGCTGCAGCTCTCACTGCTTTGACTCATAAGAATACCAAGTTATCTGGGATGATAAGTGTAAGGCTGCATTCAATGAGTTAAAGAGCAAGCTAACTTCCGCACCAGTTCTTACCATTCCGAATGGAAGTGATGCATTGACGGTATACACCGATGCTAGTCGTAAGGGTTTGGGTGCTATTCTCATGCAGGATGGTAAGATCATTGCCTATGCTAGCTGTCAGTTGAAAAACCACGAGGCAAATTATGCTGCTCATGATTTAGAGTTGCTTGCTGTTGTGTTTGCTTTGTCTTCTTGGAACCAAGTTTGAGCTTTTCACCGATCATCAGTCTTTGAGATATATTCAGAGGCAAGTTCGTTGGCTTGATTTTCTGGCTTCTTACGACCTCGATATTAGCTATACGCCCAGTAAAGCTAATGTTGTGGCCGATGCTCTGAGTCGGAAGAAGGCTTTGTTGTGTCAGCTTGTTGTTTCTTCTTCTCCTCTTCTGGATTGTATCATGGCTAAGCAGGACAAGGATGAGATGCTTAGATTGATGAAGGAGAGTGTTCGTAGCAGGGTTGGTGGTGGTAGTAGAAGTAGTGGAGCGAAGATTGATGATAGAGGGATTTTGAGGATTAATGGCTGGATTTGTGTTCCGAATGTTGATGGTTTGAGGCAGGAGTTACTTCAGGAGAATCATCGATCCAGGCTTTCTATTCATCCTGGTGTGTCGAAGATGTATCGGGATATGAAGAAGCTTTATTGGTGGAGGGGGATGAAGAGGGATATCTCTATCTTTGTTAGTTGGTGTGCGACTTGTCAGCAAGTAAAAGCAGATCACCAGAAGACCCCTGGTTTGTTGCAGCCCCTTGAGATTCCTAATTGAAAGTGGGAACAGGTTTCCATGGATTTCATCGATGGTTTACCGAGGACTCGGAAGGGTAATAGGAGTATCTGGGTTATTGTGGATAGACTGACCAAGTCCGCTCATTTTATTCCGGTCAGGTCTACTCGTTCTACTTTTAGCTTATCTGAGATCTACATGAGAGAGATTGTTCGTCTCCATGGTGTTCCTCTCAGTATTGTCTGTGATCGTGACCCCATTCTTACCAGTCGGTTTTGGAAATATTTTCAGGAATCTCTGGATACTCGTCTGAATCTGAGCACGGCTTACCATCCACAGACCGACGGTCAAACGGAAAGAGTGAATCAGATTCTCGAGGATCTTCTTCATGCCTGTGTGCTTGATTATGGAGGATCTTGGGAAGATCATCTCCATCTTGCCGAATTCACCTATAATAATAGCTATCAGATATAATCTTATCTTTTATTTTTCAGTCTATTCTTAATCTTTTTATCTATCTCATTCAATTTTTACATTCAGGCCATTCTCAAAATGTCTCTGTTTGCTGCTCTATAGGGACGACCTTGTAGATCCCTATCTTGCTGGATTGAATCCGGTAATCGTTTGGTTCTTGGTCCTGATGTGATTTTGGAAGCTTCTGAGAGAGTTGAGGAGATTAAGAAGAGGTTGAGAGATGCTCAGGATAGGCAGAAGAAGTATGCTGATAGGCGTAGGCGGAATTTGGAATTCGCTGTTGGTGATCAGGTGTTCCTTAAGGTTTCTCCCTTGAGGAATGTCATTTGCTTTAGTCATAGAGGGAAGCTTTCTCCTAGTTTCATTGGTCCTTTCCGCATTGTTGAAAGAGTTGGTTCTTTGGCTTATCGTCTGCATTTTCCCGAGAAGCTTTCTGGAGTGCATGATATATTCCATGTCTCGCATCTTTTCTAACATCTTCATGATCCATCTCTTATTGCCCAGCCTTCTGCTCTTGATAGTTTGGATATTGAGCCTAATCTGACTGTTGAGAGGAAGCCACTTCGTATTGTCAATAGAAGTACGAAGCAGCTCAGAAGGAAATCTGTTAATCTGGTCAAACTACAGTGGAGTACTGACGATCGAGATTGTACTGGGAAACGGAAGAGAGCATTCATGCTTTGAATTCGGAATTGTTTGTTTCAGGTACTATTTTGTTTGCTATCTTGTTTCTCTTTATTTTCCCTGCCCATTCTTTTCGAGGACCAAAAGATTTGATTGGGGGAGTGTGTAACAACCCTAGATTTTTGAATATAATTTTAAATTTGACTTTATTTTGTTTGAAATTATTTTTAATTTGTTTTGTTACAAGATTTCGTTTTTAAATATTTTTAAAGTGATAATAAAAAATTTTCCAAAATTTATTTCATTTATTTTCTATTTTTAAAGCCTAGTTTCCATTTTCTTTGCTATTTTCTTAATTTAATTATATTTAACTAAAATTTATTTATTTTATGCATTCATTTTTATTTCTGAGTTTTTATCTTTATTTATCAGCATTTTTCATGTACTTATAATTGCAAAAGAAATGGTGGAAATTTGAAGAGTTTTGCGACCTTTTATTAGCTTAAGTCTTTTTGTATTCCACCTTTTCATTTTTCTAATCACCACATGCATTAAAGAGGCCGACTCTATCATTTCTTTCAGCCGTATACCATTTCATTTTCACGCATAAAAAAATATTTCTCATCATCAAAACTTGCGGCCTGCATTTCTAAAAGTTTGGTAAAAATCTTTTTTTTTTCATTTCATTGTTTTATACTTGTTTATATGGTTTTGCTCTTGCTTTCTTCACCTTCTAGGCTCGGCCCCTCACCACTCCAGCACCTTGGCCGCCTCCACCACCACCTAAACCCATCATCACCACCTCTAGTCCAACCCCAAGCCAAGTCGTGCACCATCCATGATCAGATCCATCACAAAATGTACACAAACTTCACCTATATATGTACATAGCCGAGCCCATCAATGTTCCACCACCTCAAACTCCCCTTGGCCGCCACCTACATCACCACCACCAGCCTGTAGTTGACCTGTCACCCTCTGCCACATCACCCCTGACCCACCTGAAGCCATGGTCGTGCCTATATTTGCTTTGGCCAAGCCCATTGTTGCATGAAATCTCTATTGTGTTGCCTTTGTATTGTAGCTTCATGCACACATACCTTTGCACCATCATCTAATCCATGCTAGGCCGACCCTATGAACCCAAAACCATATCCAAACCCACTCCTTAGCCATGTGTTTCTGATCAATAGCTGAAGCATAGGTGGTTGAAAGCAAGTGCAAAAGCTTTTAGCTTTGTTTTATGCATTTATTTCTAATATTGTTTTATTATATTTGGGTTGAAAACTTATGTTGTTTATATTGTTTTGTTTAAATGTGTCCAAGGAAATTAGCTTTGTCTCTCCCACACTCGAATCATAGTCATGCTATCATGCCTTTGTGGATCTCAGTTTGTGTACTTGGGCTGTTGTCTTCAGCTTATACCAGTGAGTTATTCTCACCAGACAGTTTTATACTTATATGACTAGTAAACTGATCACATTTGAATTTGTAAACTCATATTACTATGTTATATCTGCTATGCTATGATTATATGATGTTCACCCATGCTTAAACACCTGTTATAACATCTGTTACTATTATTTAATGCTATTCTGTTATTTGTATCAGTTTATCACACTGCAAGTTCCCTTTAGAATAGAATCACTATGGGTTGAAATGATACATACCCGAACGGACTTTAGAATAGGGGAAAATCATTATGGGTTAAAATGATAGGCCTAAACGATTTTCAATTATTTCATTTTACCTGGGACTGTGGGTTTGAAATGATAAAACCGGGGTTTTCCTTGTAAATTACGGATTGAAACGATATATTATCCGTATCACTTTACCTAGTGTAGAAAATGATATACAGACCCGTAGTTAAAATATATTTTTCTAAATTTTTTAAAATATGTTTGAAATGTAAATATTATAATATTTTGATTTAAAACTTAATTAAAAATGATTTTATGAAGTATTATTGATTTTCTAAGAATTTATAAGTGAAATAAATAAATGGTAAAGTTAGAAATTTGAAATATAAGTTATTTTAGAAATTTTGATTTGATTATAAATGGAATTGAAATTAAGTAGGAAAATATGATAAATAGATATAAAATTTGATTTAAAATCAATTTAAATGATTTTTATAAAGTATTAATGAGTTTTTGAATAAGTTAAAAAGTTAAATAAATGAATATTTAAGTTGAAATTTGAAATGTAACTTAAATTAGAAATTTGTGAATTTTGTTTAAAAATGAATTATAAGCTAAGTAAATAAGATGAAAAATAAGTTATATTTGGAAATTTAAACTTAAGTTTTAAGTTAAAAATTTAATTTAAAGAATTGAAAGCGAATGTAGGAATTTAATAAGTAAATTATTATTAAATATTGATTTTTAAATGGAAAGTTAACTTTATAAAATCATGAATATAAGGGTAATTAAATGATTTCTTTAAAAGAGAAAATGTGTGATTTTATAAGTTTAAAATTGTTTAAATAAAAATTTAATTGTTTGAGAAATTATATTGAATTTTCTTTGAAATTTAATTAATAGCATTTTGAAATGCTATTATTTTCTAATGTAAAGGATATTACACCATTTGTAAATGTTGTAGTTGATAGAAATGAATTAAATGGATAAATTTATTAAGGGCTAGTATAACACTTTGTAAGTGCTATAATTGTTGAATTTAACTATAGTTTTATTTGAACTAAAGTAACCCTATTACAGTATTTTAAATGCTGTCTTTTGTTAAATTGAATTGTTTTAAAAGTAACTTTCCGTGGCATGTTCTAAATGCTACGCAAGGTGAAATTTTCACTATTTCGTTAAATTTAAGTGAATAAACGAACTTTGAAAAGTTTAAAATTTTGGAAATTTAATATCTAATTATTAAATATAAAAACTTCATTTTTATGATTTAAAATGAAGTAATTTTTTTTGAAATATAAACTATTTTGAAATGTGAGTTAGAGATGGTATTTTAAATTTAAATAAATGAATATGGTTTTGAAGGATATGATATTTTGATTTTTTTGAAATAATTTGAAATGATATTGAATTTTTGAACTGATATTTGATTTTTGAAATATAAATATGACCACGGGTTATAATAATGATTGGTTGTTAAAGAGACCGGGATCGGATATGGACATACTCTCTGTCGATACTGAAAATCACTTTAACAACTGTGTATACGGTGGAGATTCCAGAATGAAATAGGATGGTGACGATGTTCCTGAGGTACATTACGTGGACCTGACTCCCGTGAATTAGCTTAAGGTGGCTAAAATAGGAGCGATCTCGGGCCAAAAGGGGCAGCTCCTCTGGCCGGACACACTTCTTCGATACCATTCTATTACTGTTGTGATTGATTGGGTGCACCCCTTGATTTTGGAGTGTTGTTCGGGGTGGGCGTAGTGGCTGCTACGTTACCGTCAGCCCCTGTGTGTAATTGGTATATCTACCCTAGCATTTCCTTGTGTGCCCTGTCACATATCATACCGAGCCTTTACTAGAGTTTGTTTTTCTCTCGTAGCCCATGGAGTATTTAGGGTAGTCTCCCAATCTGGAGATATGCTGATACTGTATGGACTACTCGGACTATTACGTGTTAAGAGGAATATTGGGTCACTCCTTAATGCTATTTTAAAGTATGTTTATTTTACTGTAGACATTATAGTAAAAATGCAATATAACTATATAGTAAATAGTTTGATGGATCCTTAGAGGATGGGAGGTCCCAGGCATCCTTTAAGTTACTTGTATCTTTATTACAGTTCACTTGAGTTAGTTTACATTATATAAGTATATATATGTCCTGACTCGAGCGTTTTGTGTTTTGCCTTATTCTCGGGTCAGCCTGTGTATTCACAGTTTTGGATTCTCTTTCTGGAGCTGATCTTTGCTGGAGATTCTTCCTACCTACTTATATATCCATTTCTGTTTCATCTGTTCTAGTTTATCTCATGTATTAGTGAACTTCTATGTATTTGGGATTTCTAGTATGTTGTTTCGGACTGTTATTATGTATTTGGTTTGAGACTCCATTATGGTAGCTTCATGAACTACTATGTATTTCATATTCCGCTGCG
The DNA here is from genome assembly GCA_030765085.1 of Allium cepa. Lineage (NCBI taxonomy): Eukaryota > Viridiplantae > Streptophyta > Magnoliopsida > Asparagales > Amaryllidaceae > Allium > Allium cepa. The sequence goes on along the minus strand of CM060940.1, from coordinate 783,039,746 downwards.
AGTTATTCTGATTGTTCTGTGTCTGTGATTCTGTGTATTTGATTTCATTTGCTCCAAATTTATTTACAATCTGTTATTTTGCATAATTCAAGTCCGACATGTATGGATTATTGTCAGTTTGAATGGTACGTAATGGCGGGTTGTTACAGGCGCAGTCGAAGTTTCATGACGTTGCATGGCATGTGGCAGCAGGAAGGTGGAGGTGAACATGGGCGTTTGGGTTCGGTTTTTGAGGCGACGGCGGTGACTTAGACGATCGGACCGGTGGGGTAAGGTATGGCGGAGCTTGGGCTTGTCATTGGTGGCGGCATTGGGTGTCAAGGTGGCTGGAGGCTTTGACGACCCGGATTTTTCAACGTTGAATTTGGAATATTTAAATGGTTTTAAATATTTAATTTGGATTGTGAACTGATTTTGAATATGAAATGTTTGGTTTTCATTTATAAAATAAATGCAGAATCTAAGATATAACGATTTATTAGATAATTCAACTTTTGAATTAATTGGAATTTGGGTAAATTATTTGAATTTTGAGTTGTGAGCTTGTTAAAAATAAGTTAAAGGCTTGTAAAAATTTATATTGATAGTAATAAAGGTAATAAAAAATTTAAAATTGAATGTGGAAGAGATTTGTTCAGTTTTAAAAATATATCATTTAAATCGACGTTTAAGAATTACCTTCCAAGACACAGTCTCGTAATTCGACGAAACCAATTCCATTGGATCCGAACTATTGTATTATTATCGGATTTCAAAATTCTAGCTTCTAGAGTTATCATTTAGCTGTACAGATGTAAACGCACTGAAATCTACAGCGTATTCAATATAATAACAGAGTCCAAAAAGCTATCTTCTCTATACGATCGAATTAGGACTCTAAACCTTTCCATTGCGTTCGGAATTGGGGTACAACATTATAAACGCCTGGCCGCACGCCTCGATAGGAGATCAAAATTTCATGTTGCGTAGATCGAGACAATTTGATTTTAATTAATATATATATATATATATATATATATATATATATAAATGTAAATACCCCAATAAACAGACAAAATTCCATTCACATCAAAAAAAATTCTCGGCACTTCCGAAATATTGTTGCCCTCCTTGTTCATGCCTCCTTCAAATCGTGTTTCCCCTTTATTTCAAATCCCCCTTTCAATTCAAACGACATCTATTTTTTGAAATAAAATAAAAGAAAATCACATTCGAGCTTATATAAAAAGGAAACAGGGGACGTAATCAAATAAGAAATTGAAGGGAAGAAAAAAATGGAATCTCCAGAAAATTATAATGGAGAAACTGTAGTAATTTCGAATCGAAATCGATTCACATATAAAAAAATGAGAGAAGATTCGTTCGAATCTGGAGCCATAGAAATAGGGTTCGAAGAAGATCAATGACTCGCGCCTTCCCTCCAGTTCGAATCAAATCAGTAGAAAAGGGGAAGCTCTCGCGGTTCAAAATCACGATGGCACTCTGGTTTGCGGTAGTTTCAACAGCGGGATGGTGTCGATCGGGGCGGTTTCGAGCTCAAGCGCATTAACAATGGCATCGCATCGACAAAGTTCGCACACGCAAGGAAGCAGCAGCCATGAGGGAAGGTCGGGCGAAGCTCCGGCGTGGTTTCAACGTGCTCTGTTGATGTCAAGGGCGGCGGGGCGGTGGGCAATAGCCGTGGGTATTTGCGTAAGGTATAAGATTTTAATTTTGTATGCAGAGAAAACAATTATTATGGTAAGGCTGTTCGTTTTTTTAAATATATATATTGAAAATTATAATATATTTATAGAAAGAAATTTTAAAAACCAAACTTTTATTTTTTCCAAATATATGTATATATGTTAGGAAAACAAAGACAGTAAGGTATAGAAAACGATTTAAAGATTTATAGATATATGTATATATATGCAGTAAAAGAAAAATGTCTAAACAGAAAATTATTAGGTATTTTGGAAAAATATAAGAATTTTAAAATGTTTGAAAATTTATATAAAATTAGATCTTTGAAATCTATATATTATTTTTATAATTATATATATGTAGTTTCAAAAGAAAATAAATATACGCATATACTTTTTTAACTTTAAAGTTATTTTAAGGATACGTATTTAGGGTGATTAATTTGTTTAATGAACTTACCAACTATTTATTTACTAAAAATATTTATTATAGAAAAATTTATTTTAAAATAAATAATTAGTTAATTAAATCTACTAAATGGAAATTAATTGTTCGATTAGTTCAAATATTACTAAATTATATAATGTTATACAAAGGTCTAAAATCATGGTGAAACCAAGTCGAGATTAAAGTGGATTTGCAAACGAAAAAGAAAGGTGAGATTTTCTCACTCGTTTGGATGGCCTTATTTAAATTTAAATGCTAAATTTAAATCATTGTATATTTGGTTGAATTAAATAATCATTGCCTGTTGGATGATATTATATATAGTAGTATATATATTGGAGTGATTGATATTCCCGCATTATATAGCAGATGAGACACTATGCACCTCGCATAATAGCGGATGGCCCTATATACCGCGATATCCCCCTCGAAGTGGGATTGGTCATTTATTTGTTGACTAACATCTGTGGATGCAAGAAAACAGGTTGGAGGGATTCAACGGGATTCCTCAAGAATATTTATTGTTCACATATATGTGATAGGTAAATTGATATAGATTGTATGTGAATTGAATTATTAAATGTTAAATAGCCTGCAAATTGAGTTTGGATATGTTTAAATACCATAATAATTAAGTGAAGGAATTTAAAAGGGAAATTTGAAAGAAATTATTTGTATTGAGAATTTGGTTTATTAAAAAGGGAATTAAGAAGAATAAAGAAATATATAGGGCTAACTTAGTATTACTTAACCATTTGTAAATTGTTTAAGTAAAGACTTGAAATTAAATTATCCATTAAGGGTTGGATGAGATATTAAAATCGATAAATATATTTGAAAATAAAATGAAATTTTATTAAAGGCTAAAATGTTATAATGGAATTATAAATAAAGAATTGGTTTTATAAATAAATGGAAAACCCAGGGGAGTTTATAAATTTATAAGGGGGTTTGTAAATGAGACAAAATGATATCAGTGGATATGTTGAAAATATAAATTAATGGCATAAACTTATATCGAGTTATGAGAATCAATGGAAATGAAATAATGGAATATATTTCGAATATGAGGATGGTGATAAATTTGGATATGATCGATGGGATACAAGTCTAGAGGATTTTATAAATGGAAATAGGGAATGTTAGATTTTTCTATAAATAAACTTTGTTGAGATAAACTCTAATTTTATAAACCAACTTTGTAAATTAATTAGCAACTAGATATGAACTTTAATACTTTTGGGATATTGATATTTTTAATCTATGTAAACCCATATTTTGAAAATTAACCATTATTCTAATTTTATATATTATTAAGTGTTTTAAAATTCAAGTTATAAATCCTCTCGAGATGGGAAGCTAAGTTTATAAAATCGAATAAGATTTAGAAGAAGATCTTATAGTGGAAATCTAAATAAATTTATAAAGCCAAAGTTAAGAGAACTTCGAAAGGTGAAATAAAGCTCACAAGGGAAGTAGAAGTGAAATGGAATTTTCAATAAGTATAAATGGCTTTAGAAATATAAAAAGGAACTGACTAAGGGATTTTATGAATTTTAGAATTCATGTGAAATGAATTTGAAAGTTTACAAATAGAGTTGTATATGATTTTTGGGAAAGAAAAAGAAAATAAGAGGAATATTTTCTAAGTATTGAATGTAAAATGAAGTGAAGAAAACGTTCTAAGTGTCGGATAAAGGTTAAGAATTTGTTCTATAAGAATAAAAGTGATTTGAAAACTATTTTCAAAATGTGGAGTTTGAAAATAATATCCGATGTTGACATTTTGAAATAAATAATTTGGAAAATTATTTAAGGCCTAATGGTCGCTTGTGAATGGTATTTGATAGTTAAATAAGCGACTATCAATATTGGCCAATGCGCTGATAATTTCGAAGAGGCCGGGATCAGATTTAATTATTCGAAAACCACTTCGATCAGGTTTGAAATGTTTACGAATGAAGACCATGAAGATGATGAAGACGGTGGTTCGGTTTGTCCAAACTCAGGGCAACTTGTATGGACGAATACTATCAGAAATTTGTCGGGAGGATGATGAGCATTCTAAGTAAGACTCGTTCTAAAAAGGTAACGCTTAGCCTCAAGCTTCATCAAACGGAAATAGCTAAAACATGGAAGGTGCAGCAAGGCTAAGTGGGTAGCACCCAAGTATGGTAAGATTTCCTTTGTATAAAGGTCCCTTTTTATTTCGGTAGTGTGGTGGTTGGTCGCTCCAACCGTGGAGTGATCTTATTCAGACTATCCGGTAAGGGGTAGCTCCGGTATTGTGTTGCAGGTGATTGGGAGTGGTCGTCAGTACTCTGATCTAGGCTAGATATTGTGACGGGAGGTACCCCAATAGCCCCGCCATTGTATGGAAACCCAATCTCCAATAAGTGCCTTCGGACTTGTTTGTATACCTATTATGCTTGAATTTAATGAATGTAACAATTTCAGCTATTTGAATAAGTATTTGTACTTAGACACTATTATAATATCAGAGGATTTGGATAAAAAAATGTTTGGTTATCGTAAGGTAAAAACCCGGCATATTTATTTATGGCGTGGTCTTACAAGATACCTTTTTTTTAAGGCTTTTCAAACTTTAATAATCCAATTGAGTGTGGTTTTCTCACGCTGGTTTTTCAAACTTACTCGGGTGTTGTTTAATTATGATGCTCGGGTCAGATCGAATTGTACAGATTCAGGAATGCTATGGAGCTCAGGAGACGAGCTGGAATCCCCATAAATGGATGATTTTTGTACTCTGATAATGACATGTATAAATAACAGGACAGGTTTCTTCGTATTTAAAAGCTGTTATTACATATTATATTTTGTTCCGCTACGATTATGAGACTCTAATGTTTTTATTTTTATTTTCTTCTTCTACCTCTTTCTTCTTTTACCCTAATGACCAGGTATTTTAGACACTTGAATATTCGTCAGTTTATATAGTGAACGTATAAATGTCGATTTTCGAGAGTCGAAAATCTGCCGGCCGTTATATTTGGTATTAGAACTGAAGGTTAAGCGAGAACCTTGGCTCTGGTGGGGACTACTCATTAGAGATGGAGTCAGTAGTACTCTAGAATGAGTTTGTGCGTATTAATAGATATAAGAGCGTATTTTTTAGTGACTATAAAATGGTTTTATATTGTGTTGATTGATTTATTGATTGGCTTATGAACCTTGGTCAGACAGTCTGCATAACTGTATCGAAGGGGTTTCTATGAATAGAACAATTCGACACAGTATTGTTTTCAAAAAGGGGTGAATGAAATAAGTTTACCCAAAATGATATATTTTGATGTAAAAGAAAATAATTTTTTGAAATTATTATATATGATTGAAATGTTTGTTTGATAATATTATAGTCAAATAAGACTATAAAGATTTAAAATGGCTTATATAGCCGAGGAAAATATGGGATTGAATTTTGGAATTAAAAATTAAAAGTGAAAAGTTAAAAATAAGAATTTAATTTGGATTAAGCTGAAAAATTAAATTTTTGAAATTTAATTGATGATAATTTGGAAAAAAATAAAAATAAATTGGTGAAGTAGATTAGTTAGATGGATTAAACTTTAGATGTTGATTGACAAATTATGATTTATCTCTCGGATTTGAATTAAGTTGAAATAAGAATTGAAATGAAATGAAATTGAATTGTGTAGAGGATAATATTAAATGAAATTAAATTCCTACTTAATTAAATTCAAACTAATTGTGTGAAGACAAAAGAATAGTATGATGCTAGATTTAATTGAAGTTAAGTTAAATAAAATCGAATTAGAATAAATAAACTTTGATAGCTTACCAAAGAATTGAAAATGCTTGAAATAAAATTCAATAGATTTATAGATAATATTAAATGAAATAAAATTCTTACTTAAATAAATAAAAGTAAGATAAGAATTGAATTGGGATAAATAAATTATAATAGCTCACAAAAGTTAAAATGCATGAATAAAAAGATGCTTGGGCTATAAATAAAGATCTCGAGTTAAAAATGAAATGTGAATGTGATTGATCATAAATGGATGGAAGTGAAAAAGAGAATATAAATGTGTGACTTATAAGAATTTGAAAGGTGAAAATAAAAGCCAAAATAAAATTGTTGGGTATTTTGGGAAAATGAAATAGAAATCCAAACTTGAATTATAAATTAGATTGAACTCAAGTAAAATGGTTAAAGTGATTTTTGTAATAAAAATCAAATATTGGTTTAAGAATTGAAGGTGAACTAATTAGATAATTAATTAGTTAATGAAATATGGAAATGAAACCAAATTTGGTAAAATAAAAGTTAAATTGTGGAATGAGCTCGAGTTATAAATAATATTCGACTTGAAGTGTTAGTAAATTAAATACAAATTTGAAATGTGTCAAATAAAATGGAATTGGATTAAAATAGAAATGTGTTGAGTTGCAGATATAACCAATTCAAGTATAATTGAGTTAAATATGGCCTTGTATATTATTTTAACGAAGTGAGAATGGAATTGAAATAAAATGGATTAAGAGAATGGACTAATTGAATTAAATTAGTAAAACGGAATGGAATTTAATTGGATGAGAATCAAATTTAAATGGAAATAGAATTTGTACAGGAAAGAAATGGACTTAAGTTATGGAGTAAAATAACTTGAAGAAATAAATAACTTAAGTGGATATTCGAATGGAAGCTTGGCTTAAGTAAATTGTGAAATGGTTATTTAGTAAAATAGCATGGAATGTTTTCAAGTCTAATAAAATAGTTTCAAATGAATGAACACGGAAATGGAATGAAATGCAAGTGAATGGTTTGTAAATAAGTTAGAATGGAATAGAATTTAAAATAAATTGAGTTGGAATCAATTTAAAATGGTTATAAGCTTAAGTAATTGTATATTCACATAAATATCGCCAGATATGCATAGAAATAATTGTGGTTTGACGAAAACGAGATTATATAAAATTCTATGACTTATTAAAAGCAAATAGAATTGATTTGGGAATCAATTGAAATGAATAAGAGTTTGTTTCGTTTAAAAATGAATTGAATGTAAGAAATTGAGTTGTAAACCATTGAAATTGAATGAAATGGTATATGAATTGGTTGAAAGCAATTAAAATTAATGTCGAAATCTTATAATTGCTTATAAATATTTTTTAGTATGCATTGCTTATAGAATCCATTTGTTGTAGTTGTTTAAATAAGAGAAAGGTTAATTGAACTTCATATATTTAGTGCTTACGTGTTTGAATTGAGTAAGTACAGGTACCGGGAGGCCATTTGGCTGGATTTTGGTCACGCTAATTGCTAAAGAAATAAGCCTCTTGCTTAAAAATGCCAAATAGAGGTACGCCTATGCAATAAAAGATAGGAAATGTGAAATATTGTTGTTTGTTTTTTTTTTGACCGTGTGGGTCGATATATATATATATATTTATCTCTCTTGTGAAATTGCAAAAGCTCCTCCATACAAGGGAGTTCTACCAAAAAAAATTGAAAATTTTGGGAGCCAGATTTTTTTTATTTTGGAAAATTTCTGTTAATGAAAAGTTGATTTTCAAATTGTAATGAAAATGAAGGATTTGAACTAGGGGATGAAAACAAATTGTTTTGGGAAGGAACAAGATGTTTAGAAAAGTGAAGTATGGACTTTCACTAAGTGGGTGTTAGTAAGTAAATGGGTTTGGGGCATTCTTCTGCCTTAGTAATTTCGGGGATGAAATTCTTTTAAGGGGGAGGAATGTGACGACTCAGATTTTTCAATGTTGAATTTGAAATATTTAAATTGTTTTCAATATTTAATTTGGATCATGAATTTATTTTAAATATGAAAAGTTTGGTTTTCATTTATAAAATAAAATCAAAATCTAAGATATAACGATTTATTGGATAATTCAACTTTTGAATTATATAATTGGAATTCAGGTAAATTATTTGAATTTTGAGTTGTGAGCTTGTTAAAAATAATTTAAAGGCTTGTCAAAATTTATATTGACAGTAATAAAGGTAATAAAAAATGTTAAAATTGAATTTTGAAGCGATTTGTTCGGTTTTAAAAATATGTCGTTTTAAATCGACGTTTAAAAATAACCTTCCGAGGCACAATCTTGTAATTCGACGAAACCAGTTCCATTAGATCCGTAATATTGTATTATTATCGGATTTCAAAATACATAGCTTCTGGAGTTATCGTTTAGCCGTATGAGATGTAAACGCACTGAATCTATATCGAATTCAATATAATACTTGAGTCCAAAAACCTATCTTCTCTATACAATCGAATTAGGACTTGAAACCTTTTCCATTGTATTCGGAATAGGAGTACAACATTATAAAAACGCCTGGCGACATGCCTTAATAGGAGGTCAAAATTTCGTGTTGCGTAGATCGAGTCAATTTGATTTTAATTAATATATATATAAATTTAAACACCTTAATCAACAGCTGAAATTTCCTTCACATCAAAACTTTTCTCTAAACTTCTAAAACATTGTAGCCCTCATTGTTCATGCCTCCATCAAATCGTGTTCCCTCTTTATTTCAAATCCCTCCCTTTCATTTCAAACGACATCAGTTTTTTAAATAAAATAAAAGAAATTTCAGTCTATGCTTATATAAAAAGAAAACAGGGGACGAAATCAAATATGAAATTGAAGGGAAGAAAAAAATGGAATCTCTAGAAGAAAAATAATAATGGCAAAACTGCAGTAATTTCGAATCGAAATCGATTCACATATAAAAAAATAAACGAACGAAGATTAGTTTGAATTTGGAGCAATCGAAATAGGATTCGAAGCAGATCAATGACTCATGCCTTCCCTCCAGCTCGAATCAAATCAATAGAGAAGGGGAAGCTCTTGCGATTTGAAATCATGATGCCACGCTGGTTTGTGGTAGTGTCAACAGCGGGATGGTGTTGATCAGGGCGGTTTCGAGCTCGAACGTTTCAATGTCGGCATCGCGTTGACAAAGCTCGCGCATGCAAGGAAGCAGCAACCATGAGGGCAGGTCGGGCGAAGCTCCGACATGGTTTCAGCGTGCTCTGTTGACGTCAAGTGCGGTGAAGCGGTGGTCAATGGTCGTGGGTATTTGCGTAAGGTATAAGATTTTAATTTTGTATGCAGAGAAAAAAAATTATTATAGTAAGGCTGTTTGTTTTTTTTAAAATATATATATTGGAAATTACAATATATTTGACGAGAAAGAAATTTTAAAAACCAGACTTTTATTTTTTCAAATATATGTATATATGTTAGGAAAATAAAGATAGTAAGGTATAGAAAACAATTTAAAGATTTATAGACATATGTATATATATGCAGTAAAGGAAAAATGTTCAAACCGAAAATTATTATGGATTTTGGAAAAATATAGGAATTTTGAAATGTTTGTAAATTTATATAAAATTAGATCTTTGAAACCTATAAGTTATTTTTATAAGTATATATATGTAGTTTCAAAAGAAAATAAATATACGTACACTTATTTTTAACTTACTAGTCTATTTTAAGGATACGTATTTAGGGTGACTAATTTGTTTAATGAACTTATCTAATTATTTTAGTTACTAAAAATATTTGTTATAGAAAATTTAATTTTAAAATAAATAATTAGTTAATTAATCTACTATATGGAAATTGATTGTTCCATTAGTTCAAATATTAATAAATCATAATGTTATACAAGGCCTAAAATCATGGTGAAACCAAGTCGAGATTGAAGTGGATTTGCAAACGAAAAAGAAATGTGAGATTTTCTCACTCATTTGGATGACCTTATTTAAATTTAAATGTTAAATTTAAATCATTGGATGTTTGGTTGAATTAAATAATTATTGTCTGTTGGATGATATTATATATAGTAGTATATATATATATGTTGGATGATATTATATATAGTAGTATATATATATATATATATATATATTGGAGTGATTGATATTCCCGCATTATATAGCGGATGAGACCCTATGCGCCTCGCATAGTAGCGGATGACCCTATATACCGCGATACCCCCCTCGAAGTGAGATTGGTATTTTATTTGTTGACTAACATATGCGGATGCAGGGAAACAGGTTGGAGGGATCCAACAGGATTCCTTAAGAATATTTATTGTTCATATATGTATGTGATATATAATGTGATAGATATATTGATATGGGTTGTATGTGAATTGAATTATTAAATTTCAAATAGCCTGCAAATTGAATTTAGATATGTTTAAATACCATAATAATTAAGTGAAGGAATTTAAAAGGGAAATTTCAAAGAAATTATTTATATTGAAAATTTGATTTATTAAAAAGGGAATTAAGAAGAATAAAGAAATATATAGGCAAACTTGGTATTACTTAACCATTTGTAAATTGTTTAAGTAAGGACTTGAAATTAAATTATCTATTAAGGGCTGGATGAGATATTTAAATCGATAAATAGATTTGAAAATAAAACGGAATTTTATTAAAGGCTAAAATGTTACAATGGAATTATAAATAAAGAATTGTTTTTATAAATAAATGGAAAACTCAAGGTAGTTTATAAATCTATAACGGGGTTTGTAAATGAGACAAAATTATATATGTGGATATGTTGAAAATATAAGTTAATGGTGTGAACTTATATCGAGTTATGGGAATCATTGGAAGTGAAATAATGGAATATATTTCGAATATGAGAATGGTGATAAATTTGGACAGGATCGATGGGATACGAATCCAGAGGATTTTATGAATGGAAATGGGGAATGTTGGATTTTTCTATAAATAAACTTTGTTGAGATGAACTCTCATTTTATAAACCAACTTTGTAAATTAATTAGCAACTGGATATGAACTTTAATACTTTTGTGATATTGATATTTCTAATCTATCTACACCCATATTTTGAAAATTAACCATTATTTTTATTTTATATATTTTTAAGTGTTTTAAAATTCAAGTTATAAACCCTCTTGAGATGGGAAGCTAAGTTTATAAAATTGAATAAGATTTAGAATAAGATCTTATAGTGGAAATCTAAATAAATTTATAAAGCCAAAAATAAGCGAACTTCAAAAGGTGAAATAAAGCTCACAAGGGAAGTAGAAGTGAAACAGGAATTTTAAATAAGTATAAACGGCTTCGGAAATATAAAAAGGAATTGACTAAGGGATTTTGGGAATTTTAGAATACGTGTGAAATGAGTTTGAAAGTTTAAAAATAGAGTTGTATATGATTTTTGGGAAAGAAAAGGAAAATAAGAGGAATATTTTCTAAGTATTGAATATAAAATGAAGTGAAGAAAACGTTCTAAGTGTCGGATAAAGGTTAAGAATTTGTTCTGCAAGAATAAAAGTGATTTGAAAACTATTTTCAAAATGTGGAGTTTGAAAATAATATCTAATGTAGATATTTTGAAATAAATAATTTAGAAAATTATTTAAGGCCTAATGGTTGCTTGTGAATGTTATTTGATAGTTAAATAACCGACTATCAATATTGGCCAATGCGCTGATCGTTTCAAAGAGACCGAGATCAGATTTAATTATCCAAAAACCACTTCGATCTGGTTTGAAACGTTTATGAATGAAGACGTGAAGATGATGAAGATGGTGGTTTAGTTTTTCCATACCCAGGGCAACTTGTATGGACGAATGCTATCAGAACATCGTCAAGAGACGATGAGCATTCTAAGTGAGACTCGTTCTAAAAAGGTAACGCTTAGCCTCAAGCCTCATCAACCGGTAATGGCTAAAACAGGGGAGGTGCAGCAAGGCTAAGTAGGTAGCACCTAAGTAGGGTAGGATTTTCCCTGTCTAGAGGTACCTTTTTATTTCAGTAGTGTGGTGGTTGGTCGCTCCAACCATGGGGTGATCTTATTCGGACTATCCAGTAAGGGGTAGCTCCAGTCTTATGTTGTAGGGGATCGAGAGTGGTCCTCGGTACTCTGATCTAGGCCAGGTACTGTGATAGACGATGCCCAGTAGCCCTGTCATTGTATGGAAACCCAATCTCCAATAAGTGCCTTCGGACTTGTTTGTATACCTATTATGCTAGAATTTAATGGATGTAACAATTTGGCTATTTGAATAAGTGTTTGTACTTAGAGACTATTATAATATTAGAGGATTTTGATAAAAAAAATGTTTGGTTATCGTAAGTTAAAACCCGGCATATTAATTTGTGGCATGGTCTTACAAGATACCTTTTTTTTAAGGCATTTCGAACTTTAATAATCCAATTGAGTGTGGTTTTCTCATGCTGGTTTTCCAGACTGACCCGAGTGTTATTTTATTATAATGGTCGGGTCAGACCGAGTTGTACAGATTCAGGAATGCTATGGAGCTCAAGAGACAAGCTGGATGACGAGGCGTATTTCCGTAGATTGTATTTCTGTTGTGTCGGGATAAGTATTAAGCTGTCCCAATAAATGGATGATTGTTGTACTCTAATAATGGTATGTATATATAATAGGACAGGTTTCTTTGTATTTAAAAGCTTTTATTATATATTATATTTTTTCCGCTACGATTGTGAGACTCTGATGTTGTTATTTTTATCTTCTTCTTCTACCACTTTCTACTTTTCCTCTAATGACCCCGTATTTCCGGCACTTGAATATTCGGTAGTATATATATGGACGTATAAATGTCAATTTTCGAGAGTCGAAAATCCATCAGCCGTTGCAAAGGCGGTGCAACGATGAGTTGAAGGGGGCCACTGTTCAATGTACGTGAGCAAGGTTTATATATGAGAAGATGGATTAATTTGTTAATAATGGTAATTAATTTAATGATGTAATTAGTGTGTATAATATTATTATTTAATTTATGAATCTTATTAATACAATAAAAAATTCATGCAAGGTCGCAATTGAGCGCGATGAGTTGCGTTACATTTGTACCAATGATAACTGTGACATAGAGTTGGATGAGATGGATTTGGAGATGGCTGAATTTCGCACTAAGTCAAACGTCATTCAATTTAGATGAAATCCAGAATGCCTCAATGACAACTGGAATAATTGCGAGTTAAACTCACCTTTTTAATTACCAGTAATATTATATAGTTGATGAACAATTTGATGATTGGATGATTTATTATTTTATCAGTTAGTTTGACTGTATTCCCGCCCCTGGAGTGGATGACCTTTCTATATACCCGCCTAGTAGCGGATGACCCATATTACATGATTATATAATGTTTGTGATGTAGGAAGAAAGGTTGGAGGGATCCAACGGGATTCCTTACCATTGTTGATTTATTTTCGATAAAATTCCTATTATGTGATTATTGAATACGAAACCTGATTTGTGGACACTATTGCTTATGATATTGTGTATGTTCAAAACTGAAACCTAGTGGTGACAAAAATTAATAGTAATATTGATTATGAGGTTGGTAGTTATTGGCTTTAAATTAGTATTTTGAAATACTATAAGTTGCCATTTGAGTAGGAATTGGTTTCTGAGACAGGAAATGATTTTAAAATTCGAATTTTGGTTTTGAAAATATTTTGTTTTAAAGGATATTACTTCAACCTTTTTTATCTTTTTTTCTAAAGTTATTTGTTCGTATTTAATATTGTTTTAAAATTACTTATAGATTTAATATTGTTTAAAAATTATTTGTTTATATTTAATATTATTCTAAAGTTATTTATTTATAATTAATATTTTTTAAGGTTATTTATCAATATGCTAATATTTTGAAAAGTTAAGTATTCAAATAATTAATATGGCTTGAAATTAATAATAATGAATTATTAATAATGTTTTGGAAATAAAATATTACTATTTATAATAATGGTAAAGATTTATTATTGTTGTTATTTATTAATGTTTTGAAATGATTAATTATTAGCTTAAGATGTTTTGAAATTAATAATTATTATTTATTTTTTATGTTTATTGTTATTACTATATTATAGAGTTTTGAAGTAAATGAATTTTATTTAATTATAAATGATTTCGAGACTTATAAATGAAGTTTTATAAATGGACTTGAGTTTTATAAGAGGAGTTTATAAAATGGTATAGAGACTTAAAGTAAGATTATTCACAAGGTAAAAGAGTTTTATAAACGGTTAGATATGTAATGACCTTAATTTTAACTAACATTATTTAGGACATTTAATTAGATAAATAAAATAAAATAATGTAAATGGTTAAGGGATTGAGATTTGAATAATTTAAGGAAGTCCTGCCTTAATTAACCCATAAGCCAATGAGAATTAAAATGAAATAAGTAAGAGGAATAAGATAAGGGAAAAATAGGAATAAACTAAGTACTTATACTCTAAACCCTTCTTACTTTCACTCCTTATCCATTCTAAAAATTTGAAAACAAAACTAAGAACATTCAAAGCTTGGCCGACCACCATTAAGGAAAAAATAAAAGGGAAGATAAGCAAGAACTCAACTAGGAAGCTTAATCAAATCAATTCAAGAACAAATCTCAACTTCCTTAATAACATGCTATGGTGAATAATAGATTACATCTCATTTTTATTGTTTTTTGTTTCTAGATGAGAACTTAAATTATTTTGCAAGTAAAATGCATGATCGGATTGTTTAAATGGATGTATAAGCTTGTTGATGATTTGTATTGCTTCATATAGATTTTATGATAAGTTTTGATTTGAAAAACCTATTAAATGACATCCTAATGACTTGCGTGTTTGATGTAAGATCAAAAATATTTTTTTAGAGATGGATTTCAAGTTTTATAATTTTCCAAGTTAATGTGGATTTATTATGAATTTTCTAGGAAAGAAAATGGTTAAATTGGGTTTAAATTATTTTTGCAAATATATGATAGCCTTGGGTCTGAAATTTAAATATGTCGGAAAGCATATTAAATATGATTTATAGGAATATTTGGAGAATTTTCCTAAGTACTTTTTATGGATATAAAATTATGTAAGGAATAGGACTTAAATGTTTTATATGCCTCTAAAAGGAGAAGGGGCTAATTTGCTAAATAGTTTTAATTGTTAGTTACTGAATTTGATAGCACTTTTAGAAAAAGATTTTGAAAAAATATGTGCAACCAATCATATGTTGACAAATAAAGAAAGTTAGTTGGGAAGATATTACTTTAAAGGCTAATAATCAGTTTTACAAAGAATTACTGCTTCGCCACTTACAGGAGCAACCTTTCGATCCCATACTTCCACACCAACCAAGTCGAAACCAATAAAACATGGTATCAATGCCTTTGTACGTAGTGGATTGGAGTTAGGCAGAAGGTATAGAGTCGAAACATTCTTTCAAGGAGTTGAAGCTATTATTTTGACCATGAATTACTTATGTTTATAAAGGAGGCTTCCGAAGGAATTATACTAGCTTTCGACTTAGTCAGATGTACCTTTTCTTTATCAAAAAGGACTTTCGAAAGGGGTTGTCGCCTTTTTATTTTAAAATGAAACTTTCGAAGGGGTTCGAAATCCATGCTGCCGCATTCAACCCTTCGAATCAGTGATTTAGATAGGGTACTTTTGCCTTTAAACTTTAAAGCCGCTTCTCTATGCTTTCGAGTGGGTTCGTTTCGAAACCATCCACTTTCTTTTACTTAAGAATAATGCTTTCAAAAGCAATGCTTTAGCCCTAGTTCTTTTAAGACCCTTTGTTTATTAAAAGCTAAATCCAAAGGTTCTGATAGGAATGATTTTAAATGGTTTCGAAGCTATGTTCTACGAACTTTTACTTGGACCCAATGCTTTCGAAAGGTTTGTTTTAAGTAAGGAATTTCATTACTTTCAAAAAGTATATAATGCAGGTTTCGAAGGGGAGGTACCCCAATGTTTTTAAAAGGTTTACTTGAGTCCTTAAATGGAAGGTTTCCAACTTTCGAAACGAAAGTTTAAAGTATTTCGAAAAGAGTATGTTTAAGGTTTATAAAGCTTTCCAAGGAATACTTTCAATGATTTCGAAAGGTCTATTTTTAAAGGTTTCGAATGATATGTTTTGGCCTTTCAAGTGTTTCAAGGTAAAGTAGTTAACCTATTTTGAAAGGGATACTTTCAATAGATTCGAAAGGGACTGTTTAAAGTTTTTAAATAAGAGTTTCAAAGGTGATATCTTGGATTTAAAACCTAATGTTTTCTAAGTTAAAGAAGGGCTTTAACTTGTTTTAAAGGGATAGATAACCCTATTGATTTAGGTTTTCATCAACATTGTTTTTGTGTAAAGCATATATCATGTCAAAGATATTTGAGTAAAGCAAAAGGTATATTTTTCTTATTTAAATATGATTTAAAGGGTTAAATCAATTTGATAGAAATGTTTACAAGGAAAATTTGATGGGGAAGTTAACCCTAAGTAAATGACTCAGATATTACAATACTAGATGGGATTGGTATATCATCGCACCCTATACTTTAGTTAGTTGCCCTTTTCTAATATAAGTCCAAAATTCCGGTGTGTAGGGCTTTGTCACAAGTAATACTAGAATGATGTTACATAAAAAAAGGAATATACAAAGAAAGATAGGTTATTGGTGAGCCCGCAAAACCATTAGGATCAGTTGACCCTAGAAAAAGTAAGTTAAGGATGACCCTCTAGGAGTGTGTCTAACAGAAGGTAGATTATTTTTTGGTAGGCCCGAGTCAGCCAATGGTTAGTAGTTAGCCAAACAAAACTATATCGTTTGGATAGATAGTCCTTTGATAACCTAATTTATGTGCATATATGATTTCTATTATTGCTTTAATCAGTTTGATTGCAGGATTTTGATTTGCAAAAGATATGTTTTAAAAGGGACATTAGTGAGTGGAAAACTATTTCGCTAAGCGGCGTGGTCTCACTTAATATCAGTCATCCGAGATGTAATAGTATTATTCACACCATGCTTTATGTCTGACTCAAAGTTTATGTTTCCCCATTAAACTCTTGAGTGCTCAAAATTAATTTGAGTAGATTGAGAGTTAAGGTTTTACAAGCTTAGTTGGTGGACGAATAAGCTTCCAAATACGTGCAGGAGGCAAAATTAGCTATATAAGACTAATTAGTTTTATTTTCGATGTAATGTATTTAAGACCAATATGTCTATGTAGTACTTTAATTATCCAAGGGAGTATCTTCATATGTCGCTCTTGCCGTAAGTTGTAATAATTATATTAGGTCAAAACCTAGAAATCATTTGGGATTGTGTAATGGAATATAAAACATGGATTTGAAGTGTAATCGGTAAAGTTTCTTTTTTAAATTTGTGATTTTGTTTCATACTCATGTGCTTATGATACAATGGATATCATTAACATTACCGTATTTTTTCAATGGAAGTTAACACTATAGACGACCGCAATATCTATCGCGCAGCTTCGGGCCTCAAGATAGGGGATATTTCAACTTGGTATCAGGGCATGGGTTATGAAAAATTTAAAAGAAATTTAAAACTTAAAATGATTTTGAAAACATAATCCTAAAGAATTAAAGAAAAGATTGGGGTATGGGATAATGCTATAGTAACGTACCTGTATTTGCTATATATAAGTATATGCTTTATCTCTATTCTCTCATCTCCCTTAGGCTATTCTTTTAAATCTTATAAAGACTTGAATGAAGATTTTATGAACGTAAGATATGGATGCTAGAAGTAAAGAGTTAACATTGGTGGGGGAAACACCATAACTAATGGGAGTGGCAGACAAAATATTAGAAGGAATCCAGGTCAAGTGCAAGTTACTAATATGGGTGCTAGAATGCGTAAGTAGATATGGGAGCTATATATCAGTTCTTCGTTAACATAATACATGCTGGAGTTGTTGCGGGTTTAGTTGGAGGAAATGCTGAAGGAGGAAATCAGTGAGCTCCGGTAGTTAATAACTATGCAGTATTGAGCAGAGATTATGCAAGGCTTGGAGGGAAACCGTTTATCGGGAATGAAAACGCAATTGAAGTGGAGAATTGGTTACTTCATTGTGAAAGGTTCTTTGCTGATTTGGGGCTAAATGGTGAGCAGAAGAGGAGGCTTTCTTCTAGACAGTTATAAGGAGCAACACTGTACTGGTGGAACGGTGTTACTATAGGAGTTAATGAAGAAATCATGACTTAGGCGAAGTTCAGAAGGAGGTTTGAGAAAATATTTATGTTCGAAATTGCTAAGTCAACTCTGCTTAGGAAGTTTATGGAGATGGAATAGGAAGGCATGACTGTGATTGAGTATGCAACCAGGTTTTAGGAGCTATCGAGATACTGATATACTACAGTTTATACAGTTATTAAAAGGAATGAGAAGTTCATTCGTGGGTTGAAACTTGAGATTGCAAAGGTGACACTATCACATATCATGGATCCATGTGATGTAGTTCTTGAGGTGGCTTTCAGACAGCAGGAGATGTTTGATTTTCATGACGGTAGCAAAACAGGGGAAGCATAAGGTGGACGAAACCAGAAGAGAAAGTTTTTCCATAAGAAGGGTGCACAGAAGAGTGGAGCTGCCGAGAAGGGAAAGACAGAAGTTGTATGTTATAAGTGTGATAATGGACACTATGCTCATGAATGATGGACAGGCAAAGGGAAGAAAGCTGCTGAAAAGAAAGGAGTGAGACGTTTCAACTGCGATCAAATTGGACATTATAAGAACCAGTGCAAAGAGCCAGCCAAGGATGGGAAAGGGAAAGTGTTTGCATTGGAGCTAGCTACCTCGAGACCAACAATAGAGGAAAAGGGAAAATCTGTGTTGGGAGGTATGCTTTTGATTCGTTGTGTATCAATTAGAGTTCTATCTGATATTGGTGCATTGCATTCTTTTATATTTCATTGTCTGGTAGATAAGCTTAACCTATAACCCTCGTACCTAGTTACTTTCTTAAGGGTTTTGAATCCGATAGGAGAATATGCGACACTTGGGATGAAGTGTGACTAGTTAGAGTTTGAATTGTTAGGTTACGTATTTGCTTGCAGTTTGCATGTGTTTGATTTCGTAGGGTTCAGAATTTTTTTGGGTATGGATTGGTTAAGTAAATACGATGCTAGGATGGCTAGGATATTTTTCCATGAAAGGAAAATATCACTTAGACACCCTGATTGTAGTGATCGGATAATATACTCTGTAGAAAAGCCTAGTTTTAAAGATAATTTTTTATTGGGTGTTGTGGAGGAAAAAGACGAGTTAAATCGAGTTTTTGTTGTTAGAGAATTCGTAGATTTTTTTGAGCCCGTATAGGACTGCCGTTGAAAAAAGTTACCGAGTTTCGGATAGATTTAGTACCAGAAGCAGAACCGGTGACTAGACCACCAAGTAGAATGTCCCCTAACGAGGTGAGGGAGGTAAAGGTGCAGTTGGTGGACTTGGAAAATAAGAACTTTATCAGACCAAGCAGTTCTCCATGGGGAGAAGCCTTAGTGTTTGCATGGAAATAGGACGGATCGTTAAGGTTATGTATTGATTATCGTAAGTTGAATAAGAAGACGATAAAAAATTGATATCCATTACCTAGAATTGACGATTTGTTCAACCAGTGAGTGGAGCTAAAGAATTTTCCCAATTGGATTTGACAATAGGGTTCCATCAGCTTAGAGTGGCTAAGGATAGTATTCTTTTAATGGCGTTTAGGACCAGATATGGATCGTACGAATGGTTAGTAATGACGTTCGGAAAAACTAATGCGCCAGCATTCTTTGTGGATTTGATGAACCGATTTTTCTAAGAGCACTTGGATAGGTTCGTATTGGTATTCATAGATAATATATTGGTATACTGTGTGATAAAGAGCATGAAGTTCATCTTAGAGTGGTGCTTGATACGTTGACACAGCATAAACAGAAAGCGAAATTTTCGAAGTGTCATTTCTGGAAGAAGGAAGTGAAGTTTAATGGTTATGTAGCCTCAGAGAAAGGGTTGTCTGTAGATCCAACTAAGATTGAGGCAATGAATAGTCGAAAAAGACCTGAGACGGTAACTTAGATAAAGAGTTTTCTTGTACTTGCTGGTTACCATCGGAGATTCGTTAAGGATTTTTTGCGGATAGTAGTACCGATGACTAAGCTAACTCGAAAAGATATTAAGTTTGTCTGGACTGATAAGTGTGAGGAGGCATTCCAGAAACTGAAACACTTATTGACAAATGCACCTGTGTTAGTTGTTGTAGAGGGGAATCAGGACTTAGTGGTGTATAAAGATGCATGTGGAACAAGATTAGGAGTTGTATTAATGCAGAAGGGTAAAGTGATTGCCTATGCTTCTTGATAGCTCGGACCGCATGAGGTTAGATATCCAACTCACGATTTGGAATTAGCTGCAGTGATTCGGGTTGTATACAGATCATAAGTCATTGAGATATTTATCCTTTCTGCGGGAGTTGAATATGAGAGAGCAGAGGTGGTTAGAATTTTTACCCACTTATGACTTTGGTATTGAGTACACACTAGGAAAAGGCAATAAGGTTGCTGGTGTACTTAGCAAAAAACATTAGAATGCAGTATTCGCAATGATAGCTGAGTGGAAAGATCTAGAAGCATTGACTACATGTAGATTCCGATGATGATATAAGACTAGTTCTAGTAAAGAAACTGCTATGTTGTCATGTTTAGAAGTTCGACCGGTAATGATCGAGAGTATTGCTTCTAAGCAAGGGGAGGATCCATTATTGGCTAAACAAATAAGAAAGTTAAGTAATGGAACGGAGAGAGATGACTTGAAATATTTCAATCTTGACCAGAATGGGTGGTTAAGTAAGAAATGAAGATTGTGGTTTCGAATGTGGGAAACATTCGAAAGGAAGTCCTTGGAGAATTCCATCAATCAAAGATCACTATTCATCAGAGGAAGTAAGATGTACTAGGACATGAAAATAAGTTTCTCCTGTGAAGGCATGAAGAGAGATGTAGGCTTATTGGTGAAGCAACGTTTGAATTGTGAATAGATAAAAGCTGAACATCAGAAACCAAGTAGGTTTTATAGACGGGTTGCCAAGGTCGAATCAAGGAAATGAAAGTATATGGGTTGGACGGATTGATCAAGAGTGTCCATTTTATTCCACTTAAGTCAACAAGGATGACACATGTTTTGGCTAAATTATTCATGAAAAATATAGTTAGACTGCATGGAATTCCTAATCGTATATTAAGTGATAGAGATTCCTTATTCATTAGCGAGTTTTGGAAGAGTCTACCGGAGACTTTGGGCACCAGCTCAAAATGAGTATCGCTCACCATTCGTAGACAGATGGGCAAATGGAAATAGTTAACAAAGTCTTAGAAGATTTGTTACGAGCTTGTACACAAGATTTTAGGGGATCATGGGAAGCCACCTACAATTAGTCGAGTCATCATATAAAAATATTTATCAGACTAGCATAGGGATGTCACCGTTTGAAGCATTGTATAAAAGGCCATGCAAATCTCCTATTTGCTGGTTAGAGACTGAGGATAGGTCAAAAATGCCATGATTTGGTTTTCTATTTCTAGATGAGATTCGAATTTATTTTGCAAGTAAAATGCCATGATTTGATTGTTTAAATAGATATATAAGCTTGTTGATGATTTATGTTGCTTCATATAGATTTTATGATAAGTTCTGATTTAAAAAACATACTAAATAACATCCTAATGACTTATGTTTTGATATAAGGTCAAAAACATTATTTTAGAGGTGGGTTTCAAGTTTCACAATTTTCTATGTTAACGTGGATTTATTATGAATTTTCTAGGAAATAAAATGGTTCAATTGGATTTAAATTATTTTGGGAAATATATGATAACCTTAGGTGTGAAATTTAAATATGTTAGAAAGCATATTAAATATGATTTATATAGGAATTTTTAGAGAATTTTTCTATGTATTTTTTATGGATATAAAATTATTTAAGGTATGTGGCTTAAATTTTTTATATGCTTCTAAAAGGTGAAAGGAAAATTTGCTAAATGTTTTTAATTGTTAATTGCTAAATTCAACAGCGCTTTTAGAAAAAGATTTTGAATAAAAATTGGCAACAAACTATATGTTGACAAATAAAGTTAGTTGGAAAGATATTACTTTAAAAGGCTAATAATCAGTTTTACAAAGAATAACTGCTTCGCCACTTAAAGCGGCTACCTTTCGACCCTACACTTCCACCTTAACCAAGTTAAAACCAATACACATGGTATCAATGTCTTGGTACGTAGTGGATTGGAGTTAGACAGAAGGTATAGAGTCGAAACATGCTTTCGAAGGGGTAGAAGCTACTATTTTGACTACAAATCACTAATGTTTATAAAGGAGGCTTTCGAAGGAATTTTATTAAATGTGCCTTTGTTTTATCTAAAAATACTTTCAAAAAGGGTTGCCGCCTTTTTATTTTAAAATGAATCTTTTGAAGGGTGTACAAAACCCATGCTTCTGCATTCAACCCTTCGAATCAATTGATTCAAAAGGATACTTTTGCCTTTAAACTTTGAAGCCACTTCTCCGTGCTTTCGAAAGGGTTGGTTTCGAAACCATTCACTTTTTTTTACTTAGAAATAATGATTTTGAAAGCAATGCTTTAGCCATAATTCTTTTAAGACCCTTCGTTCTATTAAAAGTTAAACTCAAAGGTTTCGAAAGGAATGATTTTAAATGGTTTCGAAACTATGTTCCATAAACTTTTACTTGGACCCAATGCTTTTGAAAGGTTTGTTTTAAGCATAGAATTTTAATACTTTCAAAAAGTATATAATGATGGTTTCAAAGGGGTGGTGCCCCAATGTTTTTAAAAGTTTTACTTGAGTATTTAAATAGAGGGTTTCCAATTCTTTCGAAAGGCAAGTTTAAAGTATTTCGAAAAGAGTATGTCTAAGGCATTATAAAGCTTTCGAAGGGATACTTTCAATGATTTCGAGAGGTCTATTTTTATTTCGAAGGATATGTTTTGGCCTTTCAGCATAGTATTTCATGGTAAAGTAGTTAACCTATTTTGAAAGGGATACTTTCAATGGATTCGAAAGGGATTGTTTAAATTTTTTAAATAAGGGTTTCAAAGGTGATATCTTGGGTTTAAAACCTAATGTTTTCTAAGTTAAAGAGGGCTTTAACTTGTTTTAAAGGAATAGATAACCCTATTGATTTAGGTTTCATCAACAATGTTTTGTGTAAAGCCTATATCAGGGCAAAGATATTTGAGTAAAGAAAAACATATATTTTCCTTGTTAAAATATGATTTAAAGGGTTAAATCAATTTGAAAGAAATGTTTTTATGGAAAATTTGATGGGGTAGTTAACCCTAAGTAAATGACCCAGATATTAGAATACCAGATTGGATTGGTACAGGATCACGCTCTGTACTTTAGCTAGTAGCCCCTAGCTAATATAAGTCTAAAATTCCAGTGTTTATGGCTTTGTCACAGGTAAGACTAAAATGATGTTACAAATAGAATGAAATATATGGAGAAAGATTGGTTATTGGTGAGCCTGCAAAACCATTATGATCAGTTAACCCTGTGAGAAGTAAGTTAAGGACAGATTGTCTAAGGGTGTGTCTAATAGAAGTTAGATTATTTATTTTTTCTAGTAGGCCCATGTCAGCCAATGGTTGGTAGTCATCCAAACAAACTATGTTGTTCGGATAGACAGTCCATTGATTACCTGATTTATGTGCATATATGATATTGCTACTATTGTTTTAATTAGTTTAATTGCAGGATTCTGATTTTTTTTGAGAGAACGGGTGTGTAGCGTGAAGCTACACAGCCGATTAGCATAATATCATATAAAAAAAAGGTCGACCAACAAGCCTGGTCGGTGGCCAAAAAAAACTTGATCAGAGCATATAGTTGCAGTTCGCTGATTGATAACAAAAAGTAATAATTCAGCATTAGTACATTAAACATAACTTCACACAAAAACCTAAAATGGGACACAACTTCTAACTGCCTTCGTATGTTGTTAAGGAAGCACTGCCAACAGACTCATCAGAAGGGGATCGAGCTGCAGGTAGACGAAATCTGAATGGTGCAGAGGAAGACGCCCCTGTCCAACATGCAAAAATATAAGAAATTTTATTACATAAACCGATGGCAGAACTGGATGGTTTGTCGAAAATGATGGCATTCCTTTCCTTCCAAATAACCCAGCTGAAGATAGCCAGGAGCGAATCCAGAAGACAATTCCGAAATCCATATTGCCAGTATTCAAAAAAATCATTTATCAAGTAAATTTGACCGAGATTGTGAGCACAAACCGAAACCCAAATATGGAAGGAGATGTCGCATTCAAAGAAGATTTGGTGAATAGATTCAGTTTCTGATTTACATAGGACACAGATCTGATCAGACGTGATATTCAAACGCATAAGCCGGTCTTTAGTGTTAATGTGCCCATGAATGAGGCACCATTGAAAAAATCTGATACGTGGAGGGACGTGACATTTCCAGACCCGAGCGAAGGTGAATAGGCGACCAGGATGATTAAGGAATGAGTAAAACTGAGAGACAGAAAACCATGAATGGGCGAAAGAGACCAGGTGTGACAATCATTTGACAGAGGATCAAGCGTGATAGGTTGAAGCAATCGCAGGACAGAAAGAAGTTCCTCAAGGATATCAAGGGAAAATAGAGATGATGGGCAAAGATACGTGAAGCCGTGGGAAACTGCGTCCGCCACAGTCAAAAGGGGAAGGTTGGAATGGGAGAAAAGGAGGGGGAAAGATCTGTAAAGAGGAGAAAGACTATGCCAGGCGTCGAACCAGAGGAGACAGTTAGCGCCGTTGCCGATATCCACCCGGATAAAGGTTTTGAAGCTGTCAGAAGAATCTAAGACACCAGACCAAAAGGGAGACGGTTTACGGAGAGGAGCGAAATGGGGAACAAGGAAGGGGTCAAAATTATAGTGCGAGGCTAGGATCCATTTCTTCCAGATGAATTGTTCCGGCGAGAGGAGTCGCCAGAACCACTTTACTAACAGTGCTTGATATGTTTTAAAAAGGATATTAGTTAGGGAAAACCTGTTCTACTAAGTGGCGTGATCTCACTTAATATCAGCAAACCGAGACGTAATAGTATTATTCATACCAAGTTTTATGTATGACTCGAAGTTTATGTTTTTTCCTTAAACTCTTGGATGCTCAAAATTAGTTTGAGTGGACTGAGAGTTAAAATTTTACAGGCTTAGTAGGTGAATGAATAAGCTTCCGAAGACGTGCAGGAGGCAAAGTTAGCTATATAAGAATAATGAGTTTTATTTTTGATGTGATGTATTTAAGACTGATATGTCTATTTAGTATTTTGATCATCTAAGAGGGAATCTTCATACGTTGCTCTTAGCATAAGTTCGTATAATTATATTTGCTCAAAACCTAGGAATCGTTTGGGATTGTGTAGTGGAACATGAAACATGGATTTGAAATGTAATCAGTAAAGTTGTTTTTTATGAAATTGGTGATTTTGTTTCATATTCATGTGCTTCTAATATTGTTCATACCATTAACATTACCATATTTTTTCATTGGAAGTTAATACTATATATGACTGCAACATCTATAGTGCTTAGCTTCGTGCCTCAAGATAGAGGATTTTATAAACGAATTTTAGAAATGGGTTTATAGATTTATAAGTGGAGTTTTGTAACTAGTTTTATGGATTCATAAAGAGTTTATAAATGATTTGAGAAATGATTCATATGTGTTACAAATAGTTTTTAGAGATTTATAAATAGTGTATAAATGGGTTTTAGAGATTTATAAAGGTATTTATAAATTATTTTAAATTTTTATAAAAAGTGAAAACTTTGCTCAGTTTTTTTAATATACTTTTGCCATTAAGATAAGTATATAGATATTTTCCAAGTATTGAAAATATAAGGGTTTGTGAATTAATCTTTTTAAACGTATTTTGGTACGAATATTACAAAGTGAGTTTAATTGACAAAAAGATTAATTAAGGAGGCTAGTGGTTGTTGTTGTGCTTAACCAATGTTGTTTTTTCCTATTGAATTAAATTCTTGATTTGGATGTGTGTCTGTTGATAGTTAAATAACCGACTATCAAATATAGAGCCAAAACGGAATTCTGGAAATATCTTGGAGAAACACGTAAGTTATATAACACAGTCTTCTGCAATGATGTTGATATATTATCCAAAAACCACTTCGATCCAACCCAAGCGTTTCAAAGTGAAGATATCTTGAAGATGATAGAATTGAAGATGGAGCTCTTTGAAGTGCTAGGGCTACTTACTATTAATCCTAAGAATGATTCTAAAATGGATGTAGTAGAAGTGGGGCCTTTAGTTCATTCATCTTTTGAACAACTTGTATGGATGAATGCTGACATTATGTTGTCGACTGGAAAGCAATGTGTTATTCTAAGGGGGAATTGCTATATAAAGGTAAATCGTAGCCTCAAGCCTCATCGACCGGGAAATCACAAAAATCGGACATGCAGCAGGGCCACGTGGCTCGCTCCCATCAGGATATGGTTATCCCATAATCTAGATCGATTATTATTTACTCATTTATGCTTCGGGGCCCATTAAAAAAGCGATGGACATATTCAATACTAGTAGTCAAGTGGTAGGCCGGTCCTGTGTGGTAGGGGTACAAGATGTTCTTGTCAGACCTCGGTGCATTTTATCTGGTGATGTTCCATCGAAAGGTAGTTCCTTACCTTATCATAGTATGGAATGCATTCTCTAATACGAGCTTTACGGTTTTAGTTATATACCTACTATGCTGGAACTTAAATAATGTAACAATTTCGGCTATGATTAATAAGTATTTGTATCTTAGACGCTATTATAATATCAGATAATTTCATATGAAATGGTTTGGTTATCGTAAGGTAAAATCCCCTCCGCGTTTATGTGCGGCGTGGTCCTATGAGATACTTTTGATTTCAAAGGTTTTTAATAACTTTAAAATCCAGTTGGGTGTGTTTTTATCATGCTGATTTCGCGTGTTATTTTATTATATTGTTGGCTCAGACCGAGCATGTTTATAGATTGCTTTAGGTGTATTGGAGCACGGAAGACGAGCTGGAGATCCAAGGTGTATCTACATATAATCTTTGTGTTCCATTGGGATGTCTGTTGGTTGTATTCATCAGCAATCGTAAGGACAAACTGTTATAACTGTCCGGGCTGGAATAGCTTAGCATACTCAGATGGATGTGTGTATATACATTCAATTGTTTCCCTTTTTCAAAGATCTGTTTATATTATATATTATTTGTTCCGCTGTGAGATTCTATGTTGTTTAATTTTCTTCTTATCTTCTTTCTTCTTTCTTTTCTTTAACCATCCACCTTTCCATTCAATTTGAGTTGGTCATGTGTGGTAGATTGTCTACTTATACTATATCGAAAAGTGGATCATTACGGTTAAGAGTACTTGAATCACATAAAAGAAAAGCAAATATAGAAGAGAAGAAGGCTTACTGATTGGATTAATGTATGAAGTTCTTGGAGAGCTTTTGAAAACTAGAAAAAGAGAGCTTAAAGGTCTTTGATGGCAGATTCATAAAGATTTCAATAAAGAGAAGAATAAGAAAAGGCTCCCCTTTTATAGACTTAGGTTAGTAATCACAGTCATAGTATAAAATAAGCGGGAGTCGGTCTCAACCGTCAAGGTCTAATTGAGTGCTCATCGCATCAAGTGCTAGGTTTTTGAAAACCTTGTCGATTAATGAAATCCACAACCAATAATTACACTACACATGTCATTTGCATTACGTGCACATAAAGGCAAGTCTGTCTCTGTCTGTAGAAGCAAAAATGGAGTCTAAAATGTTGCTTGTATTTCTTGCAATAGATATTGGGTCTCTTAGTTAAGGGCCCGATAATACAAGCCTACACCATATTACCCTACTAGGGACCGGTCGAGCCCAAAACTTGCATGCACACTTCAAGTGGCTTTTTCGTTGAAGATATGGGCATTTCGCCATTTCTTGGGTTCACATAGCGGCCTGCCAAGTTATCACTATCAATAAGATGCCTAGAATCTCATGAGCAATTCCACTCCTCCCCGTCATTAGATGACCGGGTTGCAACAAAGGACCTCGTCTCTCACATGCCCATTTGAGCATCTCGTCCCTCCTTGCCTGTCTCTCCCTTGGCCATCTAAACCGCCATTTTTGCCTTATTTTGTCGTGACTCGGCAAGCTTGTGAAAAAAGTGTCTGATCATCCCTACATAAACAAATCACGATCTCGTATTGTTCCCGAACAAGATCTGCATAAACGACGTTGTTCTTCTGACAAAAGTGTCACCATGCAGCAGCAAATTTTTGACTACTCGGTCCACAAAGTTAAGGAGTTATCAACAGCTCTCTGCCCTATGTCGATTTTCTAACACAAACATGCCATGGTATGGCCTCGCCAACTATCCTTCATTTGAACTGTTCTTTCCATTTGACATCCTAGCAGGCCGATATCTAAAGTGTACATCAACATCAACGACTATGAGGAAACCCGGTTCTCAGAGCTTCGACTTAAGCCCTTCGTAGCATGATCTCGACTATAAATAAAGATTCACATGCATTTGTACGAGGATCAAATTTTTCTCCCTTACATGCAATATTAACTAAAAGCTCTTATAATAGATCTCTTGTAACCAGAAATACAAAGTAATAAAATTAACTACCACAGTGAGTCATAGTCTTCATTAAGATCGAATCACTCTAAATCTTTCGTTGTTTGCCTTTTCCTTCCATTTTAGTTCATAATTCCACAATTTTCATTTCTTACTATGCTATTAGTGAATTACCTATGCTAGTACTCACTCTTAAGTTTCCGATGTTGGCATGGAATCTAATCAACACTGTGCAGTTTTGATGCATAATATTCATCTTCCTAAACTTCAGTGGAAAGCGTAGTTTGAAATTTGTAACATTCAAGCAATCGTATTTTGTCATGCATTATTTTCTTTTGCATGGGCCTTTTTGGTGTTCCACACACCTCCTTCAAGTTGTAATAATTGATCCCAAGGACCCATGTAAGCCACCGTCCATTTTTCGTACCATAGTTCAACTTTTCCTTTGTGAATTTCTATCATCTGATATTGTGTTAGATGAACATCAAAAGCAACGACTCTAGAAGATTAATTAGAGGTTTCGATCGACATTCTATAAATAAAAAAATTGCATATAGTATTTTTATTTTTTTAAGAAAAATGGTCAAAGAGATATTGATATAAACAAGAATATATGAAACTACCTCAAAGAATGCTCATATCTTAGAACGTGTGTCCCTTTGAATGGGAAGACACCCTTATCTTAGAACGCTAAAGATGTCTCCACACAGGCTTTGCAATAATAAATCATGTGGTTCCCGTTTGTGCAAAACAGACGATGAAAATGCTCATGAATCATCATCATTATTCATTATTGATTGTCGAGTTCTACCACTGCTGCTATCATCAACAAGACAGTTGTATTATCTAAACACCCTTTATATCTTTTCCATGTACGTTGATTATGTTTTTTAGTGCACGACGAATTTGTTTCCTACCATAACAAAGGGCGAGACACAATGATTCAATGTTAAGTTCATAGTCCAACTGTTATGTCATTATTGCTTAGGTACACATTTATTTATTTAGCATCCATGTACAGTCATGGTAATGTAATTTTGACCGTCTGATCATGAAATAGGTGACATTTTAATTTTTCATTTCAAATTATATTTTTTTATGCATGAATAGCCAAGTCAACAGAAGCATGCACGCTTTGTAGCCATACCGCAATTTCTGTTGTTGAATTGCTTTGCCATGATGAGCTATATATGATACGACCACAATTCCACCCACGCACAAGGCTCAGTCCTCTAAGTTGAATTTTTCCATATTACTACAAATGGTTCTGCTTTATCAACAAAACCATGGGCTCAAATTAAATATTATAATATTGTATTCATTTTTCCTACTTTACAAGGAAATGAAAATAATAATTTTATACTATATAAAGATTAAACAAGCTAAGTCCATACTGCTAATCGCCACAGATTTTTTGCGCATTGTCTCGGACGTTACCATGCTGAACTTCAAAATTTGTTCACCTATCTCTCCTCACCCAAAGTCCCCCCTTTAAGCCCCTGATTTCCATCGCACATTCCGGTTTCGATTTAAATAATAATATATCTTTTTTTCTTTTTTTCACTCCTTATATTATTTAATTCGAAACTTGTGATGGAAATCGAGGTGCTAGAGTGATGTTGGTGTACGTACGTATGTATATATATGTGTGTACATATGTATGTATTATAAGAACTATCTAGAACTATCGTTTTTCTAGCCCTGGTCATTACGAACAACATTGATGTAATTTCAATGGAAATAACTTCCAGTGTTCCTTGAAGCAAAATGTATCAAATCCTTGTTGAAACATGATGCTTTGGGAGCAAGCCAACTTCAACCTACAAAACTTCTAGTTGATTTTAAGGAACACTTAAATAATCTTTCAAAGGTCAACTTTCTTATCCTCCTACTATTATTATTATTATTATTATTATTATTATTATTATTATTATTATTTTCAGTTTTTCATTTATTTCTCTGGAAACATGAGAAGGAAAATTCTATTTAAATACAAAATATACAGAGGTACGCAAGAGATCTTTAATATTACGTCTCCTTGTGATTTTCATATTTCATGTAAAGATAAGATGCTCTAAAAAATGTAAAGTTTACTTGGTGGAAATGGAACATTACTCGTTTACTTGGTCTCTATTCGGGCCTCCATGGGCCGCTACAAGTAGATGAAAAAAAAAAGAGGGGCAAGAGAGGTGTACGGAAAGCAATGATGGCAAATTGGTTGACTAGTCAAAAAGCAGGGAATAAAATCTCGGTCTTGCGCGTTGGTGGGCTCGACGCATGTACGTAGGAGAGCCCACTACACAGCTGCTAGGCCTTTCGAATTTCCATGATGATGATATAGCGCTGTACTGCTACTACTAGCATCGAGTGTGGCCACACGCACGTATGGCCACGTTGGACTTCTCGCTCTGCACGCATCTAGCCTGCAATCATTTTCCTGAGTTCACACGTGTCGCCGTCGCACTGGATAACCCGCACGGGGGCGATTTATTTCGTCGTATTGGATGCCGCTTTTCGCATTTTCTTTACGTCGTATTTATGTCAAACCTTATTAACAAAGGGAAAGTTACAAAAGAGTGGTTGGCGCTGCTGTTCTGTCCTTTGTCTGCAGAGCTCGGCTGCTAATGTGCTGAACTGCACGCGCGTACTGCTAATGTTCTAAAACCGATCATGGATTATCTCTACATGGTAGTAACGAATGATATGCATTAGTTTATGTACAACATATTGATGGTCATACTCAAAGCTAAGATAGTATGGATTATTCGAATTTTGAAGACACATCTGAGCAACATTCAGTGAATACCAAATTAACTGACTAAACCAGTTTATTTTGGTCCGTTCGGTTCGATTGTGAAACTATATCTGCTTGAATTCGTTTATAAAACAATTTTATTTTGGTTATTGGTTTAACTGAATTAACAAAACTTTCAGTATATTATCCAAATTTACCGTAATACTTTTAATAATGAAAAACAAAGTTCTTATTAATTATATGTTGCCTTTTCTTATAAATTTATAAAAATACTCAAAATAAAATTCTTTAGAAATAAATTTATATTTTTCATGTGAGTCAATCATTTGAATAATAACATAGGATAATTTCTTTTACCTACATTTCTAGTACATTTAAATCGGTTATCAACCGAATTAACCAAAATTATCTGGTACGATTCTGATTTTATTCGATTTTAATTCATTTGACATTTTTTCCTCAAAACCGGCCAAACTGATCAAATGTCCACCCTTTATATAAAGAGGATGAAGTAAACTATAGATAATGGATGAACTTCAAGGAACTAAAACCAATGGATAAATTAAAGGATATCCGGTCAGACCTTAATAACCCAACTAAGATGGTAAAAACTGGGAAAAAAAAGAATGTCAAACTTCACTCAGAGCTAGTAAGTGTAACGACCCAAATTTTGATTAACATCATCTAGAGCATTTAATTAGTTAAATTAAATGAAATAATGTAAATGGTTAATGGATTGAGATTTGTATAATTAGAGAGTAGCCGTGCCTAATGAACTAGTGAATAAAAGGGGGATTAAAATGAAATAAATAAGGGTAACATATAAGGGTAAATAGAAAAAAGTTATATTCTTATACTCTAAACCCTCATGCACTTTCATTTTACACGTTCATAAACAAAAATTAAATCAGGTAAGGCCGGCTACCATTAAGAGAAAACAAAAAGGAAGATAAGCTAAAATCAAGCATAAGAAGCTTAACAAATCTAATTCAAGGGCAAATATAAAACCCCTTAATCACAAGTTAAGATGAATAATAGGTCACATCTCATATTTTCTTATTTTCAATTCTTGTTCAGATCCGAAAAATGTTTTGAATAATATATATATACATATATATATATATATATAATATATATATATATATATATATATATATGCACTTGTTGATAAATTTTGTTTGTTCATATTGATTTTTATGATAAGTTATGATTGAAAACCTATCAAATGAAATGCCTTGCGATTTTGGTTAGAAATATTATTTCAGGGATGAGTTTTAAGTTTTAAGATTTTCTGAATTAATGTGGATTTATTATGAATTTTCTAGTGAAGAAAATGGTTAAATTGGGTTTAAATCAATTATGGCTACTATACGTTAGCTTTGGGTTAGAAACTTAAATATGTTAGAAAACAAATTAAAAGTGTTTATAGTAATTTTTGAAGAATTTTCCTAAGTACTTTAATAAGTATATAAAATTATTTAAGGTATGAGACTTAAATGTTTTATATGTTTATGAAAAGAGAAGGGGCAATTTGCTAAATGTTTTAAGTTATTAAAAAACTGAATTCGGCAGCACTTTTAGAAAAGATTTTGGTAACGAAATTGGCAACTAATTATATGATGAAAAATAAGAAAGTTAGCTAGAAAGATATTACTTTATAAAGAAAGAAAACAGTTTTTGTAAAGGTTTGTTTTTTCACCACTCTCGGCAACTACCTTTCGACTTCATCGCCTCCATCATAGTCAAAACCAATACATGTGGTATTAATGCCTTGGTACATAGTGAATTGGAGTTAGACGAAAGGTATTGGGTCGAAACATGCTTTCGAAGGGGTTGAGGCCTTGTTTTGCTTCCAAAAGAGATGCCGCTTGCTTTGCTTTCAAAAGAATGGTATCAAATGGGTTTAAATATAGCTTTTGACAGAGGTTGTCGCCTTTAGTTTTAAACAAGCTTTCAACAGGGTCGAAACACCCGCTGCTGCATTCTACCTTTCGACCCAATTAAGGCTGCTTTGCCTTTAAACATTGGTTTCGAAAGGGTGCTTTCGCTTTTAAATAAGAAGCTACTTCTCCATGCTTTCGAAAGGATTGGTGTCAAAACCATCCAATTCTTTTATTTAGGAAACAACTTTCAAAAGAGTGCTTTCGACTTAGTTCTTTTAAGACCATTTTTATATTTTAAAAGTTGAACCCAAAGGTTTCGAAACTAAGTTCTATGCATTTTTACTTGAACCTAATGCTTTCGAAAGGTTTTATTAAAGTAAATGACTTTAATGCTTTTGAAAGGTATATGATAAAGGTTACGAAGTGGTGATTCCTCAATGTTTTTGAATAGTTTGCCTTTAGTATTTGAATGGAAGGTTTACAATGTTTTCGAAAGGCAAGTTTGAAGTGTTATAAAAGAGGATATCTAAGGTTTTATAAAGCTTTCGAAAGGGACACTTTCTATGTTTTTGAAAGGCCTTTTGTAAATGGTTTCGAAAGGTATGTTTTGTCCTATCGGCCTAATGTTACAAAGTAAAGTAGTTAACTTGTTTCAAAATAAATATTTTCAGTAGTTTCGAAAGAGATACTTTCAAAGGTTTCTAAAGAGATTGTTTAAAGCTTTTAAACAAAGGTTTCAAAGGTTTTCATCAATAATGTTTTGTGTAAAGCATATATCATGGCAAAGAGATTTGAGTAACGTGAATAGTATGTTTTCCTTACTTAAGTATGATTTAAAAGGTTAAATCAATTTGATTTTAAAGGAAAATTTGATGGGTAGTTAACCCTAAGTAAGTGACTCGGATATTTGATTACCAGATGGAACTAGTATAGGGTCGCGTCCAATACATTAGCTATATCCCCTAGTTAATTTAATCCAAAATTCCAGTATGTAGGGCTTAGTCATATGTACAACTTAAATAATGTTACATACAAAAAGGAATATATGGAGAAGGAAGATAGGTTATTGGTGAGCTCGCAAAACAATTATGATCAGTTGACCATAGAAGAAGTAAGTTAAGGACATACCATACAAAATGTGTCTAACAGACGTTGGATTATTTATTTTTTCTGGTAGGCTCGAATCAGCCAATGGTTAGCAGTTTTCCAAACAAAACTATATTGTTCGGATAGATAGTCCATTTATTACCTGATTTATGAATATATATGATATTTCTATTATTTTTTTAATCGGTATGATTGCAGGATTATGGTTTGCAGAAAGATATGTTTTAATGGGATATTAGTGATGGGAAACTCGTTCCACTAAGTGACATGGTCTCACTTAATATCAAGAAATCGATATGTAATGGTATTATTCACACCAAGCTTTATGTCTGACTCAAAGTTTACGTTTTTCCCATTAAACTCTCGGGTGTTTAAAATTCAATTTGAGTGGATTGAGAGTTAAGGTTTTTTAGGTTTAGTAGGTTGGACGAATAAGGCTTCGAAAGACGTGCAGGAGGCAAAGCTTGATATATAGGAGCGATTTAGTTGTATTTCTGTTGTAATGTATTAAGACTAACATGTCTATTTAGTACTCTAATCATCTAAGGGAGCATATTCATATGTCGCTCTTGGCATATTTTGTGATAATTATATTTGGTCAAAACCTATGAATCATTCTGGGATTATGTATTTGAATATGAAATATTGATTTGAAATGTAATCAGAAAATTTGTTTTAATCTGTGTTGATTTTATTTCATTTTCATGTGCTTCTACTATTATGGATACCATTAACATTACTGTATTTTATCACCGAAAGTTAATACTATGGATGACTATAGCATTAGTAGCTTTTAGCTTCGGTCCTCAAGATAGGAGATGTTACAACTTGGTATTAGAGCATTGGTTTATGAAAAACTTA
Organism: Allium cepa; assembly: GCA_030765085.1. Taxonomy (NCBI): domain Eukaryota; kingdom Viridiplantae; phylum Streptophyta; class Magnoliopsida; order Asparagales; family Amaryllidaceae; genus Allium; species Allium cepa. Next base: position 783,004,547 of record CM060940.1, on the reverse strand, counting down.
AATGAAATTTCAAACTTAAAATGATTTTGAAAACATAATCCTAAGGAATTAGAGAAAAGATTAGGGTATGGGATAACGCTGTAGTAACGTACTTGTATTTGCTACATATAAGTTACACTTTATCTCTATTCTCCCATCTCTCCTGAGCTATTCCTTTGTATCTTACAAAAGCTCGAATGCAGATTTACGAACGTAAGACATGGATGCTAGAGGCAGAAGAGTTAACATTGGAGAGGGAAGCACTCCAACCAATGGGAATTCCAGACCAAATATAAGGTGGAACCCAGGTCAGGCACAAGCTGCAAATGTCGGTGTTGGAGTCCCGCAAGTTGATATGGGAGAAATGTATCAGATTTTCGTTAACATGATGCAAGTAGGAGTTGCTGCAGGGTTAGCTGGAGGAATTACTGAAGGGGGAAATCAAGAAGCTTCAGTGGCCAATAACTATGCTGTTTTGAGTAGAGATTAGCTCGGTTGGGAGGAAAGCCGTTTATTGGTATTGAGGGCGCAATCGAAGTGGAGAATTGGTTACTTCATTACGAGAGGATTTTTTCTTATTTGGGACTCCATGATGAGCAAAATAGGACTGTCTTATAGACGGCTACAAAGGCCAGCACTGTATTGCTGGAATAGGGTTACTATTAGAGTCAATGAGGAGACTATGACTTTGGTTGAGTTCATAAGTAGATTTGAAGAAAGATTTATGTCAAAGATTGCTAAGTCCACTCTGCTCAGGAAGTTTGTTGAGTTAGAGGAGGGAGATATGACAATGCTTGAGTATGCAACTAGATTTGAGGAGTAGCGAGATACAGATACGCTACGGTTGATACCGTCATTAAGAGGAATGAAAAGTTCATTCGTGGATTGAAGCCTGAGCTTGCTAAGGCCACATTATTGCATATTTGAGATCTGTGCGATGTAGTTGTGGCGATGGCTTTGAGGCAGGAAGAGATGCTTGCTTATCTTGAAAGAAACAAGGCAAGCGAGGCTCAAGGAGGGCAGAACCAGAAAAGAAAGTTTTTCCATAAGAAAGGAGCTCAGAAAGATGGAGCTGCTAAGAAAGGGAAGCAGAAGTTGTTTGTTATAAGTGTGATAAGAAAAGACACTATGCTCATGAATGTCGAATAGGAAAAGGGAAGAAAGCTACTGAAAAGAATTGAGTAAGGTGTTTTAATTGTGATCAGATTGGACACTATATGAACCAGTGCAACGAGCCAGCCAAGGATGGGAAAGGCAAGGTGTTTACATTGGAACCAGCTACCTCAAGACCAATAGCAAAGGAGAAGGGAAAAGCTATGTTGGGAGGTACGCTTTTTATTCATGGTGTATTAGTTATAGTTCTATTTGATATCGGTGCATCGCATTCTTTTATATCTCATTGTTCGGTAGATAAGCATAACCTAGAACCCTCATACCTAGTTACTTCCTTAAGAATCCGATAGGAGGATATGCGACTCTTGGGATGAGATGTGACCACCTAGAGTTTGAATTGTTAGGTCATACATTTGTTTGCGGTTTGCATGTATTTGATTTTGTGAGGTTTGGAATTATTTTGGTTATGGATTGGTTAAGTAAATACGATGTTAGGATATTTTTCCATGAGAATATCACTTGGACACCCTAACTATAGTGATCGGATTGTATACTCCGTAGAAAACACTATTTTTGAGGTTAATACTTTGTTGGATGTTGTGGAGGTAGAAGATGAGTGAATCGAGTTTTCTTTGTTAGAGAATTCGCAGATGTCTTCAAACTCGTATTAGGATTGCCATTGAAATGATCCATTAAGTTTTGAATAAATTTAGTACCCGGAGCAGAACCGGTGAGTAGACTACCAAGTCGCATGACAACTACCAAGATGAATAAGTTAAAGGTGCAGTTGATGTATTTATAAGGTGTGAATTTTAGCAGACCAAGCAGTTCGCCTTGGGGAGCATCTATAGTGTTTGCAAAGAAGCCGGACGGATCGTTGAGGTTATGTATCGATTATCATAAGTTGAATGAGAAGACATCAAAGAATCGATATTCGTTACCTAGAACTGAAGATTTGTTCGACGAGCTAAGTGGAGCCAAAGTATTTTCCCAGTTGGATTTAGCAACAAGGTTCCATTAGCTTAGAGTGGCAAATGATAGTATTTCTTTGACGGCATTTAGAAGTAGGCGTGGACCGTACGAATGGTTAGTAATAACGTTTGGACAAAATAATGCGCCAGCATTCTTTGTCGATTTGATGAACTGAGTTTTCCGAGAGCACTTGAATAGGTACGTGTTGGTTTTCATAGATAATATTTTAATATACTCTAAAGATGAAAGAGAGCATGAGATTCATCTTAGAGTGGTGCTTGAGATGTTGAGGCAGTACCAACTAAACGAAAAAATGTCGAAATGTCATTTTTGGAAGAAAGAAGTGAAGTTTCTTGGTCACGCAGCCTCAGAGAAATGGTTGTCTATATATCCAACTAAGATTGAGGCGATGAATAATTGGAAGAGATCTGATATAGTGACTGAGATAAAAAAAAATTCTTGGATTAGCTGGGTATTATCGGAGATTCATAAGGATTTTTCACGGATAGCGGCACAGATGACCAAGCTAACATGGAAGGATGTTGTTAGGGCCAAAATTGGCCACTAAGACCCAAACGCCGTTGAAAGCATCAAATCACAGTTACAGATTGCAGATCGAGTGTATGTAGAGAGTATAAATATGAAGAACAGTAAAAATTAAAAAGAAACACAAGATTTATATTGGTTCGGCTAATCCCGGCCTAAGTCCACTCTAGAAATTTCCTTTTATTGATATGATGATAAATTATAGTTACAATTCAGAGTTTTTAAAGCAATAATGGCAGAGTAGCCTTAACGGGAAAGAAAGAGGAAGACAAAATCCAGATCCCCTCTTTGAATCCCCGCCTGCTATATTTATAGGCAAAACCCGAGTTACTGGGCTTTCTGAGTCGTCTGGGCCAATCAAGGCCGTAGCCGAACCCAACTCCATCATTATGACCGACCTCAAGCTCAGAAAACACCGATCCAATATTGCCTCGGGTATGACTCGAAGATGACCCGAAGCAAATCAGCTTGTGACTCGAAGTAAACCACATTGGAACACGGAGCAAGATGAAGCCGATCCCATCCTATAACACGCCGACCCATAATTTTGTTTTCGACCTACTCCCCTATGCCGACCCGGGGAAAAGTAAATACCGACCCGAAGCAAATAACCCCCACTCCATCATCCGACAGACCCTGAAACCAAGTTGACGACACAAGCTTATTCGAGTGCTGTCCCGAAGCCTACTACCTACTGACCCATCCAAATGCCGAGCTATAACAATGCTGATCGACTTTAGTATGACTGAACCAGAACATGACGAACCACCAAGGTTGATTCCATCGAGGTCGACCACCGATGTTGAATCATATCTGGCCGACCCACCTTAACTTTCACACCATCACCGAATGACATGACCTTCCTTCCTTTGCCCAATCGATCCTCCTCGGCCGATCCACTTCCATCATCGAACCATGCCACCAAGACCAGACCATGCCACCAAGACTGAACCATGCATGATCTCTACTCCTCGACCGAGCCATGTATGACTGAGCCACCTTGACCGAACGATTGACCCACGTGGCCGAACTCCAATGACCGAACCATGTTATGCCAAACTCTAGTTCTGTAATCATATATATATATATATATATATATATCATCTGTGATTGATTGTCTGTCCATCCAGTTGACTTAAACTCATCGTATTCCAGCCTCGACAAACGAGCAGTCGATTTAGTTAAATCTGATTGTCCACGGCCTTGCAAAAAGGCGGGTTAACATTTTTCCCCCAAAACATGCTTTGCTATAGGAAGGTGTGTTTTGAATTGCCTCAAATCCAATATCCGAAGTCCATATGTTATCCATCGCCAAACTTTTTGATTCATAATCCAATCCATTTTATCCAAGTGTCATTGCCGTATCCTTATCCAAATCTACGACTATTCTGAGACGATATCCAATTCCTATCCAGTAACCAAATTCTCATCTAATTCCACATCCATCCGAAATCAACTAACCGAATCCACGATCTCTCCGGATCAGTTTATCCGAGTCTGGGACCTCTCTGGGTCCTGTATTCCAGATTGGAGACCTTTCCGTGGCCAAATCCTAAGTCGGGACCTCACCGGGTCCTAAATTCCATATCCGAGACCTCATCGGGTCCAAATCTTAAACCCCAATCCGAATCCAATAGCCGAGCTCCAATCCACCCATACCGAATAACCAATAACTGAATTCATGACCTCTCCAGGTCGATATCCAAATCTAGGACCATTCAAGGTCCATGCCTAAATCCTTAGCTGTTCATAGCCAATATCCAAATTCGTAACCTCTCCTGGTTATTGCCAAGCATAATCCACACTCGGCGACCTATATCTAATGATGCCTTGGTGTTCTTGGTTCTTTGTCCTTGAACACTAAGTAATACCGTGGCTTAAATACTAAGCCAAATCCTGGTCGCTGCAGATCCTTATCAAGCATAGTCCATACTCGACGACATGAAATAGTAACCGATAGATAATAGTGGGCCTAACTCCTAGGCCGAATCCTGGTCTCTCCGAACCCTTGCCAAGCATAGTCCATGTTTGACAACCTGAAATAACAAGTGATAGATAATATGTGGCCTAAGTCCTAGGTTGAATCCTGCTCTCTCCGCACCCTTGTCGATCATAATCCATGCTCGATGACCTTTTAGCCAAAATCCAAAGGAAAATCCAATCAAAATCCAATCTGAAATCCAACCAGAAAACCAGAAATCCATATCAAAAATCCTAATCAGAATCTAAATCAAAAATCAAGCATCCAAACCGCAATCCAAACCAGAAAATCAACAAAACCAAGAGTTCAAACCAAACTCCAAAACCAAAGCGGAAAAAGCAAGTGTCCAAGCCAAAAAGAAAAAAAGGTTTCACAAATCAGAGCATCTCGGTAAACCATCATCTTAGAGCATGCCTAAGGGTTATCTCCGACCCCGTACATGAGTAAGTGACGCAGCGGATAATAACAAAACGATATAGATCGATGAAAGTAGCAAACGGTGGATTGAAGATACTGAAATGCCCAAATTCGTTGATCACAAAGATACCGAATTCTAGCTATCTTCAACACGTTGATCGCGCACGATACCGTGAAAGAAGATCTACTATTCTTCAAACGTTGATCAAGCGCACTTGATACCGTGAATTGGCTTCAACGATCGTTGATTCGAGCGCACTCGAATAACCGAAAGTGGAGATAGGAGATCACACTCAACTACCAATTTAGATGAAAGCACACAGCAATCAAACAAAGTTTTGATTCAACAATCAACCAAGTTACAAATGACCAACACAATGCCTATTTATAGGCTACAACATCCCACGGTTCCACTAAAAAAAATATCACCGACCTATCATAAGTCGTCCGCGACTCATCACATAAAACCACACGACTCACGACTCAACTTATTACACGACTTAACAAACACACAGCGACTCAATACAAGACGACCTACGAGTTACGACTTAAGAAAATACATCACAACAATGACTTAATTGTTACAAACGACTCAACATTCGACGACTTAAAATGATATGACTTAACCAAGCCACGACCTAAAACAACAACGACTTAAGAAACAGCTTCAGGACATCTTCACACGACTTAACATTGACGACTTAAGATTTCAACGACTTAACATGAGTCGTAACTCGTCGGCAGCTTGAAGGAACGGTAACTTCCCACGACTCAGCTAAGTCGTAACCCGCTTCCGACTTAAGGCCTTCAACCATTAGAACTTCTTCCTGCTTTTTGTTAAGTCGTGGACGACTTATAGCCTTGCCGCTAGATCGTGTGCGACTCATCAAACACGAATGACTTAAGCTTCCATTAAGTCGTAACTCTTTTCCATCTGCTCTGTTAGGTCGTAGCTCTTTTCCCCGAGCTTTGTTAAGTCGCAGCTCCCCCTTACATGACCCCTTAGGTCGTGGACGGCCTATAGCCCTTTTCTTAAGTCGTGTGCGACTTATGTCTTCCTTAAGTCGTGTGCGACTTATCCCTTGGAGAATTATGGGTTGCGTATTTTCATCTCTGGCCTGAGCTGCATCATCCTCCCCAGGTTGAGAAAAATTCGTCCTCGAATTTGTAAATTCTTCCACATCGGATTGTTCATTCCCATAATATGGCACGAGATGTTTAACATTGAACACGTCAGAAGTGTACACATCTTCCGGTAGCTTCAACTTATAAGCTTTTTCATTAATCCGTTTCATGACTTCTACAGGACCAATTTTTCTGGCTTTCAACTTGTTATAAGCACCCACTGGAAAACGATCATTCGTTAACACAGCGTACACTAAGTCTCCTTTATTGAACTCAACATTTCTTCGTTTCAAGTCTGCGGATCTTTTATACTTCTCATTCGCCTTCTCCAATCGTTCCTGAACGATTTTATGACATTCCGTCAAACTATCAACAAAATCAGTAGCTCGTTTAACTATCCCCTTTGGCTGTGGTATTGTCGTGAAATCCAACGGCCCCTTTGGCAAGTTTGAATAAACAATCTGAAATGGACTGAATCCTGTACTATGATTCACCGCATGATTATGAGCAAACTCTGCTTGACATAACTTCATATCCCAACTTTTCAGATTATCTTTCACAAGACACCGTAGTAAATTTCCCAATGATCTGTTCACAACCTCCGTCTGTCCATCAGTTTGTGGATGGTAAGCTCTACTAAAATTCAGCTTCGTTCCAACCATCTTCCACAAACTTAACCAAAAGTGACTCAGAAAACGAGTATCCCTATCCGACACAATAGATTCTGGCAATCCATGAAGTCGATAGATCTCCTTGAAAAATAACTGAGCAACATGAACAGCATCCGGCGTCTTCTTACAAGCAATAAAATGTGCCATTTTCGAAAATCGGTCAACCACTACATAAATGGAATCGTTTCTCCTTTGAGTTCGAGGTAAACCCAAAACAAAATCCATACTCACATCAACCCAAGGTTTTGTCGGTACAGGTAACGACATATATAATCCCGCATTTGTCGCTGTTCCCTTCGAAACTTGACAGATATGACATCTCTCCATAAACCTTTCAACCTCTTTCCTCATTGACGGCCAAAAGTAAGATTGAGAAATCAACTGTAATGTGCGATGCCTTCCTACATGTCCTTCCTCATGCAACTCCTTGATAATCTTCATTCTCAAGCTGCTATCTGGTATACATAATCGATTTCCTTTAAACAGGAAACCATCCACCAACAAAAATTCATTAGCATTTCCCTCCTTGACTTTCTCAACAAATTTCTTAAAGTAAGGATCTTCTTCGACCAGCTCTGGCAATAATTCAAAACCCGTCACTTTAACTTTCATTGTCGTTAATAAATGACTCCTTCTACTCAAAGCATCAGCTACACGATTCGTCACCCCCGATTTGTGTCTAACAACAAAAGTAAACTGCTGCAAATACGCGACCCCTGAAGCGTGCCTAGCTGAAATTTTATCCTGCCCTTGCAAATGCTTCAAAGCTTCATGATCCGTATAGAGAACAAACTCCTTCTGAAACATGTAATGTCTCCAGTGCTTCACAGCTTGAACAATTGCGTAAAACTCAACATCATAAGTGCTATATCTCAATTTAGCTCCAGACAATTTCTCACTGAAATAAGCAACTGGTCTTCCACTCTGACTCAATACTCCACCAATCCCAACTTTAGATGCATCAGTATGTAATTCAAACAACAACTGAAAATCCGGTAAAACTAGAATTGGTGATGTCGTCAATGGTGTCTTGATCTTCTCAAAAGTAACCCTTGCTTCCTATGACCACTCAAACTTCTTTCCCTTCATGCAATCGGTTACAGGTGCCATTACACTACTAAAATGTGGAATGAATCTTCGGTAGAAAGATACAAATCCATGAAAACTTCTCACTTCAGTAATTGTCTTGGGTTGTGGCCAACTCCTGACAGCTTCCACTTTATTTTCATCCACTTGAATACCTTCCTTTGACAAAACATACCCCAGAAATAAAACATTGTCCATCTTGAACACACACTTCTTTGTTGCAGCATAAAATTTCTCCTGTCGTAGAATCAGCAGTACTTCACGCAAATGCTGGACATGCTTTTCCATACTTCCACTGTAGATCAAAATATCATCAAAGTAAACTACCACAAACTTCCCAATGTATGGTCTGAAAATCTGGTTCATCACTCTCATAAAAGTACTCGGTGCATTCGATAAACCAAACGGCATAACCAACCATTCGTATAAACCTTCCCTGGTTTTGAAAGCAGTCTTCCATTCGTCACCCGGTTTAATACGAATCTGATGGTATCCGCTTTTCAAGTCAGTCTTTGAAAACACAACAGCCCCACTCAACTGATCAATCAAATCATCGAATCTCGGCATAGGAAATCTGTATCTCACAGTGATCTTGTTTAAAGCCCGACTGTCCGTACACATTCTCCACGAACCATCCTTCTTTGGCACCAATAAGGCTGGCACTGCACAAGGACACAAGCTCTCCTGAACACGCCCCTGTTCTAACAACTCCTCCACCTACCTTCTCAGTTCTTCATGCTCCTTAGGACTCATCCTGTAATGTGGTCTGTGTGGTAATACTGCCCCTGGCACAAGATCAATATGATGTTGAATATCCCGCAACGGTGGTAACTCCGTTGGCAACTCTTCAGGAAACACATCTTTGAATTCTTCCAATACCGGTTTTATTTCCTCTGGGATTTCAACAGATTCAGTCGTTTCACGTCCAATCAACAAAAATACCTCTGGACTCTCCTCTACTTCTTCGATGAATTCTTTCAAAGTCAACAGAGTCTTCAGCTCCTCAATCTCTTCTGACTTGCTTTCTTCTTGTTGTCTCTTCTTTGGAACCAAAATGATCTTAACACCTTCAAACATAAAGCTGTAACTATTGGTCCGACCGTCATGTTGCACTGCTCGATCATACTGCCATGGTCTTCCCAAAAGTAAGTGACAAACATCCATCTCCACAACATCACACCAAATCTCGTCTTTATATTTCTTCCCAATAGAAAATGGAACTCGAACTCGCCTGTCCACCTTCACCTCTCCTCCTTTTCTCAACCACGCTAACTTCTAAGGATTCGGATGCTTCTCCGTTTTCAGCTTCAACTTTCTCACGGCTTCGGTAGAAATAATATTGTCACAGCTTCCAACGTCAATCACAAATTTACAAACCTTTCCCAGAATAGTGCACGTTGATTGAAAGATGTTACTCCTCAACCAACTAGCCTCTTCTTCATGCTTCGGTATTAAACAAGACCTCCTCATCATTAGATTACATCATTCATCTCTTGACGCAACATCCTGTTCATCCTCTTCAATTGGACTGGAATAACTTTCCCCAACACCCTCACCTTCAATTTCAGCAATCATAATTCGTTTATTCGGCTTCGGACATTCATTACTCTTGTGACCCACTTCCTGGCAATTGTAACATTTGAAACTGTTGTTGACCTTTGCCTTTGCAACTTCATTCACAACTGGTTTACTGACAGCTTTCGAAACATTGGAACTCCCACTAGCACCCTTGTTCTGAATATTGGAACTTGTAAACACACCACCTCCTTGTCTTCCCTGCTTCTCCCAAGCCAACGCTTTCTGATGTGCTTCTGCTACAGATCTAGGATCAAACATATTTACCATATCCTGGATCTGCATTCTCAATCCCCCAATGAATCTAGCAGTCAGCTGTTCTTCCGTCTCCATAATATCATTTCGAGCAATCAGTTGATAAAATTCATCAGCATAATCATTAACAATCTTCATCCCCTGCCTTAGATTCTGCAACCTCTGGTACATGAGTGATTGATAGTTATAAGGTAAAAATGTAGCTTTCATCATCTTCTTCATCTTCTCCCATGATTCAATCTTCGACTTCCCCATCCGTTCTCGTGTAATTTTGGTTTGCTGCCACCATGCCATAGCTCTACCCCTCAACCTAGTAGCAACCAACTTCACTCTTCTATGCTCAGGAACCTCCTTGAAATCAAAGATCTCTTCAACATTAGACAGCCAATCAAGAAATTCTTCAGCTACCATTCCACCCTTGAACTCTGGAATTTCCATCTTCATACCCGATTCCCATCGACGATCATCATCTACATCCCGATATGAATTTCGAACTTGGTCTCGATCTCGATAATGAATGCTAACTCTATCACTCTCTTCATCAAAATCAAATGTATGTCGATATCGATCTCGACCATCAACATCCCTTCGATCACGCATGTCTCTTCTACTATGTCTCTCTTCATCTCGATATGGCTCATCTTCAAACTCATGTGGAGTTCTTCTCTCTTCATGTCCATAGTCATGGTGATCTCTCCATGATGAAATTGATGTTTCTCTTCTTTCTCTAAAAGTTTGCGGTGATACCCTCCTCCTTTGATTTTGATTCAAATCATTCATCAACTTCTCTAACTTTCCAATGCCTTCATCAAACTTCTCATTAATGCGTTGTTCCATTTGCTCGGCTTCTTCTCTTCTATACAATGCTTCAACATTTTGATGACGATTAGCTCTCCTCGGCGGCATGATTAAATCTACACAAACACTTCAAAACTTCACAAATCTTCAACCCAAACTTGAACAACAAGTCACAGCCTCCCACTAACTCGAACAATATGCAACGACCTAAGGCTTAGGTCGGCTCAACTCAAAAAAAGCACGGCTCAAACCCTCTTCACCTTGGCTCCAAGACTCGGCTTAGCTATGATTGGCTAAGTCTAGCTCCGATACCAAAAACTGACGCAGCGGATAATAACAAAACGATATAGATCGATGAAAGTAGCAAACGGTGGATTGAAGATACTGAAATGCCCAAATTCGTTGATCACAAAAATACCGAATTCTAGCTATCTTCGACACGTTGATCGCGCACGATACCGTGAAAGAAGATCTACAATTCTTCAAACGTTGATCAAGCGCACTTGATACCGTGAATTGGCTTCAACGATCGTTGATTCGAGCGCACTCGAATAACCGAAAGTGGAGATAGGAGATCACACTCAACTACCAATTTAGATGAAATCACACAGCAATCAAACAAAGTTTTTATTCAACAATCAACCAAGTTACAAATGACCAACACAATGCCTATTTATAGGCTACAACATCCCACGGTTCCACTAAAAAAAATATCACCGACCTATCATAAGTCGTCCGCGACTCATCACATAAAACCACACGACTCACGACTCAACTTATTACACGACTTAACAAACACACAGCGACTCAATACAAGACGACCTACGAGTTACGACTTAAGAAAATACATCACAACAACGACTTAACTGTTACAAACGACTCAACATTCGACGACTTAAAATGATACGACTTAACCAAGCCACGACCTAAAACAGCAACGACTTAAGAAACAGCTTCAGGACATATTCACACGACTTAACATTGACGACTTAAAATTTCAACGACTTAACATGAGTCGTAACTCGTCGGCAGCTTGAAGGAACGGTAACTTCCCACGACTCAGCTAAGTCGTAACCCGCTTCCGACTTAAGGCCTTCAACCATTGGAACTTCTTCCTGCTTTTTGTTAAGTCGTGGACGACTTATAGCCTTGCCGCTAGATCGTGTGCGACTCATCAAACCCGAAAGACTTAAGATTTCATTAAGTCGTAACTCTTTTCCATCTGCTCTGTTAGGTCGTAGCTCTTTTCCCCGAGCTTTGTTAAGTCGCAGCTCCCCCTTACGTGACCCCTTAGGTCGTGGACGGCCTATAGCCCTTTTCTTAAGTCGTGTGCGACTTATGTCTTCCTTAAGTCGTGTGCAACTTATCCCTTGGAGAATTATGGGTTGCGTATTTTCATCTCTGGCCTGAGCTGCATCAGTAAGTGATTTAGTTATTTGCCTGAAGTTTGTTACTTATTCCAAACCATCACGATTAGTTGATGACCAACCGGCCACCATTCCTGGGTCTCGTGCCATCGTCGTTCAAGGTAGGCGGTGGCTGCTTCTGTTCCATCACCGCATTTCGAGTTCCAACATATTGCCGCAACTGGTCATTCCTTACATGCTCCTTGGTTATATCCTTTAGATGTCTGTAGCTGTTAGTATAATGCCTGTCCAGGTCATGAAAGAGATAGTGCCTTCCCGATGCCCTTTCGCGTACTGAGGGTTCCCTCCTTGCCGACCTTAGATAAGGAAGGCAATCTCGAGTATCCAAGTATATCCGTTCCAATGTCTCATTCGGTCCTATGTAAGTGGAGAATTTCGATTCCCCCCAGCGCTTCCTTTTCCCTTTATCCTTGTCTTTACCCGAGCTTTCACTGGGCGGTCCTCCATCCTTAACCATGTTTACTTCCTTTGACTTCATATCTAAACATGCATCCTCTTATCGGAGAAATCTCTCGGCTTCATGAAAGAATTCCTCGAGATCCATTGGTGGGTCTCGTATCAACGATACTTTGAAATCTAAATTATCCCTGACTCCTGATACCACCGCCATCAGAGCCATTGGTGGATCCGGACGATCCATCGAAGCAACTGCTGCATTAAACCGAGTTAAGAAAGTCTTGAGAAATTCATCTGCCCTCTATTTAACTGACGTTAGTGTCATCACATTCTTTGGCCTTTTTATGTGAACTCGAAACTGTCTCAAGAACTCATCCACCAGTTCTATCCATGTTCCAATAGATCCATCCTCTAGCTGTCTAAACCACATAGTAGCTACATCGGTCAAGTATAGGGGAAAATACCGAGACATAGCCTCCTCCGATTCCCCCAGCACTTCTATATGCCTTATGTATCTCATCAAGTGGTCGATGGGATCCGTCTTTCCGTTGTACACTTCCAGAGTGGGTAGCTTGAAATAGGGTGGATTCCTAACTATCCTGATGTTACGGGTATACGGATTTTTGTTTTCTCCCTCCAAATCCCTGTTTGTTAGACCTCCGTGAATAGTTCACCTGATGATGTCAGCCAATCCATTGTTACTTGCCAAGGGTTGCCTCCCATCTACATTTCCTAACTGCCCTCCAAGTCCTCGAGTGAATTCCAATACATACTCCTTATCACGCACTATTGTATCCTTGTTGGCATCGGGCTACGCAGCATCATCTGGTATCCCTTCATGGGTTGGTCCAGCATTACCTGATGGCATGCCCAGAGTCTAGGACCATCCAGATTGATAGTTGTTTGCTGGTTAGGGGATGCCTCCTACTGAACCACTCCATCTACCTACCGGTTGAGTCCTTCTGATCCAGCTCCATGGATTTGAGCTCCTGCAGTTCTTGCTTGTCCAAATTGTCTAAAAAGTGTCTGCATCATTTCCTCTTGCCTTTTCATCAACTACTCCTACATAGAATCCATCGTAAGACGCATCTCGTCCCCAGTGATGTAGATTGAGGCTTGATTAGCTTCGAAGGAAGCCTTCCGACTTCCCTCTTGCTGACTGTTCTCTATCCTTTGCCTCTTAGTTGATTGCTTTGCAATAGTTTCCAAAATCCAAGTTCCTAGACCTTGAAATCCAAATCCAAACTTCTGAACCCCTGAGTTCAATTCTCAGTGAAAGCACCAAAATGTTAGGGCCAAAATTGGTCATTAACTCCTAAACTATGTTGAAAGCACCAAATCACAGTCGCAGATCGTAGATCGAGTGTATGTAGAGAGTATAAATATGAAGAACGATAAAAATTAAAAAGAAAGAAGCAATAACACATGATTTATAGTGGTTCGCCTAACTCCAACCTACGTCCACTCCAAAAAATTTCTTTTTATTGATATGAGGATCAATTACAGTTACAATCCAGAGTTTTTATAGCAATAATTGTAGAGTAGCCTTAATAGGAAAGAAAGAGGAAGACAGAATGTAGATCTCCTCTTTGAAGCCCCGCCTACTGTATGTATAGGCAAAACCCGAATTATTAGACTTCCTGAGTAGTCTGGGCTTATCAAGGCCATAGCCGAACCCAACTCCATCATTATGACCGACCTTAAAATCAGAAAACACCGATCCAATATTGCCTCTGGAATGACTCAAAGATGATCCGGAGAAAATCCGCTTGGGACTCGAAGTAAACGACACTGGAACTCGGAGCAAGATGAAGCCGATCCCATCCTATAACATGCCAACCCATAATGTTTTTGCCGACCTATGCCCCTATGCCGACCCTGGTAAAAGTAAATACCGATTCGAAGCAAATAACCCCCACTCCATCATACTGACCGGCCCTGAAACGAAGTTGGCGACCCGAGCTTATTCGAGTACTGTCCTGAAGCCTACTACCTACCGACCCATCCAATTGCCAAGCCATACAAATGCCGATCGACTTCAGTATGACTGAACCAGAACATGACGAACCAACAAGGTCGATCCCATCGAGGCCGAACCCTGGTACCGAACCATATTTGACCGATCCACCTCAACTTTCACACCGTGACCGAACGACATGACCTTCCTTTCTTTGCCCGACCAATCCTCCTCAGCCGACCCACTTCCATCACCGAACCATGCCACCAAGACCGAACCATGCATGATCTCCACTCCTCGACCGAGACATGTATGAACGAGCCACCTTGACCGAATGGCTGACCCACACGGCCGACCTCTAATGACGAACCATGTTATACCGAACTCTGTATCTGTAATCATATATATATATATATATATATATATATAAAATCCGTGATTGGTCGTCTATCCATCCAGTTGACTCAAACCCATTGTATTCGAAGCTCAACAAACGATCAGTCGATTTAGTTAAATCTGCCTATCCACGGCCTTGCCAAAAGGCGGGTTAATAGATGTGAAGTTTGTTTGGAATGATAAGTGTGAGGAAGCATTCCAAAAGCTGAAACACCTATTGATAAATGCACCTGTGTCAGTTGTTCCAAAAGGGAATCAAGATTTAATGGTATATACGGATGCTTGAGGAACATGATTAGGAGCTGCGTTAATGTAAAGAGGTAAAGTGATTGCCTATGCTTCTCAATAGCTCAGACCGCATGAGGTTAAATTTCCGACACATGATTTAGAATTAGCTGTAATTATTTTTGCATTAAAGATGTGGAGACATTACCTATTGGGATAAAGATTCGAGTTGCGTACGAATCATAAGTCTCTGAGATATTTATTCTTATAGAAGGAATTAAATATGAGGCAGAAGAGGTGGTTAGAGTTTTTAGCCGCTTATGACTTCGGTATTTAATACATACCAGGAAAAGGCAACAATATTGTAGATGCACTTAGCTAAAAACATCAGAATGCAGTGTTGGCAATGATAGCTGAGTGGAAAGATTTAAAAGCATTAACTACATGTAGAATATAGTGGAGATTTGAAGCTAGATCTAATAAGGAAACTGCAATGTTGTCATGTTTAGAAGTTCGACCGGTGATGATCGAAAAGATTGCTTCTAAGCAGAAGGAGGATCCATTATTAGTTGAACGGATCAAAAAGTAAAGGGATGGAACAGAGTGCGATGAGTTGAAAGATTTCAGTCTTGACCAAAATGGGTGGTTACAAAAGAAAGGGATACTGTGTGTTCCGAATGTGGGAAACATTAGGAAGAAAGTTTTGGAAGAACGCCATCATTTGAAGTTCATTATTCATCTGGGAGGAAGTAAGATGTATCAGGATATGAAAAGAAGTCTTTTTGGACAGGTATGAAGAGAAATGTAGCCTTATGGGCAAAACAATGTTTGAATTGTCAACAGGTAAAAGATGAACATCAAAAACCAAGTGGGTTACTTTAGCTTTTAGATGTCCCAGTATGGAAATGGGATTCTATCTCAATGAATTTATAGACGGGTTGCTAAGGTCAAATAGAGGAAATGAAAGTATATGGGTATTGGTGGATAGGTTGATCAAGCATGCCCATTTAATTCCAGTTAAGTCAACCAGGATGGCACTTTTTTTAGCTAAATTATTTATGAAGAATGTAGTTAGATTGCATGGAATTCCTAGTAGTATAGTGTAGAGATTCCTTATTCACTAGCGATTTCTAGAAGAGTTTACAGGAAAATTTGGGTACCAAGCTCAAGATGAGTACCGTTTACTATCCGTAGCCAGATGGGCTAACAAAAAGAGTAAACAAAGTCTTAGAAGATTTGTTACGAGCTTATGTATTATTGGAGGATCATAGGAAGACTATATATACTTAGCCGGTTATCAGGCTGGTATATGGATGACACTGCTTGAGGCTTTGTATGGAAGGCCATAAAAATCTCCCATTTATTGGTTAGAGACCGGGGATAGGTTAGTACTTGGTCCAGATTTGGTTAGAGAAGCTGTAGAAAAGATTGATTTCATTTGAGCTAGAATGAAGGCAGCTCAGTCTAGGCGGAAGAGTTATGCTGATAAAAAGATGGAAAGACTTCGAGTTCTTAGTTGGAGATCATGTTTTTATCAAGATATAACCGACGAAAGGTGTAATTCGATTTGGAAAATCAAGAAACTTGGCGCCATGATTTGTAGGACCATTTACTATTATAGAAAGGATTGGGAAACTTGCCTATGGAGTGGAGTTACCAAGTAGTTTGGCAGGAGTCCATAATGTTTTTCATGTTTCTCATCTAAAGAAGTGCATTCGAGATCCCGAGACTACTATAGCACCAACTATGTTAGAAGACTTAGTAGTATAGCCGAATATGACTATAGTTAGAAAACCAGTTCATATGGTCGTTAGAGATGAGAAGAGGCTAAGGAACAAGACGGTCAGATTAGCCAAGGTTAAGTGGGATGACGACGAGAGAAATTGTACTTGGGAAACTGAAAGCAGGATTAGGGACACTGTCCTGACTTATTTCATATTATGTTTTACCCTTATGATTGATTTTGATGAGTACCTTATCGTAATTTCGAGGACGAAATTCTTTAAGGAGGTGAGTCTGTAATGACTCAAATTTTGATTAACATCATCTAGAATATTTAATTAGTTAAATCAAATGAAATAGTGTAAGTGGTTAATGGATTGAGATTTGTATAATTATAGGGTAGTCGTGCCTAATGAACTAATGAATAAAATGGGAATTAAAATGATATACATAAGGGTAATAGATAAGGGTAAAATAGCAAAAAGTTATATTCTTCTACCTTAAACCCTCATGCACTCTGATTTTACACGTTCACAAACACAAAATAAATCAAGTAAGGCCGACCGCCGTTAGGAGAAAGCAAAGAGGAAGGTAAGCTAAAATTAAGAGAAAGAAGCTTAATCAATCTAATTCAAGAGAAAATCTCAAACTCCTTAATAACAACTAAGGTGAATAATAGGTTACATCTCATATTTTCTTATTTTCGATTCTTGATCCGATCCGAATATGTTTTGTAAAGTATTATGCCATGTTTTGAATGGTAATATATATATATATATATATATATATATATATGCATGTTTGTAGATGAATTTTGTTTGTTCATATAGATTTTTATGACAAGTTATGATTGAAAACCTATCAAATGATATCCAAATGCCTTGTGATTCTGGTATAAGGTCAGAAATACTATTTTAGGGATGGGTTTCAAGTTTTATGATTTTCTGAATTAATGTGGATTTATTATGAATTTTCTAGTGAAGAAAATGGTTAAATTAGGTTTAAAATTAATTACCGCTATTAAATGTAAGCTTTGGGTCAGAAATTTAAGTATGTTAAGAAACATATTAAAAGTGATTTATGGGAATTTTTGGAGAATTTTCCTAATTATTTTAATAAGTGTATAAAATTATTAAGGTATGAAACCAAAATGTTTTATATGTTTATAAAAGAAGAAGGGGCAATTTTTTAAATGTTTTAAATTATCAAAAAATGAATTCGGCAGCACTTTTAGAAAAGATTTTGGAAAGAAATTGGCAACCAAATATATGATGACAAATAAGCAAGTTAGCTAGAAAAATATTACTTTATAAAGAAAGAAAACAGTTTTTGTAAAGGTTTGCTATTTCGCCACTCTCTGCAGCTACCTTTCGACTATATACTACCGCCTCCATCATAGTCAAAACCAATACACATGGTATCAACACCTTGGTATGTAGTGGATTGGAGTTAGGCGAAAGGTATATGGTCGAAATGTGCTTTTGAAGGGGTCGAGGCCTTATTTTGCTTCCAAAAGAGATGTCGCTTGCTTTGCTTTCAAAAGAATGGTTTCGAAAGGGTTTAAATATAGCTTTCGATAGAAGTTGCCACCTTTTATTTTAAATACGCTTTTGATAAGGTTGAAACACCCGCTGCTGCATTCTACCTTTCGACCCAATTGAGGCCGCTTTGCTTTTAAATATTGGTTTCGAAAGGGTGCTTTTGCTTTTAAATATGAAGCCGCTTATCCATGCTTTCAAAAGGGTTAGTGTAGAAACCATCCATTTCTTTTACTTAGGAAACTGCTTTCGAAAGAGTGCTTTCAGCTTAGTTCTTTTAAGTCCCCTTTTATATTTTGAAAGCTAAACCCAAAGGTTTCGAAGCTAAGTTCCACACGTTTTTACTTGAACCCAATACTTTCGAAAGGTTATTTTATGTAAAGGACTTTAATGCTTTCGAAAGCTATATGGTAAAGGTTATGAAGAAGTTGTTCCTTAATGTTTTCAAAAGGTTACCTTTAGTATTTGAATGGAAGGTTTCTCATGTTTTCGAAAGGCAAGTCTGAAGTGTTTTAAAAGCGGATTTTAAGGTTTTATAAAGCTTTTGAAAGGGAGTCTTTCAATGTTTTCAAAATTCTTTTGTAAATGGTTTTGAAAGTATGTTTTGGCCTATCGACCTAATGTTACAAAGTAAAGTAGTTAATTTGTTTTGAAAGGGGTACTTTCAATAGTTTCGAAAGAGGTACTTTCAAAGGTTTTGAAAGAGATTGTTTAAAGCTTTTAAACAAAGGTTTCGAAGGTTTTCATCAACAATGTTTTAGGTAAAGTATATATCTTGGCAAAGATATTCGAGTAAAGAAAATAGTATGTTTTTCATGTTTAAGTATGATTTAAAGGGTTAAACCAATTTGAAAGATTTTTTCAAGGAAATTTGATGGGTAGTTTACCCTAAGTAAATGACTCAGATATTTGATTACCGGATGGGACTAGTATAGGGTTGCGCCTTATACATTAGCTATAGCTACTAGCTAATTTAGTCTAAATTTCTAGTGTATAGGGCTTAGTCACAAGTAAGACTTAAATGATGTTACACTCAAAAGGAATATACAGAGAATGTGGATAGGTTATTGGTGAGACTGCAAAACCATTAGGATTGGTTGGCCTTGGGAGAAGTAAGTTAAGGACAGACCATCCAGAAATGTGTCTAACAGATGTTAGAATATTTATTTTGTCCGATAGACCCGAGTCAACCAATGGTTAATAGTTAGCCAAACAAAACTATATTGTTCGGACAGATAATCCATTTATTACCCGATTTATGAGCATATATGATATTGCTATTATTATTTTAATCAGTTTGATTGCAAGATTCTAATTTGCAAAATAATATGTTTTAAAGGGAATTTAGTGAGGGAAACTTGTTCCACTAAGTGCCATGGTCTCAATTAATATCACTAAACCGGGATTTAATAGCATTATTCACATCAGGCTTTATTTCTGACTCGAAGTTTATGTTTTCCCCCTTAAACTCTCGGATGCTCAAAATTCAATTTGAGTAGATGGAGAGTTAAGGTTTTTCAGGTTGGATAAATAAAGCTTCGAAAGACGTGCAGGAGGCAACGATAGCTATATAGGAGCTATTTAGTTTTATTTCCACTGTAAGGTACTAAGACTGAGATGTCTATTTACTACTCTGATCATCCAAGAGGGTATCTTCATATGTCGCTCTTGCGTATTTTATGATGATTATATTTGATCAAAACCTTGGAATCATTTTGGGATTATTTATTTGAATATGAAATACTGATTTGAAATGTAATCAGAAAACTTGTTTTAATCTGTGTTGATTTTGTTTCATATTCATGTGCTTCTGATATTATGGATACCATTAATATTACCGTATTTTGTCATCGAAAATTAATGTTATGGATGACTGCAGCATCTGTAGCACTTAGCTTCGGGCCCCCAGATAGGTGATGTTATAATGGTTTTCGATATATGTGTTCGCGTGGATGCACTCAGACATGATAAGGATATATCCATCAGTAATCTACCAAGCACTCAACATTAACTGAGACACACACCAGGTACGTTAGAAAAGACAAATACTAAATCAACTAAGCTGCAATGCATTACACGAAGGAATAATAAAGGCTAAAGAATAATAAGTCCATTAGAGAAGTATAACCTAAATGGACAACAAACCCTTTTTAACAACAAAGCCAAAATGGAAAATGTAGAACTTGAATAGAATTCATAAACTGGAACAAAGTCTACTCATGGGTCATAAGTTTGTGCATCTCGATGGAAAAACACTGAATTCAATGACCGAAGTCCAAACTTTGAACCTCAAAAGGGGCCTAGATTGTAACATTTTAAAATCTCAATCATCCAATAAACTGCTCTATAATATACTAGGTCAATAGATTAATTCAATGGCATCAAATGCTTACTACTAAAAAAACTTGCACTTTCGAAATTTGTTTGTCTCCAAAAACTTGTAGCTAATAATATAAGTGGATATGAATAAGAACTAAGTCAAAATCGGTTAGTTTAAAGGAAATTATGCCGACACACAATGAGCGAGCGGGCTTTGGACGACTGAAAATGTTAAGAGATAATCCATAGCATAACTGCATAAGCTTATGAATAATGAAAAAAGATTATACATACACACATACGCACACACACGCTCTCACTCACACACACACACACACACACATATGGATTAGCCCATTAATTAATTTGGCAGAATATAATAAATTAATTTTAAAAGGAACTACAATTGAAATGATTTTTATATAAATACATTTAATTTGATACATAAATATAAATGTATGGGTGTGTATATATACATAAATCTATATAAATAAGTGAGGATGGTTGTAAATAACTCATTTAAATTTCAAATGTATAGTCTCCTCTTCCCAAAAACAGGTTTGCGAAAACACTCATACTTTTAATTTTGCCAAACTACGAATATTTGTATTTCTTACATGTATGCACTGTATAGAGAAAATATTTGCACATTAACCAAAATACACTAATTTTGGTCATGTTAACATTCAATTAAGTGTAGATTTAATTTTTAAAAAATTGTCGAAAACAATTTTAGGGGGTAATTTTTAACCTGCTTTTGAGAAGGGTTTTCATGTATTATATATAGAGCATATCCTAATTTCTAGCAAAAATAACTAGAATTTAAATAGTTGTAATTGGATAAAATATATATGTATATGTGAGTTCGACCAAGAAAATATGTTTTTTTCTTTAGATTTTTGAATATATAAACATACATAAACATGTGCAATATATATCTACATGTGTGTAAGTTTAAAATATAAATTAAACTCAAATATTACTTGGTCAATATTATATCTACTCTATGTATGTATAAGTTACGGGTGAAAATAAAAAATTAATTTATTTTGGAATATATCAAGATAGATATGTATATAATTAACTATACTATATTTTAAAATATCTCAAGTGTTATGTACATTAATAATAATGCTAATATAATATCTTGTATAGTTTCATATATATAGGCCAAACAAAAATACTTTTCAAATATGTTTATATATGTATGTGTTTATATATATATAAACTTAATATTTATAGAAATATGTATGCCATACTTAAGTGCGTGCGCGTATGTTAATGCCAAAAGCTATAAGTATGAAAAAAGGAATTATTTGCCTCTTTAATTTAGCCGGTTGTTAGCAGTTTTCTACTTTAGAATATTCCTCCTCCTCCTCTAAGCTTGGTTTTCAAAGCTAAGCTATAGGCTCCAACTTCTCTCTAATGGTAGCTAGAGTTTCTATTGCTATAAAAGTATAAAATAATGAAAGAAATATTGAAACTAAGCCAGTATGCAACGGGATAAATAGGCATATTTAAAATAACTTCTTTCATTTTAGATCTTATTGGGCATATGAAGTCTACATTTACTTAGATCTAGGCTATGCTAATTTTGAATCAAATCAATATTTTACTTGATTTGTAAATAATGTTTTATTTTAATGTTATATTTACATAATATAAAATGTTATCATATGTATACATATAAGTGTGTATGTGAATGCACAACATATATAGTATACATGGTTTAACATGTCTATGTATAAATGCTCAGATTTCGACCACAATATACACATTAGTCCCTTTGTAGATGTCTAATATATATGCATATAAGAGAGAGAGTGTGTGTGTAGTTTTAGGCAATATAAAATAATACTTGTAAATGTAAACATTTATATAAACACACACACATATATAATATGACATTGTAATATAAAGTAGTTATAAATATTAATACAAATAATTTGAAATTAAATTCAAATTTTAAATATAAGGATGCATAATATATCTATTAATTTCAAATTTAAATCAGTATGTTTATTTTCTCAGTAAATACGCAAATATATTATATGATTTGAAAATAATTTTTTTATTAATTATATATATATATAATTTTATATATACTAAACTAATATTTGAATTCTACTGAATATATACTTATAATTAGTGAAAGTAAACGTTTGATACATATAAACATATAAACATATTTGTATTTGGTTAGAAATATATTTAACAAATTCTTTTATTATTAGGTTTAAAAAAATATTTTTTATTTAAATAAGATTTCTGCACGAAAGTCATATAGATATACATATACACACAAATATATTAGATTTTTTTTAAAAACAATCTAAAAACAAATAATTTTTGTTAAATCAATATATTTATTTATTGTATAGTTTATTTATGTGCGTATATATATGTATTATTTCAAAAAAATATTATGTAAAGTTAGATTTATATTTGAATTAAATTATATAAAAGTGTACGGTTTTAATATGTATATAAAATCTTTTTTTAAATTTTTGAAAGATATTATGTATATATATTGAGAAAAATATGAATATGCTTTTTATATTTTATATATATATGTATGTATGTATGTATGTATATTAATTAAACTAGTTTAAAATACATTTAAATTATTAATTATTTTTGAAAATTAAATAACTTTTTTAAGTCGAATAATATATGTGAGCATATATAACTTAAAAATTATTTTTTTATTTATGCATTTATATATTCATCCAATGTTGATTGCATAGATATACGTGGATTCGTGGTAGTATGAAAATAAATAAAAGCAGTAGAATAACGTGACAAATAAATGTAAATATACATACGTTTTTTGAAAGGAATAAATATACATACATACATACATATATAAATGCAAATCTAAATTATTACCTTTCTATGGCCCGAAAAAACACTTTAAAATGTTGAATCCTGTCACTCCTTGAATCTTTATTCAAACCTTCAAAATGAGCCATCAAACTAAAAGTAGCAACCACTTATGCACTGATTTACTTTAATTTGTTTTTGTAACAGCTTGAAAAATTGAGGAGGAAGAAATAAATAGGGCTGACCTGGTGTGAGCTAGGAGGAGGCAAAAAATCAAGATAAGAAAAGATGGAGTTTGAGATGTAAAAATAGTGTTGATCCTAAGGAACAAAACAGGATCCTCCTTTTTCTCTTAATATTTATTCTCATTTTGAATCAATATCCGGCCCTCTAACATCCCTATAGTGGCCAGAATAGATGCCTTTATCTGCCCTCCTAATTGCTTTAAGCCTAACCAAATAATATGCATTTAAATCTAATTCAAATACATATCTATATCGCATATCGATACATGCAAATATAACTTTTATGCATGCACTATTTTAA
The DNA here is from genome assembly GCA_030765085.1 of Allium cepa. Lineage (NCBI taxonomy): Eukaryota > Viridiplantae > Streptophyta > Magnoliopsida > Asparagales > Amaryllidaceae > Allium > Allium cepa. Next base: position 782,980,680 of record CM060940.1, on the reverse strand, counting down.
TATTGATCAAGATAAATAAAATTATATAATTAATATTTCGTAAATATTAATCAATTTATAAAAAATATAATTAATTAGGGCATAGGATAAGGTAGAAGAAGATGTGGTTGAGGCCGAAACTAAAAGTACACTGAATAATGAGCTCCAAATTTCACCACCACCTCATAACAAAATTCTTGCAAAAAAGAATGTGGAATAGGATGTTATTTCTGAGAAAAAGGCTAAGAAAGCCATGGCAAAAATAGGGGATAAAGAACTAGTAGTGAATCCAAAAATATTAAAGAGGCTACTGCTTCAACTGTGTGCACTAAAAGTAGATTTCTCGACAAAAAATGATTGTAAGTTGGAATATAAGGGTTTTAAGTAACCTCGAAAGACAATTAGATGTTAGTAACTTACTTTGTAAATACAATCCATTTGTTTTAGCTCTACTAGAAATTAAAATTAAAGAAAGAAATATGCAAAAATTCGCTATGAGATTTTGTCATCCATGGAAATGGTATAACAACTTTACATCACGTGATAAATGCAGAATTGCAATTATGATTAATTCTGTCTTTTGGCATAGTCATGAAGTCTTCCAAAATGCACAACATATGTCACTTATTTTAAGCAATAAATGGTAGAGTTAGGGGTATGCCCTAGAAGCATTATGTAATTTATTACGTATATTTAATTCGATAACCAATCTTGTTTGTAACAAAAGGCGTTTTGTTTCTATTATATACTTTATGTAATATGTTATATTACTTATTTAATTAAAACTATATTTGTTATGGAAAATTCATAAATGTTATGATTTGTGATAGCAGTTACAATGTTTAATGTAACGACCCAGAATTTCAGTCATTTGATTTTGATATATTTAATTTATTTTAAATATTGATATATATAAATTTCTTAGTCAAGTAGCTTAAATTTTAAATAATTAGAGTATTTAAATAACCGAATCTCAAATTCAATGTAAATAAAAATTAATGGAAATTTATTTAAATTTATTTTAAGTAAGAATGATAATAATAAATTTTTAATTAAAAGTGATTTAAAAAATGTTATAATAATAAATTGTTTTAATTAGCGTGTTAAAATATCGTTCCGGGGCCCTTGGATTTTGACGAAACTAGTACTATTACATTCGTAATAGTGAATTATTGTATGTTAACAAATTTCAGGGTAATCAGACGTATCGTTTGATCATACGAGCTCGAAATGCGTAGAAATTTATTAAAGGAATCCACTTTAATATAATTGGATTTGAAAAGTTAACCTTTGTATATGATTTAATCAAGTCTTGATGATAGTTCAATTGAGTTTGGAGTAGGGGTATTTAGTACAAAAGACTAGTGGTGCCTTGTTTTGAGTTTGGAATTTTTCAGTGCATCGAGCTAGGTATTTTTGAATATAGTATATATATTCACCATAGTTTAGCCATACCCACACCTATACCTACTCCATTCTTCAGCCATACCTTTCCATTTCTAGACCATACTTTTTCCTCTATATGAATCATCAACTGTAACAAATTAAAAAAATTTGAATTTAAAAAATTGAATTAAAATCTTCTTCATCAATCTAACGGCTCTCGATCATCGAAGCAATTATCGATGCTATTAGGCGAAGTCACCAACTGGAGAATCATTCTTGATGACAAGGTGAAGCTAATATATTGTAGGATTGAGCTATGGAAGCAGGTGGTGGCTAGGGAGGAGCACCATTCGTGGATAGTTCAAGTTCGAATTTTGGGTGATTGAGGCGGCAAGGGTGGTCTAGAGGCGAGGGTCTTTGAAAAAAGTAAGGTGGCGGAAGGCGGGAGCTTCCATTTGGCGGTGGTGTGATGGTGCAACATGGATGGCGGTGGCTGGAATAGACATATGAACGTAAATGGGTTTTAGTTCTTGCGTGGTGACGGAGGCGAGTTATTGGACGAGGCTGGTGGCGTTTGAGATGTGATGGGTGGGGCTAGAGGTGGGAACGGTGCGACAACGGCGACAATGTGGAGATATTGGCATCTGAATATGGTTCAAACGAGGGAGAGAGAAATTTTTTGATTAAGATTGGTTAATTTGTTTATTGATGGTGATTACTAAATTTTATTTATTATTTAATTCAAAATCTTATAATCGCAATATCTAATCCATATTAGGTTGGATTCGAACATGGATTTTTGCATTACATTCGTAACAACAAATACTATACTTAGACTTGAACTGGTGACGATTGGAGCTTATTGGATTTTACGTTGAATTCAAATGGTGTTTGGATTCTGTCAAATCCAAAATGCTTCGGCGATAACTTGAAATGCTGGTGAGTTGAACCCACCTTTTTGGTCAACCAGAAATGTTGTAGAGTTGATAAAAATTATCGATTGAATGTTTGGATGATTTACTATTTTATCAGTTGGTTTTGTTTCATTCCACCCTTGGAGCGGATGACTTGTTATGCTCGCATGGTAGTGGATGAACCATATTATATGATTATATACTGTTGTGATGCTTGTGACAGGTTGGAGGGATCCAATATGGTTCCTCACCACTATTGAATTATATATACATATACATATATATATATATATATATATATGTTGATATATACATATATGCATATGAGTTGCGATATAGATGGATAGGTTGGAGGGATCCAACTTGTAACAATCCACCTTTTTGGACGGTTTAAACCGATAATAAACCACACATGTCAGACTCAAACCATTCAAAAGGGAGGATTGTTATGGGGTAAATAAGAAAATAAAAAGAAAGAAAGAAAAGAAAGAAAACAAAACAATGAATCTCACAACAGAATGACAAAATATAATAATTAAATAAATAGTTCATGGAGCTGTTATACAAATAACATTTGATTACACTTTTACAACATAGATCAGAGTACATACAACAATAATAAATAAATAAATGCAGCGGAACAACATGATGCAGTAGAATAAAGATAATAAATAATAATAGTACTAAATCTTCGTCCTCTAAAAGCAGTCTTCGATACACTGAAAAGTTCAGACTGACCCAAGTGAATTGAAATGACAAAACACTCGAGTCAGAACTAAATGGTCTTATATAAGTTAAATCAATAGTAAATAAATATGAGTGTAACAGTGTCAAAGATGTTTACAGGGTTTGACATCTCCTATCCAGTATCTAACGCGAGCGCAATAACTCAAGAGGGGTTCGAGATTCACATCTCTTAAGGATTCGTTAAACTATCTACATACATAGTACAATACGCTATTGTAATAGTGTTTGCAGTAAAGTATAAAAATAGCGTTAAGATGTTACCCATATCCCCCTTAGCACATTTTATATATTCCCGTTGTCTATACAGACACTGTAAGCTCCACCAACCCGATGGTGTACTCAGGAACCACTCCATAGGTACGGTACAAAACAAACTTGTAATGGGTGCGATAAGGCATGTGACATGGCATGCGAGGCAATGTTAAGGGTATGATACTACCGTTTTGCGGATCGGATTGGTGGTAACACATAGCAGCTACTACCGCTCAACTCGGGACACACTCCCATAATCAAAATCGAGGGGTGGACACTAAATCAATTACAAAGTCATAATACGATATCGAAGAAGTATGTCTGATTGGAGGTGCAACCTCACTTGGCCCGGCGTGGCTCCTGTTTTAGTCATATCAAGCTGACTCATGGGAGTCAGGGCTGCGTAAATACCTCATATAGAGTCGTTCGCCAAGCCATCCTACTTCATTCTAGAATCTCCACCATGTACACAGTTGTTAAAGTGGTTTTCGGTATTGGTAGAGAGTATGACAATATCAGGTCCCGGTCTCTTTAATGACCAAACGTTTATTTCACACCGGATGGTTCTTTTACATTTCCAAAACTGTCTCATAATTGATATCAAAATATCACATTCAATTCAAACCACATCACTTTTGAAATTATACACTTTAGAAATCATATCACCTTTAAAATCATATTGATAAATAGGTTAAATTCTCATTTCAAAGTCAAAATATCTTTCGAGTTCCAACGTACGTTATAACATTCATTTAACCATTCCCTTAAAAATCAAGGATTTAAATATACCACTTCCACTCTATACAGTCTGAAATTTAGAAAATAGTTTTAGAAAACTATATATAGTTTATATGGTTTTAAACCAAACTCCACTTTTCTAAGTGTAGTTATATTCAAAATTATATTTTTATGTATTTATTTTATTGACCACTTAATTTATAGAAAATTTAAATAACACCTTATTTATCCATTTAAATCCAATTTACATCAAATTTATTATACTTTATTTACTTAACTTGAATTTCACTCCTTTACAAAATCAATTTCCAAAATAAATTTATATTCCACATTCCGACTTACCCATTTATTTATTTATATATAATTAACTTTTATAAAATCGATAAAATCATTATAATTCAATTCAAATCAAAATAATAAATATACAAATTAAATTACTTAAATTTTTCCAGAAATATATATATATATATATATATATATAACCACGGTTCTGTATAATATTTTCTACCCTAGGTCAAGTGGTACGGATACTATATCATTTCGATCCGTAATTTACAAAGAAAACCGGGTTCTATCATTTCAAACCCGTAATCCCAAGTTAAATAAATAACTAAATAAATAAATATCGTTCAGTCCTATCATTTCAGCCCGTAATGAATCTATTCTACAGGGAACTTACAGTGTGATAAACAGTAAATAAATAAACATCATAAATATAACAGTGGATAATATAACTGATGATGCGTCAATTTAATAATAGGGTTTTTTACATCATAAATTTATATCACATGCAAGTAAAATAAAATATAACCATTTTACACTTACACTTGTTACTAATTTACAGATCTATAAGTATGTTTGCCGGGTGAGAATACTCACATTTATGCTGTTGGAGTTTTGATACAAAATAACGAATATATACACCGGAAAGGGTACAGAAGGCATGATCAATTTTCAGGGGATGCGTCAACCCATTTTCGATCTTGAACAAAATAAATAAACAATTTACGCGAATTCAATACGATCATATCAAAACTTCAATAAATCAAACTGGAACGAGATTTAAATAAAAGGATGATTTGACCAAATTTCTCGACCAATTCACCACACAACTCCAACTACACCTCACATGCTCGGCACCGACCAAATTCTGGACAGGCAAGTATTCAAGCAGTGGAATATTTTGGACATAAAGGATGTGCTATCATTTCTAAGTGGATGTGGTGCACTGCACCTCGGTTCGCAGTCATGACAGCGAACTGCACCAGAGGGGCCGTGCTGGCGGCGGCGGCGGAGGAGAGTAGTTGATTCGAGCACGATGGTGAAATGTTGAGCACTTGCGGAGGAACAGTGAACAATTGATAATGCAAGAAAATGAAAAGGAAGGAAAATGGTGTAGCCATTACCTGTTGCAAGCACGCGCAAGATGGAGGACTAAAGCCAAAATGAAATGTAAATTTTCGTGGGGTACGTGAGTTTTAATTTATAAAATGGGTTGCGTAAAACAAGGAGGAGAAAGTGGCAAGAATTAATTGATTTTTGAAACGTCTACAGGAAGATTTTGTTCCTATTATACGAGAGGTAATGTAAAATGTAGAAAGTTTACACGACTGACAATGCAAGAAATAAATAAAATTGGAACGGCTATGGAATAAAATGTACGTGATGTTTTTGAATCTTTACAGAGAGGAATGCGTTGATTTAGAGAAAGAATTTTGGTAAGCAATAACTGTTTTGGAACGGCTCTGTGAATAAAAGATTTTATACCAATTTAACTCAAGGAAGCAAGGGAAAGTGGAAGATTTTATTCCTATTACACACAAGAGGTAAATGGAATTTTTTTGAACGTGTTTATATTTAAAGAAGAACTTGCGTTGATTGAGGTGAAAGAAATTGGCAAGAAATATTTTTTATGTTTTGAAACGGCTATGGAAATTATTACTATCAATTACACACGAGAGGCAAGGGAAAGTGGATAATCTTCCCGTGATTTCAATCAAGTTTTAAGTGAAATTGAACGGCTCTTGGAAAAAAAATCAAATATTTTATACTTATTAAACAAATTGAAGTAAAGGAAAGTGGAATATGTTTAAACGTAAATGGCAAGGCACGGTTGAATTTCATCCCAAAAAAATGCACGGTAATTGATTTTTCAAATAGCTGAGTTAAGAAAATAATGAGCGCATATGGAAGGCAAGGATTTTTGTTTTGAAAACGCCTGCATGAATTTCGAGGAATTTTATCCCTGTTATAAAATGAAGAAAAAGGAAAGCGTAGAAATCTATACGTGAATTATCAAAGCTAGATTTAAAAGAAATTGAACGGCAGGAAAATTAATATTTTATACCAATTAAATCAATTTAAGCAAAAGGAAAGTGTGTAAAGTTTACATGTGAATTTAGGGCAAGCGTTTAAACGAAATTAAATGGCTAGGGAATTTATTCCTTTCCCACTTAGAATTGCACGTCTACTGATTGATTGATTTATTTATAGCTAAGGTAAGCATTTAAGAATGTGTACTATATACGCAATAATTTAATCAAAACATACGCCCAAACTTATAACAAAAGTAACGTATTCAAATTTATACGTTTTTACTTACTCGCTACCTATATTTAGTAAAATATACGTTTAAAGAATATTTCATTAAATACGTACCATTTATATGCCAACTAAATTAATCAAAACGGATATAAACGTACAAATTAAAGGTGTAACTAAATAGATTATTTATACACTATTAATTTTAAAATTTATTACTTAAATAAAATATGATTTGTTTACATCCTTTTGATTCATTACCATTTACTAAAACTGATGTATATAAGTAAAATATTAATTACTTAATTTAAAAGGTATATAACAATTTTTTTAAAAGAAACAAAAGTGGAGTAAAATGTTGTTACGAATATATTCAGTTAAATTAAAAGATTTTGAACTTAGAATTTAAAAGATTTAAAAATTCCAATAAATGTTAAACTTTAACTAAAATAAGAATTATAGAATTTGCTTAATTTATTGAAACTAGCTTAAGAAAATTGCAAACACAATCCACTTAACTTTGGGAAATTAGAACTCTTCTTAAAAATGGTTTAAAATAAATCTTTGAGAAACAAAATAAAGTGAGATTGAGAATAAAATAAGTTTTTAAGAAAAATAAAAAATAAATAAATAATTTCTTAAATTAATTAAAGTTGGAAATTAGAAATTGTAAACAAAATACAACTGACATTGAAAAATGTCAATTACACTTTTAAATATGTTTTAATACCAAAATATATACAAAACAAGTTATTTTACCCCTGAAAACATAAATTAGAACATTACATGACCAAATGAAATATTATTTATATAATTTAAAGTAAACAATTTTGTTAAATACAGCAAATTACACACAATGGTTAAAAAGGCATAGCTTTCACATTATAAATCAGATTTCAACGAAACGAAAAGCAGTATTCTTAAAATTTTATTTACTTTCAAAATAAAAGATAAATTCAATTTTTTAAACTTTTAAATTTCTAAATTTAAAAGTCAAAGTTTGACCATATTGATAAAATTCACATTTCCGGAAAATATTCTATTAATTCATGTATGGAATTCTAATCCACACCAAAATTTATATTTTAAATAACAAAATTATCTAAATTAAATAAATAAAACATTTATTAAAATTTTTAGGTTGATACATGATGGTTTGGATGGCAAGCAAAGTGAGAGTAAATGCTAAGAAACAGAAAAGGCATAAGTTAAGGAGAAAGAAACGTATATATGTTTTATTCTTAAATGCAAATGAAAATGAGGAGTTTTGAAATGAGTAATAAATCTTCTTATACATGATTTGCAAATGAGAAATACACGGCTAGAAAAAGAGTTTGTATGGCTAAAGCAAGAAATAAAGAGGACATGTAGAAAAAGGCAAGAAATCAAGCAATGACCTGATGGATTTAATTAATTTCTTTTCTTTGTATTAACAGTTGTTCTTAATTATATTGAATTTGTTAAATGTGTATATTTATTGAATAAATAAATTCGTTCAGATAAGTTTCATTCTTTTATATTACCTTATGAATGAAATATGCATTTCCACTTTAACATTCCTTCCTTATTTTATTACAAAGTTTATTTTTCTTCATATTAAATTACCAAAATTTTATCAATTTAACAATTTTAATTATTAAAAATTTATGGATCGTTACAGTTATACACGTTAGAACATTTGGAATTTAAAATAAAATAATAAAATACAATCTACGTCACCTTCTCAACCATCAGCATACGCACGCATCGAACTACAAAACCCAAACCCGCGACTTTGACCAAGCTTCGACACCCTCCCCCGGCCGCCTGCGTGATCGCCGACCCACCCTAAGCCTCGTCTTGGCAGCCCCTTCGCTCGACCAAGTCCTGCCACCTCCCACGCCGTCGGCCGTTGCAGTTCAACTAGGGTTTTCAAACCTTAAAACACGATTTCCGGCCACCCCATGTCGATCTAGGCAATGCGCCCACCACTACACAGCTCCACGCAACGAACTCTCCAATACCCATATCCCAATTTCTCCAATTAAAGCCCGGATCGAAAAGCCCCATATTGGCTTAAGATTTCAATTTTTATGGCTTTTGACCGTGATTCTAGATCGAAACGAGCATTATTTGAAAAAATGAAAAGTTGACGTAAATTCGTATTGTTGAGAGCTTCAGAGTGTTATATGATATATCATGGTTTATAGGTGTTTGATTTTGAAGTTGAATATTGAATTGAAGTTGAAATGGGGAATTCAGGGTTTTCAGCCATTGAAAAGAAGGAGATAGACAGAAGTTGATGTACGTACAAAACAAGAAAAATGACTACTAAGGTTTAGGAAACAAGATTATTTATATTAACAAAGCCCGATAAGAATGATTAACATCCAAATTGACTTGAATTGACAACAACGATCCGAAAAGCCTGTTCTGTCTCCGAAACGAAAGTAGGTCATTCCATATATTAAAATAGATGTTTTTGATAGTTTTAAACTTAATGGAACAAGTTTAATGTCCTGATTTCATCGTTTGAAGAAGTTAGCTTTAAAATCAGCTTATTTCAAATTGATTTTTAGGCGTTTCGAGCCCGTATGATCAAACGACAAGTCCAATCGGTATGAAACTTGAAATTCTATAATAATTCACCGTTACAGATCCAATGAAAGTTGTTTCGTCGAAATTCGAGGCAATGACCAAAATGGCTATTTCTAAATTAATTAATATTAAATTAATTAAATCACCTTTTTAATTCTAATTTTATAATTAGCAAATTTGTCACTTTTGATTACTTAGACATATACAATAATTAGAAAAACAAGTTTACATATAATTTCAGTGTTAAATATTACACAAATTACAGTGTTCAATTTTAACTGTAATTAAATCCAATTAATTATAATTTAATTCCAATAAATTGATTTAATTTGATTTCAATCTTTTATTCAATCAATCATTACTCTACGAGCATAGTTGACATTTCTTTATATCTTGTTACACTAATATTCTACAATTATCATCTTTTACCATATTAGTTGCAGTTTTCCAATTATATTGAATTTTGTCAATTCTATTTTAATTTAAAATTCCAATAAATTAATTTTTCTTTTTTCACTCCTTTTATTAAATCAATTATTGCCTTGAATATAATTAACATTTCTATACATTTTATTGCATTCACATTTTACAATCGTATTAACTCGTATTAAATTGATATTTAATGTCATTTAATTATAATTGATTAAATAAATTAGTAACAAATAACAATTGTCACCATTTCTACATTTAATAACACTTGTAAGTTTATTATTTACAAACAAATGTTATAACAACTCACACTATAGTAATTTTATTCAATTATAAATTATTACACATTATTTCATTTATAACACAACATTTAAATTATCAATTGCTCTTTTAATTCGATTATCAATTAATACACACATTATTACAATTAATTTACAACCTACAACCAATTATAACTTTTTAATCGTTTCAATTAATTGGAATTTCATTTAAAGTGGCCATTAATTACCTTAAATTAATACTAGTACATTTCATTCCAGTTATATTCTTATTATTAAATCACAAATTTTTATTTCTTCCAATCATTAAATCAAAAAACTTTATTAATCAACTATTTTTAATTATCGAAAATTATGGGTCGTTACACTCTCCTCCACTAAAAACTTTTCGTCCTAGAAAAAGGGAAAGAAAGAATTCAGAAATTAATACATCTTATTCAAAATATTAAATTTATGAATAATTAATTTATATGTAAATAATTTAAATGAAATATATTAATTTATAAATAATTAAATCCATTTATATTCAAGTTAATAAAAGTTTTGGGAAAAACATTTCACAAAATTTTCTAAGTCTAAAATTCACAAAAAAATTACGGTAGAGTCTTCTTTATACAGAGAGGTCTGGGAGAAATAATAATATTAATAATAACTATATATATACATATATCATATTTTCAAATTAATATATCCCAATCCATGGGAAATCAATATAATATTGCAAGGAAACCGTAATCCGAAAACATACATATTTGTCGGGCAAACAACGCTTATTTATGAAACCAAAAGCAGTAGCTATCGCTTCCATAAACCTGTATTTAACTTATATAGTCCAAAGAAGTTAATAATTATGTAAAAGAGAAATATTTAAGTTGTTTCAGTAAATAACAAACAAAACACCACAACATAAAAATAGTCATTTGCAAACAAATAGTACAGACATCATTTCAACCAAGAAATCAATAATCATATTTGCAGACAAACAATATCAGTGTCGGGTCCTTCGTATTTATTTTAAGTTGTAGTCATATTTCTAATCCATGTGCTTCCATAAAAATTCGCATATGTGTTGACTAATAAGCATAATTAGAACTAGTAAATAGTGATGGATGAGCAGTTGATTAACCTTCTTGAAATGTACTTACCATTTTTAGTGATTTAAATTATGTGTTACTATAGATTAAATAACCTTGCTCTGATACTAATTAAAAGTCTTGAGGATCGTATCTTATCTAACATGTGTATAATATGCAAGTATATAAATCAATGCAATAGTAGATAATAAATAGTAAAATAAAAGGTGTGCAAACAAGTGGCTGGACCTCCTGTCTTACCTCCAGTCCCAAATCTCCCCTTAGGTATTTCCTTTAAACAAATTAACCTCACTTCGCCTGGAGGAATAGGCTTTCACAAAAGTATCTCTGACAATCTTGTATTTCAATAACACAGTTATTAACTTACAATACAAATCTTCCTATGATCTCCTTTGAGTATATGAATATGAATACTTCGAGTTGTGGGTAGTGATTTTACCGAAATTCTATTTGGGTTATAATGGATCGAGAGTATGTAAACCATGTATATGCAAGAGAGTGCTTAGAAATCAAGAGAGTAAAGAATAGATTAATTCAAGTTTAGTGATATTTACTTCTTAATCAAAGTGGTATTTATACGTTCAGAAAGTTGCAAATGAAAAACTGTTACTCTTGGAGAAAGTCTCTTTATTTTAGTGGCTACAATCCTTCAGCGAAAGTTGATTTCCTTTTGACTAAAATAAAAGTGTCTTTTCAATTGTGGCAGTTTTTCCCATGACAAACATCTGAGGTAAAATCCTCAAAAGTCTGCGACTTTTTTAATTTTTAACCAGAAAGTTGTCACCGGCGTCTTCGAAGACGTCTGTGAGGTGTAAAAACTATTTTTGACCTTATTTTGACATACATGAAATTGTGTATGCTCCTGTATTTCATATATTCTCAAGGATACCATAACAATATTATATCTAGGATTCTTTTATAGTAGAATAACCTTAGTATGGTCAATGAATCTTTGTTTCTCTTTGAGTCTCGTTATCTTTGAGCATGGTCTTCTTGAAGCATATACATGCAATCTTTATGAGGTCTATATATATGTATATGATTGTATAGTTGTTATCATTGAAACATAAATTGGAGGTTCTAACAAATATCTGATGCATAAGTCTTATATATAAATAATATAACAGTCATGTACTACTGCAGTATCAAGTGTACATATAAAAAATATCATCTTTGCCTCCAAAACTCCAACGGTCCCTCTTTGATAGCTAATCCCCAAAAGCAACGACTCTTAAATTACTCAATCGAGCACCCAAGAGTTGTTATCACATAAACAGACAAAGACAAACGCGAGTCAGATGAGGGGAGCTATCCCAAAATACCATATATCAAAACTATATAAATAAAAGGAAAGTAGCAAAAACAGCCAGTCCTCTCTATAAACTTGGCTAAGGAATAACCTGGACTGCCCATAAATATGGAAAGCAAACTCATCCCAAAGATAGTGAACCATTCCATAATCTATTTGTCTCCTACAATCAACGAGCCAGCAAAACTAATATAACGTAACTAAAATATAACAGTATACTATGATATTGATGACCCAATATACCAATATTGGGTAATATAAATATCACAATATAAGACTATTCTAGAATACACAACAATAACATCAGCCAATTGCTATAGTGTGCATCATCTACAACCTAACGGTATATGTCAAATAATGTATGTACATTGAAACTCATCATTACTGATGAGTGAAGTCTAAAGTGGAAATTAACCATGATTCAATGATCCCTATATTGGGTCCAAATATATAATAATATTTCTATTACTAATACAAATACAAATTAGAGTTCAATTAATTTATAACCATGTTATAAATTAATATCGACTCTATCTAAATTTTTTAAATATGAGTAGAACATAATTTATATATTCGAGATCTTAACCGATAATCCTAAATATCCACACAAACTAATCCAATCAAGCAAGGGAATAATCACGCACACATACACACATATATGTATATATATTATTTAACCTATTCTAGGCAATATTTTTCAATATATATGATTATGGGGATTTATATTGGACACAAATTCATAATATTAATTCTACTCACCCAAGCTACAAATTCCCAAGTGTCTGAATCTAGCCTAAGCTCGTACTATGTCATAGATAATCTCACTACGAGTGCAACCATGAAGACCTGCGTCTTAATCGGACCTCATATGCATGGGATATGAATTAAATATGAAACAAGATATTGATTTATTACTTAATTATAATTGAATAATTAATTACCTCATTTACTATAATGAATTGCCTTTTCGATCCTCTGAAGTCGACATTAATACATCCACGACATTCACATGTCGAGCATCTAAGTGTTGGAAAGACAAATTATTGGGGAAAAAGGAGGAAAAAGGCAGAACAAAATCTCACATTGTGACGAGTCATATATATTATGCAACAGATCTTTAACAAAGAAAACTATTATATATACATCTACTCAGAGTACACTAATCATTATTTATCAGCCTGGGCAGATGTAACAACCTGCCCTTATAACTATCGATAAATAAAACAACCAATGCAGCATAAAATAAAATATATGTATGTACAACTTGGAGGCATCCAACTCATCTCCTAAAGATCCCAAGCATCCAAACTAAATTCATAAATATGCTCGATCTGACCCGAGCATTATAAAAAACACCTAGATTAGTTTTGTAAACCAGCATGAGAAACACACCACAATTAGATTTTAATTTTATAAAAACCTTTCAAAACAAAGGTGTCTTGTAAGACCACACCGCCCATAAAAACGGACGGGGTCTTACCTTACGATAATTAATACATTTCATAGAAAATCTTCTGATATTATCATAATGTTTAAAGTTTAAAGTAAATATTAAATATAGCTGTAATTGTTACATTAATCAAATTCCAGCATAATAGGCATACAACTAAGTATATAAAGGCATGCATTGGAAAATAAATTCCATACAATGACAAGGCACCGAGGTACCACCAACAATAATACGCCTATAGAAAACGTACCGAGAGCCACACATAGACTCCTTACCAACACAGGACCGGTCTACCCCTTACTAGATAGTATCAAATATTTTATAACGCCCCTCCTTTTTGTATGCTTTAAATCGACGATAAGCCACACACGTCAGACTTAAACCATACAGAAGGGTGGATTGTTATAGGGTAAATAAGAAAAACCAGAGAAAGAAAAAGAACAAAACAGAATCTTGCAGCGGAATTATAGAATATAATATTCAAATAAACAGTTCATGAAGCTGTTTTACAAAAGCATTTTATTATACTTATACAATATGTATCAGAGTTACACATACCAGAGAATAATCATTAACAATGCAGCGGAATACAATGGTGTAGTGGAATAATATAATGGATAATAGTAATACAATACACTCTTCGTCTTTGTCCTCCCGAAATAAAGCCTTCAAATCCTAAAATGCTCAGACTGACCCGAACGAATTGAAAAGACAAAAAACTCGAGTCAGAACTAAAAGATCTTATGTAAGATAAATCAACAGGAATAAATATGAGTGGAATGGCATCAGAGATGTTTACGGGATTTGACATCTCCTATCCAGTGTCTAACGTGAGTGCTGTAACTTAAGAGATGCTCGGGGTTCACACCTCCTAAGGATCCGTTAAACTATTTAGTATATATTTCGCTATTATAATAACGTCTATAGTAAAATAAACTTACTTTTAAATAGCGTTAAGAAGTTACCCAATCTCCCCCTTAAACAAAATAATAGTCCCAGTAGTCCATCCAGTATCAGCGCATCTTCAGATCGGGTGTCACTGTCACGACCCGACTTTCCACTCCCAGAAAATCGCATCATCAATTAAGAAAGAAAGGGATAGAAGAAGGAAAGAAAGAAGAGAAAGAAGAAACAACACTAGAGTCTCAACAGCGGAACGAATAAATTATATTAATAACATAAGTATTTACATAATATTCAATACTAATCAGAGATACACAGCATACACATCACATATACTAGACAGTTATAAACACCTGTCTAGTATTTACAACACAATATAATCACAACACAGAGAAAACACAGCGGAAAACTATATCTAACACGGAAGCCTCCTGCTCCATTGCTCCTCCAATATTCGTCAAAGCCAACCTGAATCTCTTGGCTACTCGTAAAAATTTGAGTACCCAAGAGTTTAAGAAAACAAAGATAAACTCCGGGTCAGACATGGGTCTGGTGTGAGTAACAGGTTAAGGTTGCTTAACTTTTAAAAACCTTTGAAAAGAAAGGTATCACGTAAGACTTCCCACACATAAACATGGAAAAGTTTTTACTTTACGCTAACCAAAACATTTGATAGGAAATCCGGTGATATTATAATAGTGTCTAGGGTTTTCAAGTAAATAGAAAATAGCTGAAATTGTTACATTCATTAAATTCCAGCTACTAGCCACAAAAGTGGGTAATACAATCAAAACCGTTGGCACTTATTGGATTTTGGATTCCATACAATGGCAGGGCTACTGGGGTACCGCCCGTCACAGTACGTGGCCTAGATCACCGTACCGAGGAGCCACCCTAACTCCCCTGCAACACAAGACCGGAACCATTCCTTACTGAACAGTCCCGAACAAGACAACCCCGGCAGTTGTTGCAATCAACTGCCTCACACAGCCGAATATAAAGGGACTTCTAGACAGGGGTAAATCTTGCTCTCCAGTGGGAGCTACCCACGAAGCCTTGCTGCACCTCCCCTGTTTTAGCCATTCCCGGTTGATGAGGCTTGAGGCTACGATTACCTTTATAGAACTCATCTCTTAGAATGCTCATCGTCCACCTGACGATGTTCTGAAAGCATTCAATCCATACAAGTTCGTTCCGGGTTCGAACGAAACCGAAGGCATTATCTCGTTACACTTATTTTGGAATCACCCTCAGAGTTAACGACAATAACCCTTGCACTCTAATCCACCATCTCGAATCTATAAGCACTATTCCGTCAAATCATCACGGAATCACCCACAGAGTTATACTGACGTATAGCCCTTACACCTCGAGTCTTCACAAAGCTCCATTTGGATTCACGACCTAACGTTATTTGGAATCGATGTGGTTTTCGGATATCCAAATATGGAAACCCGATCCCGGTCTCATCAAAATCCAAAGCGTGTCTTTTAGGGCCAAGTTGTTTTAAAGTTTAAACCAATTTGATTCAATATTATCTATATACACATAGATAGATAATTCTTAACATCATAATAGATAATCAATATTATCATCACATCAGATAATCTATATTATCAACTCAAACAAATAAATCATATTATCAACTTAATGCAACCATAACATCCAAATCACACAATAACATTTATCTCATAACTAAGATTCCAACCATTCAGGGTAATAAATATCAACCATTATTCATAAGAAATTACTTATCAATCCAATCTATAACTAATTTAAAATGAATTAAATTAATTACTTCTTCCATAATTAATTTAAAATGACTTAAATTAATTATTCATCCATATGAACCTTGCTTACATATTCCTTAATTAATTATAAATCAATCAATTAATTATTCTCAACAAATTACCTTAATTAATCATCTTGATTAATTATTCTTTAATTACATTTAAGTAATTAACCTCTAATTAATTTCACAAATTAATTAGTCCAAACCAATCCCTATAATTAACCTGTAATTACTTCATCAGTTAATTAATCATAATTAATTACATTAATCCTTAATTAATTACATTAATTAATTCCTTTATTGATTAATTGTTCTTAATTAATCAATCCTTAATTATATCATTAATTACATAAATTAATGATCTCAAATTATTTTAAATAACTCCACTTAATTAATTATCAATTATCTCTATTGATTAATCATTCTTGATTAATCACATTAAGTAATTATATTAAATTAATTACATCTCTAAACCATTCTCAAATAACTTAATTATCAAAACCTAAATTAATTACACTAAGTAATTAATTACTTATCGTAAGTAATTATTTTTTTTTTTTTTTTTTTTTTTTTTTTTTTTTTTTTTTTTTCAAAGCAAGCCGGTTTTATAGTGGACCGTCCACTATTTATTACGTAAGTAATAAAGTTGAAGTACAGGAGTAAGGTAAAGCACCTTAACTACTAAGAGATAATACAGAAAATACAGCACAGGTACGAGACAAATATGTCACCGTAACTAAAACTAGGAAGAAGAAAAAAAAACTAGCACTCCTCCGAAGAGGAAGATATCACATCAGATCCATCCACCAGAGAAGCGACTAGAGGAATGGATCCACAAAAACCAGCAAAAGGTCGGAAAAGAAGAGCAAGACGCGGATCATAACCCATAGCATCAGAGGAGTAGATAAAAGAACGATCCCAGGTAATATCAGCTAGCATCGCAGAATTCGAACTTGCATATAACCCATCCAAATCAAGAACTAAGGAATCACCTGAAGGTTTGTAGCGAAGGCAACGAAGGTCCTGCTGATCATCAGAAACAAACCGGAAGAAAGATCCATTGACCGGGTTAAATCTCATATCAGAGATGGGATCAATCCAACACCCCTCGGGCTCATCCCAAGCGACAGGCAACGGCGACGAACCAGGATCAGGAACAACAACCACAGAATCAGGCCTAACCATCGGCGACGGAGGCAAGTCAGCAGATGGAACAGCCGATGAAGGGGAAATCAGAGAACCAGGGGATGTAGCCTTGGGGACCCAAATCCTACGAGGGGGGCGAGGCAAAGGGATCTTCGGAGCATCCGCGACGGCTTCCGAATGCAAGCAGGCAGTAGCCAGGTGGCCAAAGGAGTGACATGATGAACAGATTTCCGGAACCCAACCGTAGCGAACACGAACTACCTCAACATGACCAACAGCTAGTTGGACAGAAATAGAGGATGGGAGAGGCTTGAAAGGGGATATTTCAATAAGAGCCTTAGCATACATCAACTTATCACGAGCCACTGTGTTTGAGTCAAAACATTTTAATTTTCCAACGTTACAGGCTAGCCAATTCAGACCAATAAGCGGTTGAAGAGCAGAGGGAATCTGAGAGAAAAATACCCACACGGGGATAGTAAGAACTTGTTCACGTGCACTTGCCACAGTTGGGGTCCAAGGAGTAACAATGAAAGGCCTACCATCAAAGAATGAGGGCTCAGCGTCAAGAGCAATCCGACGATCCTCAAGAGAGGAAAACTTAAGATAGTACATGGAGTCAATCAGCTTCACATCCAAATTATTCAACATACAAATTAATATTAATTACACTAAGTAATTAATTTCCAAAACTCCTTCAATTAAATTACATCTAGTAATTTATTTTCTTAATTACTTCAGTATGTAATTATTCATTTTTAATTACATTAGTAATTACTTCTCAAATCATCCAGTGACTAAATTAAATTAATTAAACTTAATTAATTAACTTAATTTATCAACAACTTAATTAATTACAATTCAGTAATTAATTTCCTTAATTACTTTCATTAAGTAATTATACTTAAATAATTCACAAATGATTATCTTTAAATTGATTAATACAATTAATCATTAAAATTAATTACATTAATTAATTTAAAGCAATATTAAGTTAATAACCTATAACAAATTCTTTAATTACTTCTTCAAAGTAATTAACTGAATTAATAATATTAATTCTTAACTTATTTTAAAACTCATTAATTAATTAAATTAATCAAGTGATAATTAAACTTAATTAATTATTAATTACTTGATTAATTAATTCAATCTAATAATTAAATATTCAAATCTTATTTAAATTAATTCTAAGTCATACTTTAATCAAATTTAATTAACTTACTTAAAATTTTAATTAATTAAATAAACCTTTAATTATTTAATTAATATCCTAATTATTAATTTATTAAATTAATTAATTAAAATCTTAATTACCTTGATCAGATAATTAAGTTTTCAAAACAATAAACAAAATCATTAATCTCATTAATGATTAAATTATCATTATTAAAGTCATTTAAAAACAAATTTGCTTCTAAATTTTAAAAATTCCATTTAAAATTAAAATGAGATTAAATTTAAACTTAAACAAGATTTTAAATATTTAAAAAACTCCTTTGTTCTCATTTTACAGAATCACTTACCTCTTAAAGCAAATTTTAGAAAAATCATTTAACTTTAGCCTATATTCAAATAAATTTAAAATATCTTAAATATTTCAAATGACATTGGAACATTTAAATTAAATCTTATTTTTATTACAACCAAAATTCAAATCATGCTTTCAGGTTTAAATTCAAAGATTTAAAATTTAAAACTCTGTTTTAAATCTTCATTTCAGATTTTATAAAATACTCAAACTAAAATATATCATTTGAATTTATCAACCTATTTTCTTTTTGAAACTTTCAGATTCAAATTCAAATTTGAATCCAGGATTTCAAATTCAGATTTAACTTAGAATTTAAATCGTGTTTTAAAAACTTATTTTCAGATTTAAAAAAAAATCACTCAATATCAAAAACTGTGCAGGTTTTAAAATTTTAAATATTTTATTTCTGCAAATCTTGTTTATTCAAAACCTGAAATTCAAAATCTATATGAATTTATGTTTTAATTTTGTTTAAAGTTTAAATTTAAACTTGCCTTACTTTTTTTATTTATAATTTAGTTTTTAAAAATTCAAAACCTGAAACTGTTCAGGCTACAGAAAAATACTGTAACCAAAACTACCTGAGGCCAAACTAATTTTACTTCGAGTCATTTCACACTTGACTTCGAGCAAAAACAAAGATGACCCGAGTATTCCCCCGAGCACCATCTTCATCCCATTCCAAAACCCACCTTACCAGCAAATAGAAGTGCACGGTGCACGTGCACCGTGACGCCGATCAACCCCGGCACCTCACCAAACCTCCATCTCATCAACAACCACTCCCTCACCAACATACGTCCACCAGTTCATCTCCTTTCACCTGAAAGGAAAAAAAACAGTCCCCACTCCAAACCAGGAAACATGGAACACCTCAAAGCTCAAACCTGTCAACAGTCCAAACCCCGACCCCCAACCACCGTACAAGCTGCAGCTCCGGCCATAGCTTTGGTAGTTCACCAGCTTCCATCACCCACAATTCTACTGTACTCGATCAACAAGTGAAGCCGAGATGATTTAATTTGTCGAGCAAACCAAAACTAGGGCTCCATACCAATAATCCACCACCGTTGCCTCCTTGACAAAAAGTATCACCAGCAGCCATTATTCCCTCCACCTACAAACCCTCCACCACCCCTACCCAAGATTCCAACATCCCCAATCATTTGGGTACTTAGAAAACTTTACAAATTCATTTTCAGTTCATTCCAGAACTACTTCTTAGTTCACAAATTAAAAATTATGATTTTGGTGTTATAAATCATGTTATAGCTTTTGTTCTCTCTTTAATATACTGAAATCATAATTTTCAAAGTTTGAGTTTTTCACTTTGTTTATTATATACTGTTTGTTTTTATATTTCAGAGACACCCAAGCTTGAAGTTTAGCTTATTCAAGTTTTTAAACACTAGATCATAACAAATCAAACAGCTTTTGTTTGTAATCCAAATCCTAACTACAATTTGTTTTTAGGAGAATATGAATTTAAATCCTAAACAGGCAACTGGAAAACTTAAAAAATAACAGAGAACATCATTATGGAACAGACATGCATACAGCAGATTTCATTTGCATGTTTATATACTACATTAATTACCACACGAATAAGCAATCATATTAAATCCTGAGTAAAAAAATATATAATGTTACTCACCTTATTTTCAGAAAGACAGAGCATAACTCCCAATTTGAAACTGCAATGCATTAGCTTCCTATCCAATGATTATATGCATGCAAACTTCACTATGCAGAAATTTCCAGAGATGAAAAATGCAAGTTCTTGATTATGCAGTAATTTCCAAGTTGAAAAATGCAGGTTGATGTTCTTGTTACAGGTTTAAACATGATCTGTAATTTTGAAGTGAATTACAGATTTTAGTTTTTGAGAGGAGTTACAGATTTTCAAAGTTTGCAATGCAGGTTTTTGAGATTCACATTTTAGTTTTGAGGAGTGCATTACAGATCTGAATGTTTTGAGGGATTTTCAGGTTTTCTTTTGAAGCTTAGAATTTGATTTTGAAAGATAGGAAAAGAGAAGGAAGGGGAAAGAATTTTTTTTTAAGGGTTGAAATAAATTTAACAAAATAAAATAAAATAATGATTTAATGGCACTTGTCATTTTGCTTGATTTATAATTTACACATGTTGCTTAGATTTGTTAAATACTTAACACTTGTCTTGCTTAATTAAGTTATATATTTAAATGTTTATAAAAGGGTTTTCTTAAATTTAATTTATGTTTATATGAATATATATGAATTTTCTATTAAAAGTAAATGTAAATAAAACAATTAATAAATTAAAACTTACACAAATGTTTTAAAGAATCAATTAATTCGAATTCCAAAATAAGATTGCCAAATCAAATTAATTCTTTGAAATAAAACCAAAATCAATTTAAAAATGAAGATTCTATTTTCCCTTTTATATTTATGAAAATTAATATGACTTAAAATAACTAATTGACAAACTTTATATGATTTATAAAGAAATTATAAATCACTTTTATATTATTAAATGAATTTAAATAATATGTTATCTTATATTTTAAACTTATATAAAAGAGTCTCAATTCATATTTAATCAAATAATATTTTTAAAAGAAATAAAATCAACTTTTATTTAAACTAAGACAAATTTTAAACAATATAACATTTATTATAAATATTATCAAATCATATAGTTATTAATTTAAATAGATTTTTAAAAGCTTAATATTAATTTATAACACAATTTCCTAATTACTCAAGAATTTAAAAGCAAACTTCATTTATTAATTGCATTTCAAAACAAAGATAAACTATAATATATACACATTATAATTTAAACATTTATTTTAGCATTTAAAAAGATAAAATCACAAATTAAATATTTATTTAAATCTGATTATTCATATTTTATTAATCAATATTATCAATATCAATTTAATTTTATATACAGATTATTAAATTGATATTGTTTAAAATTCCGGGATATTACATCGGGAGACTACCCTAAATACTCCACGGGCTACGGGAGAAAAAAAACTCGTACAAGGCGCGCTAGGGTTGGTGACACGGCACAACTAGGCAATGCCAGGGTAGATATACCAATTACGCTTCCGGACTGGAGGCAACACGTAGCAGCTACTACCACCCACCTCGAGCCACGCTCCCAAATTAAAAATCAAAAGTGGCCACCGAGTCAATCCAAAGTCAGAGTATAATATCGAAGGGATATGTCCGATAAAAGGTGCTACCTTCTTAGCCCGTCAATCGCTCCTATTTTAGCCACCTTACGCTAACTCACGGGAGCCGGGTCCACGTATTTACCTCAAAGGAAACGTCGCCACCATTCTACTTCATTCTGGAATCTCCATCGCGTACACGGTTGACAAAGTGGTTTTCGGTATCGACGGAGAGTATGCCCATATCTAATCCCGATCTCTTTGCCAACCAATCGTTATTATAACACCGCGGTCATTTCAAAAAAATTATACTTCAAAACCAGGATATAATATTCATTTCAAACCCATATAAATATGATATCATTTTCGTTTAAAAACCAAATCAATATGATATCATTTATAAAACCCAAATCAATATAATATCATTTTTATTTCAAATATATCCCTTTCCCAAAATCATAACATTTTCAAATCATAATACCTTGAAACCCATAACTTTGAAACATAACTTCCAATACTTAAATGGTTTAATATTAAATTACTTTATTTAATAAATTAGCTTCTTTAATTTCACAAATCAAATTCCAAATACAGATTTGAATCCCTAAATAAACCATTTCAATTTCCATATATTTCAAAGCTTTAAATGTTCCACCATTTCAAAACTAATTCTTTGATAATCCCATATACATCAAATTCAATTACTATTATTTAGATTTGAAATGTTTGCGTAATAAATCCAATATCATTTAAGAAAACCTTTAACTTCACATAACTGGATATTCTTTCAATTTATTTGACTTGATATATTCATTAAATCAACTTTATATTCATTTAAATCACTCTAAACCAAATCAGGTTATAAGAATCATACCCTTTAAAATCTCAATTTTATTTAAATTTCAAATCAAATTTATTCGAGTATAATTCTTAAATAATTTGATTCAAACCAATTTCCTATTTATCTTCCAACTTAATTTTTATTTAAGTCATTAAAACTCTATATATACAATATCTTTAACACGCACTTAACCATATAATATAGAACAATCAAACTCCATTATTAAGCTTATTTTTATTAAACAAATTTGTACATAGCTTAAATTCAAGAATTTAACTATATATATAAAATAATATTTATATAATGTCAAAAATTAATATTTATCAAACCGTATATTTCTTTCCAAAACCATAGGAATCATTTAAAAATATTTTTATATATAGACCACGGTGTCTGTATATTCTACTCTATGGTCAAGTGATACAGATATTTATCATTTCAATCCGTAATTTAAAATAAAAATACGGTTATATATCATTTCAAACCGTAATCCCAAATGAAATAAAATGCATAACAACTTGCAGTCTATAACAACATAAAATACAACATCCATTCACCCAATATCAATCATCAACCATTTATCACAATCATCATCTAATTCAAACAATAACATTAATATAGAACAGACAATAAATAACAGGCAATTACTGGCAGTTTATATTCAATAATAAATTAATTTAACTGGCAGTTTATATTCAATAATAAATTAATTTAACTAGCAGTTTATATGCAATAATAAATTTTACTAGAAAGATGATTAAAATATATCAAACAGCAATAAATAAATTTCTAATCACATCAGAAATTAATTTAACACACATTTTTTTTTTAGAAATTGTGAGTGGGTTAAAACACTCGCTTTTTGAATTTAAATTGAATTTAAATCCAATTTAAACTCAAAATTTAAACATCCTCCGAATTCGGCCAAACCAGCGTCAAAATGTCCAAAATTCCAATATGAACCTAGCGGAGAAAACCGCGCGTAAATTCGACCTCACATGCAAGAGTTATGCATATTATAACATTACACGATTTAAATTAAATAAATAAAACTATTAATTTAACAAAACACGGTACCACTTCACAGTCTTCAATAGCTTGAGAAACCCTAATCTTCAACGAGCACGAACTGCAGCCGCCTTGACCTCGAGCAAAAAAATGTTGCGTCACCCGATGATGGTCAGATCGGAGGTTTGGGAAGAGCTCGGCGTTTCATGCCGACCACAAGGTGGGGTCGCGGCCACCTTCGACGCCCAGCATATCCTTGCGCCGCCGATGACACTCCTCCCCCTTCTGGCGAACTCAGACGCTCTTCCGGCCGCAATGAACCCATGAATCGAATGCGTACACCTCCCTCTACGCAACTGTGGCAACCGATCATTCCTAAATTGACGATCCACCGTTAATCCTCCACCACAACGCAAGAACGGTCGGAATTCGTTCTGAAATTCTGGACGAACGATGCATCGAATAGGAAAACGAATCACAGAATCAAGATGCGCTCTTCCAGAGCTTTCCGATGATATAAAATTTGATATAGTTTGTGAAGTTTGAGATTTTTGATTTGAATTTGATATTGAAATTGGAATTGGGAATTTTTGTTTTGTGTGCCATTGAAATAAGGAGGCGAGGAGGCATTGTGTGACGCCCCACCTCTGTACCCACGCTAGCCAAGGACACTACAAGGTAATGCCGTCAACTAACATGGAGAATAAGGCTGGATAGGAGCGACCATCTATAGCCTTGCTTTAACCATCTATCAAATACGTCGACAATAATCTTACCAAACAGATCGACATATTCAATGAATACTTAAAACAAAACCATAGGTGGCGGAGGATCTATCAGAACAGAACATAACAACTCAAATGTAATACATATCACAGAACAGTAGATCATCATTTACACATATACAGATACATAACAGAGTATACAAGCTGATACATGTCAAGTGGTATAGAAAACCACAATATACAGACGAGTCAAAAGAATACATGTCAGAGTTATAACAAAAGGACTACACAAAAGCTATGACAAAATGGAACAAGTTGGATAGTCCATGCGGAAGCAAAATAGGCTAAGTCCAAAAGCACCTAACCTGAAACATCTCGGTCTGACCCGAGTATAAAATACACGGGCCAGTCTAGCTAAACAAATCAGTTAGATAAACTGAACAACAATAAACCTGCAAGGTTACAAAATATATCAAATATCTCTAAAGGAGATAACACAATCATCAACAAAAGATGAATCATATAGAACAAGCCTCATATCATCGACAACTCAAATAAGCAAAGGATAGGAATATCCCAAAACAAGCCATAAAGGCTAATAACAAATACCAATAAGGTATACAAGTTCCACAAGGCAATCGCTACACATCATGCGGCTCAAAAAGACCAACACCGAAGGGCGATACCAAGGGAATATACATATCAATGAAACATCATAAAATTTGCTCGAGCTCAGTACTGTATAAACAAGGATCCATGAGTCCGAAGACTCCAAACCCAATATCACTCGAGCGGCTCATAAAGACCTAACTCCGAAAGCGATACTATAGGGCGACAAACCCGACGGCGCAAACCCAATATCACCCATGCGGCTCATAAAGACCAACATCGTAAGCGATACCATAGGCCGACAAGCCGTAGTGGTGAAGGTCGAAGACCCAGTACTGGACACCACTAACTGGCGGAATGTGTCACAACTCTCGAAAAGGAATCCAAAAAGTGTTAACGTATGTCCCATAACCACTCGTTCGCACTAAACGGTTTACTATCCGTCAGTCACTTTCACACTCAAAGCAGTACAAAGTTCACCTCATATCATCAGTAAACCAAACCCGAAGGTCAAAATGATCAATTGAATAGGTCGGGGATTAATCGGAAGGATAAACACACAGATTCATGGTCCGTGTTTTGCCCAACCATTTAATCACCCCTCCACTTCGCTCGAAGTGCGAAATTGTGCGTGTGGTTTAAATAGAATTTATAATTTGGAGAAACAAGCTTTTAATGCGATTTTAGAAGATTATTTATAAAACCCGTGAATGAAGTCAAAAAGGAATCATCAAGGTCAAATATGAATAAACAACTAATTGGAATCAATTTAAATCGATAAAGGTGGGAATTACAAACAAATAGGCAAACAAGGCAAAATGAAGCAGGTCAGTCGACTGGTTCACTGCAGTCAGTCGACTGATCCAGAAACATACAAATCCCATTCCCTGCAGTCAGTCGACTGGTTGAAATGGTCAGTCGACTGGTTGCAGGAAATAGAGACTTCTTGTCTCTGTTTACGGCCTTGATACGCCAATTGGCTACTGCTAGTCGACTGACTGCAGAAGGTCAGTCGACTGACTGAGCCTTGAGGCAGTATCTCAGCCTATCCAATGAAGGGAAAACTCCTTCAAAATGCAATCGAACGAGCAGTGACACTAGGGATTTATGTCGATTGACGACCCGGCCCTAAAAGCTCTTCGATATGCCTCCAAAAACATGATCAAACATCAAAGCTATAATTCTAGAGTTCTATACTTCCAAAACACCAAAATTTGCTACTTTCATAAAATCAATCCGAATCATAAGCAATTGCACATGAATAATTGTTGGGAATTCATACCTACAACCCAACATAGTTGTAAACATAGATGTGAGATAAAAATCTCACCTTTTATCCAAAAACAAAGAAGAAGGAGTTCAATTTACAAGGAGAAGACCGACCAATCTCCACTTCAACTCAACTAGCTTCAATCCAAGATCAACAAGCATTTTCCTAAGTTAGGTTTAGGAAAACTTTCTGAAATTAAAGAGAGAAAGAGATAGAGAAGATGAAGAGGAGCTTACCAATGTCTTCTCTATGATATTGGAGCAAGAAATCAAGTTACAAAGGAGAAACTAGGGCTTGCAATTTCTATTTCTCTTTCCCTTCCACCATTTTCAGTTTTCTTAAGCTAAGAAATGAAATGAGGGTGAATGGGGGAAAGAGAGGGCTGAGATAGGGGTTTAAACTAACAAATGGGCTGAGCCCAAAGTCCAAAACCCAAATAGAAAAGTTGCAAAAATTCACAAACTCCAAACATATCAAAGCTTATACTCAAAAAGATCGCAAACGTCATTTTGGAACCAATGGAAATGGTTTCGAGCTCCAATTCGGCCATTTGCAAAAAGTAACATTTCGGACCCAAAAATCCGACTAATGACGCTATATTTAAATAAAATATTTAAATACAAAATCGTTAAATATGCGGGTTGTTACAGATCTCCCCTCCTAACAAAATTGCGTCCCCGCAATTCCTAGAGATGATTTTTGTAACAACTACATACATATAACATTGCTCAAAAGAAAAGAAAAATAAGCTTGAGATAGAAAGATATACTCACCGTTCACAAGCTAAGATAGAAAACCCGGATAAGATCGCTCAATAAATTCTCTTGTTTCCCAAGTACAATCATTGGGATTAGCGGACCATTGAACTTTAACGAGCGACACGTCCTTGTTCCGAAGGTGTCGCACCTTTGTGTCAAGTACGCGAATAGGCTGCTGAACAATAGATAAGTTCGGTGAGATCTCAAGCTCTTGCAAATCAGGAGAAGCGATAACAGAATCCGACTCCCGAAGACACTTCCGAAGTTGCGAGACGTGAAACACGTCATGTATGCCAGATAAATGAGCTGGAAGTGAAACTCTATAAGCCACAGGGCCAATACGTTCAGTAATAGAAAATGGTCCTATAAAGCAAGGAGCCAATTTTCCAGTCGTACTGAAGCGCATAACCCCCTTCAAAGGAGAAACTCGAATAAAAACAAGATCACCAACTGAGAACTCGAGAGGCTTCCTACGGTTGTCAGCGTAGGATTTCTGGCGACTCTGTGCCTCTTCCATTCTCAACCGGATAAGATCAATCTGCTCGGAAGAATCACGAACAAAATCCGGGCCAAGAATAAGCTTCTCTCCAGATTCCAACCAACAAGAAGGTGATCGACATGGCCTTCCGTATAAGGCTTCGAAAGGAGCCATACCGATACTAGATTGAAAACTATTATCGTAGGAGAATTCTACAAGAGGTGATCCTCCCAACTACCACCAAAATCAAAAATACAAATGCGGAGAAGATCTTCCAAGATATGATTCACCCGTTCAGTCTGTCCGTCAGACTGCGGATGATAAGATGTGCTAAAATTAAGCTTTGACCCCAAAGCTTGCTGAAGACTCTGCCAAAAATGACTCGTGAACAAAGGATCACAGTCACTCACAATAGAACTAGGAACACCGTGAAGTCTCACGATTTCCTTGACATACAACCTAGCCAAATGTGAAGCAGTCCTATTAGACTCAATTAGGAATGAATGAGCAGACTTGGTGAGGCGATCAACAATAATCTAAATACTAGAATGGCCTAATCTCGAATGAGGTAGGCCGTCAATGAAATCCATAGAAATCTGATCCCATTTTCACAATGGAATCTCTAGAGGCCGAAGAAGACCAGAAGGACGTTGATTTTGGCCTTAAAACGCTAACAAGTTATGCAATTATTCACATAACTCGCCACATCGCGCTTCATGCCTTCCCTATAATAAAAACGATGCCTATTGGCATACATCTAACTACTACTAGGATGAATGGTATACTTAGAACGATGACAGTCGTTAAGAATGTCACGCCTAAGTACAAAGATCAAAAGGCACAAAAGACGGTTCTTCTTGCGAAGACACCTATGAGGGTCAATGCTGAAATCCCGCAACGCCTCATCACAGGGTCCAGACTCCCAAAGCTGAATAAGATGCAACAAATCAGGATCACGCCGTTCGGCATCGGCAATACGATCCAACAAAATGGGTCGAGCTCCCAAACTAAATAATAGAATAGGAGAATCAGAAGATGAACCTCGATCACGAATTTCACAAAAAGATAAAGTCTCAAGAACATCCCATTCGGCAAGACTCCTAGAAAAAACAGCCGAATGTTTGCGACTAAGCGCATCAACAACACGATTACCCTTTCCAGGGGTAAACCGGATATCAAAGTCCTAGGAGGCAAGAAACTCGAGCCAACGCTGTTGACACCAATTAAGTTCCTTGTGAGGAAATAAATATTTAAAAAAAAAAATTTACGATCGAGGAGGAGAACAAATTTCTTCCCCAAAAACAATGACGCCACACTAAAAGTGGAATCAATAGCTGTGAGCACTAGATCACAAGTAGTATACCTAGTCTCAATAGGCTTCAATTATTTAGAATTAAAAGAGATAGCACGTTCTATAATGCAAGAGAACGACACCCAAACCAATATGACTAGTATTGGTGCAAATAATGAAGTTTGGTTCCCTTCGGGGACCACAAGGATATGAGTATCGAAAAAGAGTTCTTTTAAATAATATTCTTTCCCGAAATGCTAAAACTTCCAAAATTACTATTATCTTTATGTAATCATTTTCTAGAAAAATTTAACTTTTACAAGTCAACTTGTTGTGTCAAATTGTCTCATCAAAGCGTTTAGGAGATTCCTATCGATAACGTTGATCAAGCGCATCGATCAGAATTCTTAAAGCACTCAATGGGCAATACAATCACAAAGTCATCTTCTATATAATGAAAATGGCTATTAAAAAATTTATGAATACTCTTTGTTCGTTTCAAGAACAAAAACCCATTTATACTTATAAATATCTTATGAAAAAGATTTGCAAAATTTTAAATTACTGTTTTCTATCCAAAACAATAAATACAAAAAGGAGTCATCGAAATATTCATAGAATACTCAATCCATAAAATGGATGAATAAGCTAGACAAGATGAATGACATAAAAAGTCACTCATAAGAATCATAACGAGTACGGAATGCGGTACATGGAAGGCTAACATTCGCAACTCGAAGCTAAATGAAAACTGGTGGCAAGGTCGAGCTGAAAAAGACCTTAACACCACTCAAAAGATTGCTTAGGAGATAATCCTAAGACAAGCTCAAAAATACCGGGAAAAGTTTCACAAATTATTAGATAAGAGAAATAACACTTTTCTCATCTTGAGGGCTTAAAGAATAAAATGATGCCTTCAAAAATTTGAAATCGGAATCTCAAGAAAATAGAAATCTTCTTAACAAATAGGAAATGTCGAAGATGAATAGTCCATACGGAAAATAGGATATGGGCTTCACAACAATTAAGCCAATCCTTACAAAAATCAACTCCGAAGCCTAAGTAAAAATCGGCTTGGAAAGAAAAATCACATAAAATAATTTTGACATCAAATAAAAGCAGATTGAGTGTTGCGGATCTACCATCCGGATTCGCAATTCTCAAAGAAGTAACCATACAAGAAACATCCAAAGACAATCGTCGAAGAGCTTCTTCGATACGAAAGAATGTGAAGCACCCGTATCGAAAAGAACTCGAATACAGTAATTAAGAAATAAAATAGAACCTTCCAAAACAGATGGAGATATACCTTTTCCCCGAGAAAAACCTCCAGAAGCATCTGTTATCTTTAGCTTGCCAAATAAAGGATTATTCGGAACAATAGAACAAGTGAAAATACGATGGCCTTTCTTCTTGCAATAGTGGCAGAAGAGAGGCATAGGGCAAGCTCGAATCATATGATCAGATGACCCACAATTGAAACACTTCCGAATGGAAGGTGTTCCAGCAGACTGAGATTGAGAATTAGATTCAACAAGCTTTTTCTTCTTGGAAGGGAAAAATTTCCGCTTATCGAATGGAAACTGCTTCTTGTTGGCGTTCTTGCGAGTCCCAACATCATCCTCACAATCACACTCCTTCTCGAAGGCTTCGAAATGAAGTGCCGAATCAACTAACTCCTCAAAAGAAAGTTTAAGCTGGAGCATTAAAGACTTCTTAAGATATTTCTTAAGGCCAGATACAAACTTCAGATTCTTCCTATACGAGGTACTTATGAATTCAAGACCATATTTAGATAAGGTCTCGAATGATGCAACATACTCAGGAACGGAAGACTCCCCTTGCTTCAACTCAAGGAAGCGACAGGTCAATAAAACTTTCTCAGATTCAGGAACGAACTTGAGTTCGAATCGTTCCCGAAACTGAGTCCAAGAAAGAGCAGACTCATCAAATTCAGCTAAAAGGAGCTCATACCAATCAAGGGCACGCTTTTGCAATAAGCTAGAAGTTACAAGAACCCTATCATGATCAGAAAGATCCATGCGAGGGAAAACATACTCGTACATGCGAATCCAAGTTTGGACCTCAAGAACAATCTCGGAGCCTTTAAACGGTTTCCCTCCAAGATGAGAAAAGTCACTGCACAATCGTGCGAAGGTGGTCTTGCACGGAGGAGATGTTCGAGTAGGAGATGGAGGTTGTGTGCTCCTAAACCACTCCAAGAACTGATCGGCAGACATATAAACGCCGTCCGGATGTGAGCCGCTGGATTACCCAACATCCGAGCGTCGTCCTCCGTCTCTTCCAGCCATAAGCTGAAAGTTAAGATAAGGTAAAGATTATCACAAGGTAGAGACTATAGTATGGAATACTACGGAATATAATGCATTCCTAGACGTATTTCCAAATTCTATCTAACCTTAATGCAAAGAAGAAATAGAGGCAAGAAGATTCAAAGACTTGTATCACTTATTACACTCTGATGTATCGTAATATGTGCTCTATTCTGTGTTTATCATACTTTGTTCTGAACCTCGCTTTGATACCAAGCTGTGACGCCCCACTTCTATACCCACGCTAGCCAAGGACACTACAGGGTAATGCCGTCAGCTAACACGAAGAATAAGGCTGGATAGGAGCGACCATCTATAGCCTTGCTTTAACTATCTATCAAATACGTCGACAATAATCATACCAAACATATCGACATATTCAACGAATACTTAAAACAAAACCACAGGTGGCTGGAGGATCTATCAGAACAGAATATAACAACTCAAATGTAATACACATCACGGAACAGTAGATCATCATTTACACATATACAGATACATAACAGAGTATACAAGCTGATACATGTCAAGTGGTATAGAAAACCACAATATACAGACGAGTCAAAAGAATACATGTCAGAGTTACAACAAAAGGACTACACAAAAGCTATGACAAAATGGAATAAGCTGGATAGTCCATGCGGAAGCAAAATAGGCTAAGTCCAAAAGCACCTAACCTGAAACATCTCGGTCTGACCCGAGTATAAAATACACGGGTCAGTCTAGCTAAACAAATCAGTTAGATAAACTGAACAACAATAAACCTGCAAGGTTACAAAGTATATCACATATCTCTAAAGGAGATAACACAATCATCAACAAAAGATGAATCATATAGAACAAGCCTCATATCATCGGCAACTTAAATAAACAAAGGATAGGAATATCCCAAAACAAGCCATAAAGGCTAATAACAAATACCAATAAGGTATACAAGTTCCACAAGGCAATCACTACACATCATGCGGCTCAAAAAGACCAACACCGAAGGGCGATACCAAGGGAATATACATATCAATGAAACATCATAAAATTTGCTCGAGCTCAGTACTGTATAAACAAGGATCCATGAGTCCGAAGACTCCAAACCCAATATCATTCGAGCGGCTCATAAAGACCTAACTCCGAAAGCGATACTATAGGGCGACAAACCCAAAGGCGCAAACCCAATATCACCCATGCGGCTCATAAAGACCAACATCGTAAGCGATACCATAGGGCGACAAGCCGTAGTGGTGAAGGTCGAAGACCCAGTACTGGACACCACTAACTGGCGGAATGTGTCACAACTCTCGAAAAGGAATCCGAAAAGTGTTAACGTATGTCCCATAACCACTCGTTCGCACTAAACGGTTTACTATCCGTCAGTCACTTTCACACTCAAAGCAGTACAAAGTTCACCTCATATCATCAGTAAACCAAACCCGAAGGTCAAAACGATCAATTGAATAGGTCGGGGATTAATCGGAAGGATAAATGCACAGATTCATGGTCTGTGTTTTGCCCAACCATTTAATCACCCTTCCACTTTGCTCGAAGTGCGAAATTGTGCGTGTGGTTTAAATAGAATTTATAATTTGGAGAAACAAGCTTTTAATGCGATTTTAGAAGATTATTTATAAAACCCGTGAATGAAGTCAAAAAGGAATCATCAAGGTCAAATATGCATAAACAACTAATTGGAATCAATTTAAATCGATAAAGGTGGGAATTACAAACAAATAGGCAAACAAGGCAAAATGAAGCAGGTCAGTCGACTGGTTCACTGCAGTCAGTCGACTGATCCAGAAACATACAAATCCCATTCCCTGCAGTCAGTCGACTGGTTGAAATGGTCAGTCGACTGGTTGCAGGAAATAGAGACTTCTTGTCTCTGTTTACGGCCTTGATACGCCAATTGGCTACAGCTAGTCGACTGACTGCAGAAGGTCAGTCGACTGACTGAGCCTTGAGCCAGTATCTCAGCCTATCCAATGAAGGGAAAACTCCTTCAAAATGCAATCGAACGAGCAGTGACACTAGGGATTTATGTCGATTGACGACCCGGCCCTAAAAGCTCTTCGATATGCCTCCAAAAACATGATCAAACATCAAAGCTATAATTCTAGAGTTCTATACTTCCAAAACACCAAAATTTGCTACTTTCATAAAACCAATCCGAATCATAAGCAATTGCACATGAATAATTGTTGGGAATTCATACCTACAACCCAACATAGTTGTAAACATAGATGTGAGATAAAAATCTCACCTTTTACCCAAAAACAAAGAATAAGGAGTTCAATTTACAAGGAGAAGACCGACCAATCTCCACTTCAACTCAACTAGCTTTAATCCAAGATCAACAAGCATTTTCCTAAGTTAGGTTTAGGAAAACTTTCTGAAATTAAAGAGAGAAAGAGATAGAGAAGATGAAGAGGAGCTTACCAATGTCTTCTCTATGATATTGGAGCAAGAAATCAAGTTACAAAGGAGAAACTAGGGCTTGCAATTTCTATTTCTCTTTCCCTTCCACCATTTTCAGTTTTCTTAAGCTAAGAAATGAAATGAGGGTGAATGGGGGAAAGAGAGGGCCGAGTTAGGGGTTTAAACTAACAAATGGGCTGAGGCCAAAGCCCAAAACCCAAATAGAAAAGTTGCAAAAATTCACAAACTCCAAACATATCAAAGCTTATACTCAAAAAGATCGAAAACGTCATTTTGGAACCAATGGAAATGGTTTTGAGCTCCAATTCGGCCATTTGCAAAAAGTAACATTTCGGACCCAAAAATCCGACTAACGACGCTATATTTAAATAAAATATTTAAATATAAAATCGTTAAATATGCGTGTTGTTACACATTGTACGTACAGACAAATGACAATGAGAAACAATTAGGGTTTATAAAGACGTATTTATAGACAAAGCTGGAAAAAGAATAGACGGGCAAGGTTTGCTTACACGTTGAACGATAAATGGCCCAAAAAGCCCGTTCTGACTCCGGAACGAAATTGGATCAA
Organism: Allium cepa; assembly: GCA_030765085.1. NCBI lineage: Eukaryota > Viridiplantae > Streptophyta > Magnoliopsida > Asparagales > Amaryllidaceae > Allium > Allium cepa. The sequence continues at coordinate 782,946,131 of CM060940.1, read as the reverse complement.
CCCATATATCAAAATAGATGTTTTTAAATGTTTTAAACGTGATGAAACTGGTTTTAAGTCCAAATTCCATCGTATGAAGAAGTTATGCTAAAATCAATTTATTTCAAATTGATTTCAATTTATTTCAATTAATCGATTTCAAGGCATTTCAAGCCCATACGATCAAACGACAAGCCGGATCGTTATGAAACTTGAAATCCTATAGTAATTCACAGTTACGGATTCGATGAACTGGTTTCATCGAAATCCGAGTCAGTGGCCAAAATGACTATTTTTACATTAATTGAATAAATTAATAATTAATTAATTAAATCAAATTTTAAATTTCAATTCTATAATTGACAAATTTTACCCCGTTCAATTTTCTTAATCAAATTTATATGTCAATTTAGAATTGTTAAATCTATAAATTTCAGCGTTAACTTTCAATTTCATTATATTAAGAAATTATAAATTAAATTTTCAATAATTCCAATTAATTTACTTTTCACTCTATTATTTCTTTCTATAACCATAGTTAATATTTTTTTTACATTCATTACATTAGTGCTCCCATTCCATCCTTTATTTATTGACTATCATATTTCCATTTACTATTTTTTGGTCAATTCACACATTATTTGTAATTTAAGTCTCAATAAATTTATTTATCTTGATTCCATTCCTTTATTACATCACTTATTACTTTACAAATAAACTAACATTGCAATTCATCCTATTACCTTCATATCTTGTAATTATTGTCTTAAACTCATAAATGTAATACTAAATTTCAGTTTAATTTCAATTAATGTAATAATTAAATATTAAATTTCATCTAATTGCAATTAATCCAATTATTGAATTTTAAATTTCAATAAGTTAATAAATATCAATTTTCATTCCTTAAATCAACCAATTGTTATATTATAAATAGAATTAACATTATTTCCAATTATTTCCTTAATTTATACTTATATAACATTGAATTGAGATTCATTGCAATTGACCACCAGTTAAAATTTAATATACTAAATAAATGGTTAACTTATACTAATCTTTATAATTAACGTTTAATCTCACTTATAAGCTATTATTAACAAATAAATGTTGCAATTAATTTAGATCTAATTCAATACATTAAATGAATGGGTAAACGATTAAAAATATGCACTATTTCCAAATTTACTCACATTCATACTTAATTATCAACTAACAATTATTATAATTACTTATCTAGCATTGATTCTATCAAACTGCCATTTATTACGTATAATTGCATCAATTAATATAACTTTTGAATTTATTCCCCAATTCCCTAATTTCAATCAATTATAACCTTACAATTTGTTTCAATTAATAGGTATTGCACTAAATTAGATACTTATCAACTTGCATCAACCTTATTACATTAATTTACATTCAGTTACTATTAATCAACATATTATTCCATTGGTTGATTCAATACTCTTACTCTTATTCATACATTTATAAGTTTTCATTTACAAACAATATTATAGTTACTTACAGGACATTGATTTTATTCAATTACTATTTATTCTTTATTAATTCATTAATTAATTCAATATTTACATTTATTTTTCTTATAATATTTATTACTAAATATTCCTATTTACAATCAATTATAACCCAAATAGTTGTTTTAATCAATTGGGATTTCACTCCAATGGTCAATAATTAATTTTAATAACCATTGCTACAATTCATTCTTGACATTTACTTCAATATAAATTATAAATTTTTTATTTCTTTCTAAATTTAATTAAGAAAATCTTATTAATTTAACCAATTTAATTATTGAAAATCTACGGGTCGTTACACACTCCCCCCCTCAAAACTTTTCGTCCCCGAAAAGGAAAAATGAGGGAAAAGAAGAACTAGGAAATCAGTATATCTTACTTAAAACATTAAATTTATAAACATATAAATTTACAAAATTAATTAATTTTAAATAAAACATACTAATTTATAACCATTTAATCTTTTTTTATACTCAAATAAATAAAGTTTGGAAAACCTTTTTCAAAATATTTTCTAAGTCCAAAATTTACGGAAAATTTCGACAGAGTGTCCTTTGTACGGAGAGGCTCGGGAGAAAATATAATATCAAATATAATAATATATAACATATAATTTCCAAAATAATATATCCCAACACGGGAAACTAATATATTAGCGCTATCAAACCGTAATCGGAAAACGTACCTATTTGTCGGGCAAACAACGCTTAAATTATTAAACCAAAAGCAGTAGCAATTGCTTCCATACCTTGTATTTCACTTATATAATCCAAAAAGAGTTAATAATAATTATATAAAAATGAAATATTTAAGTTGTTTCACCCACTAACAAACATTACAATACAAACAACCATCAATAGCAATAAAGCATACAACCATCACATAAAATCAACACAAATAAATCATTCAGTCATATCAAATAAAACAAATAGTTGTTCGGGTTCAAACTTTAAATTGCACAGAATGAAAAATAAACTACTTAGTGCACCATTTACTCAACAGTCTTAGATGAAACTAAATAGATTATTTATTCATCCAAACAATTTTAGAGTATCCTTGCCCAAACAACCATAACTAAACAAACGACAATTTCAAACAATAGATTAATTTCATTCTTATTAATTTCATTTCATACATTTGTTGATTGATTTCCTTTTTATCCATATACCGATTTATCTTTTTATTTTACATTTTCTTCTTACAACTTTTTACTTCTATTCATTTGTTCAATGTTTATTTCATTTATTTTCATTTATTACATACAAATTTTATTTCATTCGTTAATACCATCATTTATTAATTATTACACAATTTCATTTATTAATATTCATTTATTCAATATATTCATGTTTAATTCAATTTCTTTGCATTTTAATTCATTTACTAAGGTTTATAATCATTTATTTATAATACTTACCTTTCTATTATATTAAATTAGTAATATTTTCAATTATACTCAAGTATATAACAATAACAACAAATAAATCCTTATCTATTATAGAATGTATTGAATACTTTCATTACTTTTAGGTTTACTTGTAAAATTTTCCATTACATTATCTTTTAACATTTTAACCTTTTTTATAGTTGGTAGTTATATATATGTTAAAGAATGCAATCGACAATTATACAAGTTTATCTTATTTCTTTTAATTAATTTAATGTTCAAAATCATCTCTTTTGTTTTATAGGTTACAATTTCAAATTTCTTTTAATTCATTTATAACTTAGCATTAAATCTATTATTTCATTAATAGATTTCAATTATTAGTTACATTTCGTCTCACTAAGGCAATTGAAACTATTAATTAACGGAAAATTTAGAACTAAATATCGGGTTAGATTTCAAATCATTTAAAAAAAAGATAAATGTATACTTACAACGTATATCCAATTATACATAAAACAATTAAAATTTATATTTGTTTATCAAAATAAATTTGTACTAAAACTACTACAATGGCCTTCCCACTTCGAAACTCGAAAATGAATGTCGATGATGCGTGCACTCATCATCGAAATTATTTTCCAACGACGGAGAGGTGAGTACATAACTTATTTCTTCCAAAATTTGTTTTCAAATGATTCTTTCAAATTGTATTGGGGTATTTATATCAGAAAATACCTCTACATAATATTATTATTATATTTAAAAATTATTTAAAAGAAATTTTCAAAGCCCCGGAACTTAGATTCTAAATTTCCAACTTTCATTTATTTTCTTTTCTTTTCAAATCTTATTTCCAACTTATGCTTATAGATTTCACTACCTAACAACCAATATATTTCAACCAAATATATATATATATCATTTATAAAATATATTATTTATATATAAAAATATACAATAGGCAAAATTATTTCATTTACCTATATTTTAAAACAAACATTGTGTCAGTCTGTCCTATTAAGTGTTTAGAAATCCCTATTGATGTCATAGCGTCTCACGCACCAACCAGAATTTATAAATACAAAACGGAACAAATTAACACAATATTAAAACCTTTTATAACACTAACAAATACGCACTCTCATATGTATACACTCATCAACTCATCATATGGTATTACTACCCTATTGATAAAGAGTCAGACCCCACAAATCTAAGGTTTACTGCTAAACCAAAGCTCTGATACCAGATGTAACGTCCCACCTTTTTGTACGCTTTAAATCGACGATAAACCACACACGTCAGACTTAAACCATATAGAAGGGCGGATTGTTATGGGGTAAATAAGAAAAACAGAGAAAGAAAAAGAACAAAATAGAATCTTGCAGCGGAACGATAAAATATAATAGTCAAATAAACAGTTCATGAAGCTGTTTTACAAAAAACATTTGATTATACTTATACAATATGTATTAGAGTTACACATACCAGAGAATAATCAATAATAATGCAGCGGAATACAATGGTGTAGTGGAATAATATAATAGATAATAGTACTACACTCTTCATCTTCATCCTCCAGAAATAAAGCCTTCGAATACTGAAATGCTCAGACTGACCGAGCGAATTGAAAAGACAAAACACTCGAGTCAGAAATGAAAGATCTTATGTAAGTTAAATCAACAGGAATAAATATGAGTGGAATGGCGTCAGAGATGTTTACGGGATTTGACATCTCCTATCCAGTGTCTAACGTGAGTGCAGTAACTTAAGAGATGCTCGGGATTCACATCTCCTAAGGATCCGTTAAACTATTTACTATGTAGTAATATTTCGCTATTATAATAATGTCTATAGTAAAATAAACTTATCCAATCTCCCCCTTAAACACAATAATAGTCCCAGTAGTCCATCCAGTATCAGCGCATCTCTAGATCGGAAGACTACCCTAAATACACCACGGGCTACGGGAGAAAAACAAATTGGTACATGGCGCGCTAGGGTAGGTGACACGACACAACTAGGCAATGCCAGGGTAGATATACCAATTACGCTTCCGGACTAGTGGTAATGCGTAGCAGCTACTACCGCCCACCTAGAGCCACACCCCCAAATCAAAAATCAAAGGTGGCCACCGAGTCAATCCAAAGTCAGAGTATAATATCGAAGGGATGTGTCCGATAAAAGTTGCTACCTTCTTAGCCCATCAATCGCTCCTGTTTTAGCCACCTTATGCCAACTCACGGGAGTCGGGTCCACGTATTTACCTCAAAAAAATGCCACCACCATCCAACTTCATTCTAGAATCTCCATCGCGTACACGGTTGTCAAAGTGGTTTTCGGTATCGACGGAGAGTATGCCCATATCTGATCTCGGTCTCTTTGCCAACCAATCATTATTACAACACCGCGGTCATTTCAAAAAAATTATACTTCAAAACTAGGATATAATATTAATTTCAAACCCATATAAATATGATATCATTTTCATTTCAAAACCAAATCAATATGATATCATTTATAAAACCCAAATCAATATAATATCATTTTTATTTAAAATATATCCCTTTCCCAAAATCATAGCATTTTCAAATCATAATACCTTGAAACCCATAACTTTGAAACATAACTTCCAATACTTAAATGGTTTAATATTAAATTACTTTATTTAATAAATTAGATTCTTTAATTTTACAAATAAATTTCCAAATACAGATTTGAATCCCCAAATAAACCATTTCAATTTCCATATATTTCAAAGCTTTAAATGTTCCACCAGTTCAAAACTAATTCTTTGATAATCCCATATACATCAAATTCAATTACTATTATTTAGATTTGAAATGTTTGCTTAATAAATCCAATATCATTTAAGAAAACTTTTAACTTCACATAGCTGGATATTCTTTCAATTCATTTAACTTGATATATTCATTAAATCAACTTTATATTCATTTAAATCACTCTGAACCAAATCAGGTTATAAGAATCATACCCTTTAAAATCTCAATTTTATTTAAATTTCAAATCAAATTTATTTGAGTATAATTCTTAAATAATTCAATTCAAACCAATTTCCTATTTATCTTCCAACTTAATTTTTATTTAAGTCATTAAAACTCTATATATACAATATCTTTAATAGGTACTTAACCATATAATATTAAACAATCAAACTCCATTATTAACCTTATTTTTATAAACAAATTTATACATAGCTTAAATTCAAGAATTTAACTATATATATATATATAAAATAATATTTATATAATGTGAAAAATTAATATTTATTAAACGGTATATTTCTTTCCAAAACCATAGAAATCATTTATTTTTATATATAGACCACGGTGTCTATATATAATTTTCTACCCTATGGTCAAGTGATATGGATATTTATCATTTCAATCCGTAATTTAAAATAAAAGTACAATTATATATCATTTCAAACCGTAATACCGAATGAAGTAAAATGCATAACAACTTGCAGTCTATAACAACATAAAATACAACATCCATTCATCCAATATCAATCATCAACCATTTATCACAATCATCATCCAATTCAAACAATAACATTAATATAGAACATATAATAAATAACAGGTAATTACTGGCAGTTTATATTTGTTAGCACCAAAATTGGTCACTAACACCCTTAGAAAGATTGTGTAGAGAGATTAATGAAGAAAGTAAATTAAAATAGAGAATAGAGTGTAAATTTAAATGCAGAGAACAAGAACACCAAATTTATAGTGGTTCGGCGTAACTGCTTACATCCACTTTGAAGTTGATTTCCAATGATTTCCTTGATGGGTGATTACAGATACAATCTGTTTTTAGTTAATAGAATACAATTGCAAAGTAAAAGAAATAAGTTTGGAATGAGTCTTGAAAATGGCCGAGTCTCCCCAGTGTTCTCTAAAATCTCCTCCTTTTTTCTATGCCCCTGGCCCTCTATTTATAGACGAAGGTGGGTTGGACTTCCCTGACGGGCCTGGCAGCTGAATAACTCGGCCCAAACGGAGTGGTCTCAGTGCACCAAACAAGAGAGGCCGAATGATCTCCTTTAGCCGGATGTTCTCCTTTAGCCGAACGATCTCCTTTAGCCGAACGTTCTCCTTTAGCCAAACAAGATGAGGCCGAACATACTGACTACCGTAGGGAGCACTTGTGCCGAACGAAACTAGAAGCCAGACCAATCTCTTGGCCGAACGATGGCTAGGCCGAGCTATGGCTAGGCCGAACGATGGCTGGGCCGAACTATGGCTAGGCCGAACAATTCTTTGGTCGTAGAACGATCTTATGTCGAGCGTCCTTCTTTGGCTGAACGGTATTCAATACCGAGTGTTTCTCAATGTCGTACGCTCCTAGACGCCGGATGCTATCCCATGCCGAACGCCCATTGATGCCGAACGATGCGTTCGTACCGAACGGTCTTAACATGCCGAGCGCTTATTGATGCCGAACGATGGAGGAACTAAGTACTAAGTTGCCCGGTCATTTCCCTGGGAAACAATATTCAATAATAAATTAATTTAACTAGCAGTTTATATGCAATAATAAATTGAATATCAATTTAATTCAATAAATTCAATTTTACTAGAATGATGATAAAAATATATCAAACAGCAATAAATAAATTTCTAATCACATGAGAAATTAATTTAACACACATAAGAAATTTTAGAAATTGTGAGTGGGTTAAAACACTCACCTTTTGAATTTAAATTGAATTTAAATCCAATTTAAACTCAAAATATGAATAGTCTCCGAATTCGTCCAAACCAGCATCAAAATGTCCAAAATTCCAATACGAACCTAGCGGAGAAAACCACGCGTAAATTCGACCTCGTATGCAAGAGTTATGCATATTAGAACATTACACGATTTAAATTAAATAAATAAAACAATTAATTTAACAAAACATGGTACCACTTCACACATCATCAATAGCTTGAGCAAACCCTAATCTTCAAAGTGCAAGAACTGTAGCCGCCTTGACCTCGAGCAAAAAAATGTTGCGTCACCCGACGATGGTCAGATCGGAGGCTAGGGAAGAGCTCAACGCTTCATGCCGACCACAAGGTGGGGTCACGGCCACCTTCGACGCCAAGCAAATCCTTACGCCGCCGATGACACTCCTCCCCGTTCTGGCGAACTCAGATGCACTTTTGGCCGCAACGAACCCATGGATCGAATGCGTACGACTCCCACTGCGCAACCGTGGCAACCGATCGTTCCCAAATTGATGATCCACCATTAATCCTCCACCACAACGCACGGACGGTCGGAATTCATTCTGAAATTCTAGTAAAATGATGCATCAAATTGGAAAATGAATCATAGAATTAAGATGCACTCTTCGAGAGCTTTCCGATGATATAAAATTTGATATTGTTTGTGAAGTTTGAAATTTTTTATTTGAATTTGATATTGAAATTGGAATTGGGAATTTTTGTTTTGTCTGCCATTGAAATAAGGAGGTGAGGAGGCATTGTACGTACAGACAAATGACATTGAGGAACAATTAGGGTTTATAACGACGTATTTATAGACAAAGCTGGAAAAAGAATAGATGGGTAAGGTTTACTTACACGTTGAACGATAAAATGGCCCAAAAAGCCCGTTCTGACTCCGGAACGAAATTGGGTCAACCCATATATCAAAATAGATGTTTTCAAATGTTTTAAATGCGATCAAAACAGGTTTCAAGTCCAAATTCCATCGTATGAAGAAGTTATGCTAAAATCAATTTATTTCAAATTGATTTCAATTTATTTCGATTAATCGATTTCAAGGCGTTTCAAGCCCATACGATCAAACGACAAGCCGGATCATTATGAAACTTGAAATTCTATAATAATTCATAGTTACAGATTCGATGAAACTTGTTTTGTCAAAATCCGAGTCAGTGGCCAAAATGGCTATTTTAACATTAATTATATAAATTAATAATTAATTAATTAAATCAAATTTTAATTTTCAATTCCATAATTGACAAATTTTACCCCGTTCAATTTTCTTAATCAAATTTATACGTCAATTTAGAGTTGTTAAACCTATAAATTTCAGTGTTAACTTTCAATTTAATTATATTCATAAATTATAAATTAAATTTTCAATAGTTCCAATTAATTTACTTTTCACTCTATTATTTCTTTCTATAAACATAGTTTATATTTTTTACATTCATTATATTAGTGCTCCCATTCCATCCTTTATTTATTGACCAATCATATTTCCATTTACTATATTTTGGTCAATTCACACATTATTTGTAATTTAAGTCTCAATAAATTTATTTATCTTGATTCCATTCCTTTATTACATCACTTATTACTTTACAAACAAACTAACATTTCAATTCACCCTATTACCTTCATATCTTGTAATTATTGTCTTAAACTCATAAATATAATGCTAAGTTTCAGTTTAATTTCAATTAACGTAATAATTAAATATTAAATTTCAATTTAATTGCAATTAATTCAATTATTGAATTTCAAATTTCAATAAGTTAATAAATCTCGATTTTCATTCCTTAAATCAACCAATTATCATATTATAAATAGAATTAATATTATTTCCAATTATTTCCTTAATTTATTCTAATATAACATTGAATTGAGATTCATTGCAATTGATTACCGGTTAAAATTTAATATACTAAATAAATGGTTAACTTATACTAATCGTTACAATTAACGTTTAATCTCACTTATAAGGTAACAAACAAATGTTGCAATTAATTTAGATCTAATTCAATACATTATATGAATGGGTAAACGATTAAAAATTTGCACTATTGCCAAATTTACTCACATTCATACTTAATTATCAACTAACAATTATTATAATTACTTATCTAGCATTGATTCTATAAAACTACCATTTATTATGTATTATTTCATCAATTGATATAGCTTTTGAATTTATTCCCCAATTCCCTAATTTCAATCAATTATAACCTTACAATTTGTTTCAATTAATAGGTATTGCACAAAATTAGATTCTTATCAACTTGCATCAGCCTTATTACTTTAATTTACATTCAGTTACTATTAATCAACATATTCTTCCGTTGGTTGATTCAATACTCTTACTCTTATTCATACTTTTATAAGTTTTCATTTCCAAACAATATTATAATTACTTACAGGATATTGATTTTATTCAATCACTATTTATTCAGTATTAATTCATTGATTAATTCAATATTTACATTTATTTTTCTTATATTAATTTATTACTAAATATTCCTATTTACAATCAATTATAGCCCAAATAGTTGTTTCAATCAATTGGGATTTCACTCCAATTGTCAATAATTAATTTTAATAACCATTGCTACAATTCATTCTTGACATTTATTTCAATATAAATTATAAATTTTTTATTTCTTTCTAAATTTAATTACAAAAATCTTATTAATTTAACCAATTTAGTTATTGAAAATTTACGGGTCGCTACGTATTTCACCACCTCGGTTTCTTTTGCAACCTTTCTAAGAGCTCTCATGCATAATCAAATTCGTAAATGAACATATCTAGAAAAGTGATGACAATACCCTAATGGGTACGACCCACTTAGCCCTACTGCATCTTCTCTGATTATAGTCATTCCCGATTGATGAGGCTTTAGGCTACATTTTACCTTTCTAATATAGAAATCCTACTTGGAATGCTAACACTACCCTCTGGGTAGAAATGCAATGCCAGCATTCATCCATACAATTTTGTTCTGGGTCTGAGCGAAACCGAAGGCTCTACTTTTAATACATTCATTTTGGAATTGCCCTCATGTTAGAAGCAAGTAGCCCTTACACTTTAAAGAGCCACATCTTCAATTATCTTCTTGATATTCCACTTCGAAAGGCTTATGCCGATTCGATGTAAATTTCGGATAATAGATCCTATCCCGTTCTCTTCGAACCGACAACAATAGTTTAAAACTAGTCAAGGTTTGATCGTCGGTTATTTAACTATCAAATAAAAAACAACAATCAAATCAAGGATTTAATTCCATAGGCCAAACCAAAACTGGTTAAGTACATATGCAACCTCTGACCTCATTAAATAATCCTTTTAGGAACTAAAATCACTTATAAATACTTATATCGATATATATTTGCAAAGATATATTCACTAACTCTTTATACACCTTTCAATACTTGGGTAATTGTCCCTTTTATATACCATTCTAAAATCATTTATGAAACTCCTTTATAAATCTCCAAAACAAATTATAAAACTCTTTTTACTAACTTCTAAAACCATTGAATTTATTTTTTATAAATTTCTAAAACCATTTATAAAGCTCTTTTATAAGTCCATAAAACTATTTATAAAACTTCTTTTACAAATCTGTAAACCCTTTTATAAAACTTCGTTCTTTTAAAAAAGTCTTTTGTAAAATCCGTTATAAATATTCTTTACAAAAATTTACTTTGTAAACATATTTCCAAAAATCCCTTTATAAAATCATTTATAAAGCCTTTATATAAATCCTTTACAAATCCAAAACTTCATTTTCAATTATAAACTCTTTATTAAGTGAAATTTCTTTATAAATCAATTTACTACTTAAAATACAATTAAATAAATAAATAAATAAATTTTGAGCATCATAAATAAACAACAATTAGCTTCTTAACAACCTTAATAACACAGTCCATTTCCTTTCTAACATCATTAATGAAATAGTTGATTTACTTTAAAACACTATTAGTATACTAATAAATAACTTCGAAACATTATTAGTATAACAATTGATAATTTCAAACATTATTTAATAAATAATAATAATTACTCTTCAAACATTATTATAATAAATATTAATTAACTTCTAAAACATTATTAATAAATAATAATTATTAATTTCAAAAGTTATTAATAAATAATTATTATAAATTAAAACATTATTGACATATAATAATTATTAACTTCAAACATTATTAATTATTTAATGAATAACCTTTCACAATATACAATATTGATAAATAACTTTTAAATACTATTAAATATAAATAAACAGCTTTTGAGACATTTATAATCACTTTAAAATTTTTACATAATAATGAAAGACTAACAAAAATGTTGGAGTAAAAGGAGTTCAAAATCCATTTCAAATAAAATATTACAGAAAACTCTAGTAGATGGATTTAAAATCGTTCTTTGAATCAAAACCAATTCGAAGAAAAATAGAAATTAATAGTATTTCATAATATTAAATTGAGGCCAATAGTGTAACGACCCGTAATTTTCCGATAACTAAATTATTGAATTCAATAAAATTTTGTAATTTAAATTGGAAGAAATAAAAATTTGTGATTTATTAGTAAGAAACATAACTAGAATGTAATGTTAATTTAAGGCAATTGATAGCTATTTTAATGCAATCTCAGTAAATTGGAATGATTGGAAAGTAATAATTGGTCATAAAGTGCAAATGATAAATAAACCAAATGTTGTATTAAAAGGTGAAATTGTACGTAATTATTTAGAATTGATTAAAATAGAATAATTAATCCGTATATGAATTTATTAGTTTTGTTTGTTAATAGTATACATAGAAATGTGTTTGAAATCATAACTTGTAATAATTGCTTAATTATCGTTTCACTATTTAACCCTTTGAAATTTAATTGGAAATCAATTGCAATTATTCCATGTAAATACTACAGTTAATGTGAATTAACAAGGTAACTGTAGAATATTAATGTAACAAATGGTAAACCAATGTTAACTATGTCCATAAAGTAATGATTGATTGAACAAAAAGATTGAAATCAAAATGAACCAATTTATTGGGTTTTAAATTATAACTAATGAATTTATTGCAATTGGAATTGGAACGCCGTAATTAGCGTAGTATTAATAGTTGAATTTGACATGGAAATTTGTTTTAAAAGATTTTGAATTACTTAGTAATCAAAAATGATAAAAATTTCTAGTTATTAAATTTGAAATTAAAAAGTGATCTAATCAAATTAATAATAATTTATTTAATTAACGTGAAAATAGCCATTTTGGCCACTGTTTCGGATTTTGACGAAACATGTTTCATCGAATTCGTAACAGTGAATTATTGTAGGATTTTAAGTTTTGTAGCGATTGAACTTGTCGTTTTATCGTGCGGGCTCGAAATGCATAGAAATCAATTTAAATAAGCTGATTTTAAACGCTAAATTTTGTATACGATGGAATTAGGATTTGAAATTGGTTCCATTGAGTTTAAAAATATTGAAGACCTGTATTTTGATATATTGGATGACCCATTTTCATTTTGGGAATGAAATGGGTTTTTCTGGTCGTTGTTATCGTTTCGATCCAACCCTGCCTATATAGGCTGTTATAAACCCTAGTTATTTCTCATTTTATTATTTTTGTACGTACATGTTCTTCCTCCTTCTCAGACAATATAACATCAAACCTAATTCCCACATTCCAAAAACTAATTTCAAAAAATAAAAATAATATTAAAAAAATTTACTGCTCCAAGTTTACTTCGAGTCAGGAAGAGGTTCGCTTCGAGTTCCAGAGATGAAAAGCCTACATAGACTTAGGGTCAGAGAGAGTTCCACGCCAAATAGGGCGGATTTGGTCACGCTTTGAGTTCCACAGGCAAAAATCCTGCAGCTACTTCGGGTTAGGAGCCAATTGACTCGAGTCTCGGGTCATTTTGGCAAAAACTAAAAGCGAACACTGGGTAATTGAGGCGGCAGACCGAAGTAAGACTCGAAGTCAAAAAATTTCAATCTTCTAACGTTAATAACTTTTGCATACGAGCTCGGATTCGTGCACGGTTTTCTTCATTGCAATTGTATCGAAATTCCAAACATTTTGTTACCAGTTTAGCCACATTCTGAGACTGTTAAATTTTTAGGCTAATTTTGGATCTTAAATCGACGACAAATCGAAGGTGAGTGTTTTAACCCACTCACAACTACTAAGTTACCTTATGTTAGTTAGGTTGAATTTATGACGCCATTAGGAATTAAATGGTTGATGTTTGGTATATTTAAGTTGCCATTCCAGTTAAATCTGACTTTTATTGAATACTATCGCCGTTAATTTAATATTAAATTTCTATATTGCCAGTCAATACCCGTTATTGATAATCAGTCACTTGTTATTTTTTTATTGATTAGTTCGAATGTTGATTGTGATGTATACTGACTGTTGATATTGGATGACAAGATGCTATATTTATATTGTTATAACACTGCAAGTTCCCTTAGTTTATTGTTAGAAAATCCTTATGGGCTGAAATGATAAATACGCGAACGATCAATAGATTAGGGAAAAATCGTTATATGTTGAAATGGTAAGCCCGAGCGATTTTATGAATTTTGAATTTTATTCGAGATTACAAGTTGAAATGATATATCAGTAAATATAAAATATTTGCAGATTGAAATGATAAATATCCATATCACTTGTCCATAGGGTAGAAAATTATATATGGATGTTGGATTCGTTAAATTAGATGATTTTAAATCCTTAAATTTTGAATTTAGTTAAATGATATTTTGGAGAAAATTTGATTTATATAAACTGAATTATTTTTGAAAATCCGAGTTTTAAATGAAATTGGAATTGGTTTAAATGGAAATTTTAAAGTTAGATTTGAAGTATAAATGAAATTTATCGAAATTGAGTTATTGAAAACGTTTGAAAATGTAACTTTGAAATCTACTATATTTGAAATGGTTTGGATTTATTGTTCTAACTTGGATTTGAAATCGATATTGATTAAATGGTTTAAATGAGAATTTGAATTGAAGGACAAAATTTCCTTTATTGATTTGAAAGCTAGGCATGGTCGAGATGTGTTGAAATAAAAGAAATGGTTTAATTTGATATTAATTTCAAATTTACCATTTTAATATAAACTGTTTAAAAATATGTAATTTTAAATCCTGATTATTAAGGTTTTCAAACTATTAAACTATTTTAATCTATTTTAAACTTTTTCAAACTATTTTAATCTATTTAATCCAATTTAATCTATTTTAGCTATTTTAAACTAATTAACCCATTTTAATCTATTTTAAATCTATTTAATCTATTTTACCATTTAAACTATCTTAAATCCATTTAAAATATTTTTAATCTATTTCTTTAACTATTTTAGAGTATTTTAACTATATAAAAATTTATTTTAACTATGTTAAACTATTTATAACTATCTAAACTATTTTCTAAATTTTAGACTAAGCAAAGTGGAAGTGTTTATATTCAAATCCTTGATTTTGAAGCGAATCTGGTTAAATGATTTTATAACGTAAGTTGGGATTTAAATGAGATATTTGATTGAGTATGATAATTTTAAAATGAGGGTTTAACCTATTTTGGAAGTATGATTTTGAAAGAAAATATGATTTTGGAAGTGAAATGATTTCAAATGTGATATGATTTCAAAAGTGAATATGATTTCAGAAAGTGATATGGTTTGAATTGAATATGATATTTTGATATTAGTTACGAATTGGTTTTGAAAATGTAAAAGAACCATCAGGTGTGAAATAAGCGTTTCGTTGTTAAAGAGACCGGGATCGAATATTGTCATACTCTCTGCCAATACCGAAAATCACTTTAACGACTGTTTACGTGGTGGAGATTTTAAAATGAAGTAGGACGGTTTGGCGAACAATTTTGTATAAGGTATTAACGTAGCCCTAACTTCCGTCAATTGGCTTGATGTGGCTAAAACAGGAGCCTTGCCGGGCCAAGTGAGGTCGCACCTCCGATCGAACACACTTCTTCGATACCATATTATGACTTTGTGATTGATTTGGTGGCCACCCCTCGATTTTAATTATGGGAGTGTGTTCCAAGGTGGGCGGTAGTAGCTGCTATGCGTTAGGACCAATTCGGATCCGCAAAACGGTAGTATCTGACCATGGGCATTGCCTCGCGTGCCATGTTAGATGTCTTATTGTGCCTTCTATGAGTTTGTCTTGTACCGTACCTATGGAGTGCCCTCTGAGTAAACCACCGGGTTGGTGGAGATTATGGTACTGTATAGACTACGGGAATATTAAAAATGTGTAAAGGGGGATATGGGTAATTCCTTAACGCTATTTTAATACTTTACTGTAGACACAACTATAATAGTGTATTGTAATATGTATATAGATTGTTTAACAGATCCTTAGGAGATGGAAATCCCGAACATCTCTTAAGTTATAGTACTCACGTTGACATTGGATAGGAGATGTCAAACCCCGTAAACATCTCTAACATCGTTACACTCATATTTATTTAATGTTGATCTAACTTACATAAAATCTTTTAATTTTGACTCGAGTATTTTGTCTTTTCAATTCGCTTGGGTCAGTTTGACCTTTTCAGTGTATCGAAGACTACTTTGAAGGATGAAGATGGAGATTTGTATACTATTATTATTTATTTTATTTATTCTGCTGCATCATGATGTTCTGTTGCATTATTTGTTTATTAATGTTGTATGCACCCTGATCTATATTGTAAAAATGTAATCGAATGTTATTTGTAAAACAGCTTCATGAATTGTTTATTTGATTATTATATTTTGTTCGCTGCAAGATTCTGTGTTTGTTTTTTTTTTCTTTCTCTATTTTTCTTATTTATCCCATAACAATCCTCCTTTTTGAATGGTTAGAGTCTGATGTGTGTGGTTTGTCGTCTAATTAAACCGTCCAAAAGGGTGGTCATTACAAATAACCACCCAAAGCACTGAACCAATGTTATTATTTATTTTTATCACTACTAAGGTTAATTTTGAGTATATAACCATCTCATAACTAATACTGCTAAACAATCAAGATTAAGCAATTAACATTCTAAATGACAGTGTTATAACTGAAATAAAATTAACAAGAACGTATAACTGAAATTCAAATTAATATGATGAAAAATTTGAATTCCTCAATAAATTTCTTGTACTTAAATTATAAATAACAATCGCTTGTAAATGCGAATATTTAAACAAATAGCCAATAATTTCAACTGAACACAACAGTAAATTTTTACTTATTATAAAATATTACGGATTAACCCAAAAGGTGAATTAAACTCACCGAAAATTCTAGATATCGCAGAAGTTTTTCGATTTCGACTAAGATCAAACATCGTTCGATAAATTTATATAAGTTTCGATTTAAGCCAATCCAAGTTATTGAATTAACAATATTTTGATATTTGAATTCTAATTAAATATACTAATGACATAATTTAAATCCTTAATTACCGTTAACCATTCAAACCCATTCTTCCCTAACTACTCCCCCCCAAAACCACCTGCTATTACTCCTACCATGGCCGATCATCTCAATGCCAATTCCTCCTTCCTCAGACCACGATCATGCGCATGGTCTTCGTCGACAACCTCCACTCCACGATCTCCATGTCCTTGACAAAATACCATCACCACTAGGCCTCTTATCAAAATACATCTAACCCCCTTCGACCTTCGACTTGGCACCATCGCATTCGTTAAGCAAGAGCCGCACACTACTAAAGTTCGATAATCGAAGCTGCTACTTTCGATGAGCCTAAAACCAAACCTGGATTCTCCCATTTCCTCGCGAAATTCACATGAATCCACATCCAAGCTTTGCTTTCCACTCATCAAAATTGCTGCAACTTCCAAATAACTTTCAAACATTACAAAACATCCATAGGGTTGTATATCTCTTCAACCCAATTCCAAAGATAATTGTTTTAGAATTTATAGTTATGTGGATTTTGAGTTTTCAATATTTGAATGTGGTGATATGTTTTTATTATATTAGCTAATAGAAGAAAGAAGAAAGAAGAAAGGAGGCTAACAAAGAAATGAGAATGTGCGTGTGTACTTAGTTTCAATATTGACTTATATAAGTTTTGCGATTTTTGGCATCTCGTAGGACAGATTTCCATTCGTGTATGAACTCGACAAAACCAAAATATGGTCATGTTCAGAACCAAAATAATGATATGCATTGGTTATTGAATTTAGTAAAATCACAAAAACATTGTCGTTTGCCGATAAATCGACAGTTGATATTTAAAGATTCTCCAAATTAAAAATTATGGAAAAATCAAATAAATTATATTAGAAACATGTCTACAAAAATTGAGTCATAAAAATAAAAATATATTTTCTGATAATTTATTTGAACCATTTATTGCTGCAAATAAATTTACAAATTGAATTCACTATTATTATTTATTAAAATGAGTTAAATAAGACCAATAACCTATTAAAATAAATATTCAATTTAATATCCAAATATTTAAACCACCATTCAAATATCAAGTTCACAATTTACATATTTCAAATATATTAAATAATTCCTATATTTGGAATTTAGGTTTTAAATCTTTTAAACCAATATTTCAAAATGTAAAATTAATTAAATATTTAAAATTAAATGATAAAAATTCTGGGTCATTTCATTTACCCTTAATCCTTGTTCCCCAATTTCCTAACACACTAATGCACGCACACGTCTTTTATTTGCTTCAATCTCTCTTTGATTTCCCTCTCAAAACTCCACTAATTAGTGCACCGTTGGTTCCAATGCACTCCTCCGTGTACCCTCTCCATAACACACCCACCTATGAATAGCTCGGCTAGCTCCATCAAATCACGACCTTCTAATCCCTACATTGGCTTTAATAAGATGCAAACCACTAATCATGGACGGAGTTCGAGTGCTTGATGTAGATACACGTCGCTGTGGGGAACACAATGATGCCCTCCGTTTCACCTAACACCTCTCTAACGACCCAATCCTATTCGATGGATAAACCATCACGAATACCTCAAGCATTTCAGCACATGTTAAAACCACTATAGATGTAAAGCTCTCCTTACCATGAGTCCAACAAATCTAATCCTGCCGTCTAACGTGGTCTGTTGCGCTCGCAAGGAGGATGGACCCGATTCCCACCTCTTTGGACTTGTTAATGATTAAAAAGAAGAAGAAAGAAAAGTGGGTGAGGAAAAATCAGGGGATATGAGTGTGTTTATATACAAATATATATATATATATATATATATATATATATATATTATTTATTCAATTTCATAAATAAAACGCCACGCATTTCGAGCTCATATGACAGCACTGTACAGATGATCGCCGCGAAACTCGTCGGTGCATTCACCTCAATTTTTCAGTTCGGATGGTATAAATTTCATCGCCATCATAGATGGCACTTTAATATAAAAACTTAATGGATTTCGAGGTCGTTTGTTCATTAGATAGCTTAATTTCGAAAAATCTTCAATCGTACATCTCATAATAAAGTCCTCATCCCAAAATCATAATCCGTCCATCGAGATTTCACTTAACCTAACCATGTAGGCAGTTTTACAAAATGCATGTAACAATAATCGTAAAATGCCATGACTTCAAATATAGCGATATTTATACACATTTTGATTCGCATCGTCAATTCAGACTCAATAGAAGTGGTATCGAGTCTAAATTCCCCCGTATACAAAAAGTAAATTTTAGACCTTCAATTAATTAATGATTTGCTATTTAAATTAATTTTTAAAGTAACTTATCATTAAAGTAAAGGTTGTTACATGCTGGTTTTATCGAATTCCACTGAAAAATGAGAGAGATATGAGTTTTGAAGTAATAGAAAGAAAAGGGAAGAGACTAAGAAATGAATCGACAAAGATGAAAAATGGGTAACTGTACATGGAATACCTTTTTACTTCTGAAGGCAATTTAACGAGTAAATAAATTCAAATATTCAAATTTTTGAGCCAAAGCCCAATTAAAAGTCTAAAATTATTTCATTCTATCTTTTTGTATAGCCTCAAAATAAAACAAATTTATATACTATGCATTTCAGAAAACTGAGCCGGTTGTAATGGCTCAAGTCCCCTACTCAGGTCCTGTTATAAAATTCTAAAGTTGAAAATGGCCATTTTTCCCCTTTAATATTTAAATTAATTAATAATCATTTAAAATTCAATATCATTTATTGTTAAAATACTAGGGCATTACCATTCTTTATCTTTAAAAAATTCATCCTCAAAATTCCTAAAGGAGAAAGAACATAATTCACACACTTTCTCATTCGGTATTGCTTATATGTTATTCACTACACATTCCTAACATCCAACCAGTCTAACATCCATTTAAATCACGCACCCATCGAAAAAACAAACAAACCAACCATGCAGAACTTCCATACATGGTATATGAAATCCACAATAAATACATTGATAAGAATGCACGTGTTCATTAGCATATTAAAATATCTACAGTAGTGCTTATATACTTTATGAAATGCAACCAATGACATAGCATCATAATATGTATTCAAATTGCATATGATATTACAATACAAATATCTATTAGTCAGACCCACTTATATGAATGAAATGATATGACATATAAGTCATGTATGCAAGCATCCTAAAGTGAACATATAAATTCTATATGTGTGCAACAAACAACTACATCAGCATAACATATGGTGAATACATATATCAGTAAATTACAATAACCAAAGTATATAAAACACATAAAAAGTATTACACAATCTATAACATGAATAATGCAATTGTCTAAGTCAACTATCCAAAAAACTTAGTACTCAGAAAGATACCGAAAAATCCATGGCACCCATTCAGACAAACCTAAATACTAACCATACTAATGAACATGCAAATTGGAAAAACAATCCAAAAATGAGTTGAAATGAAAAGTTCTGATCTACTACTCAACTTTCCAAATACTACTGACAAAATCATTCTTCGAACTTCATCAAACTCTACTACGGACTAAATATTAGTCCCAAATATTGTCCTCAAATGTATGTGTACATATACAATTTCTTTAATCCATGCTAGCAACTCAGATAAAGATGCCCTAATGCACAACAATGGGTAGCCTTAGAACAAATGTGACCCCAAACTGAAATACAGTCTCTCACACCGCTGTTGAATGCACATATACAACATTAGATCATTCCAACAGTACTTTCCTTGATTTATTTTTTAGAGTGCAAGGAAAGGAAACCCAAAGTGGACGGTGTCCTACCCAATCAAACCCAAACAACTTGGCACTAGAGTATTTTTTCACCAAATAATATTAAATAGTAGATTTCTTAACCTGGTGAACATAGCATGTCGTCCATCACAGGTTCTAATCTGACTTAAGACGCATCATTACGCTAATGATATAAACAGTTTCTAATGATAAACATCCAATAATTTGATACCTTAAGTCTCCTCAACTATATAATCATTTCATCCTATGTTCTATGGCTTACAACAAGCAAGAATCCAAACCTACGTAGTTAATAACGGTATCGGGTATGTATCGATCAAGTATCGATATGAGATGTTTTAAAATATTGAATAATATCGGTGAAACATCATATATGTGTAGTACATGTTTTAAACGATATTGTACTATGTTATAATGTTACATCGACATTAAATTTTCAAATATTTGGATAAATAATGCCAAATTACTATCAAAGACTAATTGTGTATAGTTTCAAGATTATAATTCATTTACTGAGATATTCTATTAAACACTAATCATAAAATAGGCTAAAAAGAGAGAAATTTGTATACTGTATATCTTTATTATTTTCTTTATTTTTATACTATATTCATTCTTTCTGCAGTCGTCTAATAATCTATATTACTTTCCCAAAATTTTCATATTTATTACTTCATCATTCCAATTTTCACTTAATGTATCGAATAAGCAATGTTGATTTGATACCAATTATCACTTTACATCATTCCTTATCGATATGTCAAATATATAACTTTACTGCTCTTTACTCTTACTTCTTGGTGCATGATAATAACAAATAAAATGAATTTTCATGAGCTAACTTACCAATTAGCAATGGTGAAAGAAAAAAAGAAATAAAAAAGAAGTAGCTCTTCCATGATATTGTTTTCAGTTTAAAAGTCTTTATGAAAAATAAAATATATAAAATAATAAAATACACAGAGTTTTGTTTTTCAAAGACTAATGAAGAAGACTAAAACTGTATGGTTAAAACAAAAAATTAGTGCAATAGGATTTCTAATATGGTTTAGATATTATCATTCACCATATAAGAAAACAAATAACACGAATGTGAAAATATTTATTTGTCAATACATTTTCTCCAACACACAGTAATGAATGCTATTATTAAAAAATATTGGATGTTTTAAACTAAATACCAAAGCAATATATTGGTAAATATCGCGTGATATATCGGTAATGATATTTTAAGCGATATTTTGAAAAAGTACCAGCTTAGGGGCGAACTGAGATACATCGGCGATATATCAACAATATTATCCAATATTAACAACATAGACTCAAATATGAAAAATCCTATTTTATTCAACTAATTCAACAATAGAAATCAAAATCCTAAATCTATGTCAAACTCTAACCTAAGATAGCAATAGTGTTAAAAGATCAACTGTATAATACATCATTCATGTTCATCTCGTGTGCAATGTAAACCGGTGCAATATTGACTGTGCACCTTTATGTCACCAGTCTAAGCGAGTTTCTTTGAATATGTAGTCCCTTTTCAATCCGTGGAATGATTGAAAATTAGAACCTCGAAATTTCACTTTCTATCAAATTGCCACTGTGTTTTCTAAGCACACCATCTATAGTCCTTTTCCTCAATCTCTCCAATAAATTTTCATCCAACTATCTTGGAATACTTTCAATTCACACTAATTGGTGCTACTTTCTTATTACCTCTATATCCATTCAATCTTGAGCATCCTTTGCTCGGTTCATTTATTAAGTTTAATTCCAACAGCTCACAATCTTTATCTAGATCAATCTGAAATACTTCTCTATAACTCTTGCCATTAATCTAATTGGAACGTCCTTTAAAAACTTGATCACTTACATGTTTATTTGTCTGAGACCATGTATTGTCTTCAATGAGTTTCGAACTCTAAAACAATACATGGATATGAATGCTTGATTCATTTCAAATCATATATAAATGTTATATAGTGAACAGTCACTACTCATAATGTACGAAACTTCGATAGAATTAGTTCATTCAGAATAAGCAAGTAAACCATAGTGTGAGATGATGTGTTCAATATGATTGATTACAGTAATGACTTTGTTGTGTTAAATGTAACACTAGATTAAATGTTATAAGATATATCTAAGAATTTGATCACAGAAAAATCAATTTGATCGGTTTACATAAAGAACAATTTATTTGATATCCTTAAGACTTAAGGATAGCCAAAAACATTTTTAGAAATACTTCATCATCGAATTGTAGTGAGGATTTCCTTTGAATGGTTAGACTATTTCAAAGGAAATCATTCAAAGGAAATCGATTGTATAAGAGTGGATGTAACAAGGAATGGTTGGGACTAAATGAGTGAGTGGGCACTTCTCATTCACAAAGAAATATCGAAAATAAGAATTGTAAAATACCAAACAATACTTAAACTTTAGGATAAGAAATTTGTTTTCTATTCCAAAATATACTTTCATATAGAAAATTTATTTTCTATGAGATTTATTCTTTGAATTTAAGATACTTTATCTGTAAGTTCTCAAACGTAAACCAATTATAGTAAATGAAATAAATGGCCCAAATTAAGTGGTTTAATGGAGCTCCATATTTCATATTTTATTATAGTAATAGAAGAAATAGTGGGAACATGCTACATAACACTTTTAATTGCATTAAGTTATGAAAAACAGTTTTTGCAAAATATACCAAACATTATTTATAAATAATAATTGTTTTTCTATGTTGATTGAAAAGTAGACATAGTTTTATTCTAATATGATTATTATGAATACTAATTATAAAATAAAACTATATTAGCATTATTTATGATGCATTAGAAAATACGAAAGTATCTAAATTTATTTGTAATTATTTTGGGATAATAGAGTAAGCCACGGTTAGGAGAATTAATTTTTGAATATATGATTATGAATCATAAAATACTAGTGAATTATATCTCAAGCATAAAAGACAAAGCACCCATTGAATGGAAGCATGATAAGAATTGATGAACTGTTCAGATTGATACATACAAATATATGTAATAGTATGTCTAACAATACAAAAACATTTCCATATGAGTATATTGGGTAGAGTTCCAAACATACTTAAAATGAATATATCTTCAATCTTAAAAGTCAGTTCTCCCTATGATGGATAATGATGCATCGATAAGGAGTAATCAAACATTTTTGAATGAAGTACGATTAATTGTGAGTGAAGTTGATTCAACTTCTTTCTCTAAGGTCATGTACTTAAGGGTAGTACACAAGGATAAAATTAATTTCATTTGAATAGTACGTTAAAAACCATATAAGATAAGGATTTATAAGAAACCCAATATATCCTAGCCAAGGATTTGGCACGTTGTGAGAGTCAAAAGACTATATGTAAAAATTATTTGTGTTGGATCTTGTACGAATCTTCCTAAAAGGAGTTTGGAAACTACTATCCATGGATGACCAATTTATGTTTTGAAAATTAGTATTGTAAAATAAAACAAATTAGTTTTATATATAAGGCGATTCATAAAGTGTTTGAAATGCCTATTGCGTTGCAATGAGAAAGAACTATTATTTCAAGGATATTGACTTCATAGCGAAGGAATTTATTTTAGAAATTATTGACAGTAAAATCGATTTTGATATGATAAAGGTGAAACTGATTGTGTGGGATGAAATGAAATTAATCAAACCTAAATGAACACAAAAAGAATTAGATTGTCTAATAAATATTCTTGCATATTGTAGAGAAACTATTAATTTCTTATCGATGTTAAGAATAGATAATCCTTAGCAATAACTAAGATCATTAAGAGTACTGACTCCATGATATGGTATGATGAGGAAATTCCAAATGAATTCAAGTATAGTATCAAAATATGATTTTGATTGTTGTACGCGATGGGATATAATCTATTTTCCATGAATGAGTCTTCAAGAGCAAGACTAATACATTTGGAATACAATAAAAACCATTGATAAAAATTACATTTTCTAATTTAAATCTTGAAATTAGCATATTAGATCCATTATTCAATGTGCTTGAGTTAATTCAGATTTACACACAAAATTATCGCTTGGTAGCGCTTAGTATTTGGTTACATACGTGTTGAAATGGAATGTTCTAAATAATGATTTAGAATATATTGTTTACACATAACAACCAAAGTGTCTTGAAGTCAGTGGAAGTGATATTGGTTTTGTGGATTTTCTGATATGATCCAAGAAATGATATGAAGATATCATTTAATAAGCATCAGAATTGACTAAGTATTTTGATAGAAATATCAGATACTTTGATCTTCAGTCAAATTGTGGAGGAAATGTGTGTCTATAATAAAGAACCACTAAAAGGTACATAGATATTTCTAGACTATAAGTAAACAACATACCGTTGTTTGTTAATGATGTACTTATGTTAAAATCAGTAATAGTTTGGTTTTCCAATACTTAGTATTGGACTTGTAAATTATATTTTCTATATTAAGTATAAAGGATGTTGGGAATGTCTAAAGCGATATGCAAAGACACCGTATTAAAATGTTTATTAAGGAATATGTAAATGGATTCCTTATGCTTTAGCAATAAAAATTATCATACATGGTGTATTGTCTGTAGTATCATATTTTGCTTATGTATTTGATGCATGAAGCAAATATCATAATCCAAATTAGGATCAGTAAATGGTAGTTTAGAGTATTCATGGGTGTTTACCAAATACTAGAGAATAGTTTACAGAAACAATGCCATTTGAAAGAGTGTTCAGACTCAAACTTCATAAATGCTATTGAGTATAATATATCGATATTAAATTCATGTTCAAACCTTAGTTAGCAAGGTTTAAGTAGGAAATGTTCCAAACAAAATATTTAGGCCGATTCAACGAAAATGCTGAGTATATGGCCTTGAATAGCGCTAAATTAAAAGTAGTGTATATAAATATAAATGCACAAACTTATAAATAACTAGGGGTGATTCCAAGTATTACGAATACTACATCATAGTTGTATAATGCAAGGTAATAATACTAGCTCACTAAAAGTCAAAAAATAACTCTAAATAGTTCCACATGATACAGGTAGTTTATCAACATTAGAGAGAGTTGATTGATAAAGTAGATTACTAAACAACATAGAAAATCTATTCATGAAGGGTCTAACTCGATTTGTTCCTATCAAACTGATTGAATGAATGGGATTGAGATTCCATAATTGGCTCAAGCATAAGTGGGAGATTGATAGAGTTAGGAGTATGCCTTAGAAGAAATTATATGATTGTTACGTATATCTAACTCGATAACTAATCTTGTTTGCAATAAAAGATGTTTTCTTTCTATTATATGCTTGATATAATATATTATATTAATTAATTATTTAATTTAATTAAAAGTATATTTATAGAAAATCTATAAATGATATGTTTCTGATAGTAGTTACAATATGTTATAATCATAAGTGATTTATCACACTAAAATAAACATATCATTTTAAATATTCCTAGTCAAGATGTATCGAGACTAGAGATCGATATATCCGTTGAGACTAGAGTATGTAACGCTCTCCACTTTGATTATAGTTAAATTTTAGCATGGCATCCATCAAACAAATATAGCGTGGCTTTCGACAAAGTCTAAAGGCGAAACCTTTCAACTAAGTCGAAAAGAAACCATCCGACAAGGTTGAAAAGTGATACCTTTCGACTTTCGAAAAGAAACCATCCGACAAGGTCGAAAGGTGAGATCTTTCGACAAAGTCGAAAGGTATGATTTTGCAATGTTTTTGAAAGGCTAAGGTTTAAAGGATATAAAGGCGGATATCATATGTTTTGAAGCTTATAAAGGAAAGGTTTTTAATGGTTTTGAAGGAGTTATTTTCAATGTTTCGAAGAGTTTTATTAATGGTTTTGAAGGGGTTACCTTTATTGTTTTCGAAAGGTTGTTTAAATGTTTTAAACAAAGGATTTGAATTATATGATTAGGCAGATAGCCTAAGTGTTTTATGTTATAAAGGACTTTAACTTATTTTAAAAGGATAGATAATCCTTATTGAACATCATCAAAATTATTTTGGGTCGAGTATATATAACGTGGCAAAATAGCTTAGAGTAAAACTAAAGATATATTTTCCTTATATATATATATGATATGACAGACTAAATCATTTTTAAAAGCTTATCAAGTAATATTTAAAGGGTAGTTAGCCAAAGAAAATTCGGGCAGTCGGCTCATTTAAATTCGGACAGTCAGTCCATTTTTAGGGCAGCCAACCCAGAGGACAGTTAGTCCAGATAAGGACAGTTAGCCCAAATATGAACAGTTAGTTCATTTGTTAGCATAACGAACCTTGCTACTTCTTAAGGACAATTAGTCAACCCTTTTTAACCTGTTTTATCGACTGATAGTCCATTATTTAGCATAAAGGATACTGCTATTTTGGTAATAATCAGATTTAGGACAGTTAGTCCAAAAAGCAGCAGTTAGCTCAGATCTAGAACAGATAGTCCATTTATTTTCTGTTTTAGCATAATGGATCTTGCTATATTATTATTATAATCAGTTGATTAACCAGTTTGGTTGCAAGAAAGGATTTGCAAAATATATGTTTTGAAAAGAGATATTAGTGAGGGGAAACCCGTTCTGCTAAGCGACGTGGTCTCAATATATATCAGTAAACAGAGATGTCACAAAAATTATTTATACCAGGCTTTATGTTTGACTCGAGGTTTTAGTTTCCACCTAAACTCTTGACTACTCAAAATCTGATTTGAGTAGGCTGATGGTTTAGGTTTTTAGGTTTTAGCAGATTTCGACGAATAAGCTTCTGAAGACGAGTAGGTGGCTGACGAATAGTTAAATTTAGGAGTTCTGTTTTAAATTTGTTTCCGTTGTGTATTAAGAAATTTATGTCTATATTGCTTTGATCATCTAAGGGAGCATCTTCATATGTCTCTCTTCGCGTATTGTTGTAATTATATTTGATCATTGTCTGGTAATACCTTTAGGGATTTTTGTAACTTGGATATGATTTGTTCGAAATGTAATCACTGAAATTACTGGTTTTTGAAAATCTGTGATTTTGTTCATATTCAAGTGCTTCTAATTAGGGATACCATTAACATTACCATATTTCATCACTAGAAGTTAATACTATGGATGACTGTAGCATCCATAGTGCTTAGTTTTTGGCCTTCAGATACGGGATGTTAATATATATCAACTATATAAACAATGGTTAAGTAGAATTAAGATATTTAAACTTAACCCATAAATCGATTATCTTTAAACAAAATTTGAAAACCCCATAAAGAAAACTATTACGATTACCTTCAAGTTGTTAATTTAACAACGAATATTTAAGTGCAGTCAAAATCGTAGTTATAAATTTGCACCATGGGCAATCATTCATTAGAAACTAAAGGTTATAAAATACTATCAAATGATGAATAAGCCCCATAAAACATTAAGACCAATAATTAATTATGGAAGAAAGATATATATCCAAAATGCAAAATGGAATTGACATATAATAAACAATTGAAATATGCAAGGACGCATAACAATCGGCTCACTAATTAATAAATTATGAGTGTAATTGTGTCGAACATAATAAGAATGTAACGACATGATTTTTCAACTTCCGGAAATCGACTTAATACGTCCACTATATCAAATGCCAAACAATCGAACGTCGAAAAACCAAACCATTAGGGTTTAAAAAGAAGAAGAGGTAGAAGAAGAAACAGAAACAATAAACAAAATCTCACATATCGCAGCGGAATAATATATAATAGGTAAATGAATATCTTTACAACCTAGAATTATATCAGTTATTACATTACATCACATTACATTATCAGAGTGTTACAATAATAAACAACGGAAGAAAATATAACATATACTAGTGATACGCCTCGCCATCCAGCTCCAACTCCTGAATTCCAGAATGACCTCATAACCTGACTCTAGACTGCTCATGTGGAAATTGGTGGGCACCTAGAGTTTAGAAAGGGAACAATAAACTCCAGGTCAGTCATGGGACTGGTGTGAGATCTTAAAAATAGTTATTTTCACAAAAAAAATAAAGAGAATCCGCTATGCTTTTGGAAAATAAAACTACCATAAGGCCTCCTGCCACACACACAATGCAAACGCAGAATTGGAGGAGTTTCTCCTTATGATAGTCAAACATGCTTGATACGAGAAAATTCCTTTGATATTATTATTATAAGTGCACAGTGCAAAACCTTTTGAAAGTATAATATAAATCTTAGCCAACATACGACCATTATCTTATGTTTACTGTAGCTATCATCTAAACAGTGGGCGCCACCATAAGTAGATGGCAGGTTCTACAACTAAAACCATACAGGGAGCGTATTGATTCTTTGGATTTCCAACAAATGGTCAGGCTAAGGAACTTCCTACTGCCACATGGGTACGCCTCTGGCGGGACGTCCCGAGAACCTAACCGGATCTCTGCCAACACAAGGCCGGGCTACCTTTGCAAAAATAGGTAACTACTGTCACGAGTTTGTCATCCCCCGGTTGTAAACAACCTTTATCCGAGGATCCTCAATACCAACAACCACAAAGTAATAAATTTGTAGCGACAACATAGGTTAAGTATTGGGCTCCATACCATGATACCACCTCTATCCAGAAGGAAATGAACATATCCTAAGGGGCGCTACCACCTATAACCTTGCGGCATTCTTCCTGTTTCGACCATTCCGAGGTGTGAGGTCCGACGAAATCTAGTCCAAAAAGCTACGCTTTTCACAAAAGTCACGCTTCGATCAACAAATGATTAGCAGCACGTCGTATGCCACATTACCAAATTGGGAATATATCACTAGTAACCATCAACTACATAACCTCTGAGCTCGTACGTCTCAGAGAAGGGTGTTTAGCTAAGAGAATAAATTCTTCGCCACCAACAGAAATGTATTTGATAGAAACCAGCTTTACATCTCAAATTTGTAACGTCAGACACACATCCATACAAGTCCGTTCCGGGATCGAACAGAACCGAAGTCACTTCCAAAGAAACCCTTGCAATCCGGATATTCACTAATCACGTCCGGAATCCTCATCACAAAGGGTGATAAAATCTCTATATCGGAGCAATCTGGTGCAGAGACATTCGACAGGTAATCCTTTCGCTTTCGAAATTACCCGGTATTCAACACCTTCTTCAAATGCAATCCCATTTCGTCGTATTGTTATTCGGAATGGGTTTTAGGACACAAGGTCCCATCCCGGCTAATTCGAATAACGAGCGCTTATTTTAAAATAAGTGTAGCATTCAAATTCAAGCAAATCACAACAAAAACCCATTTAAAGGTAAATATTGATAGTCGGTTATTTAACTATCAATAGATGTGCACAACATCACCAAATTCCAAATAATTTCCCAAATTGTTTATTTTCCAAATATATCTTTACAAGATATATTTTTCCACACTTCAACCATTTGAAAACAAATTTCAAATCACCTTTCACCTTTATAGCTTTTGAAAACAAATTTCAAATCATTTTCCTTACACGGAAACACTTCCAAATATTTATTCATTTTCACTGGAAATCTGCCGGATTCAAATACTTTAAAATAATTTATAACACTTATCCAAAATATATCGGGAAAACACTTTGAAATAAAACTATTTTTCTTTAAACACTTTACTTAAAATATTAGTTATAAAAATATTATACCAATATTACATATAACTTAAGTCCAAACTAATTTTCAAAATAAAATTAGTAGATAGAGTATAACTATTTAAATAACTATTTTCTAAAACAATTATTGATTAAATCTTAGAATTAATCATTTGTAACAACCCGTATATTTGGACCATTTAAATTGACAATAATCCTCACATGTCAACTTAAATAATACAAAACACGAATCATTATGGGATTATAAATACATAAATGTAAATGAGAATCAATACAACATCACAGTCACAGAACAGTCACAGAATAATGCAGCGGAAATACATCGTCATAATAGCAGTTCATGAAGCTACTACATAATGTACAACAATGTCTAAACAAAAGGTGACTGCAAGGAAATACATAAATGTCCAACAGACACGGACATCAATACTGAAATAGAAATAGGCTGATAAAGATAATTGCTAAGTCTTCAGCATCTTCAACCAACCTTGATCAGCAAACTGGATAGCTTCAGACTGACCCGAGCACATACAAAAAGAAACACTCGAGTCAGGACTCAAAATCTTATACAGGATAATCAAGTGCAGGGAATAAAGTTCATAACTCAAAGATGAATAAAATAACATCTCTAAGAATCCGATAAACTATCTATATATACAATAGAATACGGTATGTAGGTAATGTCTAATTAGTAAAATAGAATATTAAAATAGCATTAAGGCGTTACCATAATTCCCCTTAACACATTTTATATTCCCAAAAGCATATACAAGACCGTAGTTTCCCCAAAACCGGAAGTCACCAGAGGGCAATCCATATACTCAAGGTACAAATCAAAACGTAGTGGTCGCGAATAGGATAATCAGTATGACAAGGTACATGAGGCAATACCGACTAGGATACTAGTAGTTGCATGATCCAGACTGATGTTGATCATAGTAGCTACTATCTCAACACAGCGAAACAACACTCCCGAATCAAGGGGTGCACCCAAATCAAATCACAAAAGTAATAGATATGGTATCGAAGAAGCGTGTCCGCTAGAGGTGGCGATCCTCAATGGCCCGGCGCGGCTCCTGTTTTAGTCATGTCAGGGGTTATCCAATATCGTTCTCTTTCTTCAGTCAACGCGTTCACCAAACCATCCACTTCATTCTGGATCATCACTTCGCGCATAATAGTTATTAAAGTGGTTTCGGTATCGACAGAGAGTATGTCCATTCCCGATCCCAGTCTCTTTAATAACTACGTATTTATTACCCGATGGTCGGTTAAGTTAATGTTTAAACAAATCAAAGTCCAAAAGTCAAGGTGCAAATTTGACTTCCAAAATTTTACATTTCACGATTCAATTTATTTTAGATATTTGTAAAACATATTTTCGAATGCAATTTTTTTATTCAAACATTTGAGTTACCATTTAAAATTTAATATTCAAGTTCAATTTAATAAGGTCTAAAAGCCGCTTATTAAATTTAGTTCATAATCAACGAATTCAATTTAATGCTAAACTTAGTTTAAATTATTAAATCAAATTCTATTTATTTCACTTCATTTTACATCCACTGTTATCATAAATTCGATTAAATCAATTTCATTAACTAAATTCCTTTTTATCCAACTTCATTTGATTTATTTACCAATTCAATTAAATTTCTAAACAAGAAGTCCATTTCCATTTAAAATGTCCTGATTTGATTAATTCGTTAAATTTAAAATCATTTTAAATTTAAATAATCACTAAGTTATATCCATAGAACTTTGGTTAGTTTTTATATTCTTCCTAAGTCAAATTTTTCTAAATTTCCAAGTAAAATTTACAACATGTTCCAAACCTATTTAATTAAAATCGAGTTTTAATCTAAACCTAACAAATTTACTAAATTTTTAATTTATCAAATTCTGAAACTTACTTGTTTCTAAATCTCATTTCAATAAATTTCCAATTCATTTTTATTTAATTACATAGGTTTATTAATCCGTTTCAATTTAATCCATTAATTTTACTTCAATCTAATCCATAAAATTTATCTCGATTAAATCCGTGAAATTTATTTCAATTACATCCATTAAAACCGTTACCGAATTTCCAAACAAATTGCTAAATTCATTCCTTAATTTAAATATATTTCAATTTCGAAAATGGTTTTGTTGACCAATCGGGTTTCTTATTTTTATTTTCTATCCCAGGCCAAGTTGTTTAATTAGGTATTTATCATTTCAACCCAATATTATTCAATATAAAACAAAGCATAGCAAAGGGAACTTGCAGTGTGATAACTGGGATGGTGTCAAAGTAAATAAACAAGCAATAGCAACCATACATAACAATTTAAGAATTTATTAAATAATCCCGAAATAATCGTATTAACTTACATTTGTTATTTATGCAAGTTAACATAATTACTCCTAGAATCCACACTATCGTTTCATGCAGATTTAAGATTATTACATTATGGTTTTCACTTGGTGTCTATTATCAAATTACTACATCAATCATACATTCCATGGTTCAAAGTATAGTTAACGATATTTCTACGCGACGATTTATTTAACATTTAAAGGGGTCGAGTTCAACATATATAATCCATTTTTAGTTTGTTAACAATCCTATATCAATTTAATTTCATATTAAATTTCACTTATATTAACAACCAAATTCAATATCACATAACAAATTTTAGTGTCACAACTATTTATCATAACTAACAATATTCAAATTTAACTTGCATAGCGATTTACAGTTTTATTTCAACAATTTTAACAATCAATC
Source organism: Allium cepa (assembly GCA_030765085.1). NCBI lineage: Eukaryota > Viridiplantae > Streptophyta > Magnoliopsida > Asparagales > Amaryllidaceae > Allium > Allium cepa. Next base: position 782,912,753 of record CM060940.1, on the reverse strand, counting down.
AATTTAATGTCCAAATTAATATTAACAACAATTATCACTTGATTATCATAGCATAATAGGTTGAGTCGTGAATGAAATATTCACCTTGCGTGGTTGAACAAGATGATGGCGAAGCACAAAGACGAAAAGATAAAATACACCCTAACAAGCACGACGCAAAACAAACATAACTGCAATCAACAAATAATTAATCAAAAATTTGTTTATTGCAATATATATCGATTGAATATGCATATATAACCATACCGATCAACGGAGCAAAATAGATTCGACAAGCGGGGTGGAAATAGCCTATGTTTCCGGATCAATAGCGGGAGCTGGAATAAAACGCAGCCAAACGTTGTTTGTGAGCATGTACAACTGATTATATGTAAAACTTTGTACTGTATATAACAAACTTAAAACATGGACACTTATATCTTAAGATAAACATGTTTGAACATAACTACTTTTATATATTTTTTTTTCAACTAAAATCTGTAACTTATCAACCTTTGTGTGTACAGCATAAAACTTTATACTGTAGCTTAACATGTTGGACAGTATTATCTCCTTATAATAAATCAAGCTCACTTTACACTTTGCAACCAATATACTGTATATATAGTACTAATAAAATGTAAGTCTACTTTTGAAACTGCAACATCTTTACCTAAATCACCCTATATAAAACGAGCTACAGTTTATACTGACACGTATAAACTTAATAAACTTGCCCTTTGTTAAATATATGAACTTATATGTAACTGTTCAAACTTTACAAAACAGCTTAATACTATTGTATACTATATATATAAAACAACTGTCTACCCCCCATTTTTTTTTAAAAAAAAAACGTGTATGCATAAGACAGACGCAGTAAGGGGCTGCATGACGCGGGGAGGTGGAGCCGGTGGCGGCTGGGGTCATGGCGTGGGTGGCAGTGGGACTCGCCTGGGTTGAAGGCCGGTAGGGGCAGTGGACGCGGGCCGTGCGAGGTAGCCGTGGTTGCATGGAGGAGTTGCTAGCGAAGGGGAGGCGGTAGGGTGTTTGCAGTGGCGGGAAGGGTTGTGCGTGGCAGACGTGTCTGCAGGGGCGGAGGCGGTAAGGGGTGAGGCCGTGCACGAGATGGTGACGTGGGTGCAGTGCGGCCAGTGAATGGAGGCGGAGCATGGGTTATAGCGGAGATACGGCGAAGTGGGGTCGTTGTTGCATGGGCGGAGTTTGCATTGGGGGCCGTGGCTGCAGGGATCGACCGAGTGGGTGAACTGGGTGGAGCGGAGGGAGCTGCATGGTGTGGGGCACATGCGGCATGGGCTGAGAGGAGAGGGGAGGTGGTGGCTTGTGGGGCGGAGCTGCATGGTGTGGGGAGCATGCGGCATGGGCTGATGGGGACGTGGCGGAGGCTGCGGCTGGTGGAGTGCGGAGGCGGTTGCAGGGGAAAGGGTTGGAACTACCGGAGATGGCCGGCACAGCGTGGCGATGGACGATGCTTGCGGAGGGGAGAGAAGGTCGTTAGTGGGGAAGTGAAGAAGAAACACAAAAGAAACGTGAATTAGAAGAAGGGGAGGGAGGAGAGAAAAAGGCAGAGGAGTTGGGTTTCTGTAGTTTACTCGAAAAAGAGAAAATGGAAAGAAAAAAAATATGAACGAAGAAGACAGAGGGGGAGGGCAGCAACGTACCAATTTCTTTCTTGGCGAAGTGAAAAGTGATGCAGAGTAATAAATGTGACGAGCTGGTCTGCAGGGAAGTAAATGAAGGGAGATATATAACAGGGTTTAGAGTGTGCAGAGGACAATGCAATGATGATTTCTAAAATGGAGGCTATTTGGGTTCCCAAGGCAGCTGAATGGCTCCAAAATTTTTAAATGTTGAAATGTTGGGTACCGGTTTATGCTGCGTAACGGACCGGTTCTCGCTCCGTTAAAATTTATAATTCGCAACGCCGAACTCCGATTGACACAAATAAATATACCGTTTTGATCAGCGCGTCGAGACGGACACAACGGTATAAAGATATTGATGGTTCGACACCGTTTGCAAAGTGGTAAATCTTATTGAACCATTTGCACGAGCGAACATTTTGGCTTGCAATTAAAAGCGAAATTTGACGAAACGAAATGCGCCGTCAAGTCCAGAATATTTTTCTTATGCAACATCGAGAAAAATATTTGAGTTCGGACGATAGAAAATTTTCACGTAAGATTTAAACTAAAATGTAAATGCGACGAGCGAAATTTACTTCAATATTTTCCAACGGAATTTGGCACACGCCTATGTCTATCTAGACGCATTCCAAATGTGAAGTTTGGTTGGCAACGGAAATTGTTTGTGAAAATTCGAATTTCTACATAAAATAAGCGGTTTTAAAAATTTAAACTGGGTCCGAATTTTAGGGTCGTTACATTCTCTCCTACTCAAAACTTTTCGTCCCCGAAAAGGAACAAAGGAAAGAGTGGAAGAACTATAAAAGAGGTGCGATAGATATAGAATAGATTATCGAATAAAGTAAAGAATATAGAATGGAATTTACCTTCAACAAACAATTCAGGATTAGAATCTCGGATACTCTCCTCGGTTTCCCAAGTACAATCACGATCATCGGGACTCCCTTGGACTTTGACTAGGCTAACAGACTTCCTTCTAAGCTGCTTCGTATCCCTATCAACAATACGAAGTGGTCTCCTCTCTATAGTCAAATCCGGCTCAAGATCAACCTCATCTAACTGAGCAATAGGAATGGTCATGGATGGATCATGTACAACCTTCCGAAGGTGTGAAACATGGAATACGTTGTGCACGCCCTCAAATATCTCCGGTAGTGCAACTCTGTAGGCTAGTGTACCAATCCTCTCAGTGATAGTGAATGGTCCAACAAATCTAGGAGCGAGCTTCCCTCTACGACCAAATCAGATAACATTCTTCAAAGGTGATACTTTAAGAAAGATCATCTCCAACCTGGAATTTTAACTCTCTTCTACGCCTATCTGCATAGCTCTTCTTCCTATCCTGTGCGGTCTTCATCTTCCTTCTGATCTCATTAACCTTCTCGGATGCTTCCATAATCATATCCGGGCCAAGAACTAATCGGTCACCAGGCTCAATCCAACAAGCTGGCGATTTGCATGGTCGTCCATATAAAGCTTCAAACGGTACCATATCGATACTCGCCTGATTATAAAGATAGTTATATTTCAATTCAAATTTTTACTTATTCAATTGAAAATTTTCGGATTACCTGATAGCTGTTATTATAAGTGAATTCAACCAAATGGAGGTGGTCTTCCCAAGATCCACCGAAATCAATAATGCAAGCTCGGAGCAGATCTTCCAAAATCTGATTTACCCTCTCAGTTTGGCCATTTGTTTGAGGATGATAGGCCTGTGCTCAGATTCAGTTTAGTGCCCAAGACGTCCTGAAATGCCTTCCAGAATTTACTAGTGAATAAAGGATCTCTATCGCATACAATACTAGATGGGACTCCATGAAGTCTGACAATCTCTCTCATATAAATCTCGGCCAAACTCGAAGCAGTACGAGTGTTCTTAACAGGAATAAAGTGAGCAGCTTTTGTCAACCTATCAACGATCACACATATACTCTCGTTACCTTTTCTGGTCCTCGGTAATCCGTCAACAAAGTCCATAGAAATCTGATCCCATTTCCAACACGGAATCTCTAGGGGTTGAAGTAATCCTGCCGTCTTCCGGTGATCGGCCTTGACTTGCTGGCAAGTGGTGCATCTATTGACATATATGGAAATATCTCTCTTCATCCCACTCCACCAATATAAACGCTTCATATTTCGATACATCTTGGTGACACCGGGATGAAATGAAAGTGATGACTGATGATTCTCTCTAAGCACTTCTTGTCTCAATCCGTCAACATTTGGAACACAAATACGGTTGTCAATCTTCAGAACTCCATTACTATCTATCTGTGCTCCCACTTTACTGTCAGCATTTCCAACTCTACCAAGAACTAACTCCTTCATGCGATAGAGCAAGGTGTCCTCATATTGCTTAGCTTTGATGCGATCCAAAAGAGATGGGGAGATAACAAGCTGAAATAGCATGCCTTCTACAAGATTACAACAAGACAATGCTTTGCTACGGCTCAAAGCATCAGCTACAACATTTGCTTTTCCAGGAGTATAATTGATGTCGAGATCGTATGCAGCTAAGAATTCGAGCCATCAGACTTGTCTCTGATTCAAGTCCTTCTGAGAGAAAATATACCGCAAGGACTTATGATCTGTGAATAATTCAAATTTTGTCCCCTAAAGATGGTGCCTCCATAGTTTCAAAGCGAATACAACTGCAAGAAGCTCTAAATCATGGGTTGCATAGTTTACTTCATGAGTCTTCAACTAACGACCAACATAAGCAATAACCCTTCCATTTTGCATAAGGACAGCGCCTAAACCTTCTCGACAAGCATCGGTATAGACAGTTAATCCTTCACTCCCGTCAATTACCGCAAGAACTGGGGCTGAAGTTAACTTATGCTTCAACTCATTAAAAGCTGATTCACACTTCTCACTCCAAATAAACTTGACATCTTTTCGAGTTAAAGCAGTAAGTGGGGCAGAAATCCGGGCAAAGCGCTCAATGAATCTGTGATAATAATCGGCTAGGCCCAAGAAACTACGATATCAGTAGGAGTTTTGGGAGTCTCCCAATCCTGTAGATAAAATTTCAAATTAGAAGGGAGTAAGATGGATCGAATAGAAATAACAAATAGGATAGAACTTACATTGATTACGGCGATCTTGGCTGGATCGACCGAAATCCCACTTTCAGAAACAATATGGCCAAGGAATCGTACTTCGTCTCGCCAGAAGTGGCATTTCGAGAACTTGGCTTTAAGCTGATGATTTCAGAGAGTTCCCAGAATATAAGCAAGATGTGTCTCATGCTCTTTCTCATCTTTGGAGAAGACGAGAATATCATCGATGAAAACAAGAACAAACTTGTTAAGGACATCACGGAAGACTCGATTCATTAAGTCGACGAAATAGGCAGGTGCGTTGGTCAAACCGAATGGCATAACCAACCATTCATAGAATCCATTCTCGGTACGGAAAGCTGTCTTATGAATACTATCTTTTGCTACTCTGAGTTGGTAGAACCCAGTGGCTAGATCAAGTTGTGAGAAAACTTTAGCTCCATGGAGCTGATCGAATATATCATTGATGCAAGGCATCGGATAGCGGTTCTTGAGAGTGCGCTTGTTTAATTCTCGGTAATCAACACACATGCGAAGAGATCCATCTTATTTGGTGACAAAGAAGACTGCGGCGCCCCATTCAGAACAACTTCTCCTGATTAAACCCTTAGCAAATAGATCATCAATTTGGTTTTTAAGTTCAGCTTTTTCTTTAGGAGCCATCCTTCTGTGAGGGAGAACTACGGGAGTAGCTCCGGGAATAAGGTCAATGCGGAAATCGATCTCTCGTTTTGGCGGTAGAGAGTCGACCTCTCCAAATACATTGGGAAATTTCTGAACAATAGGAATAGTACTAAGGTCATCCGGGTGAGCATCAAGAGAGAATATGAAGCTTCCAGCATATTTCTGAGGTGATTTGCATTCGATGACAAGCGGTAGACCCTTGTCACTGACTAGAGAAACAGATCGAGCTTTGCAAGAAATAATAGCATCGAATTTTCTTAACCAATCAGCACCCAACAAAATGTCAAATGCTATGAAGCCAAGCACATAAAAATCCCAAGTGAATCGATACCTTCCATATAGAAGCACAACCTCTTTACAAATTCTACTGAGGTTGGCAAGTCCTCCAATAGGGTTGGAGACACATAAGGAAGTAGTAGCAAGAGTAGGTTCTAATTTGAGCTTATTACAAAGATCAATAGATATGAAGCTATGAGATGCACCAGTATCGAATAATACCCGAACAGGTAAATTATGAAATGTAAAAGTACTTCGTAAGGTACCTCGGTCATCCTGAGCAGGTGGTGGAGGTGGTGCAGGAGTGGTGACAGCATATACTCCTGATGGTGTGCCTTTCTTCCTCAATGGGCAATCTCTCTTGAAGTGACCTGGCTGGAGGCAGACATGGCACAAATCATTCCTAATCTGAGAAGGTGGTGGAATAGCAGCTCCGGTGGATGGACAACTATTAGCATAATGGCCCTTCTTATCGCATTTGAAGCAAGTGATCTTAGCAAGGTCGATTGGGCTTTTCTGGGCATATCCCAATCCTGTAGTCTTTTGCCAAGCTTTCTTTTGCTGATCGAAGTTCATCTTCCTCTTTCCGAGCTGGCTGGAAGAGGGCTGAGTAGGAGGGGCTTTGGCAGTGGGTCCCCTTGGCTTTGCCTCATATCGAAGGGCATAGTCGACAAGCTCTGTGAAGGTGCAGTGAGTGTGGCCAGTAAGCAAGTCATAATACTCTGGTCTAGCTCCTATAATGAACTTCTCGTTCTTTAGAAGTGGTGTATCGATCAATCCCGGGCCAAACTTGGAGAGTTCGTTGAATTTCCTCTCGTACTCAGAAATAGTCATACTGCCTTGCTTAAGATCCATAAAAGCTCTATAAAGTTGGGTTTTCCCAGCAGAGGGCATCCACTGTGCCGAGAAAGTATCCCTACTCCAAAGATAGACTAGATGAGTAACATTTTAAAGATTGGAAGAAGAAATTAGACTACGAAATCCAAATAAATTTACACCTAAACTGGGCCCAAGTGATGGTGTTCTCCTCGATACGGGAAGTAACCGATTCCCACCAATCTTGCGCGGCATCCTGAAGTTGCCACGCAGCAAGCTGACGTTTCTGAGCATCAGTGATCTCCAATCCAGAAAATATCTTCTCTAAGCCTTTGAGCCATTGCCGAGCCTCGATAATACCCTCGGATCCAGAAAACTTAGTACCACCTAGCTGTGTATACTCCTTACTAAGAGTGGTGAATTTGACTGGAGCTGGGACGACAGGTGCATCCCGGGCAGGACCATGACCTCTTCCTCCCCTATTGTTTCTTCCGGTGCTCATCCTGAAATATCGAAAGAGATTTAGAACCAAGGATAGAAAATCATACAGCTAGAAGAAAATCTAATGAACGAATCAAAGAAGTTTGAATGTTGAAGGATCGGGATATTGAATCGATTCCCCTCATTCTAGGGTATTGCTACCCTATCTCTAATGAGCTTATATAATCCCAAACTAAGGTTTTTAGGGAAACCAAAGCTCTGATACCAACTGTAACAACCCGTATATTTGGACCATTTAAATTGACAATAATCCTCAAATGTCAACTTAAATAATACAAAACACGAATCATTATGGGATTATAAATACATAAATGTAAATGAGAATCAATACAACATCACAGTCACAGAATAATGCAGCGGAAATACATCGTCATAATAGCAGTTCATGAAGCTACTACATAAAGTACAACAATGTCTAAACAAAAGGTGACTGCAAGGAAATACATAAATGTCCAACAGACACGGACATCAATACTGAAATAGAAATAGGCTGATAAAGATAATTGCTAAGTCTTCAGCATCTTCAACCAACCTTGATCAGCAAACTGGATAGCTTCAGACTGACCCGAGCACATACAAAAAGAAACACTCGAGTCAGGACTCAAAATCTTATACAGGATAATCAAGTGCAGGGAATAAAGTTCATAACTCAAAGATGAATAAAATAACATCTCTAAGAATCCGATAAACTATCTATATATACATTAGAATACGGTATGTAGGTAATGTCTAATTAGTAAAATAGAATATTAAAATAGCGTTAAGGCGTTACCATAATTCCCCTTAACACATTTTATATTCCCAAAAGCATATACAAGACCGTAGTTTCCCCAAAACCGGAAGTCACCAGAGGGCAATCCATATACTCAAGGTACAAATCAAAACATAGTGGTCGCGAATAGGATAATCAGTATGACAAGGTACATGAGGCAATACCAACTAGGATACTAGTAGTTGCGTGATCCAGACAGATGTTGACCATAGTAGCTACTATCTCAACACCGCGAAACAACACTCCTAAATCAAGGGGTGCACCCAAATCAAATCACAAAAGTAATAGATATGGTATCGAAGAAGCGTGTCCGCTAGAGGTGGCGATCCTCAATGGCCCAGCGCGGCTCCTGTTTTAGTCATGTCAGGGGTTATCCAATATCGTTCTCTTTCTTCAGTCAACGCGTTCACCAAACCATCCACTTCATTCTGGATCATCACTTCGCGCATAATAGTTATTAAAATGGTTTCGGTATCGACAGAGAGTAAGTCCATTCCCGATCCCGGTCTCTTTAATAACTACGTATTTATTACCCGATGGTCGGTTAAGTTAACGTTTAAACAAATCAAAGTCCAAAAGTCAAGGTGCAAATTTGACTTCCAAAATTTGACATTTCACGATTCAATTTATTTTAGATATTTTTAAAACATATTTTCGAATGCAATTTTTTTATTCAAACGTTTGAGTTACCATTTAAAATTTAATATTCAAGTTCAATTTAATAAGGTCTAAAAGCCGCTTATTAAATTTAGTTCATAATCAACGAATTCAATTTAATGCTAAACTTAGTTTAAATTATTAAATCAAATTCTATTTATTTCACTTCATGTTTACATCCACTGTTATCATAAATTCGATTAAATCAATTTCATTAACTAAATTCCTTTTTATCCAACTTCATTTGATTTATTTACCAATTCAATTAAATTTCTAAACAAGAAGTCCATTTCCATTTACAATATCCTGATTTGATTAATTCGTTAAATTTAAAATCATGTTAAGTTTAAATAATCACTAAGTTATATCCATAAAACTTTGGTTTGTTTTTATATTCCTCCTAAGTCAAATTTTTCTAAATTTCCAAGTAAAATTTACAACATGTTCCAAACCTATTTAATTAAAACCGAGTTTTAATCTAAACCTAACAAATTTAATAAATTTTTAAGTTATCAAATTCCGAAACTGACTTGTTTCTAAATCTCATTTCAATAAATTTGCCAATTCATTTTTATTTAATTACATAGGTTTATTAATCCGTTTCAATTTAATCCATTAATTTTACTTCAATCTAATCCATAAAATTTATCTCGATTAAATCCATGAAATTTATTTCAATTACATCCATTAAAACCGTTACCGAATTTCCAAACAAATTACTAAGTTCATTTCTTAATTTAAATATATTTCAATTTCGAAAATGGTTTTGTTGACCAATCGGGTTTCTTATTTTTATTTTCTATCCCAGGCCAAGTTGTTTAATTAGGTATTTATCATTTCAACCCAATATTATTCAATATAAAACAAAGCATAGCAAAGGGAACTTGCAGTGTGATAACTGGGACGGTGTCAAAGTAAATAAACAAGCAATAGCAACCATACATAACAATTTAACAATTTACTAAATAATCCCGAAATAATCGTATTAACTTACATTTGTTATTTAAGCAAGTTAATATAATTACTCCTAGAATCCACACTATCGTTTCATGTAGATTTAAGATTATTACATTATGGTTTTCACATGGTGTCTATTATCAAATTACTACATCAATCATACATTCCATGGTTCAAAGTATAGTTAACGCTATTTCTACGCGACGATTTATTTAACATTTAAAGGGGTCATGTTCAACATATATAATCCATTTTTAATTTGTTAACAATCCTATATCAATTTAATTTCATATTAAATTTCACTTATATTAACAACCAAATTCAATATCACATAACAAATTTTAGTGTCACAACTATTTATCATAACTAACAATATTCAAATTTAACTTGCATAGCGATTTACAGTTTTATTTCAACAATTTTAACAATCAATCAATTTAATGTCCAAATTAATATTAACAACAATTATCACTTGATTATCATAGCATAATAGATTGAGTCGTGAATGAAATATTCACCTTGCGTGGTTGAAGAAGATGATGGCGAAGCACGAAGACGAATAGATAAAATAGACCCTAACAAGCACGACGCAAATTGAACACAACCGCAATCAACAAATAATTAATCAAAAATTTGTTTATTGCAATATATCGATTGAATATGCATATATAACCATACCGATCAACGGAGCAAAATAGATTCGACAAGCGGGGTGGAAATAGCCTATGTTTCCGGATCAATAGCGGGAGCTGGAATAAAACGCAGCCATACGTTGTTTGTGAGCATATACAACTGATTATATGTAAAACTTTGTACTGGATATAACAAACTTAAAACATGGACACTTATATCTTAATATAAACATGTTTGAACATAACTACTTTTATATATATTTTTTTCAACTAAAATCTGTAACTTATCAACCTTTGTGTGTACAGCATAAAACTTTATACTGTAGCTTAACATGTTGGACAGTACTATCTCCTTATAATAAATCAAGCTCACTTTACACTTTGCAACCAATATACTGTATATATAGTACTAATAAAATGTAAATCTACTTTTGAAACTACAACAGCTTTACCTAAATCACCCTATATAAAACTAGCTACAGTTTATACTGACACGTATAAACTTAATAAACTTGCCCTTTGTTAAATATATGAACTTATATGCAACTGTTCAAACTTTACAAACCAGCTTAATACTATTGTATACTATATATATAAAACAACTGTCCACCCCCTCTTTTTTTTTAAAAAAACGTGTATGCATAAGACAGACGCAGTAAGGGGCTGCATGACGCGGGGAGGCGGAGCCGATGGCGGCTGGGGTCATGGCGTGGGTGGCAGTGGGACTCGCCTGGGTTGAAGGCCGGTAGGGGCAGTGGACGCGGGCTGTGCGAGGTAGCCGTGGTTGCATGGAGGAGTTGCTAGCGAAGGGGAGGCGGTAGGGTGTTTGCAGTGGCGGGAAGGGCTGTGCGTGGCAGACGTGTCTGCAGGGGCGGAGGCGGTAAGGGGTGAGGCCGTGCACGAGATGGTGACGTGGGTGCAGTGCGGCCAGTGAATGGAGGCGGAGCATGGGTTATGGCGGAGGTACGGCGAAGTGGGGTCGTTGTTGCATGGGCGGAGTTTGCATTGGGGGTCATGGCTGCAGGGGTCGGCCGAGTGGGTGAACTGGGTGGAGCGGAGGGAGCTGCATGGTGTGGGGCACATGCGGCATGGGCTAAGAGGAGAGGGGAGGTGGCAGCTTGTGGGGCGGAGCTGCATGGTGTGGGGAGCATGCGGCATGGGCTGATGGGGACGTGGCGGAGGCTGCGGCTGGTGGAGTGCGGAGGCGGTTGCAGGGGAAAGGGTTGGAACTACCGGTGATGGCCGGCACAGCGTGGCGGTGGACGATGCTTGCGGAGGGGAGAGAAGGTCGTTAGTGGGGAAGTGAAGAAGAAACACAAAAGAAACGTGAATTAGAAGAAGGGGAGGGAGGAGAGAAAAAGGCAGAGGAGTTGGGTTTCTGTAGTTTTCTCGAAAAAGAGAAAATGGACAGAAAAAAAATATGAACGAAGAAGACAGAAGGGGAGGGCAGCAACGTACCAATTTCTTTCTTGGCGAAGTGAAAAGTGATGCAGAGTAATAAATGTGACGCGCTGGTTTGCAGGGAAGTAAATGAAGGGAGATATATAACAGGGTTTAGAGTGTGCAGAGGACAATGCAATGATGATTTCTAAAATGGAGGCTATTTGGGTTCCCAAGGCAGCTGAATGGCTCCAAAATTTTTAAATGTTGAAATGTTGGGTACCGGTTTATGTTGCGTAACGGACCGGTTCTCGCTCCGTTAAAATTTATAATTCGCAACGCGGAACTCTGATTGACACAAATAAATATACCGTTTCGATCAGCGGGTCGAGACGGACACAACGGTATAAAGATATTGATGGTTCGACACCGTTTGCAAAGTGGTAAATCTTATTGAACCATTTGCACGAGCGAACATTTTGGCTAGCAATTAAAAGCGAAATTTGACGAAACGAAATGCGCCGTCAAGTCCAGAATATTTTTCTTATGCAACATCGAGAAAAATATTTGAGTTCGGACGATAGAAAATTTTCACATAAGATTTAAACTAAAATGTAAATGCGAAGAGCGAAATTTACTTCAATATTTTCCAACGGAATTTGGCGCACGCCTGTGTCTATCTAGACGCATTCCAAATGTGAAGTTTGGTTGGCAACGGAAATTGTTTGTGAAAATTCGAATTTCTACATAAAATAAGCGGTTTTAAAAATTTAAACTGGGTCTGAATTTTAGGGTCGTTACATCATTTCTATATCAACTTAATAAATCTTTACTTAAAGGATTTAAAACAATTTAAAAGGTTAATTTCTCCCAAGGATCATTTTCAAAACCAATTCTAGAATTATACACACACACACACACACACACAGATATATATATATATATATATATATATTTCGAAACTATTTAGAAATTTTATTCGGCTTTCCAAGGAGAATACACTTTCATTTCAAAATGGTTCATTTAAACCAATTAAATAAATCCTTACCGATTTATTTTAAATTTACATTCCAAATCCGTAAATTTATTTCCACACTTCAAAAATAAATCAATGTTTATTTTTAAACAAATTCCCTTTCCTTTATACATTCCATGGTGAATTTTAATTTCCAAATGTCCACTGATATACGATTTTCAAATCGATTTCAAATATTCACTTTCAACAACAATTCAATTTTTCAATTGATTTCAAAAACAACCAAATCAAATTCCATATTGATTTTCCAAGAAATTAAACACCAAGTGAATTTCATTCAAATCTCAAATTGAAATCAATTTCTACTAAACCCCAAATCAATTTTCAAATTGATTCCAAATTCTTTTCAAAACACCAAATAAATTTCAAAATGGATTTTCAAAAGATTTAAATTCAATCACCAAAAATCAATTCCCAAATGGATTTCAAATTTTATTTCCTTTAAAAAAAATTCCTTTTAAAGAAAACAAATTCTTCTATTTTTCAAACTCTTTAAAATCCGTATTTTGAATAAATTCTTCAACCTTTGAATAATATTACCCGAAATCCATTTATTAAAGCTTTTCCCATATTTTGAAATTTTATCCAATAAGATTAAGAATAAAACTTTATTATTTTAGAATTCCTTCTTTTAAATTTATCCAATTGTCAAAAATAAATTTCAATATAAACTTTCAACCTGAATTTTCAAAAATCAAATTTTTATTTATTTCCGGTATCCAACGATACCAAAATTATATTCGGCTAAATTACAGCCTTCAACGGTTTCAATCAGAAATAGTCACACGAATTAAAAATAATCAACACACAACATACGAAACAAAGAAAATATTTGAGGAATCTAGTTGGATCCCTCCAACCTGTTTCCATGCATCCACAGACGTTAGCACGACAATTAAATACCCATTCCACTTGAAGGTAGAATATCGCGGTATTTGGGATTTATAAAATATTATCCGCTTTATGCGGCGCATAGGGTCTCATCTGCTCCAATAGGCAGGTATATATCCAAATACCAATCAATATATCATATATCATCCAAACAATCATCAATCATCCTAAAATTAATATTTTCTCACTTATATAAAAATATCAGCGAGTCAAAAAGAGTGAGGTGTACTCACCTTGCTTGCAGCTGCAGTTTCAGTGTTTTATTCTGAATAAAATTAAACGAGCGTTTAATTTTACCCAAAATTCACACTAGCTCCAATCAATCCCAATCTAGCTCCATCGTGTAGTGCTCGTGAATACGAACCCAAGCAATTCGTTTCGTGCGAAACGGACCTCGTATGACAAAGTTATGCTATTTTAAAGTTTAGACAAATTACAATATCATAATTAACATTTTTTTTCAACCTTTAATCTGGGCCGTAGATTTTCGCTTGATGAAATCGTGGCCATGCTTTTAGCTTCTCCTTCTTCCAGGTTTCGTACGCACAAGCAACCCATAGCCGTCTCTTGCCATTGAATCATCGCACGAACTACGACGAACTACACGTCGATCAGCGACCACCATTGCGTAGCCTATCACGCGAGCTACCCAAGGCCTCAACATCATCAAGCTCGGCCACCCTCTACACGATATCCAGCCCCATGAACACGGCCACAACGCGAGGAACTAGCTCACTCCACATCACACCAAATTCGATCACCACCGTTGAGAATGTAGATTTCATTGTCCTCTACAGGTTTGCAGTTGAAGATTTTTCGTATAGATTGACGGATTTGGTGAAAATAAAGGAGGAAGTGCACGTAATTCTGACCATTAAACAGTTTAAGTGGCGGCCTGGCCTATTTCTTCTAGGGTTTGTTGCAAATGAGAAAATTTAGGGGCTTTTATAGAAAATTCTTGCGACACTATTCATCCGAAATTTTTCCGAACTCCACACGAAGCGTGCCGCCTGGTGTTAATAATGTTTTACCCCTATTCCAAATGCAGTGGAATATATATCGGGAGCCAATTCGATCATATTTGAAAGATAGGTTTTCAAATCGACTAATTTAAGTTTAAAATTCGCCTAAACGATTTTCTACGCGTTTTAACTTGCCCCGGACAAACCGTAAATCCGATTGACACAAAATTTGAAATCTTACAATAATACAACATTACGGATCCAATGAAACTAGTTTCGTCGTAATCCAAGACTGTTTGAAAAATGGCTATTTTTATTCGTTAATTAAATATTAAAATATTCAATTTCTACAAATTAACTTTTAATTCGATTTTAAAAGTTCTATAGTATCATTCTAATTCAAATATGATTTAATCCAACTTTATAAATCATTTTTATTCATGTTAAATCCAATTTCTAATTATTTTCACAATTTCAAATATTAAATCAACAATTTAATTATCCAATTAAATCTAGATATTCGAAATATAATCTATTCAGCTTCTATCATCTTCAGTATTATCAATATAAATTTTCTAAGCCATCAAATTATTTTTAACAGGCTCAAAATTAAAGATTTACAATTTTACCCAAATCTTCTATAATTAAATTCAATAAATAAATTTCTAAATTCATCTTGATATTTGAAATTCAACTTAAACCATCATTCAAACATTTAAAATTAATTAAATATATCAATTCCAAATGTTAAATTTTTCGGGTCGTCACATCCTTCCCTCCTTAAAAGAATTCCGTCCTGAAATTACTATTGAAGAAGAATGATCCTTAACCCGTTTAATACTTTCCCAAAATAAATAGTTTTCAACTATTTGTCAAAGCAAATCTTTTTACTAAAGATTCATTATCACCTCAATTATCTTTCTAAAATCTTCCATAGATTCCAAACAACATTGTTTTCTTAGCAATTCAAATTTAAATTTAAATTCAAATTTTTCACAAAATTTTTCTAACTCCCTAAATTTTCGAAAAATTTCACCAGCGTCTCTTTTGCGCGACTAGCTCGGTACGACTACAAAATGGCACCACAGGCCCTCAGATTCCAAAAAGAAAAGAAAAAGCCAAGCGGCTAGATAAGAAAATCACCAAATTTCATATAGAAATTGAAATACATACCTTTCGTCGAGCAATTAAATTATCTTTGAAATCAAAATCCGAATTCCAATTTTTCTTTTTCCTGTAACATACTTGTATATCTTGCTAGCCATAATATCCATTTTCATTTTATCTTTCATTTTCAATTTCATTTGAATTCAATTTACCATTTCAATTCTATTTGGATTCAATTTACCTTCTGAATATTGAATTTTGTCACTTATCTTTCATTCACAACTGATTCATCTTGCTATTTTAAATTAGTTTCTTTTACTAATTAATTACATGTTCTAATTCATTTCATCACAACCCATTTTTTTCACCTTTATTATCTTTAGTTCTCTTCGAACTAATTTTACAATTTCATTTTATTTCACACAATTCAAATTGGTTCTCAATATTCAGTTTCAATTCCAGTATTTATTCCTTTGTTCATTCCCAAAAAATTATTTTCAATTTTCCACTTTGGTTTATAACCACTTATATTTAAAATGGATTTCAAATTCCATATGAATTCAATTTACCCTTTATTTATAATTATTGAATTCATTTCAAACCATGTCTATTAGGTCTTTTCTTCAATTAGTTTCACTTACTAATTTTAGTTTAATACTCCACTTTGTTTATCACAAATCAATTTCAATTCTACTTGCTTACAAATTCGAAATGAATTCCAACATTCAATTTCACTTTCATTTAATTGTAATTGTAAATTTATTCATTCATTCAAAATTTTATTTTCCACCTTAATAGATTTTATTCCAAACATTTAGTCTATAAGACTTCTCAAATTCACATTTATACAAATTAACTCAAATCTTCAATTTCAATTTCATTTTGAATCCATGTCATCATTTTGTTTGACTTAAATTTTCAATCTCAATTCTTCTATTCAATTTTCATTTTTAATTTCACTTGAATTAAATTTTCCTTCCAACTTATTTTGTTTCCACGTCTACCTTTGTCTAACTTCTCTTTAAGTTGGATTTTATTTTAAAAACTTCAAACTTTACAAGTTATCAACTTAATGATATTTCATAAATATTTTATATAACATTCCAGAGTCTTTTCAACCTTTCAAAAATCATTTTTAGAATCAATTCAAATTATTCTTTGAATTCAAAAATCCAAACCAGTTTTGCAAACAATCTTCATTTAAAACAATTTGGCAGCAATTCCTCTTTTGGAAACTCGAAAATGAACATCGATAATGCTGCAATCATCACCGAAGTTATTTTCCAGCGACTGAAAAGAGTTTAGAGCTTTTATCCCTTCAAAACACTTTTCCAAAACCATTGAAAATTTATTTTCAAACTCAAAAGGAATTTAATCTTATCCAAATCTCAAAACATTTTCAAATACATTTTCAAATATTTCTCTGGAATTCCATTTCAAATTATAAGTCACATTTATAATTTACATTCTCAAATTTCATTTGTATATGGATTTTATTTCTCGACTTTTTTGATTATGATTCCAATTTCTTATTCAATTTTAATGATAATAATTTAGTATTATCACTTCCTAACAACCAAGCAACCATGTACTATATAATTTATGGAAAATTATTCTTTTTATATACAAAATAGTGTCGGGTAAAATTATTTCATTTACCCTAATTTTAAAAAAATATCATGTCGAATTGTTCTATACGAGTGTTTAGATATTCCTATCGATAGAGTTGTACAGACTATACCGACCGGAATCCATATACCACACAATAAACCAATCATCACAATATAAAACAATTTATATTCACTAACAAATACGCACTCCTATCTATTATTACACTCAAACTCATTCTAGAGTACTACCGACTATCTCTAACGAGTAACACCCAACAGAGCCAAGGTTGTCGCTTAACCAAATGCTCTGATATCACTTTGTAAAGACCTGATTTTTGGACTTTCGAAAATCGACATTAATACGTCCACTGTATCAAATGCCGAACAATCGAACGTCGAAAAACCGAACCATTAGGGTTTAAGAAGAAGTAGAGGTGAAGAAGAAACAGAAACAATAAACAGAATCTCACATATCGCAGCGGAATAATATGTAATAGGTAAATGAATATCTTTATAACAAAGAATTATATCAGTTATTACATAACATCACATTACATTTCAGAGTGTTACAACAATAGACAGCGGAAGAAAATATAACATATACTAGTGATACGCCTCGCCATCCAGCTCCAACTCCTGATTCCACAGCAACTCCTGAATTCCAGAATGACCTGCTAACCTGACTCTAGACTGCCCGTGTGGAAATTGGTGGGCACCCAGAGTTTAGAAAGGGAACAATAAACTCCAGGTCGGTCATGGTACTGGTGTGAGATCTTAAAAACAGTTATTTTCACAAAGCAAATAAAGAGAATCCGCTATGATTTTGAAAAATGAAACTACCATAAGGCCTCCCGCCACACACACAATGCAAACGCAGAATTGGAGGAGATTTCTCCTTATGATAGTCAAACATGCTTGATACGAGAAAATTTCTTTTATATTTTTATTATAAGTGCACAGTGGAAAACCTTTCGAAAGTATAATATAAATCTTAGCCAACATACGACCATTATCGTATGTTTACTATAGCTATCATCTAAACAGCGGGGTGCCACCATAAGTAGATGGCAGGTTCTACAACTAAAACCGTACAGGGCGCGTATTGTTTCTTTGGATCTCCAACAAATGGTCAGGCTAAGGAACTTCCTACTGCCACATGGGTACGCCTCTGGTGGGACGTCCCGAGAACCTAACCGGATCTCTGCCCACACAAGGCCGGGTTACCTCTGCAAAAATAGGTAACTACTGACACGAGTATGTCATCCCCTGGTTGTAAACAACCTTTATCCGAGGATCCTCAATATCAACAACCACAAAGTAATAAATTTGCAGCAACAACATATGTTAAGTATCAGGGCTCCATACCATGATACCACCTCTATCTAGAAGGAAATGAACATACCCTAAGGGGCGCTACCCCCTATAACCTTGCCGCATTCTTCCTATTTCGACCATTCCGGCGTGTAAGGTCCGACGAAGTCTCATCCACAAAGCTACGCTTTTCACAAAAATCATGCTTCGATCAACAAATGATTAGCAGCACTTCGTATGCCACATTATCAAATTGGGAATGTATCACTAGTAACCATCAACTACATAACCTCTGAGCTCGTACGTCTCAGAGAAGGGTGTTAAGCTAAGAGAATAAATTCTCCGCCACCAACAGAAATGTATTTGATAGAAACCAGCTTTACATCTCAAATTTGTAACGTCAGACACACATCCATACAAGTCCACTCCGGGATCGAACGGAACCGAAGGCACATTCAAAGAAGCCCTTGCAATCCGGATATTCACTAATCACGTCCGGAATCCCCATCACAAAGGGTGATAAAATCTCTATACCGGAGCAACCCGGTGCAGACATTCAAAAGGTAATCCTTTCGCTTTCGAAAATACCCGGTCTTCAACACCATCTTCGAATGCAATCCCATTTCGCCGTATCGTTATTCGGAATGGGTTTTATGACACAAGGTCCCTCCCGGCTAATCCGAATAACGAGCGCTTATTTTAAAATAAGTGTAGCATTCAAATTCAAGCAAATCACAACAAATACCCATTTAAAGGTAAATATTGATAGTCGGTTATTTAACTATCAATAGATATGCACAACATCACCAAATTACAAATAATTTCCCAAATTATTTATTTTCCAGAAATATCTTTACAAGATTATTTTTCCGCACTTCAACCATTTGAAAACAAATTTCAAATCACTTTTCACCTTTACAACTTCTGAAAACAAATTTCAAATCATTTTCCATACGCGGAAACACTTCCAAATATTTATTCATTTTCACTAGAAATCTACCGAAGTCAAATACTTTATAATAATTTATAACACTTATCCAAAATATATCGGGAAACCACTTTAAAATAAAACTATTTTTCTTTAAACACTTTACTTAAAATATTAGTTATAACAATATTATACCAATATTACATATAACTTAAGTCCAAACTAATCTTCAAAATAAAATTAGTAGATAGAGTATAACAATTTAAATAACTATTTTCTAAAACAATTATTGATTAAATCTTAGAAATAATCATTTCTATATCAACTTAATAAATCTTTACCTAAAAGATTTAAAATAATTTAAAAGGTTAATTTCTCCCAAGTATCCTTTTCAAAACCAATTCTAGAATTTTATATATATATATATATATATATATATATATATATATATATATGTATGTATATATTTCGAAGCTATTTAGAAATTTTATTCGACTTTCCAGGGAGAATACACTTTCATTTCAAAATGGTTCATTTAAACCAATTAAATAAATCCTTACCGATTTATTTAAATTTACGTTCCAAATCCGTAAATTTATTTCCACACTTCAAAAATAAATCAATGTTTTTTTTAAACAAATTTCCCTTTCCTTTATAAAGTCCATGGTGAATTTAAATTTCCAAATATCCACTGATATACGATTTTCAAATCGATTTCAAATATTCATTTCAACAACAATTCAATTTTTCAATTGATTTCAGAAACAACCAAATCAAATTCCATATTGATTTTCCAAGAAATTAAACACCAAGTGAATTTCATTCAAATCTCAAATTGAAATCAATTTCTACTAAACCCCAAATCAATTTTCAAATTGATTCCAAATTCTTTTCAAAACACCAAATAAATTTCAAAATGGGTTTGCAAAAGATTTAAATTGAATCACCAAAAATCAATTCCCAAATGGATTTCAAATTTTATTTACTTTAAAAAAATTCCTTTTGAAGAAAACAAATTCTTTTATTTTTCAAACACTTTAAAATCCATATTTTGAATAAATTCTTCAACCTTTGAATAATATTACCCGAAATCCATTTATTAAAGCTTTTCCCATATTTTGAAATTTTATCCAATAAGATTAAAAATAAAACTTTATTATTTTAGAATTCCTTCTTTTAAATTTATCCAATTCTCAAAAATAAATTTTAATATAAACTTTCAACCTGAATTTTCAAAAATCAAATTTTTATTTATTTTCGGTATTCAACGATACTAAAATTATATTCGGCTAAATTACAGCTTCAACGGTTTCAATCACAAATAGTCGCACGAATTAAAAATAATCAACACACAACATACGAAACAAATCAAATATTTGAGGAATCCAGTTGGATCCCTCCAAGCTGTTTCCCTGCATCCACAGACGTTAGCACAGCAATTAAATACCCATTCCACTTCAAGGTGGAATATCGCGGTATATGGGATTTATAAAATATTATCCGCTATTATGCGGCGCATAGGGTCTCATCTGCTCCAATAGGCAGGTATATGTCCAAATACCAATCAATATATCATATATCATCCAAACAATCATCAATCATCCTAAAATAAATATATTATCACTTATATAAAAATATCAGTGAGTAAGAAAGAGTGAGCTGTATTCACCTTGCTTGCACCCGCAGTTTCAGTGTTTTATTCTGAATAAAATTAAACGAGCGTTTAATTTTACCCAAAATTCACACTATCTCCAATCAATCCCAATCCAGCTCCATCGCGTAGTGTTCGCGAATACGAACCCAACGCAATTCGTTTCGTGCGATACGGACCTCGTATGACAAAGTTATGCTATTTTAAATTTTGAACGAATTATAATATCATAATTAACATTTTGTTTTCAACCTTTAATCTGGGCCGTAGATTTTCACTTGATGAAATCATGGCCGTGCTTTTAGATTCTCCCTCTTCCAGGTTTCGTACGCACAAGCAACCCATAGCCGCCTCTTGCCATTGAATCATCGCACAAACTACGGTGAAATGCACGTCGATCAACGACGACCATTGCGTAGCCCATCACGCGAGCTACCCACGGCCTCAACATCATCAAGCTCGGCCACCCTCTACAAGATATCCAACCCCATGAATACGGCCACAATGCGAGGCACTATCTCTCTCCACGTCACACCAAATTCGATCACCACCGTTGAGAATGTAGATCTCATTGTCCTCTACAAGTTTGCAGTTGAAGACTTTTCGTATAGATTGACGGATTTGGAGAAAATAAGGGAGGAAGTGCACGAAATTCTGACCATTAAACAGTTTAAGTGGAGGCCTTCCCTATTTCTTCTAGGGTTTGTTGAAAATGAGAAAATCTAGGGGCTTTTATAGAAAATTCTCGCGACACTATTCGTCTGGAATTTTTTCGAACTCCAAACGAAGCGTGCCACATGGCATTTATAATGTTACCCGTATTTCGAACGCAATGAATATATATCGAGAGCCAATTCGATCATATTTGAAAGATAGGTTTTCAAATTGACTAAATTAAGTTTAAAATTAGCTTAAACGATTTTCTACGCGTTTTAGCTTGCCTCGGACAAACCGTAAATCTGATTGACACGAAATTTGAAATCTTAAAATAATATAACATTACGGATCCAATGAAACTAGTTTCGTTGAAATCTGAGATTGTTTGAAAAATGTCTATTTTTACTCGTTAATTAAATATTAAAATATTCAATTTCTATAAATTAACTTTTAATTCGATTTTAGAAGTTCTATAATATCATTCTAATTCAAATATGATTTAATCCAACTTCATAAATCATTTTTATTCACATTGAATCCAATTTCTAATTATTTTCACAATTTTAAATATTAAATCAACAATTTAATTATCCAATAAAATCTAGATATTCGAAATATAATCTGTTCAGGTTCTATCATCTTCAGTATTATCAATATAAATTTTCTAAGCCATCAAATTATTTTTAACAGGCTCAAAATTAAAGATTTACAATTTTACCCAAATCGTCTATAATTAAATTCAATAATTAAATTGCCAAATTCATCCTGATATTTGAAATTCAAGTTAAAATATCATTCAAACATTTAAAATTAATTAAATATTTCAATTCCAAATGTTAAATTTTTTGGGTCGTCAGAAAGAAAGAAAAATAGATAAAGAGTGATAAGAACTTCATGGTTCAAGTGATTAAATTGAGAGAAAATGCAACGACCTATATTTTACGCATTGGAAGATCGTAAAAATATTTTATTTCGTTCATGTGAAGTCGTATGACTCAAAAATTTTGAAAAATGACTCTTAGGAGCATTTTCCACGTCTATGATTTTTATCAAATATCTATATTACCATTTTGACATTGAAAATCTTTTATGGAATACAGCTTTTGATAGGAGCTGAGTTAGGGTCTCAAACCACTTCCATTGCTTTGGTTTTCCATTTCGTAGAGTGTTTATAATAGAAAAACGAAACTAGCGCTTGAACATTATAGCTATTTAAAGTTTTTTCTGCTATAGGCCTGCACTAGTGGCTAATTAACTAAGCTCGTATATAGGCTCATTAAACCATCTCGAAAATTATGCTAAGGGAAGACTATTGGGACTGATCTAAGTCATTTCCATCTTCCCAAAAATTGTTCTAAACCTCCATTGACTCTAATTTCATCAAAAAACTTCCATTTTTCTTATTAATTCTAGCCTAAATCATCATTAGAAGGGTGGTTAACATATAGAGACCGGAGATTATCAGTTTAGCTGATTTGCATTCATCTCCTTTATTATCCATTTCAAATTTAAGGAAAGAAATTGGTATTTTGGGTATTTGGTGAGTGGTTCTTGATCTCTCATTGTACTATGCATGTTTTTATAGTTAAAAGTGATAATTTTTAACATGGGTTTGATCCTAAAAAAAATTCTAACTTCAGCCACATTTTTACACATGTTTATGGATGAAATTTAAAGGTTTAAAAAGGTTTTTTTAATGGTTTTCAACTCCTTTTGTTCATATTTACATACCAGTGTAAAAGCTAAGTTTAGAGTAGGATTTGCTTGATTATCATGTATTAATGAATTGCAAGTACGAATGAATACATATGTATGATATTTCATGTTTATATATTATGCTTTGATATGGTTTTCTAGTGCTTTAGGAAGTAGGAAAGAGGTTTTTGAATTGGGCAAATCGAAGGCAAATACGATCGGAATTTGATGAAATTTGGAAGAGGAACTCTAGAGCATGGGAGGACCCCACGGCTCAAGTCGCATCAAGTTTGGAGCAAAGGGTAGGAGTATTTATCGAGCTTTTTGGTCGATGGGAACCACTTGGTAGGAGATGATACTTCAAAATGGGCCTAGGACAAATAAAGAGAAGCCAAGTGCCAAAATTTAGTTAAGTTTAGGATTCGGTACCGAGAGGCGATGAGTGTTACCGAGTACTTTTCAAGGGAAGTGGAAGGGCCCGAGTGCTTAGGAAGTTGGAGTACTAAATGGGTAGAGCTTCGAGGAAGTGGAAGAACCCAAAATATGGTTAAGCACACTACTCAGTACTAAGTGGTCAATTTTAACTAGATTTGGGTAGAACTTCTCATTGTAAAGTATAGGGTCTTTAGGTCGTGCCAAGAGTGTTAGTTTGTGTGTTCGTCATTTGATAGTGATGTGATAGCATGGTGAGGATCGATGGTTAAGGAACGAAGCGATATTCCAAGCTCTGACATGATAACTTCGAAACTGCAATGGTGCCAACTTGATATCAGATGGAGTTTGGTTTCGAGGATAGTGGCTCAATGACTGGAGCCGAATTGATGATCCAAAAGAAAAGGTTTAATGAGGAGAGCTCATGAGTGGAATTATGATTGTTCCACTATGGATACGAGTAGAATGGAATTACGATAGCATTCCATTATGAAGGGATGTGCAAAGAGATCATAGACACTCGGAGGTTCCTACTGTGATCATGTAGAAGGGGTACGTAGGGACGCCCACTTGGATTGTGACTGTGTCCAAATATTATGACTGTAGATTAGCCTAGACCTTATGACTGTGGCTCTATTTCCTAGCCTTATGAAGAGGCGTGGATTGATCATTATGGAATCGAGATTTGATTGGGTCTTTGGCTTATGATCTTGCCATACGACTTGTCTTATATCCATGCACACTAAGTGATAGTGAGGACTGTTTGATGGATGTTGCGTTTGCTGTGTTTTCTTTCCCATAGTCTCTCGCTTTAGGGATGTCATACAATGTAGGTATTTAGGATATGAATACTTAGACACCTGACACTGTACTTAGGATGTAGTATATTTTGATGATGATATTAGAGTAGCATCTTGTAAATGTTATATGCTAACTCTTTGGTTGCAGTGATAGGTCAGGTATAATTCGTATGCCTTGTCCCTTACTATATCAACTTGTATAGTATTTTGAGATTCATTTGAGCTCACACCATATTGTTGTCTTGATCGAGGTTTTATGCTTTGCTTTTTATTATATCGATACTCTTAAATGAGTAGACTTGATAACTTGTCTAGGTGGGATACGGTGGCTATGCAGAGGATGATCATATTGGAGCTTTCTCATATTATACGTGGATATCATGTTTATGTTGTAGTGCAACACTATGGAGCCATGAAAGTGTTTGCTTATCACGATTGTTATGAGATAGTTATTTGAGTTTATTTATGTTCTATATAAACTTTATTACTTTTTTGTATAACTATGTGGATCTATGCTTCTGATATTTGGTTCACTTAGTTATCACCGTCTCTCCTATTTTTATATCTGCAATTTGTATTATATTTTATTCCATGCGTTGTGAGGTATACGACAAGTTCTGTGATTTCTTTTATTTTAATCCTTGATAATCATCCTACATCAGTTAGGCATGGTAGCAGCGCACTATTTAATTATATTGGGTACCGATGTTATAGGTAGTCATTGTAGAAAACGCTGGTACTTGAAGATTTTAAAAGAACCCTAAGGGCAATTAAACTGTTGTAAAAAATAAGAGTAATAAAATAGAAGGAGAAGTAAAATCTTTATACGTTATTGATAAAATAAGAAAATGATAGTTAAGAAAATATCGCTCGTTGATCTCAAGAGCGCTACAACAAAATAGTATTACTTTTCATGGAAAAGCCGTAATGTCAGGTAAATCGACCTTGCACGGTTAAAGAGACACCGCTTTTCAAAATAGCTAATCAAACAATGCCCTAAGACAACAATGTTTAATGCAGAACAGACATGTCACCTCTCTTAGAATGATAGCCTTTGGCAAAATAACCAAAACTGAGACTTCAAAATCTACGCGTTCATTGTCAAAAGCGAATTTGGTGATCTTTGTTATACTGAAGGGCTTCAAGATAAAATACATAAGACTGAAACGGCTGCAAATAGCTCATTCCTAAAGGAAAGTTACACAATCGAAATGAGTGATCTAGCTATTAATATGAAGCCTTAAGTAATTTCAATAAAGCTATAAATCACATACTCAAAAGTATAAAACCGAAAGGCAGCATACCGAAGAGTTTATAGTACTAAAGATTTAATTAGCTCAGTTTCTTTCCTAAAAGTCAAAGCCTAAAAGTTTAAACTGAATGGTCACCACATCTTGTTTATTTATTTATAAGTATAGGAAATTGCATAGGAACTAGAAGTGAAAAGGAGCAGTATTCCGAATGGATAAGACCTTAGCATTGACAAGCTAAACCTAAAGGGACATGTGGTAGTATTATATAATACTGTGAATTCTCAAACATCCACATGTACATCTCAAATATAGCAAAAGAGAATGCATCTCGAAAGTGTCGCTGATCCATGCTATATATTTAGAGTGAGTTGGATCTTTGCTAAGTAAGTAATTTAACATATTAGCTCAACGGTATAAGCCACATCATCAGTTCGTGCCTCCTCCAAATGGCTATAAATAGGCATTGATCCAAATACAAAAAAGGATCATTAGGCATTAGCATATTTTAAATACTAAGAGAAATTGTACTTTTCTATAGTGGAACTTTTATATAAACCCACGGACTTAGCGGACCCGGCTTGGATATAAGGCTTTAAAGAAGTAAAGAAAAAGGTGGACATATGGAAATAGTCCAAACCACTACAAATTTCAGTGTCTTTTTACATTTTTTGTTCCCTTTACTTTCGACTCGACTCTTAACTTTCTCTCAGACTATATTAATATCAATTCCTCTCGGCATCTTTTCTTAAGGCCTAAATAAATTATCAACAACTACTTTAGACATTTGTAACCAACCTACTGCGGCCCAAAGAAGAAACCTAACTGATTGAACCTAAGCCTTCGGTTGTTGGATGTGTTGGAATTTACCAAAAATTAAACCAACATATGACTTTATGGTACATATATTAGAAATAAAATCATATTTCATATCATCACTTTAGCATGTACCCTACAAAAGTAATATTACCATTAAATAGAACATGTCTTCTACATCTTGAATATGGTATTACTCATTTAATTTTATCTCTTACTCACTTCACAATCACCTTATGAAGGAGTATTAACTTTATGGCTTACTAAGAATGAATTTTCTTTTCTTTTTAATGTATGTGGGTAAGATTGTATTTATAGACTCCTGGCACTAAGGTAATGCGCCACATCATATGACACTTTTTATATAAGGAGGTACTAACATATATGCCAAAAGACATATTTCATTACACTTGTACTTTAGGAGATTATACTTATCCATTATGTTAAGTTTTGGATCCGTTCGCACATCTCTCCATCATGACAACATATAGTTTGATCAACATACTTTAACAAAAATAATACCTTGTTGTTATAAAGTGATCAAACTCATATATTCTCCAAAACCCTACGTACCATGGTCAAGCTTCACATTAAGTCGTTTATTTACGTCTATGGGATCTGTTTACGCATTTCTTCGTGGTAGTAATATAGAGGTTGGTTTACATATGTAACATCCTGCCTTTTTGTACGGTTTAAATCGACGATAAACCGCACACGTCGGAATTAAACCATACAGAAGGGCGGATTGTTATGAGGTAAATCAGAAAAAGTAGGGAAAGAAAAAAATCAAAATAGAATCTTGCAGGGGAACGATAAAATATAATAATCAAATAAACAGTTCATAAAGCTGTTTTACAAAAACATTTGATTATACTTATACAATACATATCAGAGTTACACATACCAGAGAATAATAAATAACGATGCAGCGGAACAATGAGATGCAGTGGAATATAATAAATAATAGTAATACAAATCATCGTCTTCGTCCTCCAAAGATAAAGTCTTCGAATCTTGAAATGCTCAGACTGACCCGAACGAATTGAAAAGACAAAACACTCGAGTAAGAACTAAAAGATCTTATGTAAGTTAAATCAACGGTAAAATATAAGTGGAACGGCATCGAAGATGTTTATGGGATTTGACATCTCTTATCCAGTGTCTAACGTGAGTGCAGTAACTTAAGAGTTGTTCGGGATTCACATCTCCTACAAGGCACGCTAGGGTAGGTGACATGACACACAAGGCAATGCAAGGGTAGATATACCAATTACTATCCAGACTTGTGGTGACGCATAACGTGCAGCTACCGCCCACCTCGAGCCACACCCATAAATCAAAATCAAAAGTGGCCACCAAACGGATCTCCAAGTCAGAATATAATATCGAAGGAGTGTGTCCGATAAGAGGGGCAACCTCACTGGCCTAGAATCGCTCCTATTTTAGCCACCATATGCCAACTCATGGGAGTTGGGAGCACGTATATACCTCAAAGGAACGCCGCCGCCATCCTACTTCATTGTGGAATCTCCACCGCGTACACTGTTGTTAAAGTGGTTTTCGAAGTTGGCAGAGAGTATGGCAACTTCCGATCCCGGTCTCTTTAACAACCAAATGTTATTATAAAACCGCGATCATTTTCAAAATAGTTTATACTTTTAAACCAAAATATCATTGCCTTTTCAAAAATAAAATCAACACGATATCATTTATTTCAAATATATCCTTTCTAAAACCATAACACTTTCAAAGTTATAACGTTTCAAAATTAGAACACTTGAATATAACACTTTCAAATTATAGTACTTTGAAACTCATAACTTTGAACATAACTTCCACTAATTAAATGGTTTGAATATTTAAAATACTTTATACAATAAAATAGCTTCTTCAATTTTCACAACTAAAATCCAACACACTCGAATTCCTATATTTTATATTTAACCAAATCCCAAATCCTAAATTTCAATTCAATTTAGTTTCCAAATAAATTACCCTAAATTTATCGATTTCAAACCAGATTTGATCCGCAGAATAAACCATTTCAAATTCAATAAATTTCAAACTTTAAGTATTCAAAAATTTCAAAACTAAGTTTGGTAATTACGATTCAGCAATTCAGTTTCTATTATATAGTTGGAAATCTTTACATAATAGATCCATTATTATTTAAATAAAACTCAAATTACAATTAACTAAATATTTCCTTCAATTTATTCATACTTGAAATATTCATTATATTCACCTTAAACCAAAATCAAGTTATAAAATCATATCCTTAAATCTTAAAACTAACAAGTTTCAAATCGACATATCTAAAACAATTCTTAATTAAATACATTTCCAAATCAAATTTAAATCCTCTTTAATTTAGAACTTATTTATAGAATAATTTCAATACTCAATAAAACCATATATATATATATATCTTGTCAAAACCATATAAATATTTTTCAAAATATTTATATACATATAGACCAACGGTGTCTGCATATGTAATTTTCTATCCTATGGTCAAGTGATACGGATATTTATCATTTCAATCTGCAATTTAAAATAAAAATACAGTTGTATATCATTTCAAACCGCAATCCCGAATTAATAAAAATAAATCCATAAAGAACTTACAGATTATAATGATATAAAATAAAACATCCATTCATCCATCATCAAAGTCACACATCCATTACGATCATCATCCAAAACAATCAATAAATGTCAATATAGAACATATAATAATAAAAGGTATTTACTGGCAATTTATATGCAATAATAAATTAAATAACAATTTAATTCAATAAATTCAATTTAACTGAGATGATGATTAAAAATATGCCAAACAGTCATAAATAAATTTCTAATCACATCAAAAATTAACCTAACACACATAAGAAATTTTAAAAGTTGTCAGTGGGTTAAAATACTCACCTTTTGAATTTAAATTCAATTTAAATCCAATTTAAACCCAAAATTTGAAAGGTCTCAGAACTCATCCTAACCGGTGCCAAAATATCCGGAATTTCAATATGATCCGAACGTAAGAAACCTCACCCAAAACGGACCTCGTATGTGAAAGTTACACCAATTAGAACGATCATATGATTTAAATATTAGAATAAACAAGATAATTAAATTAACAACTCACTACACGTCAGCACGCTACAAAAAAACATCTTCACCGAAACCCTAATTGTTGCGATACAGCTTGCGTTCGAATGGTTCTGTCGCCAAAGAACCATCGATTTGCGCCACCACCTGATTGACTTTGAACACGATTAGAGCCTGCCGCCTCTTAGGCCGTGCACCGCCGCCGCTTCGACCTCCGACCGGTCCCCTATGACTCCACTGCCATCTCCCAGACTGAGAACAAAATTTGGCTATTCAACGTCGATTTTTGGCAAATCCTGACTGAGTTGCAATGAACGACGGTCAACCCAAGACCTGCTCGTCACCCCCTTCGCAACGGCACTACCCTATCGTCCATTGGATGTGGATCTACCATTGGATCATCAAAAATCCAATATGAACGACCACGGTTCATTCTCGATTTTTGAACAAACAGTTATTCAAAACCAAAAACGAATTGCAATTCTGAGATGCGTTCATCGAGAGCTTCGAATCCATATAAAATTCGATAGGATTTGTAGATTTTGAATTTATTTTTGCTTTGAATTTGATTTGAAATTGCAAATGGAACTTTGGTTGTCTGCCATTGAAATGAGGAGGAGAAAATGGAATTGTATGTATAGAAGAATAAACATAAGAAATAGGCTAGAGTTTATAAAAGGGTATATATATGCAAAGCTGAAATAGAATAGATGGGCAAAATTGAATTACACGTTGAACATAAATGGCCCACAAAGCCCATTTCAACTCCGAAACGAAAATGGGTCATCACATATGTCAAAATTGATTTTTTTTTAAATGTTTTAAATGCAATGGAACATGTTTCACATCCAAATTCCATCGTATAAAGAAGTTATGCTAAAATCAATTTATTTCAAATTGATTTTAGTTAAATTGATTTCTAGGCCTTTCGAGCCCGTACGATCAAACGACAAGTACGATTGCTACAAAATTTGAAATCCTACAATAATTCAATGTTACGGATCCGGTGAAACTAGTTTCGTCAAAATCCGAGTCAGTGGCCAAAATGGCTATTTTTCAGTTAATTAAATAAATTAATAATTAATTAATTGAATCATTTTTTCAACTTCAATTCCAAAATTAACAAATCTTATCATTTTGACATCTTAGACAATTACAAAATTTTTAAAAAGTTCAGATGTAAATTTCAAAGTTAATCAATTTACCAAATACAGTGTTTACTTTTATTTTATTGCAATTAATCCAATTATTATAATTTAAATTTCAATAAGTTAATAAATCTCGATTTCCATTCTTTAAATCAACCAATTGTCATATTATAAGTAGAATTAATATTTTTTCCAATTATTTCCTTAATTTATATTGATATAACATTGAATTAAGATTCATTGCAATTGATTACAAATTTTGATTTAATGGACTAAATAAATGATTACTTTATTATAATTGTTGCCACTAACTCTTAATCATATTTATATAAGTTATCATTTCCAAACAATTACTTACAGAATGTTGATTTTATTCAATTACTATTTATTTTTATTAATTCATTGATTAATTCACTATTTACATTTGTTTTTCTTATATTAAATTTATTACCAAATATTACTATTTACAACCAATTATAACCCTGCAATTGTTTCAATTAATTGGGATTGCGTTGAATTAATTATTTACTAGCTTACATCAACGTTCTTACTTTTCATTCCGTTATAAATTCATTAATGAATTACAAATTTTTATTTATTCTAGATTTAATTTACCAAAATCTTATTAAATTCACAAATTTTAAACATCGAACATTACGGGTCGTTACATTCTCCCCCACTCAAAACTTTTAGTCCCCGAAAAGGAAAAAGGAGAGAAAGAAGGAATTGAGTAAACAATACATCTTATTCAAATATTAACTTTATAACAAATAAATTTTCAAAATTAATTGATTATATAAAATATACCCATTTATAACCATTAAATCTTTTTACACTCAATTTAATAAGGTTTGGAAAACATTTTTCAAAATATTTTATAAGTCCAAAATTTTCGGAAAATTTCGGCAGAGTCTCCTTTGTACATGGAGGTTCGGAAGAAAATATACAACACATATTTTCCAAAATAATATATACCCCAACACGGGAAAAACAATATAATAACGCTATATACCGTAATCCTAGAACGTACCTATTTGTCGGGCAATCACGCTTAATTATGAAACCAAAAGCAGTAGCAATTGCTTCCATAACCTGTATTTCACTTATAAAATCCGAAAAGAGTTAACAATTATATAAAATGAATGTTTAAAGTTGCTTCAACCATAAACAAACAAATCAATACAAACAACAATCACTTGCAACAAGCATACAACCATCACATAAAATCAACACAAATCAATCATTCACTCATATCAAACAAAACAAATAGTTGTTCGGGTTCAAGCTTTAAATTTGCACTGAATAGAAAATAAACTACTTAGTGCACCATTTACTCAACAGTCCTAAATGAAACTAAATAGATTATTCATTCATCTAAACAATTTTAAAGTATCTTGCCCAAACAACCATAACTGAAAAAACAACAATTTCGAACAATAGATCAATTTCATTCTTATTAATTTCATTTCATAGTATTTGTTGTCTGATTTCCTTTTCATCTATATAATGATTTATCCTTTTAATTTATATTTATTTCTTGCAAATTTTCGTTCCTGTCAATTGATTCAGTGTTTATTTCACTTATTTGCACTTATACTTACATAAATTCATTTTTATTTATTCATATCATATAAGTTTTCTTTTTTATTGCATTATATTAATTCAGTCATTACTTAATTTCATTTATTTATAGTATTCATCTTTCTACTTATTTCTATTATTAACTTCAACATTTACTTAAGTTTATTATCATTTCTTTATAACTTTTCTATTATATTTAGTTAGTAGCCTTTTAGTCATAACTTAGTTTACAACAAATATAAAATTAAATTCTTATTCATAAAAGCAAATTTATTGAATACTTTATTACTCAAGTTTTATTACTTGCATAATATCCATTACATTTTCTTATTAAACATTAAAACTTTTAAATCCTTTGGTAAGTTATATATATTCTTTTTAAGAATGCAATTGAAATTTATACAATTTTATCACATTTCTTTTAATTAATTTAATGTTCGATAATCATATCTTTTGTTTTATAGGTTACAGTTTCATCTTTCTTTTAATTTCATTTATAACTTAGCATTAAATCCCTTATTTCATTTAGAGGTTCCAATAATTAGTTAAATTCCATTTCACTAAAGCAATTGAAATCATTAATTAACGGAAACTTAAGAATTTAAATACCGGGTAAAATTTCAAATCATTTTAAAATAATAGATAGATGTATACACTTACAATTTATATATCAAATTATATTTAAAAAAATTAAAATTTATTTTTGTTTATCAAAATAAATCTGTAGTAAAAATACTACGGTGGCCTTCCTACTTAGAAACTCGAAAATGAATGTCGATGATGCGTGCACTCATCAACGAAATTATTTTCCAACGACAGAGCCGGGAGTACAGAACTTATTTCTTTCAAAGTTTCTTCAAACGATTCTTTCAAATTATATTGAGATATTTATATCGAAAAATACTTCTAATAATATTATTATATCCAAAATTATTCGAAAGAAAGTTTCAAAACCCCGGAACCTAAGTTCTAAATTTCTAATTTTACTTTATTTTATTTTAAATCTTATTTCCAACCAATATTTATAAGTTTTCACTACCTAACAACCAATATATTACAACCAAATATATCCCTTTATAAAAAATTGATTTTATATATAGAAAATATAATAGGCAAAATTATTTCATTCACCTATATTCAAAACAAATATTGTGTCAGTCTGTCCTATTAAGTGTTTAGAAATCCCTATTGGTGTCATAGCGTCCTATGCACCAACCAGAATTTATAAATACAAAATGGAACAAATTAACACAATATTAAGACCTTTCATAACACTAACAAATATGCCCTCTCATATATATATACACACACACACACTCAATGACTCATCATAGGGAATTACTACCCTATTAATAAAGAGTCAGACCCCACAAAGCTAAGGTTTTTCACTAAACCAAAGCTCTGATACCACATGTAACATCCCGCCTTTTTGTACGCTTTAAATCTACGATAAACCACACACGTTAGACTTAAACCATATAGAAGGGCAGATTGTTATAGGGTGTATCATAAAAAGAAGGGAAAGAAAAAAACAAAATAGAATCTTGCAGCGGAACGATAAAATATAATAATCAAATAAACAGTTCATGAAGCTATTTTACAAAAACATTTGATTATACTTATACAATACATATCAGAGTTACACATACCAAAGAATAATTAATAAAAATGCAGCAGAACAATGAGATGCAGTGGAATATAATAAATAATAGTAATACAAATCTTCGTATTCGTCCTTCAGAGATAAAGTCTTCGAATCCTGAAATGCTCAGACTAACCCGAGCGAATTGAAAAGACAAAACGCTCGAGTCTGAACTAAAAGATCTTATGTAAGTTAAATCAACGGTAAAATATGAGTGGAACGACGTCAGAGATGTATACGGGATTTGACATCTCCTATCCAGTGTCTAACATGAGTGCAGTAACTTAAGGGGTGTTCGGGATTCACATCTCCTAAGGATCCGTTAAACTATTTACTATGTAGTAATATTTCGCTATTATAATAATGTCTATAGCAAAATGAATTACTTTTAAATAGCGTTAAGGCTTTACATTTTCCACCTTAACACGTAATAGTCCCAGTAGTGCATCCAATATCAGCGTATCTCCAGATCGAGAGACTACCCTAAATACTCCACGGGCTACGGGAGAAAACCAAATTCGTACAAGGCGCGCTAGGGTAGGTGACACGTCACATAAGGCAATGTCAGGGTAGTTATACTACTTACTATTTGGACTGGTGGTGACGCATAACGCGCAGCTACCGTCCACCTCGAGCCACACCCTTAAATCAAAATCAAAAGTGGCCACCAAATGAATCTCCAAGTCAGAACATAATATCGAAGGAGTGTGTTCGATAAGAGGAGCTACCTCACTGGCCCAGAATTGCTTCTGTTTTAGCCACCTTATGCCAACTCACGGGAGTCGGGTCCACGTATATACCTCAAAGGAACGCCGCTACCATCCTACTTCATTCTGGAATCTCCACCGAGTACACAGTTGTTAAAGTGGTTTTCGGAGTTGACAGAGAGTATGACAACTTCCGATCACGGTCTCTTTAACAACCACACGTTATTATAACACCGTGGTCATTTTCAAAATAGTTTATACTTTAAAACCAAAATATCATTGCCTTTTCAAAAACTAAATCAATACGATATCATTCATTTCAAATATATCCTTTCTAAAACCATAACACTTTCAAAGTTATCACGTTTCGAAATCTGAACACTTGAATATAACAATTTCAAATTATAGTACCTTGAAACTCATAACTTTGAACATAACTTCCACCACTTAAATGGTTTAAATATTTAAAATACTTTATATAATAAAATAGCTTCTTCAGTTTTCATAACTCAAATCCAACACAACTCGAATTCCTACATTTTATACTTAACCAAATCTCAAATCCTAAATTGCAATTCAATTTAGTTTCCAAAAAAATACCCCAAATTTATCGATTTCAAACCAGATTTGATCTACAGAATAAACCATTTCAAATTCAATATATTTCAAAACTAAGTTTGGTAATTACGATTCAGCATTCGGTTTCCATTATTTAGTTTGAAATCTTTACATGATAGATCCATTATTATTTAAATAAAACTCAAATTACAATTAACTAAATATTTCCTTCAATTTATTCATACTTGAAATACTCATTAAATTCATCTTAAACCAAAATCAAATTATAAAATCATATCTTTAAATCTTAAAACCAATAAGTTTCAAATTGATATATCTAAAACAATTCTTAATTAAATACATTTCCAAATCAATTTTAAATCCTCTTTAATTTAGAGCTTATTTATAGAATAATTTCAATATTCAATAAAACCATATATATATCTTGTCAAAACCATAGAAATCTTTTTCAAAATATTTATATACATATAGACCAACGGTGTCTGTATATAATTTTCTATCCATGGTCAAGTGATACAGATATTTATCATTTCAATCCGCAATTTAAAATAAAAATACGGTTGTATAACATTTCAAACCGCAATCCCGAATTAATAAAAATAAATCCATAAAAACTTATAGATTATAATGATATAAAATAAAACATCCATTCATCCATCATCAAAATCACACATCCATTACGATCATCATCCAAAACAATCAATCAATGTCAATATAGAGCAGTAATAGTAACATGTATTTACTGGCAGTTTACATGCAATAATAAATTAAATAACAATTTAATTGAATAAATTCAATTTAACTGAGATGATGGTTAAAAATATGCCAAACAGTCATAAATAAATTTCTAATCACATCAAAAATTAATTTAACACACATAAGGTTGTGAGTGTGTAACAACCATGTATTTTATGATTATTTTAATTGTATGTTTTAATTATTTTAAGTTGAATTTCTAATTAAAAAAACTTTACTTTATTTATTAAAATGGATAAATTTTGTTATTTTAAATATAAATTTTGATTTGTATATGAATTATAATTCCAAACATGAATAAATACAATATTTTTCAGAAATGTGAATTTCGGTCAATATGGCCAAACTTTGATTTTTAAATTTTAAATTTAAATATTTGAATTTTTTAATTTTATATTTTATTATGATAATAAATTAAATTTCAAGAACACTGCTTTTAGTTTCGTTGAAATCTGATTAATATTGTGAAAGTTATGCTTTTTACAATATTGTGTGTAAATTAATTTATTTAGCAAAATCGTATATTTTAATTTATATAAATAATATTGGTGCTTGTTCTAACTTGTATAAATATGTGTAACATGTCATGTTATATATATATATATTATTTTTAAAAAAATTTATAAGTGAAGTTATATTTTCCAAATGTTTATTGTATATTGTTTTCAAATTTTAAAGTCTTGTTTCAATATAATAACTATTTTCTTTATTTACTTTTATATTTTCCTTAGATTATTTATTTATTTTCTTCTTCAATTTATTTTGTTTTCATTTTTTATTTGTATTTACAGAA
Organism: Allium cepa; assembly: GCA_030765085.1. Taxonomy (NCBI): domain Eukaryota; kingdom Viridiplantae; phylum Streptophyta; class Magnoliopsida; order Asparagales; family Amaryllidaceae; genus Allium; species Allium cepa. The sequence continues at coordinate 782,875,907 of CM060940.1, read as the reverse complement.
TTTATTTATTTTGATTTAAAAGAAAATGGAAATGTGAAGAGGCAATGACCTTTCATTTTTCTATGTCTTTTCACCAACTTGTCTTTCCAAATTCCTTTTGCCTTTTCATTTTTTTAGCGACCACATCTCTTTGCTTCAGCCGTGACTTCCTTTTAATTCACGTGAGAAAAGTTTCTCATCCTCTCAAAAACTCACGGCTTCAAAAAGAAAACCAAAATTCTGATGGCTTTTCTTTCTCTCCATTTTCCTTCTTCTCTTCAATGATTTTGTGCTTGCTTCTTCTTGCTCTGCTCGGCCCCACTCTCCACCATCTCCACAAACCATCACCCCCTCCATCTACAATAGAAAACACTCCCCTCTCTCTGACCAAGACAGGCCATGACCTCCTTATTGATGCCATCACCTCAAATTTGCATAAAACCCCTTGAAATTGCCTAGCCCTTCACCATCCCCTTCCTATATCACTTCGGCCATCCCATAGCCACCACCACCCTCTGCTACTTCACCTCTGGCCACCCCCTTCACTACTTTCTAGATCTGACCTGACATAATTCCCTATGGTCGTGCCAAGAAATGACCAAGCCGAGCCAAAATGTTGAACCAAACTCCACTATTTTGCCTTTTTCTTATGTATGCTTCATGTTATCACCACTACACCCTCATCTCCACATGTAGCCGTGCCATATTGATGTCATACCTGAGCTTATCACCATCATGGCCAAGCACTTGATCCCCTTGGTCGAGCTCTTGAATGGATAAAGAAAGGTCTTGTCTTTGTTGCTTTGTATTTCAACTTGTTTCGATATGGTTTTGGTTGAATATTCATATGTTATATTGTCTTGTCTTATTGGTTGTTTACAAAATAATATCTTGGCTCTCTCCACTCGTTTGAATCATAGTCGTGCTATGTCGTGCCATATCGTGCTTTTTGGGATTTGTTCTATGTGTTTCGATTGGCTATCTCTAGCTTGAAAAGGTGAGTCTTTCTCACTCTAACATGTTTAATTATGAAATAGTGAATTGATGACAAGTGTATAGTAAATTGAAAAGGTTATGCAAGTAAATGATAATTATATGATATGCTATGCCATGTCGTTACAATATTCACTCTGTTAATTATCACCTGACATCTTATATTTGACATTATATTGTGACATTGGCATGTTAGTTTATATTGTTTATATTATTTATGCATATATTCACACTGCGAGTTCTCTGTTAGAATAGAATCACTATGGGGTTGAAATGATACATACCTGAACGGACTTAGAGAAAAATCACTATGAGCTGAAATGATAGGCCTGAGCGATTTTCATTTATTTTTATTTACTTGGGATTGCGGGTTTGAAATGATAGAACCCAGGTTTTCTTTTTAAACTGCGGATTGAAATGATATATATCTGTATCACTTGACCTAGGTTATAAAATTATATACAGTCCCCTTGGTATATTTTTTTAATTATTTTTATTAAAATATGTATTTTTAAAATATGAATTTTGATTTAAAAATATATATTTTATGGTGTTAAGAAAATTAAATATTAAGTTTTGAATTTGTGAATTTAGGTATGTAAATATGAAGTAAATGTGAATTTTGACTTTAAATTTTATTTTTAAAATGTAAGTAGATGATGGAAATTAAATTAAGGCATTGAAATGATATTTGAAATAAAATATTAAGTTTTATTTAATTTATAAGTTAAGAAAACAATGAATTTTGACTTAACAGATGAATTGAGTTTTTTATGGGATAACTGGATTATAAAACTTTGTTGTGAGATGTTAAAATTATTTAAAGGCGAAATTTTGAAGTTTAGAAAATATGATTTATAAGTTTAAAATTTGCTAAAAATTGAAGTTTTATTGTTTCTGAAAAGTTATAATAAAATCTGGAATTTTATTAACAGCATTTCAAAAAAATGTTGTGGTCTTAAGACAGCATTTTTAAATGCTGTTGTTTTTTAATTTAACTATGTTTGAAATAACTAAATATCTATTACGGCACTTTATAAATTCCGTTGTTCCTGAACTAAACTATTTTGGAAACTATAAGCTACGATAGCACTTTATAAATGCCGTCGTTGCTATAATTTGACAATGTTTTGAAATATTATAGATTTTAACACTATTTGAGTTATATTTTAAAGTGTTGAATGATTTAAATTTTAGAATTGATTATTTGCGAAATTTTAGGGGTTCGAATGTATATTTTATATTCGAATTTGAATTTTAAGGGATTTAAATTGAATTTAAATTTAAATAATGGTTTTTGAATGGAATTTTGAAATGTGTTTTGTAATGATATTTGGAATAATAAATGAATGACATATTTGATTTTAAAATGATATTTGAATTTGAATATTAGAATTTGAATTCAAATAATGAATTGATAATGAGGTTTTGAAAGCATATGATATTTTGATGATTGAAATGGGTTGGAAATGATTTGATCTTTATTTGGATAAAGAATATGAATTTGGAACGATATTTGATTTTTATAAATAATATTTGAAGTTTATATTGGTATGAAAGGATATTTGGTTTACTTGTAATTTGAGTTTATTTAAAAAAATATTGGAATTTTGAAATGAGTATTTCAAGACTAAGTAATAATGAAATTAAATTTGAGATACGTGAGATTTTCGAATTTAGTTTTGGAATACGGTATATTTAAAGCTTGGAATTATATTGAAAGGTTAAATAGTTCATTTTATAGATCAATTCTATATTTAAAATTGATAAGTTTTGAAATGGTTTGTTGGGAATCTGAATTGAATTGAAACGGATGGCTTGAATTGAATTAAAATGGAAATTTGAAATTTGGGTAAATTTAAAAATTTGAATTAAAGGAATGTTTCATGATTTCAAGAGTATGATTTCGAAATGTTATGATTTTCAAAGTGTAATGATTTCAAGTATTTTGGTTTCGAAAGAGTTATAGCTTTGAAAGTATTATGACTTTTGAAAGATGAATATATGTTTGAAATGGAAATGATATCGTATTCATTTGGATATAGTTTCGAAATAAAAATAGTTTTGGTTTCGAGGTATAAACTATTTTGAAAGGAATATAGTTTGGAAATGAAATGATTTGATTTTTTGAAGTATAAACTATTTTGAAATGACCACGGCGTTAAAATAACGTTTGGTTATTAAAGAGTCCTGGATTGGAAGTTGTCATACTCTCTACTAACTCTGAAAACCACTTTAACAACTGTGTACGCGGTGGAGATTCCAGAATGAAGTAGGATGGTGGCATCGTTCTTGAGGTATACTACGTGGACCCGACTCCCATGAGTTGGCATAAGGTGGCCAAAACAGGAGCGATCTCAGGCCAAAAGGGGTAGCTTCTCTGGTCGGACACACTTCTTCGATACTATACTCTTACTTGTGGTTGATTTGATGACCATCCTCCGATTTTGATTGGGAGTGTGTTCTGAGGTAGGCGTATGTGGTTGTTACGTTACCACCAACCCATGTGCGTAATTGGTATATCTACCCTGGCATTGCCTCGTGTGCCGTGTCATCTACCATAGCGAGCCTAACTACGAGTTTCTATTTGGGTCGTACCTATGGAGTATCTTCTGATAGACTCCCGATCAGGAGATATGCAGGTACTGTATAGACTACTAGCATTATTACGTGTTAATGGCTATATGGGTTGTGACGCCCCACCTCTATACCCACGCTAGCCAATAACACTACGGTGTAATGCTGTCAACTAGCACGGAGAATAAGGCTGTTGAGGAGCGACCATCCGTGTAATTTCTTTACGCGAGCACCGATATGTCAGATAATATAACATGCATTCTATTTCAAGAGGAAATCCGACATACCTACACAAACTCAAAGCTACTATACGGTGGCTATATAAATCCTTCGGAAACAAATATAGAAATAAACATAACATAAATCAGTCACAGACAATTCATATCGCAAAGGCGGAATAAGATATGAATATTACACATAAAAGTGTACATCAGAGTAGTGGTCTAAAAAGATCCACAATATCACAAAAGAATAGTTTCACGAACTACACAAAAGAACGAGTATACATTATGGAGTCTATATCTCAAATGTATACAACAAAATAAACTACTAATCTAAGTAGTTTGCCAAAAGTCAGAGAAATGAATCCCAGGGGAGAAGTCAAGCAGAAGCACCTGTAACATCTCGGTCTGACCCGAGTATTATTTAATAAGAAAATAATAAACGGATCAGTCTAACTATAAATATCAGATGAAACGATATAGAATCAGAGCTATGACTAAACACATAATAATCACAATACCAAGCGGTGATATATAAGTAATTGAAAATCAACAAGAGATTAATCAATATCAAAAAATCTACACAAGAATCAAAGGAATGTCATACTCCTTATTTCGTTCATCAAACCACAAATATTGACGATTATATCAATGTCAATCACAAAAATCCATGACACACAAATTCACCAATACATAAATATTGATAAAACTTATCAATGGAAATCACGAAAATTGGTGAAGCACAAATTCTAGAAATCATCTCAAGAAATCCAGTAAATGACACACAAATTCACCTATACACAAAAATTGATAAATTATATCAATAGAAATCACAAAAATAGGTGAAGAAGGAAATTCCAGAATTCGACACACGAAAACCAGCAATCACACAAAATAGGGGGGAGGCCTATCACACGAACGGGAGCATGAAAACTCACCAACAGCTGTAACACACGAACGAGAAGCTATCTCATGGTAGCTAGCCATTAATTTGACACACGAATGGTCCGAAGACCTGACACATGAATGGTCCGAAGACCGTGGGTTGCTACCCCACCAAATTTGAGTCGAAACTCCACAAAACGGGGTTTAGTCTCCCTTGTAGACAAAGAGACATCGCACATTGCTAGTCTAAATCAAAAAAAATGATCCTCATGATCAACGAGAAGTGTCAATTACAGTAAGCTAGTAAATATATAAGCTTAGCTTCATGTCCCATAACCACTAGCTTAACTTAAATATTTACGCACAAATTGTAGATCTCCACTACAAAATTGTCACAAGGGATTCAATCGAACAAGTCCAAGAATTAACCGACAAAGTGAATGCAAGCGTTTCATACCACGTGTTTTACTAAGTCGTTTAATTAGATTTCTCATACGAGCGAGGTAAAGGTTTATATATACTAATAGATTGGAAAACGGTTTTATAAACGAATTTGGTATTAAAATAGTATTGAAATCGTTTGAGGAAAGAGTTTTGATATTTACTACTAGTATAGAAAACCTTAATATTTTTGAAGTGACAAAACACAAAGAAGATTATAGGAACAATCAATCACTAAAATTCACATACGAAGATGTGAATAAAAATCCAACGAAACCGATAAGAATCCATCAAAATGGATAATCAAAAATCCCTAAAAAGGAGTCATCAAAGTCATAACAAATGATAACAAGACATAGGAAACAACACGAATCGATTAAAGTTGGAAATTCAAGCAACTAGGCGAAGTAGGCCAAAAAACATCAGGTCGGTCGGCCGGCTACAGAGCTCGGTCGACCGGACCTTGTTTTGAAAAACCTCTCGGCATCAGGTCGGTCGACCGAACAAGGGGGCCGGTCGGCCGAACCAGAAACAGAGAGGCACTTATACTAGCAGGTCGGTCGGCCGGACCAGGGGGGTCGGTCGGCCGAACCTGATGCTCTGCCAAATGATGCCCATAAATTGATATGCAACCTCCACCAATTCGCAACCGAACGAGCACGGACTCTAGGGAATTATGCCTGACGGCTACCCGGCCCTATTGGCTCCTCGATGCATCACCAAACACATGTTCAAACATCATAGTTATGATTTTTAAAGGATTGAACCCAAAACACCAAAAATTGGAATATTCATCAAATCAATCCAAACCAAAAGCAAATGCACACGAATAAGTGTTAGGAATTCATACCTAACATTTGAAGATAAATATAAGCATAGATGTGAGATAAAAATCTCACCTTTTCACAAAATCAAACAAGAAGACGCTTGAAAGCAAATGGAGAATCAACCTCTCATCAACACAACCCAAATGAGCTTGAATCTAAGCTCAAAACAAGAACATTCCCAAAATTAGGTTTAGGAATTTCTGAAATTGGTAAGAGAATAAGTTGAAGAAGAAGAAGAAGAAGCTTACCAATGGTTTCTCTTGAATTTGGAGCTAGGAATTTGAAGTTGCAAGAGGAACTTGGGTTTTGGAGTTTTAATTTCCAATCTCTCCCACCATTAATACTTCAAAACTGAAAAGAGAAAGAAGTAAGGGAGAATGGGGAGAAGTGGCTCAGATTTGGGCATAAGTTAAACATAGGGCTGAGCCCAAAACCAAACCCAAACCCAAAGTGAAAAGTAGCAAAAATCAATTTTCTCTAAACATATCGAAGCTTATACTCAAAAAGGTCGCAAACGGCATTTTAAACTCAATGGGAGTGATCCCGAGTCCTAATTCGACCGTATGCAAAAAGTAGCTTTTCGGACTAAAATCCGACTAACGATAAAATATTTAAATAAAATATTTAAATATAAAATCGATAAATATGCGGGTTGTTACAGACTCCCCTCCTTAAAGAAATTGCGTCCTCGCAATATTTAAGAAGAGAACATAAAGTAACAAGCATAAAAGCATATTCAACACAAAAGAAACTTGAAATAAGAAGTTCACCTCAAAGAGCACGAGAAAACAAGTCCGGATGTGATCGCTCGATGAACTCTCTAGATTCCCAAGAACAATCCTTAGGATTTGAAGACCATTGAACTTTAACAAGCGGAACATCTTTATTTCGAAGTCGTTTGACCTCCGAAGCAATGATACGAATAGGATGTTGCTCATAAGTTAAATTAGGCGAAACTTCAATCTCTTCCACAACACCGGGCTCAAGAATAGAATCGGAATCTCGAAGACATTTCCGAAGTTGAGAAACGTGAAACACGTCATGGATAGCAGAAAATTGAGCCGGTAATAAAAGGCGATAAGCCATGGAACCAATACGTTCGGTGATAGGAAATGGCCCAATATATCGAGGCGCTAACTTTCTCGATCGATAGAAACGTACAACACCCTTCATAGGTGAAACACGAATAAAAACAAGATCTCCAACAGAAAATTCTAGTTTCCTTCTTCGGTTATCGGCATAGGATTTTTGTCTACTCTGGGCTTCTTTCATCCTATGACGAATAAGATCAATCTTTTCTGTGGAATCACGAATAAAATCTGGATCTAAAACCAGCTTCTCACCGGCCTCAAGCCAACAAGAAGGAGATCGGAATGGCCTTCCATAGAGTGCCTCGAAAGGTGCCATACCAATACTAGATTGGAAGCTATTATTATAGGAAAATTCAACAAGTGAAATATGATCTTCCCAACTTCCACCAAAATCAAGCACACAAGAACGAAGAAGATCTTCAAGAGTTTGATTCACACGCTCAGTTTGTCCATCGGACTGGGGATGATAAGTGGTGCTAAAATTAAGCTTCGTTCCCAAAGCTTTTTGAAGACTCTTCCAAAATCCACTAGTAAACAATGGATCACGATCACTAACTATAGAAGTAGGAACTCCATGTAATTTAACAATCTCTTTGATAAAGAGTTTGGCCAAAAGAGGAACGGTTCGGTTAGACCGAACGGGAATAAAATGGGCAGATTTAGTAAGTCTATCAACAATCACCCATAAGCTATCTTGACCCGAACGAGAACGGGGAAGGCCATCTATAAAATCCATGGAAATTTGGTCCCACTTCCAAATTGGAATTTCTAAAGGTTGCAATAGCCCACCGGGCCTTTGATGTTCGGGCTTAACGAGTTGGCAAGTCATGCAACACTTAACAAAGTTAGCAATATCGAATTTCATTCCCTCCCAATAATATAGTCGCTTCATATCCGCGTACATTTTACTACTTCCGGGATGAATGGTAAATTTAGAACGATGAGAATCTTCTAAAATATCCTTACGAAGATCACTAATATTTGGTACGATAAGTCTACCAAATCTCCGAATGCCGCCACAAGAATCGATATCAAAGTTTTTCAAACCTTCAATATCAATTTTATCCCTAATATTTTGGCCAAGAAGAGCCATTTCGGGATCTAGCCTTTGAGCTTCAAGAATGCGGTCTAAAAGAGAAGGATGAGCCTCAAGGCTACATAAAACAAATGATGAGCATAAATCGGATACGCGGTCTCGAATCTCACAAGTGGATAAGATATCGAGATCGTTCCATTCGGATATCATCATAGAAACTACAGCTTGTTGTTTACGGCTAAGAGCATCGACGGCACGATTACCCTTACCGGGTGTATAAAGAATATCAAGATCATAAGGCGCAAGGAACTCGAGCCAACGCTGTTGATGTAAATTAAGTTCCTTTTGAGAGAATAAATACTTCAAGGACTTATGATCGGTATAAAGAACAAATTTCTCTCCTAAAAGATAATGACGCCAAATACGAAGGGTGAAAACAATAGCCGCGAGCTCTGAATCATGAGTGGCATATCTAGTCTCAGCTGGCTTCAATTGCCTAGAAGCGTAAGCAATAACACGTTCTCTTTGCATAAGAACGGCACCCAAACCAACGCGACTAGCATCGGTATAAACAACGAAATCTTAATTCCCCTCGGGAATAACAAGAATAGGAGCATCAGAAAGGAGTTCTTTTAATTTATGAAAAGAAGTTTCACATTTGTCCGACCAAATGTATTTAATGCCTTTCTTGGTCAAGCTAGTGAGAGACACGACAATCTTAGAAAAGTCTTTGATAAAACGACGGTAATAGCCCGCCAATCCGAGAAAACTACGAATCTCTGTCACACTCTCTGGTCTCTTCCAATCTTGAATCGCTTCAATCTTTGAAGGATCCACGGAAATTCCGGATTCGGAAATAATGTGACCAAGGAACTTTACCCGAGATTGCCAAAAATGGCATTTAGAAAATTTCGCCTTTAATTGATTACTCCTACGAGTTTCCAACACAATCCGAAGATGTTTTTCATGCTCCTCCTTGGTTTTAGAATACACAAGAATATCATCGATAAAGATGAGAACAAATCGGTCGAGAAAATCTTTGAAAACCCGATTCATAAGTTCAACGAAATACGCCGGGGCATTCGTCAAACCAAATGGCATAACAAGCCATTCATAAGATCCATACCGAGTACGAAACGATGTCAAAGGAATGCTATCCTCTGCAATACGAAGCTGATGAAAACCGGTAGCCAAGTCCAATTGTGAAAAGACTCTAGCACCACTAAGTTGGTCAAATAAATCATCAATCCGAGGTAAAGGATATTTATTTTTGATAGTAAGATCATTAAGCTTGCGGTAGTCAACGCAAAGCCTAAGTGTACCATCGGATTTCTTCACGAAAATAGCCGAAGCTCCCCAAGGCGAGGAACTAGAGCGAATAAATTGCTTCGTCTCCAATTCGGATAATTGTTTACGCATCTCCTCGTTTTCTTTATTGGACATACAATAAGGAGGACGAGTGATAGGTTGAGCTCAAGGAATAAGATTAATTCTGAACTCAATTCCTCGCTTAGGTGGTAATCCTAAAACGGGCTCGAATATGTCGGAAAATTCACAAACGACATGAATAAGAGAAATAATATCACCCTCATCATCATCATCGTCATCACGAGGATTTAAAGAATATAAAGATGCAACCAAAGCAGAATCCGAATCTTTAAGAATAAAAGAAACCTGATTAACAGATTGAGGATGTCGAAGATGAATAGTCCGCTCAGGACATAGGATATGAGCTTCATAACGGTTAAGCCAATCCATTCCCAAAATCATTCCAAAGCCTAAATAACGCATGACATGCAAATCGGCTCGGAAAGAAAAATCACACAAAATAATCTCGACATCTTTACACAATAAGCTGATTGTTGCGGATCCACCAACCGGATTTGCAATTCTCAAAGAAGTCATTAAACACAAAACATCCAAAGAAAAAGCATCAACAAGTTCTTTTGATATAAAAGAATGGGACGCACCCGTATCAAAAAGAACTCGAATAGGATGATCACGAAATAAAATAATTCCATCCAGAATAGAATGAGATATACCTTGGCCACGAGATGTGTTGCCAGGGGCTTGAGCAACATTAAGCTTTCCCTCCTTCCTAGTTTGAAGTTTGGGACACACATGCATAAAATGATCCGGGCTTTTACAATAGCGACAAGTATGAGGCTTTGAACACTTGTTCGCAAAATGGTCTCTGGATCCACAGTTATAGCATTTCCCTTCAGTAGAGGAAAAGGTCTTTGCAGCAGGAGTTGCTTGCCTCCCTTTCTTATTGGGATAAGGACCTTTGAATTTGCTTGGCCTCTTCTTGTTGTTGAAGTTTGGTTTGGAACCCACCACTTCAACATCATTCTCCCTATCCGCCTCTTCAAGTCGAAGAGCGATATCAACGAGTTGATCAAAAGAAACTTCTAACTTTAGAAGTAATGGCTTCTTGAGATTTTTGCTTAAGCCATAAACAAATCTCTGATTCTTCTTCATAGGGGTGTTGATGTATTCAACCCCATATTTGGAAAGTGATTCAAAAGAAGCAACGTAGTCCGTCACGGAAGAATCGCCTTGAACAAGGTCAATGAAACGACAAGCCATCGTCACTTTCTCAGCTTTTGGCACGAATTTTAATTCGAAGCGTTCTCGGAATTGCTCCCAGGTGAGATCCGCTTCATTAATCTCAGAAATAAGAAGCTCGTACCAGTCCAATGCTCTTTCTCGGAGCATACTAGAGGCCACCTGAACTCGGTGAAGGTCAATAAGATTCATGCGAGAAAAGATTCGATCGCATGACCTTAGCCAAGCCTGTACTTCAATAATAGTTTCGGAACCTTTGAATGGCTCCCCACCCAAATTGGTGTAATCGCTGCACAAGCGTGCAAATCCCGACTTTGGGTGAGTAGGTTCCGGGTTAGCTCCAGCTGCTTGAGCATTCGTCACTAAATCAAGAAGCTGTTGAGCAGTCATAAAAACTCCATCATGGGGTGGAGTGCTAGATGGCACGGCTCTGGGGCGGCCTGGTCTAGACATTTCTCTTCCTTAAAGAAAGAAAGAAGAAGAAGAAACAGGTTATTCACCAAATTGAATATCAAGCAATCTTGATAGATAAACAAGGAATCATAAGGAAAATAGGATGAATCGGTACGAAGACTCGAATTAAATCCTAAAGCACGACTCCTAAGATGGACTTAGGACGATGATCCTTGTTATAATATTCCATATTGTTCCGAAGTTTGGCTCTGATACCAAGCTGTGACGCCCCACCTCTATACCCACGCTAGCCAAGAACACTACGGTGTAATGCTGTCAACTAGCACGGAGAATAAGGCTGTTGAGGAGCGACCATCCGGGTAATTTCTTTGTGCGAGCACCGATATGTCAGATAATATAACATGCATTCTATTTCAAGAGTAAATCCGACATACCTACACAAACTCAAAGCTACTACACGGTGGCTATATAAATCCTTCGGAAACAAATATAGAAATAAACATAACATAAATCAGTCACAGACAATTCATATCACAAAGGCGGAATAAGATATGAATATTACACATAAAAGTGTACATCAGAGTAGTGGTCTAAAAAGATCCACAATATCACAAAAGAATAGTTTCACGAACTACACAAAAGAATGAGTATACATTATGGAGTCTATATCTCAAATGTATACAATTAAATAAACTACTAATCTAAGTAGTTTGCCAAAAGTCAGAGAAATGAATCCCAGGGGAGAAGTCAAGCAGAAGCACCTGTAACATCTCGGTCTGACCCGAGTATTATTTAATAAGAAAATAATAAACGGATCAGTCTAACTATAAATATCAGATGAAACGATATAGAATCAGAGCTATGACTAAACACATAATAATCACAATGCCAAGCTGTGATATATAAGTAATTGAAAATCAACAAGAGATTAATCAATATCAAAAAATCTACACAAGAATCAAAGGAATGTCATACTCCTTATTACGTTCATCAAACCACAAATATTGACGATTATATCAATGTCAATCACAAAAATCCATGACACACAAATTCACCAATACATAAATATTGATAAAACTTATCAATGGAAATCACGAAAATTGGTGAAGCACAAATTCTAGAAATCATCTCAAGAAATCCAGTAAATGACACACAAATTCACCTATACACAAAAATTGATAAATTATATCAATAGAAATCACAAAAATAGGTGAAGAAGGAAATTCCAGAATTCGACACACGAAAACCAGCAATCACACAAAATAGGGGGGATGCCTATCACACGAACGGGAGCATGAAAACTCACCAACAGCTGTAACACACGAACGAGAAGCTATCTCATGGTAGCTAGCCATTAATTTGACACACGAATGGTCCGAAGACCTGACACACGAATGGTCCGAAGACCGTGGGTTGCTACCCCACCAAATTTGAGTCGAAACTCCATAAAACGGGGTTTAGTCTCCCTCGCAGACAAAGAGACATCGCACATTGCTAGTCTAAATCACAAAAAATGATCGTCATGATCAACGAGAAGTGTCAATTACAGTAAGCTAGTAAATATATGAGCTTAGCTTCATGTCCCATAACCACTAGCTTAAATTAAATATTTACGCACAAATTGTAAATCTCCACTATAAAATTGTCACAAGGGATTCAATCGAACAAGTCCAAGAATTAACCGACAAAGTGAATGCAAGCGTTTCATACCACTTGTTTTACTAAGTCGTTTAATTAGATTTCTCATACGAGTGAGGTAAAGGTTTATATATACTAATAGATTGGAAAACGGTTTTATAAACGAATTTGGTATTAAAATAGTATTGAAATCGTTTGAGGAAAGAGTTTTGATATTTACTACTAGTATAGAAAACCTTTATATTTTTGAAGTGACAAAACACAAAGAAGATTGTAGGAACAATCAATCACTAAAATTCACATACGAAGATGTGAATAAAAATCCAACGAAACCGATAAGAATCCATCATAATGGATACTTAAAAATCCCTAAAAAGGAGTCATCAAAGTCATAACAAATGATAACAAGACATAGGAAACAACACGAATCGATTAAAGTTGGAAATTCAAGCAACTAGGCGAAGTAGGCCAAAAAACATCAGGTCGGTCGGCCGGCTACAGAGCTCGGTCGACCGGACCTTGTTTTGAAAAACCTCTTGGGCATCAAGTCGGTCGACCGAACTAGGGGGTCGGTCGGCCGAACCAGAAACAGAGAGGCACTTATACTAGCAGGTCGGTCGACCGGACCAGGGGGATCGGTCGGCCGAACCTGATGCTCTGCCAAATGATGCCCATAAATTGATATGCAACCTCCACCAATTCGCAACCGAACGAGCTCGGACACTAGGGAATTATGCCTAACGGTTACCCGGCCCTATTAGCTCCTCGATGCATCACCAAACACATGTTCAAACATCATAGTTATGATTTTTAAAGGATTGAACCCAAAACACCAAAAATTGGAATATTCACCAAATCAATCCAAACCAAAAGCAAATGCACACGAATAAGTGTTAGGAATTCATACCTAACATTCGAAGATAAATATAAGCATAGATGTGAGATAAAAATCTCACCTTTTCACAAAATCAAACAAGAAGACGCTTGAAAGCAAATGGAGAATCAAGCTCTCTTCAACACAACCCAAATGAGCTTGAATCTAAGCTCAAAACAAGAACATTCCCAAAATTAGGTTTAGGAATTTCTGAAATTGGTAAGAGAATAAGTTGGAGAAGAAGAAGAAGCTTACCAATGGTTTCTCTTGAATTTGGAGCTAGGAATATGAAGTTGCAAGAGGAACTAGGGTTTTGGAGTTTTAATTTCCAATCTCTCCCACCATTAATACTTCAAAACTGAAAAGAGAAAGAAGTGAGGGGGAATGGGGAGAAGTGGCTCAGATTTGGGCATAAGTTAAACATAGGGCTGAGCCCAAAACCAAACCCAAAGTGAAAAGTAGCAAAAATCAACTTTCTCCAAACATATTGAAGCTTATACTCAAAAAGGTCGCAAACGGCATTTTAAACTCAATGGGAGTGATCCCGAGTCCTAATTCGACCGTATGCAAAAAGTAGCTTTTCGGACTAAAATCCGACTAACGATAAAATATTTAAATAAAATATTTAAATATAAAATCGATAAATATGCGGGTTGTTACATGGGTAACCCCTTAACGCTATTTTAAAGTAAGTTTATTTTACTGTAGACATTATTATAATAGCGCTATATTAATACATAGTAAATGGTTTAACGGATCCTATATGGATGGGCAATCCCAGGCATCCTTTAAGTTACTGATGCATTTTGTTACTATTCACTTGAGTTGATTTACAATTCATAAGTATTTATGTCCTGACTCCAGTGTTTTGTGTATTGCTTTACGCTCGAGTCAGACTGAGTGATTCAGCATTCAAGACTCACCTTCGGAGTTGGACCTTTTCTTGAAGATCCAGCCATCTATCTCTGCTTCCTGTATCCAGTGTTTCCAGTGATGTATTCTGATTTGTACCTGATGTATCTTGTTAATCTTCTATTGTGTCTTGTTTAACTCTGATGTATCTTATACATATATAATAACTTCATGAACTATTATTTCTTTTACTTCCGCTGCATTATTATTACTCTGTGTCTGTGATTTGTGATTATTTATTTACTGTATATTCTGAGATTTGCCAAATTTTATTTACAACGTGGTATTTTAAGCAATTCAAGTCCGACATGTGTGGATGCGAATGGCTGAAAATGTCAGGGTCGCTACATTTGGTATCAGAGCTTTGGTGGCTCTAGGCAAAACTTAGCATGTATGGTAAATGTATTTACATAATCACTTTCATTCGAGTTTAAATCTCTTCTTTTTGACTCGATTCCTTTGAATTTTGGAACATTCCCTACGGTTCCAAAATCCATTCGTGTCCCTCACTATTCGTCTTCTTTCGATTCTGGAGTATCCCATAACTCCACTTCGAATGATCTTTAAAATGAGTTGGCGGTCTCGCCAATCTCAAATTGATTTGTAAAGGGACGAAACTCCTTTACAACAGCATCGATTCACCAAAGATAGTTATATCATCGGTTTAGATGCTAGTGTCTCTTATAATTCCAAACTCTATCTCTTGAGACCGAATGTTGATTTACCCTAGAAATCCACAACGATCTTATTCTTTAAGTCACGGTTGACCCGGTTAAGGTTGCCCGCGATTTATATAAGCTTATCCATCTTCCTATTCTTTTATTTAATCATCTCATCCTTGTTTCCAACTCATCTTCAAATCATTCTTGAAGTGTATTTGTAAACTAATATTTAAACGGTTTTATATATTGTGTTGTTTGAGTTGTTGATGTTGATTTGGGTTTTCGGTCTATTCGTTTGATCAACGCTATCGATAGGATTTCCAAAACACTTGAATAGAGCAAACTGACATAATATGAAATTTTCAAATTTAGTAATTAAATAAATTTTGTAACTATATTATAAATCTTTCTTTGGATTTTATTGAATTGGTTGTTAAGAAATAATACTTGATTTTATATATCATTTCTCTTGTTTCATATATAAATAATTGAACTATAAACATGGTTATAAATTTATTTGGAAATTTAAAATGAATTTAAACAAGAATTTGAGAATTTAATTTCCGATGGATTTCAAACCTTGTATTTAAAGTTTTAAAAGGATATATTATTTAAAGTATTTTCTAATAGAAATTTGTTTCCAAACAATTTTAAAGTTTAAAATTAGTACTCTTCTCTTTGTCGCTGGAAAATAACTTTGATGATGACTACAACATCATCGACATTCATTTTCGAGTTTCGAAGTGAAGAGACTATTGTGCAGTCTTGCTACTGTTTTGATTTGGGAAATTTAATTTATTTAAATTTCTTGAATAAATCTGGATTTATAACATATGCTGA
Organism: Allium cepa; assembly: GCA_030765085.1. NCBI lineage: Eukaryota > Viridiplantae > Streptophyta > Magnoliopsida > Asparagales > Amaryllidaceae > Allium > Allium cepa. Next base: position 782,859,949 of record CM060940.1, on the reverse strand, counting down.
TATATGATTTAAATTTGAATGGATATATATATATATATAGTATATGTACATTTATTTATCTCTAAATAGTTGGAATATATTGGAAATTTAATTCCTAAATTTTTATCATGAAAGATAATTTTTAAGTATAATTTCAAGATTTGGATAAATATTCAAGCTTGAAATGATTAAATTGGAAAGTTTTATTTGTATAATACACAATTTCATCCTAATATAACTTACCTTAATTTTTAGAAGTTAAATATGTAGTTGGAATATATACAATATAAAAAGATTTTATAAATAATATTTGAGTGGTTATAATAAATGTTATACACTTAAATTTTAGTTATAAAGATTAACAAGGGTAATGGAATAATTTACAATATAAATTGATGTTAAAGGAACTAAGAATAAATTTAAAGTAGTTACAATATGTATAAATATGGTTAGCACAGGTGATAAAATATATTGAGAGGAATAAATTTAATTTTAATTAGGAATAAAGAAGAATTAAATTTATTGAGTACATTATGAGTATAATAAATGATTTCTTTTCAAATCCATGATTTTAGTGATTGTATACTTAAGATAATTTGATGATAAGATAATAAAATTAGAGATGGTTAAGATTTATTTAACTTATGAAAAAATTCTAGTTTTCAATTTAATTTGAAATTCTCATGGTTTCAAAATTTATTATCTTATTTTGTTTTTCAATCTATCTTTTTGTTGTCCTTATTTCCCTTATCTTCCTACGGAATGGGAGGCTATTACTTACACCAGTCTGTTTAGAAATCTTTCTATAATATTTGATAATCTTTGGTACTCATTTTTTTTTAGTCTGAGCATTGCTTTCCATCCACAGACCGTCGGTCAAACAGAAAGAGTGAATCAGATTCTCGAAGATCTTTTTCGTGTTGTGTTCTTGATTCTGGAGGATCATGGGAAGATCATCTCCACCGTGATAAACTTACCTATAACAATAGTTATCAAGTAGAATTTCAATCTTTTTATCATCTTGTCTTAATCCTATTTCATTCTATCCTTTTATGTGCTTTCTCGTACCTCATTCCTTTTCGGGGACGAAAAGTTTTGAGTGTAGGAGAGTGTAACAACCTTGTATTTTGTGATTATTTCAATTGTATATTTTAATTATTTTAAATTGAATTTATAATTAAAAAAACTTTATTTTATTTATTAAAATGGATAAATTTTGTTATTCTAAATGTAAATTTTGATTTGTATGTGAATTATAATTCCAAATATGAATAAATACAATATTTTCCAAAAATGTGAATTTTAGTCAATATGGTCAAACTTTGACTTTTAAATTTTAAATTTAAATATTTTAATTTTTGAATTTTATATTTTATTATGAGCACAAATTAAATTTCAAGAATACAGCTTTTCGTTTCGTTGAAATCTGATTAAAATTGTGAAAGTTATGCTTTTTACAATATTGTGTGTAAACTGATTTATTTAGCAAAATTGTTTGTTTTACTTTATATAAATAATATTTGTATTTGTTCTAGCTTGTATAAATATGTGTAACATGTCATGTTATATATATATATATATTTTATTTTTAAAACATTTTATAAGTGAAGTTATATTTTTCAAATGTTTATTGTATATTGTTTTCAATTTTTAAAGTCTAGTTTCAATATAATAACTATTTTCTTTATTTACTTTTATATTTTCCTTAGATTATTTATTTATTTTATTTTTCACTTTATTTTATTTTTATTTTTTATTTTTATTTACTAAATTTATTTAGTTTATTTTGATTTAAAAGAAAATGGAAATGTAAAGAGGCAATGACCTTTCATTTTTCTATGTCTTTTCATCAACTTGCCTTTCCAAATTCCTTTTGCCTTTTCATTTTGTTTAGCCGACCACATCTCTTTGCTTCAGCCGTGACTTCCTTCTAATTCACATGAGAAAACTTTATCATCCTCTCAAAAACTCACGGCTTCAAAAATAAAAGAAAAAAAATCTAATGGCTTTTCTTTCTCTCCATTTTCCTTCTTCTTTTCAATGATTTTATGCCTTGCTTCTACTAGCTCTGCTCGGCCCCACTCTCCACCATCTCCACCGACCATCACCCCCTCCATCTACAGCAGCAAACACTCCCTTCCTCTGACCAAGACAGGCCATGACCTTCTATTTGACGCCATCACCTCAAATTTTCATAAAACCCCTTGAAATTGCCTAGCCCTTCACCATCCCCTTCCCATATCACTTCGGCCACCCCATAGCCACCACCACCAGCTTCTACGTCACCTCTGGCCACCCCCTGCACTACTATCCAGATTTGACATGACATGATTCCCTATGGTCGAGCCAAGCAATGACCAAGCCGAGCCAAAAAGTTGAACCAAACTCCACTATTTTGCCTTTTTCTTATGTATGCTTCATGTTATCACCACTACACCTTCATCTCCACATGTAGCCATGCCATATTGATGTCATAACTGAGCTTATCACCATCATGGCCGAGCAGCTGATCCCCTTGGTCGAGCTCTTGAATAGATAAAGAAATGTCTTGTCTTTGTTGCTTTGTATTTCAACTTGTTTCGATATTGTTTTGGTTGAATATTCATATGTTATATTGTCTTGTCTTATTGGTTGTTTACAAGATAATATCTTGGCTCTCTTCACTCATTTGAATCATAGTCATGCTGTGTCGTGCCATATCATGTTTTCTAGTGTTTGTTCTGTGTGTTTTTATTGGCTATCTCCAGCTTGAAAAGGTGAGTCTTTCTCAGTCTGACATGTTTACTTGTGAAATAGTGAATTGATGACAAGTGTATAGTAAATTGAAAATGTTATGCAAGTAAATGATAATTATATGATATGCTATGCCATGTTATTACCATATTCACTCTATTAATTATCACATGACATCTGATATTTGACATTATGTTGTGACATTGACATGTTAGTTTATATTATTTATATTGTTTATGCATATATTCACACTGCAAGTTCCCTATTAGAATAGAATCACTATGGGTTGAAATGATAGATACCCAAAAGGACATTAGAATAGGAAAAAATCTTTATGGGATGAAATGATAGGCCTGAGTGATTTTTATTTATTTTTATTTACTTGGGATTGCGGGTTTGAAAACCGGTGTTTTCTTTTTAAACTGCAGATTGAAATAATACATATATGTATCACTTGACCTAGGTTAGAAAATTATATACAGACCCCGTGGTATATTTTTTAATGATTTTTATTAAGATATGTATTTTTAAAATATGAAATTTTGATTTAAAAATATATATTTTATGGTTTTAAGAAAATTAAATATTAAGTTTTGAATTTGTGAATTTAGGTATGTAAATTTGAAGTAAATGTGAATTTTGACTTTAAATTCTATTTTTAAAATGCAAGTAAATAATGGAAATTAAATTAAGGTTTTGAAATGATATTTGAAGTAAAATATTAAGTTTTATTTAATTTATATGTTAAGAAAACAATGAATTTTGACTTAACAAATGAATTGAGTTTTAATGGGATAACTGGATTATAAAACTTTGCGGTGAGAAATCATATGTTAAAATTATTTAAAGGCGAAATTTTGAAGTCTACAAAATACGATTTATAAGTTTCAAATTTTCTAAAAATTGAATTTTTATTGTTTCCTAAAAGTTATAATAAAATCTGGAATTTTATTAACAGCATTTCCCGAAAATGCCGTGGTCTTACGACAACATTTCTAAATGCTGTTGTTGTTTAATTTAACTGTGTTTGAAATAACTAAACATCTATTATAGCATTTTATAAATGACGTTATTCCTGAACTAAACTATTTTGGAAACTATAAGCTACGATATCACTTCATAAATGCCGTCGTTGCTATAATTTGACAATATTTTGAAATATTATAGATTTCAACACTATTTGAGATATATTTTAAAGTGTTGAATGATTTAACTTTTGGAATTGATTGTTTGTGAAATTTTAGGAGTTTGAATGTATATTTTATATTTAAATTTGAATTTTAAGGAATTTAAATTGAATTTAAATTTAAATAATTGTTTTTGAATGGAATTTTGAAATGTGATTTGTAATGATATTTGGAATAATAAATGAATGACATATTTGATTTTAAAATGATATTTAAATTTGAATATTTGAATTTGAATTCAAATAAATTGATAATGAGGTTTTGAAAGGATAAGATATTTTGATTATTGAAATAGGTTGGAAATGATTTGATCTTTATTTTGATAAAGAATATGAATTTGGAATGATATTTGATTTTTATAAATGAATATTTAAAGTTTATATTGGTATGAAAGGACATTTTGTTTACTTGTAATTTGAGGGTATTTAAAAAAATATTGGATTTTTGAAATGAGTATTTCAAGACTAAGTAATAATGAAATTAAATTTGAGATATGTGAGATTTTCGAATTTAGTTTTGGAATACGGTATATTTAAAGCTTTGAATTATATTGAAAGGTTGAATAGTTCATTTTGTATATCAAATCTATATTTGAAATTGATAAGTTTTGAAATGGTTTGTTGGGAAACTGAATTGAATTGAAACATATGGTTTGAATTGAGTTAAAATGGAAATTTGAAATTTGGATAAATTTGAAAATTTGAATTAAAGGAATGTTTCATGATTTCAAGTGTATGATTTCGAAATGTTATGATTTTCAAAGTGTAACGATTTCAAGTATTTTGGTTTCGAAAGAGTAATAGCTTTGAAAGTATTATGACTTTTGGAGGATGAATATATGTTTAAAATGGAAATGATATCGTATTGAATTGGATATAGTTTTGAAATAAAAATAGTTTTGGTTTCAAGGTATAAACTATTTTGAAAGGAATATAGTTTGAAAATGAAATGATTTGATTTTTTGAAGTATAAACTATTTTGAAATGACCACAGCGTTGTAATAACGTTTGGTTGTTAAAGAGAATGGGATAGGAAGTTGTCATACTTTCTGCCAACTCCGAAAACCACTTTAACAACTGTATATGCGGTGGAAATTCCATAATGAAGTAGGATGGTGGCGTCGTTCTTGTGGTATACTACGTGGACCCGACTCCCATGAGTTGGCATAAGGTGGCTAAAACAGGAGCGGTCTCGGGCCAAAAGGGGTAGCTTCTCTGGTCGGACACACTTCTTTGATACTATACTCTTACTTATGGTTGATTTGATGGCCATCTTCCGATTTTGATTGGGAGTGTGTTCCGAGGTGGGCGTATGTGGCTGCTACGTTACCACTAGCCTGTGTGCATATTTGGTATATCTACCCTGGCATTGCCTCGTGCACTGTGTCACCTACCATAGCAAGCCTTATTACGAATTTCTATTTGTGTCGTACCTATGGAGTATCTTCTTATAGTCTCCCGATCAGGAGATATGCAGGTACTGTATAGACTACTGGCATTATTACGTGTTAAGGGCTATATGGGTAACCCCTTAACGCTATTTTAAAGTAAGTTTATTTTGCTGTAGACATTATTATAATAGCGCTATATTACTACACGGTAAATAGTTTAACGGATCTTTAAAGGTTGGGCGATCCCAAGCATCCTTTAAGTTACTGATGCATTTTGTTACTGTTCACTTGAGTTGATTTACAGTTCATAAGTATTTATGTCCTGACTCGAGTGCTTTGTGTTTTGCTTTACGCTTGAGTCGGACCGAGTGATTAAGCATTTAAGACTCACCTTCGGAGTTGGATCTTTTCTTGAAGATCTAGCCATCTATCTTTGCTTCCTGTATCCAGTGTTTCCAGTGATGTATTCTGATTTGTACCTGATGTATCTTGTTACTCTTCTGTTGTATCTTGTTTAACTCTAAAGTATCTTATATATATAGTTGCTTCATGAACTACTATCTCTTTTACTTCCGCTGCATTATTATTACACTATGTCTACGATATGTGATTATTTATTTACTGTATATTCTGAGATTTGCCAAATTTTATTTACAACGCGGTATTTTGAGCAATTCAAGTCCGACATGTGCGGATGCGAATGGTTGAAAATATCGGGTCATTACAGAGTGGGTTAAAACACTCACCTTTTGAATTTAAATTGAATTTAAATCCAATTTAAACTCAAAATTTAAACGGTTTCAAAATTCGTCCAAACCCACGCCAAAATGTCCAAAATTTCTATACGATCCAAATGCAAGATGACCGCACCCAAAACGGACCTCGTATGTGAAAGTTACACCAATTAGAATAATCATATGATTTAAATATTAGAATAAACAAGATAATTAAATTAACAACTCACTACATGTTGGCATGCTCCAGGAAAACATCTTCATCGAAACCCTAATTGTCGCGATACAGCTTGCGTTCGAACAGTTCTGCCGCCAAAGAACCTTCGATTTGCGCCACCACCTGATAGACTTTGAATACGATTAGATCCTGCCGCCTCGAAGGCTGTGCATCGCCGCCGCTTGGACCTCCGACCGGTCCTCTACGATGCCACCGCCATCTGCCAGGCCGAGAACGAAATTCGGCTATTCAACGTCGATTTCTGGCGAATCCTGACCGAGTTGCAACGAACGAAGACCACCCTAAGATCTGCTCGTCACCACCTTCGCAACGACACTACCCGATCATCGATTGGATGTGGATCTACCGTTGAATCATCAAAAATCCAATATGAACGTCCACGTTTCATTCTCGATTTCTAAACAAACGGTGATTCAAAACCAAAAATGAATTGCTTTTCTGAGATGCGTTAATCGAGAGCTTCATATCCATATAAAATTCGATAGGGTTTGTGGAGTTTGAATTTTTTTGTCTTGAATTTGATTTGAAATTGCAAATGGAATTTTGGTTGTCTGCCATTGAAATGAGGAGGACCAAATGGAATTGTACATACAAAAGAATGAATATAAGAAATAGGCTAGGGTTTATAACATGGTATATATATATGCAAAGCTAAAATAGAATAGATGGGCAAGGTTGAATTACACGTTGAACGATAAATGGCCCACAAAGCCCGCTTCGACTCCGGAACGAAAATGGATCATCCCATATGTCGAATTAGATGTTTTTCAATGTTTTGAATGCAATGGAAAAGGTTTCACGTACAAATTCCATCGTATGAAGAAGTTATGCCAAAATCAAGTTATTACAAATTGATTTCAATTGATTTTGGTTAAATTGATTTCTAGGCATTTCGAGCCCGTACGATCAAAGGACAAGTCCGATCGCTACAAACTTGAAATCCTATAATAATTCACCGTTACGGATCCGATGAAACTGGTTTCATCGAAATCTAAGTCAGTGGCCAAAATGGCTATATTTCAGTTAATTAAATAAATTAATAATTAATTAATTAAATCACCTTTTCAATTTCAATTTCAATTCCAAAATTAACAAATTTTATCATTTTTGACTTCTTAGACATTTAAAAAAAATTTAACAAGTTCGTATGTAAATTTTAAAGTTAATCAATTTACCAAATACAATGTTTACTTTTATTTTATTGCAATTAATCCAATTATTATAATTTAAATTTCAATAAGTTAATAAATCTCGATTTCCATTCTTTAAACCAACCAATTGTCATATTATAAATAGAATTAATATTATTTCCTTAATTTATACTAATATAACATTGAATTGACATTCATTGCAATTAATTACAAATTTTGATTTAATGGACTAAATAAATGATTACTTTATAATAATTGTTGCCACTAACTCTTAATCATATTTATATAAGTTATCATTTCCAAACAATTACTTACAGAACGTTGATTTTATTCAATTACTATTTATTATTATTAATTCATTGATTAATTCAATATTTACATTTGTTGTTCTTATATTAAATTTATTACCAAATATTACTATTTAAAATCAATTATAACCTGCAATTGTTTCAATTAATTGGGACTGCGTTGAATTAATTATTTATTAACTCGCATCAACATTCTTACATCTCATTCCATTATAAATTCATTAACGAATTACAAATTTTTATTTATTCTAGATTTAATTTACCAAAATTTTATTAAATTCACAAATTTCAAACATCGAACATTACGGGTCGTTACAACCTGTGCAGTTAATACGCTCGGCAGATTCAAAGTGGTGGAGGTGCAAAAAGTCACAGCGGGGATACAACGAGGATATAGCGGGATATAGCGGTTGACTCTAAAATAGCATATAAAACTCATACTTAATGTTTTTACAAATATATAAATGGTAATTAAATGAAAAATTATCATTCAATTGAATTATAATTAATACATAAATAATTTTAAATAAAAACATGTGTGAATATACTTTAAATAAACGTAAAACTGTTATATAACATAATTGAATTTAGTAGAATATTAGAGTATTTTCATTTCTGAAAATATATTAAAAATTAAATCAAATAAATTAGTTTCATAATTTTTATAATGTATAAATGCAATTTATTCAATTCATTTTATTAAAGAAGATATAGCGGAAATAGCGGAATATAGCGGGAATAACGGGATATAGCGGGGCATAAAGCGGAAAGGCTATATTTTGGGGCTACATGGAAAAATCGTAGCGGTAAAAATCCGCTATGAGATATAGCGGGGTAATAGCGGGGCATTAACTACACAGGTTACAACATATTTTAACAAAACAATCACATATTATTACATGTGACTAAATTCATATATACATCACTCCTCCTCTCTATTTTTCATGATGTAGGATTATTTTTTCCAACCCACACTTATTACCCACATACAATGTGGGACATCCCAACAATATGCCTAGAACTGTTATGCTAATGGTAATTGCTATCGATACGAAAAAATCATTACCGTATCAATGATATTGGTAAGTCCAAAATGACTATTAATTCTTTAACGTTGTCGTTGATAAGATGTTCATGGTATACTGATAAACTGTAAAACGATCTACTACAACCGGTAAATTTATCAATACAAAATGACATTAAATTTTTATCGCATTAAGATTTTGATAATGATAAAATGGTAATTATTTTGTTACCGATTCTATCATCATTAATTACCATATCAACATTTTGATTTATTTTAGTAGATATAAAAAAAATTCTTAATTTATCACAAATTACTTACAATCCTATGAAATAATAATGATGTAACCTTAAATTTTGAAGCTAGAGAAACCATAAAAAGGAACATTATGATAAATAATATTGGAAATATCTTCTTAAACGTATTTTTTCAAAATTGTCCATGGACAGGATTAATTAAACTAATGAAAAAACAAAAGCAACTTTCGTAAAAACACTATTTTCAAGTTTCAAAATACACCGCCTTCCCTTTTCAAAAACGGGTTATAAAAATACTCTATTTTTAAGTTTCTAAAAATTTGCGGAATATTCTGCAAATATTTGCTGAGTTCTTGTAGAATTATTTGCAAATAAGTGAATATTTAAAAAAAATTTCAAAACATTTTTTTAGTCTATAGAAATATATGATGATCATATATATTTTTCGAAAAAATTAACGAAATTCATTTTTACCAAAATAAAAAATAGGTATGTAATCTGAAGCATGCCTTTGAGAAGGGTATTTTAAATACCAAATCTAAAAATAAGGAACAGAACAAAAATTCTCACAAAGCAGAAATTAAAACGATCTATACCTCTTTACAGTTTAATTTAGCATTAACAATTGTAATTACTGTTGTCACACCAATAACATCAGTATACCGATGTAGTTCGATGTTGGTTAGCAGTCGTTGGTATAATAACTATAAACATACTATTACTATAATAGCCGTAATTATGCCAAGTTTATTTGCAATTGTAATTTATTCCTCTATGCACTTGTAGTTTAAATAATTGACGTGACACAAAGTATGTTTTGTAAGAGTCAATCCTTATGTTTATGAAATGTTAAATGCATTACATTTTCTTGTCTTTTTAATGTACGTGAGTAAGATTGTATTTATAGACTCCTTGCACTAAGGGTAATGCGCCACATCATATGGCACTTTATATATAAGGAGGTACTAACATATATGCCAAAAGACATTTTTCATTACACTTGCAATTTAGGAGATTATACTTATGCATTATGTTAAGTTTTGGATCTGTTCGCGCATCTCTCCATCATGACAACATATAGTTTAATCAACATACTTTAACAAAAGGAATCCTTTGTTGTTACAAAGTGATCAAACTCATATATTCTCCAAAACCCTACGTACCATGGTCAAGCTTCACACTAAGTCTTCCATTTACATCTGTGGGATCTGTTTGTGCATTTCTCCGTGGTAGTAATATAGAGGTTGGTTAACATATTTTAACAGAAGCAATTTTTTATTACTACATGTGACCAAACTCATATATACATCAGTCCACCTCTCTATTTTTCATGATGCAGGATTATTTTTTCCAACCCATGCCTATTACCCACAAACAATGCCGAACATCCCAACAATATGCCTAGAACTGTTATAGTAATGGTAATCGCTATCGATATGAAAAAATCATTACCGTATCAATGATATTAGTAAGTCCAAAATGACTATTAATTCTTTACCGTTTTCTTTGATAAGATGTTCATAGTATACTGATAAACTAGTAAACGATCTACTGGTACTGGTAAATTTATCAATACAAAATGAAAATAAATTTTTATCGCATTTAGATGCTGATAATGATAAAATGGTAATTATTTCGTTACTGATTCTAGCATCATTAATTACTGTATCAACATTTTGATTTATTTTAGTAGATATAAAAAATTCTTAATTTATCACAAAAATTACTTACAATACTATGAAATAATAACGCTGTAACCTTAAATTTTGAAGTTGGAGAAACTATAAAAAAGGAACATTGTAATAAATAATATTGGAAATATCTTCTTAAACATATTTTTTCAAAATTGTCCATGACCAGGATTAACTAAACTAATGAAAAAACAAAAGGCAACTTTCGTAAAAACACCATTTTCAAGTTTCAAAATACACTACCGTCCCTTTTCAAAAATAGGTTATAAAAAAACTCTATTTTTAAGTTTCTGAAAATTTACGGAATTCTCTGCAAATATTTGCTGAGTTCTTGTAGAGTTCTCTGCAAATAAGTGAATATTTCAAAAATAAAATAAAAAATCAATACAATTGTTTAGTCTATAGAAACATACAGCGATCATATATATTTTTCGAAAAAATTAATGAAATTTATTTTTTCCAAAATCAAAATAGGTATGTAATCTGAAGCATGTCTTTGAGAAGGGTATTTTAAGTACCAAATTTAAAAATAAGGAACGGAACCAAATTCTCACAAAGCAGTTTAATTTACCATTGGCAATCGTAATTACTGTTGTCACACCTATAACATCAGTATACCGATGTAGTTCGATGTTGGTTAGCTATTACTATAATAGCAGTAATTACGCCAAGTTTATTTGCAATTGTAATTTATTCCTCTGTGCACCTGTAGTTTAAATAATTGACGTGACACAAAGTATGTTTTGTAAGAGTCATTCCTTGTGTTTATGAAATGCTAAATGCATTTGCATTTTTGGTTTCATCTCTAGTGTTACTGTAGATATTTTTATGTTTGTAATCATGTATTAAGAAGAAAAAGAAAATATCAGATGATGAATTATCAAATACGCTAGTATGTAGTTGTTGAAGATGATGAGAAGAATTTTGCTTGACATCCAAAATGTACCAATCCAATTACAACCTATCACACCACAAGTTTTGTTATTTTATATATATATACTTTAAATGATGCTCAAAAGTGATTCAACTACAATTATTGCTTGCAAATCATTAGCTAGCACCGCCGCTATGCGAATTTGAGTTTCTTTATGCAGCAATATAAAATTCGTTATTCCAGGGAGGCTATGCTAAAAAAAAGAAAGTTTTCTTCTTTTTTAACAAATCGTTAGTTACTAATTAATCATGATTATAATCATTTTGCATGATCTGTTCAATGGACGGTGTTTAGAGCAGTACATTTAAAGTAAGTTAGTTTAGTCTGGTTAGCACCTGTCAAAAATTTTCTCCTGCAAATAAACTAATAAAGTGTTTATGAATAAATTAAGTTCACAAAAACCATTACTAATTTACATATTTCAGCCTTATATTAATACAGAAACTACATAAATATGTAATCTTTCCTTCAGAAATAAAATTTCATTATTCTTTCACCTGCTGATATGAAGAATGAAACAAAGAAAAGGTTAGAATGCCGCTTGCTTCCATCCTTTTGTCACTTGTCCCACTCTCCCACCTCATTTAAAACTTCCTTTTTGGTTATTTACACAATATTTTAATGAAACAAAAAATAAATTATTTGCAAGCACATATCTCCCTCCATGCTTTTCTCAATCAAAGTATGTAAACCATACTTCTGTTTTATGGCAATCAACAACAAAATAAGTGTAAACATGCCCCATTTCATTATTTTCTCTCTTTCTTTTACTAGACAGAGTTTACTGCTGCACTGCAATATTGACTAAAAAGTTGTAGCATTAAAAAATGATAGGACCCTATTCGAGAAATTCAAATCATGGAAAGACTTTTTTAAAAAAAATGTTATTTTATGTTACAACAGTACTCCACTAAAGCCCTTTAAAACCCCTTTATTTTCTTACAAAAATCTCACATTCTATTTCAGTACAAAGTACAAACCGCCTGTAAGTTATATATTACTACTATCTTGCAAAACAAAACTTGTCTTCTTCTATCTAGCGTGTTCATTCATTCTGCTATGGAAATACTCAAAGAACTTCCTTTCATTATTCTACCAATAATATCCTCCATCTTCTTCTTATGTTACTTCAACACCATCATCAAATGGAAGAATGGAAGAAGCTGTAGTGTTAATCTTCCACCAGGCTCTAGAGGTTGGCCTTTCATTGGAGAAACATTTGCTTATCTCAAACCTCACTCTGCTACTTCAATTGGCTTATTCATGACCAGCCATATCAAAAGGTTACTTATTCAAATGTGTTTTTTCCATTTGTTTTTCTTAATGCCCAGATAAATTGGGCACTGTTCATAAAATTAAACATGCACCGAACCTACAACATTAGACGGTTTTTATTATTACTATTTTTTTTTTACTTCACTTATTATTTATTTTATGTACTTTAACAAAGTAGCATTGAGAAATTAGTTATAACTGTGATTGCATTCTCAATGTTGTAGATATGGGAAGATATACAGATCAAGTTTATTTGGTGAACCTACCATAGTTTCAGCAGATGCAGACTTCAACAAATTCATATTGCAAAATGAAGGCAAATTATTTGAATGCAGCTACCCAAAAAGCATAGGAGGAATTCTAGGCAAATGGTCAATGTTGGTATTGGTTGGAGATCTACATAGAGATATGAGGATGATTTCTTTGAATTTCATGAGTAACTCAAGGCTTAGAAATCTTTTATTGCCTGAAGTTGAGAAACACACTTTGCTCATACTTGAGTCTTGGAAAGAAGGTTTTGCCTTCTCAGCTCAAGAAGAAGCAAAAAAAGTAATATATTTTCACCTCCTTTTTTTAACTATTTTTAATATTTTTCTCATTACATGAAGTGAATATAATAACTTTGTAAATGTACATACGTATGCAGTTTACGTTTAATTTGATGGCAAAAAATATAATGAGTATGGATCCTGGTGAGATAGAAACTGAGAAGTTAAGGCTGGAATACATCACTTTCATGAAAGGAGTAGTTTCTGCTCCATTGAATTTTCCAGGAACGCCGTATTGGAAAGCTTTAAAGGTTAGATTTTGATTTGCACTTATCGTTTTCACTTGTTCAATCTTGGTTTATCATCATTTGTGATTGGAACATTGTTAAATGCATGGTCTAAAAAGCTTCTTTGTCCATGGGCTATTTGCCTTTGCTCTTGAAAGATATCTACTACATTAATGTGCTGGAATTTAGATGGCCCACCTCATAATTATACAAGATGAGCCTTAATAAATTTAGGAATTTCTCTCCTCATGATCGCATAGGGACCACTGAATACTTTGCATAGAACAAAGAAAGGGAAACGACGATCGGAGAGTGCGCGTTTATCAATGATTATGGATACCGTTAGTAACTGGTATTGTGATTGTCAATGTCTCGGTGGCTTGACGTAAATCACATGTTTAAATCTTGCGTATGTTGGCTTGTACCATCTTACCCATTACCTAATGTCCTAAGTATAATCATGCATTACCATCTACGTATCCAATTTTAAAAAAATGAACAAAATAAAATAGAAACCAATAATGTTGCACATTATCATTTACAATATTAATTAAGTCAAAAAAAGACAAGCTTTCCGTTTCAATTATGTTAGGAATGTCTTGAATTAGGCGTATTAACGGATGTTTTCGAATGCAGATAGTGTCATATTCGTGTTCGTATTCGAAATCATTTTCGGATATCCCCGAATGCGGACGAATACCGAATAATTATTTTATCCGCTAACGATCGATAAATCAAGTAACATAAATGTAAAATTTTTAATTTAACATAAACCTTTTTTTAATCACGTTAATTATTAAAGTGTTAAAAATAAATAAATTGTTTTATGCAGTTAATATGCATTTACTACTTATAATATAAACTTCTAACTTAATAAACAAATAAATAAATATTTTTCATTGTGCTTTGTACTTACGTATGATTTAAGCTATAATATAAAAAGAAACGGAATGGATAATTTTTAATGGTGGATGTCTTCACATCCGCATTCGCATCCCTTTTTTTCGAATATTGGACAAAATTGAATTTTTCATTCCGTAAATATTGACCATTCATCTGATATGTAGTTCTGTAACTGTCATTTATTTCACATGTATAGGACAGTGAAACATGATGTTATATCAAGCATTTTTCTCTTGTAAAATTTGTGGTTGAATAGAAACTGATATTTGAAAATATACTACTGATGTACAGTCGAGGGCGATAATACTTCAAGTTATAGAGCGAAAAATGGAAGAAAGAACAGAAAAAATGAACAAATGTGTAGAAAATAAGGAGGAGGATGATCTACTTGGCTGGGCATTGAAGCACTCAAATCTCTCAAGAGAACAAATTCTGGATTTACTTCTAAGCCTGCTTTTTGCAGGCCATGAAACTTCTTCTGTTGCTTTAGCTCTGGCAATATATTTTCTACAGAGTTGCCCAAAAGCTGTTCAAGAATTAAGGGTATAATTTGCTGACTTCTTTTATATTTTGAGCAGTAACTTTAGTAGAGAATTGATTTATGAGATTTGGATGCATTTATTTCCAGGAAGAGCATTCTAAAATAGCTGCAAGCAAGAAGCTAAAAGGGCAACGTGGATTGAACTGGGATGATTATAAGCAAATGGAATTTACCCAATGTGTAAGTTCTAAAGTTCAAACTAGGAAAATGTATAACAGTAGCATGCACTAAGTATTTACAAAATAAGCTAAATGACCATTTTGTATTATTGTGAAATAGGTGATAAACGAGACCCTTCGATTCGGCAACGTTGTCAACTTTCTCCATCGGAAGGCGATTAGAGACGTGCATTACAAAGGCATGGACTTTTATCTCTATAGCTCATTATATATGCAAGAAATTATTATTATTTTGTCTGAAAATGAATGTATGATATTGAAGGTTATGACATTCCATGTGGTTGGAAGGTACTTCCAGTACTTGCAGCAGTTCATTTAGATCACGATTTATATGCAGCCTCTCACCAGTTTGATCCGTGGAGGTGGCAGGTCAGTTTCTTAAGCTATATTATAAGTAGCTTTCTGGTCTATGAACTTATTCGATACTATTTCATTCAAAGTTTCAACCCAAATCCAAATATGCTGTGTAAGCATGTATCATTCTCTAAGTTTATGAAAGATAACTTAAAAGTTCACTAACTGTG
Source organism: Allium cepa (assembly GCA_030765085.1). Classification (NCBI taxonomy): domain Eukaryota; kingdom Viridiplantae; phylum Streptophyta; class Magnoliopsida; order Asparagales; family Amaryllidaceae; genus Allium; species Allium cepa. The sequence continues at coordinate 782,844,126 of CM060940.1, read as the reverse complement.
AGTTTTTTTACATGTGTTTTTGCGACCAAAGAGTGCAACAAGCAAAGCTACGATAAGCAACTTCATGCCATATGGAGGAGGACCTCGTCTTTGTGCAGGGTCAGAGTTAGCTAAGCTTGAAATGGCGGTCTTTTTGCACCATCTTGTACTGAATTATGACTGGGAGTTAGCGGAGCCTGATCAGGCTCTGGCTTACCCATATATTGATTTTCCTAAAGGCTTGCCTATAAGAGTTCGATCTGTTACTAGATTTAGCTGAAAAAAAAGAACAATTCTGAGTAAGTTGAAGTCGTGAGAAGAGAAGACAGATGCAGCCGAAGGAGGAATTTCTAATGAAATTGGTTGTGTTTAGGCAATTGGGCTTTTTCAAAGTGTAAAGTTTAATGGGCTGAAATGAAGCCCGATAGTTGGTGAGAGAAAAGACTTGTAGTTAGCGGCAAATATCAAGTCTTCTTGTTTATTTTCATGTATTTAAAGAGTGTAGCTAAATGTATTTTGTATTAAATTTGTTTTGAGGAGATGATGCTTGCATTATAACAACTGATCGTTAATTAATGGTAGAATAGATGATTCTATAAGAAGCAGACATTATAGTGACAAAAATAATGGAAAAAAAGATATCGAGCGAGGTAGTCAAAAATGATTCTGATCATACTTGATGCAATAACATTGTCTTAAACTTTAAATAATGTCTAACCAGTGTCTTAATACATGTGTATATTCCTACTTACAATAACATTGTCTAGGCAAACCTAGGCAAATCGCTAGACGGTAAGCCTTGCCCAGTGCGTAGGCGGGGACTAGTCGGAATCCTATAAGGACTTTTGCAACAGTGATTGTGTAACATCCTGCACTAGAAGGCTCAAAACTAACGGCTACAGATGCTGTAGTTATCCGTAGTTATTAATTTTCAACGACTAAAACGTGATAATGTTAGATACATTGATATAACAGAAATACATGGATATGAAAAAAAATTAAAATTCTAAAACAGGTTTTTCATTCAACTTCAAATCATGTATCAAATTCATTACATAATCTCAATTCGTAAACCATATTTAAAGAAATACAATTATTACAAAATACGCTAAGAGAAACATATGAAGATGCCCCTTGGATGATCAGAGTCTAAATATAGGCAATTAAACAATTTTTCCATTACATCCAAACACAGAGGAATCAAACGTAAATGAACTCCTAATAGCTAGCTCGTCTCCTGCATGTCTCCGAAAGCTTATTCGTCTAAAGAAGAACCTGAAAAACTTAACTCTCAACTACTCAAAATCAATTGAGCACCAGCGAGTTTGAGTAGAAAATATAAACTTCGAGTCAGACAGAAAGCCTAGAATGAATAATAACCAACCATCTCGATCCATATAGATATCAAGTAAGACCACATTGCTTAACGGAACAGGTTTTGCCCTCACTGGTATCCTAACTCAATTTATAATAGGCATATACAGTGCTCCTGCATCCACAATTGTTAAGACATAATATAATAAAAATATCATGATAATATGCATACATGCAATATATTCTGGATTTCCCTTCCCCATTCATTTTACTATTTTCTATCGTCACTATTAACGTATTCATTTTCATGGGCTAATAATAACATGTTCAAATCTTACGGACTATGTGCCCGGTTCTATAGTTTTTTATGCGTTTACTAAGAATCTAGTGGTATCTAGCAATTACTTTATCCAATTATAGTTTTCATGGGTTCTTTATGAACCTATTGGGTTCTCCAATAACTTCCCTCATATTATAGTTCTCATGGGTTAAATATGAGCCTATTAATCTCCGTCAATAGCTTAATCCAGATATAGTTTTCATGGGATCACTAAGAACTCATTGGCCCTTGCCAATTACTTTTCCCATACAAAATTTTCATGGGTTTACTATGAATCTGTCTAAACTAACAACTCTTTGATTAGTCTTTGGGCATCCTAATTTCTGGTCTTCCTGACCTCTGGAATACAACTCTATCAATTTATATTCACTATGGGTCAACCTAGCAGGTTATTCTGCCCTTAATACCCCAAAATACAGTTATGGGTTGATTATAAAGTGAATAAGTTTACAGAAGAAGCAGAAATGATAAATGATCATAACATAATAATGTAAACATCTCTGGTTTAATTTCCTTGTAATCATTTTTCAAATGAGATATGGTTAATACGTTTAACCTATTATCTTAAGCTAGGAAAGTTTTTCCAAAAACACCAAAATTAGATGTCATTTAAAAATTCTTTCATATTGCCATGGATTTTTCTTTAAAAATTGAGATTGGGTTTCTTATTTGAAAACTAAGGTTTCGAAACCTTAGGCCATATCTTTCGAAACCATTCACTGATATCCTGCGAAAGTATGCAAACCTTCTTTCTAAAACGCTTAAACACGTGCCTTTCGAAACACTCAAAACATCCCTTTTGAAAGCATCAAAACCTTTCTTTCAAAACCATTAAAACGTTCCTTTTGAAAGTATTAAAGCATATCTTTCTAAACCACTTAGTTCAAATAGGATTCATAAAAGCATAGCTTTGAAACCATATGAAAGTATCTCCTTCAAAATAAGTAGGTTTAAACTTAAGTATAACTTCAGGGGCAAAGTGAACATTAGCGAAAGTGGCCCTTTCGAAAACTCTAATCTCCAAGTAAAAGAATTTGGGAAACAGGTGGTTTCGAAACCACCCTTTTGAAAGTAATGATCTTTAAGTAAAATTATCGAAAAAGAATAGCTTCAAAACGACCTCTTGAAACCATTGCCTTCGAAACCTTTAATATAGGTGACTAGAGGGACCCTTTTGCAAGCATTGGGTTGCGGCTTCTATATTAATAAAACAAAAGCTTCCCTTTTGAACTCATTATTATAAAGCTATAAAGAAAAACGATCGTTAACCAAATAAAAAGGTACGAAGACGACAGCTAGGTTTTGACTGGGTTCAAAAGCAATCACTCCTTCGAAAGCTCTTTTTCAAAACTTAACATGTGGAAACTCAAAAGAAATCTTTTTAAAACTAAGGCAAGCGGCAATCCATTCGAAATATATTTGAAAGTAACTTCAATCCTTTTGAAAGCTTCTTAGAAGACATGCGGTAACTCTTTCAAATGCTTCCTAAAAAAACTCCTTCGAAAGCTTCTTAAAAAAAAGTAAGCGACATCTCCTTTGAAAGTAAATGAAGGCAAGTGGTTGATTTGAAAGCTATTAAAATAGCATCAACCCCTTCGAAAGCAAGCTTTCGACAACATCCCCTTTCTTCATTCTCTAATATGCTACATACCAACTACTTGATATCAAGTGTATTGATTTCGAATTGGTTCGGAAGGTCAATAGGGATGATTTTAGTAGCAAACATATGAAAGTGGCAAGTGTTAGAAACTGGGGTGGCTGCAACACAATGTTGGATCTTAAGGCTATTCAGACACTAGAAGTGGTGAAATGTGTATTAACTACTTACTTATGAATATAAAACTGTATTTACTCAAATTGCAAACAGAAAGAAGTAATCAGAGAATAAGTAAATAATAAAGTAAAATGCAGTAATGTAAATAACACCCGGATTTTTATACTGGTTCAGATTAATCAATCCTACATCCAGTCCCGCACTCTATCGTGCAGAATTCCACTATAATCGCTTGCTTTCCACGGGTGGCAAGCACACCTTTACAATCTTGGCTTCATGGGCTATATGACACACCCTCTTGATTTTACAGGCTACAAGAACACCTTTTCCTTAACATCAACAACAAACTATGGCAAGTAGTCGTATCTTCAATATAGATTCTTACAAATTCGGTACAATGATCCTATAGACCTCCATTGACAATATATTTTTGAATTCTTTAAGGAATAGGATGAAATCAGAGAGAATGATGTGAATTCAAGTACAACTCTCTAATATTGTGTGGTTTGCAAATCGGTGAAGAATTGGAGTGAAATAGTATTGATTTGCAAGGAGATTGGAAGAATATGCAATGAATTTCTTTTGCAAATGTTTGGAAAAGAAGGAGTAAAAGAAAATGGGAATTCTTGATCATAAAATTCATTTTCAGAGGCCTTTATATAGTGGTTGAAGAGACATGTCTTTTGGTGAAGAGGTGGAGGGAAGTGTCTCTTCATTTAAAATTTGAAATTCTGGAAAACAGCTAGTATGTCGATATCCCCCTACCTAGTATGTCGACATGGGTATGTTGCAAAATGAACAGCAACACCAATAAGTGTTGCAAATTTTCTGCATTTCAAATTACCTTATATTTGTGGATTTTTGTGATTCAGTTGAGGTCAATGGTTGATGATCTTCAAGTATAATTGCCATAAAATCTTTAACAAGATATTCTAAGGTTCAACTAACTCCTCATCACTTCAAACACCTTTGTCCTTCAGCATTCTTTTCTAATTGGGTTTTGTTCTTTAATTGCTCCGATTAACCTTCTTCTATAATTCATTTGCTTCCATTGTATTCTTGTTTATCTCTATAAATTTCTCCATAATATATCTGATATGACTGCATAACTCCAAGATACGTTAGTAGTAATACTTATATGGTTGTTGTCATCAAAATCAATACTAGGGTATTAACAATCTCCCCCTTTTTGATGATGACAACCGTATAAATATTTGATAAATAAAATATAATACTTTTATATTTGACTCCCCTAACTCTATGCACTCCCCTATCATTTTCCTAGTATATTTATACCTTTTCTCCCCCTTTGTCATCAACAAAAAGGGTGAAAAAAAGTCACTTAAATCACTGCTAGACAATATGTAGAGTTTACATATAGAGATAAATGCTTATAAATAAAACACTTGAGGGGAAACCATATCAATTCAAAACATGAAATAAACTTATCAAATAATAAGACGAGTTTTAGAGCTACCGACTTTGTTGATGCCAATAACAAATCCTTTTCGTATTTATTAAAAGTTCAATAGATTTCTTGTCATATGCTTTGAGCATCCACTATTCGGTATACAATTTTTGGTACCTAAAAAATTATAAAATATGCACACTGGCACCCTTTTTATTCCGGGGTCCATGGAGTTAAGTTTTAGGATTCCAAACCCATGAAGAGTTTGAATTTCCTTTCAAAATATAATCATTAGATGAATAAACCTTATTAATAAAATTATCAATATAATTTTCTTTTTCAGTATCATCCAACCCTTTTGGAACACATAAATTAATGAATCTATTTGGAGGTTTTAACTTTAATTTCCTAGGTTTAGGTTTAAATTTGGTAGCCTTAACAAACTTAGTATTTTGAATACTATTTTTCTTTGATTTAGCCTTAGGGGTGTATCCAAGTCCATGTTTATTCCTAGTGTGTTTAGATGCAGATAATAATTTTTCTAGATTATCCTTCCCTTTGTTAAATTTATCAATATTAGTTTTCATTTTGTAAAAATCCTTATTACTGTTAAGAATAACATTATCCAGAGATGTCATTTTGTCATTCAGATCAGTGATCTGTGACTTCGTTGAAAGATTTTCTGATTTTAAGGATTCATTTTCACTTTTTAGTTTTTCAAAACTTCCAAGTGTCAAATCTTTTTCATCATTATACCCATTAAGTCTTTCAATTTCATCTTTTAGACATTGTTTTTCTTTAGTTAACCTTTCAATAAATATTTTTAATCTATCTATCTCTACCAAACTACTATTGTACTCTTTTCTGAGTATTTTATATCCCCGATTCATATCATTCAAAATATTAATAATTTCTTTATTAAAATTCCATACCTGGTCATCCTTTTCCATGAAGCACATGTTGGCATTTTCTGTTTCTGAATCACTATCACTTGATGATGTATCTGAATCATCCCATTTTGCATTGAACGCCTGTTTCCTCTCCTTATTGAAAGTGTTTGACTTTGATTTCTTCAGTTTGGGACAGTCTCTTTTCAAATGACCCGATTTATCACATTCGAAAAACTTAACAACATTTCCATTTCTAGAATTATTGTTGTTAGTTTTTCGAAGTTTGTTTGTTATCCAATACTTCAAGAATTTCTTGAACTTCTTGGTCATAAACTCGATATCATCATCAATAGCATCATCATTTGGTTCATCTTTGTCGATGATAGCATTGAGTGCTAGTGATTTCTTCTCATTTGCCTGATTCTCTTTTCTAATCCGCATCTTTACTTCATAAGACATTAGGTTACTAATTAAATCTTCTAATTTCATAATACTAATATCATTGGCTTCTTCAATTGCCAGAGTCTTCTGATCCCATTCACTAGGAAGTGAATTCAAGATCTTTCTGACTTGGTCTTCTGCAGTAATTTTCTTTCTTAATGATATTAGGGCATGTACTATATTTTGAAATCTAGAATACATATCAGAAATGGACTCATTTGGTCTTCTGCAGTAATTCAAGATCTTGCTTTTTCTTCCTTGCTTGAGTCCTTAACTTCTAGTTGATTTTGATCGCTTTTTCTCCAAAGGTTATGGCCGGCATTAGTTCTTCTTAGCTCTTATTTTTGGTTTACGAATGTATGAATGGAAAATGAAGTAAGGGTTTAGGGGTTATGAGTTTATGGTATACGGCTATTTCCCATAATACCCTTGCCTTATTCTCTTTAGTAGTTAACTTATAAAACCATTTTTGTAAACCCATTCTTATGGTTTCATTTAGTTAAGGCACGACCTCTATTTAGTTTTCAAATCTCAAATCCCTTATCACTCTAGTCTTTACATTATTCTATTTAATTTATCTAATTAAATCTTCTGAATAATATTATTTAAAATTAGGTATGTTACAGGATCCCCTCCTTAAATAATTTCATCCTCAAAATTCAGTAAGGATTAAATATTAAACACAACAATCATCTGTAACATCTTCTAACTAACATACTAGCCTATCTGACTAGCAAATAGTCTATATAAAGCGAATATAGAGCATACCTCTACAGCAGATCAGGATAAGTATCTTTAGTCCTGTCTTCTGTCTCCCAAGTAATGTCCTTCTCGTTGTCGCTCCACTAAACTTTCACCAACTTGACTGTCATGTTCCTTAATCTCTTCTCATCTTTCGCTACAATCCAAATGGTTGTCAAAAAAATTCAAATTCGGTTATACTATTAAATCTTCCAACGCTGTTGGAGGAATAGTAGTCTCTGAATCATGCACATACTTACGAAGATAAGGCACATGAAACACGTTATGGACACCTGTCAAACTGCTCGGCAACTCTGCTCTACATACGAGCTTTCCAATCCTTTCCATAACTAGGAACGGTCCAACATATCTCGGTGCCAGTTTCCCCGACTATACGAATAGTACCACACCCTTCATTGTTGATATTTTAATCAAAACCTTATCTCCAACTAGGAATTCTAGATCCTTACCCCTTTTATCTGCATAAATCTTTTATCTAGACTGAGCTTCCCTCATCCTTCCTTGGATCAACTCAATCTTCTTTGTTGTCTCTCTTACCAAGTCTGGTCTTATGACTGATCTGTCTCCAGTTTCCAGCCCACATGCTGGTGATTTGTATAGTCTTCTATACAAAGCTTCAAAAAGCACCATTCCTATACTAGTCTAATAACTATTATTACAGGAAAACCCAACTAAGTTTAGATGATCTTCCCAAGATCCACCAAAGTCCAGCACAGAAGCTCTTAACAAATCCTTGATTACCTTGTTGACTCTCTCTATTTGCCCGTCTATTTTAGGGTGATAAGTAGTACTCATCTTGAGCTTGGTACCTAACACATCCTGTAGACTCTTTCATAATTCACTAGTAAACAAAGCATTTATGTCACTGACTATACTACTAGGAATTTCATGCAGTCTAACTATGTTCTTCATAAACAATTTAGATAAATAGATGTCATCCTGGATGACTTAACTGGAATGAAATAGCATTCTTGGTCAGATTGTCCACTATGGCCCATATACTTCCACTTCCTCGATTCGACCTTGGCAACCCGTCTATAAAATCCATGGATATCGAATCCCATTTCCAAACTGGTATCTCTAATGGTTGATGCAATCCACTCCACTTCTGATGCTCGGCCTTTAATTGTTGACAGTTTAAACACTACTTTACCCATAAGCCAATATCCTTCTTCATATCTTACCACTAGAAACTCCTCTTCATATCTTGGTACATCTTGGTTCCTCTTGGATGAAACATAAATCTAGATCGATGACATCTTTAAAACTTCTTTCCTTAAGTCCTCAACATTGGGAACACACAACTATCCCTTCTTTCTTAACCATCCCCTCTAGTCAAGATTAAAATCCTTTAGATCATCAATCTCCGATTCAACCTTAAGCCTTCTAATCTTCTTAGCTAAAATGGGTCTACTTTCTGCTTAGAATCAAACCTTTCGATCAGTTATGGTCGAACTTCCAAGCAAGATTCCATGGCAGTGCTCTGACTAGAAGTAGCAATCGATCTTAACAACATACTAAAAGTAGTCGAAGCTTCTAGATCCCTCCATTCCGTTAACATAGCTAACACCATATTCTGATGTTTTCTGCTAAGAGCATCCACTACCTTATTTTCCTTTTCAGGTATATACTCAATACCAAAATCATAAGCCGCTAAAAACTCCATCCATCTTCGCTGTCTCATATTCAACTCCTTTTGAGAGAATAAATACCCTTAAGGACCTATGATCTGTGTATAACTCAAACCTCTTCCTTAAGAGATAATGTTTACATACCTTCAATGCGAAGATCGTTGCTGCTAACTCTAAATCATGAGTACAATATCTCACTTCATGTGGTCTAAGCTGTCTTGAAGCGTAGGCAATAACTTTACCATTTTGCATCAACACAGCCCCTAATCCGGTTCAACATGCATTGGCATACACTACTAATCCTTGGTTTCCATCTGGAACTATAACACTGGCGCGTTGGTTAAAAAATGATTTAACTTAAGGAATGTTTACTTACATTTGTTAGAACAAACAAACTTCACGTCCTTCCTAGTTAGCTTTGTCAAAGGTGCTGGTATCCATGAGAAATCCTTAATGAATCTCTGGTAATAGCCAGCGAGTTCAAGAAAACTTCTAATCTCAGCCATTGTCCCTGGTCTCTTCCAATTGTTAAAAGCTTTGATCTTATTTAGATCACTGACAGACCCTTCTCTGAAACCATGTGACCAAGAAACTTAACTTCTTTTTGCTAGAAATGACATTTCAAAAACTTCGCTTTCAGCTGATGTTTCCTTAGTGTCTCAAGCACTATTCTAAGACAAACTCTTGCTCTTTTTCACTCTTATATTATATTAAAATGTCATATATGAATACCAATACGAACCTATCCAAGTGCTTTTGGAAAATTCGGTTTATCAAATCCACAAAGAAAGTTGGCACATTCGTTAACCTGAATGACATTACTAACCACTTATACGAACCATACCTAATCTGAAATGTCATCAATGGAATACTGTCCTTTGTCATCTAAGCTGATGAAAACATGTTGTCAAATTCATTCGGTAAAATACTCTGGCTCCACTCAACTGATCAAATAAATTATCGATTCTCGGCAAGGGATACTTATTTTTGGTTGTCTTCTCGTTCAACTTACGGTAATCGGTACACATCCTTAACGACCCATCTAGTTTTCTTACGAACACCACGGCCACTCCCCAAGGTGAACCACTTGGTCTAATGAAATTCTTCCCTTCTGAATCCACTAGTTGCACCTTCAATTCTTTCATCTCAGTCGGTGTCATCTTGCTAGGCGGTCTACTTACAGGTTTTTCTTCTGCCATAAGATCTATCTGAAATTCAGTGGCTCGCTTCGGTGGTAGTCTTATGACCGGCTCAAAAACATCTGCAAACTCTCTTACTACTAAAACTAGATTCAACTTTTTTTCTAGTTCCATAGCACTCAACAAAATGCAAGCACTCCGATCTGAATTCTCTATTGAGAGTATGATTCGGTTATGGCTACTAGGTTGCCTTAGCGATATTTTCCTATCTTGGCAAAATATCCTAGCGTCATATTTGTCTAACCAATCCATACCCAAAATGATTCTGAAACCTAGAAAATCAAAAACATACAAACTACATGCTAATTTATGACCTAACCAATCAAGTTCTAGCTTGTCACATCTCATTCACAGAGTTGCATACCCTCCTATCGGATTCACAACCCTTAAGGAAGTAACAAGGTATGAGGGTTCTAAACGCAACCTTTCATCTAAACACTGAGATATAAATGATTGTGATGCACTGATATCAAATAATACCCTAACTAGTATACTTTGAATCAAAAGTGTACCATCCATCACATTCTTTCCTTTCTCAACAGCAGTTGACCTAGCAGACAATAATCCTAAAGCAAAGATTTTTCCCTTATCCACTCTGACTGGTTCTGGACACTAATTCTTATAATGCCCAATCTGGTCGCAGTTGAATCACTTCAATCCTTTCTTGTCTGCGGCCTTCTTCCTATATCCAGTTTGACATTCATGAGTATAATGTCCCTTCTTATCACACTTAAAGAAAACTAGATTAGCCTTCACCTCCTTGGTAGCTTCTCCCTTCGAGATTCATTTCTTCTTAAAGAATTTCCTCTAATTGCCCTGAAAACCCTAGGTTCCAACCTGCTTCGACTTCCCATAAGTAGAAAGACTCTCTTTATTCTGGATTGCCATCTCCATTACAATAGTATTTGGATCACGGAGATGTGGCATTGTCGCCCTAGCAATCTCGGGTCTTCACTTTCGAATAAACTTCTCATCTCTTTTGATGATGGTGTCAATGTAGCATATCTGTATCTAGATAGCTCAATAAGCTTTATAGCACACTCTATCACTGACATCTCACCGTTTGCTAAGTCTATGAACTTTGTCAGCAATACTGACTTGGCAACTTTAGGCAAAATCGCTGTTCGAATCTCCTTTGAAATTCCGCCCAAGTCGACTCCTTCAGAATTCTCGTGGTAACACTATTCCACCAATAAAGTGCTGCTCCCTACAACTGTCTAGAGGCAAGCCTCCTCTTATGCTCATCGTTTAATCTCATGTCAGCGAAGACCCTTTCATAATGTAAAGGCCAATTCTCTACTTCTATAACATCCTCTGTTCCTAAAAATGGCTTTCCACCAAGACTAGTATAATCCCTGCTCAACTTAGCATAGTTATTGCCAACTTAGGCCACAATATTAGCTCCTCCAACATTTGTAGCATTACCCTTAGATACTCCTGCAACTGCTCCTGCTTGCATCAGATTGATGAAGAACTGATACATCATCCCTATATCTACTAGTGGGATTCCAACACCTACATTGGGATTTGCATTTGTATTAGCATTTGCCTATCGACCAGGGTTCCTCCTAGTATTAGGTCGAGCATTTCCATTGGTTGTGGGGCTTCCTCCACTTAGATTTCCTCTTCCGTTTCTTGCCTCTGTATCTTTCTTTCTCGTAAATATGCATACAAGACTTAGTAAGATACAAAAGAACGGTCTAAGAGAGAGGGGAGTATGTACTTATGGATGTATAAAAAATAAATGCAAGTACGTTACTATAGCATTAACCTATACCCCGATCTTATTTTTTGATTCATTGGATTATATTTTTAAAATCTTTTCGGTTAAATTTCTTTTTTAGGTTTACATAAACCTATACTCTAATACCAACTTGCAACATCTCCCACCTGAAGGCCCAAAACTAACGGCTATAAATGCTGCAGTCATCCATAGTTATTATTTTCGACGACCAAATGTGGTAATGTTAGATACATTGATATAACAAAATCACTTGAATATGAAAACAAATTAAAAATCATAAAACAAATTTCTCATTCAATTTCAAATCATGTTTCAAATTCATTACATAATCCCAATTCGTAAACCATGTTCAAAGAAATATAATTATTGTAAAATATGCCAAGAGCGACATATAAAGATGTCTCCTTAGATGATTAGAGTCTAAATATAGGCAATTAAACAACTTTTCCATTACATCCAAATATAGTGGAATCAAATTGAAATGAACTCCCATAAGCTAGCTTGCCTCTTGCACATCTCTAGAAGCTTGTTCATCTAAAGAAGAACATGAAAACCATAACTCTCAAAATACTCAGAATCAATTGAGCATCTGAGAGTTTAAGATGGAAAACATAAAACTCGATTAAGACAGAAAGTCTGGTATGAATAATAACCTACCATCTCGATCTACATGGATATCTAATGAAACCACGCCGCTTAGGAAAACAGGCTTTCCCGTCACTAATATCCTAACTCAGTTTATAATAACCATATACTGTGCTCCTGCATCCACAATGGTTAAGACATAACATAATAAAAATATCATAATGATATGAAGACATGCAATATATTATGGATTCTGCATCCCCATTCATTTGACTATTTGTCCCAGTTATGGTTTCTATGGTTACTATTAACCTATTAGTTTTCATAGGCTAACTAATAACCTATTCAGAGCTTATAAACTATTTTCCCGGTTCCATAGTTTTTCATGGATTTACTAAGAACCTATTGGTATCTACCAATAACTTCATCCAATTATAGTTTTCATGTGTTCTCTATGAACCTATTAGGTTCTCCAATAACTTCCCTCATATCATAGTTTTCATGGGTTAACTATAAACCTATTGATCTTCATCAATAACTTAATCTGATTATAGTTTTCATAGGATCACTAAGGACCTATTGGCCCTTGCCAATAACTTACCCCATATATAGTTTTCATGGGTTTATTATAACCCTTTCTAAACTAACAACTCTTTGATCAGTCTCCAGGCATCCTAAGTTCTAGTCTACCTGACCTCCGGAATACAATTCTATCGATTTATATTCAATATTGGGTTAACCTAGCTAGTTATTTTTCCTTTAATACCCCAAAATACAGTTATGGGATGATTATAAAGTGAATAAGTTACCAGAAGAAGCACACATGATAAATGATCATAACATAATAATATAAACATCTCTGGTTTAATTTCCTTGTCATCATTTTTCAAATGAAATATGGTTAATATCTTTAACCTATTATTTGTAGCAAGGAAAGCTTTTTCCAAAAACACCAAAGTTAGATGTTGTTTCAAAAATCTTTAATATTGCCATGGGTTTTTCATTAGAAATTAAGATTGGGTTACTTATTTGGAAAATAAGGCTTTTGAAACCTTAGGCCATATCTTTCGAGACCATTTAATTTCATCCTTTGAAAGTATGCAAACATTATTTTCATAGCACTTAAACATATGCCTTTCGAAACACTCAAAACATCCTTTTTTTAAAAATCAAAAACATTCTTTCAAAACCATTAAAACTTCGCGTTCAAAAGTATTAAAGCTTATCTTTCAAAACCACTTAGTTCAAGTAGGATTTATAGAAGAATAGATTTAAAACCATATAAATGTATCTCTTTCAAAATAAGCGGGTTTGACCTAAAGTATAACTTTTGGGTCAAAGTGAACATAAGCGAAAGTAATCATTTCAAAAACTTTAATCTCCAAGTAAAAGAATTTGGGGAACAGATGGTTTCGAAACCTCCTTTTTGGAGGCAATGATCTTTAAGTAAAATAATCGAGAAATGGATAGCTTCAAAATGGCCTTCGAAACCATTTCCTTGAAAACCTTTAATATAAGGGCATACATGTACCATTTCGAAAGCATTGGGTTGTAGCTTCTAAATTAATAAGACAAAAGCTTCCCTTTCGAACTCATTATTGTAAGGATATAAAGAAAAGCGGTCTTTAACCAATTCAAAAGATATGAAGATGACAGCTAGCATTCGACTAGGTTAAAAAACAATCACCATTTCGAATGCTTCTTTAAAAACTTAACATGTGGCAACTCAATCGAAAGTTTTTTAAAATAAAGGCGAGTGACAATCCATTCGTAAGCTATTTAAAAGTAACTTCAGTCCTTTCGAAAGCTTCTTAGAAAACAAGTGCCAACTCTTTCAAATGCTTCCTAGACCACTCTTTCGAAAGCTTCTTAAAAACAAAGTAAGCGGCGTCTCCTTTTAAAGCAAAACGAAGACAAGTGGGTTGATTCAAAAGCTATTGAAAATGGCATCAACCCCTTTGAAAGCAAGCTTTCGACACCATCCCCTTTTGCCTTTCTTCAATACGCTATATACCAACTATTTGATATCGTGCGTATTGGTTTCGAATGGGTTCAAAAGGCCAACTGGGATGATTTCAGTAGCAAACAGATGGAAGTGGCAAATTTGTAATTCGAAGCAAAAAACTAATTTTATACCTTTAAAAGAAACTCTTTTATAGCTAACTTGCCATATTTGTCAAAATATAATTGGTTGCCAAATCTTTATATAAATCCTTTTCCTAAGAAGGTTGTTGAATTCATCAATTAATAATTAAAATTATTTTAGCAATGAAGTCCTTCCCCTCAACCCAACAGTTAAGACATTTAAGTCCTCAAACTTAATTAATTTAATTTCCGAAGTAAATCACTTAGGAAAAACCCTTAAAAATCATCTTAATTCACTTTTAATATGTTTTCTAACATATATAAATTTAGGACCCAAAATACATTATATAATTACTGTAATTAATTTTAAACCTAAATTATTTATTTCTTTCTTTCAAAATTCATTATAAATTATCCATAGCTTGGATTATTATGAAAATTTAAACACATTTACAAAATAATATTTTACACAACATATTAAATCCACATGGCATTCAAAACCCATTTTACATGATTTTGGCCTTAAAAGAGAATTAAACCTTTTACAAACATACTTGTTCAAATCAAACCTGGCATCTAATCAAAGCTTATCATCATTCTAATCATCCAAGCGGTTTTTAAAATCTTAAATCCGAAATTAAGATGTTCATTAAAACATATATGATATGGTTTAGATTATTATTCACCTTCTTTGGATAAGGAACTTTGACTTGATCTTGCTTAATTCTTCCTTGCTTGAATCCTTAGCTTCTAGTTGATTTTGATCCCCTTTTCTCCTAGGGTTATGGCCGACCATAGTTCTTCTTAGCTCTTTTTTTGGTTTATGAACGTAAGAATGGAAAATGAGTAAGGGTCGAAGGGTTATGGGTTTATGGTATACGGCTATTTCCCATAATACGCTTGCCTTATTCTCTTGATTAGTTAACTTATAAAACCATTTTTATAAATCCATTCTTATGATTTCATTTAGTAATGGCACGACCTATATTTAACTTTCAAATCTCAAATCCCTTATCGCTCTAGTCTTTACATTATTCTATTTAATTTATCTAATTAAATCTGTTGAATAATGTTATTTAAAATTAGGGGTGTTACAGGCTGTCACTCCGGCATATGCATGTGTGTATGTGTATAAGTATATGCTTTTCGCCGACAATAAAAAAAATTTCGATGTTAAAAACGATTTGTAAAGGTTTCAAAATAAAAGTTGATTTTTAAGTATGTCAAACATATGTATATAATATATGTAAATTTTCTATTAAATGATATACATATTAATATTTTGAATTTTTTCATGTGTATATATTTATTTTATAATCTAAATATAAGTATATATTTATTTTACAAATATGATACATTAAATCAATTTTAATATGTGTGTGTGCATATATATATTCTAATATACAAAAATTATATATATATTAAAAGTAATCTTTAAAAAAAATCAAAATTTCTTATAATTTTTGTACGAAAATTGTTTAAATAAGAAAAGCAAAATTTAAATCCATATGGTTATACTAAAAAGGTGATTTTTTTAAATATATATATATATATATATATATGAGGATGAATATATATATTTTATATTTTATCATTTTATATTATAGTTATTTTAAAATATAAATATAAATAATTAAATATATTCAAAGAAAAAGGTTTAATTTTAATTTTCTTACATATATGCATATTTATATTAATGAATTATAATTATTACAAAAAAATTTAATTAAAAGATTTTATATCTAGGTTTGGATTTAAAATTATCTATATTCATTATATAAATATATTATTTTGTGTATTATTATATGTACATATATATAAATAATATAAATTTTATAATATCATAAGCATGCATACATACATACATATGTATGTATGTATACTTATACTAACATAAATATAACTTTATATCAAGTATTACACACACACACAAAAACACTAGACAACACATAGGTATATAGAGAGGCTAGCATGTCCGTTGCGATGTAAATCTCAACACTTAGATACAAACATCTAAACCATGCATCACGTATATGTTGCACGTGCATGTATACCTACATGTGTATATGATACACATGTATATATTATATAAAGTATATACAACATTAAATCTAATATTATGAAATAAAATAAAATAATGAATTTATTTAAAATTTATTTAGATTTGATCTAAATCAATTTAGACTTCTTAGGCCCAATAAGATCGAAATAGTAATTTTTCTAAAAAAAATTCTCATTCAGTCTGGTGCATGCTAGCCTAGTTCCAATATTGATTTCAAAGCCAAACAGCTTATGTAATCTAAATTAGTAGTACTAGGACCAACTTATTAAGCCTGCATATTTACTACGGTTTTCGAAAAGGTAGCATCTAAGGTTGGCTTTGAGTATTTAAGTACTCTACCCTACCTTGCTACTGGCTTGACCCGAAATGGATGAGGTAAAACTAAATGTTATCCCCATTATAAAGGTCTAAATTGATTTTGGCCCTTAGGCTATTTTACAAAATTTATTTTGAAACTAAAATAAAATTTAAAAGGTCAAATATAAAGTAAATAATAATAGTATTTTAAATTAAAATGGTTTAATTTAAAATAAGTAATAATTTTATAAATGTTGTAAAATAATTTTTAAAATTGTTTTGAAAGTTAAATAATTATTTTTGAAAATTATTACTAATTAATTAGATTAATTAAATAATTAATTAATTTGAAGTTAGTTAATTAAATAAAATAATATATTTGGATATATGCAATAGTACTTGAAAAGTTAATGTTATATATATAAGTTTCAAATTAATTATAATTAATTAAAATTGTTCTAAATAAATTAATCGATTAAATATTAATACATACATACATACATATATCATATATATGTGTATAACTATAAATGTTATAGTGCACATATTTAATTTAAAATGTTTAATTTGAATAATATAAAATTTAATTGAAATTTTATGTAATTTAATTAAATCAAATTTAATTAATAAAGTTAATACAAGTTATACATTAGATTATTATATAAGTTAATCAAATTGTAAGATGTTATACCAGAATTAAACTTTTGTAATATTAATGTATCATAAAAGGTAATGGTAAGGAACTCAAAATAGATTTACGGAATAAATATGTATGTATAGTATGTGTACCGTGATTTTAGATGCGTCCGACACTTGAATCACAAGGGTATTTTCTAAAAAACACATTATTCCATGAGTCGATAACCTAACTAAATATATTCTAGACTATGAATCTTTAACATAAAGTTGTCATCTACCATTTATATATTAATCGATTACTTGCATACTCCTTAGTGTTGAGCTTTCCTCAAGCTAAGGATGTTATGTGTATTTTTATTAATATATAGAATTGACGGGGTAAGATATATGTTTGTATTTGTTGATATACATAGATTTATACCTGGCCATCGTGAAGTGGTAGGTGCGGGTGAATAATCTCTTTCAATTTGTTGATATTCCTCAAAGTCAAAATGAGATTATGACAAAGGTAATGGGCTAGGAGTTGTATATGATACAACAGATAAAGTGTTACCATCGCTTGGGGCCTATGATTTGTTGATATTCTCAAGACTAGAATTCCAAGGCAAGCAAGTTCTAACGCCAATTAAAGAAGTCGAAAGACTTCTATGTTTCACATTAGGATTTTAGGAAATATAAAAGTTAAAAATGTATGAACTTAAGTAATAAATTGAAATGCTAGTAATTGAACTTAATAGGAATACGGTAAGCAAATGACTAAACTTAAGTTGATGTTTGAAGCCAATTATAATTAAGGTGAATAGTAAAAGTGAATTAAACCTAACATTTAGAAAATGATGAACTGATTTAGAAATGGGTTAATATTCCAAATACTATATATGGAAGAGTGAATGTGAAAAAGAAATAATTTATTAATAGTGAATTAAATTATGAAGAGGCTTACATAATAATGGATAATCTAAATAATTGAATGGAAATAACTTACGTAAGAAATGAATGTAAAGTAATGAAAAGAAATTGACATTATATGGATAAATGAGAAATGAAATTTCATAAGTAATGAATGGAAATAAATAAAAATAAGTATTGTATGAATGAAACTGATGAACAATAAATGATGTGAAAGGAAATTAATAAGAATGAACTTGAATAATACTTGAAATCATTGTTTTTTTTGGGGCTTATGGGATTTCGAGGAGCCTTATTATAAAACTAAAATGGTAGCTTTTAACCTTTCTAATATTGTAAGAACATCTGCTACATAAAATCAAAATAACCTACATCAATAAGTTTATGCATTTAATATATTGGATAAAATGTTTATCATATAAAATATACAAAGGAACTGACCTAAATATTGATAAAGGAATATTAAATTTACTTACGTCAATTTTTTTTGGCATATTGCCACTTCAAGACCTATGCAAGAGTCTAACTTTACACTACTAAATACGTTCGTATCTTTGCCACTTACCTTTTTACTTTCCCATGACTATGTATCGTCTTCTACGAGTTTCAAACTCTTAAAGCAATAAAAGAATATGGATATTTGATCAATATTTTATCATATATAAATGTTAAATGGTGAGTAGTCATTATTTGTAAGGTATTAAAGTTCGATAAAATTAGTTCAGTCGAAATGAGCTAATAAACCATAGTGCAAAATTGTGAATTCAATATAATTAATTACAATAAGGATCTTGTTTTGTAAGCAGTAACATTAGGCTAAGATTACAAAATGGGTCTAAGGATTTGACCATTGAAAATGTCAATTTGATCACTCTATGTTAAGTGTTGCTTATTTGATATCCTTAAATGTTAAGAATGATCAAATGCATTTTTGTAAAGAGTTTGTTATGATCTTGTAATAAGGGTTTACTATTTAAATGGTTCAACTATTTAGAAAGGAAAGTGAATGTTTGAGAGTAAGTGTAAATTAAGGCATAGTTAGGATGAAGAGAGTGAATGGTCACTTCTCTACTTCATGAAGAGACATTGGAAATGAGAATCGTAAAATAATAATAGATACTTAACATTGGAATAAGAAATATGATTTTTGTACTGAAATGTATTTCCATATAGAAAATTGTTTTTTATGAGATTTATTTCTTTGAGTTCCAGATATCCGATCTGAAAAGTCTCGACAATAAATGGTTATAGTAGATGGAGTAAATAGCCTGTATTCAATGGTAAAATGGAGCTTCTTATTTCATACGGTATTATACTAACGGCAAAAATTATTGGAGTATGCTATATAAAATCTCTGTGTCACATCAAGTTACGAAAATTATTTTCATAAGACATACCAAACATTATTTATGAAATAATAACTGTTTTTGATGTTATTAAAAAATTGACATAGTTTTATTTCAGTATTAGTTTTTGTTATAAATTAAAACTATATTTGTGGTATTTTTTTTTCAAGATAAAAGGGATTCATTGGAAAATACAAAAGTATATGAAATCATCTACAATTATTTTGGAATTATAGACTAAGCCACTGTTTTGAGAAATAATTCTTTTATTTTATAATTACTAGTCATATGGTAGTAGTGAATTATATGTCAGATAATTAAGGCAAAGCACCCATTCAATGGAAGCGACATAAGAGTTAATGAACACTTTAGCTCGATACATATAGATTTATGCAATCGTAAGCCTAATAATACTAAAACATTTCCACATCTTCATTGAATTCACTAATGAATTATTACAAACATTAACATGTGTATTTGATACACATATAGCATGTCTATGATAAGTTCATAGAATATAAAATGGAAGTAAAGTAGAAAATAAAATGGTCCGATTTAATCAAATTAGTGAGTATGCTGAAAAGAGTTTCATACGTATCTAAAATGAATAAATATTCAATTTCAAAAGTCTCTCCTCCTTATGATACATAACGATGTGTTGATAATGAGTGATCAAACTTTGCTGAACAGAGTATGATTGATGATGAGTGAATTTGAGTTTATTTCTTTTTGTAAAGTCGTGTGAAGTAGTGCACAAGGTAAAAATTAATTTCATTTAAATAATAGTTTACAAAATCATACAAGATAAGGGTTTATAAGAAACCTCAACATATCCTAGGTCAAGGTGTCGTCCGGTTTAGTGAGTTGAAGGATTACATGTAATAATTGTATGTAAGGGATCATATATGGATCACTCTAAAAGAGATTGGAAACGACCGCCATTGGATGACCAATTTTATATTTGAACATAACTAACGCAAACCAAAACCAAATCACTTAAATATAAGGCAATTCATAAAGTGTTTGTGAAAACCTATTCTGTTCCACGAGGAACAATTGTTGTTTCAAGAAATACTAACTTCGTAACAAAAGAATTTCTTTTGGAAATTATTGGTAGTCAAATGGATGTGGATTCGATCCAAATAAAACTTATTATAAGTAATGAAATAAAATTAACCAAACCTATATGAACACAACACATTAGAGTGTCTATAATTATTCTCGTGCGTTGATGAGAAATGCTAGGCTAAAAATTAAACCTTCTACATAATCAAGCATTCAACTTAAAAAGAGAGAGTTCTATTAATCAAATGTTAAGTCGACGAGGAAAATATGATTGTCAATATGCAAGTTAAAATGGGAAATCCTTTTTGTTCAATAGACAAGTCATAAATTCATATGCAAGGCAAGAGATTTCGATAATAGACATCGCTTGACCGAATTTTCCTTTTGAATTCAAATGAAAGTTATTATGCAATTTATTATTGATTCGAGACCTTAATTACAAAATCCTGATTTTAATTTGACTTAGTGACCATGAAAATCCTGGTTATAAGCTTTTCTACTAATGTTAAGAAAAATGAAAAATGAGGAAGAAGTATCACTCAAAATTTGACCACTTTCTAGTGGTGGTACATGCCGTATATGAGAATTGGATCGTAGGATTCATGACATTTGCTGTTTGCTAGAAATGAACAGTCATGATTTGATGAGATGACACATGTTCGAAGTGATATGTGGCACAACCTTCTTTCTGATTAATGATAACGTGGCACTACTGTCCCAACCAGAGTACACCAGGTGGTAAGCTGGACATTGATTTCATGTGAACTAGTCAACATGTGATAGCTCAAAAACATCAAAAATCAATAGCTTGCCTTATCAACATGCGATAGCCAAGTAGCATTGACCTTTGATAGCTAATCTAATCAATATGCATTGCCTTGTATGCTTCAACCTTCAATAGATCATTAGATCAACATGTGATAGCTCGGTAGTATCAATCTTTGATAATTTATCAAATCATTATGTGATAGCGTTGGAACATCATCCCTTGATAGCTTTTTGGTCAACTTGCGATGGCTTTGAAACTATCAACCTTTGATAGCTTGTCTAGACATCTTGAGATAGCTTTGAGGCCATCATCCTCGATAGCTTTTTTAGTTAACTTGCGATAGGTTTGGGCCATCGTCCTTCAATAGCTCTAATTAGCCAACTTGCAATAGCTTTGAGACCATTATCCCTTGATTGCTTGTTTAGTCAACTTGCAATAGCTTTGAAACCACCATCCTTCGATTGCTTATTTTTCGCTTTCAACTCTCGACGGCTTCTTTTTCTTTAAATCTACGATGGCTCATTTCAGCCTTAGATAACTAGTACTTTTTGGGCATAACATTTGCCACCTCTTTAATAACATCATTTCGTACTTAGTATAAATTTCCACTTCTTTTAGCCTCATTTTCAATTTAAACTACCCACGTTCTCAAATCTTTACATCTTGATCGTTCATTTTTCTTTCTTACAATTTGATGGCTAACCTACTTTCCACCTACTGCTATAAATAGTTTTATTTTTCTCTTCTTCTCTTTTATTAGCTTTTGAAAATCAATCTACCATTAATTTTTCAAATAGACTTCTATTTCTTAAAGATCTTCATTTGTTAATGATTCATTCATTGGTGATATTCCAATCACACTATTATTTCATTATTTCCATTTGATTTGGATTAATTCCTTTTATCTTTAGGTTCTTGTAAATCTTGTTAATTTCATAAGTCTTAATAGTTTTTCTCATATTTCTTTTCAAATTGTTGATTTGATCTTATTTTAAATTGCTTAAGTTGTTTTTTCTATTAGTGGGTTTTGGGTTTTATTAACCTGGTATCACCCTAAGACTTTTTTTTACTAGTATTAGATTTGTTGTCTCAACATGTGATAGCTTGTTGTTCGATAACCCATTTTGCTTTATTACCTTAACTTTTGATGTTCTGATAAATAAGATCTAGTCTCGTTTACTATATTCAACCCATGATAGCTCGTCATGAAATAACTAATTTCCTTTATTATTGACACTCGATAGCTTATCATAAAAAAATTAATTTTTGACGTGCAATAGCTCATTCTTTGAACGCGATTCTTTATTATCGGCATGTGATAACTCACCTTCAAAGGCTATTCTCTTTATTATCAACGTGCGATGGATCACCCTTCAAAAGCCAATTTTCTTCAGTGTCAGCACGCGACAACTCACTCTTCGAAAAGCTAGTTTTCTTCATTATTGACATGCTATAAGTTTGCCCGTTTTTAGGTAACCTAACATGCAATAACTCATTTCTTCCTCCTTGTTTAACTTGCAATACCTCAACCTTCAACAACCTATTTACTTTACTTAATCATCACATTGTGTTGGTCATACTTAATCGGTCATTATGTGATAACTTACCCCTCCCACCTTTTTAGTTGTTCAACATACAATAACTCATGTTATCGTCATGCAACAAATTATATTTTCTCGGAATAGCTTTACTTATCATTCTATTACTAGATAATTTCTTAGTTTAACAGAATTGGAAGCTCTCAACTTTTCTTATCCTAACTCTTCCCCTTCCCTCAGTTTCTTTTCTTTTTTAAATTTTGCCCCACTTGATTACAATCTTATTAACCTATATACTTAATAATGATATTATATGCATTATGGTTAGGGATAAAATTGACGTTTCTAAAGGGTCGACAACTTTTTCTAAGAAAGAGAAGATTTATACTGACCGCCCAATTTAGTTCTAAAGGAAAAAGGATATAGACTCCTTATTACATATTTTGGAATCTCTAGAATCAAAACCAAGGTCATGGGTCCTAACGAGATGACACTCCACTAAAGGTACATTTTGCGTACATTCTCATTCACATCTGGCATTCTTGTTACCTACCCTTCAACCCTATCTAGGGCTAGGTTTTTTTTCATTATTCCAATTTCTACGAATTTCCATCCAGTTGTTTCCTAAAATTTTCACTTCCATTTTTTTTCTTAAAAAATTTGTTGGAAGGAATTCCTTCCATTTTAACCTGAATTTTTTTGGAATTTCCATAGGAAAGGTTTTCCTTCTGCAAACTGGGCCAAGCCCATGCGCCTTCAATTTCGAACACCGTTTTAACTAAATTATCCATAACCCTAATTATCTCCCCTTGCAGTATTTTTCTCTGGCTTTCAATGACAAAAGTTGTTTCTTCAAAAATAAAAACCCTAATCTTGATTTTCTCCTCCCCTCGTACACACTCGATTTGCTCTGGCTTGCATCCTTCTCATCTGCGCTTGGACCCATCTCATTTATGCTCACATCCTCTGAGCCTAACAACCTCAGAAGTTACTTTACTTCTTCTCAGCTACTTAAAATTTTAGATTTTTTTTTTAACTTTTTGAGTTATAATGAAAGTCTCAAATTTGATTTCTAGCGTGTTATTTTTCTTTTGTTTCTATTTATATAGTTTTTGTTAGTTTCTGTATAGGTTTTATATGCATATTTGTAACGTTTTTGTATTACTGACTGGTTTAAGTTGCATGTTTTTGCAAGTTTGTGTAGTTGCTGGTTACCGCATATACGATTTAGCTTATGATTTAATCGATAAAATTTGGTAATATCCGCATAAAGTTAGCTTGTAGGATATTTGCAACATGAATGTTAGTTCAGGAGCAATATATGTTGTTTGTTTAACAGCTTGTTGAATAAAAATACATAAATTAGTTTATATACCAACTAACCTATTATATGATCAATGTAACTGATGTTGTTTTGTCCTACTATTAACATCCTATTATGCTTATTCTAATAACTTTAATCTAAATAAATATCAACGGCCCTCCTGTAATGATTATTTGCCTATGGTAACTGCTATGCCCACTACTGCTTCTGTTATGAAGCCTGGTGGTTTGTCTGCTGTTGATTTTAGGTACTGAAATTTTACTATGCCATGGTGTGATCTCTCAACTTCTGCTAATGGAGCTTATAATTGATTACAAATTACATTGCTGTATTGTTCATGTGTTTCTCTTCATTGTTTTTGTTTGTATTTAGTGAATTTTTTATGATGTTTCAATGCATTCAAGTTTGAAATGTATGTAATGGGACATGTGTAATATCACATATTGATTACTGTTTGATGAAATGCCGATGAGACAGTTGATGTACATACTATATACTATGTTCAATTTATTACTTGTTTTGTATTTTGCTGGTATTTGTTGTATATTTTGCATTTAAAAAGTTTGTTGTCGGAAAAATGGAAACCCCAATTTCTTACGATTTCCATCCATTGGAATTCCGGGGTTAGCGGTACGGAATAGGAAGCATGTTGTATCATTCTGTTAACGATTGGAAGAAACGAAAAATGTTTCGGTTGGTACGTAAACATTCCATACCCACCCTTAGTTTTATCCTTCCCAAGATTGCGTCTATTCAACTTATTCCAAACTTCTACAGTTACATTCATTCTCTGTTCATTTTATTTGGATAATTTAAGCTGAAAAATTTGTCTCCCTCTATCTTGTGTTCTCAGACTACTCTTCAAAAAATTATATATGTCATTTAATCAATAGAACCAGAGAATGGTATTACCAAATTTTCTATGCAAGATGCTTTTCTCTAGAAATTTATAGGAAATTTCCTATTCCTTGTAGATCTTCCTATCCTTATAATAATTCTTATCATTATTTATATTAATTACTTTAATTCTTATTGTTTTATTCATCGCCATTATTATAAATTTTGACTCGAAGAACATTAATCCAAAATTTCTGCCTAAAATTTGTTATTTTGGGGATGCTACCAAGTTTTCAAGGAGTCAGTTAGTGCACCTTATCGAAGAAAAGCTGAGAAAATATTTTCTGATTCAACCAGCTCATCGAATCTTAGGTGAGCCTCCCATGATAAAAAGGAAAAGATATGATTTATCAACTCTCGTTGCAGCTAAGTTGTGACGATCCAGATTTTCATACCAGTTAAAATTGCCAAAAAATCCGTTCGTTCTAAGACTACTAATGAAAAATACTAACTAAATACACCATATTTGATAATTATTCAACATTATTAAATGTTTAGGATAAAATTTCAATTTTACAAGTTACAGAGTAATCAATTTAATCTACTAGGTATGATTATATACAAACCAAATGCAAATAAATCTAACGCTGCACAACTCTAAAGAGAGATAGCAATAGCCATTCCTGCTAACTCAATAAACATGTCAAATGCGGAATAAAATAGTAAGCAGAAAAAATACAATAACATGAGATAAACAACAACCATTAACAAATAAACATGAAAGGGTTATATCATTGTAGGGGCTGCATCAGTACGACTTATGACTGCCTACATACCCCTATCTAATTGGGTACTCAATTAGATACAGGATCAAGCCAACGTAGTTCTCCTACCACAAATAGGACTCACGAAGCCAACGATGCAACAAACAAATATGCAATTCCCAAAACTACCCACTTAGGCCTAATCTTTAAATTTAGATTTTCAAATCTAATCACCTTTATGGAAATTATCTCTTTGGACTTTATTCTCGAATTCTTATTTCAAAACTTTTGAAATATATATATATCCTTTATATTCAAATTGTACTTTACTTCGGGATCTTAAATCAAATCACTTTTGAAAAGTTTATTTGGAAATCCCAAATACTGCAATAAAACATATCAAACCATATGCAATCAGATCGGGAGCTTTCTCCCAATAACAAGGCAACTGGGTCCCAGCCTTAATGCAATCGATAAATAAGCATATCCCTCTATTCTAAGAGTAGACTATACCAAAAACACATGCCCACCTTTTTAGTTACGGGTTACCCGAATCATTGGTAACATAACAAATCATTTTATATCCCGAAGTGATAAATCATTTCACACTAATACTTGTGAGTACTTTCAAATCTATATTAATTTTCATTTCTCAAATCTGTTCAAAAATCATCTTAAAACCATCAGGTTAGTCCTCGAAATTCTTTCCGTTTTATAAAACACTTTTATAAAACCATTCATTATATAAATCACTTTTATATAATATAACTTCAAAATATTCATTACCAAACATTTCTATTTCTTTTAAAGGGAAAACTTTTCATAAAAATTCCATGTGAAAACCAATTTTCAAAACAATTCATTAAATTGAAATGAACCAAATATTACCGCTAAATATCTTATTAGTCAAATTGTGAAATAAATCACAAGGTGTTAGCCTATAATTATTTTATACCCAGCCCATGCATATGGATAATAAATTACACATAAACTGGTCGAGCAAAGTCAACAATCAATAATAATAATCAGTGCTCATAAACTGGTCGAGCAAAGCCAATAATCAATAAATAATAATCAGTGCACATAAACTAGTCGAGCCTAATTCAAACAACCAGTCAATGAAATAAATGCAATAATAAACGATAAACAATGCTTCATTCCATCAACATTTATAACACTTTAACGGTTTGATATTTATTTTGGAGCATCCGCGCTTTCCCTTCGACATGTTTCGTCCCTCGCCCAAGTCTCATTGGATCTCACAGATGAAACACATGTATTAGTCGTTTTCGCATACCCCATTCAATATTTAACTTCTAAATTTTAAATTACTTAATTAATCATCCAAACATAATATCAAGCAAGGAAATCAAACCATTATTCTAGGAAACAAAGTAAACAAGCATTTAACAAGGGTTTTCAAACAACTTAACACTTAAAGTTCTTTCAACATAGCAATGGTTTTAATGAACATAAAATAAGAAATAACTTACTTTGGATTCCACTCCGTCCAACTTTAAGGCCAGGAACTTAAGGTATAACGCATACTTCCTACCATGCTTCGAAACCAAATGAATATAAGCTCGAATTCCTCCTTCCTAGTGCTTGGCCAAGGCTTGAGATGGAAGTTGGCCGAAAATATAAAGAAGTGGTGGAGCTTTGAACTTGAGTTCTCAAAATTAGACCCAAAAAATAGGTCATATTATCTCTTGTTTTTGAATCTTTTACTCTCAAAATTTGAAAAATTTGTTAAAAGAAAAGTTGTTGCAAGTTCTTTTCTCTTGAATTTTAGAAAAAGAATCACTAGATTTTGGTTAATTTGAGGAAGATATGGTCGAAAGAAAAAGAGCTATTCTTGGATTCACAAAAATAAAGCCTGAAAATGCACTTCAAAGAATTGAGTTTCAGGTATAGCAAACCTCAAAACTGGAAAAAGTAATCAACATAAAAGTTGTAGCCACTAAAATTTTATATGGTTTAAACAAAATAGTTTAATTTGGATCTGTTATGATCAAGTTATATTCAAAACAAAATGGTCTATTCTCTGGCTTAAAAACCGGGCCAGAAAATACACTGGAAAGAAATGTATTTTTGACACAGTTAACTTTAGAACCTAACAAAATGGTCAAAAAGAAAGTTGTACCTACCGGAAAAATACACGATTAAAAAAAAAAGAATTTTACATTTTGTTTCTGATTTGAAAAATTTATGACCGAGAGAAGAAGAGGTAAAATGTGGAGAAAAGAGGAGTTTGATTTGAAGAGAATGAACATTGATTTCTTTTGAATATTTCGTAAATATTTTTACATTATTTCTTTACAATTTTTTCTATGGCTTGGAAGCCATTAAAGAAAGGAGGAAAAAGATGAAGAAGCTTGAGAGAAGAAGAAGAAGAAAAATGTGAATGAAAGTGAAGAAATAGGTGGATATTTATAGAAAAAGAAAGAAGTGGCAATTTTACCAAAATAATCTCTTACCAAATTACCAAACTAACCTTACTTAAACCTAAAGCAATCTACACTTTTTCAAAACTTAACATCATCCTTTAACTTCTTACTTTATGTCTTAGTCACTTAAAGATTAAGTAAAGAATATCATAATTATGTTGGCTTTGATTTGATGTTTACTTTTTCTCACTTTTGTTAATTCTTACTTACTTTTACTAATGACTTCTAGAAGTTTTCTAATCGTATTTAGTAAAAGTAAACATCTTTAGTGAATTAATTAATACTTACACTATTTGAATATATGTTTCTATATAAGAAAATAAAGGTGCGACGACGTTGCGACAACTTTTAATCGACAAAAGTCGTTTTTTCGACAAAATGTTTTACGGTCACATTTTGACGTTTTAGCTAAACTATTTATTTATGTAAACCCAATTTAAAAATAAATTTGTTAAATTCTATTTAATAATTTAAAAACTCATAAATTAATTAAAATAATTTATTTAACCATTCAAACATACTTTTCTGAAATCAGCATTTTGTCATTTTTGTCGTTATAGGCAAATGTTGCTATTTTTGTGTATACTTCTCTTTACAAATCCTATTTAATATTGTTTGAATCATATAACCTGACATATTTTATATTTAAAATCACTTTAAATAGTATATTTTAAAGTGGTCAAATTCTGGGTCATTACACTCTCCCCTACTTAAAAGAATTTCGTCCTCGAAATTACAAGGATAAAAATATATAACGAAAAAACAACAATTACCGAAAGTTATGCACACCAAAAATAGTAATATCACCCATAACCCTGGTCGGAGGTACAGTGCCTTATCCTATCCATTTTATTTATGACATTAAGGTAGTTTCATTTTTTATATTCCTAGGTTGATATACTAACCCTAGATGAATTTTACCTAGGCACCTAACCTAAGCTCTAATACCACATGTGACGATCCGGAATTTCGTATCATTTAAAATTGCCAAAAAATCCGTCCGTTCTAAGACTACTAATGAAAACTACTAACTAAATACACCATATTTGATAATTATTCAACATTATTAAATGTATAGGATAAAATTTCAATTTTACAAGTTGTCAGAGTAACCAATTTAATCTACTAGGTATGCTTACATACAAACCAAATACAAATAAATCTAACGCTGCACAACTCTAATAAGAGAGATAGCAATAGCCATTCCTGCTTACTCAATAAACATGTCAAATGCGGAATAAAATAATAAGCAGGAAAAATACAATAACACGAGATAAACAACAACCATTAATAAATAAACATGAAAGGGTTATATCATTGTAGGGGTGCATCAGTACCACTTGTGACTGCCTACGTACCCCTATCTAATTGGGTACCCAATTATATACAGGATCAAACCAACTGAGTTCTCCTACCACAAATAGGACTCATGGAGCCTACGATGCAACAAACAAATATACAATTCCCAAAACTACCCACTTAGGCCTAATCTTTAAATTTAGATTCTCAAATCTAATCACCTTCACGGAAATTATCTCTTTGGACTTTATTCTCGAATTCTTATTTCAAAACTTTTGAAATATATATCCTTTGCATTCAAATTATAATTTACTTTGGGATCTTAAATCAAATCACTTTTGAAAAGTTTATTTGGAAATCCCAAATACTGTAATAAAACATATCAAACCATATGCAACTAGATTGGGAGGTTTATCCCAACAACAAGGTAACTATGTCCCAGCCTTAATGCAATCGATAAATAAGTATATCCCACTATTCTAAGAGCAGACTATACCAAAAACACATGCCCACCTTTTTAATTACGAGTTACCCGAATCATTGGTAACATAACAAATCATTTTATATCCCGAAGCGATAAATCATTTCACACTAATACTCACAAGTACTTTCAAATTTATAATAATTTTCATTTCCCAAATCTATTCAAAAATCATCTTAAAACCATCGGGTTTAGTCCTCGAAATTCTTTCCGTTTTATAAAACTCTTTTATAAAACCATTCACTATATAAATCACTTTTATATGATATAACTTCAAAATATTCATTACCAAACATTTCTATTTCTTTTAAAGGGAAAACTTTTCATAACAATTTCATTTGAAAACCAATTTTCAAAACCATTCATTAAATTGAAGTGAACCAATATTACCGCTAAACATCTTATTAGTCAAATTGTGAAATAAATCACAGGGTGTTAACCTACAATTATTTTCTACCCAGCCCATGCATATGGATAATAAATTGCTCATAAACTGGTCGAGCAAAGTCAACAATCAATAATAATAATCAGTGCTCATAAACTGGTCGAGAAAAGTCAACAATCAATAATAATAATCAGTGCTCATAAACTGGTCGAGCAAAGTCAATAATCAATAAATAATAATCTGTGCTCATAAACAGGTCGAGCCTAATTCAAACAATCAATCAATGAAATAAACGCAATAATAAATGATAAACAATGCTTCATTCTATCAAACATTTATAACAGTTTAACGGTTTGATATTTATTTTGTGAGCATCCGGGCTTTCCCTTCGACATGTTTCGTCCCTCATCCAAGTCTCTTTGGATCTCATAGACGAAATACATGTACTAGTCGTTTCCGCATACTCCATTCGATATTTAACTTCTAAATTTTAAATTACTTAATTAATCATCCAAACACAATATCATGCAAGGAAATCAAACCATTGTTCTAGGAAACAAAGTAAACAAGCATTTAACAAGGGTTTTCAAACAACCTAATACTTAAAGTTCTTTCAACATAGAAATGGTTTTAATGAACATAAAATAAGAAATAACTTACTTTGGATTCCACTCCGTCAAACTTTAAGGCAAGGAACTTAAGATATAACGCATACTTCCTACCATGCTTCGGAAACAAATGAATATAAGCTCGAATTCCTCCTTCCTAGTGCTTGGCCAAGGCTTGAGATAGAAGTTGGCCGAAATTATAAAGAAGAAGTGATGAAGCTTTGAACTTGAATTCTCAAAATTAGACCCGAAAAATTAGTCATATTCTCTCTTGTTTTTGACTCTTTTACTCTCAAAATTTGAAAAACTTGTTAACAGAAAAGTTGTTGAAAATTCTTTTATCTTGAATTTAAAAAAATGGAATCACTTGATTTTGGTTAACTTTGAGGAAGATGTGGTCGAAAGAAAAAGAGCTAAACTTGGATTCACAAAAATAAAGCCTGAAAATGCACTTCAAAGAATTGAGTTTTAGGTATAGTAAACCTCAAAACTGGAAAAAGTAATCAACATAAAAGTTGTGGCCACTGAAATTTTATATGGTTTAAATTTTTTTCTTCTTAATTTTGATTTCTATGTCCAAGTAATGATCAAAACAAAATGGCCTATTCTCTGGCTTAAAAATTGAGCCAGAAAATACACTGGAAAGAAATGTATTTTTGATATAGTTATCTTTAGAATTTAACAAAGTGGTCAACATGAAAGTTGTGTCCTTTGAAAGAATACATAATTTGATAAAAAGAATTTTACATTTTGGTTCTGATTTGAAGTAGTTATGACCGAGAGAAGAAGAGGTGAAATGTGGAGAAAAGAGGAGTTTGATTTGAAGAGAAGAACATTGATTACTTTTGAATATTTTGTAAATATTTTGACATTATTTCTTTACAATTTTTTCTATGGCTTGGAGGCCACTAAAGAGAAGAGGAAGTAGATGAAGAAGCTTGAGAAAAGGAGAAAAAGAAAAATGTGAATGAAAGTGAAGAAGTAGGTGGATATTTATAGAAAAAGAAAGAAGTGCTAATTTTACCAAAATAACCTCTTACCAAATTACCAAACTAACCTTACTTCAACCTAAAGCAATCTACATTTTTTCAAAACTTTGCATCATCCTTTCACTTCTTACTTTATGTCTTAGTCACTTAAAGATTAAGTCAAGAATATCATTGTTATGTTGGCTTTGATTTGATGTGATTTGATGTTTACTTTTTCTCACTTTTGTTAATTCTTACTTACTTTTACTAATGACTTCTAGAAGTTTTCTAATCTTATTTATTTAAAGTAAACATCTTTAGTGAATTAATTAATACTTACACTATTTGAATATATGTTCCTATATAAGAAAATGAAGGTGCGACGACGTTTTGAGAACTTTTAATCGACAAAACGTCGTTTTTTCGGCAAAATTTTTTACGGTCACATTTTGACGTTTTAGTTAAACTATTTATTTATGTAAACCCAATTTAAAAATAATTTTTTGAAATTCTATTTAAAAATATAAACGCTTATAAATTAATTAAAATAATTTATTTAATCATTGAAACATACTTTTCTGAAATCAGCATTTTGTCACTTTTGTCGTTATAGGCAAATGTTGCTATTTTTGTGTATACTTCTCTTTACAAATCCTATTTAATATTGTTTGAATCATATAACCTTACATATTTTATATTTAAAATCACTTTAAATAGTATATTTTAAAGTGGTCAAATTCTGGGTCGTTACATAAGTTTGACATCTTTATTACTAACTCCCTGTTTAGTGTCCAACCATTGATAGCCTTGGATATTCTCAGTTCCATTTTTTTTCTCTTTTGTATGTTAAGAAAATAATAAATATTTTACCTATATATATATATATAAATCTTGCATCATAGAGGTGCACCTAATTGATTCCGTTACTTTTTTATTGGATAATGACCTTTCATATTTACCTGTCTCCTAAAAGGTTACTGGAAAAATCACCACTTTCGCTTGTTCCCAAAATTGCTTCGTCAACTTTGACCCCAACAGCATAAGACCTCCTGGCACTAGAAAAGGACAAGAAATGGAAATGTTCCAGAGATGTACACATTTCATTTGAGCCTCCTTCTAAGAAATAAAAGGAGGTTAATCCTAGTTTGCAACTAACTTTGGTCACTGCTTCTTATGTTGTCATTAGTTCTTCCACTTTACCTACCCAAAGTCCTATTATCAATATTACTAGCTCTCCACTTAGTGGCTCTATAGCCTTCCTCTCAGAACTAGGACTTAATTCTTACATTCTCAAGGATTCTCCTCCTTCAAATCCTAGAATGGATTTCTCCACTCTTTAAGTTTCGACGAACTGTTAGCCAACATTATTCAATATCTCATTTTTGCTTCTTTAGCTTCCACTAAGGTTTCTCCTCCATTTTCGAAAGAAATTCTTACCTCTCTTTTACAGCATCTTGACTTGGTATGGCTTCCATTTTGTTTTATCTTATTATAATGCTTGATTAATTTTGTATTAATTTTACTATGATTCTTTTAAGATTGGATAACATCTACTCAATTTTCAATGATCGTCCTTGCTATTTTCTAAGAAAATGTCATCATTACAGGAACTAAACTCTTCATTGTCTATGATGATAACGATTCTTGAAGGCCAAACTCAGTGTAATGACATGCTATTTAGAACCATTTAAATCGACAATAAACCACACATGTCAGACTTGTTGTTCAAAATAACAGATTGTTATATAATTTGGGGCAAGTAAGAACCAATCATTGAATCACAGACATTACAACATCACGCAGCGAAACAAATAAACATAGTAGTTCATAAAGCTAGTACATAAACATCACAGTCTAAAGCAATACAACAAAAATCCAAATACATAGAGGTTCGTTAATACATAACCAAATGACAAATGTCTAAATAGAAATAACTGAAATGACTAAAATAACTAAATAGGTAGATAGATCTCCAACCAGTCACCAGCTTCAAAATATGAATCTTGAATGTTGTGATACTCAGGCTGACCCGAGCATAAAGCAAAAAAAAACACTCGAGTCTGCATTAACATTCTTATGTAAGTAAATCAACTCAAGTGAAATATACAAGTGAAATGCATCCATAACTCAAAGGATGCTTGGGATTCCCATCCTTTAACGATCTGTTAAACTATCTACATATATAATAGAATATGCTATATAGATAGTGTCTATCATAAAGTAAAGTATTAAAATAGCGTTAAGGCGTTCCCCATATTCCCTTAACACATTTTTATATAAATATTGTAATCTATATTGTACTGTAAGCTCCATCGTAAACTGGTGGGAGAGCATTCCATAGGTATGATGCAAACCAAAGTCGTAGTGGGCTCGATCGGAATATATATGACAAGGCATGCGAGGAAATGCATAGGGTAGGATTCTACCATTTTTCACTCCCGGACTCGTGGTAACGCATAGCAGCTACTACCACCCACCTCGAGACATACTCACATAATCAAAGGTGCGCACCAATCAAATCACAAAGTAATAGATATGGTTTCGAAGAAACATGTTTGATAGGAGTAGCGACCCCACATAACCCAGTATAGCTCATGCTTTAGTCATTTTAATAATGACCCGAAAGTCAAGGCCATCATCGTTCTCTTACATTATTCCAGCAATGTTTGCAAAATCATCCTACTTCGTTCTGGATTTCTCCACCATGTACATAGTTGTTAAAGCGGTTTTTGGTATTAGCAGAGAGTATGACAATATTCGATCTCGGTCTCTTTAACAACCAAACGCTTATTTTCACACTGTGGTCATTTTATAAAACATATTCATAGTTTAAATCCCAAATTACAATTTAAATCAATAATTAAATATTTAACTTCAATTATATTTAATTTTTGAAATAATTTACTTAACACTTTTAATCAAATCAAGTTATTACAATTTAAAATTATATCCTTTGAAAATCTCATAAAGAAATAAGTTTAAATCGCTTCTTATTTGAAACAAATCTCTAAATTACAATTTAATCTTAATTATCTTTCCACTTCCTTATTTATTAAAGTTATTACAAAGTCTGTTTTATTTATATTAATTTAAATTTAAATAATTTAAAACATATTTTATATTTTTATTAAATTAAATATTATTTTATTAAATTACATTAAATTAAATTTTATTCTAAAATTAAAATTTTATTTTGTTAAATTTTATTAAATTAAATTTTAAATCAAATTTTAAAATAAAAAAGTCATAAGTTGAAAAATCTTATAATTTACCTTTCGAGAGTTATTATTAACTCATAATTTTAAAAAATTTTAAACATTTAATTTTTTTAATCAAAGTTCATATATATATTTAAAATAAATCTTTAAATTTAATTTTTAAAAAATCAATTTTCATTAAATCAAACATATTTCAAAAATTACTTTAAAAATTAACCAACGACGTCCGTATATAGTTTTTCATCCAAGGGTCAAGCGATTCAGGTATTTATCATTTCAACCCAAAATTATAAATTTTCCAGGTATATATTATTTCAACCCGCATCCTAAGTCAACAATTTCCTAATCTATATAATTGTTCGGGTAAGTATTATTTCATCCCATTGTGACTTTCCTAACATCCAAGGGAATGCGCAATGTGATTGAAATAATAATAACGTGACATATATAAAAAGGGAACTTAAACTCCAATTTAACAAATAAATTAACATAACAATAACCATACAAATTATCTGTGTGTCAAATTATATTTCAAAGGGGAACATCATATCAATTCACATAAAAAAAAATTACTAACAAAATTCCTAGCTAAAACTAACATTTCAATTGCCATCAATTCACTTATCATAACCATGTTAGTCGTGAGATATTTCTCATCTTTTGTGGCTATAACATGATAACAACACAAATGCATACGGAGTGGAGATTATAAGCCAAACAAGTCTAAATCCAAAGTAATAATAAGATCCAAAGTAATCCAAGATCCAAACAAAGCAATGGTATGAACAAGCCTGCAACAAATATGTTTCTTCTTTTTTTTTCTTTTTTCTTTCTTTTTTTTGAAGAGAGGGGGAAGAGAAGAGGGAGAATAAGGTTCGGTATGTGCTTGCAAAGATGTGTACTGGTCGACCAAAGTGGATAGGTGGTGGTGGTCGACTTCGAATGATCGTCGATTTCACCAAAACCGTACCTAAAAATAGGTCATCTTTAAGAAATGATTTGGACTAGAACAATAGTGAATTTGTAAATGTAAATAAATAGAAAGTTGTTATAAATTCTTTTCTCTCCACTTTCAAAAAAAGGATGAATCAAAAAGCTTATGTCTTGAGGAATTTATGGTCAAAACAAATAGAAGTGTTTTCTTAGTTGAAATTCTAAGTACAAAAACACTTTGAAATGATTTGAGTTTTTGGCATAGCAACATAAGGAATTTGAAGAACTAATCAAAAAGAAAGATGAAGCCACTGGAAAAATAAATGGTTCGAAAACAATGAATGGCATTTTTTGACCAGAAATGAAGAAGTTCCATTGTAATGAAAATAGTGATGAAAGAGAGAGGAAGGAGAGGAGAGGGAGAGGAGATTGGAGTTTTAGTTTTAGAATTTAGGGATTTAGGCAAGGGGAGAAGAGAGAGAGAGGAAGGAGAAGAATAATAGAAGTTTTTCAGAGAGAAGAAATGAGGAAGTGAGAAAGATTGTACGTACTTTGTTTCATCAGAAGTTCTAATAGGTGAATGGGTGAGTCCCTTTAGTTTACAAGTGTCCATTAGTATCCCTAGGAAGCCCAATTGTCATTTGGAAGCCAAATTGCCATAGTGGAAAAGCCAAGAGTCAATGTTAAGAGAATAGCACTAGAATTACAATAGGAGATGCAATATATACATGTACAAGGGAATACACTGTACATTTATGCGAGTATTTCATTGTAAATTGCATATTTGCAGTCCGATTTTGACGAAACGAAAGTAGAATCCTTCTTAGAATTAAGTCTAGATCTTTTTCGAATGATAAATTTAAATTTTAAACTTTAAATTTCAACTAAATTCAAAATTTGATTAAGTTTAACCAAAAGTTGACTTTTCATGAAATTTTCCATTGAACGTTGGTTACACACTTGAATCTGATTTGAATAATTTCATTTTCAAAACTAAAAGTTTTTTCGTTTGAAAATAAATGATTGTAAATTAAATGTGAAACTAAAATCAATTTCAAATTCTTCAGCAACAAATTTAGTTTACATTATTCATAAATACAAGATGTTAAATCTTCAACTTCAGTTAAATGGTATTCGACGTTTACTGTAACAACCAGGTATTTTCAACCATTCGCATCCGCACATGCCGGACTTGAATTGCTTAAAATACCGCGTTGTAAATAAAATTTGGCAAATCTCAGAACATACAGTAAATAATAATCACAGATCACAGAGTATTTAATAATGCAACGGAAGTAAAAGAAATAGTAGTTCATGAAGCTACTATATAAATATATCAGAGTTAAATAAAATACAACAGAAGAAATAAAGTACAACAGAAGCCTCAAGATGATAACCGAGTACAAGCTGAATAGACAACAGAACTGGAATAGATAAAACTAAATAAGCAGACAATCTCCAGCGATTCCAATCTCCAGAAAGTGGAATCCAAATATGTGAATAACTCAGGCTGACCCGAGCGTAAATAAAAATACAAACACTCGAGTCAGGACAATACAAACTTATATAATGTAAACCAACTCAAGTGAACTGTAATAAAGTAGAAGTAACTTAAAGAATGCCTGGGACCGCCCATCCTCTAAGGATCCGTTAAACTATTTACTATGTAGTAATATCCGGGCTACCCATATCACCCTTCACACAAAATAGTCCCAGCAGTCCATCCAATATCATGACATCTCCACACCGGGTGACTGTCAGAGGATACCACACGGGCTACGGGAGAAAAACAAACTCGTAGTAAAGGCTCGGTATGGTAGGTGACACGACACACAAGGCAATGCCAGGGTAGATATACCAATTACGCACACGGGCTGGTGGTAACGCAGCAGCCACATACGCCCACCTCGAAACACACTCCCAATCAAAATCGGAGGATGGCCATCTAATCAATCACCAGCAAGAATATAGTATCGAAGGAATGTGTTTGATCGGAGGAATGACCTCACTTGGCCCGAGATCGCTCCTGTTTTAGCCACCTTATGCCAACTCACGGGAGTTGGGTCCACGTAATATACCTCAAGATCGTCGCCACTATCCTACTTCATACTGGAATCTCCACCGCGTACACAGTTGTTAAAGTGGTTTTTGGTATCGACAGAGATTATGCCAGATATCCAACCCCGGCCTCTTTAACAACCAATCGTTATTATAACCCATGGTTATAATTTTAAAATATAATATTTTATACTTCGAAATAAAATATCATTTCAAATCCAAACCTTTATCAAAATAAAGATTAAATCATTTCCAAACCATTTCGATATATCAAAATAGCATATCCTTTCAAAACTTCCTTTTCAAATCATTTCAATATATCGAAATATCATATCGTTTCAAAACTTCACTACAAATCATTTTAATATCAAAATATCATTTCAAAGATAGTTTATACTTCGAAAACCCCAAATCTTTTTTATTTCAAAATTATATTTTTTTCAAAAACAATATCATTTCCATTCCAAACATATATTCACTTTTCAAAATAGTTTATACTTTCAAAGTTATAACTCTTTCGAAACCAAAACATTGAAATCATTAGACTTTAAAAATCAGAATATTTTGAAATCATACATTTGCAATCATCCTTTAATTCTGTACATTTAAAAATATATTAAAATAAACCCAAATTTAAATTTCAATTTAATTTAATCCAAACCATCATTTTCAATTCAAATTCAGTTTACTAACAAACCATTTCAAATCTTATCAAATTCAAATATAGGTTTAATCCACAAAATACAAATTCAATCTTTAGTATATTTCAAGGTTTGAATATCCCACCTTTCATAAATCCAATATCATTTAAATAAACTCAAATAATATATACTTCAAATATTCATTTATCAAATAAATTAAATAAAACAGAAATCAAATATCCTTTCAAAATGTCAAAATATTATTCAAAACAACATTCATTTTTATTCATTTAAATAACTTTTAAATCCCTTCATTTTATTTACGAATTAATTTCCATTTCAAACTTACGTTTCAAAAGATTTTATATCAAAAATTAAATCTCTCCATTTAAAACATTTAAAGTCAATTCCTTACATTTATTAATTAAATATTAAATTTCCAAAACTTAAATCCTTCCATTTAAAGCAATATAAATGTCTCTTCATTATCTTTAGAAATTTAACATTTAATTTCCAAAATTTTATCATTTTCCAAAGATTTTTTTTTTCCATAAAAGTTATTAAAAACAATAAAAATATAGTTTCCATAGCACTAAAAAATGCTACGTAAAGTTATAGTTTAAAACGGTTCATTTGACAAAAGACAGCGTTTAAGTGCTGTAATAGATTTCCTTTAAATTTCAAATAAACTTAAATGTTAAGTTTAACCACTATAACATTTCCAAAGTGCCATAATAACCTTTATTTCAATTTAACTTTTTAGTTCATTTAAGACAACTACAGCATTTACAAAACACTGTAATACCCTTACATTACATTTCAAAAATGCTGTTAAATCAAATTCAAGGCTTCAATACAAATATCACCAACAGTTAATTTTGATTTAAACCATTTAACTTATAATATCATAAAATTTCACATTGTAAAATCATCATTTCAATACTCTTATTTTTCTGATTTTTATAAAGTTAAATTTCATCCAAAAATCAAATTTTCACATAATTTCTTATTTAAATTAAAGTATTAAATTCCATTTCTTTAATTAATTTTATTACTTAACCATTAAGTTTTAAATTACCAAATTATAACTTATTTCTATTTATTTTACTTAATAAAAATGTTATTTTTAACAAAAGTTCAAAATTTCCCACAATAACTTATATTTCAAAATTTTGACTTAAAACATTCATTTATTCACATTTTTATTTATTCAAAAAATCACTTTTATTTTTATAAAAAAAATCATTTATTCATTTTAATTCAAAATATTATACTTTTACTTTTAAAAATAATTTTAAAACATTTCAGAAAATAATTTATAACCCACGGGTCTGTATATAGTTTTCTAGCCTAGGTCAAGTGATACGGATGTATATCATTTCAATCCGCAGTTTACAAAGAAAACCCGGGTTCTATCATTTCAAACCCGCAGTCTCAAGTAAAATGAATGATTTTTAAAACCGCTAAGGCCTATCATTTCAGCCCATAACGATTTTCCCTTATTCTAAAGTCCGTTCGGGAATGTATCATTTCAACCCATAGTGATTCTAATCTAAAGGGAACTTGCAGTGTGATAAACTGATAAAAATAACAGAACAACATAATATAACAGTAACATATGATATAACAGGTGTTTAAGCATGGGTGAACATCATATAATCATAACATAGCAGATGCGATATGGTTATGCAATTTTACAGATTCAAAAGGGGTCAGTTTACTAGTTATATATGTACATATTGTCAGGTGAGAATAACTCACAGGTTTGAGCTGGAGACACAACGATGAATGCACGAAAGGGAACCACACAAGCACGACAACACGACACTGAGATGAGTGGAAGTGCCAAAGATCAAATCCCTTGAATACAAGTCACACAAAACAATAATAATAACATAAGTTTTCTAATGCAAAATACGTGCAGTTGAATCAAAGCAGAATTGCTTTGCACTTGCTTCCAACAACCTTCAGGTTCAGCCATAAGATGTACTACAGGTCTAAGGCAAGATTTAGATCAGGTTTTGGTTGGGTATGGTCGGCCTACACTTGGTTGTTGATGGTGCAAAGGTGGGTAGTGGTGAAAACAACACAAATATACATAAACAATGCTAGGAATGAATGTATAAATCATCTCCAAAGACCTTGCACTTGCTTTCTACCACTTGTGCTTCAGATATAGGTCAGAAAGGCACGGCTAAAGCATGTATTTGGATCAGGTTATGTATTGAAATGGGTCGACCTAGCCTAGAGAAAGTGGTGCACAAGTTTGTGAGGCAAGAGGCTAATGTTACAAGGCAAAAGCAAGGGTTTCAAGGCATCTTATGGCTCGGCCAAGGCATGGAGGGCGTGGACACTTTAGGAATGGTCATTTGAGGGTGTTCAGAGGTGTGTTAGGTCGAGATTAGGCCAGTGGTGGTGGTGGTTGGTCGGCCTAGATGGTTGAAAGAGGTGGTGCTAGGCCTAGGTGTGCTCTGCTTGCATATATATGAGATGTTGCTCAAAACTATGGTGGTTCTTCATCACAAAGGGCTCGGCTATGGCATGAGAAGGGGTTGTAGGAGGTGTTGGTCAGAGGGGATGGTGGTGGAGGCGGCCTAGGTGGTGGATGTGGTGGGGCCAAACCTGAAGTAGAAGAGAAAGCAAGTGAAAATCAACATAAACAAGTAGAAAACATGATGAAATTTCATAGAGAAGAAGAAAAAGTTTACCACCACTTTGCTTCAGAAATGGCCGTGATTTTTTTTGTGATGAGGAAGAAAAAGTATTCATGTGAAAAATGGAAAATAAAATGTAGGCTGAAAGTATTGAGTAGTAATGGCAAGTTTATGAAAAGTTAAGTTACAAATATGAAAAGGTTAGAAGATAAAATGCCATAGGAAAACTAAAAGTCATAAACCTTTCAAATTACTTTTAATTTCTTTATATAGATTTAAATTACTGAAAATAATAATAATCTCAGTCAAAATTTAGAAAATATAACAAAATATAAAATATATATAAATATTTATTAATTATATAAGGTTAAAATAAGAAAATAGCACAAAATTGCAAATTGGTCTAGAAAAATGGAAAATAAACAGAATGAACTTTGGAAAAATTTATATGGACTTGTAAAAATATTTATAACAAAGATAATAACATAAAAATAAAATGCATTCATAAATAAATATATAAATTTTAATTTAAATATAATTTAGATAAAGAAAATAGCAGAAAAATGGAAACTAGGCTTAAAAATTTGGGAATAAATTCAATAAGCTTTGGAAAAATTCAAACATCACTTTAAAAATATTTAAAAGTCAAAATATACATAATATAACATAAATATACAAATTAAAATAAAATATGACAAAGAAAATATAATTTATATAATTTAAAATAGACAAAATTGCAAAATAAAACAAATTATACTCAAAATTGAAATGTACATAACTTTTGCAGTTTAACTCCATTTTCAACGAAATGAAAAGCAGTGTTCAAGTTATTTCATCTATTTTCATATTAAAAGATAAAAATTAAGATTTAAAATAATTTAAATTTGAAGTTTAAAAGTCAAATTTTGAACAGTTTGACCAGAAATTCACTTTACAATAAAATATTCATATATACTAGTTTGAACTGTAAATCACTTAATAATCAACATTTATATTTAAAAATGAAATGTTTGAAATAAAACAAATTTAAATTAATTTAAAAATAAAATAAAGTCCAATTTAAATAATATACAAAATATAGGGTTGTTACACTCTCCCCCACTCAAAACTTTTCGTCCTCGAAAAGTAATGAGGAAAGGGAAAGCACAGAAAAAGATAGAGTGAAATAAGATCAGATGACAAGGATATTTAAATTACACCTGATAGCTATTGTTATAGGTAAGTTTCACAAGGTGGAGATGGTCTTCCCAAGATTCTCCAGAATCAGGAACACAAGCACGGAAAGATCCTTTAGAATCTGATTCACTCTTCCTGCTTGACCGACGGTCTGTGGATGGACAGCAGTGCTCAGATTCAAAATGAGTAGCAAAAATAAGTTAAGATTATAGAAAATTTCTAAATAGAAAGATTAAAGAAAGATGTCTATACCACTCTATAGCAAGATGAGGAAAATAAGGCCAACTAAAGACAATTTTGAGAACAAAATAAGATAATAAGTTTGAAACCATGGAATTTTCAACTTAAATTGATAAATAATTTTATACAAGTTAAATAAATCTTAACTATCTCTAATTTCATTATCTTATCTTCTAATTTTCATAAACTAACAATTTTCAAAAATCATGGATTTGAAAAATTATTATTATACTCAAAATGTGCACAATAAATTTAATTCCTCTTTATAACTAATTAAAATTAAGTTTATTCCTCTCAATATATTTTATCACCTATGCTAAATATACTTACATTATTATAATTGTTTTAACTTATTCTTATTTCCTTTAACATCATTTATATTGTAAATTATTCAGTTTACTCTTTTATTCTATTTACCTCTATTAATCTTTTTATAACAAAATTTAAGTGTATAATATTTATTATAACCACTCAAATTTTATTTATAAAAATCTTTTTATATTGTATATTATCCAATTACATTGTTAACTTCTAAAATTTAAGGTAAGTTATACTTGAATGCAATTGTATTATACAAATAAAGCTTCTAATTCAATCATCTCATGTTTGAATAATTTATCTAAAATTTTTATTTTCTTTTTATAATTGAAATTATTCTTTAAGGTAAAACTTAAGAATAAATTTCCGATGCCCTTCAAACCATTTAGAGATAAATAAATATATGTACATAATATGTCAAATAAAATTTAAGTCATATATCTATATATAATATAAATCAAATCATATTTTAAAAATTCAAATCAATTAGATTTCCCAAAACAAAGCTGTAGCAAGACTACAAAACGGTCTCTTCACTTCAAAACTCGAAAATGAATGTCGATGATGCCGCGGTCATCACCGAAGTTATTTTCTAGCGACAAAGAGAAGAGCACTAATTTCTAAACTTTCAAGTTCTTTGAAAACAAATTCCTATTCAAAAATACTTTAGATAATATAACCTTTTAAAACTTTAAACACAAGGTTTGAAACCATCGGAAATTGAATTCTCAAATTTCTTGTTTTAAATTCATTTCAGTTCCCAAATCAATTTATAAACAGCTATTTATAAATTCATTTATAGAACAATAAATGATAAATCAAGTATTATCATTTCAAATGATTAATCTAAATCAATTTATTAAGCTCCATAAATTTACTTATATCAAAATTTATTTCATTAACCAAATTTTAAAATAATATTGTGTCAGTTTGTTCTATCAAAGTGTTTTAGAAATCCTATCGATAGCGTTGATCAGACGAATCGATCGGAAACCAAATCAACATCAACAACACAAACAATACAATATAAAACAAAATATTAATATTGACTTACAAGTACAATTCAAATTGTTTGTAAGATAGATTGGGAACAAAAGACAAGATGATCGAATAACAGAATAGGGAGGTGGATAAGCTTAAATAAATCGCGGGCATCTATAACCTGGTCGACCGTGTCTTAAAGAATAAGATCGATGTGGATTTTCTAGGGTAAATCTACATTCGATCTCAATAGATAGAGTTTGGAATAACAAAAGATATTAGCATCTAGACCAAGGATATATATAAATCCCATGGTGAATCGATGCTAATTGTAAAGGAGTTTCCCCCTTTTCAAATGAATTTTTGAGATTGGCAGGACCGCCAATTCAC
This sequence comes from Allium cepa, assembly GCA_030765085.1. Taxonomy (NCBI): domain Eukaryota; kingdom Viridiplantae; phylum Streptophyta; class Magnoliopsida; order Asparagales; family Amaryllidaceae; genus Allium; species Allium cepa. The sequence goes on along the minus strand of CM060940.1, from coordinate 782,799,627 downwards.
TATAAAGCTCATTAGAAGTGGAGTTATGGGATACTCTAGAACCAAAAGGAGATGAATAGTGAGGGACACGAATGAACTTTGGAACCGCGGAGAACGTTCCAAAATTCAAATGAAATTTGAACCAAAGATGAAGAGATTCAAGTTTGGATGAAAGTGATTCTGTAACTAAATTTACCACACATTCTAAGTTTTGCATCAAACCAAAGCTCTGATACCAACTGTAACAAGCAGGTATTTTCAACCATTCGCATCCGCACATGCCGGACTTGAATTGCTCAAAATACCGCGTTGTAAATAAAATTTGGCAAATCTCAGAACATACAGTAAATAATAATCACAGATCACAGACACAGAGTATTTAATAATGTAGCGAAAGTAAAAGAAATAGTAGTTCATAAAGCTACTATATAAATATATCAAAGTTAAATAAAATACAACAGAAGAAATAAAGTAAAACAGAAGCCTCAAGATGATAACCGAGTACAAGCTGAATAGATAACAGAACTGAAATAGATAACACTAAATAAGCAGATAATCTCCAGCGATTCTAATCTCCAAAAAGTGGAATCCAAATCTGTAAATAACTCTGGCTGACCCGAGCGTAAATAAAAATACAAACACTCGAGTCAAGACAATATATACTTATATAATGTAAACCAACTCAAGTGAACTGTAATAAAGTACAAGTAACTTAAAGGATGCCTGGGACCGCCCATCCTCTAAGGATCCATTAAACTATTTACTATGTAGTAATATTTCGCTATTATAATAATATCTGCAGTAAAATAAACATACTTTTAAATAGCGTTCCGGGCTACCCATATCACCCTTCACACATAAACCAGCAGTCCATCCAATATCATGACATCTCCACACCGGGTGACTGCCAGAGGATACCACACGGGCTACGGGAGAAAAACAAACTCGTAGTAAAGGCTCGGTATGGTAGGTGAAATGGCACACAAGGCAATGCCAGGGTAGATATACCAATTATGCACACGGGCTGGTGGTAACGCAGCAGCCACATACACCCACCTCGGAACACACTCCCAATCAAAATCGGAGGATGGCCATCTAATCAATCACCAGTAAGAGTATAGTATCGAAGGAATGCGTCCGATCGGAGTAATGACCTCACTTGGCCCGAGATCGCTCCTATTTTAGCCACCTTATGCCAACTCACGGGAGTTGGGTCCACATAATATACCTCAAGAACGTTGCCACCATCCTACTTCATTCTGGAATCTCCACCGTGTACACAGTTGTTAAAGTGGTTTCGGGTATCGACAGAGAGTATGCCAGATATCTGATCCCGGTCTCTTTAACAACCAATCGTTATTATAACCCATGGTTATAATTTTAAAATATAATATTTTATACTTCGAAATAAAATATCATTTCAAATCCATAACTTTATCAAAATAAAGATTAAATCATTTCCAAACCATTTCAATATATTAAAATAGCATATCCTTTCAAAGCTTCCTTTTCAAATCATTTCAATATATCGAAATATCATATCCTTTCAAAACTTCACTACAAATCATTTTAATATCAAAATATCATTTCTAAGTAGTTTATACTTTGAAAACCCAAAATCATTTTTATTTCAAAACTATATTTATTTCAAAAACAATATCATTTCCATTCCAAACATATATTCACTTTTCAAAATAGTTTATACTTTCAAAGTTATAACTCTTTCGAAACCAAAACATTGAAATCATTACACTTTAAAAATCAGAATATTTTGAAATCATACATTTGCAATCATCCTTTAATTCTATACATTTACAAATTTATTAAATTAAACCCAAATTTAAATTTCAATTTAATTTAATCCAAACCATCATTTTCAATTCAAATTCAGTTTACTAACAAACCATTTCAAATCTTATCAAATTCAAATATAGGTTTAATCCACAAAATACAATATTCAATGTTTAGTATATTTCAAGGTTTGAATATCCCACCTTTCATAAATCCAATATCATTTAAATAAATTCAAATAATATATACTTCAAATATTCATTTATCAAATAAATTAAATAAAACAGAAATCAAATATCCTTTCAAAATATCAAAATGTCAAAATATTATTCAAAACATCATTCATTTTTATACATTTAAATAACTTTTGAATCCCTTCATTTTATTTAGGAATTAATTTCCATTTCAAACTTACGTTTCAAAAGATTTTATATCAAAAATTAAATCTCTCCATTTAAATCATTTAAAGTCAATTCCTTATATTTATTAATTAAATATTAAATTTCCAAAACTTAAATCCTTCCATTTAAAGCCATATAAATGTCTCTTCATAATCTTTAGAAATTTAACATTTAATTTCCAAAATTTTATCATTTTCCAAAGATTATTATTTTTTCATAAAAGTTATTAAAAACAACGAAAATATAGTTTCCGTAGCACTAAAAAATGCTACGTAAAGTTATAGTTTAAAAAAGTTCATTTGACAAATGACAGCGTTTAAGTGCTGTAATAGATTTCCTTTAAATTTCATATAAACTTAAATGTTAAGTTTAACCACTATAACATTTCCAAAGTGCCATAATAACCTTTATTTCAATTTAACTTTTTAGTTCATTTAAGACAACTACAACATTTACAAAATACTGTAATACCCTTACATTACATTTCAAAAATGCTGTTAAATCAAATTCAAGGTTTCAATACAAATTTCACCAACAGTTAATTTTGATTTAAACCATTTAACTTATAAAATCATAAAATTTCACATTTTAAAATCATCATTTCAATACTCTTATTTTTATGATTTTTATAAAGTTAAATTTCATCCAAAAATCAAATTTTAACATAATTTCTTATTTAAATTAAAGTATTAAATCCCATTTCTTTGATTAATTTTATTGCTTAACCATTAAGTTTTAAATTACTAAATTATAACTTATTTCTATTTATTTTACTTAATAAAAATGTCATTTTTAACAAAAGTTCAAAATTTCCCACAATAAGTTATATTTCAAAATTTTGACTTAAAACATTCATTTATTCAAAAAATCACTTTTATTTTTATAAAAAAAAATCATTTTATTCATTTTAAATCAAAATATTATACTTATACTTTTAAAAATAATTTTAAAACATTTCAGAAAATAATTTATAACCCACCGGTCTGTATATAGTTTTCTAGCCTAGGTCAAGTGATACGGATGTATATCATTTCAATCCGCAGTTTACAAAGAAAACCCGGGTTCTATCACTTCAAACCCGCAACCCCAAGTAAAATGAATGATTTTGAAAACCGCTTAGGCCTGTCATTTCAGCCCATAACGATTTTCCCTTATTCTACAGTCCGTTCGGGTATGTATCATTTCAACCCATAGTGATTCTAATCTAAAGGGAACTTGCAGTGTGATAAACTGATAAAAATAACAAAACAACATAATATAACAATAACATATGATATAATAGGTGTTTAAGCATGGGTGAACATCATATGATCATAACATAGCATATGTGATATGGTTATGCATTTTTACAGATTCAAAAAGGGTCAATTTACTAGTTATATATTTACATATTGTCAGGTGAGAGTAACTCACACGTTTGAGCTGGAGACACAACGATGAATGCACGAAAGGGAACCACACAAGCACGATAACACGACACAGAGATGAGTGGATGAGCCAAAGTATCAAATCCCTTGAATACAAGTCACACAAAACAATAATAATAACATAAGTTTTCTAATGCAAAATACGATAGAATAAGATAGAATCAACTGCACGAATCAAAGCAGAATTGCTTTGCACTTGCTTCCAACAACCTTCAGGTTCAGCCATAAGGTGTACTACAGGTCTAAGGCAAGATTTGGATCAGGTTTTGGTTGGGTATGGTCGGCCTACACTTGGTTGTTGATGGTGCAAAGGTGGGTAGTGGTGAAAACAACACAAATATACATAAACAATGCTAGGAATGAATGTATAAATCATCTCCAAAGACCTTGCACTTGCTTTCTACCACCTATGCTTCAGATATAGGTCAGAAAGGTACGGCTAAAGAATGTATTTGGATCAGGTTATGGATTGAAATGGGTCGACCTAGCCTAGAGAAAGTGGTGCACAAGTTTGTGAGGCAAGAGGCTAATGTTACAAGGCAAAAGCAAGGGTTTCAAGGCATCTTATGGCTCGGCCAAGGCATGGAGGGCATGGCCACTTCAGGCATGGTCAGGTGAGGCTGTGCAGAAGTGTGTTAGGTCAAGATCAGGCCAGTGGTGGTGGTGGTTGGTCGGCCTAGAATGTTGAAAGAGGTGGTGCTAGGCCTAGGTGTGCTCTGCTAGCATATATATGAGATGTTGGTCAAAACTATGGTGGTTCTTCATCACAAAGGGCTCGGCTATGGCATGGGAAGGGGCTGGAGGAGGTGTTGGTCAGAGGGGATGGTGGTGGAGGCGGCCTAGGTGGTGGATGTGGTGGGGCCAAACCTGAAGTAGAAAAGAAGGCAAGTGAAAATCAACATAAACAAGTAGAAAACATGAAGAAATTTCATAGAAAAGAAGAAGAAGTTTACCACCACTTTGCTTCAAAAATGGCCGTGATTTTTTTTGTGATGAGCAAGAAAAAGTATTCACGTGAAATGGAAAATAAAATGTCGGCTGAAAGTATTGAGAAGTAATGGAAAATTTATGAAAAGTTAAGTTACAAATATGAAAAGGTTAGAAGATAAAAGACCATAGGAAAATTAAAAGTCATAAACCTTTCAAATTACTTGTAATTTCTTTATATAGATTTAAATTACTGAAAATAATAATAATATCAGTCAAAATTTCGAAAATATAACAAAATACAAAATATATATATAAATAGTTATCAATTATATAAGGTTAAAATAAGAAAATAGCACAAAATTGCAAACTGGTCTAGAAAAATGGAAAATAAACAGAATGAACTTTGGAAAAACTTATATGGACTTGTAAAAATATTTATAACAAAGATAATAACATAAAAATATAATGCATTCATAAATAAATATATAAATTTTAATTTAAATATAATTTAGATAAAGAAAATAGCAGAAAAATGGAAACTAGGCTTAAAAATTTGGAAATAAATTCAATAAGCTTTGGAAAAATTAAAACATCACTTTAAAAATATTTAAAAGTCAAAATATACATAATATAACATAAATATACAAATTAAAATAAAATATGACAAAGAAAATATAATTTATATAATTTAAAATAGACAAAATTGCAAAGTAAAACAAATTATACTCAAAATTGAAATGTACATAACTTTTGCAATTTAACTCCGTTTTCAACAAAACGAAAAGCAATGTTCAAGTTATTTCATCTATTTTCATAGTAAAAGATAAAATTTAAGATTTAAAATAATTCAAATTTGAAGTTTAAAAGTCAAAGTTTGAACAGTTTGACCAGAAATTCACTTTACAGTAAAATATTCAAATTATACTAGTTTGAATTACAAATCACTTAATAATCCAAATTTATATTTAAAAATGAAATGTTTGAAATAAAAAAAATTTAAATTAGTTTAAAAATAAAAGAAAATCCAATTTAAATAATATACAAAATATAGGGTGTTACATTTACTTTTACAATCACTATGTACCGACTATTTCCGCTATTTAACATATGTAACTTTTGTTTGAATTTAAGTCTCCTATTCTTATAAAATTACACAAAAAAATTTCATTTCTTTTATCACAACTTTGTTTTATTTCCGTTATGATGTTTAAATCTAATTTAACACAAATGGATGATGCTCATATTGCATTAATTTACAATTAATTTATTTTTATTTTAATTAAAAGCTTCCAATAATTTCAATTGTAGTAAGTTCAATATTAAATTTAAAAATGAACTCAAATAATACAACCACTATTTTCTTTACATTTTATATATTCCAACATTTATTAGTTTATTTCATACAACAAATACACACATTAATTATCAAATAAATGTTTCTTATCAACTTCTCTTATTAATAGTTTTCTTATTAGAGGTTACCTTATCATATACAATTTAATAAATAAATTTAGCTTTCTCCTATTAAATAGCCTTCATTTTATTATTTATTCACATTGACCCTTATTATTCAGTTGCTATTAATTATTACCTACAGATTAATATCATTGAATCACATTCCAATAATTATTATCCACTCCTCGTATACTTCATATCCAATGAGTTTACATTAACAGACCATTAAATTTATTTCTGCCTATCTTTATTCAAACAAATTTATTTAATTAGAAAGTTATAACATGTTAAAATATCGATCGTTACAATATCCTCCAATCAAAACTTTTCGTCCACAAAAAGGAAGGAGATAGTAGAAGATAAGATAGATTCGAAATGCACAGTACCAAATACAAACAATTAATTTAAAACCATATAAAATTCATTTTCGAATGTTAACATTATACATTTTCATTACATATTAACATCATTTATCATTATTATTCTAATTAACTCCCTTTTAATTTAGTTTAGGTTCTATTCAGTTATTTCAATTGCTTTACATTCATTTCGTTTACACTCGATATATTCAATTTAAATTTACGACCTAAGTTCCTCTTTCTTCTCTTGAATCAAAATCCATTTAACTCATTTCATAAATTCACTTCTTTAGCTTATTTCATTTATTCATTTCTAATAACTCTACTTAAGTTGAATTTTTATTTTATAATTTAACTTCGAACTTTCTATTCTTAACATTCATGTTCAACCAATTTTAAATTTTATTTTACATATATTTATCGGATCTGCAAGTTCCAAAACTTTAACTTCTAAGTTTTCAAACATTTGAATCATAATATTCATATTTCATTCTTGTATTAATATCACAATCACTTTCATTCTTACTTTAGTTAAGAGAGATTTCATTTAACATCACAAAGTTAGGTTTTGTTTTGCTTAGCCAAAATGTTTAACCATTTTAGATTTGGATTTAAGTTCTATTTCTTTTAAATTTCAAGTTATACAACCCTTACGTCTTTACTTAAGTTTCTTCACAACTTAATCTATAATTTAATTTTCGTATTTTATTTAAAACTCTTGTTCTTTTGTATAGCTTTATACAAGTTTACTAAGTTACACTTAATTTATAAATATTCCTTACAATTCTAATCATTTATTTTCCAATTTAATTTGCATAAATTTACAAGATATGGTTTATAATTTAGTATACTTCTTAAGTTCACATTCAGCTACTTTAAAAAAAATTCCTCTCTTATTCATTAATTAAGTGTATATCCTTTTATTATTAACTTAATCTACACTTAGGAAATAATATTTACATGACTTTATTCAAGTTTAATTATTTCTAAAGTTACAAATTTTTATTTAAAGACATTCTTTGTAATTTTTCTTTCTCATAAATCCAATTGACTTTCATTCAATTATTAAAATTGATTTTATTTAACTTTACCTTTCATACAATTCGTTATTCATTCAATTGGTTAACATTCATTTCATTTTTATATTTAAGTTCATTTCGTTTCAAATCAAATTTGTTTCATTTAACTCATTTTGTTAATTATTTTATTAATACTTCTTAAGTTCGATTTTTAATTCATTACGGTACTAAACAACATTTCAACTATATCCGATTTATAAATTTTCTTTATTAGTTTATTCAATTAATTCCTTTTATTAACTTATTTCATTAATTTAATTCATTTAACTATGCTTAAGTTAAAAATCTATCTCATTGTTCAATCATTAATTCCATTTCAATTAAAATTGAACTTCACTTTTATAACTCAAGTTCTTTATTCATTCACTCAAATAGTGTCTCTTTTAACTATTAAAATTATCCATTAAACATTTCATTAATATTTTCTTTCAATTTTAATTAAAATTATTTCATTTAACTTTATCACCTAAGGCCATTTGTCATTTACTTAAGTAACATTCTTCTTTTTAGTATTTAGATTATTTATAAATCAATTCATACATATTAACATGTTATACACTTAAATCTATATTTATAAACATTTCCTCAATGATAATAAATGATAGTACTTGAATATTATCACCTCAAACAAACTACATATCAAAATTAACGATATAAATTTTCAAAAATAAGACTCTTATATATATATAATATAATCCTAATTGACAAAATAAAGGACACGATATAAAATAATTTTTATAACACTAACAAATACGCTCTCTCATAGGATGATTTAAGAATGGATTTTAGAACGAAGATAGAGATTCAAATTTTAAAGGAATTCTAATCAAAGAGAATTCTAACGAAGAAGGTAGGCTCGAAAGGAAGGATGATTATGTAACTGATTCTACTCATTCTAGGGTATTACTACCCTATATCTAAAAAGCTATTACCCCATAGGCGAAGGTTTGTCGAAACTAAAGCTCTGATACCAACTGTAACGACCCGCTATTTAAAACCATTCAAATCGACAATAAACTACACATGTCAGACTTGAATTGTTCAAAACAACAAATTGTTATATAAATTTGGGGTAAGCATGAATCAATCACAGAATCACAGACACAGAAAATTAAAACATCTTGCAGCGGAATAGATAAACATAGTAGTTCATTAAGCTACTACGTAAACATCACAGTATAAAGCAATATAACAAAAATCCAAATACATAGAAGTTTGCTAATACATAAGCAAATGACAAATGTCTGAACAGAAATAACAGAAATAACTAAATAGCTAAATAGATAGATAGATCTCTAACCAGTTTTCAGCTTTAAAAGATGAATCTCGAATGCTATGATACTCAGGCTGACCCGAGCATAAAGCAAAAACCAAACACTCGAGTTAGAATTAACATTCTTATGTAAACAAATCAACTCAAGTGAAATGCATCCATAACTCAAAGTAGGCTTGGGATTCCCATCCTTTAAGGATCCGCTAAACTATCTACATATATAATAGATTACGCTACATAGACAGTGTCTATCATAAATTAAAGTATTAAAGTATCGTTAAGGCGTTACCCATATCTCCCTTAACACATTTTTATATAAATATCGTGGTCTATACAGTACTGTAAGCTCCACCGTAAACTGGTGGGATACTCAAGGAGCGCTCCATAGGTATGATACAAACCAAAGTCATAGTGCGCTCGATCAGGATAAATATGAAAAGGCACGCGAGGCAATGCCCAAGGTAGAATTCTACCGTTTTGCAGTCCCGGACTAGTGGTAACGCAAAGCAGCTACTACCGCCCACCTCGAGGCTCACTCCCATAATCAAAGTGCGCACCAATCAAATCACAAAGTAATAGATATGGTTTTGAAGAAGCATGCTCGATAGAAGGAGCGACTCCACTTGGTCCGACATAGCTCCTGTTTTAGTCATTTTTAATTATGACTCGAAATTCAAAACTATCCATCATCGTTCTCTTACTTCTTCCAGCAGCATTCGCCAAACCATCCTACTTTTGGATTTCTCCACCACGTACACAGTTGTTAAACTGGTTTTCGGTATTGGCAGAGAGTATGACAATATCTTATCCCGGCCTCTTTAACAACCGAATGCTTATTTCATCCCTTGGTCAATTTATAAAACATTTTCATGATTTAAATCCCAAGTTATAATTTAAATCAATAATTAAATATTTAACTTTAGTTATATCTAATTTTTGAAACAATTTACTTAACCCTTTTAATCAAATCAAGTTATTACAATTCAAAATTATAACCTTTGAAAATATAATAAACAAATAAGTTTAATATTTGAAACAAATATTTAAATTACAATTAATCTTAATTATCTTTCTAAATCCTTATGTTGGGGGCGTCTCCACCCCCACTGGACCAGTAGGAAAGGGGTACCACCGGACCAGGAGAAAGAAAGGTACTACCGAACTAGATGCCACTCCCTTACATGCCGAACCAGATGCCTCTCCCCTGCATGCCGAACCAACACCTCTACTAGCCACCTTCCACTCACCACCGGACCGGGCTACGCCCTCACCACCGAGCCAACTGCCGCTCCAACCCTCACCGGTCCAAGTCCATCCCCATGCACTGCCGGTCCACTCACCATCGAATCAACCTAGGCCGGACCAACCTCCACCGGTCCAACTCCATCCCCATGCACTGCCGGTCCACTCACCATCGAACCAACCTTCTACCGAACCAAACCATCTACCACCTACCACCGAACCAAGGCATACCGGACCGACACTACTAGGCCAGATTGCATCAGCCTAGGCCCACCAGCAGCTATATACATCCAGGACCCCTGCCCCCAGCCTCACTCTATAAATAGAGGGGTAGGGGTACAACAATGGCAGACAAGTTTGAGAGCTCAAGCACGGATAGAACTTTCAAACAACTTTCAGTTACTTGTAATCAAAGCTTTGTACCTGTAATCTGAATAGAAAAGGAGAATAACATATAAAGTGGACGTAGGCACGTTCTGGTCGAACCACTATAAATCTGTGTGTCTTTTGAAGTTTAGTCCATCTATTTCATATATTTGTATAAGTCACCCAAACCGTTAAGAACAACAAATAATCAACTAAATCATACAACTTGGAGGTGTTTGCCCATTTTTTGTGCAAACATTTTTGGTGCTTTCACTGAGAACAGGAGCTCGAAGCTTCAGCTTCTCCCACTTAACCCTTTGCCTGTCAGCATCGTTCATTTGGAAAACATGCCTCCCGGACGGAAGAAAGATACTAACAAAGGTAAGAACATTGCAATTAGCAGTATCCCAGATCCAGTAATCAGAGATCAAGACAATCTTCCAGTTCCAACAGCAAATGGAAATCAGGCAAATCCAACAGCCCTTGCTTCGGAACAACCAATTACAAGGACGGACCTGGACAAGGTTGTGGCTAAAGTAACTAACCGCTTCTCATCTCAACAAGAAGCCTTGGTGGACCAGCTCATGTCACGCTTAAGGGATGCTGAAGAATCCAATCGCAACACTGAATCATGGGGTGAGTCCCGGTCTGGAGGATCTGGGAGACGACAAAGGTCTTTCTTCTTCAAAGAGGCTAATAACAGAAACAACAATGGTAGGAGCTGAGCCCAGACTCAGCCCGAATTCCGACCCGAGGAAACTCTTGGAGCCGAACCCAACAGGGGAGGTACCAGACAGGGGTCGGATGTAGCTGAGCCTGTCATGCTACCTAACCATGGAAACACCAGTAGACGGGGCCGAGCTGGAGTCCAGCCCGAAGTTGGACCCCAAGAAGTGCTAAGAACAGAACCCAGCAAGGGAAGATCAAGGCAAGGGCCAACTGTGGCTGACCCCAGCATGCCCCCGGAAGACCAGAGGCAGCCATTGGAGAATGTCAGGAGTGATAAATGATACCATCCTTACAGGTCATCTGGACGGAATCAATCCTGTAGGGAAGAACCAAACTCATTTTTATCCGCTCCAAGTTCTGATGAAAGGATGGCGCGATTGTTCAAAGAGTGCGTCCAACGGGAGCAAAGGAATCGGGGGATAGGTGCTAGGGTAACCAGCTCCTTCACCCGCAATATCGAGACTGCCATCACCCCCCGGGAATGGAGAATGCCAACAATGGAGCCTTACAAGGGAACCTCTGACCCCATCGTACACTTACAGAGATACACCCAGCATACGCTCATGAGCGGAGCAACATAGGGAGTATTGTGTAAATGCTTCCCACTATTCTTGGCAGATCTAGCTACCTCCTGGTTCTGCCATCTATCCCAAGGGTCCATCAGCTCGTGAGAAATGTTGAAAGAAAGTTCATCAGCCAGTTTCGCATTCATGTGGAACAACCCAAGGACGCTTATTCCTTATCTAATATCAAACAAAAGCCTGGAGAGACAGTGCAGCAATATTTAACCCGATTCAATGCCGCAGCGGCTGCAGTTCAAGATGCCGATGAGAAACTTATCCTAATGGCCCTCTGCAGTGGCGTGCACCTGGATACTAAATTTGCTAGAAGGCTAACGAAAGAAAAACCAGCTACTTTACCTGATTTCTTCCATGAAGCTGGAAAGTATATGAGACTTGAAGACGCTGCCACTGAGAGGCAGTCAGTGCAACAGGCTAAGGCAGCTCCAGACAGGGTTCCCGCTGCAGCAAAGGATGTTCGGAGAAGTGACTCTAGAGACAATGCTGGGGACAAGAAGGGAGAAAAGCGCTTATATCGACCAGGACCAAGATTTGATTCCTACACTCCTTTGAATGAAACAATCGAAAACATCTTCCTAGCCACTTAAGACGAAGTTAGATACAAGCGCCCCCCGCACAAGAAGGAGTCAGATAACGCACTCAAGTCTGGAAAGTTCTGCTGCTTTCACGAATCCCATGGACATGACACCAACGAATGCCACCATCTCCAGGACTTAATTGAAGAACACATCAGAAGGAAGAGACTGGAACGCTATGTAAAAAGCATAACAGGACTCCAGCTCCCGCCGATGAAAACCCAGGGCTTCCCCTCCAAGAAGTAGGCGGAGGAAATCGCAACACCAGCGGCGCTAGTCAAGAGAAGATAGTGGTCCGTACCATATTAGGAGGACCACAGATCGCCGACAGAAGCTGGGCAGAGATGGAAAGATACGGTAAGTCACTTAGGAACGATGAAGGCTATATTAATACTGTTATGGAAGAACGCCGTTCGAAACGGAAAGAGAATGACGGCATCACATTCAGTAGGCATGATCTAGAGGGAAGGCAGTACCCACACATGGATCCTATGGTCATCTCTTCCTGGTTTGGCCCAGCCAAAGTTTTCCGAATTTTAGTAGACACTGGAAGCTCAGTAAATATCCTATTCCAGCATGCTTTCGACAAAATGAAGCTGTCAATGAAGGATGTGTCTCCCTGCAACAAACCACTACATGGTTTCACTGGAGATGCGAAGATGCCCCTCGGGCAACTGGACCTCTTTGTTGAAATAGGAAGTCATCCCCGCTCCGTTGTGCGAAAACAAACATCTGTACTAATAGAGAATCACTCGGCCTACAATGCCTTTTTGGGAAGACCATCCTTGTCTGACTTCCAAATTGTCCTAGCCCCATGGTGCCTGAAGATGAAATTTCCAACAGATAACAGAATAGGAGAAATGGAGGGAGATCAAGACGCTGCTCGAGACTGCTATGTAACTGAACTTCGCAATAACCGCAGAAAAGATAAAGGAAAAAATGCATAGACTACTCTCTGCATGAAAAGCTTGGAAGCATAGAAACTAAAGAAAGCCCCTCCTCTTCGATATACCAGTAACCCTTTCAATGAATTAGACCTCAGGGACAAAGAGGAGGAGGCCACCGCCGAGCCTGCAGAGGCTATGGAATTCGTAGCTGTAGACAAACATGACTCAAGTAGACTATTGAAAATCGGATCTCAACTAAAAGAAGAATTAAAGGATCAACTCATTGATTTTCTTCGCCACAACATGGATGTATTTGCATGGACGCACGCTGACATGACAGGAATCTCCCCAGACGTAGCATGCCACGTGCTGAACATCGATCCCACCAAGGTGCCAGTAAAGCAGAAAAAGAGAAGCATGGGGGCAGAACGATCAGCAGCCCTCGAGGAAGAAGTAAAGAACCTACTTGCCAATAACTTCATACGAGAAGCCATCTACCCAGAATGGATCGCCTACCCGGTACTGGTAAAGAAGGCTAATGGGAAGTGGCGAACATGCATCGACTTCTCCAACTTAAATGACGCGTATCCGAAGGACTGCTTCCCACCCCCCCGAATCGATCAGCTCGTGGACAGCACCGCCGGACACGAACTCTTACCTTTTATGGACGCATACTCAGGATATAACCAGATCCCTATGCACGCCCCCGATCAAGACCACACTAGTTTGATCACTGACCGGGGATTGTACTGCTAAAGAGTAATGCCTTTTGGACTTAAAAACGCCGGAGCTACTTATCAGCGCCTCGTCAACAAGATGTTTGCGGAACTAATAGGACGAACTATGAAGGTTTATGTGGATGACATGATGGTAAAATTGAGGAAAGCCAACGATCATATAAACCACCTGGATGAGATGTTTCAAGTACTTCGCCAATATGGAATGAAGCTGAACCCTCTAAAGTACTCCTTCGAAGTGTCGTCGGGAAATTTCTTGGGATTCATCGTCCATGCCAGGGGGATTGAAGCAAACCCCGAACAAGTTTGGGCTTTGCAAGATATCAAGATACCATCCACTCGAAGAGAGATGCAAAGACTAAACGGGAAAGTGGCCGCCCTAAGCAGGTTCATCTCTAAAGCAATCGACAAATGCATCCCTTTCTTTGAAGCTCTAAAGAAAGACAAAGGAAAGTTCGAATGGACTGACGAATGATCGACGGCCTTCCTTAACTTAATCGAACACCTCCAGAGACCACCAGTACTCTCAACTCCAAATTAAGGCGGGGAACTATACGTATACCTTGCTGTGTCGTCCCATGCTTTAAGCGCCGCTTTGGTGAGAGAAGACAACTGCGCGCAGTGGCCCGTATACTTTGTAAGCAAGAGATTTACAGGGGCAGAAGCCAGATACCCTAAACTCGAAAAGCTAGCATACTGTTTGCTAATCACGTCGTGGAAACTGCGACACTATTTCCAATCTCATTCCATCAGAGTTTTAACCGATCAACCGCTAAGGCAGGTACTCCATCGCCCCGACACTTCTGGGCGACTACTTAAGTGGTGCATTGAACTTAGTCAATATGATATCACCTACCATCCTCGCACCGCTATCAAGGGCAAGCCATAGCTGATTTCATTGCCGAATTCACTACTAACGAAGGTAAGGAGCAATCTGAAATAGCAAAAGATTTCAAGTAGAATCTCTTCGTAGATGGAGCATCAAATGAACAAGGCTCGGGGGCAGGTGTTGTGATAATCACCCCCAAGGGAAGGAAGCTGCACTACGCCCTAAGGTTGGAATTCGCTGCCACCAACAATGACGCAGAATACGAAGTAGTGATAGCCGGATTAGAACTTTCCCTGGAGATTGGAGTCGTTCTTTATGTCTCCATAGTGATTCTCAACTTATTGTAAATCAAATACTGGGAGAATTCCAAACTCGAGGAGAACGACTCACATCATATCTAAAGAAGACCAAGCTGCTGCTCAATCAATTGGATCACTATTTAATCAAACACATTCCTCGAGAAGAGAATCAGGAGGCCGACGAACTGGCAAAACAAGCTAGCATGAAGGACGACACCGCTTCCCGAACAATAACCATCTCAAAGCAACTGGCCCCGAGTTATGAGCCAATGAATATGATAGCTGCAATTGAAGAGGAAACTTGGATGACTCCCATCCGAAAGTACTTACAAAGTGGCACACTGCCCGATGGGGGTAACGAAGCTAAGAAAATCTTAAGGAAAGCTTCTCGCTACACTTTACAAGAAGGCATCCTCTATCGGCGCGGCTTCTCTAATCCCTTATTAAGGTGTATCGCTGGAAGGGAAGCCAGGGAAATCTTGTCCAACATCCATCAAGGAAGTTGCGGAGATTACACCGGATGACAGACTCTAGCAAAGAAAATACTCCGATATGGGTATTACTGGCCCACTTTAAACAAAGACCCTTAGACTTCGTCAAAAGATGTGACAGGTGTCAGAAATTTGCTAAGATTCCTCGACTACCAACAAATGAAATTACTCAAATGATCAGCCCTTGGCCCTTTGCAATATGGGAAATTGACTTGATTGGCGAACTGCCAATGGGCCGAGGCGGAGCCAAATATGCCATAGTAGTAGTTGACTATTTCACCAAATGGGTGGAAGAGGAGCCTCTAAATAAAATATCTTCGGCAAAAGTTATTAACTTCTTGTTCAAAAATGTTTTATGCAGGTACGGGGTTCCACTCAAAATCATATCGGACAATGGACTTCAATTTGACAGCGAGGAATTCACCGACTAGTGCCAAGAGCACGGAATTCACAAAAGCTTCTCATCTGTGGCTTACCCCCAGGCAAACGGACAAGTCGAAGCTGTCAACAAAATCCTCAAAACCCTAATCAAGAAGAAACTTGAAAAGTCAAAAGGCGCTTGGGTGGATGAACTTCCTACGGCACTTTGGGCCTACCGCACATCTTACAGAACATCAACAGGGCATACTCCTTTCTCTTTGGCATACGGATCGGAGGCCATGCTCCCAGTTGAAACTGTAGTGCCTTCCCACCGTAGGATCCACTACAACCCAGAAGAGAACGAAGAACTCCTCCACATGTCTTTGGATCTAATTGAGGAGAGAAGAAATGATGTATCACTCAAAGCAGCAGCTCGCAAGCGAAAAGTAGCAGCACAATACAACTCCAAAGTCAAACACCGCAGCTTACAAGAAGGAGATCTTGTCCTCAAACGGGTCTTCCCGCGCCCCGGGGCGCTAGATCCAGTCTGGGAGGGACCCTATGTAATTCATAAAGATCTCCACAACGGAGCTTATATTTTGTCAACAGTGGACGGAGAGGTGTTCCAGAGGGCATGGAACATCCAACACCTTCGTCGATACTTTTCTTAACTTGTACTGCCCATATGAAGTGAATTAACAAAGAGAATCAGTGCACGTAGGCATCTTCGTGCCGAACCACTTTAAAAATCTTGTCTCATGTTAACTTGTTCCTTTATGTCTTGGTTACTTGTTGAGTTTTATCCTTTTCTGTTGAACAAAATCCTGCATTTCCATTCAAGACGCATCATAGCGCGGCTTCACCTGGACAAGGCCTAACAGGTACTATACGAATCTATGCACTCGCCAATGAGACACTTTTGCTCCAGCATCCCTCTGCTGTGGGTTAACTCATTGCTCGCGACTGCCCTCAAAGCCAACTATAATGAGCCGATTATAAGCCATCAAGAAGGCCGACTATAGCCGATGGCAGCTCATTACGGCGTTCGGCTCGCCGGCAACTGTGAACCTACTTTAAGCCCCAACTTAAGGTGTGGCCAGCCAGGGGTAGTTCACGGTTGACGATCGGCACCCACGCTAGCCGGCCACAGTAAATCTAATAATACCCAAGATTACGGCCATAATGGCTTTGGTAGTCACTATGCGCGATCTCGGCTTCGATATGTCTTAAGTGCGGCTGTGGTAAAAAAGAAAAACTCCCCACGGAGGCATAAGATGGGTGACGAATGTCTCCAAGACCCACAGCTAGGGAAAGTGACTACAAAACCCGTTTGCCACGAACTTAAGCATATCGACGGCCTTCCGTGATTGGAAGTTTTACTATTTCTTATATTTCCATTTTATTTATAACAACTTTCCTCCTATCCTCTATAACGATCCCTAAAGTACAGGACACAGAATAGGAGATGCCCGCTGATGGAAATAGGAACTCACAACTAGATGACATGACACTCAGCTGCATTCCATACTCAGCTACACAAGACATTCAAAGCTACCATATACAGCTAAAACTTGAAGGGCGGTACTTTCTTCTCTTGTATATAAATACATAGCTATGATTTATGCGCACATCACACTAGCGTTACCAAACATAAGTTATAGTTTAAGCAAGAACTTAGCATTAAACACAATTGAATCAATAGCACATGCACAGCTATATTTCTTATGCAACACATCAAATTAACAAAAGCATTCAAATGTAGCAGAATCAGTTTATGTTATGAAACTACATGTCAAAAATAAAGCCATTCATTACAAATGATATAATTACAACCCAAAAATACATTAATGTTTTGGGACTAGTATATACAGGAATGCCAAGTAGGCCAAAAAATAATCAGCTGCAGCAGGGCTCCGCCTCTATCCTGCTCGCTCTCCGGGATCTACTTGACCGCAAGGTCAGAACTCCCAGCATGCTGGCCAGGGGTCCCATCTGTCTGATTCAGGAAAAGAATCAATCAGATAAATGATACGCAATCAAGCTAAGGAAAGATTGAGAGGAAAGACTTACCAGCATCTGCTCCCTGATCATCATCATCTAGCTGCACGCCTACCTCATCCCCAGCGAGCAGCCGCATGCCCTCCTTAACTGCCACCTTCTCTTCCTTAGTGAATTGGGCCGTAACCACATCCATCCTGAAAGCCGCACCACCTTCCTTATGCGCATCGGCCTTATCCTCCTCCAAAGCCCGAAGATATATCCTAGCCATGACGCGGGAATAGTCGTCCATCCAGGACAGGTTGCCCTGCCTCCAAGTTCGGAAATACATGTCCTGGAGCATCTCATCCATCATCCCCTCGTTCTCCTCAAACTCTTTTATCCAGGCCTCAGAAGTCGACAGCCGTGCGACGGCAGCATCTCTCTCCAATCGGTATCTCGAGCAGTCATCCTGAAGGGATTTCCGCATCACTTCCATCTCCTCCTTCAGCTTGGCCTGAGCAAGCTCTGCGGCCTCAAGCCTCCGAGATAACTCCTCTACCTGCTCAAGATCCGCTCTCCAAACCTCATCCACCGTTGCGATGGCCATGTCAATTCGTTCTTTGCAAACAGCCTCCATTTTTCACAACTCAGCCTTGCTAGCCTCTTCCATGGTTTTCTTTAGTCGTCTGGAGGCCGCCTCATGCTGGGATATCTGGATAGCCTGATCGGCAAGCTGTTTGGCCTGATCAGAAACCATTAGCCGCAACCGAATGTTAGCACTTTCGATTTCCTCTCCAGCCTTGGCCAGTCGAGCGTGATGCTCCATTAGCCTCTTGGTCTCTTTAGCCACCCGATCGATGTTTGCCTTGGCCTCATCCACCGTGGTCACAATCCGAGTAGTAAGCAAATAGAGGTCTAAGGACTTAGCCTCATCAAGCACCCGTACCATGGGATTGCGGGGAAGAAGATGCTCACCCGTGGCATCGTCAAAAGAAATGTCCTGAAAACTCGGGTCCAGATCCGGGTGGCCGGCAAATGGATTGCGAACCAAACCAGGGTGGTCTATCGAGGTGACGGTTGGATTTTCGGACGGATGTGGGGAAGGCATAAACTCAGTATCTTCCTCAGTAATATCATGGATAGGCTGGAGTGGAGGCTGAGGGCCAGGTGAAGGTTCAAACAGAGATCGGCCCCTCTTCCTCTTTTGCATATCTTCTTCAATAACTCCGAGAAGAGGGCGATAGCCAACCACATCTCCGGGACGGCTAGTTGACGGCTTCGGCTTGGCGGAAGCTTTGAGTAGCTTGTACTGTTCAAGGCGGTGCCGAATATCTGATGTCTTGGCCACCTTACCCGTTCCTGGAATAAAAACCAAGTGTTATAAGCATGCATGAAACTATAATCCGAGACATATGCAAAGTTAAAAGGAGTAGGAAAACGCGTTTATTTTACAAACCCTGAGGGGGAATGGGATACTGCAATAAGTCCCGAATCTCATTCCAAGACGGGAGCTGGCCATGAAATATTACTAATTCCTTATCATAAAAGGAGTCTGCGGAAGTCAAAAATTCACCTTGAATCACCGAAATCTCCTTAGCCGGAATACTCTGAGAAGATGAACCGGCACCAGTCTCGGCCTTATCAGTTTCCTTCGGTTTCTCCACCAAGGCCGGTCCTTCCCCCAACCCCTCGAAGGCTTGATGGAAGGCATCATCCGTCCACTCTTGAATCTCACCCGCTTGCCCAGAAGTCAAGGCACCAACGCCACTACCACTCTGGCCTTCGCCACCGTCACCTTCTCCATCACCTCCGCTCTCCTTCTCGCCTCTTTCTTCCCCTCCACTTTCCTCCTCCGGAACATCTGGGCATGTGCTGGAAGAGGGTCCATCAGATTTCTTAAGCTTCTTCCCCCCGACGACTGGAGGTACCGAGAAAGGTCTCCTCTTGCTACTCTTCGCAGTAGCCCCGTCTTTAGCTTTGGAAACCCTCTCCTCGGCTGTATCTCTCTGCTTAACCATAGATTGATGTGGCAGAATTAAGTTGTACTCCAGGAGAGTGGCATTCCTGATCAGGTAAGAAGCCGACCTATCCCGTCCCGAAATGGCCTTTATTTCCGCAGCCATCCGAGCCAAGGAATCATTCTCCACGACCGCAAAGCCACCTGTCGCTAGCAAGAAATAAAAGCATATAAGAAGAAGCATTGCGGTCGAAACAAGGAAAATATAAATGAAGTTCAACTTACAGCCGGAAGTGAAAAGAAGGAAGGAAATAGAGTAATCCTTGATGAAGAACCATTCTTTCTTGAACATACTGAGCTTCGAATACAAATCCAGGACCGGCTTGAAGGGCACGGCCGCTTCCAAGCTGATGTATGGAGACCCCTTCTTATAGCCTCTCAAGTTGTACAAATATCGGATCTCCCAATTGGAAGGGGGACGCCCATATTTCCTCTGAAAAATGATGAACAAGCACACCAGGATAGCATAGGAATTGGGCTGAAGTTGGAATGGAGCCACCTTCAAATAGGTAAGAAAGCTGACTATCCAGGCATTGATTGGGGGAATGGCCCCGCACATATAATGGTATCGGCTGTAAGCGAAATAACCTTCAGGAGGACCATACAGCATCACACCATCTCCCGGCAACAGCAAACTCGCCCTGTCAATCCCAAAGGAGCGAGCGACGACAACAAGTTGCCCTTCTTTGAGGGAGCTCGGAAAGCAATCGGGAGGAGAGTTCAGAAGCTCCTGAGGGCCATATCTGTCCACTAATGACCTCAGGGCAGGTCCATGTCGCGCTGGCCCCGGCTGGACTGGGGGCACGACGGAAGACTCACCTCTGTCCGTAGATTTTTTCTTTTCTGATCGGGTTTCCACTTTGTGAGACATTTATCTGCAACACAAGAAAGTATATCGTCAAAACAAAGGATATAAACATGCCAGTATATGAAATCCGGAATTTCACTCGTAATAAAGTATACAAGGCACACACTCCATTCGACAATTCGAATATGAGAGTGTCATTCGGTAACTAAAACCCCCCAGGTTCGTTCGGGAAGTCGAAGTCATCGAGTTCATTCGGTATGACAAATCAATAAGTCCATTCGGCGGCTCAATATCATTCGCCAAGTTCATTCGGCACTCAAAATCCACGAGCCCATTCGGTAATTGAAAATAAGAGTTCATTCGGCAAACCGAGTACAACAGTTCATTCGGCACTTGCTACATTCGGTAGTCAAAAAGTTATTCGGCAAGAGAAGGGTAATCACCTGATTTGGTATTCTAACAAGATTCAGCAGCAAGTTTGATTCGGGAGCTAGTTTGATTTGGCAGGAAAATTTGTTCGACTATCTCTCTTGGTAAAAAATAACAGCCACTTGCAACCCCTACTTATAGGCCAACGTGGAACAACCGGACCAATTGGTTCGACTCTCAGGACCGAATGAGGATAAGCAGCCTAAAACAAAGTGCGGCATATACCGGCATATGCCCCACTTTGGGGGGCAAATGTTGGGGGCGTCTCCACCCCCACCAGACCAGTAGGAAAGGGGTACCACCGAACCAGGAGAAAGAAAGGTACTACCGAACCAGATGCCACTCCCCTACATGCCGAACCAGATGCCTCTCCCCTACATGCCGAACCAGCACCTATACCAGCCACCTTCCACTCACCACCGGACCGAGCTACGCCCTCACCACCGAACCAACTGCCGCTCCAACCCTCACCGGTCCAAGTCCATCCCCATGCACTGCCGGTCCACTCACCACCGAATCAACCTAGGCCGGACCAACCTCCACCGGTCCAACTCCATCCCCATGCACTGCCGGTCCACTCACCATCGAACCAATCTCCTACCGAACCAAACCATCTACCACCTACCACTGAACCAAGGCGTACCGGACCGACACTACTAGGCCAGATTGCATCAGCCTAGGCCCACCAGCAGCTATATACATCCAGGACCCCTGCCCCTAGCCTCACTCTATAAATAGAGGGGCAGGGGTACAACAATGGCAGACAAGTTTGAGCGCTCAAGCACGGATAGAACTTTCAAACAACTTTCAGTTACTTGTAATCAAAGCTTTGTACCTGTAATCTGAATAGAAAAGGAGAATAACATATAAAGTGGACGTAGGCACGTTCTGGCCGAACCACTATAAATTTGTGTGTCTTTTACCCATCTATTTCATATATTTGTATAAGTCACCCAAACCATTAAGAACAACAAATAATCAACTAAATCATACAACTTGGAGGTGTTTGCCCATTTTTTGTGCAAACACCTTATTTATTAAAGTTATTACAAAATCTATTTTATTTATACTAATTTAAATTTAAAACATATTTTATATTTTTATTAAATTAAAATTTTTTAAATTAAATATTATTTTTTAAATTATATTAAATTAAATTTTATTCTATTATTAAATTAAAATTTTATTTTATAAAATTTTGTTCAATTAAATTTCAAATTTTATTTTAAAATAATATTGTTATAAGATAGAAGTCTTATAATTTTGTTTTTGAGACTTATTATTATCTTATAATTTTAAAACTTCAAAGCATATAATTTTTAACTAAAGTTTATATATATATATATATATATTAAAATAAATCGTTAAGTTAAATTTAAAAAATCAATTTGATTAAATCAAACATATTTCAAAATTTTCAAAAATTACTTTAAAAATCAATCAATTGTGTCCGTATATACTTTTCTATCCATGGGTCAAGTGATTCAGATATTTATCATTTCAACCCAAAATTATTAAATTTTCCAAGTATATATTATTTCGATCCGCAACCCAAGTCAACAATTTTAAAATCTATATATTCGTTCGGATATGTAACATTTCAACCCATAGTAATTTTTCTAACAACTGTGGGAACTTGCAATGTGATTGAAATAATAATAACATGGCATATATAAAAAGGGAATTTGAAATGTGATTTAACAAATAAAATAACATAATAATAATTGTACATGTTTCATAGCATATCACATAGCAAGAAATAGCAAGTCTTGTAAATCAGCATATCATATATGCGCCAAACTTACATATTATCTATATGTCAAATTATATGTCAAAGGAGAACATCATATCAATTCATATAAAAAAAATTACTAGCTAAAACTAGCATTTCAATTGCCATCAATTCACTTGTCATAACTATGTTAGTAGTGAGTGATTTCTCACCTTTCGTGGCTACGAAGGTGATAACAACACAAATGCATACAGAATGGAGATCACAAACTAAATAAATCCAAATCCAAAGTAATAGCAAGGTCCAATGTAATCCAAGATCCGAACAAAGGAATGATATGAACAAGCTTGCACAAAATATGTTTTTTATGAAATGAGGGGAAATAGAAGAGGGAATTTAGGGTTCAGTCTATGCTTGCAAAGAGGTATAGTGCTCCAAAGTGGATAGGTGGTGGTGGTCGACTTCGAATGATCGCCGATTTCACCAAAACCATACCTAAAAATAGGTCATCTTTAAGAAAAGATTTGGACCATAATATTACTGAACCGGTACATGTGACCAACCAAAAAGTTGTTGAAAATTATTTTCTCTCCACTTTCAAAAAAAAGAATCACTTGAAAAGCTTATGCCTTGAGGAAGTTATGGTCAAAACAAACAGAGGTGTTTTCTGAGTTGAAAATCTGAGTACAAAAACACTTTGAAAAATTTGAGTTTTTATTATAGCAACTTAAGAAATTTGAAGAACTAAAAGAAAGTTGAAGCCACTAGAAAAATAAATGGTTTGTAATAAAAGAATGACTCCAAACAATGACATTTTTCGGCCAGGAATGAAACAGTTCTATTATAATGAAAATGGGAAGAAAGAGAGGAAGGAGACGGGAGGAGAGGGAAAGGAGAGGAGAGAGGAGATTGGATTTTTAGTTTAGGGATTTAGGAATTATGCGGGGGAAGAGGAGAGATGAAGGGGAAGAATACATAGAAGTTTTTCAAAGAGAAGAAACGAGGAAGTGAGAAAGATTATACGTACGTTGTTTCATCAGAAGTTCCTATTGGTGAATGGGTGAGGCCCTTTAGTTTTCAAGTGTCCATCATTATGCCTAAGAAGCCTAATAGTCATTAGAAATCCCAATAAGTGGAAAACCCAAGAGTCAATGTAAAGAGAATAACACTAGAATTACAATAGGAGATGCAACATATATGTACAAGGGAATACATTGTATATTTAAGCGAGTATTTCACTGTAAATTGCATATTTACAGTTCTAGAAGTCCGATTTTGACAAAACAAAAAGTGAAATCCTTCCTAGATTTCAGTATATATTTTTTCCAAAGGTAAAATTTAAATTTTAAAACTTAAAGTTTCAATTAAAATTCAAAATTTGAATAAGTTTGACTAAAGGTTGACTTTTCATGAAAAAAATTCATTTGAATCTTGTTGCACACTTAAATCAGATTTAAATAACTACATTTTCAAAACTAACATATTTTTCATTTGAATGTAAATGATTGTAAATTAAATATGAAACTGAAATAAATTTCAAATTCCCCAACAACAAATTTAGTTTGCATTATTCATAAAAAAAGGTTAAATCATTCAACTTTAGTTAAATGGTATTCAACATTTACTGTTACAATCACATTGTACTGATTATTTCCGCTATTTAACATATGTAACTTTTGTTTGAATTCAAGTCTCCTAATCTTATAAAATTGCACAAAAATGTTTATTTTTTTATCACAACATTGTTTTACTTCCGTTACGATGTTTAAATCTAATTTAACACAAATGGATGATGCTCATATTGCATTAACTTACAATTAATTTCTCTTTGTTTTAATTAAAAGGTTTCCAATAATTTCAATTGTAATAAGTTCAACATTAAATTTAAAAATGAACATAAATAATACAACCATTGTTTTCTTTACATTTTTATATTCCAACATTTATTAGTTTATTTCATACAACAAATACACGCATTAATTATCAAATAAACATTTCTTATCAACTTCTCTCCTTAAATGTTTTCTTATTAGAGGTCAACTTATTATATACAATTTAATAAATAAATTTAGGTTTCTCCTATTAAATTGCCTTCATTTTATTATTTATTCGCATTGACTCTTATTATTCAGTTGTTGTTAATTATTACCTACAGATCAATATCTTTGAGTCACATTTCAATAATTGTTACTCACTCCTCATATCACAATTTTTCACTTAAGAATTCATTTTAACTTCATATCCAATGAGTTTACAGTAATAGATTATTAAATTTATCTCTACCTAACTTTATTCAAAAGAAATTATTTAATTTAAAAAATTCTAACAGGTTAAAATATTGGTCGTTACAATTTCCCCCACTCAAAACTTTTCGTCCCCAAAAAGGAACGAGATTGTAGAACATAAGCAAATAGAAAGACAAGATAGATTTGGAATGCACAGTACCAGATGCAAACAATTAATTCAAAACCATATAAATTTCTTTTTGGAATGTTAACATTATACATTTTCATTACATATAACATCATTTATCATTATTATTCTAATTAACTCCCTTTTAATTTAGTTTTGGTTCTATTCAATTATTTCAAATGCTTTACATTCATTTCGTTTACACTCGATATATTCAATTTAAATTTACGACCTAATTTCCCCTTTCCACTCTTGAATCAAAATCCACTTAACTCATTTCTTAAATTCACTTCTTTAGCTTATTTCATTTATTCATTTCCAACAACTCTACTTAAGTTGAATTTTTATTTTATAATTTGACTTCAAACTTTCTATTCTTAACATTCATATTCAACCAATTTTAAATTCTGTTTTACTTATATTTATCAGATCTGTAAGTTCTAGAACTTTAATTTATATTCATATGCCATTTTTTATCAACATTATAAATTAAAATCACAATCACTTTCATTCTTACTTTAGTTAAGATAGATTTCATTTAGCATCACAAATTCAGGTTTCATTTTGCTTAGCTAAAATGTTTAACCATTTTAGATTTGGTTTAAGGTTCTATTTATCTTAAATTTCAAGTAATACAACTCTTACGTCTTTTCTTAAGTTTCCTTACTACTTTGTTTAAAATTCCATTTTTGCATTTTATTTAAAACTCTTGTTCTTTTATACAGCTTTATATAAGTTTACTAAGCTACACTTAATTTATAAATATTCTTATAATCATTTATTTTCCTATTTAATTTACAACTGTTTACACGATATGGTTTATAATTTAGTATACTTCTTAAGTTCACATTCAGCCACTTAATACAATTCCTCTCTTAATCATTAACTAAGTGTATATTCTTTATCAAAACACTTAATTTACACTTAGATTATAATATTTACACGACTTTATTCAAGTTTAATTATTTCAATTGTTATAAATTCTTATTTAAAGACATTCTTTGTAATTTTGCTTTCTCGTAAATCCAATTGACTTTCATTCAATTATTAAAATTGATTTTATTTAACTTTACCTTTCATATAATTCATTATTCATTCAATTGGTTAACATTCACTTCATTTTTTATTTAAGTTCATTTCGTTTCAAATCAAATGTATTTCATTTAACTCATCTTTTTAATTATATTATTAACACTTCTTATGTTCGATTTTTAATTCATTACGCTTCTAAAGTACATTCCAGCTATATCTGATTTATAAATTTTCTTTATTAGTTTACTCAATTAATTCATTTTATTAACTTATTTCATTAATCAATTCATTTAACTCTGCTTAATTTAAAATCTATTTCATTTTTCAATCATTAATTCCATTTCAATTAAAATTGAATTTCGCTTTTGTAACTCAAGTTCTTTATTCATTCACTCAAATAGTGTCTCTCTTTACTATTAAAATTATCCATTGAACATTTCATTAATATTCACTTTCAATTTCAATTGGAATTATTTCATTTTACTTTGTCACCTAAGGACAATTGTCATTTACTTAAATAATATTCTTCTTTTTTGTATTCAGTTTCTTTATAAATCAATTCTTACATACTAACATGTTATACACTTAAATCTATATTTATAAACATTTCCTTAATGACAATAGATGATAATACTCGAACATTAACAATTCAGACAAACTACACAACAAAATTAAGGATATAAATTTTCAAAAATAATACTTATTATATATAATATAATCCTATTTAACAAAATAAACAGCACAATATAAAAAAATTATAACACTTACAAACATGCTCTCTCATAGGATGATTCAAAAATGGATTTTAGAATAAAGATAGAGATTCAAATTTTAAAGGAATCTTAATCAAAGAGAATTCTAACTAAAGAGATAGGCTCAAAAGGAAGGATGATTCTATAATTGATTCTACTCATTCTGTGGTATTACTACCCTATCTGTAATGAGCTATTATCCCATAGGCTAAGGTTTGCGAAAACCAAAGCTATGATACCAACTGTAACGACATGATATTTCAAACCATTCAAATCGACAATAAACCACACATGTCAAACTTGAATTTCTCAAAATAAAAAATTGGTATATAAATTTTGTGTAAGTAAGAATCAATGACAGAATCATAGACACTAAATATTAAACATTATGCAGTGAAATAGATAAACATAGTAGTTCATGAAGCTACTACACAAACATCAGAGTCTAAAGCAATACAACAGTAATCCAAATACATAGATGTTCGCTAATACATAAGCAAATGACAAATATCTGTATAGAAATAATAGAAATGCCTGAAACAGCTAAATAGATAGATAGATATATCTCCATTTAGTCTCCAGATTCAAAAGATGAATCTCAAATGCTGTGATACTTAGGCTGACCCAAAAAAAAAGCAAAAACAAAACACTCGAGTAAGGATTAACATTCTTATGTAAGCAAATCAACTCAAGTGAAATGTACAAATGAAATGCATCCATAACGCAAAGGGTGCTTGGGATTCCCATCCTTTAAGGATCCGTTAAACTATCTACATATATAAAAGAATACACTACATGAATAGTGTCTATCATAAAGTAAAGTATTAAAGTAGCGTTAAGGTGTTACCTATATCTTCCTTAACACATTTTTATATAAATATCATAGTCTATACAATACCGTAAGCTCCACCATAAACTAGTGGATACTCAGGGAGCACTCCATAGATACGATACAAACCAAAGTCATAGTGGGTTCAATCAGGATAAATATGACAAGGCTCGCGAGGTGATGCCCAAGGTAGGAATCTACCGTTTTGCACCCCCGGACTAGTGGTAGCGCATAGCAGCTACTACCGCCCATCTCGAGACACATTCCCGTAATCAAAGGTGTACACCAATCAAATCACAAAGTAACAGATATGGTTTCGAAGAAGCGTGTTCGATAGGAGGAGCGACCCGCTTGGCTCGGTATAGCTCCTGTTTTAGTCATTTTAATTATGACTCAAAAGTCAAGGTTATCCATCATCGTTCTATTACTTCATTCCTGCAGCATTCGCCAATCCATCGTTCTTCGTTCTGGATTTCTCCACCAAGTACACATTTTTTATAGTGGTTATCGGTATAGGCAAAGAGTATGGTAATATCCAAACCCGATCTCTTTAACAACCAAACACTTATTTCACACCTTAGTCATTTTATAAAACATTTTAATAATTTAAATCCCAAGTTACAATATATATCAATAATTAAATACTTAATTTCAATTATATTTAATTTTTGAAACAATTAACTTAACACTTTTAATCAAATCATGTTATTACAATTTAAAATTATATCCTTTGAAAATATCTTAAATAAATAAGTTTAACATTTGAAACAAATATTTAAATTACAATTTAATCTTAATCATCTTTCCAAATCCTTATTATTAAAGTTATTACAGAATCTATTTTATTTATATTAATTTAAATTTTAAATAATTTTAAAACATATTTTATATTTTTTATTAAATTAAATTTTATTAAATTAAATCTTATTTTATTAAATTCTATTAAATTAAATTTTACTCTATTAAATTACAATTTTATTTTGTTAAATTTTATTAAATTAAATTTCAAATAATATTTTAAAATAATAAAGTTATAAGTTAAAAATCTTATAATTTACCTTTTGAGACTTATTATTAACTTATAATTTTAAAAATTCAAAATATATACTTTTTTTAATTAAAGTTTAAATATATACACACACACATAATAAATCTTTAAATTAAATTTAAAAAATCAATTCTTATTAAATCAAAAATATTTCAGAATTCTCAAAAATCACTTTAAAAATCAACCAATGGTGTCCATATATAGTTTTCTATCCAAGGGTCTAGTGATTCGGGTATTTATCATTTCAACTTAAAATTATAAAATTTTCCGAGTATATATCATTTCAACCCAAATCCCAAGTCAACAATTTTTAAATATATATAATTGTTCGGGTATATATTATTTCAACCGTAGTGATTGTCCTAACATCCAAGGGAACTTGCAATGTGATTAAAATAACAATAACATGTCATTTATAAAAAGGGAACTTGAAATGTGATTTAACAAATAAAATAACATAACAATAACCATACTTTTTTCATAACATATCACATAGCAACAAATAACATATCTTGTAAATCAGTATATCATATAAGTGCCAAACTTACATATTATATATGTATCAAATTATATGTCAAAGGGGAACATCATATCAATTCATGTAAAAAAATTGCTAACAAAATTCCTAGCTAAAACTAACATTTCAATTGCCATCAATTCAGATATCATAACTATGTTAGTCATGAGTGATTTCTCACCTTTCATGGCTACAAAAGATAAAAACACAAATGAATATGGAGTGGAGATCACAAGCTAAACAAATCCAAATCTAAAGTAATAACAATATCTAAAGTAATCCAAGATCCAAACAAAGCAATGATATGAACAAGCTCGCAACAAATATGTTTCTTCTTTTCTTTTCTTTTCCTTTTGTTTGTTTGAAGAGAGGGGAAAGAGAAGAGGGAGCATAGGGTTCGGTCTATGCTTGCAAAGAGGTGTAATGCTTGGCCAAAGTAGATAGGTGGTGGTGATCGACTTTGAATGATTGTCAATTTCACCAAAACCATGCCTGAAAATAGGTCATCTTTAAGAAAAGATTTGGACCAGAATTTTACTGAATCTGCAAAAGCGACAAACTAGAAAGTTGTTGCAAATTTTTTTCTCTCCACTTCTATAAAAAGAATCACAGAAAAATCTTATGTCTTGAAGGAGTTATTGTCAAAACAAACAGAGGTGTTTTCTGAGTTGAAAATCTGAATGCAAAAACACTTTGAAAAGATTTGAGTTTTTGGCATAGCAACTTAAGGAATTTGAAGAAATGATCTAAAAGAAAGTTGAAGCCACTAGAAAATTAAATGGCTTGGGAAAAGAATGACATTTTTCAACTAGAAATGAAGAAGTTCTGTTGTAATGAAAAAAGGGAAGAAAGAGAGAGGAAGGAGAGGAGAGGGAAACAAGAGGAGAGAGGAAAGGAGATTGGAGTTTTAGTTTAGGAATTTTGGCAAGAGGAAAGAAGAGAGGAAGAGAAGAAACCAAAAAAGTTCTTCAGAGAGAAAAAATGAGGAAGTGCAAAAGATTGTACGTACTTTGTCTCATCAGAAGTTCCTGTTGGTGAATGGGTGAGGCCATTTAGTTTCCAAGTGTCCATTAGTATCCCTAAGAAGCCTAATCGTCACTAGAAAGCCCAATAGCCAAAACGAAAAATCCAAGAGTCAATGTAAAGAGAATAAAACTAGAATTACAATAGGAGATGCAATATACACATGTACAAAAGAATACACTGTACATTTATGCAAGTTTTTCACTGTAAATTGCATATCTACAGTTCTAGAAGTTCGATTTTGACGAAGCAAAAAGTGAAATCCTTATTAGAATTAACTCTAGATTTTTTTCCACTAATCAAATTTAAAAGTTTCAAATTTTTAATTAAAATTCAAAATTTGACTAAGTATGACCAAAAGTAGAAATTTGATGAAATTTTCCATTTGAATGTTGGTTATACAGTTGAATCAGATTTGAATAATTACATTTTCAAAACTAACATATTTTTCATTTGAATATAAATGATTATAAACTAAATATGAAACTGAAATAAATTTCAAGTTCCTCAACAACAAATTTATTTTTCATTATTCATTAAAAAATATTAAATCATTAAGCTTCAGTTAAATGGTATTCAACGCTTACTGTTACAATCACTTTGTACTAACTATTTCTGCTATTTAACATATGTAACTTTTGTTTGAATTCAAGTCTCCTATTCTTACAAAATTACACAAAAAAACGTTCATTTAATTTTTTATCACAACTTTGTTTTGTTTCCGTTATGATGTTTAAATCTAATATAACACAAATGGATGATGCTCATATTGCATTAATTTACCATTAATTTCTCTTAATTTTAATTAAAAGGTTTTCAATAATTTCAATTGCAATAAGTTCAAAATTAAATTTAAAAATGAATACAAATAATACAACGATTGTTTTATTTACATTTTATATATTCCAACATCTATTAGTTTATTTCATACAACAAATACACACATTAATTATCAAATAAATGTTCCTTATTGACTTCTCTTATTAAATATTTTCTTATTAGATGTCAAATTATCATATATAATTTAGTAAATAAATTTAGGTTTCTCCTATTAATAGCCTTTATTTTATTATTTATTCAAATTGACCCTTATTATTCAGTTGCTGTTAATTATTACCTGCAGATTAATATCATTAAATCACATTCCAATAATGGTTACCCACTCCTCATATCACCATTTGTCATTTAAGAATTCATTTTAACTTTATATCCAATGAGTTTACATTAATATATCATTAAATTTATTCCTACCCATCTTTATTTAAAAAATTTGTTTAATTTAAGAAATTCTAACAGGTTAAAATATGGGTTGTTACATTCAAAACCTCCAATCAGATAAAATCTCCTTAACCATCGAAAATACTCGAGTTACATCTTTTTTGGATTCGAAGGAAAAGAAATCTCAAGATTTAAAGGAGAGGATGGGAGTTTTACAAGTCGCGCTTGCATAGGAAAATTAGAAATCTCATATCTTAAAGTGACTTCAGCTAAAGTCTCAACCTTGGAGAAAGCCTTAGGAAAGAAGTGCCTTTCCCTCAAGTGGTCAAAATCTTCTTTGTGAAATATTAAGTCTATAGTATCCTCTTTCTTGAATGAAGTTCTTCCTTATTGGAAAAATCAAAGTTCTAAGGCTATATTATTCATTTTCTACCAAGACAACGTCGATCGATGTTAGAACATGAATTTCTTCTCTTAGTTCTACTAGGATTGACTAAAAAATAAAATTTGATATCCCTTTTAATCGTTTTTCAAGAGATCTTTCTGAGTTTGGGGATGATGACCTTGTTGATCCTATGATGTTTTTGTCCTTTGATGACCTTCTATCGCATGATGAAGAGTCAGAAAGCGATGAATCAAATAAGTCTGATAATGATAATGATGATGACAATAATGATGGAGTTGGTGGTGCTGGTGACTACACTTGAGATGGATCACTAGGAAAAGACAAAGATGGAGATTCAAGCCATGGTTGATCAGAAACTCCCTAAGATTTATGTCATGATGCCGCTGTCTCTTCTCAGCCTGTTGATAAAGACTCAGGCAGTACAATTCTTTGACAAATCCTCCTGGTAGTTCAACCTTCCATGGCTTAAGTAGACTCAATCAATTCTCCTCTGGAGTTCAAGAGACCGGACTCTTCAAACTGAGCACCATGACGACTCCTCCATAAGTAATGCCTATTTTTGAACTTTATTTCCAAATTATCTTCCATAGTTGATAAATTTAATAATAATTAACTATCAGCATTGAAGGAGAAATACAAATTATATAAATACTTTATTGGACAAAAAAGAGAGATGAAATTCTAAAATTTAACAGAGAAGGAGAAAGATTATGCAATGATTTGAATATATCAAATAAGAAGAAAACAAGGCTGTTAAAACGTCTCAAATACCTTGAGGATTTTAAGAACAAATGAGTCGCACCTCTCTTTCGAAAATCTTGCTCCATCAACCTAATTTTCATAAAGAGAATGAAGAGCTTACCACCCTTTTTTGGATGTTGATTGAGGATAACACTAAACTTATAGAATTCCTCTACCTGGTCTACACCTAATTTTCCCTGACCGACCTTTCTTTCCCAGGTTATGGATGTGGAGGTTTAATCAAGCATCTCCATGAAAGGTACTTGGATGAACGTGGATTCAAACCTTATCTAGGAGATTGTTGGCACTTACTTAAAGTTCCTATTACACCTTTAACTAACGATTCCCTCCCTTTTGACAAGATTAAGTTAGCAACGATAGATTCATTGCTGAGTTCTGTAAGGAATCTGTTCTTTACGAACCTTAGTGACATTGTTGTATAACATTAATTTTGCATTTAAATTGATGTTTTAATAGTATGTAACGACCCGTAAATTTCGACGATTTAATTTATTTAATAGAATTTTGTAATAAAAATTTAGTAGAAATAATAAAAGGTGATAAATGTATATTGAACGGTAATTTAACAATGGTAATTTAAGCCTTTGTTTGTAATATGAATAAATTTTTCAATAATAATTGGTGTAAGTATTGTACTTGAATATAATGGGAAGATAAAGAATATTGGTAAGGCATTTAATTAGTTAAGTGTAAATTTATGGGTATAATAACAATTCGTATACATTACCTAATTAATCTGTCAATTAATTTGTTAAAAAAATCAAAACTTTTTAATTTGGTAAATAATTTGATGCGTATTGATAAGCGTTACTTTAACGATTAATTTTAAAGTGATGGGAAGAAAATAAGTAAAGTTATGCAGTAATAAATAAGTAAAAATATCGCAATAAATAGGAAACTGACATAACAATTATTTATATGAACGTTACTTATTGATTTGAGAGTAACGGAAGTGTGAACGTAGAATAGAATAAGCGTAGATTTATGTTAGGTAATTATTGAGAATATGGGGAATAAGTTAAAATAATATTAATTAAAAATTTACGCGTAAAACATGTTATGTAAGATATATTGATTCCATTTAATAAATTGAGGATTAATATTATCGAAGAGGATTAAATATGGTCTCAATGTAAAAGTTTTGAAATAAAGAATAATTCCATTCAGAAGATGACAATGGGTGCAATATTTTGATTTGTAAGCAATAGTAATAGGTTACATGTTTAATTGGTTGATAGAATTTGAATTGAAATAAATGTTAATACACTGAATAAAGGTTACATTAATATGATAAGTAATACAATGTCTAGAAGTTTAATATAGAGTGTGTTAAGACGTAGAAATGGAAATTAGGAAGCAGTTGGAATTAAATGAAATTTTAGGTGTATTTATGAGAAATTTACGTATAATTAAAAAGGAGAATGAAATAAATACCAACCAATTTTAGTGAATAACGGGATCTAAACCTAAATAAATAAATTCCTTGAAATTTAAGTTTTAATTTTGATAAATTGATTTGTACTTTAATATTGAAAATTTTGGGATTATTCAAAAATAAATTAATGTAGGAAGTTGTTAAAGGATTCTGAATTTACCAAGTGGTCCAAACTGACAAAATTTGCAAATAATTAAAGTTGGATTTGTAAATCTAATTCAATTAACCTATTATTAATTTCTTTGTTTGGAATATAAAAAGTAATGATAGAGTTAATTGAAATTAAGGGTAGTTTAATTTGTATGTTATTTGGGATTAAGGCAAGATGGGTGGATATTAGGAGTTATATACTTAGATCATTCAATTTATTTGGATAACATTGTAATAAATGTAATTAAATGTACATTTACGTGAAATATAATACCATGCTTAATAGATTGCTAAGTTGTATATATTAAAGGGAATTTTATTAATTGTTTTAAAAAACCTTAATTAATATGGTTGATAAATTTAATATAAGAAAAACCAATGAAATTCTTGGGAATAATGTAGGTTAATATGAGTTAGTAGTTAGGGTAGTGACTAAAATTGGTAATACATTGCAATTAATGTTAATAGTGTTGACATAAGCTAATAAATTTAAATGTTAATGCAATACCAATTTATGTATTTAAGGTGATTGCGAAATTGGAATTTGATAAATGCAGTAACTAACTCAGGGCAAATAGATTTTATGGAATCAATAAAAGATAGGTAAATTTAATGATTGTTTGGTGGTAATTTAAGCATGAATGGGAATAAATCGGGCAATAGTGAGAATTATTAATTATTACCAATCAATTTATTTAGAATCTAAATCAAATGCAACATTCGTTGTTATTTGTAGCTTATAGGTGGAAATAACGTAAACTTTATTCAAATTAATGATAATTAGTTAGATTAAAAGAATGGAAGGCAGGATATATGAATTCATTTGGATTTAGAACATGATAATTTGAATTTATTGAATTTATTGGAAACTGAATAGAACATTTTATGTGATTGAAATTAAAGTTGGAATTAGGAGATGTTTTAGGAATTCCCATCTATGGGATACCAATAGATAGGATAATTAAATGAAAGGTCAACTAAAGGATTTCTTCAAAGTTAATTTATAATTTGTAGATAAAATAAAATTGAAGTTTTACGCTGAAGTTAATAATGTACTCCGCATTTAAGAAACATCTTAAATTGTCTAAATTTGAATAAACAATGAAGTAATAAATAATAGTTATTAATAAAATCCAAAATCTGGTAACCCATTTTCAAATTAATGATAATTAGTGTTGGTATAGGCTATTTATTTAAGTAACAGTGCGATGCCAAAAAAAATGGATTGGAAGTAATTGCGAAATATAAATAAAATATTTTAGTAGGGAATTCAAATGTATATATACATTGAAATGTGGATTTTTATAGTATGAAATCTTAGTCAATTTACAATAGTTAAATCTATTGAGAATGAATAAAAATCTAAGATAATTATTACGGTAATTTAGAAATTTAGTTGAAAATGGAAACTTATCTATGAATTTGGAATTTAATGAAATTGTGAATTTATATTGAAACTTATAAATGAAGCATCTAAATTTACATTTGTAAATACGTTTAAAATTCAATGTAAATGTCTGAGGAAGAAATTAATTTATTTACTAATCCGTAACGTATCCAATTAATATAAAATATTCTGGTGGGCCAACAACCGTTTTGCACGTTTATGATTCGTGCCCACCTATCCTATTTCACTTTGTCTATTTATAGGCTGTGTAAACCCTACCTCCATCTATCTTCATTTCTCTCTGTGTGTTCTTTTCTTCAACTTCTTCTCTTCCAATGGCTGCAAAATTTCTAGATCCAATTACAGTCCAAAATAAAAATAAAAAATAAAAAAATAATATTTCAAACTCCTCTAAAGTTTCCAGAAAAATTATATGTCATAATTCTCGAAGAGCGTAATCTTTTGGTACTGTCCGTTTTTTTTGATTGGTGCTGTAGCGTGCTCGAATTTGAGAAGAAGGACGTGGCCTGTGACGTGGCATGGTGATGGGGTATATTTGTTTATTTTGTTTTATTTAATTTTTGTTTCAATCGGAATTTTCGAATAACTTTCTCATACGTAGTCCGATTCACGCGAGATTTTTTTTGTTAGGATCGTAATTAAATTCCAGATCTGTTGACGCTTGTTTGGACCAATTCGGAGACCGTCGAATTTTTGAGTTTAAATTGAATTTAAATTCAAAAGGTGAGTGTTTTAACCCACTCACAATTTCTAAAATTTCTCGTGTTTATTAAATTAATTTTAGATATGAGTAGAAATTTATTTATGACTGTTTGGCATGTTTTATTCATTATCTCTGATAAATCGCATTCATTTAATATTACTGTTAATTAATTTTATTTATTGCATAAATTTGACAGTTAGAATTTATTTAATTGCATATTAACTGCCAGTCATAATTATGTTAAATTTTTATTTCATATTAACTGCCAGTTAAATTTACATTTATTTTTGCATATAAACATCCAATTAACAGTTATTAAATTTATTTTGAGTATAAACTGATAATTGATACCATTATTTATCACCTGTTATGTATTGATGATTGTTTGAAATTAGATGATGACTGTGATAACTGGATGTATGATTTGATGGATAAATGGATGATTAATTTTATTAATTGCAAGTTTCTATGCATTTCATTCATTCGGGATTGCGGTTTGAAATGATATACAACCGCATTTTTATTTTAAATTGTGGATTGAAATGATAAACATCCGTATCACTTGACCATAGGGTAGAAAATTTTATACAGGCACCGCGGTATATATATATAAAATTATTTTTGAAATGATTTTCATGGTGTTGTAAAGCTATATATATGGTTTATGGGATATTGATTTGGTTATTTATATATATATATAGTAATTTTCGGTTTTTTTAAGCTTTGTATGAATTTGATTTGAAGTATAAAATTTAGTTGATTTTTGAGATCAATATGATTAAGAATTTATTTAAAATTTAATTTCTGGAGTTTTAAATGACTTAAAAGAGAATAAGATTTGAAGATGAATATTAAGTTAAATTGGAAATTTAATAAAAAGTTAGAATTTTTAAAGGATATGATTTTATAACTTGATTTTTGTGTAGAAGGATTTAAATGAATGAATATCAGGTTTATTTAAACGAATATAAAATAAATTGAAAGATTTTTCCAGTTATGTGAAGTTAAAGGTTTTCTTAAATTATATTGAATTCATTAAGTAAAGATTTCAAGTCTAAATAATAAGTAATTGAATTTAATATATATGGGATTTTTAAATGAGTTTGTTTTTTTGAAATGGTGAAATAATTAAAGCTTTGGAACATAAGAATTGAAATGGTATTTGGAAGTTTAAATCGATATTTGAATTTGATTTGTGAAATCTAAAGAAGCTATTTTGTTTTATAAAAGTAGTTTGATATTTAACCACTTAAGAGATGGAAACTTGTTTCAAAGTTATGATTGTCAAGGTAGTATAATTTGGAAATATTATATTCAAGAGTTTTGATTTCTAAATATTTTATTTTGGAAAACCCTATGGTTTTGAAAAGAATATATATTGGAAAATAAAATGATATCGTATTGATTTGGGGTTTTAAGAATAAATGATATCGTATTTATATGGGTTTTAAATGGATATTTTATTTTGGTTTTAAAAGAATAATTTTTTTTAAATGACCGCGGTGTTATAATAACGATTGGTTGGCAAAGAGACCGGGATCGGATATGGACATACTCTCTGTCGATACCGAAAACCAATTTGACTAACCGTGTACGCGGTGGAAATTCCAGAATGAAGTAGGTTGGTGGAGGCGTTTCCTGCAAGGTAAATACGTGGACCCGACTCCCGTGAGTTGGCATAAGGTGGCTAAAATAGGAGCGATTCTCGGGCCAATGAGGTCATTCCTCTGATCGGACACTCCTCTTCGATATTATACTTTGACTTTGGATTGTTTCAGTGGCCACTTTTACTTTGATTTTTGGGGGAGTTTGTTCGAGGTGGGCGGTAGCTGCGGCTACGTGTTTCCATCATCCCGGAAAGCAATTGATATATCTACCCTGGCATTGCCTAGTTGTGCCGTGTCACCTACCCTAGCGCGCCTTATATGATTTTGGTTTTGTACCATACCTATGGAGTGCCCTCTGACGACGCCCAGTACGGGGGAGATTACGGTACTGTATAGACTATGGGAATATATAAATGTGTTATGGTGGAAAATGTAAAGCCTTAACGCTATTTAAAAGTAAGTTTATTTTACAATTAGACACCATTCTAATAGCGCAATATACTACATAGTAAATAGTTTAACGGATCCTTAGGAGATGTAAATCCCGAGCATCTCTTGAGTTACTGTACTCATATTTATTTCTCTTAATTTAACTCACATAAGATCTTTTAGTTCTGACTCGAGTGTTTTTGTCTTTCCAAATTCGCTCGGGTCAGTTCGAGCGTTTCAGGATTGAAGATTTTATTTCCGGAGGAAGAAGACGAAGAATTTATTATTATTACTATAGATAATATGGTTTCACTACACTCATATTGTTCCGCTGCATTG
Organism: Allium cepa; assembly: GCA_030765085.1. NCBI lineage: Eukaryota > Viridiplantae > Streptophyta > Magnoliopsida > Asparagales > Amaryllidaceae > Allium > Allium cepa. The sequence continues at coordinate 782,760,801 of CM060940.1, read as the reverse complement.
TTATATGGTATGTGTACTCTGATATGTATTTTTAATAAATAAATCAAAGGTTTTTGTAAACAGATTTATGAACTGTATATTTGATTATTATATATTATCCTTCCGCTGTGAGATTCTGTTTCTTTCTCTGTTTTCTTATTTATCCCATAACAAACCGCCCTTGCGTATGGTTTGAATTGGCACGTGTGTCTGTTTAAATCATGCAAAAAGGCGGGATGTTACAGTTGGTATCAGAGCTTTGGTTTAGCGATAAATCTTGGCTTTGTGGGGTTTGACTCTTTATTAATAGGGTAGTAATACCCTATGGGAGTCACTGAGTGTATATATGAGAGAGCGTATTTGTTAGTGTTATAAAAAGGTTTTTATATTGTGTTAATTTGTTCCGTTTCGTATTTATAAATTCTGGTTGGTGCATGGGACACTATGACATCAATAGTGATTTCTAAACACTTAATAGGACATACCGACATAATATTTGTTTTTAATATAGGTGAATGAAATTTTTTTGCCTATTATATTTTTATATATAAAATAAAAATTTTCAAGTTGATATTTATATTTGCTGCAATAGATTGATTGTTAGGCAATAAAGTGTAAATAATAATAGAAATAAGATTGAAAAATAAGATAAATGAAATTTGAAAATTTAGAACTTAAGTCCGGGGTTTTTCTTTTGAATGATTTTGAAATATATTAATAATTTTGTTTATAAGTATTTTGTGATATAAATATTTAACATAATTCGGAAGAATCGTTTTAAAGAAGATTTTTGAGAAAATAAGTTTTGTACTTTCCTCTCTGTCGCTGGAAAATAATTTCGGTGATGGCGGCCGCATCGTTGACTTTCATTTTCGAGTTTCGAAGGGGAAAGGCTACTGTAGTAGTTCTACTGCAGATTCATTTTCGAAAAAGATATAAATTTTTAATTGTTTTAAATAAAATTAGAGGTATATAAGTAGAAGAATATATTTATCTAATATTTCAAAATAATTTGAAATTTAACCCGGTATTTAATTCTTAAATTTCCATTAATTAATTGTTTAAATTATTGTAGTGAAATAAAAGGTAAGTGATTAATAAATTGAAACCTCTAATTTAGGTAAGAGATTTAATGCAAAGTTATAAAGGGAAATTTGAAATTTGTAACATATGAGATAAAGAGTAATATTGTTGAACATTAAATTTAATTAAAAGATGAGATAAAACTTGTATAAGTTCATTTGCATTTTCTTTAACATATATAACTTACCAAATATAAAAAGTCGAAATGTTTAATAAGAAATGTAGTAGAAATTTGTATAAGTAATAGTAGGTAATGAAGCATTCAATGAATTTGCTGTATTCAATAACTTAAGATATAATTGAAATTTTACCAAGTAAATATAAATAAAGGTAAGCTTGATAGATAGATGATTATAAAACTTAAGGAATTAAAGTAAATAAATAAGGATATGCTATTATAAATGAATGAATAATTATAACAAAATATAGGGAACCAGCATGACCCGAGTTAATGGAATTGAATAATTGTAAGTAATAAGTAAAAAAAATGAATGAGCAAACCTTTGATAAGTAAATGCGAATGAGAAAAAAATCACTATATAAACAAAAAGTGAAATCAAACAACTAAAGCATGAAATTTATAATAAGTTAGTTTGGTTGCTGGTTTGAATTGTTATTGTTTGATTTATGGTTGGTTGGGTAAGGAAATTTGAAGTTGTTGGATGAATAAATAATCTATTTTGTTCCATCTAAGGCTGTTGAGTAAATGATGCACTTGATAGTTATTTTTCATTCCGTACAATTTCAAGTTTGAACCGAAACAACTATTTGATTGTGTGATTGTATGGTTGTTTTGCAATTGTATGTATGCTGTTCGAGGAAATTGATGGTTGTTGTATTAATTTGGATGATTAGTGATTGGAACTACTTAGATTTTTAAATTTTGGACTTAGAAATATTTTGAAATGTTCTCCAAACTCTAATAAGTTTAAGTATAAAAAGATAATGTTGTAAATTTGTATATTTTAAGAAAAGTAACAGATATTGTAAATTTAATTGTTTATAAGGTAATGTTTTGAATAAGATATGTAGATTCTAAATCCTTCTTTTCCCTTCTTTTTCCTTTTCGGGGACGAAAAGTTTTGAGTGGGGGAGAGTGTAACGACCCGTAAATTTCGACGATTTAATTTATTTAATAGAATTTTGTAATAAAAATTTAGTATAAATAATAAAAGGTGATAAATATATATTGAACGCTAATTTAACAATGGTAATTTAAGCCTTTGTTTGTAATATGAATAAATTTTTCAATAAAAATTGGTGTAAGTATTGTACCTGAATATAATGGGAAGATAAAGAATATAGGTAAGGCATTTAATTAGTTAAGTGTAAATTTATGGGTATAATAACAATTCGTATACATTACCTAATTAATCTGTCAATTAATTTGTTAAAAAAATCAAAACCTTTTAATTTGGTAAATAATTTGATGTGTATTGATAAGCGTTACTTTAACGATTAATTTTAAAGTGATGGGAAGAAAATAAGTAAAGTTATGCAGTAATAAATAAATAAAAATATCGCAATAAATAGGAAACTGACATAACATTTATTTATATGAACGTTACTTATTGATTTGAGAGTAAAGGAAGTGTGAACGTAGAATAAAATAAGCGTAGATTTATGTTAGGTAATTATTGAGAATATGGGGAATAAGTTGAAATAATATTAATTAAAAATTTATGCGTAAAACATGTTATGTAAGATATATTGATTCCATTTAATAAATTGAGGATTAATATTATCGAAGAGGATTAAATATGGTCTCAATGTAAAAGTTTTGAAATAAAGACTAATTCCATTCAGAAGATGACAATGGGTGCAATATTTTGATTTGTAAGCAATAGTAATAGGTTACATGTTTAATTGGTTGATAGAATTTGAATTGAAATAAATGTTAATACACTGAATAAAGGTTACATTAATATGATAAGTAATACAATGTCTAGAAGTTTAATATAGAGTGTGTTAAGACATAGAAATGGAAATTAGGAAGCAGTTGGAATTAAATGAAATTTTAGGTGCATTTATGAGAAATTTACGTACAATTAAAGAGGCGAATGAAATAAATACCAACCAATTTTAGTGAATAACGGGATCTAAACCTAAATAAATAAATTCCTTGAAATTTAAGTTTTAATTTTTGATAAATTGGATTTGTACTTTAATATTGAAAATTTTGGGATTATTCAAAAGTAAATTAATGTAGGAAGTTGTTAAAGGATTCTGAATTTACCAAGTGGTCCAAACTGACAAAATTTGCAAATAATTAAAGTTGGATTTGTAAATCTGATTCAATTAACCTATTATTAATTTATTTGTTTGGAATATAAAATGTAATGATAGGGTTAATTGAAATTAAGGGCAGTTTAATTTGTATGTTATTTGGGATTAAGGCAAGATGGGTGGATATTAAGAGTTATATACTTAGATCATTCAATTTATTTGGATAACATTGTAATAAATGTAATTAAATGTACATTTACGTGAAATATAATACCATGCTTAATAGATTGCTAAGTTGTATATATTAAAGGGAATTTTATTAATTGTTTTAAAAAACCTTAATTAATATGGTTGATAAATTTAATATAAGAAAAACCAATGAAATTCTTGGGAATAATGTAGGTTAATATGAGTTAGTAGTTAGGGTAGTGACTAAAATTGGTAATACATTGCAATTAATGTTAATAGTGTTGACATAAGCTAATAAATTTAAATGTTAATGCAATACCAATTTATGTATTTAAGGTGATTGCGAAATTGGAATTTGATAAATGCAGTAACTAACTCAGGGCAAATAGATTTTATGGAATCTATAAAAGATAGGTAAATTTAATGATTGTTTGGTGAATGAATGGGAATAAATCGGGCAATAGTGATAATTATTAATTATTACCAATCAATTTATTTAGAATCTAAATCAAATGCAACATTCGTTGTTATTTGTAGCTTATAGGTGGAAATAATGTAAACTTTATTCAAATTAATGATAATTAGTTAGATTAAAAGAATGGAAGGCAGGATATATGAATTCATTTGGATTTAGAACATGATAATTTGAATTTATTGAATTTATTGGAAACTGAATAGAACATTTTATATGATTGAAATTAAAGTTGGAGTTCAGAGATGTTTTAGGAATTCCCATCTATGGGATACCAATAGATAGGATAATTAAATGAAAGGTCAACTAAAGGATTTCTGCAAAGTTAATTTATAATTTGTAGATAAAATAAAATTGAAGTTTTACGCTGAAGTTAATAATGTACTCAGCATTTAAGAAACATCTTAAATTGTCTAAATTTGAATAAACAATGAAGTAATAAATAATAATTATTAATAAAATCCAAAATTTGGTAACCCGTTTTCAAATTAATGATAATTAGTGTTGGTATAGGCTATTTATTTAAGTAACAGTGCGATGCCAAAAAAAATGGATTGGAAGTAATTGCGAAATATAAATAAAATATTTTAGTAGGGAATTCAAATGTATATATACATAGAAATGTGGATTTTTATAGTATGAAAACTTAGTCAATTTACAATAGTTAAATCTATTGAGAATGAATAAAAATCTAAGATAATTATTACGGTAATTTAGAAATTTAGTTGAAAATGGAAACTTATCTATGAATTTGGAATTTAATGAAATTGTGAATTTATATTGAAACTTATAAATGAAGCATCTAAATTTACATTTGTAAATACGTTTAAAATTCAATGTAAATGTCTGAGGAAGAAATTAATTTATTTACTAATCCGTAACGTATCCAATTAATATAAAATATTCTGGCGGGCCAACAACCGTTTTGCGCGTTTATGATTCGTGCCCACCTATCCTATTTCACTTTGTCTATTTATAGGCTGTGTAAACCCTACCTCCATCTATCTTCATTTCTCTCTGTGTGTTCTTTTCTTCAACTTCTTCTCTTCCAATGGCTGCAAAATTTCTAGATCCAATTACAGTCCAAAATAAAAATAAAAAATAAAAAAATAATATTTCAAACTCCTCTAAAGTTTCCAGAAAAATTATATGTCATAATTCTCGAAGAGCGTAATCTTTTGGTACTGTCCGTTTTTTTTGATTGGTGCTGTAGCGTGCTCGAATTTGAGAAGAAGGACGTGGCCTGTGACGTGGCATGGTGATGGGGTATATTTGTTTATTTTGTTTTATTTAATTTTTGTTTCAATCTGAATTTTTGAATAACTTTCTCATATGTAGTCCGATTCACGCGAGATTTTTTTTGTTAGGATCGTAATTAAATTCCAGATCTGTTGACGCTAGTTTGGACCAATTCGGAGACGGTCGAATTTTTGAGTTCAAATTGAATTTAAATTCGATTTAAATTCAAAAGGTGAGTGTTTTAACCCACTCACAATTTCTAAAATTTCTTGTGTTTGTTAAATTAATTTTAGATATGAGTAGAAACTTATTTATGACTGTTTGGCATGTTTTATTCATTATCTCTGATAAATCGCATTCATTTAATATAACTGTTAATTAATTTTATTTATTGCAGAAATTTGACAGTTAGAATTTATTTAATTGCATATTAACTACCAGTCATAGTTATGTTAAATTTTTATTTCATATTAACTGTCAGTTAAATTTACGTTTATTTTTGCATATAAACTGCCAATTAACAGTTATTAAATTTATTTTGAGTATAAACTGATAATTGATATCATTATTTATCACCTGTTATGTATTGATGATTGTTTGAAATTAGATGATGACTGTGATAAATGGATGTATGATTTGATGGATAAATGGATGATTAATTTTATTAATTGCAAGTTGCTATGCATTTCATTCATTCGGGATTGCGGTTTGAAATGATATACAACCGCATTTTTATTCTAAATTGTGGATTGAAATGATAAACATCCGTATCACTTGACCATAGGGTAGAAAATTTTATACAGGCACCGCGGTATATATATATATATATATATATATATATATATAATTATTTTTGAAATGATTTTCATGGTGTTGTAAAGCTATATATATGGTCTATGGGATATTGATTTGGTTATTTATATATATATATAGTAATTTTCGGTTTTTTTAAGCTTTGTATGAATTTGATTTGAAGTATAAAATTTAGTTGATTTTTGGGATCAATATGATTAAGAATTTATTTAAAATTTAATTTCTGGAGTTTTAAATGACTTAAAAGAGAATAAGATTTGAAGATGAATATTAAGTTAAATTGGAAATTTAATAAAAAGTTAGAATTTTTAAAGGATATGATTTTATAACTTGATTTTTGTGTAGAAGGATTTAAATGAATGAATATCAGGTTTATTTAAATGAATATAAAATAAATTGAAAGATTTTTCCAGTTATGTGAAGTTAAAGGTTTTCTTAAATTATATTGAATTCATTAAGTAAAGATTTCAAGTCTAAATAATAAGTAATTGAATTTAATATATATGGGATTTTTAAATGAGTTTGTTTTTTTGAAATGTGAAATAATTAAAGCTTTGGAACATAAGAATTGAAATGGTATTTGGAAGTTTAAATCGATATTTGAATTTGATTTGTGAAATCTAAAGAAGCTATTTTGTTTTATAAAAGTAGTTTGATATTTAACCACATAAGAGATGGAAACTTGTTTCAAAGTTATGATTGTCAAGGTAGTATAATTTGGAAATATTATATTCAAGAGTTTTGATTTCTAAATATTTTATTTTGGAAAACCCTATGGTTTTGAAAAGAATATATATTGGAAAATAAAATGATAACGTATTGATTTGGGGTTTTAAGAATAAATGATATCGTATTTATATGGGTTTTAAATGGATATTTTATTTTGGTTTTAAAAGAATAATTTTTTTTAAATGACCGCGGTGTTATAATAACGATTGGTTGGCAAAGAGACCGGGATCGAATATGGACATACTCTCTGTCGATACCGAAAACCACTTTGACTAACCGTGTACGCGGTGGAGATTCCAGAATGAAGTAGGTTGGTGGAGGCGTTTCCTGCAAGGTAAATACGTGGACCCGACTCCCGTGAGTTGGCATAAGGTGGCTAAAACAGGAGCGATTCTCGGGCCAATGAGGTCATTCCTCTGATCGGACACTCCTCTTCGATATTATACTTTGACTTTGGATTGTTTCAGTGGCCACTTTTACTTTGATTTTTGGGGGAGTTTGTTCGAGGTGGGCGGTAGCTGCGGCTACGCGTTTCCATCATCCCGGATAGCAATTGGTATATCTACCCTGGCATTGCCTAGTTGTGCCGTGTCACCTACCCTAGCGCGCCTTATACGATTTTGGTTTTGTACCATACCTATGGAGTGCCCTCTGACGACGCCCAGTACGGGGGAGATTACGGTACTGTATAGACTATGGGAATATATAAATGTGTTAAGGTGGAAAATGCAAAGCCTTAACGCTATTTAAAAGTAAGTTTATTTTACAATTAGACACTATTATAATAGCGCAATATACTACATAGTAAATAGTTTAATAGATCCTTAGGAGATGTAAATCCCGAGCATCTCTTGAGTTACTGTACTCATATTTATTTCTCTTAATTTAACTCACATAAGATCTTTTAGTTCTGACTCGAGTGTTTTTGTCTTTCCAAATTCGCTCGGGTCAGTCCGAGTGTTTCAGGATTGAAGATTTTATTTCCGGAGGAAGAAGACGAAGATTTTATTATTATTACTATAGATAATATGGTTTCACTACACTCATATTGTTCCGCTGCATTGTTATATGGTATGTGTACTCTGATATGTATTGTATAAATAAATCAAAGGTTTTTGTAAACAGATTTATGAACTGTATATTTGATTATTATATTTTATCCTTCTGCTGTGAGATTCTGTTTCTTTCTCTGTTTTCTTATTTATCCCATAACAATCCGCCCTTACGTATGGTTGAATTGGCACGTGTGTCTGTTTAAATCGTGCAAAAAGGCGGGATGTTACATAGTACATTTGCATTGAATTCATATTTCAATTTCTTAATCAATGATGTAGGTTTCCAAATTTTAAATGGTTAGATTAAAAAGAAATTTTAAAGAAAATTCTTCCTCGATTAACAAGTCTAGTTTATCAAAATATTGCTTCCTTCATGACCTTCACCATAAGTATAATCAATTTCCAAACATGGGCCTTGGTTTCTTAGGTGAATAAAGTGACCAATTCCTTCATAAAATTCGAACGAACTATGTCAAATTACCCTGCGAAGAACTTAGCCTACCTTCCAAAGAATGGGATTATCGAGGGTTTCGTCGGGTTAATACTCCCCATGACATTTAAGCTTCCATTCTCACTACATTTTCCATTTCACCTTTGTAAAAAACCCCACCTCTGTACCCATACTATCTAAGAGCATAACTAAGTAATATTGTTGTATAATATGGAGAATGAGGCAACAAGGGGTGCATACATATATATTCCTATGGCTGACACTAGTACATTTAAACATCGAATAAGTAACTCACTTATACGCACACCATATCGGCATAAAGCAATAAACATGTGTGCTTTTAGGATAGGAAAAAACATAGTATATATTAAATAACAGAGAACATAGAGTATAAAACACAACAATGATAAATAAATCTAAATATACTAAGTATGTTAAATATACATTTCATGAAAAACATACAAGAGACAATTCAGTACAAGTTGATAACTACTGCACTGAATACTAGCCTCCTCTATGTCGAAAACACAAGTTGGTCTCACTATCCATGTACTAAAAAGTCTAGGACTGACCCAAGTATTACATAAATAATACACGGGTCAGACTATGTCTTAATCAAAGGGTCAATATATATGGATGGAACTTAGTATATATTGGATACAAAAATAATATGATAACACCATCAAAATAATTCAAAATAATAGTCCTAACATATACGCACATATATATATATAGAGTAATTTTTGCATGGTATATAATGATACGATCTTAAACAACACCCCCAAAGTGTCATATAACGTAGAATACCACAAAACCATGCATAAAGATGTCTTTACCCATAAAAAAGTACATCAAATCAGAAATCACAAAATCAACCTCAAATGGGTGAATCATCGATATATAGAAATCATCATCAAAATCCAAAAATTGTCAATAATGAGATATCATCAGGTATAATTAGGCTAACTCACAGCTATGCCCAAGTATATCTCTCAATCTTGAGTAATAGAATACCAACATCAATATAATATAGACCACCTATTAAAGCAATCATATACAATAAAAGATACGAGAATCAACTACAATTTGGATATCTATCACAATTATAATTTCATCTTGCAATATAGAAATAAATAGTGATGAGAATAGACTATACGATAGACACAAGGTCCCAAGTAGAGTCATATCATAATGTATGGGTAATACCACCCAATCAAAACGTATAGGTTACACCACCCATATGTACACTTAGTAAGGTACATAAATAATATGTACTTATCTATCACTCCGTGAAGAACCATAAGGGAGACTAAAAATGTAACGACCCCAATTTTGGAATTGATTTTATTTAATAATTAATTTCATTTTTGGATAAAAATTGTGAAATAATTTGGCAATTAATATTTAACTTGTATTTGAATTGAGATTTATACTAAATAATAAATAAAATTAATAAGTAAAAACATAGAAATAAAATACATTCACATATGAACACTTATAAAAGAAAACAAAAGAAATAACATACAAAGTAGAAACCACATATTTATAAAATTATGTAAAATATAAAACAAAGGAAAGAAACAAAATATAATATATTGGTACATATATAAGTTAAAGTTTATAACCAATAACAAAACAAATATACAAGTATGCAACATAAGCCAAACTAATACAAATAACTAAAACTATATTATATTAAGCAAAGCAATACAACATGGAATACAAACTAAAGATGTATGTATTTATACATCAAATTAATATGCTTGTAAACAAGTAATTAAATAAGTAAATGAAGATTAATTGTTTGACTAATTTAAATAGTAATAAATCATGAATTGTTTATACAAGGTCAAAATCGTGAAGAAAACAAGTCGAGACGGGAATAGGTTGCAAATAAAACAAAGGTGAGTTAATCTCACTTGTTTGGATTTCCACTTTAATTTAAATAGTTAAATTTAAATTATTGGTTGAATGATTGAATTGACTGGATATGATATTATATATGATAGTGTGTGTGGGCGTGTGTATATATATTGGAGTGATTGATTCCTGCATTATATAGTGGATGAGACCCTAATAGCCCCGCATAATAACGGATGACCCCATATACCGCGATATCCCCTCGAAGTGGGATTGGTATTTTACATTGTGCTAACATCTGTTGATGCATAGAAACGGGTTAGAGGGATCCAACTGGATTGCTCAAAACGTTGAATTTATTTTATATTCAGCGATGTGATTTGTGTGATAATCTATGACGATTTTATTAATTATATTGGGAATTGAAATTATTGAATGCTATGGCTTGGTTGAATATTTATTGGACTTTGAGAGAATGAAAAATATATGAGTTTGGATTTTTTTTTAAAGGAAATAAAAAGGAAAAATTTTAAGTAAAATAATTATCGGGGATTAGGGTAAATTAATGATTGAATTGGAAACGTATAAAAGTTTGATTTTTTTTAAATTCTATTAAATAAATTGTGAGTATGGAAATGAAGACAGAGATTTTAAACAAATAAAAAAAAGAGTTATAGAGACTTATATCTAAAAATTTAAAGGATTTTATTTTTAAAAATTTAACATTTAAATCTTTGGGAGGAAATAAAAGGGTAGAATTTTGAATGAGGTATGAAGTGGATATTTCAGTTTAAAATAAGATTTTAAATCATAAATATAGAAGTAAATATGGAATTAACGGGTTTTAAAATAAATTTGGGTAAGTAAAGGAATTTATTTTAAAATGAAGTTAGTTTTGAAAATCGATTTGAAAACTAATTAAGTGCTTGAAACTGGGATTAAAGGAGAATGACATTATGGAATTTATAAACAGGTTTTATTAATAAAGGGAAATATTTATCAGAGGATAATTTGGAAGTATAAATTCAGGATGGGAATTTATAAGCGAAGAGTGATTTGTTTAAAAATAAATACTAGTTTATTTTTAAAAGGTATTGAAGGAAAGTGTATTTTCTAGAAAAGCCAAGTATATTTTCAAGGAAAGATTTCCAGGTATAAATTAGAGTTTTTGAAGTTGTTTTAAAAAAAATGTTTTTGAGAATTTGTTATTTAAGTTGGTTAAAATTTTAAAGGTAAATATGTGTTAAGTTAGTTATAGTAGTAATTATTTTAAAAGGTTAATTGGTATTATGATTTGAAAGATAATTATAAAATATTTATATTTTGTAAAGTAGTTTTATTTTAAAGGTAGTTTGGCTAAAGTTTTTATTTGAAAAATTTGTACAGAATTTCATAACTTTTATTTTAAAATTTGTTTTGGCTTAAGTTTTACATAAGAAATTATTAGTATTTTGAATAAAACGTTTTAATTTTAACTGTTTTAAAGTATATATTTTTGGATAAAGTGATTTAAATTATTTTAAAATCTGAAGTATTAAGGCTTGGTGATTTTCAGCAGGAAGGAAACAATTGGGTGGAAATTTATTCCACGAGAAAAAAATATTTTGATAACTATTTTCAAAAAAGGGTTGAAGTGTAGAAAAATATATCTTGCGAAGATATTTTGAAATAAATAATTAGGAAACTTATTTAAGGCCCGATGATTGTTTATGAATGTTATTTGATAGTTAAATAACCGACTATGAATATTGGCCAATGCGCTGATCGTTTCGAAGAGACCGGGATCGGTATTAATTTCTCGAAAATCACTTAGATCCTGTTTGAACGTTTTCTTGAGAAAGACAAGAGCTTGGAGTTGAAAATGGAGCAGTGAAGTGCAAGGGCTAATCGCTACTAATTCTGAGGGTGATTCCAAAAAGGATGTAGTAGGAGTAGTGCCGTCGCTTCCATTCGGACCTGGAACGGACTTATATGGACGAATGCTATCAGAATTCTGAGCATTCTAAGTAAATGTGTGCTAAAAGGTAACGCATAGTCTCGAACCTCATCAACCGAGAATGGCTAAAACAGGGGAGTTGCAGCAAGGCTAAGTGGCTTGCAACCAATTAGGGTAAGGTCACCCCAATCTAGATGTCCCTTTTTATTCAGCGGTGTGGGCGGTTGCTGATCCCAACCGTGGGGTGATCTTATTCGGACTATCGAGTAAGGGGTAGCTTCGGTCTTGAGTAGCAAGGGATCAGGGTGGATCCTCGGTACGGTGATCGAGACCAAAGTACTATGACGGGCGGTACCCTAGTAGCCCTGCAATTGATGGAAACTCAATGTCCAATAAGTGCCTTCGGACTTGTTTGTATACCTATTATGCTAGAATTTAATGAATGTAACATTTCGGTTATTTTAATAAGTATTTATATATAGACACTACTATAATATCAGAGGATTTGATAAGAAATGTTTCGTTATTGTAACGTAAAAATCTAGCATGTTTATTTGTGGCGTGGTCTTACGAGATACCTTTGACTTTAAAGGATTTTGAAAACTTTAATAATCCAATTTAATGTGTTTTCTCACGTTGGTTTTCCAAACTGACTCGGGTATTATTTTACTATAACGCTTGGATCAGACCGAGTATTATAGATACATGAGAGGATGCTGTGGAGGTCAGGAGATGAGCTGGATGGCGAGACGTATCACACGTACTTGATGTATAAATCCACTGTGCAGTATAAGCTGTATTTTAAGCTTTTGTAGGGACAAGTTAATATAATTGTCCAGTATTTTGCTATGCTGTATTTATAGCTTTTGTAGGGACATGTTAATATAACTGTCCAGTATTTTGCTATTGATGGTGTTGTACTCTGATGATGTAATGTATAAGACGGATATAGTTCTTTCTGTATAAAGATCAATTATTTATCTATTATATATTGTTTCGCTGCGTTGTGATATTTTGATATTGTTTCTATTTCTTCTTCCACCTCCTTCTTCTTTACCCTAATGGTTTGGTTTTCTGACATTCGATTGTTTGGCATTTGATACAGTGGATTGTATTGATGTTAATTTTCGAACGTCGAAAAAAAATCAGATCGTTACAGTTTGGTATCAGAGCTGAAGGTTAAGCGAGAACCTTGGCTCTAATGGGGACTACTCATAAAATAGAGTCAGTTTTACTCTAGAATGAGTTTGAGTGTATTAATAGATATCAACGCGTAATTGTTAGTGAATATAAAAATTGTTTTCACATTATGTTGATTTATCAGTTGAGTATTTATGGATTCTGGTCGGTATATGGGACGCCATTTCATCGATAGGAGTTTCTTAAAGAAGATAAACCAACACAGTATTGTTTTAAAATAGGGTAAACGAAATAATCTTACCCAAATTATTTTTGTATATAAAATATATATGGTTGCTTGGTTGTTAGGAAGTGATAATATTAAATTATTATCATTGTTGTACGGAAATTGAACTATTGATTAAAATTATAACCAATGTTAAAAAATCAACTTATATAACAAGATGGAATTTGAAATGTGAATTATTAAATATGATTTATAAATTGAAATAAGATGCCAGAGTAATTTTTGAATACAGAATGGAAGGATTTGGAATTCGAAATTTTGGAAATTAAATTCCTTTGAGTTTGAAAATGATTTTCAATAGTTTTGGATGAATAATGGTGATATTATTTCGAAAATATTTTTGAATTGGATATGAAATCTGGTGAGACTGGAATTAAAAATATTTGAAAATGTTTGTGAAAGAAATTAAAGCACTGAACTCACTTCGGTCGGTGGAAAATAATTCTGATGATGATCGCGACATCATTGGTGTTCATTTTCGAGTTTCCAAGAGAGGAATTGCAAAAAAAATGTTTTAAATTTTGAGTTGTTTGCAAACCTGAGTTTGGTTTTAAAATTCAAAGGATAATTCGAAATACAATTGAATGATGTATATAATTGATTTCAAAAATAATTTTTGAAATGTTGAGTAATTGTTTAAAAGATTCTGGAATCTTATTTAAAATGTTTACTGAATATAAATAAGTTTGATAACTTATAAAATTTGTTAGAATGAAATTCAATTTTGAAAGAGTTAAATAAAAGTAAGTGTGATAAAAATAAAGTGGTGGGTAAACCAATTAAGAATGTAAATCTAAGGAGATTTGTTACATGGATGTAAGTAAGTTGGAGAACTTATAGAAATTTTTGACTTAAATTGAAATTGAGTTTTGGGATTTAATTTGGATTGTGTGAAAGGAAAGTTAGTCAAATTGGACTAAATAAAAACATAAGATTGAAACTAAAATTAGTAAGTAAACTAATTAATTTAATTGGGTAATCAAATAAATTGAAATTGAAATTGAATATTGAGATGATATTTAATTTAAATTGTGTATAGTAAAGTAAAGTGAAGAACTAATTCAAGGTAGACTAAAAGAAATTAAAGTTTGGAATATAATCCACTGAAACTTAAAATAAATAAATGAATGGAACTAATTAAAGGAATTGGTAAATAAAGAATGGGTTTGAGATGAGGTGAATCGAATTCAATATTAAATTTGATTTGGAATTAAATTAAAAATGGAAGATAAATTGAATTCGGAGTGGAATTGAAAATTTAAGTTAAATGTATATAGAAATGAAAGCTTAAGTAGTGAAGTGGAAATAGTTATAAGAAGTACATAAAATATTTAAGATAAACTTAAGAAAAGTAAAGGGGTGAAATTCTTGAGTAAAAATTGGTATTGAAAAAAAAATTCCAAGTTAATATTTGAATGAAGACTAAGTAAAGTGTGAAGTGGGATAATTGAGAATAGTGAATGAAAATCAAAATGAATTTGAATAAAAAGAAATTTGATTTAGCTAAAAAATCAATGAAGATAAATACATAGGATGTACGTATATTATTTTATTCGCATAATGATTTGATCCAGGTTCGAGCATAGAATTGCGAGATAGTTATATCATCCGAGTTGGGATTTTTCACTCGAATTTCGATGGCAAACCATGGATATGGATTTTTGAATGGTTCGAAAATTCTCTATCATAGTTTAGGACTATGCAAAGAGAATGATGGTTTCTAATCAAGAAACCAGAACTGAGTCCGCGCTAGGGAGTCGAGTGAACGATACTAGTCGGAAGTGAAATTATGTGATCAAGTGAGCGATCGAATTTGATAGTGCGTACAGATGATATGTGTACATCGTACAGGCTTAAGTAAAACAAATGCTGAAACTTTTGTAAAAATTAATAAAATGAATTTGGATTTTATATTTGGACATTATTGCTTAGTAAGATGTACCGGTGTTTTAAAGGAAAGGAAATTGGGGGTTTTGATTTTAGAAGATAAATTTGAATTGCCCGACAAAAGGTATGTATTTAAATTACTGTATGAAATTTGATGGTTTTTTGGTCTAGCCATTTGGCGTTTTGTTTTCTTTTGAAATCCGAGCGTCCATAGAGGCATTTTGAAGTTGTACCGATCTAGCCAAGCCAAGGAGATGCTGTTGAAATTTTTCGAAAATTTAGGGAGTTAGAAAAATTTTGAGAAAATTTTGATAATTTAAACTTGGTTTTAAATTTTAATTTGAATGATTGGTAGATAATATTATTTGGAATTGATGAATGGGATTGGAAAGTTAGTAAGAATAAAAGTATGTCTTTAATAAAAGATTGTTTTGAGGAGTTGTTTGAAACTATTTGGTTGGGAAAAATAGTAAATGGGTTGGAGCATTCTTCTTAACTAGCAATTTCGGGGACAACATTCTTTTAGGGGGAAGGAATGTGACAACCTAGAATTTTTAGATATTTGAAATTGAAATATCTAATTGATTTTAAATATTTGGAAGTTAGTTTAACTTAAGTTTCAAATATCATTATTTATTTGGCAATTAAATTATTGAGTTTAATAATTAGAGATTGGGTAAAATATTAAATCCTGAGTTTTAGGCTTGTTAAAAATATTTCAATGGCTTATAAAATTTATACTAATAGTACTGAGGATAATGGAAGCTTTAGAATTGAATTTGAAAGTGTTTTGTTAAGTTTTGAAAATATAAACCGTTTAAATCGATATTTAAAAATAGCCTTCCGAGGCACAGTCTCAGAATTCGACAAAACCAGTTCCATTGGATCCGTAATAGTGTATTATTTTCGGATTTCGAATTTCATAGTGATCGGAATTGTCGTGTGATTGTACGATATATATATATATGTATGTATGTATGTATGTATGTATGTATATAACGCGCTGAAATATTATCGAGAATTTAACATTATAATTGGGTCCAAAATGCTATCTTCTCTACATGATCGAATTAGGACTTGAAACCTTTTCCATCGCGTTCGAAATAGGGGTATAACTTTATAAACGCCTAATGGCACGCCTCGATAGGAGCTCGAGATTGTGAGTTGTCAAAATCGAGACGATTTAAATTTAAATTTAAAAATATTATATATGTTTTTCCCTTCAATCCACTGTAGACACATTCAACACTTGTCCACCACTATCAACACGCGTCTTCTCTCCTTCTTTCAATTGAATTCAGTCGTATAACTGAAGCCACCCCTTCCTTTTCTTTAAAAAAAAGAGAGAAAAATTTAATTAAGGGTGGAACTCTTTACAAACATCAGTAGCAAGAATAAATGGCCAACAAAAATCGCGACTGCATGTTTTTCTTTGTTCGAACCAAATTCTCCTTGTTCTTCTTTTTCCCAAAATCGAAATTGGTCTCAGAGAAATCAAAATCGATTTCGATTCAAGCTTTAGAGCCGAGGCTTGGAGGGGGTTCGATCGGCTTTCGGTACAAGAAGGGGCGATGTGGGGTTTTGGGTCCACGGTAGGTGGACGTGATGAGGCATTCGTTCAGGATGGACAGGGTGTCGAGTAGCAAGGTTCGTTCGAATGGAATGGGGGAGCTCATGGGTGGTCTGACTGGAGTGAAGCTCGAGCTTGAGCATTATGGTGGGATCTCGCGATCGCAATTTTGAGGAGGGAGGAGTGCTGTCTCCTTCAATAGGAGTTCGTCGGAAGATCTGGAGGTCTCGGCTGGTTCGTGGTGTTTGGGATGTCTACGACAGCATTGGGGAAGCGTGAGAGGTGGTTGGGACGACTCTGTCGAGTCTTGTGTCAGAGTTCGGTGAGGTATTTTTATTATTTTCTTAAAATTTATAAGTATATATTTATATACATAAATTTTTTACAATGAAGGAAATCTTAAATGTTAAGCAGTTTTCTGAATTTTAAGTTGCTCTTAATTTAATTTAAATATATTTAGGAAATCAGAAAAAAAAATATATCTATATAGATATACATATATAATTTAATCTTTACTACTAATAATGATAGTTCGATTAACATAAAATCAACTTTGTCATTCTGCAATTCCCATTTTACCCTTCTAGTCTTTTGGTCCCCCTTTCCCCCGTTTCTCGCCTCTGCCTACTTAACCAAGACTAAAAAACACCGACAGAAGCCATTCTAGATCAAGGCGATTTCGCACCGAACATCCTTCCAATGTCTGCCGCAAAAACTAGGGTTGCTTTCTCAAGCTTCGGCTCTGGCGATTTCGCACCGAACATCCTTCCAACGTCTGCTGTAAAAACTAGGGTTGCTTTTTCAAGCTTCGGCTCTGGCGATTTCTCGCGGTTGCTTTCTCAAGCTTCGACTTTGGCGATTTCGCACCGAACATCCTTCTAACGAATCGCACAAACCAAGCATACTTCGGAACATTTTGAACTGGAGGATTGCTGCACCTAATATCTAAATTTGTCGCGGATAGATGACGACGTGTTTCATTTGATTGGTTGATGGTTGCTTTTACTCACCTCAGATTTGATTGCTTGAAGTTGCAATCCTAGGATGAAAAAATTTGTACACAACTCAACTTAAAAGGAAATAACATTAATTTGATTATAACTTACTGACATTTATGCTCGAAAAACCATGCTTATTTTGGCATGGTTCTAAGTGATACTAGTTTATACATACGTTATCATGCACATAATAGCATGGTGGAAGGTACTAAAGTTTTCTACTCGATTCACTCATTCTTAGCATAATTTTATTATCCTTGAAGTTTACTTATCATGTCATCTATAGTTTGAGAATTTAATTTTTACTTAGAATTTTTGGTTATAAAAAAATGTATGCTATGAAATTCATTTTTTTCACTGCAGCAGTTTCAATATTTAATTTTATGGTAAGAAATTTCCTTTTGCCTATTTGGTTTATGTTGTTTTACATACTGCCAATATCTTTACATCTTATTGACTGTGCATAATCTACTTTTGCGTTATTTTAAACTGTTATTTCAAGTTCATAGGTGATATCCTTTCATACATGATATATTAACTTGGGTTTTTATGGCCTAGTTATTGAAATCATTGGTCTATTTTATAATTTACAGTAACAAAACAATAACTCCATGTATGACCAATATAAATTTTGAATATTTCTAGGTTGCGCATACTTTTAAATTACTTTATACTATTCTTTTTGCTATCTACTACTAATTATGGAAATTAAATAAATACAATTTCAACCATGTCTTTTTGAAATACCCAAAATACCCATATATGTTCCTACATCACGACGTATCTATGATTCATTATATCCCATCTTCCCAAAATGATAAAAAAACCTAATTCATCCCATGGCCACATTGAACTTTTCATAGCTACAGTACCGCCATAATTGCCACCTTCTATCCATGATTTCCTCACCAAGTACGAACTGCCATGCTGCCTTATCCTTAACACCATCGCCTCATTTTTCTTATCCCAATACGACGTTTTCACCTAACCTAAACTCATTTTCTCTATGCTATGTCAATTTGGAATGCTTAACCTTCTTCGACTTGGAAATTTCCGAAGTATTGACGTGCGATTGAGCGGATGAACTAAAAGGTATTCAGGTTAGAAAATTGCTAATTTAGTTTGTAGTTTCGATTAAAATCGATTTTCCACCCCATGATTTTGTTTACTTCAAGTTTTCTTTGATTTGTAACAAAATGAATATGGATCTCTTTTCGCTCGATTATATGGATAAGAATGATATGGTATTGCGAAGTCAGGAATCAAGCTAATATATTAGTCATG
Source organism: Allium cepa (assembly GCA_030765085.1). Lineage (NCBI taxonomy): Eukaryota > Viridiplantae > Streptophyta > Magnoliopsida > Asparagales > Amaryllidaceae > Allium > Allium cepa. The sequence continues at coordinate 782,741,604 of CM060940.1, read as the reverse complement.
GCCATGGAAATGAATATTGCACCTGCTGCATTATTACATATTCAACTCTAATATCCACTATTACATATTGAGCACTTACATTTTTTATGAATAAATTTGTATTATTATATCTGTCTCTGATTTGGAATGCTCTGTTATTATAAATTTTTAATGAAATATTTATCCATGGTTACATTTTGCACCTTTTACATTGATTAGTGGCAGAAAATTGAGGGGCGATATCTTCTTATACTTTTGTGATTATCTGAGTTATAGCTAAAATTTAAGTTTTAAACGGTTTTCTAGATCACTTTTATTGCGTTTCGACGTCTCATGCACCGATAATAGAATATAAAAATAATAGTTCATATTGGTAATAAAACAGACTGAAGATTTTGCCAATAATGCCATTAAATGGACTTTTTAATAAGCACGAATTGTAACCAAGAAGTGCTTATTGACCATGATTTTGCCAACCCATTCAAAAGAAATGGGAGAAATTTTGTTCATACAAATCTACCATGATTCTCTTTAGTCGTTTTAATCAATTGATCAGCCTTATTGTAGATTTTTGTTGATCTTATTTTGGAGGTTCGGTGTTTTGAAATAAAGTCAATGTCATACTGATTCAATAATCGGAAAAGGTACGTTCATTAAATTGTTCACAATTAGTTTGATGATGCACGTGAATCTTTCATCAGTAAGAGATATATTATCATTTTTTTCCACTATAACATTTGAAAAATCTATAGCTTTATCGATCGTATGTGCCACTAACATTTTATGTATGTTGCATCATGTACATTTTGGAAGAATAATATCACTAGAGTACATTAATAATCATTGTTTCACTTAATTTTTCTATAAATGATGATTTGCTGCAAAATTTGGTTTCCCCAATGAAAATTGTTCTCGCTATTGATTTTCTTAGTTAATTTATATACTATATGCATATTAGTCCATACATTCCTTTATTATTTACTCTAAGAAAACAAAAAAAATTATATTTTGAATTGGGGTTTTTAGGCTAAAGGAAAAAGTTAGAGAAAAATTTAGTTTCAGAGACAAGAAGTTTGTTTTTTAGCCTGAAGGACATTTTTTAGTGTAAATCGCAGAATGATAGTTGTAACTATCATTTTCAGTTTACACTGAAAAGTGTCCTTCAAACTAAAAAGCAAACTTGTTGTCCCCGAGACTAAATTTTTTTGCAACTTCTTCCTTGTGTCTATTTACCTGTTTTGAATTCATGGAGTGACAATGTTAATGGCCATTCAATGAGAAATAATAATTGATGATTTGTTTTTCCCTAAATATGAAGATTCTATGTTACCAAGTTAGTTAAAAAAATAATATAACTGGATTAATTGATTTCTCATTAGTTACTTTGAAGTTATATATTTTTTAACTAATCATAGTAACACAAAATCTTCATTATTTAACGAGAACAATCGTCAATTGCTATTTTTCACTGATTATGGTGCATTTTTAATGCATTAATAATAAAGGAACTTGATTCCTCATTATAGATTATGGTGCATTTAAAAAAGATTTCATGTAATTAGCCAAATGAAGCAAGTAGATGAATGCTTTACATTTATCTTTTTTTCTTTTTGTGTTTGTTTAAAAAAAATTAGTATGTAGACCAAGATTGAATTATTATACAAGTTATGGTATATTCTAAATCTTAGCTTGGACGGTGGTTTAGATTGAAGCATGAAAAAACTCATAAGAAACTTCAAAAAAAAGGTGGAATAATTTTACTAATCTACAATTGTATCATATATTTATTTCAATTTTATTGGTGATAACTATGGTTGTGATCACACCATTGAATGTGCATTTGATTATTGAATGCTAGCTTTTGTTAGTTGTGGCTGGCTGTGATTATTCCCAATCAAATATTATCAAAACTTACACAATAATGTATTCAAACTTACTCAAGTTTTCTGTCTATCTAAATTTGGCAATTTTTTTTTGAACTGGTACTTTATATACAACAAATCATTGGGACAACATATCCCATGTCAAATAAACGTTCGAAAGCAAGTTTCGAACTTGTGACATCCTGCACCAAAGCCGAATCAATTATCCACTTGGACAAAGGTGCTTGTCAAATTTGGCAATATTATTCATCAAACAAAACAACATTGAAATTGTTTTAGAAATGACGATGTAGTATACAGTAGTCATGCTTTCATTTCTCAATGTAGGTTATTATATTAAAACCAGTTTTGTGGTTGATGATTCAGCTTTATTTCTTTACTCATTTATCCAATTGACGTATCTCCATTTGTAATTGTGGCAAAAATTAAATCAATTCTCTCATTGTGAGGACTTGCTATTCTAGGTTGGTGGTTCTATCATTTTTGCATCCATAAACTGGCATATTTCTATTCAAAAAATTATCATACTAAGGTTTGAGACAGCTCCAAAGTTGGATTATATTATATGAAAAATGCATGTTCTTACGTCAGAATCTTGGAAATATTTGGGTTCCTAAGCCATTAATGCATTAGCATATTTTAGCTATTTTCATGTTTAAATGGCTCATAATTTATAATTCTATTCACTTAAAAAAATTCTTTTGCTTAAAAAATATTTTTGGTTTTCAAATGACGAATCAGTGTACTTAAAAAAATATTGGCTACAATAGTATTAAATGGAGATATGATGTGGAAAATTGGTGGGGATATGGCTTAATTGTGGCATTTTGGTGATATATGTTATCAGTAATCAACTATGACTAAAAAAATATTGAAGGTTAACGCACTTTTTAAGCATGAAATAATAGTTATAATAATAATGGGGTTATTTTTTATACATGAGACTTTAGTTTTTCCGCTATTTATGATACTGAAAGGCAAATAATGAATGTAGAATAATGGTATTGATAGCCATACAATAGTGAAAGACTGTTGTAAATCAAAGACACGGTTGTTTTAGTTTGAATGAAAAAATAAAATGTGTGGTAGCAACAAAAAATTGGTAATGGTTTCTATAAGCATTTTTATGAGTGTCATAGTAGCACACAGAACAATATATGCATAAATAAAATATCCTTCTGTATTGCACATTGTCCAATTAAATAGGGAAACACGAATGTTATCAATTATAATTATCATATACCAAGTTATATGTCTTAAGATTTTACCTTTTTCTACAATAAAAACTTAACGCCGATTAAACTGTACATCTACGCAAACTGTAATGACACAAATTATAAAATAAGATAAAAATATGGCACATATGTCGTTGGCCAGGCTTCTTACTTTGCAAGCGCTGGTATAATCACCACCTTTAAAGTATAAATAATGAAATTCCCACTTGCCACTATTTATCCTTTGGATGTACTATCTGATTGTTTGATATAAAACGCATGAAATAATCAGTTTTACGTTTTCAATATACTTAATTGATCTTGCTTCCAATCTCCAATACACACTCATATCCACATTAGCAACACATGGCTTGGTACTGAGAATGGAAGAGCTGGTCCAAAATGGGGATCCAGTCACATTGCAAAGTTCAAAAAAAGAAGACTCGAGCATAGTACCTGGGTCTTGCTCATACTCATGCAACCAACAACTAATGCGCCAGTCAGTGATATGTCGTTGCAGCAAAAATAGACAACACATACTACTACAACTTCAAAAAGACATAAGTGCTTTTATCGTATGAAAATGTTTTTACTATTGGTTCTGGGAGGATGATGCATTTTCTGAGGCTATTATGTTCAAATGACTATCCACTCCTTAATTAAGCATTGTACTTCAATGCTTAACACAGTCTAAGTCGTATAGATGGAAAGTATGGTGTTATTATATATTAAAATTTGGTCATATACCATTGTGCATCCTAATAAAATTATACTTTAAATATTTTAAAATGGCCTGGCATGAGGATTTGAAACCTTTTGAATAAAAGGCGCCTAATGTGGAAAAGACTAACCAGTGTCATGAGCACTTTTATCCTCTATATTTGGCACATGGATAAAAGGGTGAATCTGAAAAAGCAAATCAATACATGAAAGTTTAAGCAAATCAATACATGAAAGTTTCAAGATATTTCCCTTTTTATACTCCACATGTCTTTACTTCCACTTCTTGCACTGTTCAGTTAACAATTTTAAACCTGGATTTCTTAAAGCTTCTTCCAACCATTTTAAGTTTCAATTTTGCGACTGTGCTTAAATCTTTTGAGAATTATTACCTATTATGGTTGTTTTGTTTTACTATCTATTGTTGTATGGGGACTAAATTATAATTTGGTTATTGCATCTCATTTCATTTTTAAGTATTAGTGCTTAATCATTTCTGACACGATTCACCAATCATTTACTAAAAAAGGAATAAGTTGTAGCACAACACGGGAAAAGCACATATAGCCTTACATGATGCTTCTGTCTCCAGTCATGCGAAGGTTAATCATGCACAGATCATCCTCCAATGTAAGTGAATATTCAAATTTACCAAGAAAATATTATGCACTGCTTTTATGATTAAAATTAATAACTAAGTCCAACTATGTAACATAGTGACAAGATATACATCCCCTATAAAATGCAATATTTGACGTAAATAGATGAGATTGATTAATGTTATCACAAATACTCTCTATCAGTTCGCTTTTCGGCATCAGTTTATATCATTTATAATGAGGTTGCTTCTCTGGTTTCTGTGTCAAATTCTTGATTAAGATATTCACAATTTTGAGAAGTAAAAACAATTAAAAACCATGTTTTTTTTACAGTAAGGTGATGACGCAAAAACCGTGTCTGTATTAATTGGAGTCACCGTATATTTTTTATAGCATATTTCTTACATCTCTTAGCTTTATAAATGTTATGAAGGTACATATCTATGAGTTTGTTAATTGGTGCATCTTTTTTTTTGGTAACGATGTTGAGCACATTGACATGTACATTTTTTTTTTATTGTGTATTAGAAAGAAACCATTTCATTTTTTTGTTCAAAAAAGTCAATACTATGCATCTTTTTTGGTGGAAACAATGTTGAGCGCTTGGATATTTTACCTTATTAAAATTGAATCATTAAATAATGCAACTGACTATAAATTATTTAATTACAACCATTTCATGTACATCAAAATATCTAAACAAGGACCTACCCACCAAAAGAAATATACGGCTTCTATGCATGTTACAACACTTTTTATGGAGATTTATAAAGTCGGTGGTTTAATGGAGAGAACTAAAGATGTAGAAAATTCAGCAGCCGCCAAGCTATTATATGCTACAAGTAGAATTTTGGGAGAAAAATTTACAAGATTCAATTGAGATTTTTTGCACCAATATCTATATAATAATTGATTGTTAATTTAATCCCACTGTAATCTCTTGGGCCTGTATCTGTGTTGCATACATTATGTTAGAGTTTGGATAAAGTTGCAATCAGGTGAAGAATATTTGTAAGAAGTGAAAATGTATTATGCATGTGTTATTGAAAGTGGGTTTTAAGATTGTGAACAATCTTTCATATGTACATCTTATGTATATCAAAATTTCATGTTTTGTAACCATAAAGAAATTTCGAGCAATATAAATCAAAGTTTTCTACACATGAATAAATATATAAGCAAGAAATTGATTCATAAATATATGTAAATTATCTATGTATAGTTGTACATATTCTTAATGGAAGAGGTGAGTTAAAAAGATTGAGAAAGAGTTTTCATCCGCTCTGAAAAGAGCTATACTAAGAAAGTAGTACAAGATTAACTAAAACAATGAAATATTAAGGTAGGAAAGAAAAGTAAATTAACAACTGCATCAATATCAATAAATATGTTAATCATGTAATAAGGTTTTATTTAAAGGAAGAAAACATGTTCATTGAAAAGACAGTGTAGATATCACGATATCTAAAGTCCAAATATTTAAGTACCTAGATGCAGGTCCAAATGAGTATATATAGGTAAGGTTTTGGGGAAATATATAGGAATTTAAAGTGCTGAAGAGTTTTATAAAATTAGATTTTTGAATATATATAAGTAAATACATACATATTTTCACTTACTAGATTATTTAAAATAACGAAGATTAATTTATTTAATAAACTTATTTAACTATTTTAATTACTAAAGGTTTCAAGGGAAAATTAGTTTAAATCAAATTATATGTTAAAAATTAAATAAGTAAATGAGGATTAATTTTTTGATTAATTCAAATAGTAATAAATCGTGAATTTTTTATACAAGTTCAAAATCGTGAAGAAAACAAGTCGAGACGGGAATAGGTTGCAAATAAAACAAAGGTGGGTTAATCTCACTCATTTGGATTTCCATTTGAATTTAAATAGTTTAATTTAAATTATTGGTTGAATGACTGAACTGACTAGATATGATATTATATATATATATGTACATATATATATAGGAGTGATTGATTCCTGCATTATATAGCGGATGAGACCCTAATCCCCCCGCATAATAGCGGATGACCACATATACCGCGATATCCCCCTCGAAGTGGGATTGGTATTTTATATTGTGCTAACATCTGTAGATGCATAGAAACAAGTTGGAGGGATCCAACTGGATGTTCAAAACGTTGAATCTATTGTACATTCAGCAATGTGATTTATGTGATAATCTGTGATGATTTTATTGATTATATTGGAATTGAAATTATTAAAAGCTACGGCTTTGTTGAATAAATATTGGTCTTTGAGAGAATGAAAAATATATGAGTTTAGATTTTTTTTTTTAAAGGAAATAAAAGGGAAATTTTTAAGTAAAATAATTATAGTGAATTTGGGTAAATTAAAGATTGAATTTGGAAAAGTATAAAAGTTTTTTTTTTGAAATTCTATTATATAAATTCTGAGTATGGAAATGAAGACAGAGATTTTAAACAAATGAAAAAAAAGAATTTTGAAGAGTTAAGTGATACTGTCTAAAAATTTAAAGGATTTTATTTTTAAAAATTTAAGATTTAAATGTTTGGGAGGAAATAAAAGGGTAGAATTTTGAATGAGGTATGAAGTGGATATTTTTAACGACCCACTATTTTGGACTATTCGCATCCGCACATGTCAGACTTGAATAATTCAAAATACCGAATTGTTAATTTAAATTGGCAAAACCCAGCATATATAGTAAATAAATAATCACAGATCACAGACACAGAGTAATAAATGCAGCGGAAACAAAAGATAGAAGTTCATGAATCTACTATATATATAACAAAGTTAAATAAGTTACAACAGATCTTGGATACAATAGTCAAATACAAGAATCAGAATACATCACTAGAATCAACTGAACATCTGAAAACTGGATAGATAGCTGGATCTCCAAGCGAAGCTCCAACTCCAAAGGTGAGTCTCGAATACTGGTACACTCATTCTGACCCGAGCGTAAAGCAAAACACAAAACACTCGAGTCAGGATTAACATTCTTATATCAATAAATCCAACTCCAGTGAAATAACAACTGAAATACAAGTAACTCAAAGGATGTTGGGATAACCATCCTTTAAGGATCCGTTAAACTACCTACTATATAGTAATATACGCTAAGTAGATAATGTCTATCAGTAATATAAAGTATCAAAATAGTGTTAAGGCGTTCCCATTATCCCCCTTAACACATTTTATATAAGCGTTATAGTCTATACAGCACTGTAAACTCCACCGTAAACTGCTGGGATATCAGGGAGTACTCCATAGTTATAACACAAAACAAATCGTAGTGGTCGCATATAGGGATACAAGTATGACAAGGCACATGAGGCAATACCCAAAGTAGTGAAACTACCGTTTGCCTGATCCGGACTGGTGAGAACGCATCGCCACAACGATCGCAACACCGCGAAACAACACTCCCAAAATTTCAAGGGTGCACACCAATCAATAAAAAGTAATGAGTGGTTTACGAAGAAGTGTGTTCGCTTGAGGTGGCTAACCCCATTTAACCCAGCACGGCTCCTATTTTAGTCATTTCCAATTTGACACAAGTGTCAAGGCTATCCATTATCGTTCTCTTTCTTCAGTCATCACATGCATTATTCCAACCACTTCATTCTGGATCACACTCCGCATATAGTTATTAAAGTGGTTTTCGGTTTAGACAGAGAGTATGTCCATAACCAATCTCAGTTTCTTTAATAACTTTCGTAATTATTACACCGATTGGTCATTTGATAAATTTCAAAACCAAATCAATTTCGATTTCAATTAGAATTTGTAAACCAACATTTCATTTGTCTTTCTATATCAATTTCGATAATTTATGTTTCAAAACTTCCAAATTACTATTTCAAAATCTTATAATTCGATTTCAATTTTTATTTAAACAATTCAAATATTTATTCAAGTTCGTATATAAATTTCATTCCGTAATCATTTAAATTAATTTAATTTAACGTTCAAATCAATTTAAATTCATTGATCGATTTCATTCAATATTCGTTAAGTTAGTTTATCATTCAAACCAATTTCTATTTAATTTCCAATTCATTAAATCAATTTAAGTTTTCCTATATCATATCAAACTTCCAAATTTAATTAAATTAAATTCGTCAAATCAAATTCTTTAAATTTAAAGTCTTATATTAATTTCAATAAATCACATTTTATTTCTTTTTGAAGAAATTCGATTTCACTTATTTACTTTTTTAATTTAAACAAATTTCCAAAACTTAATTATTACAGAACTTAGTTTCACTTATTAAAGAAGTTCAATTTCACTTATCAAAGGATCCAAATTTTTTTAGTTATTAAATAATTCAATCTCATTAAATTATTAAATAATTTCAAAACTTAATTATTAAATAATTTCAATAATTAATTATTAAATAATTTCAAAACTTAATTATTAAATAATTTCAAAACTTAATTGTTAAATAATTTCAAACTTAATTCAATCATTTCTTAAATTAAACAACGTTCTCTCATCAATTACTTTGTTAATATTTTGTTTCAGATTATTAAATATTAACATTTAAATTTCACTAGAATTCAAATTCCAACTTCATTTAAAACCCTTATTATTTTATTCAAATAAAATCTTTATTTTTACTTTTAAATCAAATTATTGACCAATCGGGTTTATATTTAATTCTCTATCCTAAGTCAATGTTTTATTTGGGTATTTATCATTTCAACCCGATTCCATTTCAATTCAAAAATCAAAGCATAGCAAAGGGAACTTGCAGTGTGATAATTGGGATGGGTCAAAGCAAATCAACAATCAATAACACAATCATAAGAATCCAATAATTAATTCAAATAATCCCAAAATAATCGTATTAACTCACATCTTTGTTTGTGCAAATTAATATAATTATTTCTGGAATTTACACAATCATTTCATGTAGATTAAAGATTATTACACTATTATTTTTGCGGTTCTACACTTGACATTTATTATTCGATTTCATACTATATCAATTTATACAACATAAATTTAAATGGTTCAAGGTGTAATCAACCATATTTCTATATGTCAAGTAATTAAACATTTAAACGGGTCATATTATACAAATTTTACCTAATCAAGTTCAACATATATATCAATTTCAAATTATTAACTCCTACGTAAATTTCAATTGTAAAATTTTTATCACTTCAAACACTAACAATATAACGTCCAATATCAACATCAAACAATCAATCATTTATCAACCAAACTGGATTATCATCGTATAAATAACAGATAATGGTGTTAGATGTCACGGGTGAACTTATACTGTAACGACCCAGAATTTCTAGTTGTTAGATTTTGAACATTAAATTCATTTCAAATGTTAAATATGGATTTTGAATTTTATTTTGAAGTAAAAAGATTTCGGTCAAATTAATATAATTAGTTAAATTTCAAATACGGTAATTTAATTGGATTTGAATAATAATAATTAAATATTTGGAGTATTTGGAATTGTGATAATTAGTGAATTTGGATATAAACGGTTATGAAATGGTTTCTAAAATTTATTTTGAGTTCATTTGAATTTAAATAATGATGTTGGGCTTTTGGATGGAATCAAAAGTTGATAAAATTAAGATTTGGGATTTTATATTAATTTAATAAGGGGATTTAATAATATAATAATGCAAATAATCAGATTTTGGTTCGAAGTGAATCAGAATAGTTTCTAATGTAATTATGAATTCTATACGATTTATAATAGAGTTAATAAAATTTTAAAGGTGAAATTTTAAGTGATTTTGACAACTTCGAAAATCGCTTGAATTAATCGACGAGTTAAAATAGCCTTCCGGGACACATTCTCGGAATTCAATGAAACTAGTTTCATTGGATCCGTAATAGTTATTTATTATAGGGTTTTAATTTTTGTAGCAATCGGAGTTGTCGTTTGACCCTGGCAGCTCAAAACGTATAGAAACTATTTTCATCGATTTAATTTAAAATTGATCGTTTATTTCGTAACTCGCGCATACGACCAAATTTGCCTTCGAAACACGTTCCATTGTGTTCGGGACGTTGGTAAAACCTTAGAAACGCCTATCGGCACGCGTCGTTTGGAGATCGTTTGAAAAGTTGCTTTATAATGGATTTAATATTAAAATAATAATTATAAAACGTTTATATACACGTTCTTTAAGGATGAAACCCTAGTAGCTTCTACGTAGCCGACACCAAATTGTTCAATGGCCGATATCCTCTAAATGTTCTTTGTTAATATCTCAAAATCGGTCGATAATTAGAGGAAACTTTCTACTACAAGATCGGAGAGCTTTGCGAGGTCTAACCACCTATATGGTGATGATGGTGTGTAGTGGTAGGATACAGCAGCAATCACGTTCAAAAGCGCATGCGTTCGAGCACGGTATACGAGGTGAAAGTGGTGTCGAGTTTGCCGAGATTTCGGCCTTGGGTAGCTCTCGCGTTGGGGTAGCGAACGGGGGGATGGATCACCCCCTAGGTGATCGAAGTGGTCGCGTTGTTGAGAGATGGAAGGTGGCTCGGTGGGTTTTTGTTTCTGTCGAACGCGAGAGGGAGATGGAAGAGAGAACAACCTTGATCTCAAGTTCTGATTGTGCGGCCGTGATTTGTTGGTAATAAAAAAACATAAAGAAATTGTTTTATAAATTATACTAAATGTTTAAAATAACATATCTTTCACGTACTGTATCAGAATTTAACGAAATAGGAAGCGCCGGAATCGCAGAGACGAGTACTACACAGTGGAGCAATTATGGAATTATTCGAATCAAGTAAATATTTAGGTTAGATCGAACGCCGTTCGATTTAATTTAAATTTGAACGCTCGTTGAAAACCTAAGGTGAGTTAATCTCACTCACATTTGGATACCAGTTAATTTAAATAGCCAATATTTAAATGTTTGATTGGTTGTTTAGCTGAATATGATAATTATTATCAGATTGAATCGATATTTATTGGTTGTGCTAATATTTGTGGATGCAGGGAAACAGGTTGGAGGGATCCAACCGGATTCCTCATAAATAGTAATTTTATTTATATTCTGTAACATAGCTCATTGATAAATTTATTTTATCTACGAGTCTATGAATGAAGATAAGCATTATGGACTATACCGCTTATCGATGTTGATATGATTGAATTTGTGATGGTTGATATTGTGCACAATTGTGGTAAATCCCTGGACTACACTATACGCACACGAATATGGATTGCACGTGGAAATTGTTTAAGTCATAGTTTTTGAAATAATTTTAGAATTGAATTTTTGAATCCAAATGGTTTTGGAAATAAATATGATTTAAAGTGAAAAAAAAACTTTTGAAAAGGAATTTTAAAATAAAGAGTTGTTTTTGAATAACTTAATTTAGTTTTGAAATTTGATTTAAATTTGAATTAAAAAAATTGAAATTAAATTCTATGTAAAGAACTAATGATTTTAAAAAAAAGGTTATATATGTTTACATGAATTTAAACCATTTTAAAAAGTGTTGCTTTGGAAATTTAAATTAACCAAAAGATTTTAACTTGATAAATGAAATTGGATTTTTCCGAAATAAAAACTATTGTTTTCAAACGATATAAGTTTTCATATAAGAAAAGAATTCCCAATTTGTATTAAAGGAAGTTCAAGTTGAATTGAAAATGGTTTTCCAAGTTATGAAGGAATATTTGGAAATGGGTTTTGGAAGCTGTAAGTTAAATTTTTAATTTAAAGATTAAATGAGCTAATCCAATTGAGGTGGAAATTGTTTTGAAATCCGTGAATGGATCTTTGTGAAACTGGGTGAACTTTTTAAAAGATTTGAAATGGTAATTTGTTTAAACCATTTGAAGGAAAAGTTATGGATAATAAGTTGTGATTTAACTGAAATCCCAATATCCATATGTTTTTAAATTTACGCTCATTATTCGGTTTAGCCGGGAGAGGACTTTGTGTCATATAACCCATTCCGAATAACGATACATCGATATGGATAGCATTTGAAGACCGGTGGTGAAGACCGGGTATTTTCGAGAACGAAAGGATAACCCATCGATTGTCTCTGCACTGAGTCGCGTCGGTATAGAGATTTCCTAAGTGATGGAAAGTCCAATCGGGATTGTAAATACCCGAATTGCAAGGGCTTCTTTGGAAGTGCCTTCGGTTCTGTTCAAATCCGGAACAAATTTGTATGGATGTGTGTCTGACGTTACACTTTGAGATGTAAAGCTGGTTTCTATCAAATACATTTCTGTTGGTGGCAGAGATTTATTCTCTTAGCTTAACACCCTTCTCTGAGACGTACGAGATTATGTAGTTGATGGTTAATAGTGATACATTCCCAATTTGGTAATGTGGCATGCTAAGTGCTGCTGTGTCTTGATGATCATTGGTTGATCATTTGTGATCGAAGCATGACTTTGTGAAAAAGCGTAGCTTTGGGGACGTGGCTTCGTCGAGCCTCACAACCCGATAATGGTCGAAACAGGAATCGTGGCAGCAAGGTTATTTGGAGGTAGCTCCTCTTGAGGGTATGACCATTTCCTTCTGAATAAAAAGTGATATCATGGTATGGGGCCCAGATATTTACTTATGTTGATTTTTTATTTATAAAAAGTGGTATCTTGGTATGGAGCCCAGATACTTTACTATGTGGTTGTTGGATTGAGGACTCTCGGATAAAGGTCGCCAACGACCGGGGGATGGCATACTCGTGTCAGTTGTTACCTAGTTATAGAGGTAACCAGGCCTTGTGTAGCAGAGATCCAGTTAGGTTCTCGAGGACGTCCCTCCAGAGGCGTTCCATTTTATGTGGGAAGTTCTTTTGCCTGACCATTTGTTGGAAATCCAAACAAAACAATACGAGCCCTTTACGATTGCAATTGTATAACCTGCCACCTCAAGTGGTAGCTATAGTAGGCACAGTATAATGGCACCTATGCTGGCTAAGATTAATATTATATTTTCGAAAGGTTTTCCACTATGCACTAATGATAATATCGAAAAGATTTTGCGTATCAAGCATGTTTGACTATCATAAGGAGAAATCTTCTCCAATTCTGCGTTTGCATTGTGTGTGTGGCGGGAGGCCTTATGGTAGTTTCATTTTCTAAAAAGCATAGCGGATTTCTTTTCTTTTCTTTTTCTTTATGGAAAATAATTTTTTTTGAGATCTCACACCTGTTGTAACAACCCGCGTATTTAACGATTATATATTTAAATGTTTTATTTAAATATAGCGTCGTTAGTCGGATTTTTGGGTCCGAAAAGCTACTTTTTGCAAATGGCCGAATTGGGGCTCGAAACCACCTCCATTGAGTCCAAAATGGCGTTTGCGATCTTTTAAAGTATAAACTTTGATATGTTTGGAGTAAGTCGAATTTTGCTACTTTTTCTATCGGGGTTTGGGTTCAGTCCACTTGCTAGCTTAATACCCTAACTCAGTCCCTCTCTTCCCCATTCACTCATTTTCATTTCCTAAACTCTAGCTAGAACTGAAAATGGGGGAAAGGAAGAGGAATTAGAAATTCCAAGCCCTAGTTTACTTTGCAAACTTGAATTCTTGCTCCAAAATCAAAGAGAAGCTATTGGTAAGCCTCCTCTTCATCTTCTCCAACTCTTTTCCTCTTCAATTTCAGAAAGTTTCCTAAACCTAACTTAGGAAATACTTGTTTTGACCTTAGATTGAAGTTAGTAGAGTTGAAGTGGAGAGTGGTTGGTCTTTTCTTTGCAATTGGGCTTCCCATCTTTGTTTTTGAGTTAAAAAGGGTGAGATTTTATCTCACATCTACTCCAATATCCATCTATGTTGTAGGTATGAATTCCTAACATTTATTCATGTGTAATTGCTTTTGGGTTTGGATTGGTTTTATGAATGTTGCAAATTTTGGAGTTTTGAAGTTAAAACTCCAAAAATCATAGCCTTGTTGTTTGATCATGTTTTTGGTGATGCATCGAAGAGCTAATAGGGACGGGTTGCCAATTGGCGTAAACCCCTAGCGTCCGCGCTCATCCGTTTGCGATTTTTTGGAATTTTGCCCTTGGGGGCTAGGCTGAGAATACTGAATTTTTCCAGTTCAGTCGATTGAAAACTCTGAGTCAGACGACTGAACTGGAACCCGTATGTTTCCAGGTATGATTCAGTCGACTGAAAACTCTGAGTCAGTCGACTGAACCTGGAAACAAAAAGTTTCTAGGCATGATTCAGCCGATTGAAAACTCTGAGTCGGTCGACTGAACCTGGAAACAGAAAGTTTCCAGGTATGATTCAGTCAACCGAAAATCCTGTTCCAGTCAACTGAATTTGTTGTTTTTGCCCAATTTTCCTTTTTGGGTCTGAACTTCCAATTTTTATTAATTCTTGTTGGTTCCAATTAGTTGTTATTGCATTTTTGACTTTGATGATTCCTTTTTAATTTCATTCACGAGTTTTATAAAATTATCTCTTCCAATCGTATTAAAAGCCCACTTCTCTAATTTGTAAATCCTATTTAAAACACACACACAATTTCGCACTTCGAGCGAAGTGGAAAGGAGATTAAATAGTTAGGTAAAACACAGACCATGAATCCGTGCGTTTATCTTCCCAATTAATCCCCGACCCATTCGATTGACTGTTTTGACCTTTGATCTGGTTTACCAATGAGATGTGGTAAACTTTGTACTGATTTGAGTGTGAGATTGACTAACGGATAGTAAACCGTTTAGTGCGAACGGGTGGTTATGGGACTCACGTTAATACTTTTCGGGTTCGTTTTCGAGAGTTGTGACACATTCTGCCAGTTAGTGGTGTCTAGTACCGGGCCTCCGGACCTTCACCACTACGGTTTGTTGCCTTTGGGATAGTGTCTTCGGACTATCTCCTTCAGGTTTGTTGCCTTCGGGTATGTTGCCTTCGGGTATGTTGCCTTCGGGTTTATACCTTCGGGTTTGTTGCCCTATAGTATCGCTTTTGGAGTTGGTCATTCGTCACCGCTCGAGTGATATTGGGTTTGGAGTCTTCGGGCTCATGGATCCTTGTTTATACAGTACTGAGCACGTGCAATTTTCTGATGTTTCATTGATATGTATATTCCCTAGGTATCGCCCTTCGGTGTTGGTCTTTTGGACCCGCACAATATAGCGATTACCTTGTAGAACTTGTGTTACCTTCATTGGTATTTGTTATTGCTTTTTTTGACTTGTTTTGGGATATTCATATCGTTTGTTTATTTATGTTTCCGATGATATGAGGCTTGTCTTGTTATGATTCATCTTTTGCTAGATGATTGTTGTATCTCTTTTAGAGATATTTGTTATACTTTATGACCTTGTGGGTTCATAGTTGTTCAGTTTTCTAACTGATTTGTTTAGCTAGACTGACCCGTGTATTTATATTCGGGTCAGACCGAGATGTTTCAGGTTAGGTGCATTTGGACTTAGCCTATTATGCTTCCGCATGGACTATCCTGCTTGCTCCTTTTTGTTAAAGCTTTTTGTGTAATCCTTTTTGTTGTAACTCTGATATGTATTCTTTTGACTCGTTTGTATATTGTGGTTTGCTATACCACTTGACATGTATTAATTTGTATACTCTGTCATGTATCTGCATATGTGTATATGATGATCTACTGTTTTGTGATGTATATTACATTTGAGTTGTTATATTCTGTTCTGATAGATCCTCCAGCCACCTATGGTTTTGTTTTAAATATTCATTGGATATGTCGATCTGCTTGTATGACAATTGTCGATGTATTCAACAGATAGTTAGAGAAAGGCTATAGATGGTCGCTCCTAAACAGCCTTATTCTCAACGTTAGTCGACGGCATTACCCCGTAGTGTCCTTGGCTAGCGAGGGTATAGAGGTGGGGTGTCACAGCTTGGTATCAGAGCCTGGTTCAGAACAAAATATGATAAACACGGAATAGAAGCACATATTACGATACATTAAAGTGTAATAAGTGATACAAATCTTTGAATCATGTTACCTCTATTCCTTCTTTGCCTTTGGTGGTAGATAGAAATTGGGAATACGTCTAGGAATGCATTATGTTCCGCAACATTCCATATTTGGATTGGTGATATCTACCTTGTGAATAATCTTGTTCTTATCTTGACTTCCAGCATATGGATAGAAGAGGCAGGGGACGACGCTTGGATGTTGGGCAATCCAGTGGCTCGCATCCGGATGGCGTTTGTATGTCTGTCGATCAGTTTTTGGAGTTGTTTAGGAGCACTCGGCCTCCAGTTTCTACTCGAGTATCTCCACCTCGCAAGTCTGCCTTTGCATGCATGTGCGGTGATTTTTCTCATCTTGGAGGAAAGCCATTTAAAGGCTCCGAGTCTGTTCTTAAAGTCCAAGCTTGGCTTCGCACGTGCGAGCGTATCTTCTCTTGTGTGGATCTCTCTGATCATGATAGAGTTTTTGTAACTTCTAGCTTATTACGAGAGCGTGCACTTGATTGGTATGAGCTTCTTATAGCCGAATTGATGAGTCTACTCTTTCTTGGACTCGGTTTCGGGGACGATTCGAACTCAAGTTCGTTCCTGAATCTGAAAAGTTATATTGAACCATCGCTTCCTTGAGTTGAAGCAAGGGAAATCTTCTGTTTCTAAGTATGTTGCATCATTCGAGGCTTTATCTAAGTATGGCGTAGCGATCCTGACTCGACCTTCGAAAATCGACACCGAATACGACACTCGTATTCAGATGCCACAGATCCAAACGTCGAACCTGGTGCGCCGGAGCTTATAACACAATTAAGTATAACAACACAGCGGAAGAAAAAGAATAATACATTGATATACATCATTGATACATTATCTGATACAACAGATGATATAATATGATACAACAAGATGATACCATGGATATTAATACTATCAGAGATACAAGACATAGCGGAAGAAAATAGATGACACCAGGAGCGGAAATAATAACTCCAAAAGAATGCATCCCCAAATCCAATGCTCCAATCCAAAGCTAGCTTGAACCAACATCACGTGTCACCTAGACAAGCAAGTCTCGTCCAAATACTGGACTAACTCCAGATAATCTACTAAATCTGACCATCTAAAATACCCAACTCTAGACTGCCCGTGTGGAAAATTGTGGGCACCCAGATTTTAGGATAGGAACAATAAACTCCGAGTCAGTTATGGGATTGATGTGAGTAACAAAAATATTTTATCTTTAAAATAAACAACAAAAGAATTTAAAATAAATCCGTAATGCTTTTTAGAAAATGAAACTACCATAAGGCCTCCCGCCGCACACACCATGCAAACGCAGAATTGGAGGAGATTTCTCCTTATGATAGTCAAACATGCTTGATACGAGAAAATTTCTTGATATTATTATTATAAGTGCATAGTGGAAAACATTTCGAAAGTATAGTATTAATCTTAGCCAGCATAGGCATTTCGCACTATGCCTACTATAGCTACCATCTAAATAGAGGTGACCACCATAAGTAAATGGCAGGTTATACAACTAAAACCGTACGAGGCATGTATTGTTTTGTTTGGATTTTCCAACAAATGGTCAGGATAAGGAACATCCCACTGTCCATGGGTACGTCTCTTGCGGGACGTCCCGAGAACCTAACCGGATCTCTGCCAACACAAGGTTGGGTTACCTTTGTAACTAGGTAACTACTTCTCGAGCATGCCACTCCCCGGTCCTTTGGGACCTTTATCCGAGGCACCTCTAAACCACAAAGCAACAACCACGCAGAAAATGAGATTGAAGCCCACCACATAGGTAAATATATGGGCTCTATACCATGATACCACCATTTACCAGAAGGGAATGACACACCCTAAAGGGCGCGACCCTCATAACCTTGCCGCATCTTTCCTGTTTCGACCATTTTCGAGTTGTGAGGTCCTGATGCAGTCTCGTCCACAAAGCTACGCTTCATACAGAAGCCATGCTCTGATCACAAATGATCATCAACACACAGCAGCACTCAGCATGCCACACTACCAAATTGGGAGTATATCGCCGATAACCTTCAACTACATAACCTCTGAGCTCGTACGTCTCAGAGAAGGGTGTTAAGCTAAGAGAATAATTCTCCGCCACCAACAGATATGTATTTAAAAGAAATCTGCTTTATATCTCAAAGTGTAGTGTCAGACATACAACCGTACAAGTCTATTTCAGGTTCGAACAGAACCGAAGGCACTTCATAAGAAGCCCTTTTAAATTCGGGTATTCACAATCCCGATCGGACTTCCCATCACTTAGGGAGAACTCTATACCGGAGCAACTCGGTGCAGGGTCAATCGATAGGTTATCCTATCGTTCTCGCAAATACCCGGTCTTCACCACCGGTCTTCAAATGCTATCCATAATGTCGAATCACATATTCGGAATGGGTTATACGACACAACGGTCTTCTCCCGGCTAAACCGAATAGTGAGCGCAACATTTAAAACATACGGATATGGGATTTCAATTAAGTAACAACTTATTACCCAAACAAATGGTATAAACAAATTACCATTTCAAATCTTTAGACAAAAAGATTTATTTCACAAAATTCACACAGTTTCACAAAGATCCCTTTACAGATTTTCAAAACAACTTCCATTCCAATTGGATTCACTCATTAAATCTTTAAATTAAAGATTTAATTTATAGCTTTCAAACCGTTTCCATAACTCGGAAATCTATTTCCATTTTAGACTTGAAATCTTTTTTGACACAAATTGGACGTTCATTTATTATGTGAAAGCTTTTATTATTTGAAAACAAATAGTTTCCGTTTCAGAAAAATTCAATTATAGTTATACGAGTTAAAGCCTTTGAATTTAAATT
This sequence comes from Allium cepa, assembly GCA_030765085.1. Taxonomy (NCBI): domain Eukaryota; kingdom Viridiplantae; phylum Streptophyta; class Magnoliopsida; order Asparagales; family Amaryllidaceae; genus Allium; species Allium cepa. Next base: position 782,722,409 of record CM060940.1, on the reverse strand, counting down.
CAGGTTCCCAAGTTAATATATTTAAAATGATTTAACCCATTTATAACTTGTATAACATCTTTGATCCCTAGTTTCAAATCATAGAATCTAATTACAAATTTGGAATTCAAATTTAAATCAAATTTTTTAAACTTCAAACTTTATCCAGTTATTCAAAAATAAATTCTATCTTTGAAATTCCTTTTCACAAGTTTTTCACATTTAACCGGATTCCATTTCCAAACCATTGAATTCAAATTGTTTAAACATATCAAAAAAACGAAAAAAAATGTTTTGTCTATTCAATTCTGTTTTTGAAATAATTTCAAAAATCTGTGACTTAATCGATTTCCTCGTGAAATCCATATTTGCGTGTGTATGGTGTGGTCCAGGGGTTAAACACAATAGTGCAACAACATCATCACCACAGATCAAAACAAAGAAATATAGTTGATAAGCGGTATGAACTATAACGCTTATCTTACAGATCACAGATATATATATAACAGATAATAAATTACAGTCATTCCAGATAAATAAACTACATAACAGATCACAATACAAATCATGATATATCACAAAGCATCAGATATCGGAAATATCAAACAATTCAACATCCAATGCAATTCAAACATCCATAAGTAGGATCAATTTAAATTATCCGATTAAATTTAACTCGGATTAATTTCTATGGATAAATTTGCTAGTCATGGTAAATTAATAATCAATTAATTACAAAACATTTAATAAATTGTCCTTTAATTAATTATTAATTAAACCTTAGTTAAAAATAAATCCTTAATTAATTTTCTTAATTAACAACAAATTAACTACTCCTTAAGTAATAATTATTTCTTAATCACTTTCCTTAACTTATTAACGTTTAATAAATTAATTATTCTCAAATTAATTGCTTTGGTTAATTTATCATATTATCCTTAAATTAATTGTTGCTTAATCACTTGATTTATCAACTTTAATTATTAATTAATATCTAATTAATTATCCTTAATTTATAAATTAATTATTCCTTACTTAATAAATCTTTACCTCTTGATCATTTAATTAATCTTAATTAATCACATTTATTAATTAACTCTTAATTAATTACCATTTGACTAATTATCCTTAATTTATCATAATAAGTAATGATCCCTAATTACTTATTTAGTCAATTATTGATCCATAATTAATATCTTAAATAGTTTATCCTTAATCATGAATTAACTTTTAAGATAAACTCATTCTTATAAATGATTTAAATATCATTTACCAATATGTTTGAAACTTTTATTTTCAAACTTGTCTTTTAAATTCCATTTGAAATCCAAGATTTAAAATGAACCCTTATTTATCTTTAATAAAGTTAAACTAATTTTTAGAATCCTTTAACTTACTTGTTGAAGTAATATTTTTATTATAAAGAAATTTTAAAAGAGTAAAAATCAAATTAAATATACTTGAACATATAAATCTATAAAACTTAGTTTATATTTCAAAGTCTAGAATTCAATTTAAATTCTGGTCCAGTTTCAAGTTTTTAATTTAACTTGTTTTAAATCTTTCTTTTACACATTTCAAATTCATTTTAAATACAAATCTTTTATTTTCACTTACTTACTTAAACACTTTTAAGTTATCTAAACAATTTAAATTTTAAAACTTCTTTGATTTCAGAACTAGGATTCAAATTATATTTGAATCCGAATTTATATTTGACTTAAAACTTATTTACAATTTAAAACTTTGTTTCTTTCAAATTCAAACTATTTAAACCTTTTAAGGTTGTTTACAAAAAAAATTAAATTTAAAACTTAATCTTATTTTAATACTAGGATTTAAACTTCACTCGAATTCAAACTTAACTTTGATTTAAAATTTAATTTAAATCTTATTTTATAAATTTAAATCTCAGTTCTAAACTCAGGCAACCAAACCGGTTTGTAAACCTGAAGCAAACATTTGACCCGAGTCTCACCATTCCCTGCTTCGAGTCCAACATCCAAAATCTCGAATGCAACTTCGAGTCAAACACGCGAGCACCTGGCTTCATCCCAAACTACTCAGGCTTTTTCCCAGGTTCTAGAACTCGTGCACGCTCACGTGCACGGCATCGCCGATCAACTTCTGATGTCGCCTCGACGTCGAGCAAGTCGGTGATCATCAGTACATCAATCTTCGATCGCCAGAACTCCACTATCTTCTCGATATCAAAATCGAGCTCACAACCCAACCTGGAAACAGAAGATACTGAAACACCTCCAAAACCTGGAAACGCATCGCCCCCGCAACCTCGACCACCATAAATCCTACACTTCGGCCATCCACTTGTCGACATCCCCTCTACCATCCTCCAAAAGCACGTTGAACTCGATCGCACGTCGACGATGAGCGAGTCGAATTTCTCAGCCACGCCAAAATTAGGTTAAAAAAATTCAAAGCTCCGCCGCTGCCACCCCAATGATCGATTATACTTCCCACCATTTTTCCCTGACAATACGTTCACTCCTTCATCACCCCAAAGAACCCGCGCACTCCAATCGACTTAATCACCAGAAAATGAGAAAATGCTCTTTTCAGTTCAACATGAAATTTCACAAAAACTACTCACTTAAAAATCTTAACTTTGTTATCGAAATTCATAAATTTCCAGCACGAATTATGCCATACAACTGAATCTTGAAATCTCGTGTAGCGACCCGACTTCCCACTCCTGGAAAATCGCATCACTAATTAAGAAAGAAAGGGATAGAAGAAGAAAGAAAGAGAAGAAAGAGAAAACAACACATCAGAATCTCACAGCGGAACGATTTAAATATAATATAGAACATATACATAGTATCATATACATCAGAGTACACAACTAAACATCTCAATTTAGACAGTTATAACATTTCTGTCTAATACAATACAAGACATCATACAGAATAACACATAGCGGAAACTTTAACTATATATCTACATGCTGAAGCCTCCTGCTTCAAAGCCCCTCCAGAATTCGTCAAGAGATAACCTGAATCACTTGACTACTCATATATAATATGAGTACCCAAGAGTTTAATAAAACAGAAAATAAACACTTGGGTCAGACAGGGGTCTGGTGTGAGTAAACAGTTTAAGATTGCTTAACTTTAGAAAATCCTTTGAAAAGAAAGGTATCACGTAAGACTTCCCACACATAAACATGGAAAAGTTTTTACCTTATGCTAACCAATACATTTGATAGGAAATCCAGTGATATTATAATAGTGTCTAGGGTTTTCAAGTAAATATGAAATAGCCGAAATTGTTACATTTATTAAATTCCAGCTACATAGGTATACAAACAAAACCGTAGGGTCTCGTAGGGTAAATGGTTTTCCATCAATGGCAGGGCTACTAGGGTACCGCCCGTCACAGTAAGTGGCCTAGATCACCGTACCGAGGAGCCACCCTAACTCCCCTGCAACACAAGGCCGGGACCATTCCTTACTGAACAGTCCCGAACAAGACCACCCCGCAGTTGGCTGCAGTTCCAACTGCCCACAAAGCCGAAATAAAAAGGGACATCTAGACAGGGATGTATCTTGCTCACCACTGGGAGCGACCCACGAAGCCTTGCTGCACCTCCCCTGTTTTAGCCATTCCCGGTTGATGAGGCTGGATGCTGCGATTACCTTTATAGGACCAATTATCTTAGAATGCTCATCGTCCGCTTGACGATGTGCTGAAAGCATTCAATCCATACAAGTTCGTTCCGGGTTCGAACGAAACCGAAGGCACTATCTCGTTGCACTCATTTTGGAATCACCCTCAGAGTCAACGACCATAGCCCTTGCACTCTGATTCACCATCTCGAATCTATAAGCACTATTCCGTCAAACTCATTACGGAATCACCCATAGAGTTATACTGACGTATAGCCCTTACACCTCGAGTCTTCACTTGCTCCACTTGGATTAACGACCAAACGTTTAATTGGAAACGGTGTGGTTTTCGGATATCTAATTATGGAAACCCGATCCCGGTCTCACCGAAACCAAATGCCATTTTAATGTCCAAGTTGTATTTAAGGGATTTAAACAATAGATATTTAGAAATATCACTTAACATAAATGGGTGTATCATATTACACAGATAGATAAGCATCTATTACCACATGCATCTATACATATCACATAGCAGCATATATATCACAATCAGATATAGCATATTCACATCATCAACCATCAATCAATGTCATCTAACAACAACCAATATCACTAATTTATCTAATGATATATCATCCAATCATTAATCATTCATAAACAAGTTTGATTTCAAACTTGATTAATTTAATTAATCCTTAAATTAAATTAATCCTTAATTAAATACTTGGATTATCCTCAATCCAACTTCTTTATTCATTAATTAATTACAAATTAATTAATTAACTCACATTACTTAATTCCATTTCAATTAATCTTCCCTGATTAATTATCACTTAATTACTTTAAGTAATTCTTACTTAATTACCATATAAATTAATCATCCTGATTAATTACTTCAAAAATATACTGAGTAATTACCTCTTAATTACTTTCTAAATTAATCAACCTTGATTAATTATCCTTTAATTATTTTGGTAATTATTTCTTAATTACCTTTAATTAATTTTACTTGATTACTTATTTTTAATTAATCACACTTGATTAATTACTCATAATTAATCATACTTAATTAATTACTTTTTAATTAATCACCTTTGATTAATTACTTTAATTACATTTAGTAATTAAAACTAAATTATAAATTAATTATTCTTAAATTATTAATTATTAATTAGTTAATTATTTTTATTAATTAATGATTACTTCATTAATTAAAATCCTTTCTTAGTTAATTACTTTAACAAGTAAGTAATCACTTAATAAGTTACTCTTAATACTTTTATTAATTAATCATTAATCAAATAATTTAAACCTTTAACTAACTATTAATTAATTCTTTAATTAATAACTAAAGTGATTATTCCTAAATCACATTTACTTAATTACTTTTAATAAAATAATTATCCTTTATTTTATTACCTTTGGTAATTAACCACTTAATTACTTTAATTACTTCCAACGTAACTATATTAGATTAATCCAAAATGATTATCTTTATTAATCACAAGTTAATTACTTAATTAACTATTTAACTTAATCGTTTAAAATTAATTAAATGACTCTTAAATTCTTATAATATAATGGTTCTTGATTTAGAAAACATCATCTTAATTAAATCATTTATAAACAATAAAACTTGATAATTCAAAATGATTTAATTATCTCAATTATCTTTACAAATTTAATTTAAATAAATCAAATTCAAACTTCTAAAAATAATCTTTATTACAATTGATTATCAAATTCTAAATCATTAAACTTCATTAAAATATAATATTTGGAAATCAGTTATAATTTAAACATATTTTAAGATTTGAACTTTTAAATCTTAAAAAACTTTCCAAATTTATTTATTAAAGTTTAAATACCAACTTTATTTTGAAATCCACTCATTTTATTTTAAAACTCCATATTTTAAAATATATAAATTTGTTTTTAAAACATAACTTTGAAACAAATTTTAAATTTTGAAACTTGTTCAACCTTGTTCTAAAAACTTTATTTCTGAAAACAATTGTTCTTTGTATTAATTATATCGAACTCCTGTACTAAAACCTGAATTCCTAAATGCTCGAGTAAACCACTCAAAAACCCAGTAACATTCCGAGTAAAACATGAAAACATTCGAGTCTCCCCTGCCTACCCCTTGCTTCGAGTCAGACCATAAAAAAAAACGCGATAAAAACTTCGAGTTCCCTACCCCTTGCACAACGTCGCTGGACGTCGACGAACTCCATGTTTGACTTCTCCAAGTCGCTCTCGTTCCCAAAGTCCATATTCGAAACCCAGTAAACCCAAAACGATTAAAAATCGAAATTTTGCCCTACGACCCAAAAACTGTTGAACCACATCTCCAAATCTTGACCATCGCCGGCCAATTCCCTCACCAGAAACCCCGCCGCCGCTACCTTGGTTCTACCTCACTCCCCCGCAACCCCAGAACCATATGCGATCGCCTCGAATTGCATTGCGTCACCGCGGCGTCAAGATGAACACTGATAGTAAAATCAAGAACCAAAACCCTATTCTAAAAACTTCCCACCCCTTCGATCCAAAATAAATTCAAATAGAATTTTTCGCATGATCTCTTAAGTCTCCTCCACCTCCATGACCAACGGCAAAACCCAGTTTGTCGCCGTTCACCAAGAATCGGCCAAAAACCCCAAAATAGAAAATCCCAAAATTCTCTTAAATTTCTAATTTAAAAATCATGAGACTAATCCCAAAAATCATGATTTTGAATTAGGAATACAATTATATAATTCAAATCCAAAGTTGATTCGATTAGTTTTTGACCCATAATAAGATTTTTCTGTAAATTTTAAACTTTGAACTAAATATCCATTACAAAATCCTATAACTATTTTTAGAAGGAAGATTACATGTTTTCTAACAAACTTTATTTTCAAATCATAAGCTAGTTTGGATTTAAAATTGAATTATTGAATTATATAAAGAAGGTGAAGCCTGTTTATAAACAAACAGAGTCATTTCATCATCACAGGCATCAAACTGCTTAGCATTCAAACATGCATAAACTTTTAATTCAAGAGTTCATCAACATCATGATATTCATCGTAAGAACAAATTAAATTCAGAATAAAACTATTTTTAAAATTCCATCTACTCACCTGAAATTAAGTGGAAGACAGAACTGCATTTTCTTTCATGCTTTTAAATTCATCTGCATTTTTCTAGGCTTCAATTAACTTGCATGCTTTTGAATTTTAATTTGAATCTACTCTTGCATTGATTACAGATGGTACTAGAAGATGAACTTGCATTTTCCCCTGTTTGAATTTGCTTTACCTTCTTGATTCAGATTTTTTTTTACAGATTTACAGTGTCATTTTCTTTTCAGATCTTTATTTTGGATTTACATTCATTCTTGATCTGTTTTGTATTTTGTTTGAGTTGAAGAAAATGTTTCAGCTGAAGAATAAAACCTAGCTTTTATTTACAATTAGATTTTAAATTTTATTTTACAAAAGAAAGACATTTGTCAATATTATATTCTAATTAGCTTACACCTATACATATATGATTACAAGTGTTCTTAATGTACATTAATATTCTTACATGTGTTATATAAGTGTTATTTAAATGTTTTATTAAAGTTTTTTTACAAATGTTCTTCTTTTTATTTTATAATTATTAAGCTATGCATATGTAATTATGTAATATAGAAATATGTATTTACCTTTTTAGTAAATATTCATGTAAATTTAAATAACTTACATTTTGATTTATAATATATGTTTATAAGCTTGAAAAATTGATTTTAACTTCTAATATATATTTTTAAAACAATTTTATCTTATTAAAAACAAAAGCTAAAATTTATGTTTATAAAATAAGAAATTAACTTATTATTTAAATTTAAATTTCAAATATCATTTCAAAGACATTAAATCAAATTATCATTTCAAATTTCAAAACTAAATATATTCAAGCTTGAAAACTCTTTTTAAATTCAAATTAATAATTTTCCTATTTCAAGTATATATACAAATAAATATACACATTTCAAATAGAAACATTCTAATACTAAATTTGTTAATTACTGTATTAAATTTTAAAACAAATATCAAATCACAATATATACATTTATATATATTACAGTTTGAATATAAAGTTTTATTACATTAAAACTTCTTATTTACCAAAATAAATATTTTCAAATCAAATTATTATAAACTTTCAAAAGAATTTAATCCTGCTTATTTATATTGTTAAGAAAATATTAATAGATATTGACCAATTGTTATTATCAATCTTTAAAAATAAATCTAACTTGTCAATTTATAATTGTAAAATGATCAAATCAATTTAATTATTATCAAAAATTATTAAATTGATATTGCTCAAAATTCCGGGTCGTCACATTCCTCCCCCCTTAAATGAATTTCGTCCCCGAAATTTAATAGCAAAGATAATTTAATAACCCAGCTTAAGAATTTAAATTAGCAATCAAACAATCAATCATAGCAACCAATTCAAACAAACAAACAATTTTATCTATCCAGACAAAATTCTGAATAGAACCTCCTAATATTATTAAGAGTTTCCATACACCTATGTTGGAATACTCGCTCTACAAATCTTAAGTAACTACACTACTATAACCAGGAACTCCCTCATCTGATCCTACAAATCTGAACAAGATATCAGACCAAACTCAAAACCAACCCAACTACCAAATCCCTTCTTAACTGCTGATTCTATCACTCGATGAATCATTCACATATTCCTCAGAGATATGTGAAATATAATGAACTCCAGCTATCCAAACTGGCAATTCAAATGTGTAGACCAAAATCTAATCTTCAACGAACACAGGAAAAATCTCAAATTACTTCCGGAACTAGCTCTCCAGTTTTACCCAGTCTTATAACTTCTTTAATCGGATAAAACTAAAACAATATCCAAATTCCAACTTCACACTCCAAATCTTCTCAATGCTAACTGCAAAACTCTTCCGATGCTCCTTTAGTCACCTCCAATATTCCTGATCAGCTTAACCCTTGCTGATTGCTTCATAAAACAAACAAGACCAAAATCAAACCAATCACCTGATCCTACTCAATAAAACTACGCTCTCAAAAATTTGCTGAAATCCCAAAACACAATTCTATTCCACAAGCATTAGTGGACTTCAGACCTACTTTCCTTATCTAGAATAGCCAAACGGTTGCTCTTGACAACCTTGCTTTCCAATCCAGAAAATTTCCCTCATACTTGCATTTCCTATAGAAATCCTCTACTCCAAGAAAACTGCAACTCCCTGTTGCTCCTATACCAGAATAACTACTATCTCGCTTCCGCTGCTCAACTCTGATCTAGAGTAGATGAGAATGCTATCAAAGAACTCGAGCACAACTTTCTCCATACACAGCTTCATCCAATACATAAGATCTTAGTGACCCTTTCCACCTGGTCAAAACACCCAACAGAATCTTAACTAGGAAACTAGATGATCAATCCAAAGAATCCTGAGCTGCCTCACCAAACTCTTCACGCTCCAAGAGTCATCCCACTATATGGTTGAACCATCAAAATTGCTCCTGAATTCCAAGTTGATAAGAAAACTCAACTCCGATTCAGGTCAACTTCTGAATTTCTCAAAAACATTAAGAGAACCTCCGACTACTTCCATACTTTTACCTCTACTCGATATGCCTCAATCTCAAATCAATAATACTCAAAGATTCCCAAACTAATCGCAAGTCACTTTTGCAATCCCACTCAGTTCTGATTCCAAAGAACTGTCTCCCCAACTAGAACAGCTTTTCCTATCCAAGTCCAATCTTCAAGAATGGCTTACCTATCAGAAATCCGATAGATCACTTCCAACAGATATCCCGCTCTGCTGAGCCTCCCAAAAGAAAATGATAAGCCTTCACCATCTGCCTGGTCTGTTGATAGTAGAATCCCAAGATTACTGAATCATCGAAGAAACAGACCCATGCTGCTACTGTTTCCAAACTTCACTTCAATGATATTGCTAAGCCACAAGATCTTAACCACAAGCTTCTGAAACTCAAACTAACAACCAATTCCACTAAAAATCCTTGAGACGAGTAGACATCTTCTCAAGAAACTCGGCTCCAAATCAAACACCAACCGCTTATCTTCTTAAGAAAACAATTGAGACCATGTATGAAATGAGGTAACTCATCGACCTTAGTCTCCTACTTCAATAAAGATAAGTCACCCTTACTTGAGATCTAGAAAATCCCTAAACATCTGAAACTTCACTGCAGTAGACATCAATGCTCTTCCAATACCATCTTAATCTGGCTCCAAAAGAAACATCTTCAGAACCATCCATGGAAACTGCATCCCATCACATAGCTACTCCTTCTTGAAGCTATCAAGATACCCCACTTACTTCTCCTCAGCGGATAACTCAACTCTTAGAAATCCCGCTCACTCAAGAGCAAATCAACCTCACGCTCCAAGAATATACTCTAATTCTTGAAAAAGACTTCCTCTGTACTCAAAAGAATCCTTTCACTGATCTACGAAACTTATTCGAGACGGTAATAGGTCTACAATCTCGATAAACACCTCCAATTACAACATATAAACCTCTTCCATTAGTGGTAGTCGTGTTCCACACACTCTTACCCTATCTACCTTTATAACCTATGTTGGAAAATCCGAACAGATAACCCAACAGATTAGGTAGTTATATAAATATATATTTATATAAAAATTACAAGTACGCTCTCTCAAGATAGACAGCACTCCAGAGCCTAGGCATTCACTCAACCTAATGCTCTGATACCACCTGTAGCGACCCGACTTCCCACTCCTGGAAAATCGCATCACTAATTAAGAAAGAAAGGGATAGAAGAAGAAAGAAAGAGAAGAAAGAGAAAACAACACATCAGAATCTCACAGCGGAACGATTTAAATATAATATAGAATATATACATAGTATCATATACATCAGAGTACACAACTAAACATCTCAATTTAGACAGTTATAACATTTCTGTCTAATACAATACAAGACATCATACAGAATAACACACAGCAGAAACTTTAACTATATATCTACATGCTGAAGCCTCCTGCTTCAAAGCTCCTCCAGAATTCGTCAAGAGATAACCTGAATCACTTGACTACTCATATATAATATGAGTACCCAAGAGTTTAATAAAACAGAAAATAAACACTTGGGTCAGACAGGGGTCTGGTGTGAGTAAACAGTTTAAGATTGCTTAACTTTAGAAAATCCTTTGAAAAGAAAGGTATCATGTAAGACTTCCCACACATAAACATGGAAAAGTTTTTACCTTACGCTAACCAATACATTTGATAGGAAATCCAGTGATATTATAATAGTGTCTAGGGTTTTCAAGTAAATATGAAATAGCCGAAATTGTTACATTTATTAAATTTCAGCTACATAGGTATACAAACAAAACCGTAGGGTCTCGTAGGGTAAATGGGTTTCCATCAATGGCAGGGCTACTGGGGTACCGCCCGTCACAGTACGTGGCCTAGATCACCGTACCGAGGAGCCACCCTAACTCCCCTGCAACACAAGGCCGGGACCATTCCTTACTGAACAGTCTCGAACAAGACCACCCCGCAGTTGGCTGCAGTTCCAACTGCCCACAAAGCCAAAATAAAAAGGGACATCTAGACAGGGATGTATCTTGCTCTCCAGTGGGAGCGACCCACGAAGCCTTGCTGCACCTCCCCTATTTTAGCCATTCCCGGTTGATGAGGCTTGAGGCTGCGATTATCTTTATCGATGTGCTGAAAGCATTCAATCCATACAAGTTTGTTCCGGGTTCGAACGAAACCGAAGGCACTATCTCGTTGCACTCATTTTGGAATCACCCTCAGAGTCAACGACCATAGCCCTTGCACTCTGATTCACCATCTCGAATCTATAAGCACTATTCCGTCAAACTCATTACGGAATCACCCACAGAGTTATACTGACGTATAGCCCTTACACCTCGAGTCTTCACTTGCTCCATTGGATTAACGACCAAACGTTTAATTGGAAACGGTGTGGTTTTCGGATATCCAATTATGGAAACCCGATCCCGGTCTCACCGAAACCAAACGCCATTTTAATGTCCAAGTTGTACTTAAGGGATTTAAACAATAGATATTTAGAAATATCACTTAACATAAATGGGTGTATCATATTACACAGATAGATAAGCATCTATTACCACATGCATCTATACATATCACATAGCAGCATATATATCACAATCAGATGTAGCATATTCACATCGTCAACCATCAATCAATGTCATCTAACAACAACCAATATCATTAATTTATCTAATGATATATCATCCAATCATTAATCATTCATAAACAAGTTTGATTAATTAATCCTTAAATTAAATTAATCCTTAATTAAATACTTGGATTATCCTCAATCCAACTTCTTTATTCATTAATTAATTACAAATTAATTAATTAACTCACATTACTTAATTCCATTTCAATTAATCTTCCCTGATTAATTATCACTTAATTACTTTAAGTAATTCTTACGTAATTACCATATAAATTAATCATCCTGATTAATTACTTCAAAAATATACTAAGTAATTACCTCTTAATTACTTTCTAAATTAATCAACCTTGATTAATTATCCTTTAATTATTCTGGTAATTATATCTTAATTACCTTTAATTAATTTTACTTGATTAGTTATTTTTAATTAATCACACTTGATTAATTACTCATAATTAATCATACTTAATTAATTACTTTTTAATTAATCACCTTTGATTAATTACTTTAATTACATTTAGTAATTAAAACTAAATTATAAATTAATTATTCTTAAATTATTAATTATTAATTAATTAATTATTTTTATTAATTAATGATTACTTCATTAATTAAAATCCTTTCTTAATTAATTACTTTAACAAGTAATTAATCACTTAATTAATTACTCTTAATACTTTTATTAATTAATCATTAATCAAATAATTTAAACCTTTAACTAACTATTAATTAATTCTTTAATTAATAACTAAAGTGATTATTCCTAAATCACATTTACTTAATTACTTTTAATAAAATAATTATCCTTTATTTTATTACCTTTGGTAATTAACCACTTAATTACTTTAATTACTTCCAAAGTAACTATATTAGATTAATCCAAAATGATTATCTTAATTAACCACAAGTTAATTACTTAATTAACTATTTAACTTAATGATTTAAAATTAATTAAATGATTCTTAACTTCTTATAATATAATGGTTCTTGATTTAGAAAACATCATCTTAATTAAATCATTTATGAACAATAAAACTTGATAATTCAAAATGATTTAATTATCTCAATTATCTTTTCAAATTTAATTTAAATAAATCAAATTCAAACTTCTAAAAATAATCTTTATTACAATTGATTATCAAATTCTAAATCATTAAACTTCATTAAAATATAATATTTGGAAATCAATTATAATTTAAACATATTTTAAGATTTGAACTTTTAAATCTTAAAAACCTTTCCAAATTTATTTATTAAAGTTTAAATACCAACTTTATTTTAAATCCACTCATTTTATTTTAAAACTCCATATTTTAAAATATATAAAAAAAATTTTAAAACATAACTTTGAAACAAATTTTAAATTTTGAAACTTGTTCAACCTTGTTCTAAAAACTTTATTTCTGAAAACAATTGTTCTTTGTATTAATTATATCGAACTCCTGTACTAAAACCTGAATTCCTAAATGCTCGAGTAAACCACTCAAAAACCCAGTAACATTCCGAGTAAAACATGAAAACACCCGAGTCTCCCCTGCCTACCCCTTGCTTCGAGTCAGGCCATCAAAAAAACGCGATAAAAACTTCGAGTTCCCTACCTCTTCTTCTCCAATTCAACCCAACATCAACTGATACTTCCCCTCCGTGCACGTTAACGTGCACAACGTCGTTGGACGTCGACGAACTCCATGTTTGACTTCTCCAAGTCGCTCTCGTTCCCAAAGTCCATATTCGAAACCCAGTAAACCCAAAACGATTAAAAATCGAAATTTTGCCCTACGACCCAAAAACTGTTGAACCACATCTCCAAATTTTGACCATCGCCGGCCAATTCCCTCACCAGAAACCCCGCCGCCGCTACCTTGGCCCTACCTCACTCCCCAGCAACCCCAGAACCATATGCGATCGCCTCGAATTGCATTGCGTCACCGCGGCGTCAAGATGAACACTGATAGTAAAATCAGGAAGCAAAACCCTATTCTAACAAATTCCCACCCCTTCGATCCAAAATAAATTCAAATAGAATTTTTCGCATGATCTCTTAAGTCTCCTCCACCTCCATGACCAACGGCAAAACCCAGTTCATCGCCGTTCACCAAGAATGGACCAAAAACCCCAAAATAGAAAATCCCAAAATTCTCTTAAATTTCTAATTTAAAAATCATGAGACTAATCCCAAAAATCATGATTTTGAATTAGGAATACAATTATATAATTCAAATCCAAAGTTGATTCGATTAGTTTTTGACCCATAATAAGATTTTTCTGTAAATTTTAAACTTTGAACTAAATATCCATTACAAAATCCTATAACTATTTTTAGAAGGAAGATTACATGTTTTCTAACAAACTTTATTTTCAAATCATAAGCTAGTTTGGATTTAAAATTGAATTATTGAATTATATAAAGAAGGTGAAGCCTGTTTATAAACAAACAGAGTCATTTCATCATCACAGGCATCAAACTGCTTAGCATTCAAACATGCATAAACTTTTAATTCAAGAGTTCATCAACATCATGATATTCATCGTAAGAACAAATTAAATTCAGAATAAAACTATTTTTAAAATTCCATCTACTCACCTGAAATTAAGTGGAAGACAGAACTGCATTTTCTTTCATGCTTTTAAATTCATCTGCATTTTTCCAGGCTTCAATTAACTTGCATGCTTTTGAATTTTAATTTGAATCTACTCTTGCATTGATTACAGATGGTACTAGAAGATGAACTTGCATTTTCCCCTGTTTGAATTTGCTTTACCTTCTTGATTCAGATTTTTTTTTACAGATTTACAGTGTCATTTTCTTTTCAGATCTTTATTTTGGATTTACATTCATTCTTGATCTGTTTTGTATTTTGTTTGAGTTGAAGAAAATGTTTCAGCTGAAGAATAAAACCTAGCTTTTATTTACAATTAGATTTTAAATTTTATTTTACAAAAGAAAGACATTTGTCAATCTTATATTCTAATTAGCTTACACCTATACATATATGATTACAAGTGTTCTTAATGTACATTAATATTCTTACATGTGTTATATAAGTGTTATTTAAATGTTTTATTAAAGTTTTTTTACAAATGTTCTTCTTTTTATTTTATAATTATTAAGCTATGCATATGTAATTATGTAATATAGAAATATGTATTTACCTTTTTAGTAAATATTCATGTAAATTTAAATAACTTATATTTTGATTTATAATATATGTTTATAAGCTTGAAAAATTGATTTTAACTTCTTATATAAATTTTTAAAATAATTTTATCTTATTAAAAAAAAAGCTAAAATTTATGTTTATAAAATAAGAAATTAACTTATTATTTAAATTTAAATTTCAAATATCATTTCAAAGACATTAAATCAAATTATCATTTCAAATTTCAAAACTAAATATATTCAAGCTTGAAAACTCTTTTTAAATTCAAATTAATAATTTTCCTATTTCAAATATATATACAAATAAATATACACATTTCAAATAGAAACATTCGAATACTAAATTTGTTAATTACTGTATTAAATTTTAAAACAAATATCAAATCACAATATATACATTTATATAAATTACAATTTGAATATAAAGTTTTATTACATTAAAACTTCTTATTTACCAAAATAAATATTTTCAAATCAAATTATTATAAACTTTCAAAAGAATTTAATCCTGCTTATTTATATTGTTAAAAAAATATTAATAGATATTGACCAATTGTTATTATCAATCTTTAAAAATAAATCTAACTTGTCAATTTATAATTGTAAAATGATCAAATCAATTTAATTATTATCAAAGATTATTAAATTGATATTGCTCAAAATTCCGGGTCGTCGCATTCCTCCCCCCTTAAATGAATTTCGTCCCCGAAATTTAATAGCAAAGATAATTTAATAACCCAGCTTAAGAATTTAAATTAGCAATCAAACAATCAATCATAGCAACCAATTCAAACAAACAAACAATTTTATCTATCCAGACAAAATTCTGAATAGAACCTCCTAATATTATTAAGAGTTTCCATACACCTATGTTGGAATACTCGCTCTACAAATCTTAAGTAACTACACTACTATAACCAAGAACTCCCTCATCTGATCCTACAAATCTGAACAAGATATCAGACCAAACTCAAAACCAACCCAACTACCAAATCCCTTCTTAACTGCTGATTCTATCACTCGATGAATCATTCACATATTCCTCAGAGATATGTGAAATATAATGAACTCCAGCTATCCAAACTGGCAATTCAAATGTGTAGACCAAAATCTAATCTTCAACGAACACAGGAAAAATCTCAAATTACTTCCGAAACTAGCTCTCCAGTTTTACCCAGTCTTATAACTTCTTTAATCGGATAAAACTAAAACAATATCCAAATTCCAACTTCACACTCCAAATCTTCTCAATGCTAACTGCAAAACTCTTCCGATGCTCCTTTAGTCACCTCCAATATTCCTGATCAGCTTAACCCTTGCCGATTGCTTCATAAAACAAACAAGACCAAAATCAAACCAATCACCTGATCCTACTCAATAAAACTACGCTCTCAAAAATTTGCTGAAATCCCAAAACACAATTCTATTCCACAAGCATTAGTGGACTTCAGACCTACTTTCCTTATCTGGAATAGCCAAACAGTTGCTCTTGACAACCTTGCCTTCCAATCCAGAAAATTTCCCTCATACTTGAATTTCCTATAGAAATCCTCTACTCCAAGAAAACTGCAACTCCCTGTTGCTCCTATACCAGAATAACTACTATCTCGCTTCCGCTGCTCAACTCTGATCTAGAGTAGATGAGAATGCTATCAAAGAACTCGAGCACAACTTTCTCCATACACAGCTTCATCCAATACATAAGATCTTAGTGACCCTTTCCACCTGGTCAAAACACCCAACAGAATCTTAACTAGGAAACTAGATGATCAATCCAAAGAATCCTGAGCTGCCTCACCAAACTCTTCACGCTCTAAGAGTCATCCCACTATATGGTTGAACCATCAAAATTGCTCCTGAATTCCAAGTTGATAAGAAAACTCAACTCCGATTAAGGTCAACTTCTGAATTTCTCAAAAACATTAGGAGAACCTCCGACTACTTCCATACTTTTACCTCTACTCGAGATGCCTCAATATCAAATCAAGAATACTCAAAGATTCCCAAACTAATCGCAAGTCACTTTTGCGATCCCATTCAGTTCTGATTCCAAAGAACTGTCTCCCCAACTAGAACAGCTTTTCCTATCCATGTCCAATCTTCAAGAATGGCTTACCTATCAGAAATCCGATAGATCACTTCAAACAGATATCCCGCTCTGCGGAGCCTCCCAAAAGAAAAGAATAAGCCTTCACCATCTGCCTGGTCTGCTGATAGTAAATCCCAAGATTACTGAATCATCGAAGAAACAGACCCATGCTGCTACTGTTTCCAAACTTCACTTCAATGATACTGCTAAGCCACAAGATCTTAACCACAAGCATCTGAAACTCAAACTAACACCCAATTCCACTAAAAATCCTTGAGATGTGTAGACATCTTCTCAAGAAACTCGGCTCCAAATCAAACACCAACCACTTATCTTCTTAAGAAAACAATTGAGACCATGTCTGAAATGAGGTAACTCATCGACCTTAGTCTCTGTTGCGACTTTTCTATTGATTAGAAAAGCATAAATTTTAATAAATTCTGCAAGCGCACTGGCGTGTAGTATGCAGGTCGAACACAGGGAATTGTATTTTAAAACAATTAAAATCCATAGTTAAATCTTAGGCGTGTTAAACGAATTCGAAGGTGAATTTTGAATAGAAAATAAAAACAATAATATACTCCGAATCGATTTCGAAACTAATCGAAATTGCAACCAAAATATAGAATTGTAAAAAAATCAGAACAGAAATTGAAATTGCGGAAAAGAAGATAACGGAGCAATCAACTGAAATAATTATTAACCAACTGAAAAGAGTGTAGAAAATAACTAAGAACAAGAATAAATAAATTGCTAAATCTAATCAACAATCCTACGTATTCTGTTCGAAAATAAAAATAGTGCTGAATTTAAATCTAAACTTGAAGAAAAGTGATGAGGTAAGAGATGATTTCAAGGTGTTGTATAATGCTGTATATATAGGCTTTCAACCCTTAAAATCAGTCCATCTTTTTAGCAATAGGACCGATTCTATTCTTGGTATTTGCCAAGATAATTGTACTGACTGGGTCCATTCCTTGAATTGGTGAAGAGTCAAGTTGCCACGTCATTGCTTGAAATACTTTTATATGTGAATTGGTCCAAATTCATACGTAAGCTACTTTTGAATGTGTCCCATTTTGCTTCATATCGTGGCTATGTATTATGCTACTTTTTAGGAGGAACTGGTCCTTTGCTTGAATTGGTGAAAGAGAACATATATACGTCCACATCATTGCTTGAATTGGTCCATATTGCTTTGATTTATTTCAATGCTCAAAATGTTGCACTCTTTGCTGCGTGATTTTTGAACCAATGGACGGCATAACCGATTAATTTCAACGTTGCACTTTGGAATAAATAATCTGCAAAACCACAACAAAATACCCGTATAATACCGCTTTATTAAAATAAAAATATATGAAATAAACGGTTTAAATCGCAGATAAATACGTTCATCAAATACCCCCACACTAGCACTTTATTCGTCCTCGAATAAGCAAGAAAATAAAACTAACTAAATCCTTTTTCGTAGGAAACACGATTGCATTGAGCGTATGCAATAAGCCGTTAAACCTCTAGGTGTCCCTAGTAGGACGAGTGGTGTCTCGTGAGGGTTTTCAGCGGATACTACCCACAAAATCCAAATGCAGTATGTGATGATTCTAATGTACTACATGAATGCAAAATTCTACACAAATGGAGACTCGATTTACTTCAAAATAGTTGCAACAAAATAATGTATATCAGTTTTAGTCAACTTCTTCAAATTTTTGGTTCCTCACTAATCACAAATTTCAACGTAACTCAAGTTTTCATACATTAGATTCTAGTTTGGCCAGTTGTTTCGGTCGATAACATAGTGTAGTCATGAAATAAATTCTTCACTGTTGATCACAGTTTTTTTCAAAATGGTATTTTTCATTTCCATTTGTATAACAAGCCAAATCAACAAAGTCAAGAAGTGTTTGGGTTTCAAAGCTTAGTCTCTCTTTACTAGTTTTTTTTTTTTTACACCTATCCTTTGGACCAAGGTATACCACCCATGCACTGCCTCGCGGGCTTACGTGAGAGTTGGGACAGAGCTTGGCGGATTGTGCAAACCGACGTTGACTATGTCAGAAAAGGTCGGCAATCCTTAGGTGATTGTTTATTTAATTATTTATACACCTAACTCAGAATGCTGAGGCTAGGTATACCATCCATGCACTGCCTTGCGGGCTTACGTGAGAAGAGTATAGAGCATGGCGAGTGCACACACTTTCATAAGTGTGCACACCTATCGACGGTAGGTGTTTCTTATTAGTTTTTTTTTTTTTTGAGAAGAGCTAAAGAGTGTTATGCAAATCAACTTAGCACCACTTAACTTTAATGATTTGAGATGTCAACGCATGTACTTTAAATCTGCCATTTTTTTTAAACAAAGGCTACAGTTTAGAAAAGATTTCATAACCATCACCTATGAATCCCCCTATATACAACCTCACTATAATCGCTTGTAATTCAACTTTTCATTATATATTACATTTGAAATTAGTGATTCACAAAAATCTTCAACAATTGACTTCAACTGCTTACTTACTTTGTCTTGACTAATTAAAAATAAATCGAAGTCCTAAAAATATTGGGAAATGAAAAAAAATTGAAAAGAAATTTGAAAACAAATAATGAGATGATTTTTTTTATAAAAAACAAAAATGATGCTACACTATGAAATATGAACAAACAGAATGAGATATGCGTCCCCCCCCACACTGGAATGAGACAGTGTCCCAACTGTCAAATAGAATGCAAATGCAAAATAGAAGAAAAAAAACTAAAAAAAATACAACCTGATATGTGCAAGATAGTGAGCGGCTCATGCCGAATAGCTAGGTTCGTGAAGATCCACGAACTCATCGTCCTCGTGCTGTTCAAACTCTAGAAATGGCTTCAAGCGTTGTCCATTGACCTTTGAAATGGAACCGTCCCTACGATTTTCAATTTCAACTACGCCATAAGGGTATACTGTTTTCACAATATATGGACCTGTCCAACGGGATCTCAATTTTCCCGGAAATAAATGAAGTCTGGAATTATATAAGAGAACTTTCTGACCTACTTCGAATGTCTTACGAAGTATGGATTTATCATTATAGAATTTGGTTTTCTCTTTATAAATCTTTGCATTTTCGTACGCTTCATTTCTTAGTTCTTCTAATTCTGACAATTGTAATTTACGATGCGATCCGGCTTTTTCTATGTCAAAATTAAGGTATTTGATTGCCCAAAGTGCGCGGTGCTCGAGCTCAACGGGTAAATGACATGCTTTTCCAAAGACTAATCGGTATGGTGACATTCCTAGATTGGTTTTATAAGCTGTGCGAAATGCCCAAAGGGCGTCTATCAATTTAGATGACCAATCTTTTCTGTTGGAGTTAACCGTCTTTTCAAGAACTTGTTTAATTTGTCTATTGGAAATCTCGACTTGACCGTTGGTCTGTGGATGATATGGAGTAGATAGTTTATGAGTGATAGAATATTTCTTAAGAAGAGATTCAAAAGCATGATTACAAAAATGAGAACCGTTATCACTTATAATGGCTCGAGGTGTGCCAAAACGGGAAAATATGTTTTCTTTCAAAAATTTGACAACAACTTTATTGTCATTCGTTTTGGTAGGAGTGGCCTCAACCCATTTAGACACGTAATCTACTGCAAGTAGGATGTAGAGATTTCCAAAAGAATTAGGAAAAGGACCCATGAAATCGATTCCCCAAACATCAAAAATTTCGATGACAAGGATCGGATTTAGGGGCATCATGTCACGTTTGGAAATACGACCTGTTTGTTGACATCTAGCGCATTTGGAGCAAAATTCGTGGGCATCACGAAAAAGAGAAGGCCAATAAAAACCGCACTGTAACACCTTGGCAGCAGTTTTCTTTGCTCCAAAATGTCCTCCACATGCTTGATTATGTGAAAAAGAGAGGATGTTATGGAATTCATGTTCTGGGACACATCTGCGAATGATTTGATCGGTGCAATATTTAAAAAGATAAGGATCGTTCCAGTAAAAGTTTCGAACGTTGGAGAGAAATTTTTGTTTATCTTGTTTTGACCAATGGGAAGGTGTTTCATTTGTGACAAGATAATTTACGATGTCCGCGTACCATGGTGCACTAGAGAGTGAAAGAATTTGTTCATCGGGAAAATGATCGTTGATTTGAGAGTTATCATAGTTTTCATGCACTATACGAGAAAGTTGGTCAGCTACGACATTTTCATAACCCTTTTTATCTCGTATTTCTAGGTCAAACTCTTGAAGAAGGAGAATCCAACGGATTAAGCGGGGTTTGGTATCCTTTTTCGTGAGTAAATACCGCAAGGCGGCATGATCGATGTGAACTATGACCTTAGAACCTATGAGATATGATCTAAACTTATCGAGGGCAAAGATAACTGCTAAAAACTCTTTTTCTATGGTTGAGTAATTCAATTGAGCTTCATTAAGAGTTTTGCTAGCATAATAGATGACTCGAGGAAGTTTATCGATTCGTTGACCTAAGATGGCTCCAATGGCATAATCAGAAGCGTCGCACATTAATTCGAAAGGCAAAGTCCAATTTGGAGGTTGGATGATAGGTGCAGTGGTCAAGATCGATTTGAGGGTTTCAAAAGACGTTTCACATTCATTGGAAAATTCAAATTTAACGTCTTTAGCCAGAAGATTCGAAAGAGGTTTTGAAATTTTTGAAAAATCTTTAATGAACCTCCTATAGAATCCTGCATGGCCGAGAAATGAGCGAATGTCCTTTACGGACCGTGGAGGAGGAAGGCCCACAATAAGATCAACTTTAGATCTGTCAACTTCTACGCCATTTTTAGAGACAACATGACCTAAGACTATTCCTCGCTTAACCATAAAATGACATTTTTCCCAATTAAGAACAAGAGATTTCTCCTTACATCGCTTTAAGACACGTTCTAAACGAAGGAGGCATTGATCAAAAGATGACCCATAGATTGAAAAATCGTCCATGAATATTTCTAAGAAATCTTCCACCATATCAGAAAATATACTCATCATACATCGTTGAAAGGTAGCGGGAGCATTACAAAGACCGAAGGGCATGCGACGATAAGCGAAAGTTCTGAAGGGACATGTGAACGTTTTGTGTTGGTCCTCTAACGCAATGGGAATTTGATTATAGCCGGAGTAACCATCAAGAAAACAATAGTATTCATGACCGGCTAAGCGTTCGAGCATTTGATCAATGAAGGGAAGGGGAAAATGATCTTTTCTTGTTGCTGCATTGAGTTTTCGATAGTCGATACAAACGCGCCATTTTGTTTTGACCTTTGTCGGAACAAGTTCGTTATTCTCATTTGTTGTCACAGTGATTCCAGACTTCTTTGGTACAACTTGTACCGGACTTACCCAAGTACTGTAAGAGATAGGGTAGATAATGTTATTGTCTAAACATTTGATAATTTCTTCCTTTACCACTTCTCTCATATTAGGGTTTAATCGCCTTTGAGCTTCGCGAGTGGGTTTAGCCTCGTCGACTAAGTGTATTCGATGTTTAATAATTGATGGACTAATTCCCTTAATGTCAGCGATTACCCATCCTATTGCCTCTTTATTTTCCCTTAAAATTTTCAAAAGTTGTTCTTCTTGGTCCTTAATGAGATCGGATGCCAAGATTACAGGGAATTTTTCCAAAGAATCTAAGTATGCGTACTTAAGATCGTTTGGAAGAGGTTTGAGGTCTAATTTAGGGCATACTTCTTTTGAGGCTTCAGTAGACATCAACTGATTGAATTCTAGTGAATTATGAAAAGAGCATAGCATATCATTTAATTCATAAATGTATTCATCTTCATTTAAATTGGAATTAAAATGATCTAGGCACATGTTAAGAGACTCGGTAATATCACTAAAATCATTTTCTACAATTGTTTGGATCATGTCAACTTCTTCTGTTTCAAAATCCCTTGGTTGTCTGTTAAGATTAAAGATATTTAGTTCAATGGTTAGGTGCCCAAAGGAAAGTCGGAGTTGACCATTCCTACAGTTTATGATAGCATTTGATGTTGCTAAAAACGGACGACCTAATATCAAAGGAATCTGACTATTGGGATTTGAGACAGGTGCAGTCTTTAGGACTATGAAATCGACTGGGAAATAGAATTTCTCGATTTGTATCAAAACATCTTCAACCGTGCCCAATGGTTTTTTGATAGATCGATCAGCTAGTTGAATTGTGATGTTTGTAGGTTTTAATTCCCCTAGTCCAAGTTGACAGTACACAGTATAAGGCAAAAGATTCACACTCGCTCCAAGATCGAGTACGACATGACTAATGTGAGTGTTACCGATTTTACAACCGATCGTAGGACAACCGGGGTCCTTATACTTGATTGGGGAGGGATTTGAAAGAACAGAGCTAGTGTTTGCAGTTAGAAATGCAGTCTTAGGAACGTTAGTGGCATGTTTTTGAGTACATAGCTCTTTCAGACATTTGGCATATTGAGGAATTTGCTCGATGGTATCAAGAAGTGGAATATTGACTCGAACTTGTTTGAAGATTTCAAGAATTTGGTCAAAATTAGCGGGCTTCTTCTTTTTGTTGAGTCTATGGGGAAATGGAACAATGGGTTTACAGACTCGTTCGGAAGTTTTTTCATTCGAAGAAGAAGGTGTTATATTAGAGGGTGAAGATAAGGGAGCTGGAATGTTGGGGTTGCCAACATCAGAAGGTGAAGAGTGGTCGGGATTGCCAACCTTAGATGAAGAATTAGAATCGTTTTGATTGACAACCGTGGTTGTCGACTGAGTTTCAGAATTTGGAACATGGGAAGATTTAAGAAGGATGTCGGGGTTGCCGACATGGTTGTCCACCTTCTTTCCAGACCTTAATGTGGTGACAGCATTAACCGGATTTACATCTTCGTTCTCACAAAGATTTACTCCTCGAGAGTTATACTTTGGGTTCACTTCGGTTTGACTAGGCAATTTACCTTTCTCATTGATTTTCATGAGATCCTTCATCATTATCAACATTTGTTCATTTTGTTTGGTGATTTGCTCAATTCTTGCATCTTGGTTGGTGATTTGTTCATTTTGTTTAGAGAGTTGTTTTTCCAATCGAGCAATTTCTTGTGAAGGCTGAGAAGGTTGGGTTGATGGATTGAAATTAGGATGCCTGTATGGTTGATTCGAAGGTTTTGTTTGAGGAGCGGGTTGAGAATTAGAGGTTGGGGCTCGATAATTCGGATTTGGTATCATTGGATACATATGTGATGGATTAGCCACGTTGTTAGGATTTGACCATGAAAAATTGGGATGATGCTTCCAGTTAGGATTGTATGTGGATGAATAAGGACTGTTTTGAGCTATAGCATTGATTTGGCCTTGTGTGTAGTAATGGGGTAGTCCTTCTCCTTCTTGAGGAGTTTGAGTATCTATAGGAAGATGTGATGGGTCAATGACATATACTCCTCTATTTGGAGCACAAATTGGAACACGAATTGTTTCCCATTGCATATCCTTTTTCGAATACTCTTCTAAAAATTCCCAAGCTTCCTCATCTGTTTTTGCCATGAATTCTCCTCCGCAGATTGATTCGAGTTGGGATCTTGTTTGATAGTTAAGCCCTTCATAAACGATTTGGCACAAAACGTGTTTAGGGATTGCATGATGTGGGCAACTATATAACAATTGATTGAACCTTTCAAAATATTTTGAAAAAGTTTCTCCTTCATTCTGAGAGAATTGGTTGATTTCAGTTCGAATTTTAAGAGTTTTGTGGAAAGGAAAAAACATTTTCAAAAATATAGTAACGAAATTGTCCCAACTCTTAATTGAATTTTTAGGAAGAGAATTAAGCCATCTTTTCGCACTTTCTAGAAGTGCGAATGGAATAAGTCTTAGCTTGATGGATTCATTAGAAAGTTGTTGCATTTTAGTTGTAGAAACATATAACTAAAATTCACTAAGAAATTCATATGCATTTTCAGACCCAGTGAATTTTGGTACCCCTTGGATAAAATAATGTTTTAGCTCAAAATTATTTCCTTCAGCAGGTGGAAATGAAATAACCGAAGGTTGAACAGTCCGTGTTGGATAGCATCGGTCTCTAAGGATAATGGTCGGTTCTCATGAAATTCATTATTTCCAACATGTGATTTAGGTGATAATTTCGGTGAATTGTGGTGTGAACTGTGTTGTGAACCGTGATTGCTCATATTTGTTTGATTTGAATTTTCCGTTGATTTGTTTAATGAGATATTTTGGCTTTCTAAACGATTAAAATTATTTCTTGCCGAAACGTGCATAAACAACTCATGATGTAATAACAAAAAGTAAATTTAAACAGTTTTCAGTTGGGCACCTGTAGAGTAGAAAATTACTTACAGAGAGGTATTGCTGTCCGTCCAGTGCAACCGAGCAGTGCTAGTGAATGGTTGAGATTTACTGAGTTGGAGCTATTTGACTAACTTTTCTTAGCTTTTAAATTCACTGACTTGGTCTACTTCCTGCGCCTTTAAAACAAAACATGAATATATTACTTGTTGTGAGTAGCAAAATAAATCAGAGTGTAATGTGCTAAGGGGCACGTAATATGCAGAACACGTAATACTGAAATGGTACTGTAATGAGATGAAATGATACTGATATGAATGGTACGTAATATGCAGAACACGTAATACGTAATACTAGAACTAGAGGTCACGTGAATGCAACAAGTGGTATGAATGCAGAACGAACAAGAATGTATGCACATGCAAAAACGTGAAAACAGAGGGCAAAACAGAAACTGAACTAAACAATTCAATGTGAATGTTTTGGAACAAAGACTAAGTAAAATGAAACAACAACTAAGTGGTTACGTGTAAACGAAACAGAAATAATGCATGTACAAACAGAAACAAAACAAAATACAACTACGTGAATATGGTAACCAAACTAACTAATGCATGCAAGAATATGAAAGTGGAACTGCAAGTAACCAAACTAGCGTACGTGAAAACAATTTTGAACTAATGCAAAAAAACGATTTTTTTTTGAAAACTAATGCAAAAAAAATGATTTTTTTGAAAACTAATGAAAAAAAACGATTTTTTTTTTGAAAAACGAAAAAAAAAACGTTTTTTTTTTTGAAAACTAATGCAAAAAAAAAAAAAAATAACACGAATAGACTTAAAATCGAAAATCTCAAAATAGCAACTCCCCGGCAACGGCGCCAAAAACTTGTTGCAACTTTTCTATTGATTAGAAAAGCACAAATTTTAATAAATTCCGCAAGCGCACAGGCATGTAGTATGCAGGTAGAACACAGGGAATTGTATTTTAAAACAATTAAAATCCATAGTTAAATCTTAGGCGTGTTAAAGAATTCGACGATGAATTTTGAACAGAAAATAAAAACAATAATATACTCCGAATCGATTTCGAAACTAATTGAAATTGCAACCAAAATATAGAATTGTAAAAAAATCAGAACAGAAATTGAAATTGCGGAAAAGAAGATAACGGAGCAATCAACTGAAATAATTATTAACTAACTGAAAAGGGTGCAGAAAATAACTAAGAACAAGAATAAATAAATTGCTAAATCTAATCAACAATCTTACGTATTCTGTTCGAAAATAAAAACAGTGCTGAATTTAAATCTAAACTTGAAGAAAAGTGATGAGGTAAGAGATGATTTCAAGGTGTTGTACAATGCTGTATATATAGGCTTTCATCCCCTAAAATCAGTCCATCTTTTTAGCAATAAGACCGGTTCTATTCTTGGTATTTGCCAAGATAATTGTACTGACTGGGTCCATTCCTTGAATTGGTGAAGAGTCAAGTTGCCACGTCATTGCTTGAAATACTTTTATATGTGAATTAGTCCAAATTCATACGTAAGCTACTTTTGAATGTGTCCCATTTTGCTTCATATCATGGCTATGTATTATGCTACTTTTTAGGAGAAACTGGTCCTTTGCTTGAATTGGTGAAAGAGAACATATATACGTCCACGTCATTGCTTGAATTGGTCCATATTGCTTTGATTTATTTCAATGCTCAAAATGTTGCACTCTTTGCTGCGTGATTTTTGAACCAATGGATGACATAACCGATTAATTTCAACGTTGCACTTTGGAATCAATAATCTGCAAAACCACAACAAAATACCCGTATAATACCGCTTTATTAAAATAAAAATATATGAAATAAACGGTTTAAATTGCAGAGAAATACGTTCATCAGTCTCCTACTTCAATAAAGATAAGTCACCCTTACTTGAGATCTAGAAAATCCCTAAACATCTGAAACTTCACTGCAGTAGACATCAATGCTCTTCCAATACCATCTTAATCTGGCTCCAAAAGAAACATCTTCAGAACCATCCATGGAAACTGCATCCCATCACACAGCTACTCCTTCTTTAAGCTATCAAGATACCCCACTTACTTCTCCTCAGCGGATAACTCAACTCTTAGAAATCCCGCTCACTCAAGAGCAAATCAACCTCACGCTCCAAGAATATACTCTAATTCTTGAAAAAGACTTCCTCTGGACTCAAAAGAATCCTTTCACTGATCTACGAAACTTATTCGAGACGGTAATAGGTCTACAATCTCGATAAACACCTCCAATTACAACATATAAACCTCTTCCATTAGTGGTAGTCGTGTTCCACACACTCCTACCCTATCTACCTTTATAACCTATGTTGGAAAATCCGAACAGATAACCCAACATATTAGGTAGTTATATAAATATATATT
Source organism: Allium cepa (assembly GCA_030765085.1). Classification (NCBI taxonomy): domain Eukaryota; kingdom Viridiplantae; phylum Streptophyta; class Magnoliopsida; order Asparagales; family Amaryllidaceae; genus Allium; species Allium cepa. Next base: position 782,694,570 of record CM060940.1, on the reverse strand, counting down.
TATATAAAAATTACAAGTACGCTCTCTCAAGATAGACAGCACTCCAGAGCCTAGGCATTCACTCAACCTAATGCTCTGATACCACCTGTAGCGACCCGACTTCCCACTCCTGGAAAATCGCATCACTAATTAAGAAAGAAAGGGATAGAAGAAGAAAGAAAGAGAAGAAAGAGAAAACAACACATCAGAATCTCACAGCGGAACGATTTAAATATAATATAGAACATATACATAGTATCATATACATCAGAGTACACAACTAAACATCTCAAGTTAGACAGTTATAACATTTCTTCCTAATACAATACAAGACATCATACAGAATAACACACAGCGGAAACTTTAACTATATATCTACACGCTGAAGCCTCCTGCTTCAAAGCTCCTCCAGAATTCGTCAAGAGATAACCTGAATCACTTGACTACTCATATATAATATGAGTACCCAAGAGTTTAATAAAACAGAAAATAAACACTTGGGTCGGACAGGGGTCTGGTGTGAGTAAACAATTTAAGATTGCTTAACTATAGAAAATCCTTTGAAAAGAAAGGTATCACGTAAGACTTCCCACACATAAACATGGAAAAGTTTTTACCTTACGCTAACCAATACATTTGATAGGAAATCCAGTGATATTATAATAGTGTCTAGGGTTTTCAAGTAAATATAAAATAGCCGAAATTGTTACATTTATTAAATTCCAGCTACATAGGTATACAAACAAAACCGTAGGGTCTCGTAGGGTAAGTGGGTTTCCATCATGGAAGGGCTACTGGGGTACCGCTCGTCACAGTACGTGGCCTAGATCACCGTACCGAGGAGCCACCCTAACTCCCCTGCAACACAAGGCCGGGACCATTCCTTACTGAACAGTCCCGAACAAGACCACTCCGCAGTTGGCTGCAGTTCCAACTGCCCACAAAGCCGAAATAAAAAGGGACATCTAGACAGGGATGTATCTTGCTCTCCAGTGGGAGCGACCCACGAAGCCTTGCTGCACCTCCCCTGTTTTAGCCATTCCCGGTTGATGAGGCTTGACGCTGCGATTACCTTTATAGGACCAATTATCTTAGAATGCTCATCATCCGCCTGACGATGTGCTGAAAGCATTCAATCCATACAAGTTCGTTCCGGGTTCGAACGAAACCGAAAGCACTATCTCGTTGCACTCATTTTGGAATCACCCTCAGAGTCAACGACCATAGCCCTTGCACTCTGATTCACCATCTCGAATCTATAAGCGCTATGCCGTCAAACTCATTACGGAATCACCGACAGAGTTATACTGACGTATAGCCCTTACACCTCGAGTCTTCACTTGCTCCATTGGATTAACGACCAAACGTTTAATTGGAAACGGTGTGGTTTTCGGATATCCAATTATGGAAACCCGATCCCGGTCTCACCGAAACCAAACGCCATTTTAATGTCCAAGTTGTACTTAAGGGATTTAAACAATAGATATTTAGAAATATCACTTAACATAAATGGGTGTATCATATTACACAAATAGATAAGCATCTATTACCACATGCATCTATACATATCACATAGCATCATATATATCACAATCAGATATAGCATATTCTCATCATCAACCATCAATCAATGTCATCTAACAACAACCAATATCATTAATTTATCTAATGATATATCATCCAATCATTAATCATTCATAAACAAGTTTGATTTCAAACTTGATTAATTTAATTAATCCTTAAATTAAATTAATTCTTAATTAAATACTTGGATTATCCTCAATCCAACTTCTTTATTCATTAATTAATTACAAATTAATTAATTAACTCACATTACTTAATTCCATTTCAGCTAATCTTCCCTGATTAATTATCACTTAATTACTTTAAGTAATTCTTATTTAGTTACCATATAAATTAATCATCCTGATTAATTACTTCAAAAATATACTAAGTAATTACCACTTAATTACTTTCTAAATTAATCAACCTTGATTAATTATCCTTTAATTATTATGGTAATTATTTCTTAATTACCTTTAATTAATTTTACTTGATTAATTATTTTTAATTAATCACACTTGATTAATTACTCATAATTAATCATACTTAATTAATTACTTTTTAATTAATCACCTTTGTTTAATTACTTTAATTACATTTAGTAATTAAAAATAAATTATAAATTAATTATTCTTAAATTATTAATTAATAATTAATTAATTATTTTTATTAATTAATGATTACTTCATTAATTAAAATCCTTTCTTAATTAATTACTTTAACAAGTAATTAATCACTTAAGAAATTACTCTTAATACTTTTATTAATTAATCATTAATTAAATAATTTAAACCTTTAACTAACTATTAATTAATTCTTTAATTAATAACTAAAGTGATTATTCCTAAATCACATTTACTTAGTTACTTTTAATAAAATAACTATCCTTTATTTTATTACCTTTGGTAATTAACCACTTAATTACTTTAATTACTTCCAAAGTAACTATATTAGATTAATCCAAAATGATTATCTTAATTAATCATAAGTTAATTACTTAATTAACTATTTAACTTAATCATTTAAAATTAATTAAATGATTCTTAACTTCTTATAATATAATGGTTCTTGATTTAGAAAACATCATCTTAATTAAATCATTTATGAACAATAAAACTTGATAATTCAAAATGATTTAATTCTCTCAATTATCTTTACAAATTTAATTTAAATAAATCAAATTCAAACTTCTAAAAATAATCTTTATTACAATTGATTATCAAATTCTAAATCATTAAACTTCATTAAAATATAATATTTGGAAATCAATTATAATTTAAACATATTTTAAGATTTGAACTTTTAAATCTTAAAAACCTTTCCAAATTTATTTATTAAAGTTTAAATACCAACTTTATTTTAAAATCCACTCATTTTATTTTAAAACTCCATATTTTAAAATATATAAATTTGTTTTTAAAACATAACTTTGAAACAAATTTTAAATTTTGAAACTTGTTCAACCTTGTTCTAAAAACTTTATTTCTGAAAACAATTGTTCTTTGTATTAATTATATCGAACTCCTGTACTAAAACCTGAATTCCTAAATGCTCGAGTAAACCACTCTAAAACCCAGTAACATTCCGAGTAAAACATGAAAACACCCGAGTCTCCCCTGCCTACCCCTTGCTACGAGTCAGACCATCAAAAATACGCGATAAAAACTTCGAGTTCCCTACCTCTTCTTCTCCAATTCAACCCAACATCAACTGATACTTCTCCTCCGTGCACGTTAACGTGCACAACGTCGTTGGTCGCCGACGAACTCCATGTTTGACTTCTCCAAGTCGCTCTCGTTCCCAAAGTCCATATGCGAAACCCAGTAAACCCAAAACGATTAAAAATCGAAATTTCGCCCTACGACCCAAAAACTGTTGAACCACATCTCCAAATCTTGACCATCGCCGGCCAATTCCCTCACCAAAAACCTCGCCGCCGCTACCTTGGCTCCACCTCACTCCCCCGCAACCCCAGAACCATATGCGATCGCCTCGAATTGCATTGCGTCAACGCGGCGTCAAGATGAACACTGACAGTAAAATCAGGAAGCAAAACCCTATTCTAACAAATTCCCACCCCTTCGATCCAAAATAAATTCAAATAGAATTTTTCGCATGATCTCTTAAGTCTCCACCGCCTCCATGACCAGCGGCAAAACCCAGTTCGTCGCCGTTCACCAAGAATCGGCCAAAACCCCAAAATAGAAAATCCCAAAATTCTCTTAAATTTCTAATTTAAAAATCATGAGACTAATCCCAAAAATCATGATTTTGAATTAGGAATACAATTATATAATTCAAATCCAAAGTTGATTCGATTAGTTTTTGACCCATAATAAGATTTTTCTATAAATTTTAAACTTTGAACTAAATATCCATTACAAAATCCTATAACTATTTTTAGAAGGAAGATTACATGTTTTCTAACAAACTTTATTTTCAAATCATAAGCTAGTTTGGATTTAAAATTGAATTATTGAATTATATAAAGAAGGTGAAGCCTGTTTATAAACAAACAGAGTCATTTCATCATCACAGGCATCAAACTGCTTAGCATTCAAACATGCATAAACTTTTAATTCGAGAGTTCATCAACATCATGATATTCATCGTAAGAACAAATTAAATTCAGAATAAAACTGTTTTTAAAATTCCATCTGCTCACCTGAAATTAAGTGGAAGACAGAACTGCATTTTCTTTCATGCTTTTAAATTCATCTACATTTTTCCAGGCTTCAATTAACTTGCATGCTTTTGAATTTTAATTTGAATCTACTCTTGCATTGATTACAGATGGTACTAGAAGATGAACTTGCATTTTCCCCTGTTTGAATTTGCTTTACCTTCTTGATTCAGGTTTTTTTTTTATAGATTTACAGTGTCATTTTCTTTCCAGATCTTTATTTTGGATTTACATTCATTCTTGATCTGTTTTGTATTTTGTTTGAGTTGAAGAAAATGTTTCAGCTGAAGAATAAAACCTAGCTTTTATTTACAATTAGATTTTAAATTTTATTTTACAAAAGAAAGACATTTGTCAATCTTATATTCTAATTAGCTTACACCTATACATATATGATTACAAGTGTTCTTAATGTACATTAATATTCTTACATGTGTTATATAAGTGTTATTTAAATGTTTTATTAACGTTTTTTTACAAATGTTCTTCTTTTTATTTTATAATTATTAAGCTATGTATATGTAATTATGTAATACAGAAATATGTATTTACCTTTTTAGTAAATATTCATGTAAATTTAAATAACTTATATTTTGATTTATAATATATGTTTATAAGCTTGAAAAATTGATTTTAACTTCTTATATAAATTTTTAAAACAATTTTATCTTATTAAAAACAAAAGCTAAAATTTATGTTTATAAAATAAGAAATTAACTTATTATTTAAATTTAAATCTCAAATATCATTTCAAAGACAATAAATCAAATTATCATTTCAAATTTCAAAACTAAATATATTCAAGCTTGAAAACTCTTGTTAAATTCAAATTAATAATTTTCCTATTTCAAATATATATACAAATATATATACACATTTTAAATAGAAACATTCTAATACTAAATTTGTTAATTACTGTATTAAATTTTAAAACAAATATCAAATCACAATATATACATTTATATATATTACAATTTGAATATAAAGTTTTATTACATTAAAACTTCTTATTTACCAAAATAAATATTTTCAAATCAAATTATTATGAACTTTCAAAAGAATTTAATCCTGCTTATTTATTTTGTTAAGAAAATATTAATAGATATTGACCAATTGTTATTATTAATCTTTGAAAATAAATCTAACTTGTCAATTTATAATTGTAAAATGATCAAATCAATTTAATTATTATCAAAGATTATTAAATTGATATTGCTCAAAATTCCGGGTCGTCACATCTCGATGTTTGGATTTATGATATAAAAATGGTCTTACTGGAAATCTCCCTTTCTACAGTAATTATTTGATATTTTTGTTTGGAAATATTTTTAAAAATAAGTTTACACCTATACCCTTATTTAATCTTCAAGGATCTTGTCTTAATATTGCTCATATAAAGAGCAGTTCAAATATTTGTTTTAATGGCCTTAACCCTGTACTTAAATAGGGAGAAGAATATATCTGTTTACAGATATATACACACAACAATTTATCTAACTATATATAGATAGATATACAGATATATTTGTACAGAGACAAATAAAACTCACCACATGCACAGGCATCAGTCACACATATCAATATATATGAACAAACCCAAATACCATAGGATAATTTAGTCACAGTGATTTTCTAGAGGAAATGAACAGAGCTGTTTCCATCTTGAAACAGACTTGAATTTCCAGAAAATGAGCAGAGCCTTCTTTTGAACTAGGCTTGAAATTGCAAGCTGAAGCTTTTATCTTCAATCCTCTGGTTACATTGATTTATTTTGATGTTTAAGTTGAATTCTTGTTTGAGTTCCAGCTGGTATTTTCATTCTGTTTTTCACAGCTAGAAGTGAACGAATTTGCAATGAGGATGATGTATGGATATATAGAATGTGTGATGTTATTTGGTTAGTACAAGGGAATATTTTTTTGTACTATTTATCAGTGAGACCTTTCTTTTGTGGCTGATATAATATGGTTTGGTGGCTGATGAGATACAATTTGGCTTGCATTAATTACTTGTACAAATGAATAATTTTTTTCCTGTCTTCCTTTGCGAGCCATTCATGAATATTTTTATTTGTTTCATTTTTTTTCTTTCAAGTGTTCATACTAAAATATATATTTGTTTTGTACAATAGAGGTATAAGATTTTCTATGGAGGCTGATATCTTGCATTAGAAAACAATTCGAATTTGACAAAAGATGTTTCAAGCATTTAATGCCTGTCCTTTATGTCTCATTTTTATAAGCTTATACCTTATTATATTCTTTTATTCATACATACTTTTGTTTTTCTTTAGTTATTGGTTATAGTTTTTAACTTATGTGCAAATATATTCTATTTTGTTTCTTTCTTTTGTTTTATATTTTGAAATATGCATGAGTTCTATGATGTTAGATTTTAGTTAATATGTTTACTTTGTTTGTTTGTATATATTTGAACATATTTCCTTTGCTTTGTCTTCTTACTTTATACTCTAACCATTTCCATTTTAATTACGTTGTTAAAACTTATCCAATGTAGTCGCATTATAATTTACAAAGTTTATTAATATGTTTATTTGAATTTTAACTATGTGTATTTATTTATTTTATTAATTTTTCCCATATGCCTTAAACTTTTATTTCTTATTTTACATTTGCAAAAACACACACATTTTTATTTGAATTCAGAGATGCTCAAATTAATTTATTTAACTTAATATTCTATATCAATTACAAATTATTTCACAAATTTTTATTTCAAAATGAAATAAATTATCAAATTAAAATTAATTATAATTCGGGATCGTTACAGATTCCCCTCCTTAAGAAATTTCGTCCCCAAAATTTGCAGGCACGAAAACAACAAAGATAGATACATAAAGATAGAGACATGGTTTTCCAGGTCAAAATGGATATCTATCCTGTATTTGGCTCACCAAATCAGAATATCAACAATATGATAACGAACTCATTCAATACAACATAGGATACTCGGGTCACCAGATCTATGAAATATGCAAGGCACTGGTTAGTCCGAAGGAATAACTAACCGTTTGTAGAATATATTTGGACCCAAAAATAGACAGATATATGGATACAATTTCAAAACTTTTAGTTTAGAACTGAAGTATACCTATTAACCATGGCAATCAAAGCAACCAATTCATCCAAACAAACAATTTTGGCCTATTTGGAGTTTATGTCCCATGCAAATATATCAAATCTTCTTCCTGGATCTATCAGGAACCGTTGAAGAATTGAAAAGAGATGCTGAACAAAAGGGATTGGTAGGTGGATTCAATCTTCTACAATTTTTCAAACACAAGATATGGATTCTGAATTCTAGTCGAAACATCCCAAAGTATATATATAATTTGTCCCTCTTCGGACTTCGATTTTCCTAAGAAATTACAACAGAATTTCAAATTTGGTTTTAAATGAAATTGTTTTATCGATTCAATTCAATTTATCCTTCATATTCTATTAATCAATTTAACTCAATTTAAAATTTTCAATTTTATTTAAAATTTTCAGTTTCAAATTTCCAATTTATATTCATTAAAGTATAAATCGAAAAACTGATAAGAAACCGATGAAGATACGAAATAAGGATTTTCTAAAGCGACTCGTAGGGTCACCATCACTCCGAAACTTCTTCTTGTAACTGCTACGAAGCAAATCAAAAGAATTTGAAATTGAATCAAAGGAGATTGATAGAGAAAATTGTTTCCGCTATTGCAGGGTATTGACCATTTATAGTGGTACTCCCCTGTCCCCTATCTCGTCCTCGTCTTGCACTCATACTTACTATCGGTGGATAGTTAGAGAATTTACTGAGGCATTTGAACGGATATCTTAGGGATTACTCATTCTAGGGTATACTTCACCCCATTTCTAATGAGCTACTTAATGTGTTATACTCCTGAGCTAAAGTTTAACCTTAGCTCTGATACCAAATGTAGCGATCCTGACTCGACCTCCGAAAATCGGCACCGAATACGACACTCATATTTATATGTCGCAGATCAAAACGTCGAACCTGGTGCGCCGGAGCTTATAACACGATTAAGTATAACAACACAGCGGAGGAAAAAGAAAAATACATTGATATACAACATTGATACAATATCTGATACAATAGATGATATAATATGATACAACAGGGTGATACCATGGATATTAATACTATCAGAGATACAAGACACAACGGAAAGAAAATAGATGACACCAGCAGCGGAAATAATAACTCCAAAAGAATGCATCCCCAAATCCAATGCTCCAATCCAAAGCTAGCTCGAACCAACATCACGTGTCGCCTAGACAAGCAAGTCTCGTACAAATACTGGACTAACTCCAGATAATCTACTAAATCTGACCATCTGAAAAACGCAACTCTAGACTGCCCGTGTGGAAAATTGTGGGCACCCAGAGTTTAGGATAGGAACAATAAACTCCGAGTCAGTCATGGGACTGGTGTGGGTAACAAAAACAGTTTATCTTTAAAACAAACAACAAAAGAATTTAAAATAAATCCGCAATGCTTTTTAGAACATGAAACTAACATAAGGCCCCCCGCCGCACACACCATGCAAACGCGGAATTGGAGGAGATTTCTCCTTATGATAGTCAAACATGCTTGATACGAGGAAATTTCTTGATATTATTATTATAATTGCACGGTGGAAAACATTTCGAAAGTATAATATTAATCTTAGCCAGCATAGGCATTTCGCACTATGCCTACTATAGCTACCATCTAAACAGTGGTGACCGCCATAAGTAAATGGCAGGTTATACAACTAAAACCGTACAAGGCATGTATTGTTTTGTTTGGATTTTCCAACAAATGGTCGGGCTAAGGAACTTCCCACTGTCCATGGGTATGCCTCTGGCGGGATGTCCCGAGAACCTAACTGGATCTCTGCCAACACCAGGCCGTGTTACCACCGTAACTAGGTAACTACTTCTCGAGCATGCCACTCCCCGGTCCTTTGGGACCTTTATCCGAGGCGCCTCTAAACCACAAAGCAACAACCACAAAGAAAATGAGATTGAAGCCCACCACATAGGTAAATATCTAGGCTCTATACCATGATACCACCCTTTACCAGAAGGGAATGACACACCCTAAAGGGCGCGACCCTCATAACCTTGCCGCATCTTTCCTGTTTCGACCATTTCCGGGTTGTGAGGTCTTGATGCAGTCTCGTCCACAAAGCTACGCTTCATACAGAAGCCATGCTCTGATCACAAATGATCATCAACACACAGCAACACTCAGCATGCCACACTACCAAATTGGGAGTATATCGCTGATAACCTTCAACTACATAACCTCTGAGGTCATACATCTCAGAGAAGGGTGTTAAGCTAAGCAAATAATTCTCCGCCACCAACAGATATGTATTTGAAAGAAATCTTCTTTATATCTCAAAGTGTAGTGTCAGACATACAACCATACAAGTCTGTTCCGGGTTCGAACAGAACCGAAGGCACTTCATAAGAAGCCCTTGTAAATCCGGGTATTCACAATCCCGATCGGACTTCCCATCACTTAGGGAGAACTCTATACCGGAGCAACTCGGTGCAGAGTCAATCGATATGTTATCCTATCGTTCTCGCAAATACTCGGTCTTCACCATCGGTCTTCACCATCGGTCTTCAAATGCTATCCATAACGTCGAATCACATATTCGGAATGGGTTATACGACACAACGGTCTTCTCCTGTCTAAACCGAATAGTGAGCGCAACATTTAAAACATATGGATAGGGATTTCAACTAAGTCACAACTTATTACCCAAAACAAATTGTTTAAACAAATTAACATTTCAAATCTTTAGGCAAAAAGATTTATTTCACAAAGTTCACGCAGTTCACAAAGATCCGTTCACAGATTTTCAAAACAACTTCCATTCCAATTAGATTCACTCATTAAATCTTTAAATTAAAGATTTAATTTATAGCTTTCAAACCGTTTCCATAAATCGGAAATCTATTTCCATTTTAGACTTGAAATCTTTTTTGACACAAATTGGACGTTCATTTCTTATGTGAAAGCTTTTATTATTTGAAAACAAATAGTTTCCGTTTTAGAAAATTCAATTATAGTTATATGAGTTAAAGCCTTTGAATTTAAATTCAAATTCCCAAGTTAATATATTTAAAATGGTTTAACCCATTTATAACTTGTATAACATCTTTGATCCTTAGTTTCAAATCATAGAATCCAATTTCAAATTTTGAATTCAAATTTAAATCAAATTATTTAAACTTCAAACTTTATCCAGTTATTCAAAAATAAATTCTATCTTTGAAATTCCTTTTCACAAGATTTTTCACATTTAACCTGATTCCATTTCCAAACCATTGAATTCAAATTGTCTATTTTTGAAATCATTTCAAAAATCTGTGACTTAATCGATTTCCTCGTGAAATCCATATTTGTGTGTGTATGGTGTGGTCCAGGGGTTAAACACAATAGTGCAACAACATCATCACCACTAATCAAAACACAGAAATATAGTTGATAAGTGGTATGAACTATAACGCTTATCTTACAAATCACAGATATGTATAACAGATAATAAATTACAGTCATTCCAGATAAATAAACTACATTACAGATCACAATACAAATCAGGATATATCACAAAGCATCAGATATCGGAAATATCAAACAATTCAACATCCAATGCAATTCAATCATCCATAAGTAGGAACAGTTTAAATTATCTGATTAAATTTAACTCAGATTAATTTCTATGGATAAATTTGCTAGTCATGGTAAATTAATAATCAATTAATTACAAAACATTTAATAAATTGTCCTTTAATTAATTATTAATTAACCCTTAGTTAAAAATAAATCCATAATTAATTTTCTTAATTAATAACAAATTAACTACTCCTTAAGTAATAATTATTTCTTAATCACTTTCCGTAACTTATTAACGTTTAATAAATTAATTGCTTTGGTTAATTTATCACATTATCCTTAAATTAATTATTGCTTAATCACTTGATTTATCAACTTTAATTATTAATTAATATCTAATTAATAATCCTTCATTTATAAATTAATTATTCCTTACTTAATAAATCTTTACCTCTTGATCATTTAATCAATCTTAATTAATCACATTTATTAATTAATTCTTAATTAATTACCATTTGACTAATTATCCTTAATTTATCATAATAAGTAATTATCCCTAATTACTTATTTAATCAATTATTAATCCATAATTAATATCTTAAATAGTTAATCCTTAATCATGAATTAACTTTTAAGATAAACTCATTCTTATAAATGATTTAAATATCATTTACCAATATGTTTGAAACTTTTATTTTCGAACTTGTCTTTTAAATTCCATTTGAAATCCAAGATTTAAAATGAACCCTTATTTATCTTTAATAAAGTTAAAAACTAATTTTTAGAATCCTTTAACTTACTTGTTGAAGTAATATTTTTATTATAAAGAAATTTTAAAAGAGTAAAAAATCAAATTAAATATACTTAAACATATAAATCTATAAAGCTTAGTTTATATTTCGAAGTCTAGAATTCAATTTAAATTCAGGTTGAGTTTCAAGTTTTTAGTTTAACTTGTTTTAAATCTTTCTTTTACAAATTTCAAATTCATTTTAAATACAAATCTTTTATTTTCACTTACTTGCTTAGTTTTAAGTTATCTAAACAATTTAAATTTTAAAACTTCTTTGATTTCAGAACTAGGATTCAAATTATATTTGAATCCAAATTTAGATTTGACTTAAAACTTATTTACAATTTAAAACTTTATTTCTTTCAAATTCAAACTATTTAAACCTTTTAAGGTTGTTTACGAAAAAAATTAAATTTAAAACTTAATCTTATTTTAAAACTGGGATTTAAACTTCATTCGAATTCAAACTTAACTTTGATTTAAAATTTAATTTAAATCTTATTTTATAAATTTAAATCTCAGTTCTACACTTAGGCAACCAAACCGGTTTGTAAACCTGAAGCAAACATTTGACCCGAGTCTCACCATTCCCTACTTCGAGTCCAACATCCAAAATCTCGTATACAACTTCGAGTTGAACACGCGAGCACCTGGCTTCATCCTAAACTACTCAGGCTTTTTCCCGGGTTCCAAAACTCATGCACGTTCATGTGCACGGCATCGCCGATCAACTTCAGATGTCGCCTCGACGTCGAGCAAGTCGGCGATCATCAGTACATCAATCTTCGATCGCCAGAACTCTACTATCTTCTCGATATCAAATCGTGCTCACAACCCAACCTCGAAACAGAAGATGCTGAAACACCTCCAAAACCTAGCAACGCGTCGCACCCGCAACCTCGACCACCAGAAAATCCTAAACTTCAGCCATCCACTTTTCGACATCCCCTCTACCATCCTCCAGAAGCACGTTGAACTCGATCGCACGTCGACGATGAGCGAGTCGAATTTCTCAGCACGCCAAAATTAGGTTAAAAAATTCAAAGCTCCGCCGCTGCCACCCCAATGATCGAGAGTACTTCCCATCATTTGTCCCTGACACTACGTTCACTCCTTCATCACCTCAGAGACCCCGTGCACTCCAATCGACTTGAGCACCAGAAAATGAGCAAATTCTCTTTTCAGTTCAACATGAAATTTCACAAAAACTACTCACTTAAAAATCTTAATTTTGTTATCGAAATTCATAAATTTCCAGCACGAATCATGCCATACAACTGAAACTTGAAATCTCGATGTTTGGATTTCTGATATAAAAATGGTCTTACTAGAAATCTCCCTTTTTACAATAATTATTTGATATTTTTGTTTGGAAATATTTTTAAAAATAAGTTTACACCTATACCCTTATTTAAGCTTCAAGGATTTTGTCTTAATATTTCTCATATAAAGAGCAGTTCAAATATTTGTTTTAATGTCCTTAACCCTGTACTTAAACAGGGAGAAGAATATATCTGTTTACAGACATATACACACAACAATTTATCTAACTATAATAGATAGATATACAGATATATTTGTACAGAGACAAATAAAACTCACCACATGCACAGGCATCAGTCACACATATCAATATATATGAACAAACCCAAATACCATAGGATAATTTACTCACAGTGATTTTCTAGAGTGAACAGAGCTGTTTCCATCTTGAAACAGACTTGAATTTCCAGAAAATGAGCAGAGCCTTCTTTTGAACTAGGCTTGAAATTGCGAACTGAAGCTTTTATCTTCAATCCTCTAGTTACATTGATTTATTTTGATGTTTAAGTTGAATTCTTGTTTGAGTTCCAGCTAGTATTTTCTTTCTGTTTTTCACAGCTTAAAGTGAACGAATTTGCAATGAGGATGATGTATGGATATATAGAATGTGTGATGCTATTTGGTTAGTACAAGGGAATATTTTTATTTGTACTATTTATCAGTGAGATCTTTCTTTTGTGGCTGATTTAATATGGTTTGGTGGCTGATGAGATACAATTTGGCTTGCATTAATTACTTGTACAAATGAATAAAAAATTTCATGTCTTCCTTTGCGAGCCATTCATGTATATTTTTATTTGTTTCAATTTTTTTTCTTTCAAGTGTTCATACTAAAATATATATTTGTTTTGTACAGTAGAGATACAAGATTTTCTTTGGAGGCTGATATCTTGCATTAGAAAACAATTCGAATTTGACAAGATGTTTCCAGCATTTAATGCTTGTCCTTTATGTCTTATTTTTATAAGCTTATACCTTATTCTATTCTTTTATTCATACATACTTTTGTTTTTCTTTATTTATTGGTTATAGTTTCTAACTTATGTGCAAGTGTATTCTATTTTGTTTCTTTCTTTTGTTTTATATTTTGAAATATGCATGAGTTCTATGATGTTAGATTTTAGTTAATATGTTTACTTTGTTTGTTCTTACATATTTGAACATATTTCTTTTGCTTTATCTTCTTACTTTATACTCTACACCATTTCTATTTTAATTACGTTGTTAAAATTTCTCCAATGTAGTCGCATTATAATTTACAAAGTTTATTAATATGTTTTTTTGAATTTTAACTATGTGTATTTATTTGTTTTATTAATTTTTCCCATATACCTTAAACTTTTATTTCTTATTTTACATTTGCAATAAAATAAACACACACGTTTTTATTTGAATTTAGAGATGCTCAAATTAATTAATTTAACTTAATATTCTATATCAATTACAAATTATTTCACAAATTTTTATTCAAAAATGAAATAAATTATCAAATTAACATTAATTAAAATTCGGGATCGTTGCATATGGTCTTGAATTCATTAGCACTTCTTATAAGAAGAATCTGAAGTTTGTCTCTGGTCTTAAAAATATCTTAAGAAATCTTTATTGCTCCGGCTTAAGCTCTCTTTTGAGGAGTTGGTTGATTCGGCACTTCATCTCGAAGCTATTGAGAAGGAGTGTGATAGTGGTGATGATGTTGAGGGTTCCAAAATCCCCAACAAGAAGCAGTTTCCATTTCAGAAGTCCAGGTCTTTTCCTTCTAAGAAGAAGAAGACTGATGGTTCTAATTCTCTGACTCAGCCTTCTGGAACACCTTCCATTCGGAAGTGTTTCAATTGTGGTTCTCCTGATCATATGATTCGAGCTTGTCCTAAGCCTCTCTTCTGTCGCTACTGCAAGAAGGAAGGTTATCATGTTTCCACTTGCCCTATTGTTCCAGCTAGTGCCAAATCCGGCAAGCTTAATGCTGCCAAGGCTTCTGATCGTCCTTCTCAGCCCAAAGCATCTATTTTGGAAGGCTCGATTTTATTTCATGGTCATAGTATATGAGATACAGGTGCATCACATTCTTTCGTATCGAAAGAGCTCGTCGATGATTTATCTTTGGATGTTTCTTGTATGGTTACTTCATTGAAGATTACGAATCCAATTGGAGGATCCGCTACCCTTAGCATTCTTTGTGATGATATTGAGATTATTTTATGTGGCTTTTCCCTTCGTGTGAATCTGCACGTTATTTCTTGTATGGGATTTGATATGATTTTGGGAATGGACTGGCTAGTGAGATACGATGCCAGGATTATTTGTGCTGAGAGGATTTTATATCTTCGACATCCAGATTCATTTACTCACCTATCACTTGTCCTTCGGGATGTGGATAATTCCGAAATGGCTTTATATTCTCTTGATTCTCGAGATGATGATGATATATCTTGTATTCCTATTGCTTGCGACTTTTTTGATGTTTTTGAGCCTGTTTTGGGTTTGCCACCTAAGCGGGCAATTGAGTTCCGCATTGTTCTCATTCCAGACGCGCAGCCAGTTAGCCGTCCTCCCACGAGGATGTCTACAAAAGAAAATGAGAAACTCAAGAAGCAGCTTTTAGAGCTTGAGTCCAAGTAGTTGATTCAGTCCAGTTTTTCTCCGGGGGATCCACGGTCGTCTTCGTGAAGAAGTCCGATGGAACTCTTAGGCTTTGCATTGACTATCGCAAGCTTAATGAGTTAACCATCAAGAATAGGTATCCATTGCCTAGGATCGATGATATGTTCGATTTATTGAGTGGTGCTAAGTTCTTTTCTCAGCTCGACCTTGCCATAGGTTTTCATCAGTTACGAGTCGCGGAGGATAGCATACCTCTTACCACTTTCCGCACTCGTTATGGTTCTTTTGAGTGGCTCGTTATGCCATTCGGTATGAAGAACGCTCCTGCTTTCTTTGTTGATCTTATGAACCGAGTATTCCGGGAATATCTCGATAAGTTCGTCCTTGTGTTCATTGATGATATCCTTATTTATTCTAAATCTGAAGCCGAGCATGCTAATCACTTGATAATTGTCTTGAGTACTCTCCGTCGTCATCAGCTTAGAGCCAAATTCTCCAAGTGCCATTTTTGGGAGAATAAGGTTAAGTTCTTAGGCCATGTTGTATCTTCCGACGGCATTTCAGTCGATACCTCAAAGATCGAATCCATCCAGAATTGGAAGAGGCTTGAGAATGTACATGAGATTCATAGTTTCCTTGGATTGGCAGGTTATTACCGTCGGTTCATTAAGGATTTTTTCCGTGTTGTGCTTCCTCTCACCAGCCTTACTCGAAAAGGCATTCGTTATAATTGGTCTGACAAGTGTGAAGCTTCCTTCCTGGCATTAAAGGAACTTCTCACTAATGCTCCTATTTTAGTGGTTCCTGAAGGGAATCATGATCTTGTTGCTTACACCGATGCTTGTGGTAGTGATCTCGGTGCTGTTCTTATGCAGAAGGATCGGATAGTTGCTTATGCTTCTAGGCAACTGCGTCCGAATGAAGTTCGCTATGCCACTCATGATCTTGAGTTAGCCGCCGTTATCTTCGCCTTGAAGATTTGGCGACACTATTTATTAGGCGAGCGCTTCATTCTCTATACCGATCATAAATCCTTGAAGTATTTATTCACTCAGAAGGAACTCAATATGAGGCAGCAGTGTTGGCTCGAGTTTCTTGCCTCCTATGACTTTGATATCCAGTATACCACTGGAAAGGGTAATCGTGTTGCTGATGCGCTTAGTCGCAAACATTAGGCTGTAGTTTCTATGATGCTTGCTGAATGAAACATTCTTGAGACTCTATGTTTTTGTGAAATTCGTGATAGAGGTTCATCTTCTGATTCTCCTATTCTATTATTTAGTTTGGGAGCTCGACCCATTTAATTGGATCATATTGAAGATGCTCAGCAGCGTGATCCTGATTTGTTGCATCTTATTCAGCTTTGTGAGTCTGGATCCTGTGATGAGGCGTTGCGGGATTTTAGCATTGATTCTCATGGGTGTCTTCATATGAAGAACCGTCTTTTTGTGCCTTCTGATTTTGCACTTAGGCATGACATTCTGGATGACTGTCACCGTTCTAAGTATACTATCCATCCTGGTAGTAGTAAGATGTATGCCGATATGCGTCGTCTTTATTATTGGGAAGGCATGAAGCACGATGTGGCGAGTTATGTGGGTAATTGCATAACTTGTCAGCGAGTTATGGGATCAGATTTCTATGGATTTTATCGACAGCCTACCTCGTTCGAGATCAGGCCATTCTAGCATCTGGTTTATCATTGATCGCCTCACTAAATCTGCTCATTTTGTTCCTATTAAGTCTAATAGGAATGCTTCGCATTTGGCTAAGTTATATATCAAGGAAATCATGAGACTTCACGGTGTTCCTAGTTCTATTGTGAGTGACCGTGATCCTTTATTCACGAGTTATTTTTGGCAGAGTCTTCAGCAAGCTTTGGGAACAAGGCTTAATTTTGGCACAGCTTATCATCCGCAGTCTGACGGGAAGACTGAACGGGTGAATCGTATCTTGGAAGATCTCCTCCATATCTGTATTTTTAATTTTGGTGGTAGTTGGAAGGATCATCTACCTCTTGTAGAGTTCTCCTACAATAATAGTTTTCAGTCTAGTATCGGTATGGCTCCTTTCGAAGCTTTATATGGAAGGCCATGTCGATCACCTTCTTGTTGGTTGGAATCTGGGGAGAAGCTTATTCTTGGCCCAGATTTTGTTCGTGACTCTTCTGAGAAGATTGATCTTATTCGTTTGAGAATAAAAGAGGCACAGAGCCGCCAGAAATCCTACGCGGACAATTGTAGGAAGCCTCTTGAATTCTCAGATGGTGATCTTGTTTTTATTCGTGTTTCTCCTTTGAAAGGGTGATGTGCTTTAGTACGACTGGAAAATTGGCTCCTCGCTTTATAGGACCATTTTCTATTACTAAAAGTATTGGCCATGTGGCTTATAGAGTTTCACTTCCAACTCATTTATCTGGCATTCATGACGTATTTCACGTCTCTCAACTTCGGAAGTGTCTTCGAGGGTCGGATTCTGTTATCGATTCTCCTGATTTGCAAGAACTTGAGATGTCACCGGACTTATCTATTGTACAGCAGCCTATTCGCGTACTTGACACGGAGGTGCGACACCTTCGGAACAAGGACGTGCCGCTCGTTAAAGTTCAATGGTCCGCTAACCCCAATGACTATACTTGGGAAACCTGAGAGTTTATCAAGCGATCTTATCCGGGTTTTCTATCTTGGCTTGGCAACGGTGAGAATAACTTTTCATCTCAAGCTTTTTTTCCTTTTCTTTTTGGGATGATGTATGTATGTAGTTGTTACAAATATCGTCTCTGGGAATTGCGAGGATGCAATTTTGTAAGGAGGGGAGATCTGTAACAACCCGCATATTTAACGATTATATATTTAAATGTTTTATTTAAATATAGCATCGTTAGTCGGATTTTTGAGTCCGAAAAGCTACTTTTTGCAAACGGCCGAATTGGGGCTCGAAACCACCTCCATTGAGTCCAAAATTGCGTTTGTGATCTTTTTAAGTATAAACTTTGATATGTTTGGAGTAAGTCGAATTTTTCTACTTTTTCCACTGTGTTTTGGGGTTTGGGTTCAGCCCACTTGCTAGCTTAATACCCTAACTAGGTCCCTCTCTTCCCCATTCACTCAGTTTCATTTCCTAAACTCTAGCTAAAACTGAAAATGAGGGAAAGGAAGAGGAATTAGAAATTCCAAGCCCTAATTTACTTTGCAAAATTGAATTCTTGCTCCAAAATCAAAGAGAAGCTATTGGTAAGCCTCCTCTTCATCTTCTCCAACTCTTTTCCTCTTCAATTTCAGAAAGTTTCCTAAACCTAACTTAGGAAATACTTGTTTTGATATTAGATTGAAGTTAGTAGAGTTGAAGTGGAGAGTGGTTGGTCTTTTCTTTGCAATTGGGCTTTGCATCTTTGTTTTTGAGTTAAAAAGGGTGAGATTTTATTTCACATCTATGCCAAATCCATCTATGTTGTTAGGTATGAATTCCTAACATTTATTCATGTGCAATTATTTTTGGGTTTGGATTGGTTTTATGAATGTTGCAAATTTTGGAGTTTTGAAGTTAAAACTCTAAAAATCATAGCCTTGTTGTTTGATCATTTTTTTGGTGACGCATCGAAGAGCTAATAGGGCCGGGTTGCCGATTGGCGTAAACCCCTAGCGTCCGCGCTCATCCGATTGCGATTTGTTGGAATTTTGCCTATGGGGGCTAGGCTGAGAATACTGAATTTTTCCAGTTCAGTCGACTGAAAACTCTGAGTCAGTCAACTGAACTAGAAACCCTGTGTTTCCAGGTATGATTCAGTTGACCGAAAACTCTGAGTCAGTCGACTGAACCTGGAAACAGAAAGTTTCCAGGTATGATTCAGTCGACTGAAAACTCTGAGTCAGTCGACTGAACTTGGAAACAGAAAGTTTCCAGGAATGATTCAGTCAACTGCAAATCCTGTTCCAGTCAATTGAATCTACTGTTTTTGCCCAATTTGCCTTTTTGGGTTTGAACTTCCAATTTTTATTAATTCTTGTTGGTTCCAATTAGTTGTTATTGCATTTTTGACTTTGATGATTCCTTTTTAATTTCATTCACGAGTTTTATAAAATGATCTCTTCCAATCGTATTAAAAGCTCACTTCTCTAATTTATAAATCCTATTTTAAACACACACACAATTTCGCACTTCGAGTGAAGTGGAAAGGAGATTAAATGGTTAGGTAAAACACAGACCATGAATCCGTACGTTTATCTTTCCAATTAATCCCCGACCTATTCGATTGACTGTTTTGACCTTTGGTCTGGTTTACCAATGAGATGAGGTAAACTTTGTACAGCTTTGAGTGTGAGATTGACTATCGGATAGTAAACCGTTTAGTGCGAATGTGTGGTTATGGGACTCACGTTAATACTTTTCGAGTTCCTTTTCGAGAGTTGTGACACATTCTGCCAGTTAGTGGTGTCCAGTACTGGGCCTCTGGACCTTCACCACTACGGTTTGTTGCCTTTGGGATAGTGTCTTCGGACTGTCTCCTTCAGGTTTGTTGCCTTCGGGTATGTTGCCTTCGGGTATGTTGCCTTCGAGTTTGTGCCTTCGGGTTTGTGCCTTCGGGTTTGTTGCCCTATAGTATCGCTTTTGGAGTTGGTCATTCATCACCACTCGAGTGATATTGGGTTTGGAGTCTTTGGGCTCATGGATCCTTGTTTATACAGTACTAAGCACGTGCAATTTTCTGATGTTTCATTGATATGTATATTCCCTAGGTATCGCCCTTCGGTGTTGGTCTTTTGGAGCCGCACAATATAGCGATTACCTTGTGGAACTTGTGTTACCTTCATTGGTATTTGTTATTGCCTTTTTGGCTTGTTTTGGGATATTTATATCCTTTGTCTATTTGTGTTGCCGATGATATGAGGCTTGTCTTGTTATGATTCATCTTTTGTTAGATGATTGTTGTATCCCTTTTAGAGATATTTATTATACTTTATAACCTTGCAGGTTTATTGTTGTTCAGTTTTCTAACTGATTTGTTTAGCTAGACTGACCCATGTATTTATACTCGGGTCAGACCGAGATGTTTCAGGTTAGGTGCCTTTGGACTTAGCCTATTTTGCTTCCGCATGGACTATCATGCTTGCTCCTTTTTGTTAAAGCTTTTTGTGTAGTCATTTTTGTTTTAACTTTGATATGTATTCTTTTGACTCGTCTGTATATTGTGGTTTGCTATAGAACTTGACATGTATTAGTTTGTATACTCTGTTATGTATCTGTATATGTGTATATGATGATCTACTGTTCTGTGATGTATATTACATTTGAGTTGTTATATTCTGTTCTGATAGATTCTCCAGCCACCTATGGTTTTGTTTTAAGTATTCATTGGATATGTCGATCTTCTTGTATGACAATTGTCGATGTATTCAATAGATAGTTAGAGCAAGGCTATAGATGGTCGCTCCTAAACAGCCTTATTCTTCGCGTTAGTCGACTGCATTACCCCGTAGTGTCCTTTGCTAGCGTGGGTATAGAGGTGGGGCATCACCCCAGTCCCATGACTGACCTGGAGTTTATTGTTCCCTTTCTAAACTTTGGGTGCCCAAAATTTTCCACACGGGCATCTTAGAGTCAGGTTAGCATTATTCGGGAGCAAAAATCGAAAAAGAGATGCTGTGGAGATCAAGAGCAAGCTGGACGACGAAGCGTATCACTAGTATATGTTATATTTCGCTCCGCTGTTTGTTGTTGTACACTCTGATAATGTAATGTGATGTGATGTAATAAATGATATAATTCGTTGTTTTAAAGATATTCATTTATCTATTATATTTGTTCCGCTGCGATGTGTGAGATTCTGTTATTGTTTCTGTTTCTTCTTCTATCTTCTTCTTCTTTAAACCCTAACGGTTTGGTTTTTCAGCATTCGACTGTGCGGCATTCGATACGGTGGACGTATTGATGTCGACTTTCGGGCGTCGAGAAATCGGACTTGTTACATATGGTATCAGAGCATTTGGTTTAACGACAACCTTGGCTCTGTTGGGTGTTACTCATTTGAGTTAGAGTCAGTAGTACTCTAGAATGAGTTTGAGTGTAATAATAGATATGAGCGCGTATTTGTTAGTGAATATAAAATTGTTTTTGTATTGTGTTGACTTATCGGTTGAGTGTTTATGAATTCTGGTCGGTACGAGATGTACAACCGTATCGGTAGGGGTTCCTAAACTCTTAAACAAGATAAACCGACATGGTATTGTTTTAAAGTGGGGTAAATGAATATTTTGATATAAAAGGAATAATTTTTCTGAAAATATTATATATATTTGAATGTTTGGTTGTTGATATTATAATCAAATATAAGAATCTAAAGTTTGAAACGGTTTATAACCAAATAAAATTCTATAAGTATGATTTATCCAAAAGAAGAATAACTAAATTTGAATTAAACCAGAATTTAAATCCCGGGAATTTTGAAAAGTTTTTAAAATGAGCTTAAACAAAAAGTTTGGAAATTTAAAATCTTAGGAATGTTTGAAATGTTTCCAAAGTGTTTGAAGGCAATGATGGAGTATTATTTTGGGAAATATTTTTGAATGGGAATTGTTTTGAAATGAATTAGTGGAAGTGAGGAAGCACTGAACTCACTTCAGTCGTCGGAAAATAATCCTGATGATGGCCACATCATCAGAATTCATTTTCGAGTTTCTTAAGTGATGGATTGCTTCCGCGGTGATTGGTTATGATATTTATTTGGACTTGTTGGGTATAAAATTTGTTTTAGAAATTTCAAAAGGGAAATTTGTTTTGGTAAAAAACAGATTGTTTTGGAGTCTGGAGATTTGAATTGATATACCAAGTGGGTATGTGTTGATTACTATTTCAAAATGGTTTTGGAATAAAACCGGGCAATTGAATTCTGGATATTCTAACTGATAATGTGAAAAGTTAAGATAAATCAACTATTGAACTTATAAAGTGAAGTTGATTTGAATAAGGAAGAAAAAAAATGAAAATTTTATTCCTAGAATTAAAAATTTAATTTGAATATATGGTGGTGAATAAAATATATTTGAATTTAACTTAAGATAAGTTAAATAAAATTAGAATTTGAAATTGAATTAAATTGGATATAAAGTTGAAATGTAAAATGACTATAATTATGTAATGAAAATTTATATCCTTAAGCTATTAAGTGTTATATAGATAATCTGGAATTGTGATTATAAGATGAAAATAACTCAAACGAGCAATATATGCTTTTAAGTAGATAAGTTGGCGAACTTATAAATAGAAAATGGAATTATAATTACAAATGGGAAATAGTTGAATGGTATGGTGAATTCAAACTTAATACTAAATGAAAGGTAAAGTAAGATAAGGCAAAGGAAAATATAACATGTGAATGGACTTAAGTTAGCAAATAAGTTTTAAACTTATATATTAGAAAGTAAAATTTTAAATTGAATATAGAAATAAAATTGGACCGAATTGGATTTAATTTAAGTTAAAAAGAAATTAAGTTAAATTTGGATTGAATTGAAATCAAAATTTAGTTGTGTTATAAATAATATTGAATGAAATTCAATTCTTATTTAAGTAGTAAATGAAGTGGAATGAATTTAAGTTGGCTAAATAAAATTTAATTAAACTTGAATTAGAATTGGAAAGAATTGAATTGAAAGAAAATTTAATTAAGTTGAAAGGATATTTTATGAATAAAATTTTAACTCAACTAAATTTAAAAGAATAGGATGAAGATGAATTTAGTGTAAACTAAATTAAATGGAATTTGTATTGAAACGGATAATGGTAACTTGTAAAATTTGAAAAGTAAACTAAAACCCAGTTTTGGTTTAGAATAATTGGAATGGTTATGTTATAAATAAATTCAGAAGTGAATTAAGAAGGTGAATAAATTTAAAATGGATTGAGTAAGTAAACAAATTGAATTAAAATTTGTAATGGATTGGAATTTGATTGGATAAGAATCAAATTTAAAATAAAAGTAAATATGATGCAAGAAGAAATTGAGATATTTTGGAACTGAAATAACTTAAGGAAATTGTGGAATGTTTGTTGTCAAACTTATGAAATAGTCTTGAATGAACTTTATTTAGATAATAAAATTTTAATGCAAGCAAAAGAATTTTAATTTCTTGTTATGATGAAATAAGAATGTATGAGTTGTATATAACCCAGAATTGAATGATATTAATATAAACCTATATGGATAATGAATTAGAAGTGTAAGAATAAGAATTCAATTTGATAATGGGATAAAATGAGGATATCTGGGTTGTAAATAATTTCGAAAGGCGTAAAATTAATATAGTTTGAGTTCGAATTAATTAAAATTGTTATAAACTTCAGTAATTGTTGTTTGCTTGAATGGCATCAAATTTGCATTTAGATTAGTCGAACTAATAAATTAAGGAAAGTAAATGAAGTTAGTTTGAATATATTAGATTGAGATGAATTTATTGAAATTGGTATAAGCTTATGTAATTGTTGTTTGTATAAACAACACTAGAATTTGCACAAGAAAATAGTCGTTTGTCGTAATGGAAGTAAATTGATTTGAAAGGTGAATAAAAATTGGTTTTTAAATCAATAGGAATGGATTGAAATTTTAATAAGTGGATTTGTATATAGATGCAAGTGAATCATAAAGAAAGGCAAATGTATCAAATTTGAATTAAAGATTTGATTGTAAATTAATTTGGAATTGAATTTAAATCTTTGGATTGCTGTTAAAATATGGTTAACATGTTAATTATGAGGTTTATTTGTTTGAACTATGTAATTGACGTATTTGGCTAGTTTAATGAATAGAATGTTAATAAATTCTCATATTATTGAAAAATGATGTTTTTGTTGAGAAAGTACAGGTACGGGAGGCAATCGATAGAGTTGGAGCGCGTATATGCAATATAAATTAACCGCATGCTTTTAAAATGCCAATCAAAAGGTACGCCTATGCAATATAATTGGGAAATGATATATATATATATATATATATATATATATATTGTGGTATATTTTGTTTTCCGACCGTGTGGGTCGATGTATATATTTATGTCTATTGTGATATTGCAAAAGCTCCTCCGTACAAGGGAGACTCTGCCAAAATTTTCCGAAAATTTTGGCAGTTAGAAAAAAATTTGAGAAATTTTGAAAATTTAAAATTTGAATTTAAATTTAAATTTGAATTGTTAGGAAAACAATGCTGTTTGGGAACCATGAAAGATTTTAGAAAATTAGTTGAAATGATAATGGGTCTCTATTAGAAAGATTTATTTTGGAAAGTTGAAATTGTTTGGTTTTTGGAAAATGATAAATGAGTTAAGGATCATTCTTCTTAACTAGTAATTTCGGGGACGAAATTATTTTAAGGGGGGAAGGATGTAACGACCCAGAATTTCTAGTCGTTAGATATTGAACATTAAATTCATTTTAAATGTTAAATGTGGATTTTGAATTTGATTTTGAAGTAAAAAGATTTTAGTCAAATTAATAGAATTAGTTAAATTTCAAATACAGTAATTTAATTGGATTTGAATAATAATAATTAAATATTTGGAATTGTGATAATTGGTGAATCTGGATATAAACGGTTATGAAATGGTTTCTACAATTTATTTTGAGTTTATTCGAATTTAAATAATGATGTTGGGCTTTTGGATGGAATCAAAAGTCGATAAAATTAAGATTTGTGATTTTATATTAATTTAATAAGGGGATTTAATAATATAATAATGCATATAATCAGATTTTGGTTCGAAGTGAATCAGAATAGTTTCTAATGTAATTATGAAGTCTATACAATTCATAATAGCGTTAATAAATTTTAAAGGTGAAATTTTAAGTGATTTTGACAATTTCGGAAATCGCTCGAATTAATCGACGAGTTAAAATAGCCTTCCGAGGCATAGTCTCGGAATTTGATGAAACCAATTCCATTGGATCTATAATAGTTAGTTATTATCGGGTTTCAATTTTTGTAGCAATCGGAGTTGTCGTTTGACCCTGGCAGCTCAAAACGTATAGAAACTATTTTCATCGATTTAATTTAAAATTGATCGTTTATTTCCGTAAATCGCGCATACGACCAATTTAGCCTCCAAAACACGTTCCATTGTGTTCGGGACATGGGTAAAACCTTAGAAACGCCTGTCGGCACGGGTCGTTTGGAGATCGTTTGAAAAGTTGCTTTATAATGGATTTAATATTAAAATAATAATAATAAAACGTTTATATACACGTTCTTTAAGGATGAAACCCTAGTAGCTTCTACGCAGCCGACACCAAATTGTTCAATGACCGATATCCTTCAAATGTTCTTCCTTAATTTCTCAAAATCGGTCGACAATTAGAGGAAACTTTCTACTACAAGATCGGAGAGCTTTGCGAGCTCTAACCATCTATATGGTGATGATGGTGTGTAGTGGGAGGATGCGGCAACAATCACGTTCAAAAGCACGTGCGTTCGAGCACGGTATACGAGGCGAAAGTGGCGCCGAGTTTGCTGAGATTTCGGCCTTGGGTAGCTCTCGCGTAGGGGTAGCGAACGGGGGGGATGGATCACCCCCTAGGTGATCGGAGTGGTCGCGTTGTTGAGAGATGGAAGGCGTCTCAGTGGGTTTTTGTTTCTGTTGAACGCGAGAGGGAGATGGAAGAGAGAACGGCCTTGATCTCGAGTTCTGATTGTGCGGCCGTGATTCGTTGGTAATAAAAAAAATTGTTTTATAAATTATACTAAATGTTTAAAATAACATATCTTTCACATACTGTATCAGAATTCAACGAAACAGGAAGCGCTAGAATCGCAGAGACGAGTACTACGCAGTGGAGCAATTCTGGAATTATTCGAAGCAAGTAAAAATTTAGGTTAAATCGTATGTTGTTCGATTTAATTTAAATTTGAACGCTCGTCGAAAACCAAGGTGAGTTAATCTCACTCACATTTAGATAGCAGTAAATTTAAATAACCAATATTTAGATGTTTGATTGGTTGTTTAGCTGAATACGGTAATTATTATCAGATTGAATCGATATTTATCGGTTGTGTTAATATCTGTGGATGCAGGGAAACAGGTTGGAGGGATCCAACTGGATTGCTCACAAATAGTAATTTTATTTATATTCTGTGATATATCTCATTGATAAATTTATTTTATCGATGTTGATATGATTGAATTTCTGATGGTTGATGTTGTGCACTATTGTATTAAACCCCTGGACTACACTATATACACACGAATATAGATTGCACGTGGAAATTGGTTAAGTCACAGTTTTTAATCCAAATGGTTTTGGAAATAAATCGGATTTAAAGTGTAAAAAAACTTTTGAAAAGGAATTTTAAAATAAAGAGTTGTTTTTGAATAACTTAATTTAGATTTGAAATTTGATTTAAATTTGAATTTAAAAAAATTGAAATTAAATTCTGTGTAAAGAACTTATGATTTTAAAAAAAGGTTATAAATGTTTATATGAATTTAAACCATTTTAGAAAGTGTTGCTTTGGGAATTTAAATTAACCCAAAGATTTTAACTTGTATAAATGAAATCGGATTTTTTCGAAATAAAAACTATTTGTTTTCAAACGATATAAGTTTTCATATAAGAAATGAATTCCTAATTTGTATTAAAGGAAGTTCAAGTTGAATTGAAAATGGTTTTCCGAGTTATGAATGAAATACTTGGAAACGGTTTTTGGAAGCTGTAAGTTAAATCTTTGATTTAAAGATTAAATGAGCTAATCCAATTGAGGTGGAAATTGTTTTGAAATTCGTGAATGGATCTTTATGAAACTGGGTGAACTTTGTGAAATGAATCTTTTATTTAAAAGATTTAAAATGGTAATTTGTTTAAACCATTTGAAGGAAAAGTTTTGGACAATAAGTTGTGATTTAACTGAAATCCCAATATCCGTATGTTTTTAAATTTACGCTCATTATTCGGTTTAGCCGGGGAGAGGACTTTGTGTCACATAACCCATTCCGAATAATGATACGTCGATACGGATAGCATTTGAAGACCGGTGGTGAAGACCATGTATTTTCGAGAACGAAAAGATAACCCCTCGATTGTCTCTGCACTGAGTCGCGCCGGTATAGAGATTTCCTAAGTGATGGAAAGTCCGATCGGGATTGTGAATACCTGGATTGCAAGGGCTTCTTCGGAAGTGCCTTCGGTTCTGTTCGAACCTGGAACAGACTTGTATGGATGTGTGTCTGAAGTTACACTTTGTGATGTAAAGCTGGTTTCTATCAAATACATTTATGTTGGTGGCGGAGATTTATTCTCTTAGCTTAACACCCTTCTCTGAGACGTACGAGCTTAGAGGTTATGTACTTGATGGTTACTAGTGAGACATTCCCTATTTGTTAATGTGGCATGCTAAGTGTTGTTGTCTGTTGATGATCATTTGTTGATCATTTGTGATCGAAGCATGGCTTTGTGAAAAAGCATAGCTTTGTGGACGTGACTTCGTCGAGCCTCACAACCCGGTAATGGTCGAAACAGGAATCGTGGCAGCAAGGTTATTTTAGGGTAGCTACTCCTGAGGGTATGACCATTTCCTTCTGGATAAAAAGTGATATCATGGTATGGAGCCCAGATATTTACTTATGTTGATTTTTTTTATAAAAAGTGGTATCATGGTATGGAGCCCATATACTTTACTGTGTGGTTGTTGGATTAAGGGCCCTCGGATAAAGGTCGGCAACGACCGGGGGATGGCATACTCGTGTCAGTTGTTACCTAGTTATAGAGGTAACCCGGCCTTGTGTAACAGAGATCCGGTTAGGTTCTCAGGGACGTCCCTCCAGAGGCGTTCCATTTTATGTGGAAAGTTCCTTTGCCTGACCATTTGTTGGAAATCCAAACAAAACAATACGAGCCCTTTACGATTGCAATTGTATAACCTGCCACCTCAGCTGGTAGCAGCTATAGTAGGCATTGTATAATGGTACCTATGCTAGCTAAGATTAATATTATATTTTCGAAAGGTTTTCCACTATGCACTAATGATAATATCGAAAAGATTTTGCGTATCAAGCATGTTTGACTATCATAAGGAGAAATCTCCGCCAATTCTGCGTTTGCATTGTGTGTGTAGCGGGAGTCCTTATGGTAGTTTCATTTTCTAAAAAGCATAGTGGATTTCTTTTCTTTTCTTTTTCTTTGTGGAAAATAATTGTTTTTGAGATCTCACACCAGTCCCATGACTGACCTGGAGTTTGTTATTCCCTTTCTAAACTATGGGTGCCCAAAATTTTCCACACGGGCAGCCTAGAGTCAGGTTAGCATTATTCGGGAGCAAAAATCGAAAAAGAGATGCTATGGAGATTAGGAGCAAGCTGGATGGCGAAGCGTATCACTAGTATATGTAATATTTCTCTCTGCTGTTTGTTGTTGTACACTTTTATAATGTAATGTGATGTAATGTAATAACTGATATAATTCTTTGTTTTAAAGATATTCATTTATCTATTATATTTGTTCCTCTGCGATATGCGAGATTCTATTATTGTTTCTGTTTCTTCTTCTATCTTCTTCATCTTTAAAGCCTAACGGTTCGGTTTTTCGGCATCCGACTATGCGACATTCGATACAGTGGACGTATTGATGCCGACTTTCGGGCGTCGAGAAATCGGACTTGTTACAGATACAGGTAATAACATATATATAACGGTGTAAATAACTAACAGCCGCATATTTCGATTGTCGTTTCAATTGGAATCAAATTTAATAAATAAAAGAACATTAATCGCGAGTGATTGCTCACCTTTCGAGGTTAGAGACGAACGAGAAAGAGATGACTTACGAATCCAGGTACAAATTCCAAAACAAGCTAGATTGGTCCGAATTGACGAATAAGGCTGATAAATCAAAATTGACGAGATCAAATTAGAACTGGACCGATGAAAACAAATTGAATCAATTTTTGATATAAACTGAAGAAAGAAAATATAACATTATTATTTTCTTACTTAATCAACATTTCATTTTTAAGACAGATATCAAATAAAATATACATGTAAATAAAATCATTGTTTATATAAAACACATATATTGAGATTTAAAATACATATAGTACACATATATTTGATATCTACCTATATATAATATATCTTATATATAAAATCTATACGCATTCTGAAATCAAATGTCGATCTAAATAATATATTAAATACATGTGCTGCAAAAAGGAACCACTCTATAAATAAGTGCAAAATAGCAGCAACATCATAATGGCTTACATAATACAGCAGATTTCGAAACTTGCCTAACTACACATTATATTCAAACTATAAATGTATATATATCAGTAAAAGCACGGTTAGAAAAATATATATATACATATAGTACTATTATAAATAATATATATATGTATGTATATTTAAAACCACTAGAAGTACATTTTTTTTCTTTCTTTCAGTCTCAACTTTTCTTAAACATTGTTCTTCAAAAATCAATGTATATAAGTTATCCAAAACACACACTTAGCTATATAAGTATTAAAATATATATAAACTTACATATGAATATAACATATAAAAATCTAGTTGCACTGTAAAACATTAATTAAACAATTAATTAATATAATATGAACTAGATACATATACCATACTTTGTACATATAGATAACACTATAGCCGTATAAAATAATAAATAATATATACCTACTTTAAAGCATTCTGTACTATATATAGTAAACCAATCTCCTTGCCAGATCAAATGTGCTAACCATTATACGAACTATAACCCATACCTTTGAACGTGTATACGTTACTGCCTTTTTAACATATAGTACATATATAAGCTTATATGTATTCAACGATTAACTACTTCATAAACAAATATAAAGATAACTTTTACAAACATTATTATAAACTCTTAGGCATGCAAACAGAAGTTATATAAATGAATAAACTTGTATATATTTAAACATAATTCATGTAAACGAAGATTACAAACTATGATATATATGCAAAGTAGGTACAACCGATGAAAACAGTTTTAATAAAGGGAGAAACCTATATAAATTGTAAAAATGAAACATGAGGAACAGAGCAATATTTAAATTTGTATTGATGAAGTACAAAAATGTTGTAGCACATATATAGCTACAATAAAATACATATATACCTATAAATCAAATGAAGGTAGGCGGCGTCAAAAAGTCGATCGAAGTGGGGATGGAAGTCTCGGCTGCAGCTCGGCTGGTTGCGTGGCCAGGCAGAGGTGACACATGTTGCATATGGGCCGAAGTACGGGTCGAGGTGGTTTGGGAAGAGGCAGAAGGGGTAGCGGAGGAAGGCCATCGGCGGAGGCGAATGAGGTGGACCAGTGCATGTCGCAGCTTTGGTTACAGAGGGAGGGAGGAATGTGTTCGGTTGCTTGGAGATGGTGGCATGCTGTTGTGAGGATGCTTGAGGACATAATGCTTGCCGTCGAGTTCGGCATGGTATGAGAAGCTGCGTGGTGTTGGACCGAGCTGAGGTGGCCGAGCATGGGATTGACAGTCGGATCAAGTTGCTCATGTGGCAAGGAAAGAGGGAGAAGCATGGAGGAGGTGAACGGTGCGCTTGAGGCCAATGATGGCTGGGTTGTTAAAGGTGAGTGTAGCAAGTGAATGTTGATGTATTGCTTTTTTCTAATTAGTGAATAAAATGATAAGAAAGAAGAAAGAGTGGGGAAAGGAAGAAGAAAGAGTAAGATGAAGAAGGGGAGTGGATAATGAAACGTGCCTAGGGAAGATATGTTGAACAGACAAAGTTTATAATGCTTCCAATGCAAAATATAAATACAGGAATGCAAACTACCAGATGCAAATATATATATATATATATATAACAAAAGTTAGATATAATTCCCAAGGAAATAAAAGGCCACGCACGAATAAATAGGCACATTTAAAGCCAGAGGCCATTGGGTTATTCACGTAAAATTTGAATGGACACAAAATAACCAAAAGGCACAAAACCGGTACCGATATGGAAGGTGTTGCGCTAAGTGCAACGTACACCGGACTCCGAATTTGACAATCGAATATACCGCAAAGATCAGCACGACAAGACGATCAAAACGATATACGGATATCACTGATTTTATTGAATTATAAAAATTCGAATTTTCTATTAGCGGAAAATGCAGCAAAAATGCAGAAAAATAAGATCGACGGAGCTAAAGAAGTCCGAATTTGAAAAAACGAAAAATGACATCTTGCTCAGAAGATGATTTGCAATTTTTCTGTGTAAAAATATTTAGGTTTCTAAAACATTTTATTTTCAACAATTCTTAACTGATTAAATTGAAATAAAATTACATACGAAATAAACATTCATATTTTCGGATGAAAATTTACCAGTTGCTATGTTAAAATAGCTGCATTTCAAATATTGAATTTTTATTTCAAAATTATATTGTTTAAAATTTCACAAAATTTCAATTAAATATATTAATAAAACAAATAAAATTATTAAAAATTTATGGGTCGTTACATTCTCCTACACTCAAAACTTTTCATCCCAGCAAATGAAGAAGGTAGGAGAATAGAAACAACCAGAAAGAAAATGCATTGAAAACAAAGCAAACAATTAGTTCAAACCATGTAAATTCAATTTAAATAAATTTATATTCAACAATTTGTTGTTAAATTCAGGGTTTTCATTAAATTGAATTAATTTCACCTTTATTTATAATTGATACAAAAGGTTTCTTTCAAAACAAAATTTTCTTTAATTTCAATTAATTCAAGATATTTCATTGAGTTGATTTTATTTCAATTTATTGATTCCTTCAAAACAGAATTTATTTTATTTATCTCATTTATTATTCTATTAACTTATCATTCTATTATCTCTATTATCATTTTATACTTAAATAAGTGTATAACATTTATCATAACCACTCAAATTTTATTTATAAAATAATTAACATCATTTTACATTATATAATATTCAATTACATAGTTAACTTTTGAAAATTTTGGTAAGTTATATATAATGCAATTGAGTATTATCCAAATAAAATTTTACAATTCACTTATTTCAAGTTAAGTATTTATTCAAAATTTTGGCTTCATTGAAAATCATCCTTAAATCAAAATTTTAAGAATTAATTTCCGATCAATTTCAAACCATTTTATAGATAAAATAAATATATATACACATAATATATCTAATCAAATTTAAAATCTTCAATATATGTTATAAATCAAGTCATGTTTAGAAATTCAAATCAATTTATTTTTCCAAACAAAAGTGTAGCAGGGCTACAGAATAGTCTCTCCACTTCGAAACTTGAAAATGAATATCGATGATGCAGCCACCATTACCGAAATTATTTTCCAACGACAAAATAGGAGAGCACTGATTTTCAACAGTTATAGATTCTTCAAAACCATTTCTATTCGAAAATACTATAAATGATATACATTTTAACTTTAAAAGCCCAAGTTTGAAATCACCAGAAATTAAATTCTCAAATTCTTGATTTATATTCATTTCAAATTCCAAATCAAAGTATAACCAAGTTTTATAAATTCATTTATTTATATTATGCCATAGTCACTGGTTTACAAAACAATAACTGAAAATCAAATATTATCATTTTTGACAACAAATTCATTAACAATTTAATTCTAGAGAAATTTATACTTATATATAATATAATCATACAAAACCATTTTGTTTACCAACTTTGAAAACAATATTGTGTCAGTTTGTTATGTTCAAGTGTTTTGGAAATCCTATCTATAGCGTTGATCAGACGAATCGATCGAAAATCCAAATCAACATCAACAACTCAAACAACACAATATATATATAAAACAATTTGACTATTAATTTACAAATCCACTTCTTCGCTTGACGATACAAAAATGGTTTTCAAAGCAAGGATAGAGATTCAAATTTGATGGACTCAAATCAAAGAGAATTTTTATTCAAAGATAGGTTCGAAACAAAGATAAGATGATTAAATAATCAAAATAGGAAGATGAATAAATTTATTGAATCGCGGACAACCTTAACCGGGTCAACCGAGACTTCAAGAATAAGATCGATGTAGAATTCCGAGGCAAATCGACATTCGATCACCAAAGATATAATTAGGGCATACCAGGGATAGTAGCATCTAAACTGAGAATATAGAAATCTCCGATGAATCGATGCCAATTGTAAAGGAATTTTACCCCTTCAAAAATCATATCGTGGAGCTATGGGATGCTCCAGAATTCAGACGAATACGAATAGTGAGGGACAAGAATGAATTTCGGAACCGAGGGGAATGTTCCAAAATTCAAGGGAATCGAGGCAAAAGGAAGAGATTCAAACTCGAATGAAAGTGATTCTGCAAATACATTTACCATATATGCTAAGCTTTTCCTTGAGCTACCAAAGCTCTGATACCAACTGTAATGACCCGCTATTTTGGACTATTCACATCCGCACATGTTGGACTTGAATAATTCAAAATACCAAATTGTTAATTTAAATTGGCAAAACTAAGCATATACAGTGAATAAATAATCACAGACACAGAGTAATAAATGCAGCGGAAACAAAAGATAGTAGTTCATGAAGCTACTATGTATATAACAGAGTTAAATAAGTTACAACAGATCTTGGATACGATAGTCAAATACAAGAATCAGGATACATCACTAAAATCAACTGAACATATGAAAACTGGATAGGTAGTTGGATCTCCAAGCGGAGCTCCAACTCCAAAGGTGAGCCACAAATACTGGTACACTCAGTCTGACCCGAGCGTAAAGCAAAACACAAAACACTCGAGTCAGGATTAGCATTCTTATATCAATAAATCCAACTCGAGTGAAATAACAACTGAAATACAAGTAACTCAAAGGATGTTGGGATAACCATCCTTTAAGGATCCGTTAAACTATCTACTATATAGTAATATACGCTAAGTAGATAATGTCTATCAGTAATATAAAGTATCAAAATAGTGTTAAGGCGTTACCATTATCCCCCTTAACACATTTTATATAAGCGTTATAGTCTATACAGCACTGTAAACTCCACCGTAAACTTGTGGGATATCAAGGAGTACTCCATAGGTATAACACAAAACAAATCGTAGTGGTCTGTAACGACCAGTATTTTACGTATCGAAAAATCATAGAACTGTTGTCATTAGGTCGTTAGTGTTGTTAAGTCTTCCAAAAGCTTAAGTCGTCTGGAGGCTAGGTCGTAGAAGCGGCTTAGAGAGGACCTGGGGTATCGAGCGACCTAAGGATAAGGTTGAGCGACTTAAGAGATTTGGAACGATCTAGGAGTTAAGTCGTGTAGAAGCTTGGGTCGGTGGAGTGAGTTAACGGATGAAGCGACCTAAGGGTTTGAGCGACCTAAGGAGATTGGAGCGACCTATGGAAACTAACGACTTAAGGGATAACGGCTTAAGGGGTTAGCGACCTAAGAGAAGTAAGTCGTTAGAGCGACTAAAGGAAATAGTTTAAGTCGTTACAGTTAGGTTGTGAGACCCTGTGTGTATAGTTAGGTCGTATGCGACCTATGTTTGGTTTGCTTTGTGTAGTTAGGTCGCTGTAGTGGTTAGGTCGCGACTTTGGATAATTCGTTAAGTCGCGTAGAGGGTTACATTGTTAGGTCGTTAAGTCGTCTGGGCGACTTAGGTAGGAATGCGACTTAGTAGTTAGGTCGCATTTGTTGTTAAGTCGCTAGGTCGAGATGTTGTTAGATCGCTTAAGTCGTTGAGCGTTAGGTCGCGTGTGTAGTTGAGTCGCGTGAAGGGCTGAATCGTTAGGCCGTGCATGTTTTAGGTCGAGTACAGGTGTGTTAGGTCGTTGAGTCGCATGATAGCTTGAGTTGCAGGGTCGTTAGGTCGGGGAAACTGCTAAGTCGTAGGTCGGCCATAGTTAGGTCGTGAGCGACCTAATAGCGGGCGAGCGACCTAAGGTTCGGCCTATAAATACAAGGGGTTTGCCTCACTTTTTGGGATCCGTATTTTGAAGCGACAAAGTTCTGCCATTTTGAGAGCTCGAGTGCTACACTTCTTCACTTCTTTTCTCCTATTTAATCTTGTGTTTCTTTCCATCCAAATCGAAGATCCAAGAGCTTATATTGAAGATCTCCTTCCATTGAAGAGAGATTTCATCGTTTGAAGTGAAATTTTGGCGGATCAAGCTAGATCCTTCGCTGTCCAGATCTGAAGTGTGTTGCTTTTGAGGTGTTTAGGTGATTCGGTGAGTGGTGGTTATCTCTCACATGGACCCAAAGGAGCATATTGGATTGGTGGTTTGATTTTGTGTTAAAATAGTCATTTCCATGCATTTTCTTAAACATAAGTGTAGATCCATTGTTCATGAAGATTTGGCATCCATTGTTATACATGTTAACCTATGCAAGTTCATCCATCAAGTTGTAGAGATAATACTTATGATTCATGCTTGTTAGATTTGGACTCTTTACTTACAAGATTTCCATTTTAGTTATAATTGCTTTTAGATCATGTTTGAATGCTTAATTACTTGGATTAATGATTGATGTGATTGATTGTTATAATTTAGTTGATTAGTGGTTGGATTTGGACAAGTTGGTCGAAGATGATTCAAAAGCTATGGGAAAGGCTCTTGAATAGGAAAAAGCTGCTCATGGCGTATGTGGCGGATGATGAAGCTCATATGGACAGATTTGATGATGATGTTGAGATGGGCTTTGCTATGATGAGATGAGGCGAGGCATGATGTGATGTAGCCTTGGTATAATCCAGACGGGATCATTCCAAGCATGTTGATAACTCGAGGGATGGTTCGAGTTCGTTGATAATGGTTGGCTCGAGAGGCGCTTGAGCTAGTATGATAATAGTCGTCGAGGAGGATGACTAGAAGGCTGAGATTTCATCGTTATTGAAGGTTCTAGCAGACTCAAAGCAAGAGTACGCTGGGAAGATTCGATAGTCCCAAAAGACTACAGTTGGTGGTCGAGTACTTTGGGCAGATTCGATAGTCCTAGGCACGGGCTTCGACGACGTACGGAGTTCTGTCTAGAACCGGGGTTACCATTAGCCCTTGACGGACGGCTGAAAGAATGTGTCGGTCATTCAATTGACGGTGGTATCAAAGCAATGATAACAGTGATAGCCAGAGTCATGGATGTTTGGATGCTTTGGTTGTATCGTCATTCGGTCTCAAGAGCGATGTTTTCTGGGTGCTTATCTGATCTTGGTTTAGGTCTTGGGGGTTTGTATTTGGAAAACATCGACCTTGACTTGAGTGATAATTGCTTTATTTTAAATGTCTGCTTTGCTATGTTTACTTCTACTTAGTGTGTCTGGGGGCTATCACTGTAGAAAGAGGTGGAGTGGGAGGGTTGGGGTTCCTATTCCTTTTACCTTTATGCTCTTTTGGTATGTTGTTAGTTAATTTACCGCTTACTAAGACTGTTGTCTGACTCAAGGTTTTATGTTCAACTCTTATTACCTTGGGCTGTTCATCCATTTTGGGATGGGCAGACTAGGTAGCAGGTGACAGGTGCTATCCTTAGTGACCAACGATGCTGATGACGAAGACGAGCTGGAGGCTTGCATATTATTTTCTTACTATATGTACTAGATGTTCCGCTGCTTGTATATTCTCTGAGTGATATGTAGTGAGGCTTGATGTATTGACTATTTAGATTTTTGTATCAAACTACTATGAGGCTTATTTGATTCTGTTCTGTGGAGCTTCACTATATATTTTTCTCTATTGTATTTTACCCATGCGCTGTGAGTTATACGATAGACTCCGCTATTTCTACCTTACCTTGATGATCATCCATGGCTGCCTATCACACTTTACAGCGCACTATTTCCTTGATTAGTGCAGGAGTCATGGACGGTCGTCACATTTGGTATCAGAGCTTTGGTTAATCGATTTTAGCCAACGCTCGCTGACGTAACTACGTATGAGAGATGTAATTGTATTTTTATGGATGATTACTATATATAATATAGTGGATTAGAAGGATTTGAACCTCTTATGCAGTTGTTTCTTAAGGTGCACTAATTATTATTTTTATAGATATTAAGAATGAGTCGAAGAGGGAGACCAGCTGCTAGGGAAGGCCGTACTGCTGAGGGGGCTGCTGATTATGCTGCTATGTTCGAGGCTATGATGACTTCGATCATGAGGAGGATGCCAGCTCCGGGGCCATCAGTATATGTTGGGGTTCAAGTTCAAGCTCTAAGACCGGTGGATTTTGCTAAGTTGTGTAAAGACTATACTGCTCTTGGAGGGAAGGTTTTCTTGGGAACAGAGTCAGCCATTGAAGTCCAGAGATGGATAGATGCTTGTAGAAGAATCTTTGGTGATTTGGGAATTGAGGATGCAACCAAAAGGAAGCTCGCATCAAGACAGCTTCAGGGCAGAGCTTCTGACTAGTGGAACTCTATCACCATTGATACTCCGGAGGAAGAAATTACTTGGGTGCAATTCCAAGCCAGATTTGAAGCTAAGTTCATTTCTACAGCTCGGAAATCTGTTATGTTCAAGAAGTTTGTGGAGATCAAGCAAGGAGGAAGACCAGTTCTTGAGTATGTTTCTGAGTTTGAAGCCTTGTCCAAGTATGCTCGGTCGTATATTGAATCTCCATATCAGAAGAACGAGAAGTTTGTGACAGGCTTGGACATTTATCTAGGGAGGCAGTTGGTGGATCATCTGGATGATCCATTTGAGAAGCTTGTGGAGAAGGCTCTCAGGCACGAGAATCTGTTTCCTAAAGAAGGATCTATTGTTGCTGTGACCAAGGAGGAGTCTAAACCACAGCAAGGTGGAAACAAGAAGAGGAAGCAGCAGCAGCAGAAGGGTAAGGATGGCCAGAAGAAGCCGAAGGGCGAAGTGACCTGCTATAACTGTCAGCAGAAGGGCCATTTCTCCAAAGATTGTAAGAATCCAAAGGTGCCGGTGAAGTGCCACAATTGTGACAAGCCGGGGCATATTAAGAAGAATTGTCCAGAACCGCAGAAGGACAAATAGATTGTGCAAGCCTATGCTTTGGGAGTTGTGCCATCATCTTCAAAAGCTCCTACTGCAGAAGAAAAAGGAAAGAGTGTGGTGGTACAAGGTACCCTTTCCATCTGTGGTGTTCCAGTTAGAGTGTTATTCGATACTGGAGCGTCGCATTCTTTCGTTTGTAATGAACTTGTAGGCCGGTTGGGTTTAGAACCTGATATTGTTGATAGACCATTGGTTGTGACTAATCCAGTTGGGGGTTCGTCCTGTTTGTGTATGATATGCCGTGGTCTAGTTGTATCGAGTCATGATTGCTCTTTTGTTTGTGATTGTTTTGTTCTAAACTTTGCGGGGTTTGGAATTATTTTGGGTATGGACTGGCTTAGGAAGTACGCGGCAAAGGTTGATTGTAAAGGGCTAGAGGTGACAGTCGAGAATGTGGAAGGGCGAAAGGTTGTGATACGATGTAAGCATGAGGAAGGCATCTTCATGAGCTTCTTGTATTCGCTAGTTGTTCCACGGGATGGACTGTCATCGGTGCCAGTCGCAAATGGATTTGAGGATGTCTTTGATGAGGTCAAAGGGTTACCGCCACATAGAGAGATCGAGTTTCGCATCGATCTAGTTGAAGGAGCCAGACCTGTTGTGATGCCTCTTAGGCGGATGGCGCCTAGGGAACAGCAAGAGTTGAAGGTGCAAGTTGATGATCTTTTACAGAAAGGATTCATTCGGCTAGTGTGTCCGAATGGGGTGCACCAGTTGTGTTTGCAACCAAAGCGGATGGATTGTTGAGGTTGTGTATGGATTATCGTGAGCTAAACAAAGTGACTAAGAAGAACAAGTATCCATTGCCGAGAATAGATGACTTGTTTGATCAGCTTCACGAAGCCAAGGTGTTTTCTCAGATGGATTTGGCAACGGGATTTCACCAATTAAGAGTGGCAAAGGATAGTGTGCCGAAGACTGCTTTTAGGACACCATCAGGTTTCTTTGAGTGGTTGGTAATGCCGTTTGGATTGACCAATGCACCAGCGTATTTTGCGGATCTTATGAATAGAGTGTTCAGGGATCAGTTGAACAAGTTCGTACTTGTGTTCGTAGATGATATTTTGATTTATTCCAGAACTGAAGAAGAGCACAAGACGCACTTGCGTATTGTTTTGGAAACCCTGCGGAAACATCAGCTGAAAGCTAAGTTTTCGAAGTGTCACTTCTGGAAGAGTGAAGTGAGGTTCTTAGGCCATATTATCTCTGAAAATGGAATAGCGGTTGATCCCGCCAAGGTGGTAGCAATCCAGGATTGGGTTAGACCTAAGAATGCATCTGATGTGAGAAGTTTTCTTGGATTAGCAGGATACTATCGTCGGTTTATCAAAGACTTTTCGAAGGTAGCTGCACCATTAACAGGATTGACAAAAAAGAATCAAGTATTCAGATGGGATGCTAAGTGTGAGCAAGATTTCGGAATCTTGAAAGAGCGACTAACAAGTGCTCCTGTTTTGACTATTCCAAGTGGAAATGATGAGATGGTGGTTTACACCGATGCATGTGGTACTGGATTTGGAGCAGTGCTGATGAAGAATGGTAAAGTTGTTGCATATACAAGTCGACCACGGAAGCCGCATGAAAGGAATTATCCGACTCATGATTTGGAATTAGCGGCGATTGTATTTGCTTTAAAGATGTGGAGACATTACCTATTGGGAGTTTAATTCGAGTTGTTTACAGATCATAAGTCATTGAAGTATCTTTTCTCCCAAAAGGATTTGAATCTCCGGCAGCAACGATGGCTAGAGTTTTTAGCATCATATGATTTTGGTATAGCCTATACTCCAGAAAAAGGTAACGCAGTGGCAGATGCGTTAAGTCGAAGACATGCAGGATTGGGAGCCATGTTTTCAGAATGGAAGAGTCTCGAGTATTTGGCTGGATTTGACTTTAGGCCCAGATGTGAATTGGAACCTGAGATGTTGACAAACTTATCGATAAGACCTACTCTTGTGGAAAGAATTGGTGAGGACCAAAAGCGAGATAATAAGCTTGTCAAGATTATCCGTGATTTGGAATGTGGGTTAGACCCAGAAAAGGATAAAGGATTCGAGGTCGATCGAGAAGGTTGGCTTCAGAAGCAAGGACAACTAGTTGTTCCCGATATAGATGAATTGAGAGATGAAGTTCTGAAGGAAAGTCATCACTCGAAGCTGACAATTCATCCAGGTGGAAATAAGATGTACCGGGATATGAAGAGAACCTATTACTGGGAAGGTATGAAGAGGGATGTTGGAAATTTTATTTCCAAATGCATGAACTGCCAGTTGGTAAAAGCTGAGCTGAAGAAGCCCAGTGGATTACTTCAGCCATTAGAAGTTCCTACATGGAAGTGGGAGAAAATATCGATGGATTTTATCGATGGACTACCTAGAACAAGAGCAGGAAATGAAGGGATTTGGGTCATCATAGATCGTTTGACTAAGAGTGCAAGATTTATTCCCGTTCGATCAACTAGGACTGCATCGAAGTTGGCTGAGCTGTATGTTAAGTGGATAGTTCGATTCCATGGTATTCTGAAAAGTATAGTGAGCGATCGAGACCCATTGTTCACTAGTGGATTTTGGAAGAGCTTCCAGGAAGTTTTGGGAACCAAGTTGTGTTTGAGTACAGCTTATCACCCCCAAACAGATGGTCAGACCGAGAGAGTCAACCGAGTTTTGGAAGATCTCCTCAGAGCATGCGTTTTAGACTTCGGAGGATCATGGGAAGATCATCTTCATTTGGTGGAATTTTTGTATAATAACAGTTACCAGTCCAGCATTGGTATGGCGCCGTATGAAGCATTGTATGGAAGACCGTGTAACTCCCCGACATGCTGGTTGGAAACGAGAGAAAAGTTGATACTTGGGCCAGAAATGATTCAACAGACTTCGGATTGCATAGAGATCATTCGGCAACGAATGAAGGCAGCCCAAGACCGTCAGAAAAGTTATGCCAATAAGCGTCGTAAGGATTTGGAATTCGACATAGGTGATATGGTTTTTGTAAAGATTTCTCCACTGAAGAATGTTATTCGATTCGGGAAGAAAGGGAAATTGACTCCGAGATTTGTTGGACCATTCCCGATCATCGAGCGAATTGGAAAGCTCGCCTATAAATTGGAGTTACCAGAAAAGATGTTGGGTGTGCACAATGTTTTTCATGTATCGTATCTACGGAAGTATGTGCATGACTCGAATACAGTGGTTTCTGCTGATAGCTGTGAAGATTTTGAGGTTAATCCAGTTGATAAGAGACCTCGTAAGCCGCTTCGTGTTGTGGGAACTGACACGAAACATCTTAGGAGGAAGGCAGTTAGGTTGCTCAAGATACAATGAAGTGATGATGTTAACGACTGTACATGGGAGGTGGAAGAGAGGATAAAAGCAGCTTATCCTGAACTCTTCGAGGTATGACCATAAGGTGTCGTGTCATCTCATGACATTGTAACTTGTTCTAGTCTTAGAATTCTGCATGGTAGGCTAGTAATTGGATGCATGGTTTGTTGGTTGCTATGGATGGTAGGCATGCAGAATAGTTTTTGGTTCTTGTTTGTTTGGAATTTTGGGGGCAAAAAATTCCTAAGGGGGAGAGAACGTAACGACCCGTATTTTACGTATCGAGAAATCGTAGAATTGTTGTCATTAGGTCGTTAGTGTTGTTAAGTCATCCAAAAGTTTAAGTCGTCTGGAGGCTAGGTCGTAGAAGCGGCTTAGAGAGGACCTGGGGTGTCGAGCGACCTAAGGATAAGGTTGAGCGACTTAAGAGATTTGGAACGACCTAGGAGTTAGGTCGTGTAGAAGCTTGGGTCGGTGGCGTGAGTTAACGGATGAAGCGACCTAAGGGTTTGAGCGACCTAAGGAGATTGGAGCGACCTAAGGAAACTAACGGCTTAAGGGATAACGGCTTAAGGGGTTAGCGACCTAAGAGAAATAAGTCGTTAGAGCGACTTAAGGAAATAGTTTAAGTCGTTACAGTTAGGTCGTGAGACCCTGTGTGTATAGTTAGGTCGTATGCGACCTATGTTTGGTTTGCTTTGTGTAGTTAGGTCGCTGTAGTGGTTAGGTCGCGACTTTGGATAAGTCGTTAAGTCGCGTAGAGGGTTGCGTTGTTAGGTCGTTAAGTCGTCTGGGCGACTTAGGTAGGAATGCGACTTAGTAGTTAGGTCGCGTTTGTTGTTAAGTCGCTAGGTCGAGATGTTGTTAGATCGCTTAAGTCGTTGAGCGTTAGGTCGCGTGTGTAGTTGAGTCGCGTGAAGGGCTGAGTCGTTAAGCCGTGCATGTTTTAGGTCGAGTACAGGTGTGTTAGGTCATTGAGTCGCATGATAGCTTGAGTTGCAGGGTCGTTAGGTCGGGGAAACTGCTAAGTCTTAGGTCGGCCATAGTTAGGTCGTGAGCGACCTAATAGCGAGCGAGCGACCTAAGGTTCGGCCTATAAATACAAGGGGTTTGCCTCACTTTTTGGGATCCGGGTTTTGAAGCGACGAAGTTTTTCCATTTTGAGAGCTCGAGTACTACACTTCTTCACTTCTTTTCTCCTCTTTAATCTTGTGTTTCTTTCTATCCAAATCGAAGATCCAAGAGCTTAGATTGAAGATCTCCATCCATTGAAGAGAGATTTCATCGTTTGAAGCAGAATTTTGGTGGATCAAGCCAGATCCTTCGCTGTCCAGATCTGAAGTGTGTTGCTTTTGAGGTGTTTAGTGGTTCGGTGAGTGGTGGTTATCTCTCACACGGACCCAAAGGAGCATATTGGATTGGTGGTTTGATTTTGTGGTAAAATAGTGATTTCCATGCATTTTCTTAAACATAAGTGTAGATCCATTGTTCATGAAGATTTGGCATCCATTGTTATACATGTTAACCTATGCAAGTTCATCCATCAAGTTGTAGAGATAATACTTATGATTCATGCTTGTTAGATTTGGACTCTTTATTTACAAGATTTCCATTTTAGTTATAATTGCTTTTAGATCATGTTTGAATGCTTAATTACTTGGATTAATAATTGATGTGATTGATTGTTATAATTTAGTTGATTAGTGGTTGGATTTGGACAAGTTGGTCGAAGATGATTCAAAAGCTAAGGGAAAGGGTCTTGAATAGGAAAAAGCTGCTCATGGCGTATGTGGCGGATGATGAAGCTCATATGGACAGATATGATGATGATGTTGAGATGGGCTTTGCTATGATGAGATGAGGTGAGGCATGATG
Organism: Allium cepa; assembly: GCA_030765085.1. NCBI lineage: Eukaryota > Viridiplantae > Streptophyta > Magnoliopsida > Asparagales > Amaryllidaceae > Allium > Allium cepa. Next base: position 782,650,789 of record CM060940.1, on the reverse strand, counting down.
TGATGTAGCCTTGGTATAATCCAGACGGGATCATTCCAAGCGTGTTGATAACTCGAGGGATGGTTCGAGTTCGTTGATAATGGTTGGCTCGAGAGGCGCTTGAGCTAGTATGAGAATAGTCGTCGAGGAGGATGACTAGAAGGCTGAGATTTCATCGTTATTGAAGGTTCTAGCAGACTCAAAGCAAGAGTACGCTGGGCAGATTCGATAGTCCCAAAAGACTACAGTTGGTGGTCGAGTACTCTGGGCAGATTCGATAGTCCTAGGCACGGGCTGCGACGACGTGCGGAGTTTTGTCTAGAACCGGGGTTACCATTAGCCCTTGACGGACGGCTGAAAGAATGTGTCGGTCATTCAATTAACGGTGGTATCGAAGACATGATAACAGTGATAGCCAGAGTCATGGATGTTTGTATGCTTTGGTTGTATCGTCATTCGGTCTCAAGAGCGATGTTTTCTGGGTGCTTATCTGATCTTGGTTTAGGCCTTGGGGGTTTGTATTTGGAAAACATCGACCTTGACTCGAGTGATAATTGCTTTATTTTAAATGTCTGCTTTGCTATGTTTACTTCTACTTAGTGTGTCTGGGGGCTATCACTGTAGAAAGAGGTGGAGTGGGAGGGTTGGGGTTCCTATTCCTTTTACCTTTATGCTCTTTTGGTATGTTGTTAGTTAATTTACCGCTCACTAAGACTGTTGTCTGACTCCAGGTTTTATGTTCAACTCTTATTACCTTGGGCTGTTCATCCATTTTGGGATGGGCATACTAGGTAGCAGGTGACAGTTGCTGTCCTTAGTGACCAACGATGCTGATGACGAAGACGAGCTAGAGGCTTACATATTATTTTCATACTATATGTACTGGATGTTCCGCTGCTTGTATATTCTCTGATTGATATGTAGTGAGGCTTGATGTATTGACTATTCAGATTTTTGTATCAAACTACTATGAGGATTATTTGATTCTGTTCTGTGGAGCTTCACTATATGTTTTTCTCTATTGTATTTTACCCATGCGTTGTGAGTTAGACGATAGACTCCGCTATTTCTACCTTACCTTGTTGATCATCCATGGCTGCCTGTCACACTTTACAGCGCACTATTTCCTTGATTAGTGCAGGAGTCATGGGCGGTCGTCACATGGTCACGTATAGGGATACAAGTATGGCAAGGCACATGAGGCAATACCCAAGGTAGTGAAACTACCGTTTGCTTGATCTGGACTGGTGGGAACGCATCGCCGCAACGATCGCAACACCGCGAAACAACACTCCCAAAATTTTGAGGGTGCACACCAATCAATAACAAGTAATGAGTAGTTTACGAAGAAGTGTGTTCGCTCGAGGTGGCTAACCCCATTTGGCTCGGCATGGCTCCTGTTTTAGTCATTTCCAATTTGACACAAGTGTCAAGGCAATCCATTATCGTTCTCTTTCTTCAGTCATCACGTACATCATTCCAATTACTTCATTCTAAATCACACTCCGCGTATAGTTATTAAAGTGGTTTTCGGTTTAGACAGAGAGTATGTCCATAACCGATCCCGGTTTCTTTAATAACTTTCGTAATTATTACACTGATTGGTCGTTTAATAAATTTCAAAACCAAATCAATTTCGATTTCATTTAGAATTTGTAAACCAACATTTCATTTGTCTTTCTATATCAATTTCTATAATTTACGTTTCAAAACTTCCAAATTACTATTTCAAAATCTTATAATTCGATTTCAATTTTTATTTAAACAATTCAAATATTTATTCAAGTTCGTATATAAATTTCATTCCATAATCATTTAAATTAATTTAATTTAACATTTAAATCAATTTAAATTCATTGATCAATTTCATTCAATATTCGTTAAGTTAATTTATCATTCAAAACAATTTCTATTTAATTTCAAATTCATTAAATCAATTTAAGTTTTCCTATATCATATCAAACTTCCAAATTTAATTAAATTAAATTCATCAAATAAAATTCTTTAAATTTCAAGTCTTATATTAATTTCAATAAATCACATTTTATTTCTTGTTGAAGAAATTCGATTTCACTTATTTACTTATTTGATTTAAACAAATTTCCAAAACTTAATTATTACAGAACTCAATTTCACTTATTAAAGAAGTTCAATTTCACTTATCAAAGAATCTAATTTTTATTATTTTTTTTTATTTTTTTTTTGAAAATTGGTGAATTTTATTGATGCATCAAAGCTCAGTACAATAATCCATGTTCCGTGTATTACCTAGAAGTAAACAGGACACGTGCTAAACGTATTTACAAAGATCATTTCAACAACAAAGCAAAATAACAAATGCCCCTTTCTAAAAAGCTCTGAAGCAAAGGTTCATGGCGGATCCACTTTCCATGCTCGGAGGATTTTGTTCTCCAGTTCAGTCGCATGAGTAAATAATTTTCCTTTAATTCTTCTTGCAAGTATCTTGACATCTTGCTCTATTGTGATTTGAATTTGTTTATGTCCCTTTGCAGTACTCTTGAAGACTCTCCGGTTCCTCTCCTTCCAGAGGTGATATACAGTTGTTGTGAGGCTAATAATCTGCAGTTGAGTCAACAGGTCTCCTCTCTTGCTGTGGCTCAGGTATAGCAGTTCGTCTTCAAGTGTAGAAATAGCATGCATGTCTTGATTTTTGCTTTTAACATGGCTTATTACACGAGCGGAGAATTCACATTCAAAGAATATATGATTGTGTGATTCTGGAATGTTGTTACAAAGTTTACATGTTAGATTAACCTCCATACCCCATCTTGCTAATCTGTCAGCTGTAGGAAGTCTTAAATTAATTGCTTTAAAAGTTGTGAAAGCCATCTTTGGGTTGTTAGATCTGGACCAGATATGGGCTGCCCAATATTTGTTAGTATGTTTAGTTCGTATTGCTTCCCATGCACTGTTTGTGGTAAAAATGCCATCTTTTGTATGATTCCATGTCCAGATATCTTTGGGTTCAGAAGAGTAAATAGGGATGTACTTGACATCTTCAGCTATGGCATGTAATCCTTTTTGTTCTGGTATCCAAGTGCCCTGACTGATGATAGATGCAACTAGGTCATCATATTCCCCAATACATGAAATCATGCCCCAACCATATTTGTTAGCAAATGATTTTCCATTTATCCATGGGTCTCTCCAAAGATAAGTATCCCTTCCATTAGCAATTCTCTTTGTAATGCATGTTTTCAGAACTTCCCTGCTTCTTAAAATACATTTCCAAACTCCAGAAGAGTTAATATCCTCATGCATTGTCCAGAAACTACCTTTTATATATCTACTTCTCATCCACCTAGCCCAAAGAGTATTTGATGTTAGAATTTTCCATCCATGTTTTATTTGATAAGTCTTTCTAAGTTCTTTCAGGTTGATTAGACCAACACCTCCTTCAGCTTTAGGCCTAGAAAGAATATCATAACTGACTTTATGTAATCCCCCCCTCCATATGAAATTTGCACATGCTGATTTAATCTTCTCAATTGAACTATCAGGAATGTGAAATGTTTGAAGCCAATATCTTATTTTTGCAGTTATAACTGTGTGTACCAATTCAATTCTGCCAGCAAAAGAAAGTAATTTAGAACTCCAACCATTTAGTTTGTCTCTGATTTTACCAACTAGTTCACCACATTCACGATCTGTAATTACATTCGTTGATAAAGGAACCCCCAGATACTTGACAGGAAGATGTCCTTCCTTAATTTTCAAAATTTCCAGGATCTGATTTTTGGATGTACAATATTTGCTAAAGTAGCATTTGGACTTATTAGTATTTAGTTCAAGTCCCACAAACAACTGTAATTGATCAAATATGTGTAGTAAACACTGTGCTGCAGAAGAGGAAGCTCTAATAGCAATTATCAAATCATCAGCATATAAAAGATGATTGACATTAGGGTTATGTTTAAACAAAGGCTGGATCAAAGAATTATGACAAGCTATTTCCATTTGTAGTGTAAAGAATTCCATAGCAACTGCAAATAAGTAGGGGGAGAGGGGATCACCTTGTCTCAAACCCCTGTTGCTAGTTATATATCCTTTGGGAATACCATTAATAATAATTGAATATGTGGGGGTGGATATGCATTCTTCAATGAGTTTGATCAAGGAAGTAGGAAAATTCATACAGTGTAGAACATGAATGATGAACTGTCTATTAATTTTATCATATGCTTTATGTAGATCAATCTTTAGACACATTTTGTCAGCTCCAGGTTTATTGAAATTTCTAATTAGTTCATGAGCTAGTAAAGAATTTTCAGAGATGTGTCTTCCTTTTATAAAAGCAGATTGACATTCAGAAATTAAATCAGGGAGGACTTTAGAAATTCTGTTGCATATTACCTTGCTGAGTATCTTATATAACACATTACAGCATGCAATAGGTCTATAATCTTCAATCATAGTAGGGCTTTCCACCTTTGGGATAAGAGTGATGAATGTGTGATTTAATTCATGAAGAATTTTGCCAGTGTTGAAAGATTCCTGTATAGCTTCTAATAATTGATTTTTCAGATGTTGCCAGTGCAATTGATAGAACTTGGAATTCCACCCATCAGGTCCTGGGGAGGAGTCTACGTGTATGGAGAAGACAGCGGCCCTTATTTCTTCCTCAGTAACAGTCTCTTGCAACATTTGTCTTCCCACATCAGATATTATAGCCCTGCAATTAATAGGAGGTAATGTTATCTTAATCTCACTATTATATAAATTTGTGAAATAAGATATGGCTCCCTGTTCAAATTGAGATATATTAGATGCTATATCCCCCTGGTCATTCATAGAGTTAATAAGAGCATTGCAGTTCCTCCTATAAGACATCTTAGCATAAAAAAATTTGGTGCATTCATCCCCTTGAGTGAGCCATTTCTCCTTTGCCATTTGTTTAGCTTGTATAGCTTGTAAATGCAATGCTTCTTTAAGATTCTGTTGTGTAGAAAAATAATTTGAGATTCTAGCTTCATCAAGAGGGTCTGCATCAAGAAGGTTCTGCATCTGTTCACATGTTTGTTGTAAATGGCTTATAGTATCCTTTGTTTTACTCCTTTCTCTGTTCCAGTTCTTCAATCTCTTTTTTAACTCTCTTAGCATCATGACCATTGAAAACCAGCAATTTCCATCAGTTTTGGTAATGTTATTGAAGTCTACAACATCAGCATATCCTTCTATTAGGTGCCAGTGGTTGCCATATCTAAAAGGTCTTCCTTTCAATAAATTAGCTTGTTGATTAAATTGGATATGTAATGGAGAATGATCACTTGTTGAGCTAGGGAGAACTGATATTTTCAAATTTGGGATGTTTGTTAGAATTTTGTCATTTATAAGAACTCTATCAAGTCTGCAAGCAATTTTTTTTACTTCTCCACTAAACCAAGTAAATTTCAGGCCAGAGTGGATAGCTTCAGAGAGGCCAGCTGCTACAATGCACTTGTTGAACTCCTCTGTTTGTGACAAACTAAGGGTACTTCCACCTCTTTTCTCATTAGTTTTAAGAACTGCATTAAAATCCCCCATTACCATCCAATTATTATTAATTTGCTTTGATGTTTGAATTAAATAAGACCATAATTGTCTGCGAAGAGAAGCCCAGTTATGGGCATAAACAAAAGTGCATATGAAATTCAAACCGCCTACATTAGTACAAGTAACAGTAATATGTTGTTCAGATTTATCTCTGATAGATAAGTTCCATATGGATTTGTGCCAAGTGATCAGTATGCGACCTTTAGAGGATGCTGAATTATTGTCTATCCATTCCCAATCATTACCAAACATGTTAGCAAATATCTGAGTACTACGATCCCCCATCTTATTCTCAAGAAAAGCAATTATGGTAGGATTAACTTTATTTTTTAACTTAAAGAGGTCTAATCTTCTAGTTTCACCATTTAGACCCCTTACATTCCAACAAATAATAGACATTAAGAATGTCTTGATTGGCTCCTTGTTACCCGAGCCAAAGTGTTCCTACTTTTCTTTTTTCCTTTGTTTTTTGCATTGAATTGTTCCACATATTTTGGATTTTCTTTAGTATATTGGTCAGAATAATAAAATTCCTCTTCTGAGTTTATGGATTCCACATCCAATTCAATGCCCATCTGATTAATTTCCTGTATATTATTAGGTGTATCATCATTTTCCACAGCATCATGTTGTTCAACAGCAACAGTACGCTGTGCCTCAGCATTTGCCAGAGACTTATTATGTTGACAAGCAGCTTCAGACCTTGTTGGGAACATTGCAATTGAATGCTCTAACTCCTCAGTTGTTAAGCGTCCATGGGAATGAATTTCAACAGGAGTTTCAACCATGCAGGGATTACCTTGGTCAGCATTATTCTGAAGAGAATGATCACTCTGGGGAGACGCATTTATTTGAACATGATTTTGAAGTGGTGGATTCTTATTCTGCTCTGTTGAACAATGCTGCCCTTCCAGAATGGACTGCCTCTCCTCAGGTGTGTGACTTCCAGTATTAAAGTCAGCTTCAATGTTAGTCTGTTGTAAATCTTTGTAAGTATTATGATCTAGGCTATTTTTTGGCACTGAGCTAGTAGGGAGCTCAGGCAGTTTAGAAGTTTGTTCAGTCAGTGTAGCGGTATGGTTTGGTGCTGAAACTTTGGGGATCCACTTTTGAGTAGTTGTATTTGGGCATTGTGAATCACTATGTCCAAAACAACTGCATTGCTTACATCTTGGTGGAATAAACTCATATTCCACCTCTTGTTCATAAATTCTTCCTTTATTATCTTTTGCTCTGATTATTTTAGGAAAAGTAGCATCAGCTGTCACTTCTATTAACACTCTTGCAAATTTAAGCCTTTTAACATTTCTGGTGAAATCATCAATGTCCAAAGGTTTACCAATAAGACTAGCAAGTTTACTAATGCCCCTAGCATTCCACAGAGATAGGTGTAGATTATTTAATCTTACCCAAATAGGATATGAGTCTAACATGTCTCTTTCAAACTGGAAATTAGCATCCCATTTTTTCATAAATAATTAATTATTAAATAATTCAATCTCATTAAATAACTTCAAAACTTAATTATTAAATAATTTCAACACTTAATTATTAAATAATTTCAAAACTTAATTATTATATAATTTCAAAACTTAATTATTAAATAGTTTCAAACTTAATTCAATCACTTCTTAAATTAAACAACGTTCTTTCATCAATTTTTTGACATTTAAATTTCACTAGAATTCAAATTCCAACTTCATTTAAAATCCTTATTATTTTATTCAAATAAAATCTTTATTTTATTTTTAAATCAAATTATTGACCAATCGGGTTTATATTTAATTCACTATCCTAAGTCAAATTTTTATTTGGGTATTTATCATTTCAACCTGATTTTATTTCAATTCAAAAATCAAAGCATAACAAAGGGAACTTGCAGTGTGATAACTGTGATGGTGTAAAAGCAAATAAACAATCAATAACACAATCATAACAATCCAATGATTAATTCAAATAATCCAGAAATAATCGTATCAATTCACATCGTTGTTTGTGCAAATTAATATAACTATTTCTAGAATTTACACAATCATTTCATGTAGATTAAAGATTATTACACTATTATTTATGCGGTTCTACACTTGACATTTATTATTCAATTTCATACTATATCAATTTATACAACATAAATTTAAATTGTTCAAGGTGTAATCAACCATATTTCTACATGTCAAGTAATTAAACACTTAAAAGTGTCATATTATACAAATTTTAACTAATCAAATTCAACACGTATATCAATTTCAAATTATTAACTCCTACGTCAATTTCAATTGTAAATTTTTTATCACTTCATACATTAGCAATTTAACGTCCAATATCAACATCAAACAATCAATCATTTATCAACCAAACTGGATTATCATCATATAAATAATAGAGAATGGTGTCAGATGTCATGGGTGAACTGATACAGGTAATAACATATATATAACAGTGTAAATAACTAACAGCCGCATATTTCAATTGTAGTTTCAATTGAAATCAAATTTAATAAATAAAAGAACATTAATCGTGAGTGATTGCTCACCTTTCGAGGCTAGAGACGAACGAGAAAGAGATGAGTTACGAATCTAGGTACGAATTCCAAAACAAGCTAGATTGGCCCTAATTGACGAATAAGGCTGATAAATCAAAATTGACGAGATCAAATTAGAACTGGACCGATGAAAAAAAATTGAATCAATTTTTGATATAAACTGAAGAAAAAATATATATAACATTATTATTTTCTTACTTAATCAATATTTCATTTTTAAGACAGATATCAAATAAAATATACATGTAAATAAAATCGTTGTATATATAAAACACATATATTGAGGTTTAAAATACATACAGTACACATATATTTGATATCTACCTATGTATAATATATCTTATATTTAAAATCTTTATGCATTCTGAAATCAAATGTCGATCCAAATAATATATTAAATACATGTGCTGCAAAAAGGAACCACTCTACAAATAAGTGCAAAACAGCAGCAACATCATAATGGCTTACATAATACAGCAGATTTCGAAACTTGCCTAAATACACACTATATTCAAACTATAAACGTATATATATGAGTAAAGCACAGTTAGAAAAATATATATACATATAGTACTATTATAAATAAAATATATATATGTATGTATATGTATATTTAAAACCATAAGAAGTACATTTTTTTCTTTCTTTCAGCCTCAACCCTTCTTAAACACAGTTCGTTGAAAATCAATGTATATAAGTTATCCAAAACACACACTTAGATATATAAATATTAATATATATATATATATAAACTTACATATGAATATAACATATAAAAATCTAGTTGCACTGTAAAAAACTAAGTAAACAATTAATTAATATAATATGAACTAGATACTTATACCATACTTTGAACATATAGATAACAATATAGCCGTATAAAATAATAAATAATTTATACCTACTTTAAAACATTCTGTACCATATATAGTAAATCAATCTCCTTCCCAGATCAAATTTGCTAACCAATATACGAACTATAACCCATACCTTTAAACGTGTATACGTTACTGCCTTTTTAACATATAGTACATATATAAGCTTATATGTATTCAACGATTAACTACTTCATAAACAAATATAAAGATAACTTTTACAAACATTATTATAAACTCTTAGGCATGCAAACAGAAGTTATATAAATGAATAAACTTGTATATATTTAAACATAAGTCATGTAAACGAAGATTACAACCTATGATATATATATATATATATATATATATATATATATATATATATATATATGCAAAGTAGGTACAGCCGATGAAAACAGTTTTAATAAAGGGAGAAACCTATATAAATTGTAAAAATGAAACATGAGGAACAGAGCAATATTTAAAATTTATATTGATGAAATATAAAACTGTTGTAGCACATATATAGCTACAATAAAATACATATATACCTATGAATCAAATGAAGGTAGGCGGCGTCAAAAACTCGATCGAAGTGGAGATGGAAGTCTCGGTTGGAGCTCGGCTGGTTGCGTGGCCAGGCAGAGGTGGCACGTGTTGCATATGGGCCGAAGTACGGTTCGAGGTGGTCTGGGAAGAGGTGGAAGGGGTAGCGGAGGAAGGCCATCGGCGGAGGCTAGTGAGGTGGACCAGTGCGTGTCGCAGCTTTGGTTACAAGGGGAGGGAGGAATGTGTTCGGTTGCTTGGAGACGGCGGCCTGCGGTTGTGAGGATGCTTGAGGACATGATGGTTGTCGTCGAGTTCGGCATGGTATGAGAAGCTGCATGGTGATGGACCGAGCTGAGGTGGCCGAGCATGGGATTGACAGTCGGATCAAGTTTCTCATGTGGCATGGAAAGAGGGAGAAACGTGGAGGAGGTGAACGGTGCGCTTGAGGCCAATGATGGCTGGGTTGTTAAAGGCGAGTGTAGCATGTGAAAGTTGACGTATTGCTTTTTTTTAATCAGTGAATAAAATGAGAAGAAAGAAGAAAGAATGGGGAAAGGAAGAAGAAAGAGTAAGATGAAGAAGGGGAGGGGATAATGAAACGTGCCTATGGAAGATATGTTGAACAGAGAAAGTTTATAATGTTTCCAAAGCAAAATATAAATATAGAAATGCAAACTACCAGATGTAAAAAAAAAGAATATAGAAAAAGTTTGATATAATTCCCAAGGAAATAAAAGGCCACACACGAATAAATAGGCACATTTACAGCCAGAGGCCATTGGGTTATTCACATAAAATTTGAATGGACATAAAATAACCAAAAGGCACAAAACCGGTACCGATACGGAAGGTGTTTCGCTAAGTGCAACATACAACGGACCTCGAATTTGGAAATCGAATATACCGTAAACATCAGCACGACGAGACGATCAAAACGGTATACGGATATCAGTGATTTGATTGAATTATAAAAATTCAAATTTTCTATTAGCGAAAAATGTAGCAAAAATGCAGAAAAACAAGATCGACGGAGCTAAAGAAGTCCGAATTTGGAAAAACGAAAAACGACGCCTTGCTCAGAAGATGGTTTACAATTTTTATACGTAAAAATATTTAGGTTTCGAAAACATTTTATTTTCAACAATTCTTAACTGATTAAATTGAAATAAAATTACATACGAAATAAACTTTCATATTTTCGGATAAAAATTTACCAGTTGCTATGTTAAAATAGACGCATTTCAAATATTAAACTTTTATTTCAAAATTTTATTGTTTAAAATTTCATAAAATTTCAATTAAATATATTAATAAAACAAATAATATTATTAAAAATTTATGGGTCGTTACAATATTTCGGTTTAAAATAAGATTTTAAATCATAAATATAGAAGTAAATATGGAGTTAATGAGTTTTTAAATAAATTTGGGTAAGTAAAGGAATTTGTTTTAAATGAAGTTAGTTTTGAAAATGGATTTGAAAACTGTTTAAGTGTTTAAAACTGAGATTAAAGGAGAATGAGATTATGGAATTTATAAACGGGGTTTATAAATAAAGGGAAATATTTATCAGAGGATAATTTGGAAGTATAAATTCAGGATGGGAATTTATTAGCGAAGGGTGATTTGTTTAAAAATAAATAGTGGTTTATTTTTAAAAGGTATTGAAGGAAAGTGTATTTTCTAGAAAAGCCAAGCATATTTTCAAGAAAAGATTTCTAGGTATAAGTTAGAGTTTTTGAAGTTGTTTTAAAAAAAATGTTTTTGAGAATTTATTTTTCAAGTTGCTTAAAATTTTAAAGGTAAATATGTATTAAGTTAGTTATAGTAGTAATCATTTTAAAAGGTTAATTGGTATTATGATTTAAAAGATAATTATTAAATATTTATATTTTGTAAAATAGTTTTATTTTAAAGGTAGTTTGGCTATAGTTTTTATTTGACAAATTTGTATTGAATTTCATAACTTTTATTTTAAAATTTTGTATTGGCTTAAGTTTTACATGAGAAATTATTAGTATTTTGAATAAAACATTTTAATTTTAAGTATTTTAAACTATATATTTTTGGATAAAATGATTTAAATTATTTTAAAATCTGAAGTGTTAAGGCTTGGTGATTTTCAGTTGGAAGGAAACAATTGAGTGGAAATTTATTCCACGAGAAAAAAAATGTTTTGAAAACTATTTTCAAAAAAGGGTTAAAGTGTAGAAAAATATATCTTGCGAATATATTTTGAAATAAATAATTTGGAAACTTATTTAAGGCCTGATGGTTGTTTGTGAATGTTATTTGATAATTAAATAACCGACTACCAATATTGGCCAATGCTTTGATCATTTCGAAGAGACAGAGATCGGGATTAATTTTTCGAAAACCACTTCGATCTAGTTTGAACGTTTTCGTGAGGAAGACAAGAGCTTGGAGTCGAAGATGGAGCAGTGAAGTGCAAGGGCTAACCACTACTAATCCTGAGGGTGACTCCAAAATGGATGTAGTTGGAGTAGTGCCTTTGGTTCCGTTTGGACCTGGAATGGACTTGTATGGACGAATGCTATCAGAACATCATCGGGAGGACGGTGAGCATTTTTAGTGAATGTGTGCTAAAAGGTAACGCATAGCCTCGAGCCTCATCAACCGGGAAATGCTAAAATAGGGGAGGTGCAGTAAGGCTAAGTGGCTAGCAACCAATTAGGGTAAGGTCACCCCTGTCTAGATGTCCCTTTTATTCGGCTGTGTAGGCGGTTGCTGATCCCAACCGCAGGGTGATCTTAGTCGGACTATCTAGTAAGGGGTAGCTCTGGTCTTGTGTAGCAGAGGATCAGGGTGGATCCTTAATACGGTGATCTAGACCACATACTATGACGGGCTGTACCCCAGTAGCCGTGCCATTGATGGAAACCCAATCTCCAATAAGTGCCTTCGGACTTGTTTGTATACCTATCATGCTGGAATTTAATGAATGTAACAATTTTGGCTATTTGAATAAGTATTTATATATAGACACTACTATAATATCAGAGAATTTGATAAGAATTTTTTTGGATATCGTATGGTAAAAACCTGACATGTTTATTTGTGGCGTGATCTTATGAGATACCTTTGATTTTTAAAGGATTTTGCAAACTTTAATAATCCAATTGTGTGTGTTTTCTCATGTGGTTTTCCAGACCGACTCAAGTATTATTTTACTATAATGCTCGGGTCAGACCGAGTATTATAGATACAGTAAAGGATGCTGTGGAGCTCAGGGGACGAGCTGGATGGCGAGACGTATCACACGTACTTGATGTATGAATCCGCTGTGCAGTATAAGATGTATAGTCAGCTTTTGTAGGGACGGGTTAATATAACTATCCAGTATTTTGCTATTGATGGTGTTGTACTCTGATGATTTAATGTATAAAACGGATATGGTTCTTTCTGTATAAAGATTAGTTATTTATCTATTATATATTGTTTCGTTGCATTGTGAGATTCTGATGTTGTTTCTATTTCTTCTTCTACCTCCTTCTTCTTTACCCTAATGGTTCGGTTTTCCGGCATTCGATTGTTTGGCATTTGATAAAGTGGACGTATTAATGTCGGTTTTCGGACGTCGAAAAAAAAATGGGTCCTTATATTAGGAGTTTGGAGTTTGTTCCTTTTTCTTTAAGGGTTGAATTAACAAGGTCTTTCCACTTTTGAGCAAATTTCTTGAGGTCATGGTTTATTTTTATCTCAAAAATTATTCTTTGAGCTAGAAATTGGATACTTCATCTTGCTTGTGCAAATAGGTCGCTTCCTATATCATTCTTATGTCCTTGGTTTGGTTTCTCATTACTTAGTTTGTTTTCTAAGATGAAGATTGACTCTTTCTATAACAACCTAGGTTGAGGCACTTCGGTCTAAGTTTTTTTAACATAGATAATTAAATTGTTATCTGGATTTTTGGCACAACTATATTCAGACTGGCTTGACAAGTTTGACTCGACAATTATCGAGGCAAGCAGAGAAATGATCTTTGGATTAAGAAGCCAAGTATAGACAAGGCCACGAGATGACGGTCGAAGAACTATGGAAAACAATATGCTAGAATTCACTAGGTTCTTTGCCCTGCAAAGGAATCAATGCTAATCCCTAAGGGTACATCAAAAGTGGCCCGCACTCCTATGACACTCTTCTCTAGCTACTTATTCAAGTGGTTTTCCTGAGTTTCTATGCTTCATATTAGCAATCCCCATATGCAGTCTAAACCAACAGTTCAACTCATCACAGCTCCATCACTTGGACCAAAAAACACCTAAGCGACTATGCAAAACAATCTTGGAACACATGAAACTAACATCAAGACAAACCAACATAAAAATGCGCAAGACCTTATGAAGCATACATTGGGATCTGTGTAGTTAATACCCAGCTATTATCCCGCTATAACCCTGTTATATCTTGTAGCGGATTTCTACCGCTACGATTTTTTCATATAGCCCCAAATATAGCCTTTCCGCTTTAAGCCCCGCTATTTCCGCTATATCTTGTTATTCCCGCTATATTCCACTTTTCCGCTATATCTTCTTAAAAAATGAATTGAAAATAACATTTATACATTATAAAATTTATGAAACTAACTTATCTAACCGAATTTCTAGTGTATATTCAGAAAAATTAAAATACTCTAATATTCCACTAAATTCAATTATGTTATATAATGGTTTTAAGTTTATCTATAGTATATTCACACATGTTTATATTTAAAATTATTAATATATTAATAATAATTCAATTGAATGTTAATTTTTCATTTGATTACCACTTATATATTTGTCAAAATATTAAGTACGAGTTTTATATACTACTTTAGAGTCATCCGCTATATCTTGCTATATCTTCGCTGTATCCCCACTATGACTTTTTGCACCTCCGCCGCATTGAATCTGCTGAGCGCTTTAACTGCACAGCCCAATAGGTATCGATCCTCCTTAAATGGGTCGATATTGATCCCCAACCCTAGGGAATCCGAGGCTAAGATTTTTTGGAGGGCGTCATCATCGTCACGAGGATTTGTACGTGAAATATCAACGAGATATTTGGTCATTTACCCCTATAGATACATGGGCAATGCTTTATTCTAAGAATCTTTACACTACTATTACACGCAAACTCCATTGTGCTCTGAGATCCCTATCAATCCCTTCTACTTGTAATCACAAAATCTAGTGCAAAAGCAATAAAATCATTCAATTGGATGTAGACCAAGATTGCTAACCAACTATAAATTGGTCTACGCTTGTTTTCTATTTGATTTCTTATGTTTTTCATTTACTTTCTTCATTTAGTATCTACTCTCTTACTCCTTTGGGTGTTTGTACCATTATTGGTTCAAACATTTTGGCGCTTTCTCGAAAAACTCAATTCTCAAGCTATTTGAATTCTTTTCTACTATTGGACTATCTATAATCCAAGGAAGAGACCCAATTTCTTCTCAACTACTTTCTACGCTATTTAAATTTGCATAAATTCTACATGAAGCTGTCTTCAATGGCCTCTAGGAAAGACAGAGTTGATGCCTTCTCAAGGGCTACTGATGAAATAAAGAGCACTAACCTTCACGTCCTCGATGAAGATGCGCAACAAAAAACTATTAATGCCTAGAACCCTTCAGATTTTATCACCAGGATCGATTTTTAGCGTATGGTAAAAGAGCTATAGGATAGCTATGCAGAGTTGAACCGGCAAATTCAAGAGAATAGAAACTTAATAAGTTGACTACTCACTATAGGAAGACTAGGAGAGAGCCAACTCCTTCATACTCAGAATCAGGTAGTTCCTCATCATCTGACCATTTCCGGAGGAATAGAAGAAGAAGAAGAAGAATGAAAGCATATGACGTAGGAAACTCTTGACAGAAGAATGCAACTGGCCCTCACCTAGGCTTATGGGACAGTACCAATTGCCCCCATATATGGGTCAGTATCGAATCTATCCACCGAGTAGCAGGACTTCAAGTTGGAATTGGAACGCAATTCAGACGCACTATGATGGGCCAGGGCAATAGAAATCAAGAGTTTGCTGCTGAATTTCTCCTAAGTAATGAACATAGAGCTGTCGAGCAAATGGTTCTTCCGAAGCTAGGAGAACTTAGGAGTTAAGGCACGAACCATGATCATTTATTAGGCCAAGCATATGGAATAGATTATGGTTACCACAACCCAATAGGTACCCAAGAGCCAAACTTAGCTGAGATGGTAAAACTACTTATGAGAGAAAGTCATGGCCAAATTAACGATGACTGGGGCACTTCCCCGAGTCAAAATCCCTTTGTTGAAGAAATCTTACGCGAAGATTATGCGTGGAGATTCAACATGCTAATCATGCCCCTATACTCTAGAAAGATTGATCCTAAACAGCAAATCATGAAATATGAGTGGCTTATGGACACAGCAAGAGCATCAGATGCAATCAAGTGTAGATGCTTCCCAATCTTTCTAGAAGGAGTGGCGACCATATGATTTACTTGACTACCACCAAGGTCCATCTCTTCTTTTGATCAACTAGCGAGAAAGTTTATCGACGGCTCAAGATGCATGCGACTCACCCCAAGGATGTCATGTCATTATTTAACCTCTTCCAAGGACTTGGGGAATCGCTCAAGATTTTTATACGAAGATTTAATACTGTAGTGACTGAGGTGAGTTGCCCTTAGGAGTACATGATCTTGATGACTCTAATCAGGGGGATCCACCTCAATACCAACTTTGGTGAATGGTTATCAAGAAAGCCTCCTTCTACTCTGGATTTTTTTTGAAACAAGGTAGCCTAGTACTTGCACAAGGTGAAGGCTACATTGAGTAGAGGAAGGAATGACACAGGTTATTAGGCGGAACCAGTGCAAAGCAATGTTGCTGTGAAACAGTCCAGAGCGATCAGGCACATAGCTATGAATGTGCAAAACAAAAGTGATGGTCAGAACAAGGGCCATAGCGGGGCCCCAAATGAGAACCCAGATTTTAGGAGATGACCAAAAGTCCATAGATTTAACACATACATCCCACTGAATGACTCAACTAAAAATATTTACTTGGCTACTCATGACTAAGAGCAGTACTGGAAACCAGCCCCGAGAGAGTCAACTGAAGACCAGATGAAGTATGGAAAATTCTATACATTTATGAACATATGGTCATGACCCGAACGAGCGTAGACACTTTCGTGCTATGATTAAAGAATTGATTCAAAAAAACAGCTTCGACGGTTTATGAAAAACCCACAAGAAGGCAGGCAAGGAACATCCGACCCACAATGAGGATTAACCGCTCGTAGTGCTGATGAAATTAGGCGGTCTAAAAAGAGATTGATTATAAACTACACCATTGACGATCATCTTCCAACTATGACGGGTTGGAGCGGAATGGAATAAAGAGCATCCACAATGCTATTTCACGTGAGAATAAAACTTATTCCTATTTCTTTGAATTATTTCATAAGATAAACTTAGTTTTTTTCAATAAAATGGCTTTCCAACCATATATCTTTACCTTTATGCAATTTTGTTATGAGTCATGACCAGCTCAAATGAAACTGCATATGAATAATGAAGGTATGCAGGTACTCAGAGTTAGGTACCCACCAAATCTCTATGGCCAATGAACAGACCTACGGAACTTTACCTAGGTGAGCGTGACTCAACTGCTCATTATCCAACTCTTGCCCCTAACCCGAGGGCAAAACCATGATCCAAAAGTGGATGTGACTCGGTCATCCACTCTCAAGCTCGTATCCATCAATTTTATAACACTTACCCCTTGCTTAGGGCTCGGTAGACTTAGAACCCAATCTTAAGTGGATGTGACATGACCGTCCACACACTAACTCTTGCCCTCGGCATTAGGCCTAAAACATAAATCAAAATGGATGTGACTAACCATTCGTCAACTTAACTCTATTTCTTGATCCGATAGGGGGTGCTGAAAACAAAATGGATGTGATTGACCATCCATCAACTTAACTCTATCCCTTGATCCAACTAGGGAATTTCAAACCAAAATGAATGTGACTGACCATCCATCAACTTAATTCTACCCCTTGCCTCGATGGGGGGAGTTCAAACCAAAATGGGTGTGACTGGCCATCTATCAACTTAACTTTATCCCTTAACCCGACAAGGGGAGTTCAAACCAAAATGGATGTGACTGACCATCCGTCAACTTAACTCTTTCCCTTGACCCAACGGGAGGAGTTCAAACCAAAATGGATGCAACTGACCGTCCGTCAATTTAACTCTTTCTCTTGATCCGATAAGTGGAGCTTAAAAAATAAATGAGCAGATGTGACAAACCATCCATCTCCTAACTCTTTCGCTTGACCCGACATGGGGAGTTTAAACACAAAAGGATGTGATTCGACCGTCCACTAACGAACTTAGAGCAAATGTGACTGGACCATCCGGCTCCTATCTCTTTTCCTTGACTCGACAGGAAGAGCATAAATCATAAAGTAGGCATAACTCGATCGTTTGATCCTAGATGGATGTGATCCGACCATCCATTAGCCAACTCTCTTCCATGATCCGACGGAAGGAGTATGTAATTAGAATGGATGTGACATGACCATCCATTCACCAATTTTGACCATCCAAACAAAGCTGGACATGACTTGACTGTTCACTCATCGGCTTCTGGCCTTGACACGGGAGTAGAAGCACAACTTGAGATGGATGTGATCCGACTGACCATCAGCTGACACTACCTATGATCTGGACATTCGACAACTCCTAGCTTTGATCTGTTAGGGGGAGTACCAACTAAGGATGAGTGTGACTTGACCACCCATTCGCTAATTCATACCTTAGACCCGATTGGAAAAGCATAAATTCGTAAGGACGAGACTCGACCATCCGTATGCTAACCCCATTAACCCAAGAGTGGGGGCAGGAGTATGATCACCCGAAAGCTGGATATAATAGTTTAACACTATGGCCTCAATATAACTTAAGGCTACGACCAAAGGATGACTTAAGATAAAAAAAACAAATAAAACAACTCATGATTACTATTCCGTGGAACATGCCAATGACCTATATGCACAAGAACGTGCTTGGGAGCCAATAGCAAAAGTACATGCATAGACATACGAGCATGTGTGCATACTTCACATGTAATTTTATGAATTGACAAGAATTAAATTCTTACCTAGAACTTTCTGAAAAGAAACTAATTTAGATAATCAAGGCCTACTAACTCAATCAACTAGCTCAATGGAACGAGCACAGACAATTACCGACAGAATGCATTTCACTATTATAGCGTCAGATACCAAGCAAGCATTGCAACAAATAGTTAGAGATATAATTTTACATAAAAAGAAACTCGGTGAAAAGGTAACGACCATTCGAGGTATGCAGTGGAATTCTTTTTGGCGATCAAACTTGTTTCGATTCAAAGCATGTCATGTTTGAAACAAGACATACTTTAGGAAGCAAGTGTTATCCGGTATTTGATCCAACTATATTTAGACCGACTTAACAAGTTAGACTCGATGATTATCAAGGCAAGCGGCCTAGAGAGGTGATCCTAGGGTCCAAAAACTGAATACAGGCAAAACCTTGTGAAGACGGCCGAAGAACTAAGGAAAACAACATGTTAGAATTCACTAAGTGCTTCACCCTACATAAAGGATCGGTACCGATCCTTGAGGGTCATCCAGAGTGTCCCCCCACCCTTGTGACACTCTTCTTTAGCTACGTAGAGCCTAATTCAAATGTTGTTCTAGAGTTTTTGTGCTTCATATTAGCAATCTCTATATGCAGTCTAAACCAATAGTTCAACTCGTCACAGATCCATCGCTTGGACCAGAGAACACCTAGGCGACTATGCAAAACACCTAAAAAAAGGTTCGTAATAAGTACATCTGTTGCAGAATAGTAAGTGCATCATTGAAGGAACAATAATAGAGCATTTAAATATAAATGACCATTTTTTCAGATCATCGAATTTGTATATGTAATTTGTTTAAATACTCGGATTTGAATTTAAATTGTAATAAGATTTACGTTTGAAATTTAGACTTGATTTTTGATGACGTCATTTCATTCATTTTGTAGAATTTTTTCAAAATTTTTACTTTGGAAAATAAAAATATTTTCGTTAGATACGTTTTGCGCTAAACGTCGATTCTTTCAAAACTTTACAGATTAAGTTAACTTATCTGTTTTATTGTTATCTTTGGATTGCGTGACGTTGTTATGCACGAATATATTTATTTAAGCCATATGTCTGTAACAATCGATGTATTTATCTTTATATTTTAAAATCTCATGTCATAGAAAACAATGTTTCATCATTGACATGGACCTTAAGCATAAAAAGGAAGACATAGCATGCAAAATACAGTACAAGGTTGATTCATCGTTTCAACGCTTATGTTAGCGTTAGAAAAAGCAGACCACCTCGATATATCTTTTTAATAAAATTTAATGTTCAACGCCTTTTTAATATAAATATCAAAAAAACGTGCAAATTCAGTTATCGTACCATACCAATAGTAACTAACTTCATGGTTTTAATAACACTTAGTGTATATTGTGTACTGCCTAAATCGACGTGCTGCGGTACATGAAGGCAAACGGCCGTGTGTGAAAATGGAAAACAGCTATATTAAGCAACAACGACACATGCATTTGGACTATCTGCGCTAAACAGTCGTATCAGTACTTATTTAGAGCATGTTGGATTTTTTTTTTGGACCAAGCTGTCAAAGTTAATTACAATGTCATTTTATCAAAATTGTGAGTACAGTTGGTATAAAGTAGCAGAATGCCAAATCAGTATATACTTCTTATACCCATGGTTTTGAAGACAAAACCATGGTTTAACCGTGAAAGTTTAAGGTCGGAGGTTCCGAAAGTTGAACCGATCGACCGTTAAAACCGTATTAAATTTTCTTTGTTCAATCTATACGTGATCTAAAATTAATATAAAATATTTTATCGAAATATCAAAATATGTAGTTGAAAATGCAGGCCTTAATTTAACATTAGGTTACATATCGCAAAGTAAAACTATGATTATAATCCTATTTATAGAAGTTTATATGACCGTGACATATGAATACAATATGTTAATATCAGTTTGATATTTTTGGAAGTGGATGTTTTGAAAAACAAGATGTAAACTTAACCATGCTGGTTCCTGAATATTAGTGTTGGATGAAATAAGCAGCCATACATGAAAATAGTAGAAATGTTAACAGGGATATATCCCACATCGCAGCATAATAAGTGTAAGGTTTTTCCCAATTCTCGATAAATAGAGGCCATCTTCCAAGCCCAATCAACGGCAGGTTATTCGCATGTCGATGGGTTTATCAGCATGTCAGTGGGCCATTATGCTTGGCCCGTATTCATTGTGAAGAATTCAATTATTAATCTCTCCTGTTTTATCTGTCACGGTCTAAACAGCGTATTGTGGTTCTTGCATGGTTTGTGCTATTGATGGTATGATACTGCTCCGGGCCGTTTTGCTTGGTGGTTCACGATTAAGTGTGGTGGGGTTGCGGTTCGGTTTTCAAAACAGTGCTTATAACCCTTAGCAAAACTGAAGCAGTACTGCAAGTATATGAGCGCAACAATTTGAAATATTGAGATAAATGCCGCTGATGATGTCATACAGTTAAAAGTCGACCAAAGCACCTAATTTTTCTATATAGGCGTATGCGAGTTCGCTGGCATAGATTCCAGAATCATTTGTATATATTCAATGCTTTGTTCAAAAGGCTATACGTACCCCCACGCTGAAATTTGATACATATAACACTGATGTTTTTTCTTAAACCAAATATCCATATGTGCAGTTCTGTATATTTTTCGAGACAAATATCCAAATTCGATTTCACTTTTATTTTGGAAAACTAAATATATGTAAAACCTGTTCATATTCAAAATTATATCTATACATTTATTATTTAAAAACTTATCTTACAACTGTAAAAACTGATGTATAAAAAACTCCATATGCATATTCAAAACTATGTGCGAATTGCGTTATGTATTCAACACGTATATGTTAAGTTGAAAGCTCTGACAGTGGAAGCTTTATACACATGCATTCAACACTGGCATGTTTTCCAAAACTGTGCATATACATCAGAATTTTATGCAGTTGAAAGATAAAATATGTCTTGAATTTATATATATGAAACTGCATACGTAAGATGCTTTTATATAGACTTGAAATCAATAACATGAAACCTATGTTTATTCATTCAAAACTTGTATATATACAAGCTTCCATATTCGAACCATGAAACTTACAATATTTGAAACTAAATATCTTCATATTTTCAAAGCGTGATACATATATGCGTGTATATGTGAAACTTGCAAAACCATATTTTAAAATAAGGTGTAAACCGCCCCCACGCATATTGGAAATAACGAGTAATGACTCGCTGCAATCTAGTACATTGAACTATATCATCAGCAAAGCGATTATAGGAAGAGTTGTTGGGTCAGACTATTGAGGCCCAATACATGTACAATATTGTATAAAAGCAGCCTGTATTATAACAATTCAGATAAGAGAATATATCATTTCTTTTGTATCATCTTTTCTCTGTTCTCAATTCATCTAAAATCATCTCAGAATCAAAACTGTAATATTTCAGTAAAATCGAATATGGTATCAAAGCATAGCAAAGCCTAACGGCAAGATTGCAGTATTATACCATCAGAAACTCATCATCTTGTGTTTTTCAAAAATTTCAGAATCTCATCAGAAACATTTTCATTATCTGAGATTAAAAGAATTCAAAACTCTAGTTCAAGAAGAAAGAAAATACCGTGTCTAGCAGTGATATTGGCTGCATCATTCTTTTAAAAAAAAGGCTTTGAATTCTTCACAAGAAAATCATCACAAAATTCATCAAAACATCAAAGAATTGTGCCATACCAGAAAAACCCATCATTGAAATCAATCATCTGGGTTAGTGGTTGCACTTACCTGAGTTTTTGAAGATTCTCAGATTTGTTTTTGTGTACTTCTTGTTTTCTGTTAACCCACAAGTAGCAGTTCTTGAATCAAGACTGCATTACCCCACCAGTTACAACTTCTTGATCTTGCATCATGGCCAACAGCTCAGCAACAACAGCAACATCTGAATTTGATCAAACTGCCACAGAGAATCTCATCAAAACCATAGTTAGCCCACATAGCCAATTAGTCACAGTTCATCTAGAAGAAGATAATTATCTTCTGTGGAAAATTCAGGTTGAGACAGCTGTCAGAAGATATGGGCTTGAAGATTTCCTCAATGGCACTATCAGAATTCCACCAAGATTCATCACTAGTTCAGAAAACACAACAGTTAGTAACCCAAAATTTGTAAAATATCAAAGACAAGATTGTCTGATATGTTCTTGGCTACTTTCATCTATAAGTGTGAAATTGCTACCACAGGTAATTGGAAGTAAAACCGCAAATGGTGTTTGGTCAACAGTTGAAAGGATCTTTAACTCACAGTCTGCTGCTAAAGTGATGCAACATAAAAGACAACTTCACAGTATTAGAAAAGAAAACATCACAATGGGTGAATAAAACCATACACATGGGAAATGATGAGGCAGTAAAGATCACACACACTGGTACTGCTTGCATTAAAGGTGAAAGAAAACTATATCTCAATAATCTACTGATGGTTTCACAGATAAAGAAAAATCTTTTAAGTGTATCACAGTTTGCAAATGATAACAATGTATATTTTGAATTCTATTCTAGACACTGTTTAGTTAGAGATATTCTAACAAAATAAATTTTACTGCAGGGTGAAGCTGTGAAGGGTCTATATAGGTTTAATCTTGTTGAGTCAAAAAAATCAAATGCAGATAAATGTGTTGAGAATTGTAATTTTTCTGAACTTGCTCAAAGTGAAAAGAAACTGAGCAACTTTGATATTTGGCATTACAAACTTGGTCACCCCAGTGCCAATATTGTAAAAAAGGTGTTATCAGAAAATAAAATTCCTTTTGATGTTACATTCCCTTATATCTGTACATTTTGTCAAATGAGTAAAAGTCACAAATTATCACTTTCAAACTCTGTGACTCAATATGATAAACCATTGTTGTTAATTGCTACTAATCTCTGGGGTCCTGCCCCAATCTACTATGACTATGGATATAAGTATTATATATCTTTTGTTGATGCATATTCCAAATATACTTGGGTGTATTTTTTGAAAACCAAGAGTGAAGCACATCAAACCACCATACACTTTATCACACAAGTTGAAAAATAAACAAACCATCAAGTTAAAGTTATACAAACCGATGGTGGTGGAGAATTTAAAACACTTGATGATTATTTTACTAAAAAGGGGATACACTACAAAAGAAGCACTGTTTAGCGACGGCTAATAGCCATTGGCGGCCGTTGCTAGCCGTCGCTAAATGCCATTGCAAAATATCTCGTTGCAACTAAAGAAAGCGATGGCCTTAGCGACGGCTCCGTTGTTATTTTTGCAACGGCTTCTAACGGCTAAGTGTCCACGTGTAAGCAACCGTTGGAGTTTTTGGTTTTCTGTGTTGTTGATGCAAACCGTTGCAAAGCATTGCAATATAGCCGTTGGTAGCCCTTGCAAGCCGTCGTAAATTTAACCAACGGGCCATCGCTAGCCGTTGCAAACCTGGAATATATTTGCTGCCAATTTACAGCACCTTCAACCCTCAATCCCAATCAATCCAAATAATATAATTTCATCATTCCACACATATAATACCATTCCATCATACCATATAATCAATATCAACACAACCAAATCATCAAATATTGCATATTCTAACATATATTCACAAAATGCTATAAGAAAATCAACATAACCAAATATGAAAATCCACCAAACCAAACCACATAACTAAATTAAACGACCAGTACATATCAAGTGCCAAAGTATCAATCACAACAACCAAAATACCAAACCCACCAAAACACTAAGTATCAATCACAACATCCAAAGTACCAAATGTCAAACCCATCATAATATGAATATATATATAAAGCGTACCCATCAAAACAAACCAGCTAAGAATCATCATCATCATCTGCACCTCCTTCCCCGGGAACTGACCCATGCTCTTGATAGAAGGCAGCAATACGCTCAACTATCTGCGTCGCAATGGCTCTTCCGTCAATCATTGAACTCATCCAATTATGTTTGCATCTGACCAATCTCTTCCTCGTCTACGGATCTCCTATATGCCCTTTGGAAATTAAGAGCTTGTGAAATAATTCAAGTGAATAGAAGTTCATGGCATACAATAACAATAAGAAAACTCAAGTTATTAGTAATAACTCAAGTGAATAAGAAGTTCATGGCATACAGGTTTCTAATGTGTAAACGTTGAGTACATACCATATTGTCGAAACTGTAACGCCTGTTTCGACTTGCCGGTTCAATGATTGAATCATATATCTGATTAGACTCATCAACCGTAAGCGACTCCCATCCACTCGCTTGTAGCGCTCGTGCATGCTATGCATTATATCACTCCTACAATTACGAATAGATATTTGACACAATTGCTATACAATTTACTTATTTACTATGAAATAAACGAATATAAAATATTTTCATTACAGAAATAAATATATTTACCATTACAGAAGTAGCCTTGTCGTCCGACCAATCATATGAAACATTCTCATCCTCATCTGTATGCTTCACTGCATGTGTGACTCTGAAAACTTCAACCGCTGTAGGCTCCCTATCATACTTTGCCCACTGAATATATAAAAGAATAGATTATATTGATAATTTGCATGAGTAGATACAGGAATATATTATATACAAGAATAAAATATATGGTAAAGAGACACTAGTAAATATATAAATCAATAACATAAATATTGGTTAGTTTATTTACCAATTCCCTCCTATGTTGCTGGAAGGATTTAGAGCCACCATGATGTAAAGTGGAGTTTTTGTTCCTATTAGCCTTGTTTCTTTCCGTTAATTCCTATTAATTTATACACACTATTAATATATACATGTATAATTGAATTATATATGAATTCATAATTAACTGACAAATGGTGCAACATCAGCAAAATTTAGAAGAACATATGTGTGTGTCACATGGTAATCTCTATCATCTAACCATATTTCCACACATTTTCCAGCAGGTCTTCCATGTTGTCTAAAAATAGATAACATTGTTTGAGAAGAATCCTGCTCAATAGTTTCTTCATTACGGAGAACACTTACGAACGATAAGTTCACATCGTTATTAAAGTAATGTGAGAAAAAAAATGAAGCATCTCCAAGGTACGATTCGCAAATCGAACCTTCTACTCGTGCTTTTTGTCTAATTTTTTTCTTTAAATGATTCATGTACCTGTAACAAAATTAATTAAATTTATACGGTGGTACAAAAACCGAAATTAATTAAATTACATCTCAAATGGATACATCCATCCATATTGCACAGGACCATGAAGGAGTGCTTTAGATGAAAGATGAATAGGTAAATGCTCCATTACATTAAAAAAACCAGGCGGAAATATTTTCTCCAGTTTGCATAGAAGTATAGGGATTTCTGCTTCAAGTTTACGTATACAGTCTACCTTTAACGTCGTAGAACAAAGCTATATATAAAACATAATTAATTCTGTTATAACACTCCATATTTTTGCAGGCAGCCGTTCTTTGAAAATCATGGGAAAAAATACTCCATCATAATGTAGCAATCATGATTTTTCATCCCACTCAATTTGCTGTTTTTAAAGTTAACACATCTACGGAGGTTAGAAGAAATCCCATCAGGACATCTAAGTCCTTCCACCCACTTTAGAATGAGTTTTACTTGCTTATTGTCTAGCTCATAGCATGCTTTGGATTTCTTATTATCATCGTATAATTGAAGTTCTGGCCGCTTACAGAAGTGTAATATATCACATCTTGAATTCGCATCATCCTTGGTTTTCCCCTTCACATTCAAAATTGTATTAAACATGTCACGACCCGAAATCCAATGTTCGAAAATTGACACTAAATACCTCACTTGTATTCGACTGCCGAAAATTCAAACATCGAACTCCAGTCGGATGGAGCTTATAACAACATTAGATGAATATAAAACAGCGGAAACAAAATGAATGTCATGCATTACATCACTGGTACATCATCATAATATCCATTACAACATCAGAGTATCATAATACATGTATCACAACTTCAAATAGAACATCATAATAGAACCACAAGTGATCATATACCAAAGAGTCTTTAAGGAAATAAAGTGATAGCGAACTTCAAAAAACTTAGCACCTTGAGATCCAAAAGCTCCCATAATATCTCCAAGGTAAAAACCTCCAAAAACCGATAGCCTCCAAACCAAAAGACTTCCAAATACTGCTAACACCAAAACACGGAAAACCTGCTACTAGGCTGCCCGTGTGGAAATGATGGGCACCCAGAGTTTAGAAAAAACAATAAACTCAGGGTCATTCATGGGACTGGTATGAGTAAACAAAAATAGTTGCTTTTAAACAAAATAGATTTATACAATAAACTCAGGGTCATGCATGGCAGGTTTTCACTACAACAGTTTATGGATTTCATAGCGTTTGAAAAACGCTATAACAGAATACCATAGCGTTTCAGAGAACGCCGTGGAACCACAAGCTATGGTAGGCCGGCAGCATTACATAGCAGGAAGGAAAATGCTATAATAGCTAATAGCGTTTACAAAAAGGCATAGCGTTTTCAAACTACCATAGCGTTTTTTCTCTGTTATTAAACTTAAACGCTATAGGGAATACAATCCTTCATTTAACTTCTATAGCGTTTTCGAGCACATTTTATAGCGTTTCATCAAACCATGTTATAGCGTTACAATGTTTTTCGATAGCATTTCTTGTCATGTTTGTATAGCGTTTTTATTTTCTACTATAGCGTTTTTGATTCTATTATAGCGTTTTTGATGCATAAATCTTACATCTCATATAGAGTTGCGATAGCGTTTGATGAATCAATAGTGTTTTTCAAACGCTATTCTATATAATATTAATTTTCAGCATTTGTTTCAATTTTCTTTTTATTATATCATATATATATATATGCACACAAATAGATATATGTATACACATTACACACACACACGTATATATATATGTGGATCCCAAAAATAACAAATCAAGAAGATGACAACAACTATATATAACAATGATAACGTTGCAGTGAATTCTAATTTGGAAACACACAATCAAACCAGTGGAAAAGTTTTAAATAATTCTCCTAATATTTCAAATACTACAAGACATGGTTGAAAATTCTTCTTCTTCGTTCTCAAGAGGCAAAGCCGCTCCTCTTTCTGGAGTATCTCTAAGTATAGCTGCAGTTGAATCACTGATGCCAAGAAAATACTGAAGCCTGCTTAGTTTCTCTGGTTTAGGAATGCTCTTTGTGTATATCAAGTACAAATCTGCAAGTTCCTCCTGTGATGACCAGGACAAAGGTTCAGCAGGGACTGCCTTGTCACACGCTAGCAAATCATTCAAAGCTGAAACCTGAAAAGTTGATAAAAAAATAAATATAGC
The DNA here is from genome assembly GCA_030765085.1 of Allium cepa. Taxonomy (NCBI): domain Eukaryota; kingdom Viridiplantae; phylum Streptophyta; class Magnoliopsida; order Asparagales; family Amaryllidaceae; genus Allium; species Allium cepa. The sequence continues at coordinate 782,622,743 of CM060940.1, read as the reverse complement.
ACAATGATTAACCTTTTAATGTTCACACAGTTAGTTATGACATGCATGCAGTGGCATACACGTATGGTCGAGCATTCAATCCTTACCAACTGCATAGTGCTGTGATTATACCCTGAGCATGTGTTCGGGGTTCAGTGACAGTGCATACTTCATCAAAGTTTACAAGTGAAGCTTAGTTTACGTATATAACGGTTCAGATTTGTCACCAACTTGTGTCCCACTAGAATTTCTTTATGTATATACCACAAAAATTACCACGCAAGTAGGTTTATAAAATTAACATGAGCAATAAATTACCGTTCCATCTCGATTTCTTTGGCGAAGGAGTGCTACAGCCTGAATAAGCGAGTTAGATACTCAGTTTGTTCATTTATAATATTTCCATGCTATATACTCAGTGAGTTCATTTATAACTCACAGTGACAGATTTAGAGTATATAACACATGAAGTTATATACTCAGTTTGTTCACAGTGCATATTTGTATGCATATGTTGTATACCCATTTCGTATAATACATACACAGTTAGTTCAGAGCTAGAGTATACAACAAACTTAGTTATATATGAAAAATTTGATTCATAGTTAGTTTATATGTACACATTTTACATACAGTTTCTACAACAATTTCATTTACAACGTTATATACTTTACACTACAATTTAATTTACAACGTTATATACTCTACATTGATAAAGAAAAATAGTGATTCTACAACATTATATACTCTTCCTTATATTTGTTTGTTTCTTGTTGTATGACACACTATTTTCATTTTCAATTAGCAGAAATTTGCAGAATATAACTACATAAAATAACAAGGTAGATAACTTCAGTTATTGTGATGGCTGACAATCAGAATTGTACAACATAAGTTTCACAAACTAAGCATCAGCAAACCTTGGCGTGCTCAGTTGCAAAATTGGGTGTGCCCAATGACAAATCTAGGTGAGGCCAATTTTACAGAAGTGCTCAATTCTGCAAGATTAGGAAAAACAAGGTGCATGCTCGGTTTTGAAATTGAGAGCACTCTTGGTTGCAAAACAAACTCTATGATATGAAACTTCTAAAATCTATGATATTTAAGAAACAACTAGCATGATGAAGTGATTTTATGGTATGACTACCAGCATGCAAGTATTTATTATAGTATAGATACAAGATTTCCACTAATGTGCACAGATTTCACACAGTTAAGGCATACTAATCTAACTTCTATCAAATGAATGTGGTGGATTATAATTTCTTGGTTTTATGTCTTACCTAGAAATAATTTCATTAAACAAACAAAATTTCTGTTACCAGAATAGTTCAGAAGGTAGCATATAGTTCAGTTATAAAAAAATACATACCTGAATAAAGAAACCGAATGCTAGCTTGGTAGCTATGGGCAAGAGCCAGATAAGAATATACCTATACTAAGGTCAAAAATGTTTTTAGGAAACACGCCAATAAAAAGCATAATAATATGATATTTCAATGGACTTATTATACGCAGCTGAAAAATACAAATTGACTTTCATGCACACCCTTCCAACGTAAAAATTTGGATGAATAATGTTAACCACATAACGACATTTTGCACAGTGCTTCTTTGAGCAAAAAAGGCTATAAATCCAATTTATGTCAGGATTAAATTGTTTGATGTTGCTGAACAAAGGGGAAACTATATACAATTCAGCTTGTAGTGTAGTTAAACTGCAATTCTAAAAACTTTAGTATGAATTGTTTACAAACTAGACTATAATTATAAAGTATCTTGGAAAATATTAACTTTAAATGATGATCCAATAACGGTTGTATTTCCTAGCTTTGCTACTAAATTAGAATTAAACTAAAGAATGATAAAAGAAAAAATAATACAAGACTATATATACTTTTGACCCCCAAATCCTTGGTTGCTATATTCTGAACATAATCTAAAATGATAAAATCGAAATACGTTAAACATAACTCATCTTGCTTATGCTTGGCTGCAAATCGAAAACATAAACACATTATTATTATAGAAAAACATAGACAAGAGCAAAGAGCATACAGTACCGAAGAGTCTCTTCTCACAATGCCTCAAGTTCCACCCTTCCCGAAACCAGTGGCCACTACTCTAATATACGGTGCTAACATCACTGCACCCACTTGGGATCGCTCGGCTCAGCTGCAAAATAGAGTATTCTTGGTTATCGAACATGAGAATTAACATCTTCGATAGAAAATTGTCTACATACGTAACACATTCAACACTTTAGTTCTCTACAAAACTAATAGGTCAGAAAATATCCATAACTTTCTAGGTATAATGGATAACAAAACTTGAATCATGCATAACTTCATGTTTTCAATCTTTAATATTTTCATTATCAAATAAGCTTATTGGGTTGACAAAATCCAATATAAGGATAGAAATACACCCTTGGAGCATCAAGGATTAAGTGATTAAACTTGAAAAGGATGCGATAAAAATAGACCAAGCAAGTGATTAATAGAGACAATATCCATCAAATTTTAGATAAATAACTTGCAAATTACCCATTAAAAAACAGGTTTACACATTGTTGTCTTCAATCAACGTATTGGACTGAACGTGTGTGAAAATGGGCCAACCAAACAGCCTTAATCAACCAAAACTGCAAATGACCTATTTAAATATATACCGAGTTCAGGTCAGACTACGGTAATCATAATAAAATAATTGGATTATTATTGATGATTTGATACGGTATCTTACCGACCAAATCGAATAGCATCTCCAACATTGACCATTGTATATTTTTTTCCTGGCCTATTAAAAAAAAATTAAAACATGTAAGAAGGCTAGATAACAAAATACTTCTAGCAGTAATACACATTAAATTGTCATAAAATTGATATCAATAAAAGAATCATATTTCAAAGATAAAATGGTGATTTATAGATTCTCGCTGTATAACTTAGGAATTTTTTTCTCAAATGTTACTTTTTATAATATCAGAATCAAGATAAATGTCCTTTTAATAGTCGTTTGGGAGCATGAAACTAAACTTGATATATGGGCTTTGAGTGCTTTGACTGTCAAGCTCCAGTTTATAAATTTGAATACAAAGTTCATTTAATATTTGAACCTCCATTTTCTCAAGCTATTCTTTTTCAATACATACAATATTAACAAATAATTGGGCATTTCAATCAATAATATCTAGTACTACTGCCAAAATAACACTCTTCATACATATAACATCCAAAAGCGTAATTACCATCAATATTCAAATAATACGAAATACTGACATATGATACCTGGAATTACGTAACAATGATGAAATCATTAATGCATCTAACGATGTACTAGTACAAATACTAGGCTTTTGCCTACTAGTACTAGTTAACAAACGTATGATGAATAAACTTTCTTTGTATCAGCTTTTGACACATCAAAATTTATTTATTTCTCAAATAACAGGAAATTACTATTCTACAAGGAAAATTGGAAATTACTAGAAGGACCATTGGTTTCTTCTTGGCAATGAAGAAACAAACATTCCCTACCATTACCGATGAGGAAAAAATTGCACTTGTACTTCATAGCCAATCAACTTCTCTTTAACTCTATCTTCTCTTTGTAATCATATGATCACCTTAATATTTCTCTTGTAAATTCCTGTAATGATTTTAAAAATTGGTATTAAAAGGCAAAGAAGAGTTGCCAAACATACCCTATTATACATAACAGCTTAAGCTGTCTATATAACAGACAATAGTCATCAATAGCATTTGTCCTTGATAAAAAATATTTGTTCTTCTGAACCTGCTATCACAAAAGTAACTGTCATGTAACTCTTTCAAGAACAAAAAACATGTAAGAAACAAAAATTGGAAAAGAAAATATTACGAGTAATAATCATGCATTCAGGACAAACAAAACTAATATGGTGGCACAAGAATATTGTGGCAAATGAGTACCATATATGAATATATATAATGGAAAATGAGTAATAATGTCATAATAAGATGTGGTTTACTAGCTAACTAGAAAATGAGTATCGTATATTATTCAGCACTAGAAGTCGGTGGCAAAATTAAGAAAATCATAAACATAAAATGATCATGCACAGTGCACATGAAAATGCCAATCCATCCATGCCTCTGCTTATAATAGCAATATCATGATGTTCTGTGCTAGATGCCAAACAATTCTTTTCTCCTGAGTGCTAAATTTTCAGTAAATAACCATCTTCCTAACAGAAGGTTACCTAACTCAATAAAGAATAAGCAAATAATGTGTCGGATATTTCCTAACAAGTCTCAAATTGAAAATAAGCAATTTCCCACTTTGGTCTGCAATTCAGCCTCTCCCAAGCTGTGGCAGTACAAAGGTATAAATTTACAAATTGATAGCAGAGTTGAGAAAATTATTATTGATGATTTTTGGCTGTGTTTATGTTTGCTAAAAAAAATTCTTTCGTCTTTTTTCATTTGAGGTGTAGGATCAGCAGTAATTGAGATACTAAAATTGAAAATTCACATATTAACTGTTGGAGAAACCATAAACTGTATCAACTAATAGAGGTATTGTCTAGAAATAAGCTAAATGTTACTTGCTGTAAATTAATATAAAAAGGCAGCACAACATAAACTATAAACTTCAAAAAGAACATAGAATCGTAATTTTAACTGTTGCATCATAATATAAATAAAATTTATTTACCTAAAATTGGATTTTAAAAGAGAATTGATCAAGAGTTCTGAAGTGCGTGAAGCTTTTGATTGCAAGGTAAACTGAAAAACAAATCCGAGATCTGTAGTTTGCTAAGGATGGATTTATGGGGACATATATCCAAATGAATCAAAAATTAGGGGAAAATCAGGGTATAGTTGAGATTTCTATTGATTTAGGTTTTCTGTTGGGTTTGAAGTAATTTTGAGAGATGATTCAAGGTTCTATTGTTTTCTACTTCTACGTGGAGAGGGATTGGAAAGAAAGAAAAGCGGGGAGAGATGAAAAAGAAAGAAACAAAAGCGGCTAAGTACCCGCGCAGTGAAAATATTCTTAATTGAAGCGGGTATCTACATTTTTGGCCGCGTAAGAAAAGAAATAGCGTTGTTAATTTTTATATTTATTTTTCTAAGTACTTCAAATAGCGGTACCAGCAGAAACGCTGATTATCAGTGCTATAACAAGTCTGTTTTCTTGTAGTGTATACAACTAAAACCGTGCATGACTCGTATTGTTTCTTTGGGTTTCCAACAAATGGTTAGGCTAAGGAACTTCCTACTGCCACATGAGTACGCATTTGGAGGGACGTCCCGAGAACCTACCCGGCTCTCTGCCAACACTAGGCCGGGTTACCTCTGTAACTAGGTAACTACTACTCGAGTATGCCACCCCCGGATGTTTTCGACCTTTATCCGAGGGCCCTCTTCAACAAAGCAACAACCACACAGTAAATGAGATTGTAGCAACCACATAGATAAAGTATCTGTGCTCCATACCATGATACCACCTTTTTTCAGAAGGAAATGACATACCCTAAAGGGCGTGACCCTCATAATCTTGCCGCATCTTTCCTGTTTCGACCATTTCCGGGGTGTGAGGTCCGATGAGGTCTCGTCTACATAGCTATGCTTTACACGAAAACCATGCTTTGATCACAAATGATCAACAAGTGATCATCAACACACAACAACACTTAGCATGCCACACTACCAAATTGGGAGTATATCGCTGATAACCTTCAACTACATAACCTCTGAGCTCGTACGTCTCAGAGAAGGGTGTTTAAGCTAAGAGAATAAATTCTCCGCCACCAACAGATATGTATTTGAAAGAAATCTGCTTTATATTTCAAAGTGTAATGTCAGATACACAACCATACAAGTTTGTTCTGGGTTCGAACAGAACCGAAGGCACTTCGTCCAATAAAGGAAGAACCCCTTGTAAATCCGGGTATCCACAATCCCGATCGGACTCCCCATCACATGTGGAAATCTCTATACCGGAGCAACTCAGTGCAGAGACATTCGATAGGTTATCCTATCGTTTTCGAAGACACCCGGTCTTCATCACCGTCTTCAAATGCTATTCATTTCGACATATCACTATTCGGAATGGGTTATATGACACAAAGGTCCTTTCCCGGCTAAACCAAATAGCGAGCGCTTAATTTTAAAACATATGGATGTATCAATTACTAAGATTCACATTCAGGGTTCGGTATGGGTTTCGGATAATTAACTGGAATCCGACTCCCTGTCCCATCGAAGTTTAAATGCTGTTTTACGGGCAAAAGGGTTTTCACATAAATACAGAAACAAATCACAAATCACAGTTCAGCACAAAGCAATTCATATCACACAGTATCACAACAGAAATATCAATCCAGTACACAACATTTGATAATAGTTAATCATTTTCAATTAAGGTGAATGTGGTTTAAGTAAATTAACCACATAACTATTTTTATTGATTATTTTAACTCAATGATTAATTATTCTTAATGATAAATTAATTAAATCTTAATCAACTTTATTAATTAATTATTCCTCAATTAATTATCTTAATTAACTACTAATTATAAATTAATTAACTTTAATTATCTAATTAACAATTCTTAATTACAAATTAACCAATCTTTAATTACAATTTGATAAATCCCTAATTACTTAATTAATTACAATCATAAATTAATTAACCATTCTTAATTATACTTTTTAATCAATTAATTAATAATAATAATTTATCTTAATTAACATTTAAAAATCTTCCTTAAACTTTGAAATCAATTTATCATTACTAACTTGAAAGCTTTAATGGTAATTAAATTTAATACTTAACTTAGGTTAACTACTTGATTAAAATATTAATTAAGATTTAAAAAACATTCTTACGTATTCACTTAATTAATTAAAACTTGAAACAAATTCCTAACTTAAAATAGTCAAACATTAGTTACTTCATAAATACTAAAATTTGTTTAACATTGTTAACTTTAAAATTTTAAGGCTTAACCTCGTTTGAAAAAACAACCCGTGAATGCCCAGGTTTTTACTCGAGTAATCACTCGAGTTTCCCACTATCCTCCCCAAGTCATTCTCTCGATCCACACGTACGATCTTCTTCTTCTTTCTTTTTTCCGGTTAAGTTGAACTGAAGTTTAAGTATAAATTATAGTATCAGGTAAACTCTCTCACACACCCAGGTTATAACTCGAAGCAATCGACCACTTTCTCGAGTATCAACTCGAGTCGCTCACCCCCACCAGTTTTCTGACATCAAAATGATATCGTGCACATGCACAGTGTCGTGCCGCCGCTCAGGAGAACTCCACAATCTTCGGTAAGTCGCGAATCTCACCTACACTCGAAATCGAAACTCGATTCGACACCAAAAATTTCAAATCGAAATTAAGCAGTTCGTTCGAAAAACTGCACTCGACCCATCCAACGAAATCACCTCGCCGCAGTTGCTCAGACCATCGAAGGTGCTCCAACTCCGTCCACACCACGTCAACACCCCACTCTACCATTCCCTTGAGTTTCGAGAAGCTCGATCCGACAGAGGAGGCGAACTCGTCTCGTTTCTAACTACAACAAATTTGAGCCTCAAACCCTAAAATCGCCTCGTCCCTTCAATTTGTGCAATAGAAATTTTTTCGACAATTTTCCTGAAATCATCAATGTCCAAGCAAGCTTCAAACAAGATCTTAACATTCAATAATTCCTTGATCAATGGAAATTGGTAAGCATTTTCGGTTCAACTGAGAACTGCTCTTAACATACTTAACTAAAAATTCCCATTTTTGTTTTAAAAATCTTGTTTTGCAGTGTGGATTCAAGTTGTAGAATTGAATTTGCATTTTAAAACACTTGAATTCAACATAAATTTGTTTATTGCTCTGTAAGTCAAATTTCCAGTTGATATACTTCACTAACAGGTTGGAAACAAATTTTAAAAGCTTGATTTATGTTTAATAAACCTATTTTGTTTTAAACTCAAAGCCTACTAATAGCTAGATGAAAACATTTTGGATTTTGAATAACTTCTTAACTCAGTAACAAAACAAAACAGAGAAGAATCAGAACAGTACATATATAACACAGAGCTATATAAACAACATACATATGCAAGAATATTATTACCAATGAATCATACATACAGATTTAATTCAACTTAAGTCTTTAAAATTTTTGTTTACTCACCTGAAAGCAAGTTTGAACAGAGAGCACTTTTTGTTTTGAAAACCTGCAGTTGATCTGCCTTTAAACCCTGTTTTGCTTTTGTTGAATTGAATTTAAGTTTTGTAAGAATGGTGATGTTTACTTCTTTTTTTCTTTTCTTTCTGGCTTTGCTATTTTATTGAACGAACAGGAATATAGTAGATGTATATATAAAGAAAATAGTTTTGTATAAGGGTAGGTATTATCTAGTATGAGCTTATTTCTTTGGTCAGAGGTTTTTCATTGACCAGGCAAGATTTTTTTTTCCTGAAATTGAAATGATATTTACACATTTGAAATGATTTTTGTTTGTGCTGAGATGATATCATTTAATGCTTATGTTTCCCTCCATGTTTACATACTTATGCCATTTGAATTTTTGTATGTACATTTTTTTTGTTTTTTTTTGTTTTATCTTCTTGCATACATTTTTTGTTTTATTATCTTCTTGTTTACATACAAACTCACAACAAACATATTTGTCTGGTTTTTGCCTTTGTCTTGCATTCACGCATGAATTTCCATATGTATTTATTTATGGTTTATCTTACCTTATATGTTTATGTTTAACACAAATTCTTGTTTTTATATTTTTATTTATTTATTTAAAGCTTAAACTACCAAATAGTTTATTTATATTCATATATTTTTGTAATATTTAATATTAATAATATTTAATTTGTTTGAAACTTTTCAAATTAAATTCCTAAAGTTCAAATAAGTTACCAAATTTAAATTAATAAATTTTGGGATGTTACAGATATCCCCCGTTAAGAAAATTTTGTCCTCGAAATTTGAAAGCAAAAGAAATGCAAACAAAGAATATACGAATTCAGAAAAGGATAGAGAAATGGCTTACCAGTTTAAGCCGAGATATCCACTCTGCAATGGGATATGATTTCCACATATTATCTTCAGTTTCCCAAGTGCAGTCCTTTGGATCGCCACTTCACTGAACTTTAACTAGTTTCACAACTTTGTTTCTCAATTGCTTTTCATCACGATCTACAATCTTTATCGGTTCTCTTTTAACTATTAAATTGGGAGTGATGTCGAGATCCTGTTGAGCAGCTTCTTCAATAATACTATCTGGATCGTGCACATACTTTCGAAGATTAGAAATGTGGAATACATCATGCACGCCAGATAACCAGCTAGGCAACTACACTCGATAGGCTAAAGAACCGTTCCTCTCTAGAATAGGAAAATGACCAATATATCGTGGTGCCAGCTTACCGGTCTTCCTGAACCTTAATACTCCTCGCATTGGAGATACTTTGAGAAAGACAGAGTCTCCAATTTGGAATTCCAAATCCCTTATTCTGCGATCATAATAACTCTTTTGGCGACTTTGAGACGTCCTCAATTTCTTCCGTATAAAATCAACTTTTGCAGTGGCTTCTTTAATCATATCCGGTCCAAGGACAAGTCTATCACCTGCCTCAATCCAGCATGTGGGTGATCGACACAGACGACCATATAAAGCCTCAAAAGGAGCCATCTCTATACTGGCCTGATAGCTATTGTTATATGAGAATTCGACCAGATGTAAATGTACCTCCCAAGAACTACCAAAATCAAGTATACAAGCATGCAATAGGTCTTCCATGATTTGGTTAATCCTCTCTGTCTGTCCATCAGACTGTGGGTGATAATCAGTGTTGAAATTCAGTTTTGTTCCCAATGCGTCTTGAAATGCCTCCCAAAATCTAATAGTGAAGATCGGGTCATGATCACTCACTATACTGTTAGGAATACCATGGAGACGGACAATTTCTTTCATATATAACTCGGCTAAACTTGCTGCCGTGCGGGTAGATTTCACTGGCAAAAAGTGGGCTGTCTTAGTCAAACAGTCGACAGTGACCCAAATTGCTTCATTACCTTTCCGAGTACGAGGTAACCCGTCGATGAAATCCATCGATACTTGGTCCCATTTCCACTTGGGTACCTCTAAAGGCTGAAGTAAACTCGCCATTTTCTTTTGATCGCTTTTGATTTGTTGGCAAGTAGCACAACGACTCACATTTATAGATATGTCCTTTTTTATTGTCTTCCACCAGAAAGTTCATTTGATATCACGATACATCTTATTGACTCCTGGATGGATGCAAAGCTTAGATTTGTGACATTCATCTAAAAATTCATGTTTCAGATCAGGGAAGTCTGAAACACATATTCTGCCTTTCATCCTTATAACTCCATTATCATCAATTGCAAAACTAGAATCTTCACCTCGACATATTCTTCTACGAATTTCCCGAAGAAACTTGTCTTCAGTTTGCTTGCTGGCGATCTTTTCAAGGAGAGTAGGAGTGACAACAAGATATGCAAGAACAGCATGCCTCCTACTTAAAGCGTCGGCAAATACATTGGCTTTTCCCGGCGTATATTGAATATGTAGGTCATAAGATGCCGGAAATTCCAACCAACGTTGTTGTCACATATTTAGATCTTTCTGGGTGAAGAGATATTTCAAAGATTTGTGGTCGGTGAATAATTCAAAATTTTCACCTAGAATAAAAACAGTTCAATAAGTATATTGTTAAGTTAAATTAAATTCGTAAATTGTTTGGAAAGCTGAAAAGATTTTTACCCAGAAGAAAATGTCGCCATATTTTCAAAGCGAAGATAACAGCTAAGAGTTCCAAATCATGGGTTGGGTAGTTTCTTTCATGAGGACGTAATTGTCTACTCGCGTAGGCAATTACCTTCCCATTCTGCATTAATACCACACCCAAACCATCACCGCAAGCGTCGGTATAAACAGATAATCCCTGATTCCCGTTGATAATAGCGAGAATAAGAGCGGTTGTTAATCTCTTCTTCAACTCCTGAAAAGCTTCGTCACATTTCAGAGTCCAATTGAATTTTGCATTCTTCATCGTTAGCTTAGTCAATGGACTAGCTATCTTAGAAAAGTCCAGAACAAACTTTCGATAATAACCTGCTAAACCCAAAAAGCTTCGAACTTCTTTTGGGGTAATGGGTTTCCTCCAATCAAGAATAGTGGAAATTTTGCTAGGATCAACAGAAATTCCTTCTTCATTAACAACATAGCCGAGAAATTTAACTTCTTTGACCCAAAAATAGCATTTGGAAAATTTTGCAAATAGAATATTCCTCTTTAATATCTCCATAACGATTCTAAGATGCTCGGCATGTTCCTCTTCGGTCTTGGAATAGACCAAAATATCGTCAATAAACACGAGCATAAATTTATTCAATACTTCCCGGAACACATGAGTCATAAGATCTACGAAGTATGTTGGAGCATTAGTTAGCCCGAAAGACATGACTAACCATTCGTAGAACATATTATGACCCCTAAAAGCGGTCAAATGAACACAATCTTCGGCGATTCGTAGTTGATGGAATCCCTGGGATAGATCCATCTTTGAAAAGAAACGAGCGCCGTGCAATTGATCAAACAGATCATCAATTCTAGGTAGAGGAAATTTATTCTTGAGAGTCAGCTTATTGAGATCGTGGTAATCCACACACAATCTCAAAGATCCATCCGATTTAGCAACAAACACGATGGTTGAACCCCATTCAGAAACACTGGGATGAATTAACGCTTTATTTAGCAAATCATCAAGTTGCTTGACTAATTCAACCCTTTCCCTGGGCGCCATCCTGCGACTTGCGTGAACGACAGGATGAGCATTGGATACTAGGTCAATCCTGAATTCTATTTCTCGGTGTGGAGGTAGAGATTTCACTTCTTCGAACACGTCCGGAAAATCTCTAACAATGGGTATAGATCCAGACTGGGTTCGGGATAACCCAAGTTATACATCAACCCTTCTCTTTTAGGACTAGGGTCCTCACAAGAAATCTCAATAGAATCCCCAAATTTGGTTTTAATCGAAATCAATCGATTATTGCAATCCAATTTGGCTTCATATTTTGCTAGCCAATCCATTCCGAGTAAGACTTCAAACTCGTTAAAATCAAGGACAAAGAGACCGATATGGAATTGGTAATAAGAATATGAGATAGGAGCGTCTCTACATCAAAGACAAAGGTTCGCGGGACCTCCAACTGGAATCTTTACGCATATAGGCTCATCAACAAAATCAAGTTCAAGATTTAATTCATTAATAGCTTGCTGAGAGATAAATCTATGTGTAGCGCCCATGTCAAACAGAACTCTAACAATGCTGTCATAAATAGTGAGATTACCTTCCAGAACTCCTTTCCCATTTTCTGCTTTGGAAGATGTGGGTTTGTCTTTGACTGTGTATACCTTGGCTGTCTGAGCTTGCTTCATGACTGGGCAGTCTTTAACTTCATGTCCCAATTTCTAATAATAATAACATTTCATGGGCTTCGCTTGAATGGATTGATCTCTCTTTGGCTTCTTGCAGCTGTTTGAGTAGTGGCCTTTTTCTAAGCAATTAAAGCAAGTAACATTCTCTGCCGTGCTTCCCTAGTTGCTCTTCTTTTTCTCCTTACCCTGCCATGGTTTCTTGCCTCTAAATTTCCTCTTCTTTCAATTTTGATTGCTCGAATTTCCTTTCTCCATCGGGGCTTCTTGCATGTCAAGTGTAGCATATCTGTACCCCATATCAACCAAATCTGAAAAGGATTCTTTGACGTGGCCAGTCATTCTTTCATGGAAATTCTTATTCATCCCATGAATGAACCTTTCATTCTTCTTTAAAGGTGTGTTTACCAATTCTGGACCAAAACGAGACAATTCATTGAATTTGTTTAGAAACTCCTCGAATGACAAACTCCTCTGCTTTAAGTCCATGAATTCTTGGTACATTCGATAAATTCCAGCTGATGGCATATAGCGCTTCTCAAATACTTCTTTAAATCTCTCCCATGTAAACTCGTCTTCTGGCTTATCTACAATAACTGTCTCCCACCTTACTAAGGCTTCTTCTTGAAGTTTCCAAGAAGCTATGAGTCACATCTGATCGTCTTGCAACTTTAGCCCTCTAAAGATTCTTTCACATGATCTGATCCATGCTTGGGCCTCAACAATCGACTCCTTGCCTGTGAACGGCTTACCCCCAAGCCTTGAGAAACTCTTATATAAATCAGCCAGATTCGGCTGATGCTGAGTAGATAAAGCCGCTTCTGCTATTGGGGGAACTTGACTAGGTGATGTGGCATTTCCTCGCCCACTAGCTCTTCCTCTTCGTCTTCTCATTCTTACTATTTGTAATTAGTAAGAAAATTGGTTTATATATTCGGATGAGATATCTTAAGGAATATCAGCAGTCAAAGGAAATAGACTAAGAAAATTTGGGGTTTCGGTCTCGATTATACTCATTCTAGGGTATAGTTCACCCTATCTCTAATGAGCCATCTAATGTGTTATACTCCGTAGCTAACGTTCTTACTCAACCTTCAGCTCTGATACCACATGTCACGAACTGAAATCCAATGTTCGAAAATTGACACTAAATACCTCACTTGTATTCGACTGCCGAAAATTCAAACATCGAACTCCAGTCGGATGGAGCTTATAACAGCATTAGATGAATATAAAATAGAGAAAACAAAATGAATATCATTCATTACATCACAGATACATCATCATAATATCTATTACAATATCAGAGTATCATAATACATGTATCACAACTCCAAATAGAATCACAAGTGATCATATGCCAAAGAGTCTTCACGAAAATAAAGTGACAGCGAACTTCCAAAAACTAAGCACCTTGAGATCCAAAAGCTCCCAAAATATCTCCAAGGTAAAAGCCTCCAGAAACCGATAGCCTCCAAACCAAAAGACTTCAAAATACTGCTAACACCAAAACACGGAAAACCTGCTACTAGGCTGCCCATGTGGAAATGATGGGCACCCAGAGTTTAGAAAAAACAATAAACTCTGGGTCAGTCATGAGACTGGTATGAGTAAACAAAAATAGTTGCTTTTAAATAAAACAGATTTGTACAAGAAAACCCGGTATGCTTTTAGAAAATGAGACTACCATAAGACCTTCCGCCACACACACAATGCAATCGCAGAATTGGAGGAGATTTCTTCTTATGATAATCAAATATGCTTGATACGGGAAAATTTCTTTGATATTATTACTAGTGCATAGTGTAGAAAATCATTTCAAAAGTATAATATTAATCTTAGCCAGCATACAGAAATTATTGTATGCCTACTATAGCTACCACGTTTTGTGGCAGGTTACCGCCACGCTGCATGGAAGGTTATACAATTAAAACCGTATAGGGCTCGTACTGTTTCTTTGGGTTTTCAACAAATGGTCAGGCTAAGGAACTTCCTACTGCCACATGAGTACGCCTCTGGAGGGACGTCCTGAGAACCTACCCGGCTCCCTGCCAACACATGGTCGGGTTACCTCTGTAACTAGGTAACTACTACTCGAGTATGCCACCCCCTAGGTCGTTTGCGACCTTTATCCGCGGGCACTCTACCACAAAGCAACAACCACTAGTAAATGAGATTGCAGCAACCACATAGGTAAAGTATCTGGGCTCCATACCATGATACCACCTTTTTCCAGAAGGAAATGACATACCCTAATGGGCGCGACCCTCATAACCTTGCCGCATCTTTCCTGTTTCGACCATTTCCGGGGTGTGAGGTCCGATGAGGTCTCGTCCACAAAGCTACGCTTTACACGAAAACCATTTTTTGATTACAAATGATCAACAAGTGATCATCAACACACAGCAGCACTTAGCATGCCACACTACCAAATTGGGAGTATATCGCTGATAACCTTCAACTACACAACCTCTGAGTTGGTACGTCTCAGAGAAGGGTGTTAAGTTAAGAGAATAAATTCTCCGCCGCCAACAGATATGTTATTGAAAGAAATCTTTTTATATTTCAAAGTGTAGTGTCAGACACACAACCATACAAGTCTGTTCCGGGTTCGAACAGAACCGAAGGCACTTCGTCCAATAAAGGAAGAAGCCCTTGTAAATCCGGGTATCCACAATCCCGATCGGACTCCCCATCGCATATGGAAATATCTATACTGGAGCAACTCAGTGCAGAGACATTCGATAGGTTATCCTATCATTTTCGAAGACACCCGGTCTTCACCACCGTCTTCAAATGTTATTCATTTCGATGTATCACTATTCGAAATGGGTTATATGACACAAAGGTCCTTTCCCGGCTAAACCGAATAGTGAGCGCTTAATTTTAAAACACGTGGATGTATCAATTACTAAGATTCACATTTAGGGTTCGATGTGGGTTTCGGATAACTAATTGGAATCGGACTCCCTGTTGCATCGAAGTTCAAAAGCCGTTTTACGGGCAAAAGGGTTTTCACATAAATACAGAAACAAATCACAAATCACAGTTCAGCACAAAGCAATTCACATCATACAGTAACACAACAGAAATGTCAATCTAGTACACAACATTTGATAATAGTTAATCATTTTCAATTAAGGTGAATGTGGTTTAAGTAAATTAACCACATAACTATTTTTATTGATTATTTTAACTCAATGATTAATTATTCTTAATGATAAATTAATTAAATCTTAATCAACTTTATTAATTAATTATTCCTCAATTAATTATCTTAATTAGCTACTAATTATAAATTAATTAACTTTAATTATCTAATTAACAATTCTTAATTACAAATTAACCAATCATTCATTACAATTTGATAAATCCCTAATTACTTAATTAATTACAATCATAAATTAATTAACCATTCTTAATTATCCTTTTTAAACAATTAATTAATAATAATAATTTATCTTAATTAACATTTAAAAATCTTCCTTAAACTTTGAAATCAATTTATTATTACTAACTTGAAAGCTTTAATGGTAATTAAATTTAGTACTTAACTTAGGTTAACTACTTAACTAAAATATTAATTAAGATTTTAAAAACATTCTTACGTATTCACTTAATTAATTAAAACTTGTAACAAATTCTTAATTTAAAATAGTCAAACATTAGTTACTTCATAAATACTAAAGTTTGTTTAACATTGTTAACTTTAAATTTTTAAGGCTTAATCCCTTTTGAAAAAACAACCCGTGAATGCCCAGGTTTTTACTCGAGTAATCACTCGAGTTTTCCACTATCCTCCCCGAGTCATTCTCTCGATTCTCACATACGCTCTTCTTCTTTTTTTCAAGTTAAGTTGAATTTAAGCTTAAGTATAAACTATAGTATCAGGTAAACTCTCACACGCACCCAGGTTATAATTCGAAGCAATCGACCACTTTCTGGAGTATCAACTCGAGTCGCTCACCCCACTAGCTTTCTGAAATCAAAACGATATCGTGCACGTGCATGGCGTCGCGTCGCCGCTCAGGCGAACTCCACAATCTTCGGAAAGTCACGAATCGCACCTACACTCGAAATCGAAACTCGATTCGACACCAAAAATTTCAAATCGAAATTAAGCAGTTCGTTCGAAAAACTGCACTCGACCCATCCAACAAAATCACCTTGCCGCATTGCTCAGACCACCGGAGATGCTCCAACTCCGTCCACACCACGTCAACACCCCACTCTACCATTCCCCTGAGTTTCGAGAAGCTCGATCCAACAGAGGAGGCGAACTCGTCTCGTTTCTAACTACAACAAATTCGACCCTTAAACCCTAAAATCGCCTCGTCCCTTCAATTTGTGCAATAGAAAAATTATTCGACATTTTTCCTGAAATCATCAATGGCCAAGCAAGCTTCAAGCATTTTCGGTTCAACTGAGAACTGCTCTTAACATACTTAACTAAAAATTCCCATTTTTGTTTTAAAAATCTTGTTTTACTGTGTGGATTCAAGTTGTAAAATTGAATTAGCATTTTAAAACACTTGAATTCAACCTAAATTTGTTTATTGCTCTTTAAGTCAAATATCCGGTTGATATACTTCACTAACAGGTTGGGAACAAATTTTAAAAGCTTGATTTATGTTTAAAAAACCTATTTTGTTTTAAACTCAAAGCCTAGTAATAGCTAGATGAAAACATTTTGGATTTTGAATAACTTCTTAACTCAGTAACAAAACAAAACATAGAAGAATCAGAACAGTAAATATATAAACACAAAGCTATATAAACAACATACGTGTGCAAGCATATTATTACCAGTGAATCATACATATAGATTTAATTCAACTTAAGTCTTTAAAAATTTTGTTTACTTGCCTGAAAGCAAGTTTGAACAGAGAGCACTTTTTGTTTTGAAAACCTGCAGTTGATCTGCCTTTAAACCCTGTTTTGTTTTTGTTGAATTGAATTTAAGTTTTGTAAGAATGGTGATGTTTACTTCTTTTTTTCTTTTCTTTCTGGCTTTGCTATGTTATTGAACGAACAGGAATAGAGCAGATGTATATATAAAGAAAACAGTTTTGTATAAGGATAGGTAATATCTAGTATGAGCTTATTTCTTTGGTCAGAGGTTTTTCATTGACCAGGCAAGATTTTTTTCCTGAAATTGAAATGATATTTACACATTTGAAATGATTTTTGTTTGTGCTGAGATGATATCATTTAATGTTTATGTTTCCCTCCATGTTTACAAACTTATGCCATTTGAATTTTTGTATGTACATTTTTTTGTTTTTTTTTTGTTTTATCTTCTTGCATACAATTTTGTTCTATTTTCTTCTTGTTTTCATACAAACTCACAACAAAAATATTTGTCTGGTTTTTGTCTTTGTCTTGAATTCACACATGAATTTCCATATGTATTTATTTATGGTTTATCTTACCTTATATATTTATGTTTAACACAAATTCTTGTTTTTTTATATTTTTTATTTATTTAAAGCTTAAACTACCAAATACTTTATTTATATTCATATATTTTTGTAATATTTAATATTAATAATATTTGATTTGTTTTGAAACTTTTCAAATTAAATTCCAAAAGTTCAAATAAGTTACCAAATTTAAATTAATAAATTTTGGGACGTTATAAAACACGTTTTTTTCGTTGTGCATGGCGTCAATATTATGTCGGAGTAGGAGATTTTTCCAGTACGGTAACTCCCAAAATATACTTTGCTTGCACCAGTTATGAATGCCCGATTTACCTGGAATTTCAACCTGTGCCCCGGTTTCATGTATCTTTGGGTAGTCTTTTACAATTTCATATACCTCTTCACTTGTCCAAGCCATAGGTCGTAGCATACTCTCTACTCTGTTAGCTTTAAAGTTCTTTTTATCCGTTTTAAATTTATGATTGATATGTAGAAAACATCGATGACAGTCAAACCAAGAAATTTTCTTTCCATACTTTAATGAAAATGCTCGTGTTTCATCCATACAATAAGGACAAGCTAGACGTCCAGATGTGCTCCAAACTGAAAGCATGCCATACGCGGGAAAATAACTAATAGTCTATAATAAAGAAGCAAACATACGAAAATTCCTTTTTCTCTAAATGTCATACGTTTCAACTCCTTCATGCCAAAGTGTTTCAACTCGTCGATTAGTGTTGTAGATAAACATCAATTCCTTCTGTCGGATCATCGGGACTGGGGACGACAATCGTTAGAAACATATATGGAGTTTTCATACACATCCATGGAGGTAAATTATAAGGAGTAATAATCATAGGCCATGATGAATATTTACTACCAAACTGAAAAAATGGCGAAAATCCATCCGTATCGTACACAAATGCGTGTATACAGGGAAAAAAGAAAGTGCCATCAAAATTTTCTGAACCGTTTAAAATGAAATGATTTATAAAATATTATTACTTTATTGTGTTTGTAACTTGTCCAAATACTAGGACAAATCTAACAAATGTTGTATCAGATGAATATAGATATCCGCTCTGTGGAAAAACGAATATCCATATAACGATTATATACAACACTTGTCAGACGGGGCCAAAAATTGTCTAAGGGGTTCACATAAATAAAGCACAAATTAAAAAATAGTAATATTGAGGTAATAGTGGTCTGTAGTGAAATAATGATCTTAATTTTTTTAGTAATGTAGCCAAATAAATTTTATGTAATTATGAATCAAAATCCTTGGGAACTATCAGTAACTCGGAAAATATGCCTTATCTCACAAATGAGAACTATAAGTGTTGGGTGTATTTCGACCGGCCCAACATCGCCGAACCGACTCCCTTCCTATGCATAACCAAACCAACCCACTCTCCATCTCCCGGCTGAACCAACTCCATCTCCCAGCCGAACCAACTCCATCTCCCTGCCGAACCAACCCACTCTCCATCTCCCTGCCGAAACAACCCCATCTCCATGCACTACCGGTCCACTCACCACCGTACCATCCACCTCCGAACCAAGATACCACCTCACCTCTAGGGCCCGGACCACTCATCACTGGTCCAAGCTATGCCTTCACCACCGGACTAACACACATGCCATTCATTACCGAACCAGAAGCAAGGGAAGACACGACCGGACCAACCTTGCCAGGCCAGATTGCTTCAGCCCAGGCCCACCAGCAGCTATATACATCCAGGACCCCTACCCTCAGCCTCACTTTATAAATAGAGGGGCAGGGGTACAACAATGGTAGACAAGTTTGAGAGCTCAAGCACGATAGAACTTTCAAACAACTTTCAGTTACTTGTAATCAAAGATTTGTACTTGTAATCTGAATAGAAAAGGAGAATAACATATAAAGTGGACGTAGGCACGTTCTGGCCGAACCACTATAAATCTGTGTGTCTTTTACAATTTAGTCCATCTTTTTTATATATTTGCATAAATCACCCAAATCACTAAGAACCACCTATAATCAACTAGATCATACGACTTGGAGGTGTTTGCCCATTTTTTGTGTAAACATTTTTAGTGCTTTCACCGAGAGCAGGAGCTCGAAGCTTCAGCTTCTCCCACTTAACCCTTTTTCTATCAAATCGTTCATTGCTTGGAAAAACATGCCTTTCGGACGGAAGAAAGATGCTAACAAAGGAAAGAACATTGCAACTGGAAGTATCCCTGATCCAATGATCAGAGACCAAGACAATCGTCCGGTTCCAACAGCAAATGTAAATCAGGCAAATCCGACAGCCCCTGCTACGGAACAACCAATTACAAGGGCGGATCTGGACAGGGTTGTGGCTGAAGTAACTAACCGCTTCGCATCTCAACAAGGAGCCTTGGTGGATCAACTCATGTCATGCTTAAGGGATGTTGAAGAAACCAACCGCAACACTGAATCATGGGGTGAGTCCCGGTCTGGAGGATCTAGGAGACGACAAAGGTCTTTCTTCTTCGAAGAGGCTGACAACAGAAACAGCTATGGTAGGAGCCGAGCCCGGACTCAGCCCGAATTCCGACCTGAGGAAATGCTCGGAACCGAACCCAACGGGGGAGGTACCAAGCAAGGGTCGGATGTAGATGAGCCCGCCATGCTACCTAACCATGGAAACACCAAGGGACGGGGCCGAGCTGGAGTCCAGCCCGAAGTTGGACCCGAGGGAGTGCTGAGAAGAGAACCCAGCAGGGAAAGATCAAGGCAAGGACCAACTGTGGCTGACCCCAGCATGCCCCTGGAAGACCAGAGGCAGCCATTGGAGAATGTTAGGAGTGATAGACGATACCATCCCTACAGGTCATCTGGACGGAATCAATCCCGCAGGGAAGAACCAAACTCATTTCTATCCGCCCCAAGTTCTGATGAAAGGATGACGCGATTGTTCAGAGAGTGCGTCCAACGGGAACAAAGGGATCGGGGGATCGGTGCTAGGGTAACCAGCCCCTTCACCCGCAATATAGAAACTGCCATCACCCCCCGGGAATAGAAAATGCCAACAATGGAACCTTACAAGGGAACCTCTGACCCCGTTGTACACTTGCAGAGATACACACAGCATATGTTAATGAGCGGAGCAACAGAGGAAGTGTTGTGTAAATGCTTTCCACTATTCTTGGCAGATCTAGCTACCTCCTGGTTCTGCCATCTGCCCCAACGATCCATCAGCTCATGGGAAATGTTGAAAGAAAAGTTCATCAGCCAGTTCCGCATTCATGCGGAACAACCCAAGGACGCTTATTCCCTATCTTATATCAAACAGAAGCCTGGAGAGACAGTGCAACAATATTTAACCCGATTCAACGCCGCAGCAGCCGCAGTCCAAGATGCCGACGAGAAACTTATCCTAATGGCCCTCTGCAGTGGTGTGCATCCAGATACTAAGTTTGCTAGGAGACTAACGAAAGAAAAGCCAGCTACCTTACCCGATTTCTTCCACGAAGCCGGGAAATATATGAGACTTGAAGACGCTGCCATTGAAAGGCAGGCATGGCAACAAACCAAGGCAGCTCATGGCAACTCATCCGCAGTAGCAAAGGACGTTCGAAGAAATGACTCCAGAGATAGTGCTGGGGGCAAGAAGGGGGAAAAGCGCCTATATAGGCCAGGACCGAGATTTGACTCTTACACTCCTCTAAATGAAACAATCGAAAACATCTTCTTGGCCACCCAGGATGAAGTTAGATACAAGCGCCCCCCGCACAAGAAGGAATCAGATAATGCAATTAAGTTTGAAAAGTTCTGCCGATTCCACGAATCTCATGGGCATGACACCAATGAATGCCATCATCTCCGGGACTTGATTGAAGAATACATCAGAAGGAAGAGACTAGAGCGCTATGTGAAAGGTCAGAACAGGACTTCAACTCCTGTCAATGACAACCCAGGGCTGCCCCTCCCAGAAGTAGGCGGAGGAAATCGCAACACCAGCGGCTCCAGTCAAGAGAGAATAGTGGTCCTTACCATATCAGGAGGACCACACATCGCCGACGGAAGCTGGGCAGAGATGGAGAGATACGGCAAGTCGCTTAGAAACAATGAAGGCTACATTAATTCTGTTACAGAAGAACGCCACCCGAAACGGAAAGAGAATGATGACATCACATTCAGTAGGCGTGATCTAGAGGGAAGGCAGTACCCTCACATGGATCCTATGGTCATCTCTGCCTGGTTCGGTCCAGCTAAGGTTTTTCGAATTCTAGTAGACAATGGAAGCTCGGTAAATATCCTATTCAAGCATGCTTTTGACAAGATGAAGATGTCAATGAAGGATGTGTCTCCCTGCAGCAAACCGCTACGTGGCTTCACTGGAGATGCAAAAATGCCCCTCGGGCAACTGGACCTCTTTATCGAGATAGGAAGTCATCCCCGCTCCGTTGTGCGAAAACAAACATTTGTGCTAATAGAAAGCCACTCGGCCTACAACGCCTTTTTGGGAAGACCAGCCTTGTCTGACTTCCAAATTGTCCTAGCCCCATGGTGCCTGAAAATGAAATTCCCAACAGATAACGGAGTAGGAGAAATAGAGGGAGATCAAGACGCCGCTCGAGATTGCTATGTGACTGAACTTCGCAATAGCCGCAGGAAGGATAAAGGGAAGGATGCAGAGACTTCTCTCTGCAAGAAAAACTTGGAAGCATAGCAATTAAAGAAAACCCCTCCTCTTCGATATACCAGCGATCCTTTCAACGAATTAGACCCCAGGGACAAAGAGGAGGAGGCCACCACCGAGCCTGCAGAGGCTATGGAATTTGTATCTGTAGACAAACACGACCCAAGTAGACTGCTGAGAGTCGGGTCTCGGTTAAGAGCGGAGTTGAAGGATCAACTCGTCGATATTCTTCGCCACAACATGGATGTATTTGCATGGACGCACGCCGACATGACAGGAATCTCCCCAGATGTAGCATGCCACATACTGAACATCGATCCCACCAAGGTGCCAGTGAAGCAGAAAAGAGGAGCATGGGGGCAGAACGATCAGGAGCCCTCGAGGAAGAAGTAAAGAACTTACTTGCCAATGACTTCATACGAGAATCCATCTACCCAGAATGGATCGCCAACCCGGTACTGGTAAAGAAAGCTAATGGGAAGTGGCGAACATGCATCGATTTCTCTAACTTAAATGACGCTTGCCCGAAGGACTGCTTCCCACTCCCCCGAATCGACCAACTCGTGGACAGCACAGCCGGACACGAACTCTTATCCTTTATGGACGCATACTCAGGATATAACCAGATCCCTATGCACGCCCCCGATCAAGACCACACAAGTTTCATCACTGACCGAGGATTGTACTGCTACAAAGTAATGCCTTTTGGACTTAAAAACGCCGGAGCTACTTATTAGCGCCTCGTCAACAAGATGTTTGCGGAATTAATAGGATGAACTATGGAAGTTTATGTGGATGACATGCTGGTAAAATCGAGGAAAGCCAACGATCATACAAACCACCTGGACGAGATGTTTCAAGTACTTCGCCAATATGGATTGAAGCTGAATCCTCTAAAGTGCTCCTTCGGAGTATCGTCGGGAAAGTTCTCGGGATTCATCATCCATGCCAGGGGGATTGAAGCAAACCCCGAACAAGTCCGGGCTTTGCAAGATATCAAGATACCATCCACTCGAAGAGAGATGCAAAGCCTAAACGTGAAGGTGGCTGCCCTAAGCAGGTTCATCTCTAAAGCAACCGCCAAATGCATCCCTTTCTTCGAAGCTCTTAAGAAAGATAAAGGAAAGTTCGAATGGACCGACGAATGCTCGACAGCCTTCCTTAACCTAATCGAACACCTTCAGAGACCACCAGTACTCTCAACCCCAAATGAAGGCGAAGAACTATACCTATATCTTGCTGTATCGTCCCATGCTTTAAGCGCCGCTTTGGTAAGAGAAGGCAACCGCGCGCAGTGGCCTGTATACTTTGTAAGCAAGAGATCTACATGGGCAGAAGCCAAATACCCTAAACTTGAAAAGCTAGCATACTGTTTGCTAATCACGTCACGGAAACTGCGACACTATTTCCAATCTCATTCCAACAGAGTTATAACCGATCAACCGCTAAGGCAGGTACTCCATCGCCCCGACACTTCTGGGCGACTACTTAAATGGTGTATTGAACTGAGTCCGTATGATATCACCTACCATCCTCGCACCGCCATCAAGGGACAAGCCATGGCCGATTTTATTGCTGAATTCACTACCAACGAAGGTAAGGACCAATCTGAAATAGCAAAAGATATCAAGTGGAATCTCTTTATAGATGGAGCATCAAACGAACAAGGCTCGGGGGCAGGTATTGTGATAATCACCCCCAGGGGCAGGAAGCTGCACTATGCCCTAAGATTGGAATTCACTGGCACCAACAACGATGCAGAATACGAAGCAGTGATAGCCGGATTAGAACTTGCCCTAGAGATTGGAGTCGGTTCTTTATGTCTCCATAGTGATTCTCAACTTATTGTAAATCAAATACTGGGAGAATTCCAGACTCGAGGAAAACGACTCACAGCATATCTAAAGAGGACCAAGCTGCTGCTCAATTAATTGGATCACTATTTAATCAAACACATTCCTCGAGGAGAAAATCAAGAGGCCGACGAGCTGGCAAAATAAGCTAGCATGAAGGACGACACCACTTTCGGAATGGTAGCCATCTCAAAACAACTAGCCCTAAGTTTCGAACAAGAGGATCTGATAGCTGCAATCGAAGAAGAAACTTGGGTGACTCCTATCCGGAAATACTTGCAAGATGGCACACTACCCGACGGGCGTAGCGAAGTTAAGAAAATCCTGAGGAAAGCTTCCCGCTACACAATACAAGAAGGCATCCTCTATCGGCGCGGCTTCTCTAACCCCTTATTAAGGTGCATCACTGGAAGGGAAGCCAAGGAAGTCTTGTCCAACATCCATCAAGGAAATTGCGGAGATCACACTGGAGGGCAGACTCTAGCACAAAAAATACTCTGGTACGGGTATTACTGGCCCACTTTAAACAAAGACGCCTTAGACTTCGTCAAAAGATGTGACAGATGCCAGAAATTTGCTAAGATTCCTCGACTACCAACAAATGAGATTACTCAAATGACCAGCCCTTGGCCCTTTGCAGTATGGGGAATTGATTTGATTGGCGAATTGCCGACGGGCCGAGGCGGAGCCAAATATGCTATAGTGGCAGTCGACTACTTCACCAAATGGGTGGAAGCGGAACCTTTAAATAAAATATCTTCGGCAAAAATTATTAACTTCTTGATCAAAAATGTTTTATGCAAGTACGGGGTTCCGCTCAAAATCATATCGGACAATGGACTTCAATTTGACAGCGAGGAATTCACCGAATGGTGCCGAGAGAACGGAATTCACAAAAGCTTTTCATCTGTAGCTTATCCCCAGGCAAACGGACAAGTCGAAGCTGTCAACAAAATCCTCAAAACTCTAATCAAGAAGAAACTTGAAAAGTCAAAAGGCGCTTGGGTGGATGAACTTCCTACGGCACTTTGGGCCTACCGCACATCTTACAGGACATCAACGGGACATACTCCCTTCTCTTTGGCATACGGATCGGAGGCCATGCTCCCAGTTGAAACTGTAGTGCCTTCCCACCGTAGGATCCACTACAACCCAGAAGAGAATGAAGAACTCCTATGCATGTCTCTGGACCTAATTGAAGAAAGAAGAAACGATGCAGCACTTAAAGCGGTAGCTCACAAGCAAAAAGTGGCAGCACGGTACAACTCCAAAGTCAAGCACCGTAGCTTACGAGAAGGAGACCTTGTTCTCAAACGGATCTTCCCGCGCCCCGGAGCACTAGATCCTATCTGGGACGGACCCTATGTAATTCATAAAGATCTCCACAACGGAGCTTAAATTTTGTCAACAGTGGACGGAGAGGTGTTCCAGAAGGCATGGAACATCCAACACCTTCGTCGATACTTTTCATAACCTGTACTGCCCATATGAAGTGAATTAACAAAGAGAATCAGTGGACGTAGGCATTTTCGTGCCGAACCACTTTAAAAATCTTGTCTCTTTTTAACTTGTTCCTTTATATCTTGGCTGTTTGTTAAGCTTTATCCTTTTCTGTTGAACAAAATCCTGTATAACGACATTTCCATTCTGGACACTTCACGGCACTACCTCACCTGGACAAGACCTAACAGGTACTATACGAATCTATGCCCTCGTCAATGAGACACTTTTGCTCCAGCATCCCTCTGCTGCGGGTTAACTCATTGCTCGCGACGTCCCTCAAAGCCAACTGTAATGAGCAGATTATAAGCCACTGAGAAGTCCGACTATAGCCGAGGCAGCTCATTACGGCGTTCGGCTCGCCGGCGACTGTGAACCGATTATAAGCCCCAACATAAGGTGTGGCCAGCCAGAGGCAGTTCACAGTTGACGATCGGCACCCACGCTAGCCGGCCATGGTAAATCGAATAATACCCACGATTACGGGCCATAATGGCCCGGGTAGTTGCTGTGCGCGATCTCGGCTCCGATGTGTCTTAAGTACGGCTGTGGTAAAGAAGAAAACTCCCCGCGGAGGCGTAAGATGGGTGACGAATGTCTCCAAGACCCACAGCTAGGGAAAGTGACTACAAAACTCGTTTGCCACGAACTTAAGCACATCGAAGGCCTTCCGTGATTGGAAGTTTTACTATTTTTTATATTTCCATTTTATTTATAAAAACTTTCCTCCTATCCTCTATAACGATCACTAAAGTACAGGACACAAAATGGGAGACACTCGCTAGTGGAAATGAGAACTCACAACTGGATGACAGGTCGCTCAGCTGCATTCCATCCTCAGTCACACAAGACATTCAAAGCTACCGTCTACAACTAAAACATGAAGGGCGGTACTTCCTTTTCTTGTACATAAACATGTAGCTATAGCCTATTCACACATCACACTAACATTGCGAGACGTGAAATTACATTTTGAGCAAGAGCTTAGCATCAAACACGATTAAAGCACATGCATATACACAGCTGTATTTCTTATGCAACACATCAAAATAACGATAGCATTCAAATATGACAGAATCAGCTTATGTTATAAAATTATATAAGAATAAAATCATTCGCTGCAATGACATAATTACATAATTACAGCCTGAAAGTACATTAATGTTTTGGACTAGTATATTCAGGAATGCCAAGTAAACAAAAAAAAAGTAGTCAGCTGTAGCAGGGCTCCGCCTCTATCCTGCTAGCCCTCCAGGACCTACTTGACCGCTGGATCAGAGCTCCCAGCGTGCTGGCCAGAGGTCCCACCTGTCCGATTCAGGAGAAGAATCCATCAGATAAATGATACGCAGTCGAGTTAAGAAAAGATTGAGAGGGAAGACTCACCAGCGTCTGCTCCCTGATCGTCATCCTCCAATTGCACACCCACTTCCTCGGCAGTAAGCAGCCGCATGTCCTCCTTCACCGTCACCTTCTCCTCCTTGGTAAACTGTGCGGTAACCACATCCATTCTGAAGGCCGCGCCACCCTCTTTATCCGCCTCAGCCTTGGCCTCCTCCAAAGCCCGGAGATATATCCTAGCCATGACCCGGGGATAATCGTCCATCCAGGACAGGTTGCCCTGCTTCCAAGTACGGAAGTACATGTCCTAGAGCATCTCATCCATCATCCCCTCGTTCTCCTCAAACTCCCTCATCCGGGCCTCGGAAACCAACAGCCTTCCAACGGCAGCATCTCTTTCCAATCGGTATCTCGAGCAGTCAGCCTGAAGGGATTTCCGCATCGCCTCCATCTCCTCCTTCAGCTTAGCTTGAGCAAGCTCTGGGGTCTCAAGCTTCCTAGATAACTCCTCTATCTGCTAAAGATCCGCTCTCCGAACCTCATCCACAGTGGCAATGGCCATATCAATTCGTTCCTTGCAGGTGGCCTCCATTTTTCGCAGCTCGGCTCTACTAGCCTCCTCCATAGTTTTCTTTAGCCGTCTGGAGGTCGCCTCATGCTGGGAGATCTGAATGGCCTGATCGACAAGCTGTTTGGCTTGATCGAAAACCATTAGCCGTAGTAGAATGTTAGCACTTCCGATTTCCTCTCCAGTCTTGACCAGTCGGGCGTGATGCTCCATTAACTTCTTGGTCTCTTCAGCCACCCGATCGATGTTTGCCTTGGCCTCATCCCCCATAGTCACAATCCGAGTAGTCAACAAGTCGAGATCCAAAGCCTTAGCCTCATCAAGTACCCTTACCATAGGATTGCGGGGTAGGAGGTGCTCACTGGTAACCTCATCGAAGGAAATATCATGAGAACTCGGGTCCAGATCTGGATGACCCTCAAATGGGTTACGAGCCAAGCCGGGACGATCAATATGAGTAACGGAAGGATTCTCTGATGGATGCGAAGATGGTATAGACTCAGTATCTTCCTCTGTGATGTCATGAATAGGCTGGGTTGGGGGCTGAGGTCCAAGTGAAGGTTCGAACATGGAACGCCTCCTCTTTCTCTTTTGAATATCCTCTTCGATAACTCCGAGAAGAGGACGGTAACTGACTACGCTCCCGGAACGGTCAGTCGAGAGCTTCGGTTTAGCAGAAGCCTTGAAGAGTTTGAATTGCTCAAGGCGGTGCCGAATGTCTGATGTCTTGGCCGCCTCAACCGATCCTGGAATAAAAACCAAGTGTTACAAGCATGTATGAGACTATAATTCAAGAAAAATATGAAGTTAAAAAAGGAGTTAAGAATCCACCTTGAACCGCCGGAGTTGCCTTAGCTGAAATACTCTCAGAAGATAGACTGGCACCAGTCCCGGCCTTATCAGACTTCTTCGATTTCACCACCAAGGACGGCCCTTCCTCCAACCCCTCAAAGGCTTGACGGAAGGCATCATCTGTCCACTCTTGAATCTCACCCGCTTGCCCAGAAGTCAAGGCACCAACGCCACTACCACTCTGCCCTTCGCCACCGTTACCACCGCCACCTTCTCCATCACCTCCGCTCTCCTCCTCGCCTCTTTCCTCCTCTCCACTTTCCTCCTCCGGAACATATGGGCATGTGCTGGGAGAGGGTCCATCAGATTTCTTAAGCTTCTTCCCCCCGACGACTGGAGGTATCGAGAAGGGCCTCCTCTTGCTACTCTTTGTCGTGGCCCCTCCTTTGGCTTTGGCAGCTCTTTCCTCAGCCGTATCCCTCTGCTTGACCACAGACTGATGTGATAGGATTAAGTTGTGTTCCAGGAGGGTGGCATTCCTGATTAAGTAAGAAGCCGACCTATCCCTTCCCGAAATGGCCTCTATCTCCGCAGCCATCCGAACCAGGTGATTGATTGGAGGAATGGCCCTACAAATGCAGTGGTACCTACTATAAGCAAAGTATCCTTCAGGGGGATTATACGGCATGACCCCCTCCCCTGGCAACAGCATGCGTGCTCTATCAATCCCAAAGGAACGGGAGATGACGTCAAGATGCACCTCTCTGAGAGAGCTCGGAAAGCAATCAGAAGGAGAGTTCAAAAGCTCTTGGGGACCATACCCATCTACTAGCGATCTCGGGATGGGTCCACGACGTTCCGTTCCTGGCTGGGCTGGGGGCACAACGGGGGACTCTCGTCTATCCGTAGATTTTCTCTTTTCTGATTGAGTTTCCACTTTGCGAGACATTTATCTACGACACCAAAAACAAACACACCGTTAAAACAAGGAGTATGGAGATATAAGCAATCAAGAGAGTACAGTCTAGAGTTTCATTCGTAGGTCGAAACATGAAAAGCTAGAGATTCACTCAGCATTCAGGGTCCCAGAGTTCATCCAATAGTTCAAACCTAAGGATTCATTCGGCAATCGAACTCCACATGGTCATTCGGGGGTTCAAAGCCAAGGTGTCATTCGGCACTCATGCTTTCCGATCCCATTCGGTAGTTTAAATCATAAAAGTTCGTTCGGCGGGGCTAAACCTCACCTTGGTTCGGTAGGTGAGACTGGTTCGGCACTTGGTTGATTCGGCTATCACAAACAGTCAAGTATGGATCGGCACTTGGTTGATTCGGCTATCGCAAACGATCGAAGAAGAACAGGGACACGAAGCCCATACTTATAGGCAAAAATAAATGACCTGACCAATCGGTTCGACACATAGGACCGAATGAAGATGTCCAAGCCAAAAAAAAGCACGCCATATGCATGCACATGCCCTACTTTGGGGGGCAAGTGTTGGGTGTATTTCGACCGGCCCAACATCGCCGAACCGACTCCCTTCCTATGCATAACCGAACCAACCCACTCTCCATCTCCCGGCCGAACCAACTCCATCTCCCGGCCGAACCAACTCCATCTCCCTGCCGAACCAACCCACTCTTCATCTCCCTGCCGAACCAACCCCATCTTCATGCACTACCGGTCCACTCACCACTGTACCATCCACCTCCGAACCAAGACACCACCTCACCTCTAGGGCCCGAACCACTCATCACCGGTCTAAGCTATGCCTTCACCACCGGACCATCACACATGCCATTCATTACCGAACCAGAAGCAAGGGAAGACACGACCGGACCAACCTTGCCAGGCCAGATTGCTTCAGCCCATGCCCACCAGCAGCTATATACATCCAGGACCCATACCCTCAGCCTCACTCTATAAATAGAGGGGCAGTGGCACAACAATGGTAGACAAGTTTGAGAGCTCAAGCACGATAGAACTTTCAAACAACTTTCAGTTACTTGTAATCAAAGCTTTGTACTTGTAATCTGAATAGAAAAGGAGAATAACATATAAAGTGGACGTAGGCACGTTCTGGCCGAACCACTATAAATCTGTGTGTCTTTTACAGTTTAGTCCATCTTTTTTATATATTTGCATAAATCACCCAAATCACTAAGAACCACCTATAATCAACTAGATCATACGACTTGGAGGTGTTTGCCCATTTTTTGTGCAAACAATGAGTTACTATTATAACAACTACAAAACTATTTTATAAAATCGATTTAATGTTATTTTATAAACTACAAAAACTACAACTACAAAAACTATTTTATAAACTATCTAAAGTTATTATATTCATTTCTGCATTTTTTACAAAATTGATTTTAGAAGAATATTTATTATTGTTATATTCATTTCTTAATTTTCTACAAAAATTGATTTCAATATAGTATTTGTTGTTCTTATGCTCATTTCAAAATTATATAATTCATTCAACCATTTCAATATTTTATTTAATACATTTGAAATTTCAAAACGTATTTTAAAATTCAGCTAATAATTTAATTTTTTTATCGATTTTGTAAACGAAAATTAGATGTTAGCACTTGTAATAAACTATAGTAATTTTATTTTATACTAACAACTAATACTTAGAATGCGCACATGCTAATTAAATAAAAAATATTACTTCTATTTAAGTGTACCAATCTAGCAGCATATTAATCAACAATTGTACACTAATGTTTGCGCAAACTATAATAAACATTATTCTAATTAACTATAACAAATATTCACGTAAACTCAGTTATATATCCATATCAATCGGTAATCTACACTAATTTTTGGATTATAAATAAACCCTAATTTTAATTATGAATTAAACAATCAAACCACTAATTAATATCACCAACTCAACAAATACAATATTATCATTAACTAATACATAATAACAAACTCATAATTAACTAATTTACCGAATTAGGGTTCTTAATATATCCCCAAATCAATCAATACGCTACTATCAATAACTATTACCGCATAGTCATCAATTTCTATCACATATAATCAACCAATTTTCAAAATTGGGGTTTTGATTAAACCTAGATTAAGCAGAAATTGGAGAGCAATAGCATACCTTCGAGTTTTGGAGCGTTGTGGCTTTCACGACGGGGAGATCGGCAGCTCGCGTCGGGGGGCGGCGGCTGGGGCGTCGGTGGTGGAGGCGGGGTTTGCTGAAGTGGATTGGGGAAAGAGAAGTGTGTTTTTCTGTTCTCTGGTCTGCCTGTATATACGCGTATAGCGACGGCTAGCGATGACCGCCTTTTTTAGCCGTTGCTAGTACCGATCACTAAATGAAGTCTGTTTTGTAGTGATAGTTCATAGAACAACATGTCCTTATACTTTCGAACAACATGGTCTAATGGAGAGAAAACACAGACATATAGTTGAGTCAGACCTAAAATTACTTGCTCAGGCAAAGGTACCCCTAAAATTCTGGCCTGAATTATTTAGTACTGCAATGCACCTGATAAACAGGCTGCCAACTAAAGTACTAAATGATAAAAGTCCAATGGAAAAGTTATTTGAAATAAGACCTGACTATCAAGTTTTAAAGACATTTGGTTGCCTGTGTTTCCTTTACACCAGACCATACAACACACACAAATTAAATTTCAGATGAACTCCATGCACATTTCTTGGATATGCACCAAATCAAAAAGGTTGTAAATGTATTATTAGCGATGGCAAAATATTTGTAAGAAGGCATGTAGTTTTTAATGAGCATGCCTTTCCCTACTTTAATATTAGCATTAAGACAACAAGGAAAGTATACAATCCAAATGCATCAATACCCTCCATACCTGTGCATCCATCAGAATGGACTCAGATAGTGACTAAAGAAAACTTAGTGAGCTCTGCACCACAACACATAGTGTCTGGTCAACCAGGTCAGGCAGAGTTAACTGATTTACCTGAAAGTGGACCAAATTCAACACAAAGCATGAGTGAATTTGAATCAAATCGTCAATGTAATGAATCAGGAAACAACTTAAATCAAGGCACTGAACCATTACACAGTGAAGATAGAATCACAATTGGACATCATATGATTACCAGATCAAAAAGTGGCATATTTAAACCAAAAATATATGCATCCATCATATCAGAGGAACCAGAGACATTTGATCAGGCATTCAAAGACAAAAATAAGAGGACTGCTATGAATGATGAATACAATGCACTCATCAAAAACAGAACATGGAATCCGGTTGCACTACCTAGAGACAAAAATTTCATAGGATGCAAATGGACATATAAATTAAAGAAAATTCCAGATGGTATAATTGCCAGACACAAGGCAAGATTAGTGGCAAAGGGATAAACACAGGAACATGGCTTCGATTTCAATGAAACTTTTTCACCAGTGATAAAGCCGACAACTATTAGAGTCATTCTCACTATAGCTCTGTATAAAGACTGACAAATCAGACAACTAGATGTAAATAATGCCTTTCTCAATAGAGAGTTAAAATAGGAAGTATACATGCCACAGCCACCAGGGTATCAACAGGACAGAAATCTGGTGTGCAGACTAAACAAGGCCATATATGGCCTCAAGCAAGCACCAAGAGTGTGGTTTGATAAGTTAAAAACTACTCTGCATAACATGGGTTTTCAATCCACAAAATCAGATAACTCACTGTTTATAAGAATTGATGACACTGTTACAATCTATATACTCATTTATGTTGATGATTTAATTTTCACAGGTAATAGTGAAGCAGAAATCAATAAAATTATTCAGCATCTTGACAGAGAGTTCTTAATTAAAATTCTAGGAAATGCAAACTATTTCCTGGGAATAGAAGTCAAAAGGAAATCACATTCATAAGTCATGCTGTGTCAAACTAAATATATCAAGGAATTACTAAACAAGTCAAAGATGTCAAATGCTAATCCTCAACCAACTCCAATGATAACGAGTCAATACTTATCCAAAAACAGGGAAGAAGTTGTACTTAATGATAAACAGTATAGAAGTCTAGTTGGGGCATTACAATATGTCATCATAACTAGACCAGATGTGTCATATGGTGTTAATAAAGTTTGTCAATTCATGCAGAAACCACTGGATCAACACTGGAAAGCAGCCAAGAGAATTCTATGATATCTAAAAGGAACATTGGACTATGGAATTCTACTAAAGAAAAGCAAACACCTCAATATAACTGGCTATGCAGATGCTGACTGGGTTACAGATCCCGATGGTAGGAGATCTACCACAGGCTACTGCATCTATATAGGTGATAATCCAGTTTCATGGTGCTCAAAGAAACAGAATACAATCTCTAGATCTAACATAGAAGTAGAGTATCGAAGTGTGGCCAATGCAACAGCAGAAGTCATGTGGATATAGTCACTTATGCATGGATTACAAATGACTACAAACAGCAAATCAATAGTGTGGTGCGACAACTTAAGCACAGTCTATCTATCAGCGAATCTGGTACTTCACTCAAGAACGAAGCATATAGAAATCGATCTATACTTTGTAAGAGAACAAATTTTAAAAGGAAAGCTGCAAATTAATCACATACCGACTACTTACCAAGTTGCAGACATTTTAACAAAGCCGCTTACCGCAAGAAATTTCGTTCGATTTTGAGAGGAACTGAAGGTCAAAAAAAACATCATCAAACCTGAGGAGGTCTTGAGCAACAACTTCAGCAATAAGACAGATCGGTGCCTTCCTAGCCTTGATTTGACCATAGAATGAAACATCATCAAACCTGAAGAAGATCTTAGCAATAATCTCAACAATAAGATATGATGATGCCCTGTCTTTGTCAATGAATATTCAATCTATGCGAAATTTGAAGAAATCTCCAATCAGGAATGATTTTATCGAGTGGCGGCGCAGAAGTTTGGGAACCTAACCCTAATCGCTTTGAGGGGAGATATTGGAAATAATGAGTAATGACTCGCTGCAATCTAGTACATTGAACTATATCATCAACAAAGCGATTATAGGAATAGTTATTGGGCCAGACTGTTGAGGCCCAATACACGTACAATATTGTATAAAAGCAGTCTGTATTATAACAATTCGATAAGAGAATATATCATTTCTTTTGTACCATCTTTTCTCTGCTCTCAATTCATCTAAAATCATCTCAGAATCAAAACTGCAATATCTCAGTAAAATCGAACAACGCTGAATTTTGATACATATAAAACTGATGTTTTTACTAAAAACAAATATCCATATGTGCAGTCCTTTATATTTTTCGGGACCAATATCCAACTTCTATTATACTTTTATTCTGGAAAACCAAATATATGTGAAACCTGTTCATATTCAAAATTATGTCCATATATTTATTATTTAAAGACTTATCATACAACTATAAAAACTGATGTATAGAAAACTCCATATGCATATTCAAAACGATGCACAAATTGCGTTATGTATTCAAAATGATGTAGACGGAACTCTAATATATTATAGTAAAGATGTAGATAAAGTGCAGGTTAGATAATTTGATCTAGTTTCAGAAATTCGTGTATGTGTACATTATTGAAATGTTAAAGATCCAAGAATTCTATACTGCAGATATTTACTAACGGCTAGTGCTACTGGAGTTAGATTATTGTATTTTGCACCTTGTAAACTGGCATGTGTAAATTCAGGTTTATGCGTAGTGCAACTTGGGGAATAGAGTCAGCTGCTGTGAGTCCATGAGAATTTGTTACACATGGTATACTGCAAGTTTACTTTTACATTGAACTAAAAAGCAATATATGGTAATATATTAAATAAAAGAAGAAACGGAAGGGATATAAGTATATGAATATTTTCCTTCTTATATATATATATATATATTTATGTTAGATTAAAATTTTGTTGTGGGTACATATGTTAAAATGTATAATGCTATTATAATTGGGGTATAAATAAGTGGTATTTATAATTTGTTGAGGGGCCAAATGGTAAATATTACATAACTGATTTTAGTCCGTTATAAAATGCTCTGGTCCCTGAGAAATAGTACGTACCATTTCATCTTTCTTTTTTTCCTATCAGAGAAAAATAATCCAAAGAAATGAGAATTGTATTCTTGGAAGATTGTAGCCTTTGCAAATCGATTCAATGGACTCCGGTACGCTTCCGCTAATCACCTATTGTTTATCGTTTGATCTCTCTTGAATTGATTAGGGTTAATTAGGGCTGAATTGAAATTCTCATCAATTGGTATCAGAGCAAACCCTAAACTGATTCTTGAGGATTTATTGTAGTAGTGCTATGATATGAAATTACGTAACAATGGTTATTCCTCTTTTCTTGTCGCATTGGTTTCTGATTGCAGCTCCTGTGTTATTTCATCCATGAATTATTACTTGAGGCTGAAGCTGTTAGAATCACATGCTTCATTATGCATTTGTACTAAATTATTTAAAATGGCATGTCTGGCCACTTGCATATGTGGTGCCCACACTTTAAATAATGTCAAATAACTCATACTTTAATGTTTTATTCTATGGTGAAATGGGTTTCGTACTAAAACAAAAGCATATAACTCTAAGGCTGCACAATTTTGAAACCCCATTTTGGACTTTTTTTTTGTTTCTGACTGCCTTGGAATTCATTTGGCTTTCATATTTTATGTGGCTAAATTTTTTCTAATACATAAAATATGGATGACATGTTTGCTGTCATTGGAAACTTGGACAATGCATGCGGTAGAAAATTTCAATATTTTAATATAAACTTTAAGTAAAAGAAACCATGCAAGTTGTAGAATAAAATACTGAACCATTAAGAAACTTTTGTCTGTATGTGCATGCTTCCAGTACATGAAATGTATTTTGCATGCGCATGCTTCCAGCGTGCAGAAATTGACAGGATTGATCTGTGAATGTTTGACTTTTTCCTTGCTTTAAATGGTACAAACAAAACTATCACAGCAGCATATATTTTTTTAGCCTGGCTTACTTAGGTTTTGATATGGTTAGGCTATATATATAATAACGATATTATTCAAATATGGTTTCTGATTTTCTTAAGGATATTTTATATTATAAATAGTTTAATTGAAACAAAATATCGCGAAAGCGATCACTTCTGTATAGATTACTCTAATTAAAATATCAAAATAATTGTGTGTATGTAGTTCATGCATTTATTAACAATCCCAAAGGTGAATTAATATTTGGCCGAATTCATACATGCTTGTGGTGATAAATGTGTGTTAATTATAAGGTATTTTATGTGAGCAATATGACATGACAGTCCAAAGATTGCATATTGTTTGACATAATTTATTGTAAATGTTTCATTGCTACAACAAGAGTATCGCTTACAGTTAATATTACTGTCCAAAGACTTGATATTAATGATGTTTTTGGTATCTTGAGATGTGATTAGCCATTATTTGAATTTATTGTTTTATATGAAGTCATTAAAGGCATGTAATTTATATAATTTTATTCGTTTTCTATTTCAGTCATTGCCACTGTATCTGCTAACCTTAATTCAGTACCGATCCTTAATGGTAATAACTTTAAGGACTGGAAAGAGAATATATTAATTGTTCTTGGTTGCATGGATCTAGACCTTGCATTAAGGATGGATCGGCCTGCTTCTCTTATAGATGCTAGTACCTCCGAAGAAAGGAGAATTTTTGAGAAATGGGACCGTTCAAATCGCATGAGTCTTATGATCATTAAACGGGGCATACCTGAGGCTTTTAGGGGTGCGGTATCCGAAGAGGTTACTGATGCCACAGATTTCCTTGTTGAAATTGAGAAACGCTTTTCCAAAAGCGATAAGGCGGAAACAAGTACTCTTTTAAAGAAACTTATTTCCATGAGGTTCAAAGGCAAGGAAAACATAAGGGAGTACATTATGGAAATGTCTCACATTGCTTAAAGATTAAAGACACTAAAGCTTGAGCTTTCGGATGACTTGCTTGTGCATTTAGTGCTTATCTCACTTCCTCCACAATTCAGTCAATTTAAGGTCAGTTACAACTGTCAAAAGGATAAGTGGACTCTCCATGAGCTCATTTCATATTGTGTACAAGAGGAAGAAAGGCTGAAGCAAGATAAGACTGAGAGTGCCCGTTCGGCAAGCACCTCTAAAGCAAAGGGCAAGCTGCTAAGGATCCAGATCAAAAGAAACAACAAAAAGAAAAAGTTGGTTGTTTCTTTTGTCACAAACCTAGACATATGAAGAAGGAATGTACCAAATATCACGCATGGCATGAAAAGAAAGGTATGTTTGTTACTTTGGTATATTCTGAAGTTAATTTATCTTCAGTACCTAGAAATACTTGGTGGATAGATTCTGGTGCTACCACTCACATAAGTGTTTCTATGCAGGGTTGCCTGAGCTACCGAAAGCCAAGTGATGGTGAAAGACACATCTTTGTGGGCGATGGACAATCGGTAGAAGTGGAAGCAATTGGACATTTTAGATTGTTATTAGGAACTGGTTTTTATTTGGATTTAAAAGACACTTTTGTTATACCGTCGTTTAGACGGAATTTGGTTTCTGTTTCTGTATTGGACAAATTTGGATATTGTTGTTCATTCGGAAACAATCAGTTTACTTTGTCTTTGAATTCAAATATTGTTGGAACTAGTTATTTAAATGCGTATGACAATCTTTATTTGTTCGAAACAGTTGCATCCTATAGTGAAACATTGCATGTAGAATCACATGGTACTAAACGTAAATTAAATAAAGAAAATTTAGCATCTTTATGGCATAAGCACTTAGGTCATATCTCAAAAGATAGAGTTGAGCGCTTAGTATCTGATGGTATTTTATAATCTCTTGACTTCACAAACTTTGACGTTTGTGTAGATTGCATCAAGGGAAAACAGACCAAAACTAAAAGATTGGGTGCTAATAGATCTTCAGACGTCTTAGAATTAATTCATATAGATATTTGTGAAACTTTCCCTACAACATCTTGGAATGGTCAACAATATTTCATATCATTCATAGACGATTACTCACGTTATGGCTACCTATATCTAATTCGTGAAAAATCACAGTCACTGGATGTGTTCAAAGCTTATAAAGTTGAAGTTGAAAATCAACTCAATAAAAGAATTAAAAGTGTCAGATCTGATCGTGGTGGTGAGTATTACGGTCGATATGATGGTTTAGGTGAACAATATCCAGGACCGTTTGCTAAATTCCTAGAGGAATATGGTATTGTCCCATAGTACACCATGCCAGGATCACCTAACATGAATGGTGTTGCTGAAAGACGAAACCGAACTCTTAAGGATGGTAAGGAGTATGATTGCTCATTCCATCTTACCTGATTCTCTCCGGTGAGAAGCATTTAAGACAGCAACTTATATTCTCAATAGAGTACCAACTAAAGAAGCTGCAAAAACACCTTATGAACTTTGGACAGGTCGAAAGCCTAGTCTAAAGCACTTTCACATTTGGGGTTGTCCAGCCGAGTCAAGGCCTTATAGGCCACATGAAAAGAAGCTGGATTCCAAAACAGTGAGTAGCTACTATATTGGTTATTCTGAGCGTTCTAGGGGCAATAAGTTTTATGATCCTATAGCTAAGAATATTTTTGAGACGGAAAATGTAGTATTCTTTGAGGATATTGTGTTTGTGGGAGAAATAAAGTTAAAGAAATATCTTTTGAGGAGGAATTGGATTCAAACCGAGTTCCTATTATCACTTTTGACAATGTTATACAGTTTCCTACACCTATCATTGATCAAGAAGTGATTCCAGAACCTTAACAAGACAATATTATACAACCCCTTATTCAAAATGAAGCTATTGTTCCAGAAGAACAAACTCAACAACCTCAAGAACCAGTGCCATTAAGGAGGTCCATGAGAGAAAGGAGAAGTGCTAATTCAGATGATTATATTGTATTTCTCCAAGAACAAGAGAATGATAATGGAATGATGGAAGATGACCCAATCAATTTTCATCATGCCATGAAAAGTGCTAACTCTCAAAAGTGGATAGATGCCATGAATGAGGAGTATAAGTCCATGCAAGACAATAAAGTTTGGGAACTTGTCTCATTACCAGAAGATGCAAAACCAATTGGTTGTAAATGGATATTTAAAACTAAGAGGGATGCAAAGGGTAATGTCGAGAGGTATAAGGCACGTCTTATAGAAAAAGACTATACTCAAAAGGAAGGTATCGATTTTATAGAGACTTACTCTTTAGTTTCATCGAAAGACTCTTTTAGAACAATTATGGCACTCGTTGCTCATTTTGATCTTGAGTTACATCAGATGGATGTTAAGACAACGTTTCTCAATGGAGACATTGATGAGACAATTTATATGGTACAACTAGAAAACTTTGCGTCGGGAGATCCAAAGAATATGGTTTGCAAATTAAAAAAATCCATCCATGGACTTAAGCAAGCTTCTCGTCAATGGTACCACAAATTCCATCAAGTAATCAACTCGTTTGGTTTTGAGACGAATATTGTTGATAATTGTGTGTATCACAAGTTCAGTGGGAGTAAACATATATTCCTAGTTCTATATGTCGACGACATCTTGCTTGCCACTAATGATATAGGCTTATTGCACGAAACCAAGAAATTTCTATCTAAACATTTTGAGATGAAAGATCTTAGGGATGCCTCTTTTGTATTAGGTATTCAGATACTTCGAGATCGGTCCGGGGTATTCTTGGATTATCACAAAAGAGCTATATTGATAAAGTACTTAAAAGGTTTGGCATGCAAGATTGTAGACCAGGAGATACCCCTGTTGCTAAAGGAGATAAATTCAGTCTTAGTCAGTGCCCTAAAAGTAATCTTGAAATTCAAAAAATGCAAAAGATTCCCTATGCTTCAGCCGTTGGGAGTCTAATGTATGCTCAAGTATGTACACGTCCAGATATTGCATACATTGTTGGGATGTTAGGCATATACTTAAGCAACCCTGGCATAGACCATTGGAAAGCAGCCAAGAGGGTTATGAGGTATCTTCAGAGAATAAAAGATTACATGCTCACTTATAGAAAATCAGATCATTTGGAGGTCGTAAGGCATTCTGATTCTGATTTTGTTGGATGCCAAGATAGAAGAAAATCTACATCAGGCTATATTTATCTATTGGCTGTAGGAGCTATATCTTGAAAAGTGTTAAACAAACACTTATAACTTCTTCCACTATGGAAGCAGAATTTGTAGCATGTTATGTGGCATCAAACCATGGAATATGGCTACGCAACTTTATCATTGGGCTGCGCATTTTGAAAAATATAGAAAGACCACTGAAGTTATATTGAGATAATAAGTCAGCGGTGCTATATTCTAATAATAACAAAAGCTCAACTAAGTCAAAGCATATTGACATAAAACTCTTAGTTGTGAAAGAAAGAGTGCAGAGTGGACATATATCTATAGAGCATATTGGAACAAACTTCATGATAGCGGATCCGCTCACAAAAGGTTTACCGTTCAAGGTCTTTCAAGAGCACACTGCTCATATGTGTGTTATATTACTGGAGAATATTATGGTTTAGTGGGAGTTTGTATTTTTATGCTTTATATTTTCCTTGAGACATTTATGTATTTGGTTTTCTGATCAGAATAAAGTATTCAGTTCATTCACTCTGTCTACTATTTTGATTCTGATCTCACTTAAGTTTAAAAAGGACCAGTTGAAAATAGACATGTTTTGTTCATATTACATGTAATTTTCATGCTACACATTCATAATTGATCTATGTCGTTTGACTATATATATGTATGTGACCATTGATGAGTTTAGTCATGATTAATATGGCGAAGACCACTATGATCCTATATAGATATGGTTGATGGACAAAATTGTTAAAGATTACCTTTATATAATAGCAAATTTTGAGCTCATAAGGTTGTACATTTATAAAGAAACATATGTTGCCCAAGTGAGAGATTGTTAGATTAAAATTTTATTATGGGCACATATGTTAAAATGTATAATGCTATTATAATTGGGGTATAAATAAGTGGTATTTACAATTTGTTGAGGGGCCAAATTTTAAATATAACATAACTGATTTTAGTCCGTTATAAAACGCTCTGCTCTCTGAGAAACAGTACGTATATTTTCATTTTTCTCTTTTCCCGTCAGAGAGAAATAATCCAGAGAAAGGAGAACTGTATATCTTGAAAGATCGTAGCCTTTGCAAATCGATTCAATGGACTCTGGTACGCTTCCGCTAATCACCTTTTGTTTATCGTTTTGATTTCTCTTGAATTGATTAGGGTTAATTAGGGCTGAATTGAAATGCTCGTGTGTATATATATATATATATATATATATATATATATATATATATATATATATATATATAAGGAAAAAGTTGTAGAAAAATTTAGGTTTAGGAAAAAGAAGTTTGCTTTTAAGGTTGAAGGATACTTTTTAGTATAAATCAGAGAATGATAGTTACAACTATCATTTTCTATTTACGCTAACAAATGTCCTTCAAACTAAAAAGCAAACTTGCTATCCTTAAGACTAAATTTTTTCGCAAATTCTTCTCTGTGCCTAGGATAAGACGTACGGAAATGTAACAGCAGGTCCATGCACCCTGTAATGTATGCGAGTTAATCTAGGCAGGGGATGAAATCGGTTGACAATTTGTTATATTGTTTTACTTTCTATGTGTAGAGAGTTGCGTGTGTTATTTTTTACGATGTGCGTGAGGACAGGTGTGAGTGCGTGTGTGAGTATATGAGTGTGTATGTCAGTATGTGTCTGTCTGTCTTAGAATATAGGTGTGTGCGCACAACCGTATAACTGTGTGTGCATGTTTTGAATATTGCAGAAATATTATTGGATATGAGTTTAATGGTGCATATAAACAGGGTCAGCATAACTGGGGTGTATCAATTTCTGGGTATGTCAATGTGTATTTGTCTGAGTCTTCCTATTGTGTGTCATTGAAGGTGAATATGAGATGAAGGTGTGTGTGGTTATTTTGGAATGGGGCTGCATATCTTTATACCGTGCTTAGCCTTTATTATCATTTTAACTGACAAACTGTGCATTGTTGTTTGTATTTCTATATATCTCAATATTATTGTTTAATAATTTTGTTGCAAAAAGCTGCTGAAACTTTATATTTAGTTTGGACTTGTTAAATTAGCATGCAGCAAGTTTATATGATTAAGTTAATAAATGTGTCCTGACTGTTTCATATGTATATGGAATGTTTTTAGGTACAAAAATGGACACATGAGTATGCGTTAGAGTGTAAATTGGAGTAGATGCGTCTGCAGCTATGTGTCTGTATGTTGCTGTTTACTAAACTCTATGGATTGCTGTGTGATTATGTAGTACAAACATGCTGCCACTGTTTATTTTTTAGCCCTTACATTCTCTAACTGAAATGGATGTTGTCTTTTTTTTTATATGCATTATTTTAGTTCAGTACCCATTGTTGCATTTCATACATTCATTAACATGCCTGTGTGTTCAGTGTAGGTGTAAGTGTGAGTACGCAGCGTGTATATAAAGGTATGCGCAGAGCCAGCAAATATAGTATGGCTATATTTATTGCTGTAGCGTGCATGTGTTAGTAGTATATTTGAGAATTTATTTGTTTATCCTATTTTAATACTTAGTCATGTACGTATATATCTGTGAAGACACACATTTCGAAAGGTTTAAATCGACAATAATGCACACATGTCCGGCTTAAACAATCCGGAACGTAGATAATCAATGGGGTTAAATAAGAAAAGTAAGAAGAGAAGAAGAAAACAAATCACATAATTTTACAGCGGAAACGATAAAATATAATAATCAAATAAAATTTAAAAGTTGTTTACTATACATCTGATCGTAATCTATACACATTTGTCAGAGTTATATTTATACATTAAGAATAAATAATCAATACAGCAGAATAGCATGATATATGGGATAATAATAATAGTAATATACCAAATCTCCGTCTTCGTCCCCTAGAGAATAGTCTTCAATACGCTGAAAAAAATTCAGGACTGATCCAAGCGTAATGAAAAGACAAAACACTCGAGTCAGGACTAAAATACTCTTATGTAAGTCAATCAATATCATAAATATGAATGCAATAACTTAAGAGGTGTTACAAGATTTTCCATCTCTTAAAGATCCGTTAAACTATTTATATATAGTAGTTTACGCTATAATAGATAATGACTATCAGTAAAATAAAAATCAAAATAGCGTTAAGGATTTACATTGATCCGCCTTAACACATTTTACAGTTTTAAACCAAAATCGTAATAGGCGCGTATAGGGATAAATATGACAAGGCATGTGAGGCAATGCCCAAGGTAGAATTCTACCAGTTTACCCTTTCTGGCCGATCGTAACTCATCTGTGGCCGACCGCGACAGTCAATCCAAACGACAAATAAGGTGCACTCATCGAATCCAAAATCACAATAATAACATGAGAGATCAACGTCGCTATAGGTAGCTAACCTCAATGGCCAGACAAGACTCCCGTTTTAGTCATTTTAATCATGACATGAATGTCAAGGATATCCATCATCGTTCTCTTACTTCATTCGAGTAAACGTCCAATTCAACCACTACATTCTGAATATCATCCACCGCGTACACTGTTGTCA
Source organism: Allium cepa (assembly GCA_030765085.1). Taxonomy (NCBI): domain Eukaryota; kingdom Viridiplantae; phylum Streptophyta; class Magnoliopsida; order Asparagales; family Amaryllidaceae; genus Allium; species Allium cepa. Next base: position 782,578,532 of record CM060940.1, on the reverse strand, counting down.
AAGTGGTTTCAATATTGAAAGAGAGTATTTCAATAAGAGGCCTCGCGGTCTCTTTTACAACCAATCGTCATTTTAAACACCGGTTGGTTCTTTTACATTTCGTAAACAATTTGCACTTGGTATCAAAATATCATATTCGTTTCAAAAACAAATCCATTTCAAGATCATCATATATTCGCTTCAACATCAATTCCATTTCGAAATTATCATATATTCAAAATTATCAATCTTGTCCGATAAATCGATTTCACTTCCAAAATTTGATTCGAATTCAAATTAGGTTATATTCTTCACTTTAACCTAGTTCATATTTAAATCCAAGATTTAAATATAAACAATTCACCCTTTAACCAATTTGATTTTTAGAAAATAGTTTAAAATAGTTAATTAGTTAAAAATAGTTTAATAGAAATAATTCGAATATAAAAATGGTTTATATAATAAAATAGTTTGCAAAAATTAAAATAGTTTGAATATTTAAAGAATATAGGTTTTAAATCATTTATACTAAAATATACTCATTTTTAAATAATTCCAAAGTCAAACCGGTATTCCAATTTCCTACCCAAATCAATTCCAAATTCCATTTCGATTTAATCGATTCAATTCCGATTTCAATTCGAATAAATTTCGATCCATACAAATTTCTTTCAATTCACAAATTTCTTCCAATTTCAATTTCCATTTCCAATTTAATTTAAATCTTAATTCCAAATTAATTTCCAATTCCAATTCCAAATTAATTAAAATTTCAAATTTCAAATTAATTTCCAATTTCAAATTAATTTAAATTCCAATTTCAAATTTATCTTCCATTTCCAATTCCACATTTAATTTCAAAATATCGATTTAGACACTTAAATCAAATTTACTTCTAATACCAAATTTTAAGTCCAAATTTTGAATTTATAATTCAATTCCAACTCAAATTTTGAAATACCATTTCATATCATTTTTCCTCATAAATATTCAAAGTTCGAATCAAAGACAATCTTTTAAACAAATCCATTTTCGAAATTTACGATGTATTTCGTTTATAACTTAAAAATTTGAACTTTTCTTAATTAAACAATCTCGTTTATTAAGTTTAAATTCCAACATTTCGAGCTCCAATTCAAAATAATTCAATTTTCATATATTTGATTTTTATTCTTGAAATCAATTCATTTAAATAATTTCAAATCAACTTTTAAAATCATTTAATTTAACCAAACCGATGTCTATATATAATTCTCTACGCTATGGCCAAGTGGATAATTATTTCAATTTAATTTCAAGGATGGATATATATTATTTCAATCCAAAAATAAATGTCATAGGTATATATCATTTCAACCTATTTCTTAATTTATTCAAAATAATCCAATTTACACTTTTATATACTATAAATAATGTACAAGATTATAATAGTATATGTCAAAATTAACAAACATCTAAATATCTACCAATAGCATCTATTACAACCAATCATCCAAACTGTCAAATGAAAATTCACAACAATTTCATAACTACCAATATCAAGTATTTTACGGGAAATTAAATTCTAGTTCATTTTATCTGTCAATTCAAATTCTATCAATCAATTCGTATTTCAACTTAAATGTCAATCAAACTTATCAAACAACAATCAATAAATTTTCAATCACATCATGATATAAATTTAACTGCATAAAAATTATTTCAGTCAATTGTGAGCGTATAAACACACACCTTGATTTATCGATGATTTAAAAATCCAAATAAAGGCCCAAATTTGAACAGTCTCAGAACTCGAACAAACTAATCCCATGTTGTCCGGAATTTTGATATGACCGCAATGGAGAAAACCGCGTGTCAATCCGAGCTCTTATGTAAAAGTTATTCGAGTTACAACATTTGAATTTTAATATAAAATAATTAATTAATAAATAAAATATGTACAACATCTTCTCCTCTCCTCTACACTTCCCCACGCCGTAACCCACATCACGCACCTAACTCCCTCAAACGCATGAACCATACGACGACCAAACCTCGATCAAGACACGCCATTCGAAGCGCCTTGGACATCTCCTCCTTCGCTTGAAACGCCTCCCCTTCTAATGCCACCTTCATTAAGAAAAACGTGAAAAACTGCACGCCTTTAATCTCAGATCTTGAAAAATCCATGACGTATTAGCAGCAATCAACTGTATGGATTTGAAGAGCTCGCCATTATCTACAACTTTGCTTTTGGAATTTTTCGATTTCGTGGAACGCATTGAGAGATATTGAGGAAAGGAGATCAGCAATTTCTGGCCATTGGAATAAAGGTGGCGGCCATGGTTTGAAATTAGGGTTTCTGAATAATAATAATAATATAAGTATCTCGATTTGCGTGTGTATTTATATAGTTAGGTTCAAAATAGTGCTTACTCCAATCGAGACGTGCCGCCAAGCGTTTATAACGTTTACCCCCATTCCGGACGCAATGGAACTAGTTTCGAGGCTTAATTCGATCGTATGTGGAAGATAGGTTTTTAAAGTCAATTTATTTTATCGTATTCCTTTAAATTGATTTCTACGCGTTTCAAGCTCGCACGGTCAAACGATAAGTCTGATCACTACGAAACTTGAAATTTTACAATTATTCACTATTACGGATCCAATGAAACTGGTTTCGTCGAAATCCGAGACAGTTGCCAAAATGGCTATTTTTACCCGTTAATTAAAATATAAATTTTAATTTTTTTTAATTATTCTCTTTTATATTCAATTTTGAATTTTAGTCGTCTTCATTCATATTTAAATAAAATTTTGAATCAATTTCCGATGCATTTTCATTCACATTAAACGAAGAATCCCATTATTTAAATAATTCCAATATTAAATCTAAACAATTAAATTATTCAACAAATTATATTAATAACCATTTTTATTCAATAATCACCTTATATTTAATAATTAAAATAGCTAAAAATACGGATCGTTACATACTCCCCCACTCAAAACTTTTTGTTCTCGAAAAGGCGTTAGGTACATAATTTTACATATAATATATTTTCAAAATAATAGACTTATAAACATTAAAATCTTATTTACAAAACCTTTACTATACTTTAGCTACACCCCTCCGATATCGATTTGATGAAAAATATAAGTTATACATAAAAACCAGTTATAAAAATTTTAAAACTTCAAAAATTTCCTAACTCCCGAATTTACGGAATTTTTTTGGCAGAGTCTCCTTTGCGCAGCTCGATCGGAAATTTTTAACAATTCAATATATCACACAAATATAACCAATATATATCAATGTACATCCCATCTCAATGATGAGGCATCCCGAAGGGCAAAAATATAAAATCGCGGTATTCAATCCGAGATACGTACCTTATTATTTATAATACAAGCGAGTTCGCTCGTATTAAGCATGCAAAACATATAAATCCCTATATACGCCCAAACGATCTTCGTATGTAACTATCTAACCTCAATTGGGAAAGTTAGTCATTTGAAATAGGATGTAGAACATGCATAAGTTCCAATAAGTATAAAATATGCATTCTGAATCCAAATCTCAAGCACGAGCAGCAATATGCAACCATACAACCATCATATGCACTCAAAACAATGAAACAAGGATTTACAACAAAACAAATCATCCGACAAGTCAATATTCATTCAGTTTAATTCGTAACTATCAAAAATTACATTTCAATGTCAATATTTAGATTAATACATTCTCATTCATATTAACATTAAATTTTTATTAACATTTAATTTGCTCATTACCATTTATTTGCATTCAACCAACTTTTATTCTATTAGATTTACGTTCAATTGATTTTTTATTCAATTTATTTACTTCCAATCGATCTCCATGCACTTATCAACATCAACAAATCCACATTCTATTTATTTCCACTTGTTTACAGTTACATTCATTTTTTCATTTCAATAATTCATATAATTAATTACACTTAAGTAATTTAATTCCATACCACGTTCCATATATTTAGAACTGATTCTCATTCACTTATTAATATTCATTTCATTAATCATACAATGGATTTATATTCAGTTCATTTGTTTTTAATTAATTTACATTCAACAAATCTGGTTTCAATCCTTTTCTTTCTATCAATATTTATTGCATTCACATTTGATTTATTACAATTCAATATACATACATACATACATACACACACACACACACACATTTGTTTCATCCACTTTTAATTGGTTTACATTCTGTTGTTTTCTTTCAATTCATTAACATTCGTTACAAATTCATTATATCTAATGTTATTCGATTCAATTTGTGAAATTTCAATTTGTTTCGCCTTTTTTTTGTTCAACCTATTTCATATAAATTCATTAGTGAATCATTTATAAAATTATTCCATTTAACCCTGCTTAAGTGAAATTTGTTTTATTTCCCCTTAATATATCCTCTTTTTTTTATATACTAACATCATCTATAAATTATCTAAGTCCAGTATAAATATTTATATTACAAAATCATGTTTATTGTTAGTACTTCATATTTTAAGTTATTATTAACTCATCAACTTTACATCATTTATTCCAATTCATACTATTAATTTACTAAAGTAAATATTATTTTATAACTCAATTCATATTAAGAAATATATAATTTCCTTCCACGATCAATTCATTTAACCTCTTTTTAAGTTGAATTCAATTTATAATTTATTTTAATAACTTATTCCATATTATATTAGTTAACGTTCAATTTGTTTTAGCTACTCCACTTGCAATTTAAATCTCCTTTAATCGAATTTTAAATCAAATCCAATTTTTCATACTAAACTTTTACCTACGTTCATTTATTTTTATTCAATCTCCTTTACACTTAAATTACATTTAATTAAAAAAATTCAAGTTCTTATTTATTTTTAATTCGTTTTATAGCTAAATGAAATTAATCCACTTTACTAATTTATCTAGCTTCATTCAATATCCAATTAAATTTATTAAGGTGAACTTCATTTCACTAACTCAATCAATTTAATATTTCTTAAGTCAATTATTTTGCTTAACTAAAATTTTAACCATTTTAAATTTTATTTTTATCTCCTATTCAAATTTATAAGTTATAAACTTATTTCTTTTCTATACTACTGTTAATTTAAAAGTTATAACTTACTCTTTATATACTATTTTCAATTATAGGTTCAAAACTATTTTCATGTACTTATTAAATCGCACTTGGAATATATTTTTTTAAAATCAAAACTTGTTTTAATTGAAAAATAAATTTCTTCTGATAGAAACTCTCACTCAGAAACTTGAAAATGAATACTGGCGATGCTGCAGTCATCCCTAGAATTATTTCCAGTGACCAAGCGAGTTTAATGCTTTTATTTCTTCAAAACTACTTTCGAAATATTTTTCTAGCTTGAGCTCTTTCAAATAATACTATTATTAATTTTTAATGCTTTGAAAACCAATTTTTGAAAACAAAAGGATTTTAAATTCTAAATTTTTTCTTAAAATCATTTCTATATATAAGCTATATTATAATATACTTTATACAAATTTACTTAACCTATTATTTAAAATATTCCACTAATTTACAACTTGGACATTTTTACCAATTCTTATTGCAATTATATTTTAATTCAATTTAATCATCGACTATTTCGTAAAATAAATTTACAAAGTATCTGTTTTATTTTAATTTAATCAATAATCGATGATAACTATATATTACCATCTCCTAACAACAATTTCATTAAAAAATATTAATATAGTTTAGCCAAAATTATTTCATTTACTCGATTTTTAAAACAATATCATGTCGACTTGCCTCATTTAAGTGTTTAGAAACCCCTATCGATAACACGATGTCCCGCACATCGATCAGAATTCATAAACAACTTAATGGATAAGGAAGCACAATATAAAACAATTTATAACACTAACAAGTACGCCCTCTCATACACACACACACATACACACACACACACACACACACTCACACAGACTCATTCTAGGGTATTACTACCCTATCTCTAACGAGTCAAACTCCACAAAGCCAAGGTTATCGCTAAACCTTCGCTCCGATACCAATTGTGACGACCCATATTTCGAAAGGTTTAAATCAACAATAATCCACACATGTCCGACTTAAACAATCCGGAACGTAAATAATTAATGGGGTTAAATAAGAAAAATAAAAAGAGAAGAAGAAAATAAAACACAGAATCTCACAGCGAGAACAATAAAATATAATAATCAAATAAGAATTTAAAAGCTGTTTACTATACATCTGATCATAATCTGTACACATTTATCAAAGTTATATTTATACATCAAGGATAAATAATCAATACAGTAGAATAGCATAATGCAGGGGATAATAATAATAGCAATATACCAAAACTCTGTCTTCGTCCCCTAGAGAATAGTCTTCAATACGCTGAAAAAAACTCAAGACTGACGCGAGCATAATGAAAAGATAAAACACTCGAGTTAGGACTAAAATACTCTTATGTAAGTCAATCAATAGCATAAATATGAATGCAATAACTTAAGAAATGTTACGGTATTTTCCATCTCTTAAGAATCAGTTAAACTATTTATATATAATAGTTTACACTATAATAGATAATGACTATCAGTAAAATAAATATCGAAATAGCGTTAAGGCTTTACATTGATCCACCTTAACACATTTACAGTTGTAAACCAAAATCGTAATGGGCGCATATAGGGATAAATATGACAAGGCACGTAAGGCAATGCCCAAGGTAGGATTCTACCAGTTTACCCTTTCTGGCTGGTCGTAACCCATCCGTGGCCGACCGCGAAAATCAATTCAAACGACAAATAAGGTGCACCCATCGAATCCAAAATCACAATAATAATATGAGGGATCAACGTTGCCAGAGGTAGCTAACCTCAATGGCCAGACATAGGCTACTGTTTTAGTCATTTTAATTATGACATGAATGTCAAGGTTATCCATCATCGCTCTCTTACTTCATTCCAGTAAAGGTCGCCAATTCAACCACTACATTCTGGATATCATCCATTGCGTACATGGTTGTCAAAGTGGTTCCAATATCGAAAGAAAGTATTTCAATAAGAGGCCCGGTCTCTTTTACAACCATCGTCATTTTACACACCGGTTGGTTCTTTTACATTTCGAAAACAATTTTCACTTGATATCAAAATATCATATTCGTTTCAAAAACAAATCCATTACAAAATCATCATATATTCACTTCAACATCAATTCCATTTCAAAATTATCATATATTCAAAATTATCAATTTGTCCGATAAATCGATTCCATTTCCAAAATTCGATTCGAACTCAATTTAGGTTATATTCTTCACTTTATCCTAGTTCGTATTTAAATCCAAGATTTAAATATAAATAATTTACCCTTTAACTAGTTTGATTTTTAGAAAATAGTTTAAATAGTTCAAAATAGTTAAAAATAGTTTAATAGAAATAATTTGAATATAAAAATGGTTTATATAATAAAATAGTTTGCAAAAATCAAAATAGTTTGAATATTTAAAGAATATAGGTTTTAAATCATTTATACTAAAATACTCATTTTTAAAATAATTCCAAAATCAAACCGGTCAACTTCCCAATTTCCTACCCAAATCAATTCCAAATTCCATTTCGATTTAATCGATTCAATTCCGATTTCAATTCGAATAAATTTTGATTCCATACAAATTTCTTTCAATTCACAAATTTCTTCCAATTTCAATTTCAATTTCAATTTCCTTTTCCAATTCCATTTAAATCTCAATTCCAAATTTTTCCAATTCCAATTCCAAATTAATTAAAATTTTAAATTTCAAATTAATTTCCAATTTCAAATTAATTTAAATTCCAATTTCAAATTAATTCAAATTCCAATTTCAAATTAATTTAAATTTCCAATTTCAAATTTATCTCCCGTTTCCAATTCCAAATTTAATTTCAAAATATCAATTTAAACACTTAAATCAAATTTACTTCCAATACCAAATTTTTAATCCAAAATTTCAATTTATAATTCCAATCCAACTCAAATTTTGAAATATCATTTCATATCATTTTTCCTCATAAATATTCAAAGTTCGAATCAAAGCCAATCTTTTAAACAAATCCATTTCCAAAATTTACGATGTATTTCGTTTATAACTTAAGAATTTAAACTTTGCTTAATTAAACAATCTCGTTTATTAAGTTTAAATTCCAACATTTCGAGCTCCAATTCAAAATAATTCAATTTTCATAAATTTGATTTTTATTCTTAAAATCAATTCATTTAAATAATTTCAAATCAACTTTTAAAATCATTTAATTTAACCAGCCCGGTGTTTGTATATAGTTCTCTACCCTATGGCCAAGTGGATAATTATTTCAATTTAATTTCAAGGATGGATATATATTATTTCAATCCAAAAATAAATGTCATAGGTATATATCATTTCAACCTAATTCTTAATTTGTTCGAAATAATCCAATTTACACTTTTACATACTGTAAATAATATACAAGATGATAACAGGATATGTCAAAATTAACAAACATATAAATATCAACCAATAGCATCCAGTACAACTAATCTTCCAACAGTCAATAGAAATTCACAACAGTATTTTACGGGAAATTAAATTCTAATTTAATTTAACTGTCAATTCAAATTCTATCAATCAATTCGTATTTTAACTTAAATGTCAATTAAACTTATCAAACAACAATCAATAAATTTTCAATCACATCACGATATAAATTTAACCGCATAAAAATTATTTCAGTCAATTGTGGGCATATAAACACTCACCTTGATTTATTGATGATTTAAAAATCCAAATAAAGGCCCAAATTTGAACAGTCTTAGAACTCGACCAAACTAGTCCTTTGTTGTCCGGAATTCTGATACGATCGCAACGGAGAAAACCGTGCATCAATTCGAGCTCGTATGTAAAAGTTATTCGAGTTAGAACATTTGAATTTTAATATAAATTAATTAATTAATAAATAAAATACGTACATCTTCTCCTCTCCTCTCCTCGAACACTTCCCCACGCCGTAACCCACATCACACACCTAACTCCCTCAAATGCGCGACCCATACGATGACCGGACCTCGATCAAAACATGCCGTTTGAAGCGCTTGGCCATCTCCTCCTTCGCCTAGAACACCTCTCCTTCTAGTGCCACCATCATCAAGAAAAACGTGAACCTTAAATCTCATATCTCTAAAAATCCATGAAGTATTAGCTGCAATCAACCTTATGGATCTGAAGAGCTCGCCGAAATCTACAACTTTGCTTTTGGAATTTTTCGATTTCGTTGAACAGATTGAGAGATATTGATGAAAGAAGATCACCAATTACTGGCCATTGGAATAAAGGTGGCGGCCATGTTTGAAATTAGGATTTCTGAAATAAAATAGTAATATAACTGTCTCATTTTGCGTGCGTATTTATATAGTTAGGTCCAAAATCGCTCGAACTCCGATCGAGAGGTGCCGCTAGGCGTTTATAATGTTTTACCCCCATTCCGGACGCAATGGAACTAGTTTCGAGGCTTAATTCGATCGTATGTAGAAAATAGCTTTTTAAAGTCAATTTATTTTATCGTGTCACTTTAAATTAATTTCTACGCGTTTCAAGCTCGCACGACGAAACGATAAGTCCGATCACTGCGATACTCGAAATCCTACAATTATTCACTATTACGGATCCGATGAAACTGGTTTCATTGAAATCCGAGATAGTTGCCAAAATGGCTATTTTTACCCGTTAATTAAAATATAAATTTCCAATTTTTTTAATTATTCACTTTTAAATTCAATTTTAAATTTTAACCATCTTCATTCATATTTAAATAAATTTTTGAATCAATTTCCGATGCATTTTAATTCACATTAAACGCAGAATCCCATTATTTAAATAATTGCAATATTAAATCTAAACAATTAAATTATTCAACAAATTACATTAATAAGCATTTTTATTCAATAATCACCTTAAATTTAATAATTAAAATAGCTAAAAATACGGATCGTTACAATATCTAAGTTAATTATTTCTCTTACAACAAATAATGATTGTTCAATTAACATAAAATCAACCGTGTCTTTCTGCATAATCTCAAGCTTCGGCTCTGATGATTTCGCACCGAACATCCCTTCAACGTCCGCCGCAAAAACTAGGGTTGCTTTCTCAAGCTTCGGCTTTGGCGATTTCTTACGGTTGCGTTTTCAAGCTTCGCTCTGGCAATTTCCCACCGAGCATCCTTCCAATGAACCGCAAAAACGTAGCATACTCCGAAGCATTGTGAATTGAAGGACTGATGCACCTCATATCTGAATCTGTCGTGGATAGACGACGACGGGTTTCATTTTATTGGTTGATGGTTGCTTTTACTCACCTCAGATTTAATTGTTGAAGTTGCTTTCCTAGAATGAAAAAATTTGTACATAACTCAACTTAAATGCTAATAACACTAATCTGATTATAATTTACTGACATTTATGCTCGAAAAACCATGCTTATTTTGGCATGGGTTCTAAGTGATACTAGTTTATACATACGTTATCATGCACATAATAGCATGGTGGAAGGTACTAAAGTTTTCTTCTCGATTCACTCATTCTTAGCCTAATTCTATTATGTTTGAAGTTTACTTATCACGATAGCTAGATATTCTCTGTTGATCATCTATAGTTTGAGGATTTTAATTTTTACTTAGAATTTTTGGTTATAAAAAAATGCATGCTATGAAATTCTTTTTTTTTCACTGCAGTAGTTTGAATATTAAATTTTATGGTAAGAAATTTCTTTTTGCCTATTTTGTTTATGTTGTTTTACATACTGCCAATATCTTTACATCTTATTGACGGTGCATAATCTACTTTTGTGTTATTTTAAACTGTTATTTCAAGTTCATATGCGATATCCTTTCATATATGATATGTTACTTGGGTTTTTATGGATTAATTATTGAAATCATTGGTCTATTTTATAATTTACAGTAACAAAACAGTAACTCCATGTATGACCAGTACAAATTTTGAATATTTCTAGGTTGTGCATACTTTTAATTTACTTTATACTGTTCTTTTTGCTATCTACTACTAATAATGAAAATTTAATAAAAACAATTTCAACCATGTCTTTTTGAAATGCCCAAAATACCCATTTATGTTCCTACATCACAATGTATCTATGATTCATTATCTCCCATCTTCCTAAAATTAAAAAAAAACCTAATTCATCCCATGGCCACACCGAACTTTTTACAGCTACAACACCTCCATAATCGCCACCTTCTATCCAAGATCTCCATGCTGCCTTATCCTTAACACCGTCGCCTCATTTTCCTTCTCCTAATATGGCATTTTCACCTAACATAAACTCATTTTCTCTATGCTATGTTGATTTGGAATGCTTAACCTTCTTCGACTTGAAAATTTCTGGAGTATTAACATGTGATTGAGTCGATGAACTAAAAGGTATTCAGGTTATAAAATGGCTAATTTAGTTTGTAGTTTCGATTAAAATCGATTTTCCACTCCATGATTTTGTTTACTTCAAGTTTTCTTTGATTTGTAACAAAATGAGTATGGATCTTTTTTCGCTCGATTATATAGATAAGAATCATATGGTATTGCAAAGTCAGGAATACAAGCTAATATATTAGTCATGGCCATGGAAAGAAATATTGCACCTGCTGCATTATTACATATTCAACTCTTATATTTGTCTTTGATTTGGAATGCTCTGTTATTACAATTTTTAATGAAATATTCATCCATGGTTACATTTTGCACCTTTTATATTGATTGGTGGCAGGAAATTGAGGGACGATATCTTCTTATACTTTTGTGATTATCTAAGTTATAACTACAATTTAAGTTTTTAAAAGTTTTCTAGATCATTTTTATTGCATTTGGACATCTCATGCACCGATAACAGAATATAAAAACAATAGTTGGTAATAAAATAGATTGAAGCTTTTGCTAATAATGCCATTAAATGGACTTTTTATAAGCATGAATTATAACCAAGAAGTTCTTATTGACCATGATTTTGCCAACCCATTCAAAAGAAGTAGTAGAAATTTTGTTCATACAAATCTACCATGATTCTCTTTAGTCGTTTTAATCAATTGGTCGGCTTTATTGCAGATTTTTGTTGATCTTATTTTGGAGGTTTGGTGTTCTGAAATAAAGTCAACGACATACTGATTCAATAATCGAAATAGGTACATTCGTTAAATTGTTCACAATTATTTTGATGATGCACATGAATCTTTTATCAGTAAGGGATATACTGTCATTTTTTTCCACTATAATGTTTGAAAGATCTATAGCTTTATCGATGGGATGTTCCACTAACATTTTATGTATGTTGCATCATGTACATTTTGGAATAACAATATCATTAGAGTATATTAATAATAATTGTTTCACTTAATTTTTCTATAAATAATGATTCGCTGCAAAATTTTGTTTCTCCAATCAAAATTGTGCTCGCTAGTTATTTTCTTAGTTAATTTATATACTATATGCATATTAATCCACACATTCTTTAATTATATAGCCTAAGCAAACAAAAAAAAGCAGGTTTTGAATTCTTAGAGTGGAAATGTTAATGGTCATTCAACGAAAAATAATAATTGATGATTTGTTTTTTCCTAAATATGAAGATTCTATATTACCAAGTTAGTTAAAAAAATAATATAACTGGAAGTAATTGATTTCTCATTAGGTACTAAGTTATATATTATTTAACTAATCGTAATAACACAAAATCTTCATTATTTAACGAAAACAATCATCAATTGCTATTTTTCACTGATTGTGGTGCATTTTTAATGCATTAATAAAAAAGGAACTTGATTCCTTATTGTAAATTATGGTGCATTTAAAAAAGATTTCATGTAATTAGCCAAATGAAGCAGGTAGATGAAAGCTTTACATTTATCGTTTTTCTTTTTATGTTTGTTTGAAAAAAATTAGTATGTAGACCAAGCTTGAATTATTATACAAGTTATGGTATATTATTAATCTTAGCTTGGACATGGTTTAGATTGAAGCATGAAAAAACTCATAAGGAACTTCAAAAAAAAGAAGGAATAATTTTACTAATCTACAATTGTATCATATATTTATTTCAATTTTATTGGTGATAACTATGGTTGCGATCACACCAATAAATGTGCATTTGATTATTGGATGCTAGCTTTTGTTAGTTGTGGCTGGTTATGATTATTCCCGATCAAATATTATCAAAACTTACACAATAATGTACTCAAACTTACTCAAGTTTTCTGTCTATCTAAATTTGGCAATATTTTTCATCAAACAAAACAACATTCAATTTATTTTAGAAATGACGATGTAGTATACAGTATTCATGCTTTCATTTCTCAATGTTGGTTATTATCTTAAAACTAGTTGTGTGCTTGAGGATTCAGCTTTATTTCTTTACTCACTTATCCAATTGGCGTATCTCCATTTGTAATTGTGGCAAAAATTAAATCAGTTCTCTCATTGTGAGGACTTGCTATTGTAGGTTGGTGGTACTACCATTTTTTGCATCCATAAACTAGCATATTTCTATTCAGAAAATTATCATACCAAGGTTTGAGACAGCTCTAAAGTTGGGTTATATTATATGAAAAATGCATGTTCTTATGTCAAAATCTTGGAAATATTTGGGTTCCAATGCCATTAATGCATCAGCATATTTTAGCTATTTCGTGTTTAAATGGCTCATAATTTATAATGCTATTCACTTAAAAAAATTCTTCTACTTAGCAAATATTTGTGGTTTTCAAATGACCAATCGGTGTACTGGAAAAAATATTGGCTATAGTAGTATTAAATGGAGATATGATGTGGAAAATTGGTGGGGATATGGCTTAATTGTGGCATTTTGGTGATAATTGTTTATGTTGTCAGTAGTCAACTATAACTGAAAAAATGTTGAAGGTTAACGCACATTTTAAGCATGAAATAATAGTTATCATAATAATGAGGTTATTTTTTATGCATGAAACTTTAGTTTTTTCGTTATTTATGATACTGAAAGACAGAAAATGAATGTAGAATAATGGTGTTGATAGCCATACAATAGTGAAAGACCATTGTAAATCAAAGACACAGTTGGTTTAGGTTGAATGAAAAAATAGAATGTGATGTAATCAACAAAAAATTGGTATCTACTACAAATTTAATGGTTTCTATAAGCATTTTTATGAGTGTCATAGTAGCACACAGAATAATATGTGCATAAATAAAATATCCTTCTGTATTATACATTGTCCAGTTAAATTGGGAAATGCAAATGTTATCAATTATAATGATCATATACCAAGTTATATGTCTTAAGATTTTATCTTTTTCTACAATAAAAACTTAACACCGATTAAATTGTACATCTGCGCAAACTGTAATGATATAAAATAAGATAAAAATACGGCACATGTGTCATCAGCCAGGCTTCTTACTTTGCAAGTGCAGGTATAATCACCACCTTTAAAGTCACATAAATAATTAAATCCTCACTTGCCACTATTATCCTCTAGATGTACTATCTGATTGTTTGATATAAAACGCATGAAATAATCAGTTTTATGTTTTCAATATACTTTATTGATCTTGCTTCTAATGTCCAGTACATACTCATATCCACTTTAGCAAAACATGACTTGGTACTAAGAATGGAAGAACTAGTCCAAAATGAGGATCCAGTCACATTACAAAGTTCAAAGAAAGAAGACTCGAGCATAGTACCTGGGTCTTGCTCATACTCATGCAACCAACAACTAATGCGCCAGTCTGTGACATGTCGTTGCAGCAAAAAATAGACAACATCTACTACTACAACTTCAAAAAGCCTTTAGTGCTTTTATCATATGAAAATGTTCTTACTATTGGTTCTAGAAGAACGATGCATTTCTTGAGGCTATTATGTTCAAATGACTATCCACTCCTTAATTAAGCATTGTACTTCAATGCTTAACGCAGTGTAAGTCATATTAATGGAAAATATGGTGTTAATGTATGTTAAAATTTGGTCCTATATCATTATGTATCCTAATAAAATTCTATTTTAAATATTTTAAAATAGCTAGCATGAGGATTTGAAACCTTTTGAATAAAAGGCACCTGATGTGGAAAAGAATAACCATTGTCATGAGCACTTTTATCCTCTATATTTGGCACATGGATAAAATGGTGAATATGAAAAATAAAATCAATACATGAAAGTTTAAGCAAATCAATAGGTGAAAGTTTCAAGATATTTCCCTTTTTATGCTCCACATGTCTTTACTTCCACTTCTTGAACTGTTCAGTTAACAATTTAAAACCTGGATTTCTTAAAGCTTCCTTTAACCATTTAAGTTTCAATTTTGTTGAGCAGTGTTTAAATCTTTTGAGAACTTTTACCTGTTATGTTTTTTTTATTTTCTATTGTTGTATGGCGACTAAATTATAGTTTGGTTATTTCATCTCATTCCATTTTTAAGTATGAGTGCTTAATCGTTTCTGACATGATTCACCAATCATTTACTAAAAAAGGAATAAGTATAGCACAACAAGGGCAAAGCACATATAGCCTTACATGATGCTTATGTCTCCAGTCATGCGAAGGTTAATCATGCACAGATCATCCTCCAATGTAAGTGAATATTCAAATTCACCAAGAAAATGTTATGCACTACTTTTATGATAAAAATTAATAACTAAGTCCAACTATGCAACATAGTGACAAGATATACATCCCCTATAAAATGCAATATTTGACGTAACTAGACGAGATTGATTAATGTTATTAAAAACATACTCTCTATCAGTTCGCTTTTAGGTATCAGTTTATATCATTTATAATGAGGTTGCTTCTCTGGTTTCTGTGTCAAATTCATGATTAAGATATTCATAATTTTGAAAAGTAAAAACAGTTAAAAACCGTATCTTTTTTTACAGAATAAGGCGATGACGCAAAAACCATAGCTGTATTAATTGGATTCACCATTTTTTTTTTATAGTATATTTCTTACATCTCTTAGCTTTATACATGTTGTGAAGGTACATATCTACGAGTTTGCTAATTGGTGCATCTTTTTTGTTGGTAACGATGTTAAGTACATTGACATGTACATATTTGTTTATTGTATATTAGAAAGGAACCACTTCATTTTTTTTGTTCAAAAAAGTCAATACCATGCATCTTTTTTGATAGAAATAATGTTGAGCGCTTGGATATTTTATTTTATTGAATATGAATCATTGAATAATGCAACTAATTGAATTATTTAATTACAAAAATTTCATGTACATCAAAATATCTAAACAAGGACCTGCCCATAAAAAAAAAATATGTGGCTTCTATGCATGTTACAACACATTTATGGAGATTTATAAAGTCGGTAGTTCAATGGAGAGAATTAAAGATGTAGAAAATTTAGCAGCCGCCAAGCTATTATATGCTATAAGTAGAATTTTGGGAGAAAGATTTACAGGAGTCGATTGAGATTTTTTGAATCAATATCTATATAATAGTTGATCGTTAATTTAATCCCACTGTAATCTCTTGGTCATGTATCTGTGTTGCATACATTATGTTAAAGTTCGGTTAAAGTTGCAATCGGGTGAAGAATATTAGTAAGAAGTGAAAATGTATTATGCACGTGTTATTGAAAGTGGGTTTTAAGATTGTGAACAATCTTTCATATGTACATTGAATGTATATCAAAGTTTCATGTTTTGTAACTATAAAGAACTTTTGAGCAATATAAATCAAAGTTTTCTACACATGCATAAATATATAAGCAAGAAATTGATTCATAAATATATGTAAATTGTCTACGTATAGTTGTACATATTCTTAGTGGAAGAGGTGAGTTAAAAAGATTGAGCAAGAATTTTCATCCGCTCTGAAAAGAGCTATACTAAGAAAGTACTACAAGATTAACTAAAACAATGACATATTGAGGTAGGAAAGAAAAATAAGTTAACAACTGCATCAATATCAATAAATATGTTAATCATGTAATAAGGTTGTATTTAAAGGAAGAAAACTTGTTCATTGAAAAGATAGTGTAGATATCACGATATCTAAAGTTCAAATACTTAAGTACCTAGATGCAGGTCCAAATGGGCATGCGTATATACTCGTGTAAATAATAAGGCTGATGTTGTTGGAAAAGGTTGTTGTAAGGTTTCATGTTGCACGTTTGTTAATTTTTATATGTTGTTGAAGCTTTTGTTTGGAGAAATTAAAACACAACATACGTTGTGTTATGTACCATTACCACATCGATTCATATAACTTTGTAATAGTAGTAACATGTATGTGGAAAGTACTTCAACTTTCTATTGGCTTTAATAAACAGATGAAACACGACAAAATTAATTTAACAGTAACAAATACATGGAAAACACTTAAAAGTTATGCTAGCAGTGAACGAAGGGAAAGATTGAAGCATGAAAATGGATAGTTTGTAGAGTAACACAAAGGTGAATCTTAGTGCGTACGGTCCGCAAGAAAGCACTTGACGGTTGCATCACATTCTGCAATCTGCAAGAGAGAAATTTTTTTATGGTTAGTATAATATATATATATATACACGCACACACACACACAGATATATATACACACACATACATACATACATACATACATACATACATACATACATACATACATACATATATATATATATATATATATATATATCTGTGTGTGTATATAATAAGACGAATTTTTTTGGCATACCACTTCAGGGGTAAAAAAATCATCCCCTATATCATCCTGAGCACGTTGTGGAAAATGTTGGGGTTCATCAGGTTGTGCCATTCATACTTCACAGTTGGAATATTTTACGGTCGTATTATTGTTTTCACACCATTCTCCTTAACCGGAGGAAGATGAACAAAGTGGTTCGGTTTGATAACATTTTCTGACACAGTCTGCGAAATACTAAGATTTGAGTCGTTGGATGAATCATCGACTTTTTTGTCATTAAGGATTGAAGATGCTTTGTTAAACGTGTGCTTTTACATTTATATTTTTCTATAGAAGAGGATATGTAGGTTCTTTACCTTGATGTACATATTTGTTCTGCAGGATGAGAAATATATGTCAGCTGGGGATAACAGACAAACTGATATTCGGTATAAATGGAAAAACTGGTAAACACTGTGTGACAGTAAACGGTGAAATGGTAGAAGGAAAAATAAAAGGCTGCCCATTTAGGTAGAAAAAAGAGGAATTTAATGTAGTAATCATATTTGGACAAAATAGGTTAATTTTGTGAATAAGAGATAAGAGAGAAGTATCTTTGTCATTTTGCTAGGATATGGAGATTCATGAAGCTTGAGTGGAATTTACGTAGGGAAAAGAATTTATAGAGATTAGTTTATGAGGATAGGCATGTGAATTGAGGTGGGCAGTAGAGCTGAGTTAGTCGTATACGGTAGTAACATTGTTGAGTGGAAAAGTATATGTGAGCCTAGTCTGCAGCAATTTTTGATAGAGCATTTATAAGGAATGAACTGGTGCAATGTATAAGGAGTATGTGCTATATATAGCATATGCTAATATTCACAGGCGTACGTACTAAGTGAAAAAGTTCCACATAAATTAAAATATCTCGTTGGCACGTCTAGGGCGTAGGGTAACAAAAATAGATGCAAATTCATTTTACAAACAGTGAAATAAGGGATGTATGGGTTAGGATATTAGTGGTACTGACAGTACTAAACCTAGTACACGCATAAAACAATAAATTTGAATTTCACCCTATTTCGAAATGTATTATAATTATAAAGGCTATCCAATGTTAATATGAATTTCAACCTTACCTCAGTCAAAACCAAGTTACATTCGTATATGTCAGTTAAATGACATTTTGAGTCTTACCAATAAAAATGTGCTACCATTAGTATTGGTCTTTTTTTATTGTATCTCTCCCTGCATTTATTTTATGATGTTATCAGTATATTAAGAGCAATTAGTGTTTTTGTATGCATATAGAACTGTAGATTAAGCGTAAAATATGTTGTATGATGTTAAAGTACCTCTGTTTCAATCCAAACACAAAATATCCATACAATCATGCGTGGTACATGCTTTGGTTGGCTGGATGATAAAAAATCCGCTATGTATCATTCAATCCTATAGAGCGTTAAAGATGTATAACATAGACACTCCACACTTTATCTTAACAAACATGTAAAAGCATATATAAGTATTGCAGTTTAAATCATGAAAGGAGTTGCAAAAATGATTAGCCCCATACATTAAAAGGATCAAATCGTACCATCAATGATCATATTCTTATACTTTGTAACAAACATAATACAAAAGGCAGTATAGCACGTATGTATTTTATATACTTAAAAATGTATGCATACAGAAATTCATTTATAATTTCCTTTCCCATAAGCTCTTTTGAATCTTATTCATCCTTTTAAAGCTATTTGAACCTTTTAAAGAAATTCATGTATAATCCAATGATCATATTTGAAACTATCCGGTAGTAGTGGCTAAAGATGTACTTATACTTTGAACATGGTGCCTTTATTGAACTTGGACCTTGGGGTGGTGCATGAGACTATCACATATATTAACTTGCTGCATGAGAGGAGGAATCATCGGAAATAACATGACCAAAAATGTACAAACTTGTCTTGGTAAAGCCTGCGGTAAGAAGTGACATTCTTACTGATTTAGTGTTGGTAATTCACAAAAACTGATTAAACAATGATTTTGAAAACAAACAAAGATGTCAACCAACCATTAATAGCTCATGTTACTTCTTTTTTATTTTTTAAAATTATTTCACATTTGGTTGTTGCATGGCGTTTACCAAATATGATCATCCAAGCATTGTATATGCACATAGTTTTGTGCCAAAGTAAAAGTGAGGAAGTGTCAAAAGTGTGATGGTGTTTTGTAGAAGTTCTAAATCTTAGTTAAGTGCAAGATAGTAGAGCAGAAAAGGAAAAAAATGAAGTCAGAGTACATTACTTAAATAACTCAGAGCAAATTCTCACAACGGTTAGTGATAGTAAGAGTATTTGTCACTTGTTAATCTCCCAACTATATGTATTACGTCCATCTCAGGACCAAAGCAATAAGAATATTGTTTTCAGAAGTTAAAATGTTGAAAAAATGTTTTGTATAAGGATACTCACTTATTAGATGCTCTTTGTCATAATCATCTTATCAATACGTTAGATAGCTAAAAGCTGATTTAATAATGGTGTCAAAAGTAGATTTATAAAGGAAACATAACTTGTAGAACATGTACAAATTTTTTACTATAGCTTTCATAACTTAATTTTTGATAAAGGATTTTAGTAAAGTGCTACTAAATTATACAATTCTATTAGATTTAGATAACAATGCTTAATTCCAGACAAATAGAAGTCATTTCTGGTGCATCGGTAATCGTTGTATCCAAATAATCCCATCGGTTCATCCCTTTACTTCATTAATTTTATGCTAAAACTCAATGTCTCCAGAACATACAAAGTGCCATAAATTAAGAAAATACAAAGCTAAGTGATATACAAAATTCAAGTGACGGAAAGCTAATAATTGTTTTTATTCATTAAAGCGCACTTCTCCATTCAAATAGAAGTGGTGGAAAAAGTATGATTATATATTTTATTATCATAAGATTACCAACCTCTAATGACAAAATATATTCGCTAGAAATACGTTGTAGCTAAATTATCACATTTGGGCCAAATCGTATTGTGTTTCTACAAATTTGGACCTAGAAATATGAAATTTGTTTAACATTCTCCACGAAGAGGAAGAATAAATATGAATACATGCATCTACAAATTTAACTCAGATTTATTCTAATCACCATGGACAATAAATATTGATTAATTCTGTGAGAAAAATAAATTAGCAATCTATATCTCATACCTGAAGTCAAGACTGCCACGAATTCTTGGACTGTTTGTCGCCACAAAACTGAAAGCATACGAAAATTAAGATATTGTTAAAATAGGTTGTATATGATTAATCTTTAGTCATTAGAATCAAATTTTGACTTACTTTTAAAACAACTTAAAGGTCGGAGGGTTCATGTCATAAAGCTGATGGAATCAATCCTTGTAGCTCTATATGTGAAGAAAGTGATAAGTTATTGCAGATAGGGAAATTTGAAAGTTTACTTAGTTGCAGTTAAAATAGAAGATGATCTGAATCGCCAAATCAATATAGAACATGATAATCAAATTTGCACTAAGTTGCCAAAAATGATATCAAGGATTCAATTTTAAACTCAAATAAGAATGGTACCTCAATTTGTAAACTCAAATAGAAGAGGTAATTGAGTTAGTGTTAACTATAAAACGTCATGTAAACTCAAAAAAGAATGGTACCTCAATTTGTATAGAACACATTCTGCAACCTGAGTTTGAATAAAACAAATTTAAATTATGCCAAGCGATTGAATAAAACAAATTTAAATTATGCCAAGTCATGTTACCAAATATGATCATCCAAGCATTGTATATGCACATAGTGTCTTGCATAAAGTAAGAGCGAGAAAGTGTCAAAAGTGTGATCGTGTTTTGTCGAAGCACCAAATCTTAGTTAAGTGCAAGATCGTTGGGCACAAAAGGAAAAAAATTAAGTCAGAGTATACCACTTACATAACTCAAAGCAATTTTTCACAACGGTTAGTGATTGTAAGAGTATTTGTTATTTATTACATCTCCCAAAGAATATATGCCTATATGTATTATGTCCGTCTCTATGTCAAAGCAATAAGAATATTGGTTTGTGAAGTTAAAACATTGGCGCAATATTTTGTATAGGGATACTCACTTATTAGATGCTCTTTGTCATACGTTAGATAATTAAAAGCTAATTTAATAATGTTGCCAAAAATAGAGTTATAAAGGAAACTCAACTGGTAGAGCATGCACAAAATTATTACTATAGCTTGCATAACGTAATTTTTGATAAAAGGATTTTAGTAAAGTGCTACTAAATTATATATTTT
Source organism: Allium cepa (assembly GCA_030765085.1). Taxonomy (NCBI): domain Eukaryota; kingdom Viridiplantae; phylum Streptophyta; class Magnoliopsida; order Asparagales; family Amaryllidaceae; genus Allium; species Allium cepa. The sequence continues at coordinate 782,556,542 of CM060940.1, read as the reverse complement.
TATTAGCTGTAGATAACAATGATTAATTTCAGACAATTAGCGGTCATTTCTAGTGCATCGGTAATCGTTCTATGTAAATGATCCCATCGGTTCATCCCTTTTTTTAATAATTTTATACTAGAACTAAATGTCTCCGGAACATTCAAAGTGCCAAAAATTAAGAAAACATAAAGCTAACTGATATACAAAATTCAAGTGATGGAAAGTTAATAACTGTTTTTATTCATTAAAGAGCACTTCTCCATTCAAATGGAAATGGTGGAAAAAGTTTGATTGCATATTTTATTATCATAAGTGTCACGACCCGAAGTTCAGCGTTCAAAAAAATCGACATCAAATACCTCACTTGTATTTGACTAACGGAGATTCGAACGTCGAATTTCAGTTCGGATGGAGCTTATAACAACAAATAGATGAATAATAAACAGCGGAAAATAAAACTGCCAACATCAATATCCCAGATACAACATCACAATACTATACAATAACAACACCCACATCAGAGTATTTATATACATATACAACACAACTCCAAAATAGACCATCACAAAAGAACAACATGTGATCACACCAAAAAAGTCTTCAAAGAGATAAAGCAATAATGAACTTCCAAACTGAGACCCTCGAGATCCAAAAGTTTCCAAAATATCTCCAAGATAAAACCTTCAAAACCAGTAGTCTCCAAACCATACAACTCCAAGATCCAGCTAGTACGAAAACACAGAAGACCTGCTACTAGGCTGCCCGTGTGGAAATTATGGACACACAGAGTTTAGAAAGGAAACAATAAACTTCGGGTCAGTCGTGGGACTGGTATGAGTAAACAAAAAAGTTGCTTTGAAAATAAAAGCAGTTTATTTTAAATCAAAAACAAACAAAAGGATTTGAAAGAAGTTTGCAATGCTTTTTGAAAATGAAACTGCCATAAGGCCTCCCGCCTCACACACAATGCAAACGCAAACTTGGGGAAAATTTCTCCTTATGACAGTCAAATATGCTTCATACGGGAAAAATTCTTTGATATTATGACTAGTGCATAGTGTAGAAAAACATTTCGAAAATATAATATTAATCTTAGCCAGCATAGACATTTCGTACTATGCCTACTATAGCTACCATCTAAACAGTGGTGACCACCATAAGTTAATGGCAGGTAATACAACTAAAACCTTACTAGGTTCGTATCAATAATTGGATTTCTAACAAATGGTCAGGCTAAGCAACTTCCTGGGCCACATGGGTACGCCTCTGGAGGGACGTCCCGAAAACCTAATCGGATCTCTACCAACACAAGGCCGGGTTACCTCTATAACTAGGTAACTACTACACGAGTATGCCATTCCCCGGTTGTAACCAACCTTTTTCCGGGGCCCCAACATAAATCACAAAGGAATATATATATATATATATATATATATATATTTGAGATATCCACATAAGTTAAGTATCTGGGCTCCATTCCATGATACCCCTTCTATCCAGAAGGAAATGCACATACCCTAAAGGGCGCTACCCCCAATAACCTTGCTGCATCTTTCCTGTTTCGACCATTACTGGGTTGTGAGGTTCGACGAAGTCACGTCCACAAAGCTATTCTTTTTACAAAATCCATACTTTGATCATCTAATGATCAACAAATGATCACCAATACACAACAGCACTTAGCGTGCCACACTACCAAATTGGGAGTATATTGCTGATAACTTCAACTACATAACCTCTGAGCTTGTACGTCTCAGAGAAGGGTGTTCAGCTAAGAGAATAAATTCTCCGCCACCAACAGATATGTAACGACCCAGAATTTTGAATAATTTAATTTGGAAATATTTAATTAATTTTAAATATTTAAATGATGGTTTGGATTTAATTTTCAATATAACTTTGAAATTGGCGATTAAATTATAGAATTTAATCTATTGAAAGTTGAATAAAAATTTGAATCTAAAATTTTAAGCTGATTTAAAATATTTCAAAGGCTTGTAAAATTCATATTGATAATATTGAAGATAATAGAAGCTTCAGAATTTAATTTGAAAGTGAATTGTTCAGTTTTGAAAATATATCATTTGAATCGATATTTAAAATAGCCGTCCGAGGCACAGTCTCAGAATTCGACGAAACCAGTTCCATTGGGTCCGTAATATTAAATTATTGCCGGATTTCAAATTTCGCATTTTTTGGAGTTAATATGTGAGCACACGACACGTAAACGCGTCAAAATTTTCAACGATTTAAATTTAAATTTAAATATAAACTTAGTCAAACAAATACACGTCTTCCCTAAACTCACGCCGAGCATCACGCAGGAAATCACGAAGTCGTGCAAACCATACTTCGTTCAGTTTTAAATATCATCTCCTTCTCCCCTCAGTTCCAAAACAAAGAAAGAAAAAAAAAATAATGGCCGAAGCTTGGTACGTGAAATCGAAGCCGCTATCTCCTCTTCAGAAACTAACGACTCTCCCTCTCCTATTTCCTTTCTTTCCCCCCAAATCAACAGCCAAACCGATTCATAAAAAAAAGAAAAAAAAGAAAAAAAGGGGAATCGGCGCACGACAGCGTTCGTGATGGCAAGGGGGGGGGGGGGGGGGGGGGGGCGAAGGCAACGACGAGGCGCACGCGCGCGTGGGAGGTCGGCGGCAATCGCGATGTCGCGAATTTGGGGATTTCGAGCGCGAGGTGATGGCGTCGTCGAGTAGCATGTGTGTACGCGCAAGGAGGCGAGGTTCGAGGTGGTTCGTGGGTTCGTCGCGATGGCAAGCGGCATCGGCTAGTCCTCAGGGCAGATGGTAGCACGCGGTGACTTGAGTGGAGCTGTAGTCGCGAGTCACGAGGGGTTAGCGCGATTCGAGGGGTCGGGGTCTCAATACTGGGTACGATTCGCGGCAATGGAGGCGGTGACAGCAAGCGCGTGGCCAGGGGCAAATCACGGCATCGATTTGGGGCTCGCATGGAATCTAGGGTTCGTTCCAATTCGATGGTAGTCAAAGGCAGTAAGGTAATATATTTGTTTTCGATTTCTAAATTAATTTGTATATAAAAGATTTTTTTTTTTTATATATATACGGAAAATGACAGTAAGGTATATTGATGTTAATTATTGATTTAAATTTATAAAAAGGAAATTTAATTTTTTAAATTTTTAGTTAAATAAATTTATAAAAGGAAATGATTTAAAAATTTAAAAGCATTAGTTTAAAATGTAAATCATTTGTTTAGAACTAAATAGATAGTTATTAATTTAAATAAATTTATAAACGAAAAAATTAATTGTTAGGTTTGTTCAAATTTAAAATCGTTAAACAATTTAATCCATAGAAAAGAAATTGTTTTAAAAAGGAATTAGTTAGTTAAAATTAAATCTATAGTTAATTAAATTATTTAAAGGAAGATTTGAAAATAAAGAAATAAATTAAAAGAATTCTAGTTTAGGATTTAAATCTTCAATTAGACAATTTTATTGAAAGTGAGTTTGGTTAATTTAAATTAAAATTTTAGTTAAAATAATTTATTAAACAAAGGAATTTTAAAAGATTTAAGAAAATTTATATAAGCAAGATGTTAGAATTATTTTAAAAAGAAAATCAGTTTGAATCTTTAATTTTTAGTTTGAAATAGAAATCATTAACTTGAGATTGAAATAATTAGTTGAATAAATTCAATTTAAGGATAAGTTAATTAAATCTATTTAAGAAGAAAATTTAGTTTTAAGATTAAATTGTAGTTGAATAGAATTATTTAAAAGGAAAATTTATTTATAACAAATTTAATAGTTAAAACCAAAAATGTGTTAGTTGATTTAATTTATAAAAGGAAATTTAAATTTTAGTTAAATAAAATTTTAAAGAAGAAATTGGTTTAAATAAAACTATCAGTAATTTAACTATTAAAAATGAAATCACCGATGAATTAAAATTATCTAATGAAAATTTATTATTCGATTGATTCGAATATTAATAAATTGTGTATAATATTTATACAAGGTATAAATGAAGAAAACAAGTTGAATTGGAAGTGGATTGCAAACGGGAATAAAGGTGAGAACTTCTCACTCAAAAGGAATTTTATTGTTTATTTAAATTTTAAATAGTTAGATTTAAAATTTGCTTGACTGTGTTGATTGAATGATTGAATGATGATTGTTATATATATATATATATATATATATATATATATATATATATATTGGATGTGAATAGACCCTATACGCCGTTAGTAAGCGGAGGTTATTTATTACACACATATACCGCGATATTCCACCTCGAAGTGGAATTGGTATTATATTATATATAGCAATATATATATATTGGCATATGTATATATTGCAGTTGATTGATTTCCCGCATTTTCTTTTAGCGGATGAGACCCTATTGCGCCGTTAGTAAGCGGATATATATTTATAAAATCCCATGTACCGCGATATTCCGTCTTGAAACGGAATGGTATTGTGCTAATGTCTGTGGATGCAGGGAAACAGGTTGGAGGGATCCAACTGGATTCCTCACAAATATTTGTTTGATTTCATATATTGTGATGTTTGATTTTTTATCATGGATGATATATGATGTTTGAAAGTTGTGATTGACTATTGATGTGTTGCATCATCAGATCCAATTTTGAAGTTTAAAAATAACGATTTTGATTTCTAAAGTGATTCTTGGAAATATACGTTTATAAAATATTTTTGGAATTGATTCATCTTAAACAAATAAACGTTATAATTTTAATATTATAAAAATTATGATTTTTGAGAAATACAGTTAAAAGTTGATTTTTGAAAATATGGGATTAGTGATTTTATAAAATAGTTTGAACTGGGACTTCTGAATTTATTATAAGAAGTTTAGAAATAGGATTTATAAAATTTTTATTTTATAAATCAGAATGATGAAATTATAAAAGAGTTTAAAGATGTTTAAAGTAATAATATAAATTGATTTATATTAAAAGATTTATAAGTTGATATTTATAAATTTAGAATATCTTGAATTATAAAACGAGCTTTTATAGGTGATAGAATGATTTGTAAATGAATTTCATAAAGGAATGAAATCTATAGAATTTATGAAATTTGATTATTTTATAAATTAAAAATGATGAAATTATAAAGGAGTTGAAAGACGTTTTAAAATAGTAATATAAATTGTTTTATATTAAAAAAATTTATAAATTGATATTTATAAATTAAAAATATTGGAATTATAAAACGAGCTTTTATAAGTATTAGAAAGAATTGTGAATGAATGTCACTAATGAATGAAACTTATAGAATTATAACGGTGAAGTTCTAAATAGAATTTTATAAATAAAATTTATAAAGTTATTTAGGAAATAGATGTGGATAAATAAATGAATCTTAGAAGTTATAAGATTTATAGATTTGGGGAGTTTGAAGAAACGATTTTGTAAATAAATAAATTATAAGTATTTGACTTATAATATGAATTTTTAGTATATCATTGTGATATGAATTAAGATAGGTTAATAAAGGAATTTATAAAAAGAAGTTGTTATAAAAATAAATAGAAATAGAATTTATAAACGTTGTTTTATAAATCCGCAACGACTTATTTTGATAAGGAATTGTTGTAATTTATTTATGAAATTATATTCATGTTTTAGACAGTGAATAATTCTTTAAAATAAAATGAATAGAAGTGATGAAATTTATTAACAAGTGTATTCACGTTTTTGAATAGTGAATATTTTGTTAAAGAAATTATTTTGGATGTGATGTTTGAAATAGAATTAAAACGATCTAAAGATGTTTTAAAAGATGTTGAGATTCGAAACCATAGATTTCAACATTTATTGTTGAAATAGATGTTTTCGGGAAATAAAAGGAAATGGTGGACTATAACACTGTTGTTATAGTAAATGATTTCCGAAAGGAAATGTTTTGCATAGTATTGGGACTTATATATCTATTTTAATTTCGAATCCCTATACTAGTGATTTTGGGTTGTCGTAACGATGTTTTAAGCAACATTCGTTTTGACCCAAATAAATATGTTTAAGCGAATGATTTCCTTAAAGAATGAAATATATACTTAATTTCGATTAAGGTATATTAAATATTTTCTAAGTATAGAAAATAAAAAGATCTGTGAATTACTTATTTTTTAATAAGTATAGAAATGCTTTTCCAATATTAAGTGAATATTTGGAATTTATCTTTTTGAAGATAAATTGAAAATGAATATTAAAAATTGAATGGAAATCGTATATTCATAAATATTTTGGGAATGTAAATTCCTTATGGAATTTATAAATGAAAAGGGGATTTGTTTGAAAATAAATGTTGATTTATTTTTGAAGTGTGAAAACTATATATCTTATAAAGATATTTTTGTGAAATAAATAATTTGGAAAATTATTTGGAATCTGGTGATGTTGGCATATCTATTGATAGTTCAATAACCGACTATCAATATTTACCTTTAAATAGGTATTTGTTGTGAATTGCTTGAATTTGAATGCACACTTATTTTTAAAAATAAGCGCTCACTATTCGGGTTAACCGGGAAAGGACCTTGGGGTCGTATAACCCATTCCGAATATGTGATACGTCGTTATGAATTGCATTCGAAGATCGGTGTTGAAGACCGGATATTTTCGAAAGCGAAAGGGTTTCTTGTTGATTGTCTCTGCACTGGCTGATCCCTGGTATTGAGATCTCCATATGTGATGGGAAATCCGAACGTGATTAGAGATTATTCGGATTGCAAGGACTTCTTTGTAAGTGCCTTTGGTTCTGTTCGAGCCCGGAACAGACTTGTATGGATTGTGTGTCTGACATTACAAGTTGAGATGTAAAGCCGATTTCTTTCAAATATATTTCTGTGGTGGCGGAGAATTTATTCTTTTAGCTTAACACCCTTCTCTGAGACGTACGAGCTCAGAGGTTATATAGTTGAAGTTATCAGCGATATATTCCCAATTTGGTAATGTGACATGCTGAGTGTTGCTGTAAATGATCATTGTGTTGATTATTGTGATAGGATCATTTATTTGATCGTCTATCTTGGTGATCATTGTGTTGATCATTTGTTGACCCAAAGCATGGCTTTTGTATAAAGTATGCTTTTGTGGACGTGACTTCGTCGAGCCTCACACGCCGGAAATGGTCAAAACAGGAAAGATGCGGCAAGGTTATGAGGAGTAGCACCCTTTAGGGTATGTACATTTCCTTCTGGATAGAGGTGGTATCATGGTATGGAGCCCAGATATTTAACCTATGTGGTTACTACGAATTTATTACTTTGTAGTTGTTGGCTATCGGGATCCCGTGAGAAAGGTCGTTTACGATCGGGGAATGGCGTGCTCTTGTCAGTAGTTACCCAGTTAGGGGTAACCCGGCCTTGTGTTGGTAGAGTTCCGGTTTGGTTCTCGGGGATGTCTTTCCAGAGGCATTCTCATGTGGCAATGGGAAGTTCCTTGGCCTGACCATTTGTTGGAAATCCAAAGAAACAATACGAAACTTGTACGGTTTTAGTTGTAGAACCTATCATTCACTTATGGTGTCGCAACACTGTTTGGATGGTAGCTATAGTAGGCATACGATAATGGTCGTATGTTGGCTAAGATTTATATTCTACTTTCGAAATGAATTTTCCCTACACTATGCACTAGTAATAATATCAAATGTTATTTTAAATGCGTATCAAGCATCTTTGGCTATCATAAGGAGAAATCTCCTCCGATTCTGCGTTTGCATGTGTGTGTGTGCGGGAGGCCTTATGGTAGTCTCATTTTTAAAAGCATTGCGAATTGAATTTAAAAATATTCCTCTATTTTGATTTTCAAAGATAAATAAACTGTTTTGAGTTCTCGCACCAGTCACATGACTGACTTGGAGTTTATTGTTTTCCTTCCTAAACTCTGGGTGCCCACCAATTTCCACACGGGCAGTCAAGAGTTAAGGTTTATCAGGATATTCTGGAGTTGCTGGAGGCAAGATGGATGGCATGGCGTATTACTAGTTTATATAGTATTTCTTTTTCCGCTGCATTGTTTGTTGTTGTACACTCTGATGATGATATGATGTAAAGTATAAAATGTAATAACTTATATAGTTCTTTGTTTAAAGATTATTCATTTATTATTATATGTTGTTTCGCTGCGAATTGTGAGATTCTGTTATTGTTCTGTTGTTTTCTGTTCCGTTCCATTTTCTATTCTCTTTTTCTTCTATTTTAAAATTTTCTATTCTTTCTTCTCTCCATCTTCTACCTTCTTTTCTTCTTCTTTCTTTCTTCTTTCTTAAACCCATAACATTTCGGTTTTTCGGCCTTCGATTTCTCGGCAGTCGATAAAGTGAGTATCGATGTTGAATTTTCGAAAGTCGAAAAATTCCGTTTGTTACATTTGGTATCAGAGCTTATGGTTAAGCGACAACCATGGTTCTGTTGGGTATTACTCATTAGAGATAGAGTCAGCAGTACTCTAAAATGAGTTTGAGTGTAATAATAGATATGAGAGCGTATTTTTTAGTGAATATAAAATTGTTTTGAATCAGGTAAATAAAATAATTTTGCCCAAAACTATTTTGAATAGAAAAGAAATGATTTTCTATGAATTATTATAGTATATGGTTGCATGATTGTTAGAATAATGGTATTGAATTATTATCATTAGTATATGGAATTAAAATAAGATGGATTGGATTCAAGAAAATTAACTTGATAATTTATTCATTTGTGAAATAATTTCAATTGGAATGAATTGAATATGGAAATTGAAATTAATATGAATTAGCAAATGAAAGTAAATCGATAGAATTCAATATTTAGAATTGAGAATTGAATTCAAATGGAATTTAAATTGTGAATGAAATTGAATTGAAGAGTAAAATTGAATGAAATGAATATATAACTTCAATAGTGAAGTTAAAATATATAAGAAACATATATCGAAATTTTGCAATAGAATTGGCAAATTGGTTTGAATATTGTATTTGGATTTGTATGCTACTACTGCTAGCAGGTTATACAGGTGTATAAAGGAATTGAGATTTTGATTTCAAAGTTAAAATTGAATTGCTCGACAAAAAGGTACGTAATTGAATTTCAGTATGAGATTTGATGACTTTCTTCTCTAGCCACTTGGCTTTTCTCTTTTCTTTTTGATTCTGAGGGGCCGTGGTGCCATTTTGTAGTCGTACCGAGCTAGCCGCGCAAAGGAGACGCTGGCGAAATTTTTCGAAAATTTAGGGTGTTAGAAAAAATTTGGGAAATTTTGAAAGTGTGAAATTTGAATTTGAATTTAAATTTAAATTGTTAGGAAAACAATATTGATTGAAACCTATAATTTAAGTTGGAAAAGCTAGTTGAAATGATAATGAAACTCTAGTAAAAAGATTTAGGCTAGTAAGTTGATAAAACTATTTGGATTGTGAAAAATAGTAGACGGGATAAGGGCATTCTTCTTAACTTGTAATTTCGGGACGAAATTCTTTTAAGGGGGGAAGATTGTAACGACCCAGAATTTTGAATAATTTAATTTGGAAATATTTAATTAATTTTAAATATTTAAATGATGGTTTGGATTTAATTTTCAATACAACTTTGAAATTGGCGATTAAATTATAGAATTTAATCTATTGAAAGTTGAATAAAAATTTGAATCTAAAATTTTAAGCTGATTTAAAATATTTCAAAGGCTTGTAAAATTCATATTGATAATATTGAAGATAATAGAAGCTTCAGAATTTAATTTGAAAGTGAATTGTTCAGTTTTGAAAATATATCGTTTGAATCGATATTTAAAATAGCCGTCCGAGGCACAGTCTCGGAATTCGACGAAACCAGCTCCATTCGGACCGTAATATTAAATTATTGCCGGATTTCAAATTTCGCATTTTTTGGAGTTAATATGTGAGCACACGACACGTAAACGCGTCAAAATTTTCAACGATTTAAATTTAAATTTAAATATAAACTTAGTCAAACAAATACACGTCTTCCCTAAACTCACGCCGAGCATCACGCAGGAAATCACGAAGTCGTGCAAACCATACTTCGTTCAATTTTAAATATCATCTCCTTCTCCCCTCAGTTCCAAAACAAAGAAAGAAAAAAAAAATAATGGCCGAAGCTTGGTACGTGAAATCGAAGCCGCTATCTCCTCTTCAGAAACTAACGACTCTCCCTCTCCTATTTCCTTTCTTTCCCCCCAAATCAACAGCCAAACCGATTCATAAAAAAGAAAAAGAAAAGAAAAAAAGGGGAATCGGCGCACGGCAGCGTTCGTGATGGCAAGGGGGGGGGGGGCGAAGGCAACGGCGAGGCGCACGTGGGAGGTCGGCGGCAATCGCGATGTCGCGAATTTGGGGATTTCGAGCGCGAGGTGATGGCGTCGTCGAGTAGCATGTGTGTACGCGCAAGGAGGCGAGGTTCGAGGTGGTTCGTGGGTTCGTCGCGATGGCAAGCGGCATCGGCTAGGGCTCAGGGCAGATGGTAGCACGCGGTGACTTGAGTGGAGCTGTAGTCGCGAGTCACGAGGGGTTAGCGCGATTCGAGGGGTCGGGGTCTCGATACTGGGTACGATTCGTGGCAATGGAGGCGGCGACAGCAAGCGCGTGGCCAGGGGCAAATCACGGCATCGATTTGGGGCTCGCATGGAATCTAGGGTTCGTTCCAATTCGATGGTCGTCAAAGGCAGTAAGGTAATATATTTGTTTTCGATTTCTAAATTAATTTGTATATACAAGAATTTTTTTTTTATATATATACGGAAAATGACAGTAAGGTATATTGATGTTAATTATTGATTTAAATTTATAAAAAGGAAATTTAATTTTTTAAATTTTTAGTTAAATAAATTTATAAAAGGAAATGATTTAAAAATTTAAAAGCATTAGTTTAAAATGTAAATCATTTGTTTAGAACTAAATAGATAGTTATTAATTTAAATAAATTTATAAACGAAAAAATTAATTGTTAGGTTTGTTCAAATTTAAAATCGTTAAACAATTTAATCCATAGAAAAGAAATTGTTTTAAAAAGGAATTAGTTAGTTAAAATTAAATCTATAGTTAATTAAATTATTTAAAGGAAGATTTGAAAATAAAGAAATAAATTAAAAGAATTCTAGTTTAGGATTTAAATCTTCAATTAGACAATTTTATTGAAAGTGAGTTTGGTTAATTTAAATTAAAATTTTAGTTAAAATAATTTATTAAACAAAGGAATTTTAAAAGATTTAAGAAAATTTATATAAGCAAGATGTTAGAATTATTTTAAAAAGAAAATCAGTTTGAATCTTTAATTTTTAGTTTAAAATAGAAATCATTAACTTGAGATTGAAATAATTAGTTGAAAAAATTCAATTTAAGGATAAGTTAATTAAATCTATTTAAGAAGAAAATTTAGTTTTAAGATTAAATTGTAGTTGAATAGAATTATTTAAAAGGAAAATTTATTTATAATAAATTTAATAGTTAAAACCAAAAATGTGTTAGTTGATTTAATTTATAAAAGGAAATTTAAATTTTAGTTAAATAAAATTTTAAAGAAGAAATTGGTTTAAATAAAACTATCAGTAATTTAACTATTAAAAATGAAATCACCGATGAATTAAAATTATCTAATGAAAATTTATTATTCGATTGATTCGAATATTAATAAATTGTGTATAATATTTATACAAGGTATAAATGAAGAAAACAAGTTGAATTGGAAGTGGATTGCAAACGGGAATAAAGGTGAGAACTTCTCACTCAAAAGGAATTTTATGTTTATTTAAATTTTAAATAGTTAGATTTAAAATTTGCTTGACTGTGTTGATTGAATGATTGAATGATGATTGTTATATATATGTATGTATATATATATATATTGGATGTGAATAGAGCCTATACGCCGTTAGTAAGCGGAGGTTATTTATTACACACATATACCGCGATATTCCACCTCGAAGTGGAATTGGTATTATATTATATATAGCAATATATATATATATATATATATATTGGCATATGTATATATTACAGTTGATTGATTTCCCGCATTTTCTTTTAGCGGATGAGACCCTATTGCGCCGTTAGTAAGCGGATATATATTTATAAAATCCCATGTACCGCGATATTCCGTCTTGAAACGGAATGGTATTGTGCTAATGTCTGTGGATGCAGGGAAACAGGTTGGAGGGATCCAACCGGATTCCTCACAAATATTTGTTTGATTTCATATATTGTGATGTTTGATTTTTTATCATGGATGATATATGATGTTTGAAAGTTGTGATTGACAATTGATGTGTTGCATCATCGGATCCAATTTTGAAGTTTAAAAATAACGATTTTGATTTCTAAAGTGATTCTTGGAAATATACGTTTATAAAATATTTTTGGAATTGATTCATCTTAAACAAATAAACGTTATAATTTTAATATTATAAAAATTATGATTTTTGAGAAATACAGTTAAAAGTTGATTTTTGAAAATATGGGATTAGTGATTTTATAAAATAGTTTGAACTGGGACTTCTGAATTTATTATAAGAAGTTTAGAAATAGGATTTATAAAATTTTTATTTTATAAATCAGAATGATGAAATTATAAAAGAGTTTAAAGTAATAATATAAATTGATTTATATTAAAAGATTTATAAGTTGATATTTATAAATTTAGAATATCTTGAATTATAAAACGAGCTTTTATAGGTGATAGAATGATTTGTAAATGAATTTCATAAAGGAATGAAATCTATAGAATTTATGAAATTTGATTATTTTATAAATTAAAAATGATGAAATTATAAAGGAGTTGAAAGACGTTTTAAAATAGTAATATAAATTGTTTTATATTAAATTTTTTTTATAAATTGATATTTATAAATTAAAAATATTGGAATTATAAAACGAGCTTTTATAAGTATTAGAAAGAATTGTGAATGAATGTCACTAATGAATGAAACTTATAGAATTATAACGGTGAAGTTCTAAATAGAATTTTATAAATAAAATTTATAAAGTTATTTAGGAAATAGATGTGGATAAATAAATGAATCTTAGAAGTTATAAGATTTATAGATTTGGGGAGTTTGAAGAAACGATTTTGTAAATAAATAAATTATAAGTATTTGACTTATAATATGAATTTTTAGTATATCATTGTGATATGAATTAAGATAGGTTAATAAAGGAATTTATAAAAAGAAGCTATTATAAAAATAAATAGAAATAGAATTTATAAACGTTGTTTTATAAATCCGCAACGACTTATTTTGATAAGGAATTGTTGTAATTTATTTATGGAATTATATTCATGTTTTAGACAGTGAATAATTCTTTAAAATAAAATGAATAGAAGTGATGAAATTTATTAACCAGTGTATTCACGTTTTTGAATAGTGAATATTTTGTTAAAGAAATTATTTTGGATGTGATGTTTGAAATAGAATTAAAACGATCTAAAGATGTTTTAAAAGATGTTGAGATTCGAAACCATAGATTTCAACATTTATTGTTGAAATAGATGTTTTCGGGAAATAAAAGGAAATGGTGGACTATAACACTGTTGTTATAGTAAATGATTTCCGAAAGGAAATGTTTTGCATAGTATTGGGACTTATATATCTATTTTAATTTCGAATCCCTATACTAGTGATTTTGGGTTGTCGTAACGATGTTTTACGCAACATTCGTTTTGACCCAAATAAATATGTTTAAGTGAATGATTTCCTTAAAGAATGAAATATATACTTAATTTCGATTAAGGTATATTAAATATTTTCTAAGTATAGAAAATAAAAAGATCTGTGAATTACTTATTTTTTAATAAGTATAGAAATGCTTTTCCAATATTAAGTGAATATTTGGAATTTATCTTTTTGAAGATAAATTGAAAATGAATATTAAAAATTGAATGGAAATCGTATATTCATAAATATTTTGGGAATGTAAATTCCTTATGGAATTTATAAATGAAAAGGGGATTTGTTTGAAAATAAATGTTGATTTATTTTTGAAGTGTGAAAACTATATATCTTATAAAGATATTTTTGTGAAATAAATAATTTGGAAAATTATTTGGAATCTGGTGATGTTGGCATATCTAATGATAGTTCAATAACCGACTATCAATATTTACCTTTAAATAGGTATTTGTTGTGAATTGCTTGAATTTGAATGCACACTTATTTTTAAAAATAAGCGCTCACTATTCGGGTTAACCGGGAAAGGACCTTGGGGTCGTATAACCCATTCCGAATATGTGATACGTCGTTATGAATTGCATTCGAAGATCGGTGTTGAAGAACGGATATTTTCGAAAGCGAAAGGGTTTCTTGTTGATTGTCTCTGCACTGGCTGATCCCTGGTATTGTGATCTCCATATGTGATGGGAAATCCGAACATGATTAGAGATTATTCGGATTGCAAGGACTTCTTTGTAAGTGCCTTCGGTTCTGTTCGAGCCCGGAACAGACTTGTATGGATTGTGTGTCTGACATTACAAGTTGAGATGTAAAGCCGATTTCTTTCAAATATATTTCTGTGGTGGCGGAGAATTTATTCTTTTAGCTTAACACCCTTCTCTGAGACGTACGAGCTCAGAGGTTATATAGTTGAAGTTATCAGCGATATATTCCCAATTTGGTAATGTGACATACTGAGTGTTGCTGTAAATGATCATTGTGTTGATTATTGTGATAGGATCATTTATTTGATCGTCTATCTTGGTGATCATTGTGTTGATCATTTGTTGACCCAAAGCATGGCTTTTGTATAAAGTATGTTTTTGTGGACGTGACTTCGTCGAGCCTCACACCCCGGAAATGGTCAAAACAGGAAAGATGCGGCAAGGTTATGAGGGGTAGCACCCTTTAGGGTATGTACATTTCCTTCTGGATAGAGGTGGTATCATGGTATGGAGCCCAGATATTTAACCTATGTGGTTACTACGAATTTATTACTTTGTGGTTGTTGGCTATCGGGATCCCGTGAGAAAGGTTGTTTACGAACGGGGAATGGCGTGCTCGTGTCAGTAGTTACCCAGTTAGGGGTAACCCGGCCTTGTGTTGGTAGAGTCCGGTTTGGTTCTCGGGGATGTCTTTCCAGAGGCATTCTCATGTGGCAATGGGAAGTTCCTTGGCCTGACCATTTGTTGGAAATCCAAAGAAACATTACGAAACTTGTACGGTTTTAGTTGTAGAACCTATCATTCACTTATGGTGTCGCAACACTGTTTGGATGGTAGCTATAGTAGGCATACGATAATGGTCGTATGTTGGCTAAGATTTATATTCTACTTTCGAAATGAATTTTCCCTACACTATGCACTAGTAATAATATCAAATGTTATTTTAAATGCGTATCAAGCATCTTTGGCTATCATAAGGAGAAATTTCCTCCGATTCTGCGTTTGCATGTGTGTGTGTGTGGGAGGCCTTATGGTAGTCTCATTTTTAAAAGCATTGCGAATTGAATTTAAAAATATTCCTCTATTTTGATTTTCAAAGATAAATAAACTGTTTTGAGTTCTCGCACCAGTCACATGACTGACTTGGAGTTTATTGTTTTCCTTCCTAAACTCTGGGTGCCCACCAATTTCCACACGGGCAGTCAAGAGTTAAGGTTTATCAGGATATTCTGGAGTTGCTGGAGGCAAGATGGATGGCATGGCGTATTACTAGTTTATATAGGATTTCTTTTTCCGCTGCATTGTTTGTTGTTGTACACTCTGATGATGATATGATGTAAAGTATAAAATGTAATAACTGATATAGTTCTTTGTTTAAAGATTATTCATTTATTATTATATGTTGTTCCGCTGCGAATTGTGAGATTCTGTTATTGTTCTGTTGTTTTCTGTTCCGTTCCATTTTCTATTCTCTTTTTCTTCTATTTTAAAATTTTCTATTCTTTCTTCTCTCCATCTTCTACCTTCTTTTCTTCTTCTTTCTTTCTTCTTTCTTAAACCCATAACATTTCGGTTTTTCGGCAACGAAAAAAATCGAAACGTTACAAGATATGTATTTGAAAGAAATTGGCTTTATATCTCAAAGTGTGTAGTGTCAAACACACGACCATACAAGTCTGTTCCGGGTTCGAACAGAACGGAAGGCACTTCGTCCAATAAAGGAAGAAGTCCTTCCAAATCCCGGCGTCTATAATCCCGATCGGACTTCCCATCACTTCGGGAATCCCTATACCGGAGCAACTCGGTGCAGAGACAACCGATAGGTTATCCTATCGTTTTCGAAGACACCCGGTCTTTACCACCGGTCTTCAATTGCTTTCCATTTGTCGAATCACTATTCGGAATGGGTTATATGACACAAAGGTCCTTTCCCGGCTAATCCGAATAGCGAGCGTCATTTTTTTTTAAAACATGAGGATATTTCATTCACAAAGATTCACAGGTTCATTGTGGGTTTCAGATAACCAACTGGAATCCGACTCCCTGTCGCATCAAAATTCAAAAACCGTTTTACGGGCCAAATGGGTTTTACATTCACATAAAAAAAATACAGGATCACAACTCAGCACAAACAACTCATATCACATAATATCACAATTACAATCAGAGATATCAATTTATACCCATCATACAATAGTTATCAATCGTGCACAGCTATGATGAAACAATTGTGTGAATTAAACTAATTAATCACATAATTAATTACATTCATCATCTTTAAATTAATGATTTATTTATTCTTAATTAAAATTGGTCAAATCTTTAATCATCTTCATAATTTAATCATTCATAATTTTATTATCCTAATTAATTCATCTTTAACTGCTCATTAATTTAAATCTTAATTATCTGTTCTTTAATTAATTAACTTTTAAATTATAGAGTAGTTATAAATCATTAATTTTTCAATCATTATTTAATCATTACAAATAAATTTGTTTTTAAGTTAAAAATTTGAATATGTGATTTACTTCTTGAATATTTTATCAAGTTGAATTTTTAACAATTTTATTTTAAAATATAAGTTTTGAAATCCTTCATTTATCTGAATTAATTTTTTTTTTTCAAAACAATTCAAACGCATGTTTCAAAAATTTCCAAACTTGAGTTTTCTTTTTACTGTTTTAAGCCTGACCCGAGACTTCCTCGAGTTGCCCCCCGAGATGAATGCTCTCCCACTTCGAGTTTTACCCCAAATCGACCCATGTGACAAAATCTTTTCAAAAATTATTTTAAGTTATAAAAAATTACCCCGATTCGACGCCAAATCTCTCGAGCCCGACTTCGAGTCTTCACCACGATTCCCCGAGCAATGCTTCGAGCAGCCTGCATCCCTTCCCAACCATTACAACTGATACTACCACCTCTCATGTGTACGTGCACCATCACCGAAGGCGACTCCGACCACTGGCGAACATCCTCGCACTTCAACCACCAACCCAACAACCATCACCAATCATCGAAATGCCCTATCTCCCCTCGAATTGAAATCAAGCCACTCATCAAAAAACTGGGACCCACTACATAAATAAATCCACCTCGACCTCGCGACGTCGACCGCCTGGCCTCGCGCCACCGTGTCTACACCATCTCCTATCACCCACCAAGCTATCCCTAGAGTCCCCTCGAACTCGATGCACCCAAGAATCATCAGCGACCCATTCTTCAACCAAGACTAAAACTAGGTTTAGGAACCTAAACCTATTCGCCACCGACGCCACGATGGTCAGGCACCTCTCCGACCATTTTTCCCTGTCTTCCCGATCGCCCCACCATCTCCAGACGAAACCCAGACCTCCCCGATCACCTAGGTCGAATGAAATTTCCCAAAATGGATTTTTCAGTCATTCCTAAATTCCTACCTCAATACTGAATTAGAAATTTTGATTCCAGTTTTAAAAATCATGGTTTCCAAAATGAGTTCAGGTTAATAATCCTGAATCAATAAATTTTGATACTGGAATTTTATTATATTTGAGTCTTTTTCCTGTAATTCCCAGATTTCTTAAAGTCTGTGCTATGGTTTAACTTTAAATTATTTTTAGGCGTGGAATACTATTAAAACGAACATCTTTTGTTTAGAAGATATTGTCTGATATGATTCAGAGAGATGGGGTATGATTTTTTTTTTAAACAAATGAAATGGCCTGTGAGCCTGGAAGTTCATCTTTTGTCTGGTTTTTATCAATACCCAGCTTCTTCATTCAAAAAAAAAAAAATAGTTTCCAGAACTCAAAACAATTATACAAACACATTTTCAAGCATAAAATCTAATTAACTTCATCCATATTCCATATGTGTCAGATTTTGGGGTGTTTCATGTTTCAGAAAAAAAAACAGAGGGGTTAAACTGGAACTGAGGTTTAAAACTAATAACAGGAAGGTACAAACCCTATATACATACAGATAGGCAAAGCAACATCAACAAAGTGATTCATTTGTATCATATATTTGTTGTTTAAGCCTTTTTTTAAAAGAAATGGGGAAGAGGAATTTTAAACTTCACTGTAACTAAAGTGTTACAGGAAGACAGAGATAGAAAAACAATGTTTTCCAGGGAAATCAGAACACAATCATACCATTCATTCAGTTCAAAGCTAGCACATTCATGCAGGAATTCATGGCACAAAAAAGTTTAAACAAACATAGGTTTACTCACCAATTTGGAGTTGAAAAAGGAAGTGGACATTGGGAAATCCTGTACTTCTTTGAACTGCAATTTTTTTTTTCTTTTATAGCTTGATTTCTTTTGAGTTATCTATCTGCAGTAAATTTGGCATAAGCTAGTTTAAACTTTGATGTATCTACTCATTTAAATTTTTTTCTTAACAATAAAATAAAAAGAATTAAATTTATTTACTCTTTAATTTCAGTTGAAACAGAAATGAGATTCTGGCCTGCAACTTCAACTTTTTATATTGCTGTCCTCTTTCTTTTTTTTCCTTTCAAATTGATTCCTGAACTTTTCCTAAATCTCTAAAACTCTTGCTTAATTCTGTAAAACTTGTTGATTGAAGATTGGAATTCTCCTTCTAGTTTGAGAAACAAAGGGAAATTTGTTACAGATTTTTTTCTTTCTTTTCTGAAATATGTTTCTTGATTTTTAATTGTTGAGACAATTTAGATTTGTTTTTCTTTTGATGATGATAGTTTTCTGAAATAAAAATAAAGATAAAAGATATTGTATAAGTGTGTTTGCTTAAATAAAATGAAATTAATAAATACTTAAGAAAAGAAATTATTAAAAAGGACACTTGTTGCTTTTCTTCTTTTATTGAATTACACTTGTCACTATGCTAATTCTTAATTTAACACTTGTAACAAATTTCTTCTTCTTTTATTAACAAAGTATTTACACCATTAAACTTGTATTTATACTTACATTTTTTTATTAAAGACATTAGTTTTTATGTTAATACATATTATTAAAAGAAAGTGTTTTGAATTTTTCATACATATTAAATAATTCCTATAGATATGTGTATATAAATGCAAATTATTTTACCAAACACTTTATTTTAAAATTCAAATTCAAATTGAAAATCAATTCAATATATGTGTATATAAATGCAAATTATTTTACCAAACACTTTTCAAATTTTTATCATAATAGTTCTACAATTATAAATTTTAAATTGATGAATTTTGGTATGTTACGGATTTCCCCTCCTTAGGAAATTTCGTCCTCGAAATTTGAAAGAGAGAGAAAAGTAATCAAAGGATATACGAATTCAGAAAAGAATAGAGAAATGGCTTACCAATTTTAAGCCGAGATATCCACCCTGCATTTGGGATAAGACTTTTGCATACTGTCTTCTGTTTCCCAAGTAAAGTCCTTTGGATCTCCGCTCCATTGCACTTTAACCAATTTCACAATTTTGTTCCTTAATTTCTTTTCGTCTCGATCCACAATCTTAATTGGTTCTCTTTTAACTGATAAATTTGGCGTGATCTCCAGATCCTGCTGTGCTGCTTCTTCTATAATACTGTTTGGATCGGGCACGTACTTTCAAAGATGTGAAACATGAAATACATCGTGTACGCTGGATAACCTGTTAAGTAGTTGCACTCGATATGCTATGGGACCAATCCTTTCCAAAATAAGAAAAGGACCAATGTATCGCGGTGCCAACTTACTAGTTTTCCCAAATCTTAACACACCCTGCATTGGAGATACTTTCAAGAAAACAGAATCTCCAACTTGAAATTCCAAAGCTCTCCTTCTATGGTCGTAATAACTCTTCTGGCGACTCTGAGCAGTTATTAACTTTTTCCGGATAAAATCAACCTTTTCAGTGGCTTCCTTAATCATGTCTGGTCCAAGAACCAGTCTATCATCGGATTCAATCCAGCATGCCGGTGATCGACACGGTCGACCATATAGAGCCTCAAAAGGAGCCATTTCGATACTGGCTTGATAGCTGTTATTATATGAAAATTCAACCAAATGTAAATAGTCTTCCCAAGAACCTCCAAAGTCGAGAATATAAGCTCGCAAAAGATCCTTTAATATTCGATTTATCCTTTCAGTCTGCCCATCCGATTGTGGATGATAAGCAGTACTGAAATTTAGCTTTGTTCCTAATGTGTCCTGAAACGCTTCTCAAAATCTACTAGTAAAGATCGGGTCACGATCACTTACTATACTACTCAGTATACCATGGAGACGGACAATCTCTTTGATATATAGCTCAGCTAAACTTGCTGCTGTCCGAGTGGATTTCACTGGAATGAAGTGAGCAGTTTTGGTTAGACGGTCCACTATTACCCAAATTGCTTCATTTCCCTTCTTGGTTCGTGTCAATCCGTCAATAAAATCCATTGATACCTGATCCCATTTCCATTTTGGCACTTCCAAAGGCTGGAATAAACCCGCCATCTTCTTCTGGTCGCTTTTAGTTTGCTGACAAGTAGCACATCGACTCACATATATGGATATATCTCTCTTCATTGTTTTCCACCAGAAGGTTCTTTTAATATCTTTATACATTTTATTAACTCCTGGATGGATACTGAGTTTCGACTTATGACATTCATCTAATACTTCACGCTTTAATTTTGGGATATCAGGGACACAAATTCTTCCTTTCAATCTTATAACTCCCCTGCTATCTATCTCAAAACTAGTATCTTCACCTTGGCATATCCTTTTATAAATTCCCCGAAGAAACTCATCTTCTTTTTGCTGTCTCGAAATCTTTTTGAGAAGGGTAGGAGTGATAACAAGATGAGCTAGAATAGCGTGCTTTCTACTCAAAGCATCAGCAACCACATTGGCTTTACCAGGTGTATTCAGAATATCTAGGTCATATGACGCTAGAAATTATAACCATCGTTGTTGCTGTAAATTTAAATCTTTCTGGGTGAAGAGATACTTTAAAGATTTGTGATCGGTGAATAATTCAAATTTTTCACCTAGAACAGAGAGAGTTCATTAATTATATTTATTTAGTTAAGTTAAATTTCTTATATCATTAAGAAAACCGAAAAAAAATTCTTACCTAGAAGATAGTGTCGCCAGATTTTCAGAGCGAAAATAACCGCTAAAAGTTCCAAATCGTGTGTTGGATAATTTTTCTCATGCGGCCGTAATTGTCTACTCGCGTAGGCAATTGCTTTTCCATTTTTCATTAGTACTGCACCCAAACTGTTTCCACAGGCTTCAGTATAAACAGATAACCCTTGGTTCCCGTTAACGATAGCGAGAACGGGAGCGATAGTTAATCTCCTTTTTAATTCCTGAAAAACTTTGTCACACTTTGGAGTCCAATTGAATTTAGCATTCTTCATCGTCAGCTTAGTCAGTGGACTGGCCAACTTAGAAAAATCCTGGACAAACTTCCTATAATATCCTGCTAAACCTAGAAAACTTCGAACTTCTCTAAGAGTAGTGGGTCGCTTCCAGTCCAGAATTGCAGAAATCTTGCTTGGATCAACAGAAATCCCTTCTTCATTAACGACATGACCAAGAAATCTGACTTCTTTGACCCAAAAGTGACATTTAGAGAATTTAGCGAATAAGACATTCCTCAATATTTCCAAAACAATTCTGAGATGTTCAGCGTGCTCTTCTTCAGTTTTGGAATAAATCAAGATATCGTCAATAAATACAAGGACAAACTTGTTCAGTACTTCTCGAAACACGCGGGTCATTAAATCTACGAAATACGCAGGAGCGTTGGTTAGTCGGAAAGGCATGACTAACCATTCGTAGAACATGTTAGGACCCCTAAAGGCAGTTAAATGAACACAATCCTCAGCTATTTGCAGTTGATGGAATCCTTGAGCTAAATTCATTTTAGAAAAGAATCGAGCGCCATGAAGTTGATCGAATAGATCGTCGATTCTAGGTAAATGAAATTTGTTTTTGAGAGTTTGTTTATTGAGATCACGGTAATCTACACACAATCTTAAAGATCCGTCTGATTTAGCCACGAATACGACGGTTGAACCCCATTCGGAAACACTAGGGCGAATCAATCCTTTTTCTAACAAATCTCGAGTTTGATTGACTAATTCAATTCTTTCCCTAGGTGCCATCCTGCGACTTGCGTGTACGACAGGACGGGCATTGGGTACTAAATCAATTCGGAATTCTATTTCTCTGTGTGGAGGTAAGGATTTTACTTCTTCAAATACGTCGGAAAACTCCCAAACAACAGGTATAGACTCCAAACTGGTTTCAGGATATCCCAAAATATACATTAATTTATCTCTCTTTGGACTCGGATCCTCACAAGAGATTTCAACAGAATTTCCAAGTTTTTTTTGATCGAGATCGTTCGATTATTACAATCTAATTTAGCTTCGTATTCTGTTAGCCAATCCATTTCGAGTAAAATTTCGAATTCATTAAAATCAAGAACAAAGAGACTGATAGGGAACTGGTAACATGAATACGAGATAGGGATGTCTCTACATTGTAGACAAAGGTTTGTAGGACCACCTATTGGGATTTTCACACAAATGGGATCGTCGACAAAATTAGGTTTAAGTTTTAATTCATTTACGGTTTGTTGGGAGATAAAACTATGTGTAGCTCCCGCGTCAAATAAAACTCTAACAACTTTATCATAAATTGTAACGACCCAAGATTTTAATTTAATTTAAATTGATAATTAAATGAAATTTTGAATAAAAATTTATTTAATTAATTATAAATGGAAGCGAGTTTCCTCGATTCAAATAGAAAGTATATAAAGTCATATGGATTTGAAAATTTGTATATATGTGAATATATATGTATATATTGGATTTTAAATAAATTCTTAAATAAATGATTTTGAAAAATAAATAATATACTTTAGACACAAGTATAGAAATAAATAAATAAATTGATTTAAAAATTTATAAATGATGATAATTTGAGTTATATAAAATATATATAATAAATACAAGACAATAAATAAGAAGTAAATAAAATATAAGATATAACAATATAAAGTATATATATATATATATATATATATCTTAATCTCATATTAATAAATCAATACAAGATAATACAAATGGAGTAGGCTACAAAAGTAATAAGAGTAAAATAAAAATAGAAGTAAATTTAAAATGCAAGAATAAAGCAAATACATTTAAGTAAGCAAAATAAAAGTATATATTTTTACATAAATAAACAAATGCATAAATAAGAAACAAAACAAAGTAAGATATATAAACAAAGTAAAATAAGTATTAGCAATAAATGTTTCAAATAAATTTATGGTTAGAAATAAATGTTAAAGTTAAATTAGAATTCAATACATAAGTAAAATGAACTACAAGCAAAGTATAAAATATAAATCTAAGAAAAAAATGATAAAAATATAGGTATGTAGAAGCAAATCTGCATGTTCAAGTATCAAAACAATTCAGCATAGCCTCCACAAAATCTTGATGGCCAGATTTTAAAAAGAAACAAAGAAGTACAAGAGAAGATAATAATAAATTTATAGCCTGTAAAAATGCAATGCTACTACCTCTAGTACACTATAACATTTCATATATCAGCCATTAATGCAAGACATCTCTAAGTACATACAATATGTTCAGCATGCCTATTGTACAAAATTTTACTATCACCCAGTACAAGCTTGTAATCCCTGTACATCCTTTTCTATATATATCAACTTATTTAACTTCAGTTCGTTCAAAACATAACTAAGCAAAGCTAGAAAAGAAAAACAGAAGCAGGATATCAAAGCAAAGATTCAACTGAAAAAGAAATCAAACTTCAATCAGATCTAAAATCAAATGCAAAACAAGATCTGTCAATTTTCTCTGGCAAACACTGTGAGCAAATTTTCCTTAAATCTATTATGTGTCTGATGAATGCATGAATAAATTTTTCTCTAGTACATGTCCACCTGGTTTGCATATACATATGAGAATATTTGAATGCTCTGAGAATAAGCATAGTTTAAATACTTTGAATGCTCTGTTCCAGGCTTTGATACATATGTATGTTATGTGTTTTAAAACTCTGAACCCAAGTTTGCTTCAAAAGAAAAAAAAACCAATCTATCTTGATCCATTAACTTTTTGAACTTGGGATTAAGACAAAAGTTGTTTGTTATAGCATATATTCAGTTTTAAAAATGTATACAAGTTAAAATAACTTGTCAATGTCTCTGGGAAACAAAAGAACTGAGCACAACCTCAATTTTGTTAAGATTCAAACCACTTAATTCACAGATTCAGATATGGGAATTGAATTCGCATACAAAAACATGATTTTTAAAGCTTAAATCATAATTTTTAATGTTAGGAGTCAAGAGCAGTTCGCATTTGTTTGAAATTCATTGACTCGGCAATTGCCGACGATCGGCTAGTTCGTGGAGCTCGGGGTTTTTTGTGGAGATGGAGGAGCCTATGGAGTTGCCAGGAAAAATAGTCGGGGATGCCAACGATGGCAGCGGCGACAGCGGCGAACGATTTGTGTTTGTAAACCTAGTTTTGCCAAGGCTTTGAACTTTGATTCGTTCGTCGTCCACAGTGCATCGAGTTGCACGAGACTAGGGGTGATGGAGGCTGGGGTGTAGATGAGGCGGTGGCCGGAGTTGCACGAACTCCAGTGGTTGAGGCGTCGAACACGAGACATTGACAGGCTTCGAGAAGAAGTCCTGTACTTGTTCCAGGTTTTTGGCATTGAACTCGATTTCGATTTTTCGTGTGAAGGAGGGAGATTTGGTGGGTTGGAGTGTATGAATGGATAATCGTGGTCGTGTAGATGATCGTGGTGATGGTCAGAACGTCGCACGGCGACCGTGCAAGTGCACGGTGCATCTTCTTGTACCTGGAGATGTTGTTTGGGTAGAAGCAGCGTTCCAGTGGGTTTTTACCCGAAGTGGTACTCGAGTAAATCGAGTAAGTGACTCGAAGCAAATCGAGTCTGGGCTCGAGTAAAAGTTGTTGCAGGTTTTTCTTTTTTAACCTGAAACTGTTTTGGTTTGCAAATTCTAAAACCAAATTTAAATTTTAAACCAAGATTTTTAAAAGCTGAGTTCAAATTAAAATGTTAATATAAATTCAAGTTGAAGGTAGAATTTAGTTTAAACATAAATAAGTTTTAAATTTAATTTTTTTCTTTAACTTAAAAGCAATTCAAAATATATTAAAGAAATTTGAAATGGAGTTGAAATTTTAAATGAAAAATTTAAGCAAGTTGAAATTAAAAGTTAAATTTAAATTTAAATCTGAATTAAAGATAATTTGAATCCTAGTCTGAAATCAAAGAAGTTTAATATTTAAATTATTTAAATTTGATTTGTGATGATAATTAAAACATTAGCTAGAAAATGTTTTAAAATTGAATTAGTAAAGATAAAATGATATGCACTCATTAAATTAGTTCAAGTGAATAATTGATTAATTTATTTAATCAAGAAATGAAGATTTGAGTTAAATTAATTAAGGTAAATTAATTTGTAAATAAGACTCATTAATTTAATAAAGAGTTGTCTTTTAAACAAATGATAAAGGTTATTTAATCAAGTAATTAAGATTTTTAAGTTACAGTTTAGAACTTAATTAATTAAATAATCAGTGATTAAATATATGATTTTAAAGGTTAATTTAATGATAATTAACAATAATTAAAATTGAGTTTAATTACTTAAGAATAGTAATTAAATAATTATGAATAGTTAATGAGAATCATTTACTTGAAATTTATTTGATAATAAATGTGAAAAGAATTATTCATAGAAATTTAATCTGATTTAAATTAATCAGATAATTACATTAATCCTATCTAGGGATGCTTGGATTATATTGGATGGTAAACTGTTTGATATCCCTGATTTATGATGCTTTGTATATATATCCTGATTTATGTTGAGATCTGTGATAAATTATCTGTGATGTAATTTACTAGCCGTGGCATATATATTTGTGATCTGTATATAACAGATAAGCGTTATAGTTTATATCGCTTATCTGTTATATTCCTGTATTCTGATCTGTGATAATTGTATGATGTTGCACTACTGTGTATAACCCCTTGACCACACTTATACACACACCAATATGGATTTCACGAGGAAATCGATTAAGTCACAGATTTTGAAATGATTTATAAAATTGAATATTTGAATTCAAATTGATTTTGAAAATGGATTTGGGTTAAACGGTAAAGCTTTTGAAAAAGGTTTTCACAGATAAAAGCTATTTTGAATAACTCGGTAAAATCTCCAATTTAAATAATTCAATTTGAATTTGAATTCAATATTTGGAATTGAATTCGATGATTGGAAATTATGGTTAAGGATATTATAAACAGGTTTGTATGAATTTAAACCATTTTTAAAGGTATAGTTTTGGGAATTAGAATTTAACCCAAGGATTTCAACTCGTATAAATGAATCAGATTTCCAAAATGAAAACTGTTGTTTTCAAATGATAAACACTTTTAGATAAGAACTGAGATTTCAGTTAATTAGGGGAATTTCAAGATTTAATAGAGAAATGATTTTCCTAAGTTATGAGTGAATTCTTTTAGAAAGCTATGAATTAAATCTGTTTATTTTTAACAGATTTAAATTGATGATTTGTTTAAATCAAATTGAAATGAAATTGTTTTGAAGGCTATAAGTTAAATCTTTGATTTAAAGATTTAACGAGTTAATCAAATTGAAATGAAAATTGATTTGGAAAAATCTGTGAATGAATCTTTTATTTGAAAGATTAAAATGTGAAATTTGTTTAAAACCGTTAAAGGTTGTGAAAATGAATCTTTTTGTTTAAAGATTGAAAATGGTAATTTGTTAAGCCATTTGAAGAAAAGTTTTGGGTAATAAGTTGTGACTTAATTGAAATCCCATATCCATATGTTTTGAAAAATATTTTCGCTCACTATTCGGTTTAGCCGGGAAAGGACCTTTGTGTCGTATAACCCATTCCGAATATGTGATACGTCGTTATGGATAGCATTTGAAGACCGGTGATGAAGACCGGGTATTTGTGAAAGCGATAGGATGACCTATCGATTGTTTCTGCACCGAGTCGCGCCGGTATAGAAACTCCCTAAGTGATGGGAAATCCGATCGGGATTGTGAATATCCGGATTGCAAGGACTTCTTTGTAAGTGACTTCGGTTCTGTTCGATCCCAGAACAGACTTGTATGGATTGTACGTCTGACATTACAAATTGAGATATAAAGCCGATTTCTTTCAAATATATTTCTGTTGGTGGCGGAGAATTTATTCTCTTAGCTTAACACCCTTCTCTGAGACGTACGAGCTCAGAGGTTATATAGTTGATGGTTATCAGCGATATGTTCCCAAATTGGTAATGTGACATACGAGTGTTGCTGTGAAATGATCATTGTGTTGATTATTTGTGATAGGATCATTTATTTGATCGTCTATCCTGGTGATCATTTCTATGATCATTTGTTGACCCAAAGCATGGCTTTTGTATAAAGTATGTTTTTGTGAACGTGACTTCGTCGAGCCTCACACCCCGGAAATGGTCAAAACAGGAAAGATGCGGCAAGGTTATGAGGGGTAGCTCCCTTTAGGGTATGTGCATTTCCTTCTGGATAGAGGTGGTATCATGGTATGGAGCCCAGATATTTAACCTATGTGGTTACTGCGAATTTATTACTTTGTGGTTGTTGGTTATCGGGATCCCGTGAGAAAGGTCGTTTACGATCGGGGAATGGCGTGCTCGTGTCAGTAGTTACCCAGTTAGGGGTAACCCGGCCTTGTGTTGGCAGAGATCCAGTTTGGTTCTCGGGAATGTCCTTCCAGAGGCGTTCTCATGTGGCAATGGGAAGTTCCTTGGCCTGACCATTTGTTGGAAATTCAAAGAAACAATACGATCTTGTACGGTTTTAGTTGTAGAACCTATCATTCACTTATGGTGGCGCCCCACTGTTTGGATGGTAGCTATAGTAGGCATAAATGCGAAATACCTATGCTGGCTAAGATTTATATCTTTACTTTTGAAATGATTCTTCTACACTATGCACTAGTAATAATATCAAATGTTTCTTTTTAATGCGTATCAAGCATCTTTGACTATCATAAGGAGAAATCTCCTCCGATTCTGCGTTTGCATTGTGTGTGTGTGCGGGAGGCCTTATGGTAGTCTCATTTTAAAAAAAAAGCATTGCGAATTGACTTTGAAAATCTTTTGTTGAATGTTTTAAAAGATAAACTGTTTTTGTTGCTCACACCAGTCCCACGACTGATCCGGAGTTTATTGTTTTCTTTCCTAAACTCTGGGTGCTCATCATTTTCTACACGAGCAGTCTAGAGTTGGGTTTTTCAGATAGTCAGATTAGTAGGTTATCTGGAGTTAGTTCATTCTTTGGATCACACCAGTCTTGCCTATCTTTGTGCATCGTTATTGGGAGTTCGAGCTATTGCTGGATTAGTTCTTGGAAATGGAGTTGCAGTTTTTGGAGTTCTTCGTTGAAGACTATCTTAGAGTTATTTTGTTCCGCTGCTAGATGTTATCTATCGTTTTTCTTTCCGCTGCTGTTTTATTGTATCATATCTCTGATGTATATTGATATCTATTGGATCATCTGTTGTATCAGATATTGTATCAAAGCTGTATATCAATGTATTATTCTTTTATTCCGCTATGTTGTTTACTTAATGATTGTTATAAGCTCCGACGAATCGGATTTGAACGGTCGAATCTACGACATTCGAGTACGATTTGAAGTATGGATGTCGATTTTCGCGCGGGCAAAATCTGAAACGTTACATAAATAGTAAGGTTACCTTCCAAAACACCTTTTCCTTTATTTTCTTTTGAAGTTGAAGGGTCTTCCTTTATCGCAAATACATTTTCCACCTTTGCTTGTTTCAACACTGGGCAATCCTTAACAATATGTCCAGGCTTGTGACAATTATAGCATTCTCGAGCTCCTTGATTATTCTTCACAGATTGTTCCTTCTTGACTTGCTTCTTCGGGTTCTTGCAGTTGTTTGAATAATGCCCATTTTCTTGGCAATTGTAACAGGTTACATTTCTGGCCGAATTCCCTTGGTTGTTCCTCTTGTCCTTGCCTTGATGTGGCTTCTTACCCCCAAACTTTCTCTTCTTCCAATTCTGGTTATTTGAATTTCCGCTTTCCCTTGGAATCTCTTGCATATCCAGGGTGGCATACCGATATCCCATATCGATAAGATCAGAGAAAGATTCTTTAATGTGTGCGGTCATCCTTTTGTGATATTTCTTATTCATCCCACGAATAAATTTTTCATTTTTCTTTAAAGGCGTATTCACTAACTCCGATCCGAAACGGGATAATTCATTGAATTTGTTTAAATATTCTTCAAAAGACAAGGCTCCTTGCTGTAAGTCTAGAAACTCTTGATACATTCGTGAAATTCCTGCCGATGGCAAATACCGCTTTTCGAACACCTCTTTGAATTGACTCCAAGAAAACTCTTCTTCAGGTTCATCTATTGTGACCGTTTCCCACCAAGCTGAAGCTTCATCTTGCAATCGCCAAGAAGCAATTAGATGCATTTGACCATCCTGCAGCTTAAGCCCCTTAAAAATCTTTTCACATGATTTTATCCAAGCCTGGGCCTCAATAATTGACTCTTTTCCAGTAAAAGGCCTACCACCGAGCCTTGTGAAACTCTTATGCAAATCAGCCAGATTTGGCTGAGGTTGAGTAGGCACAACTTCTTCCGCTGAAGGAGAAACTTGACTAGTTGTTGTCGCATTTCCTTGACTCCTAGCTCTACCTCTGCGCCCGCTCATTCTTACTATTTGTAATTAGTAAGAAACTTGATTTAGAGATTCGGACGAGATATCTTAAGGAATATCAGCAGTTAAAGAAAATAGACTAAGAAAATTTGGGGGTTCAGTCTCGGTTTATATTCATTCTAGGGTATACTTCACCCTATCTCTAATGAGCCATCTAACGTGTTATACTCCGTAGCTAAAGTTCTCACTCAACCTTTAGCTCTGATACCACTTGTCACGACCCGAAGTTCAGCGTTCAAAAAAATCGACATCAAATACCTCAATTGTATATGACTTACGGAGATTCGAACGTCGAATTTCAGTTCGGATGAAGCTTATAACAACAATTAGATGAATAATAAGCAGCTGAAAATAAAACTGCCAACATCAATATCCCAGATACAACATCACAATACTATACAACAACAACACCCAGATCAGAGTATTTATATACATATACAACACAACTCCAAAATAGACCATCACAAAAGAACAACATGTGATCACACCAAAAAAGTCTTCAAAGAGATAAAGCAATAATGAACTTCCAAACCGAGTCCCTCGAGATCCAAAAGTTTCCAAAATATCTCCAAGATAAAACCTTCAAAACTAGTAGTCTCCAAACATACAACTCCAAGATCCAGCTAGTACCAAAACACAGAAGACCTGCTACTAGGCTGCCCGTGTGGAAATTATGGGCACCCAGAGTTTAGAAAGGAAACAATAAACTCCGGATCAGTCGTGGGACTGGTATGAGTAAACAAAATAGTTGCTTTGAAAATAAAAGTAGTTTATTTTAAATCAAAAACAAACAAAAGGATTTGAAAGAATTCGCAATGCTTTTTGAAAATGAAGCTGCCATAAGGCCTCCCGCCTCACACACAATGCAAACGCAAACTTGGGGAAAATTTCTTCTTATGACCGTCAAATATGCTTGATACGGGAAAACATCTTTGATATTATGACTAGTGCATAGTGTAGAAAAACATTTTGGAAATATAATATTAATCTTAGCCAGCATAGACATTTCGTACTATGCCTACAATGGCTACCATCTAAACAGTGGTGACCACCATAAGTAAATGGCAGGTAATACAACTAAAACCGTACTGGGTTCGTATCGATAATTGGATTTCTAACAAATGGCCAGGCTAAGGATCTTCCTGGGCCACATGGGATGCCTCTGGAGGGACGTCCCGAGAACCTAACCAGATCTCTGCCAACACAAGGCCGGGTTACCTCTATAGCCAGGTAACTACTACATGAGTATGACATTCCCAGGTTGTAATCAACCTTTATCCGCGGCCCCAACATAAATCACAAAGGAATATATATATTTGCGATATCCATATAAGTTAAGTATCTGGGCTCCATACCATGATACCCCTTCTATCCAGAAGGAAATGCACATACCCTAAAGGGCGCTACCCCCAATAACCTTGCTGCATCTTTCCTGTTTCGACCATTACCGGGTTGTGAGGTTCGACGAAGTCTCGTCCACAAAGCTATGCTTTTTACAAAAGCCATGCTTTGATCATCTAATGATCAACAAATGATCACCAATACACAGCAGCACTTAGCGTGCCATGCTACCAAATTGGGAGTCTATCGCTGATAACTTCAACTACATAACCTCTGAGCTCGTACGTCTCACAGAAGGGTGTTAAGCTAAGAGAATAAATTCTCCTCCACCAACATATATGTATTTGAAAGAAATTGGCTTTATATCTCAAAGTGTAGTGTCAGGCACACGACCATACAAGTCTGTTTCGGGTTTGAACAGAACGGAAGGCACTTCGTCCAATAAAGGAAGAAGTTCTTGCAAATCCGGGCGTCTACAATCCCGATCGGACTTCCCATCACTTAGGGAATCCCTATACCGGAGCAACTCGATTCAGAGACAATCGGTAGGTTATCCTATCGTTTTCAAAGACACCCGGTCTTCACCACTGGTCTTCAATTGCTCTCCATTCATCGAATCACTATTCGGAAATGGGTTATATGACACAAAGGTCCTTTCCCGGCTAATCCGAATAGTGGCGTCAATTTTTTTTAAAACATGGGGATATTTCATTCACAAAGATTCACAGGTTCGATGTGGGTTTCAGATAACCAACTGGAATCCGACTCCCTGTCGCATCAAAATTCAAAAGCCATTTTACGGGCCAAATGGATTTTACATTCACATAAAAAAAATACAGGATCACAACTCAGCACAAACAACTCATATCACATAATATCACAATTACAATCAGAGATATCAATTTATACCCATCATACAATAGTTATCAATCGTGCACAGCTATGATGAAACAATTGTGTGAATTAAACTAATTAATCACATAATTAATTACATTCATCATCTTTAAATTAATGATTGATTTATTCTTAATTAAAATTGGTTAAATCTTTAATGATCTTCATAATTTAATCATTCATAATTTAATCATTCATAATTTTATTATCCTAATTAATTCATCTTTAATCGCTCATTGGTTAAATCTTAATTATCTGTTCTTCAATTAATTAACTTTTAAATTATAGAGTAGTTATAAATCATTAATTTTTCAATCGTTATTTAATCATTACAAATAAATTTATTTCTAAGTTAAAAATTTGAATATGTGATTTACTTCTTGAATATTTTATCAAGTTGAATTTTTAACAATTTTATTTTAGAATATAAGTTTTGAAATCCTTCATTTATCTCAATTAATTTTTTTTTTCAAAACAATTCAAACTCATGTTTCAAAAATTTCAAAGCTTGAGTTTTCTTTTTACCGTTTTAAGCCTGACCCGAGACTTCCCCGAGTTGCCCCCCGAGATGAATGCTCTCCCACTTCGAATTTTACCCCAAATCGACCCGTGTGACAAAATCTTTTCAAAAATTGTTTAATTAAAAAAAACTACCCCAATTCGACGCCAAATCTCTCGAGCCCGACTTCGAGTCTTCGCCACGATTCCCCGAGCAATGCTTCGAGCAGCCTGCATCCCTTCCCAACCATTAAAACTGATACTACCACCTCCCATGTGTACGTGCACCAGCACCAGAGGCGACTCCGACCATTGGCGAACATCCCCGCACGTCAACCACCAACCCAACAACCATCACCAGTCATCGAAATGCCCTGTCTCCCCTCGAATTGAAATCGAGCCACTCATCAAAAAAACTGGAACCCACTACATAGCTAAATCCACCTCAACCTCGCGACGCCGACCGCCTGGCCTCGCGCCACCGTGTCTACACCATCTCTGATCACCTACCAAGCTATCCCCAGAATCCCCTCGAACTCGATGCACCCGAGAATCATTAGCGACCCATTCTTCAACCAAGACTAAAACTAGGTTTAGGAACCTAAACCTATTCGCCACCGACGCCACGATGGTCAGGCACCTCTCCGACCATTTTTCCCTGTCTTCCCGATCGCCCCACCATCTCCAGACGAAACCCAGACCTCCCCGATCACCTAGGTCGAACCGAATTTCCCAAAATGGATTTTTCAGTCATTCCTAAATTCCTACCTCAATACTGAATTAGAAATTTTGATTCCATTTTTAAAAATCATGGTTTCCAAAATGAGTTCAAGTTATAATCCTGAATCAATAAATTTTGATACTGGAATTTTATTATATTTGAGCCTTTTTCCTGTAATTCCCAAATTTCTTGAAGTCTTTGCTATGGTTTAACTTTAAATTATTTTTAGGGGTGGAATACTGTTAAAACGAACATCTTTTGTTTAGAAGATATTGTCTGATATGATTCAGAGAGATGGGGTATGATTTTTTTTTTAAACAAATGAAATGGCCTGTGAGCCTGGAAGTTCATCTTTTGTCTGGTTTTTATCATACCCAGCTTCTTCATTCAAAAAAAATAGTTTGCAGAACTCAAAACAATTATACAAACACATTTTCAAGCATAAAAACTAATTAACTTCATCCATATTCCACATGTGTCAGATTTTGGGGTGTTTCATGTTTCAGAAAAAAACCCAGAGGGGTTGAACTGGAACTGAGGTTTAAAACTAATAACAGGAAGGTACAAACCCTATATACATACAGATAGGCAACGCAACATCAACAAAGTGATTCATTTTCATCATATATTTGTTTCTTAAGCCTTTTTTTAAAAGAAACGGGGAAGAGGAATTTTAAAACTTCACTATAACTAAAGTGTTACAGGAAGACAGAGACAGAAAAACAATGTTTTCCAGGGAAATCAAAACACAATCATGCCATTCATTCAGTTCAAAGCTATCACATTCATGCATGAATTCAAGGCACAAAAGAGTTTAAACAAACATAGGTCTACTCACCAATTTGGAGTTGAAAATGGAAGTGGACAGAGGGAAATCCTGTACTTCTTTGAACTGCAATTTTTTTTTTCTTTTCTAGCTTGATTTCTTTTGATTTATCTATCTGCAGTAAATTTGGCATAAGCTAGTTTAAACTTTGATGTATCTACTCATTTAATTTTTTTTCTTAACAACAAAATAAAAAGAATTAAATTTACTTACTCTTTAATTTCAGTTGAAACAGAAATGAGATTCTGGCCTGCAACTTCAACTTTTTATATTGCCGTCCTCTTTCTTTTTTTTTTCCTTTCAAATTGATTCCTGAACTTTTCCTAAATCTCTAAAACTCTTGCTTAATTCTGTAAAACTTGTTGATTGAAGATTGGAATTCTCCTTCTAGTTTGAGAAACAAAGGGAAATTTGTTACAGATCTTTTTCTTTCTTTTCTGAAATATGTTTCTTGATTTTTAATTGTTGAGACAATTTAGATTTGTTTTTCTTTTGATGATGATAGTTTTCTGAAATAAAAATAAAGATAAAAGATATTGTATAAGTTTGTTTGCTTAAAAAAAATAAAAATAAATAAATACTTAAGAAAAGAAATTATTAAAAAGGACACTTGTTACTTTTCTTCTTTTATTGAATTACACTTGTCACAATGTTAATTCTTAATTTAACACTTGTAACAAACTTTTTATTCTTTTATTAACAAAGTATTTTACACCATTAAACTTGTATTTATACTTACATTTTTTTATTAAAGACATTAGTTTTTATGTTAATACATATTATTAAAAGAAAGTGTTTTGAATTTTTAATACATATTAAATAATTCCTATAAATATGTGCATATAAATGCAAATTATTTTACCAAACACTTAATTTTAAATTTCAAATTCAAATTGAAAATCAATTCAATATATAAATTCAAATCTACCCATGTATGCACACATACACTGTAACAACCCGCATATTTATCGATTTTATATTTAAATATTTTATCGTTCGTCGGATTTTGGTCCGAAAAGCTACTTTTTGCATACGGTCGAATTAGGACTCGGGACCACTCCCATTGAGTTCAAAATGCCGTTTGCGACCTTTTTGAGTATAAGCTTCGATATATTTGGAGAAAGTTGATTTTTGCTACTTTTTCACTTAGGGTTTTGGTTTGGGCTGAGCCCACTTATGTATTCAGTCCTAACCCCTCTCCTCCTCATTTACTTCATTTCCAATTCCTTATACTCAAGCTAAAGCATCAATGGTGGGAGAGATTGGAAATTAAAACTCCAAAACCCTAGTTGTCTCTTGATAATCAACTCTAGCTCCAAACTAATAGAAGAACCCATTGGTAGGCTTCTCTTCTTCTTCTCCAACTCATTCTCTTATCAAATTCATAAATTCCTAAACCTAATTTAGGAGATGTTTCTCTTTTTAGCTTAGATTCAATCTTGTTGAGTTGGAATTGAAGAGTGATTGTCATTGTCATTGTTCTATAGCTTCTTCTTCAATCGTGTGGGTTCAAAGGTGAGATTTTTATCTCACATCTTTGTCTATAATTATCTTCGATTGTTAGGTATGAATTCCTAACGTTTATTCGTGTGCAATTGATTTTGGTTTGGATTGATTTGGTGTATATTCCAATTTTTGGTGATTTGGTCTAATTTATGAAAATCCTATTATGGATATTTGGACATTGATATTTGAGGCGTATCGAAGAGCCGTTTAGGCTGAGTTGTCGTTCGACGTAATTCCTTAGTCATCGCCATTTGCTCGTTCGATCGATTTCGATATTCGTTTGGCCATTTTTGGCCTAGGTTCAGGGAATGCCCTGAACCCTTCATTCAGACGTCTGAAACGTGATATTCAGACGTCTGAATATTGTCTGGGAAGTTTTCTATTCCCAGATTCAGACGTCTGAATTGGGATTTCAGACGTCTGAATTGGCTTATTTTCAAACAGAAAGAAAATAGGCTAAAATATGCCTATTTCAGACGTCTGAAACATTTGGTTCAGACGTCTGAATCGTGTTCTAGAAATTTTTATATTTCCAGATTCAGACGTCTGAACCACTTGTTTCAGACGTCTGAAACTGTTGTGATTTTGCCTTCTTGCCTTTTTGTTTGAGAATTCCAATTTAAATCGATTCGTGATAGTCCTATTTGTTCTTATCATTTATTATGACTTTGATGACTCTTTTTAGGGATTTTTGAATATCCATTTCGATGGATTCTTTATCGGTTTCTTTGGATTTTATTCACGTCTTCTAATGTGAATTTTAGTGATTGATTGTTCTTACAATCTTCTTTGTGACTTGTCACTTTAAAAATATAAAGGTTTCCTATACTAGTAGTAAATATCAAAACTCTTTCCTCAAACGATTTTAATACTATTTTAATTACAAAGCTCGTTTCTAAAACCGTTTTCCAATCTATTAGTATATATAAACCTTTACCTCACTCGTATGAGAAATCTAATTAAACGACCTAGTAAAACGAGTGCTATGAAACGCTTGCGTTTACTTCGTCGGTTAATTCTTGGACTTGTTCGATTGAATCTCTTGTGACAATTTTCTAGTGGAAATCTACAGTTTGTTCGTAAATATTTAAGTTAAGCAAGTGGTTATGGGACATGAAGCTAAACTCATATATTTACTAGCTTAGTGTAATAGACACTTCTCGTTGATCATGACGATCATCTTTGTGATTTAGACTAGCAATGTGCGATGTCTCTTTGTCTACGAGGGAGACTAAACCCCGTTTTGTGGAGTTTCGACTCAATTTGGTGGGGTAGCAACTCATTGTCTTCGGGCCGTTTGTGGAGCTTCGGCTCAATTTTTGATGGTTAGCAACCATGGAATTAGCATTCCGTTTGTGATACACGTGTTGGTGAGCTTTATGCTCCCGTTTGTGATAGGCCTTCCCCCTTTTGTGATTTCTGGATTTCTTGAGATGATTTCTAGAATTTGTGCTTCACCAATTTTCGTGATTTCTATTGATAAGCCTTATCGATATTTGTGCATTGGTGAATTTGTGTGTCATTGACTTTTGTGATTTCTGGATTTCGTGTATTGAATTCTGGAATTTTGTGTGTCATTGACTTTTGTGATTGACATTGATATTATCGTCAATATTTATGGTTTGGTGCACGAAATAAGGAGTATGACATTTCTTTGATTCTTGTGTAGATTTGGTGACATTGATTAATCTCTTGATGATTTTCAACTAATTATATATATCACAGCTTGGCATTGTGATTATTATGTGTTTAGTCATATCTCTTATTCTATATCGTTTCATCTGATATTTATAGTTAGACTGATCCGTTTATTATTTTCTTATTAAATAATACTCGGGTCAGACCGAGATGTTACAGGTGCTTCTGCTTGACTTCTCCCCAGGGATTCATTACTCTGACTTTTGGCAAACTACTTAGATCAGTAGTTTATTTTGTTGTATACACTTGAGATATAGACTCATAGTTGTATTCTTTTGTATAGCATGTGTTGCTATTCTTTTGTATTATTATGGATCATTTTTGACCACTACTCTGATATACACTTCCATGTGTTAATTATATATTCATATCTTCTTCCGCCTTTGTGATATGAATTGTCTGTGACTGATTTATGTTACGTGTATTTCTATATTTGTTTCCGAAGATTATTATAGCCACTGTGTAGTAGATTTGTGTTTGTATCGGTGTGTCGGATTTCCTCTTGAGATAAAATGCATGTTATACTATCTGACATATCGTTGCTCGCGCAAAGCAATTATACAGATGGTCGCTCCTCAACAGCCTTATTCTCCGTGCTAGTTGACAGCATTCACCTGTAGTGTTCTTGGCTAGCGTGGGTATAGAGGTGTGGCGTCGCAGCTTGGTATCGGAGCCAAACTTTGTAACAATATGGAATATTATAACAAGGATCATCGTCCTAAGTCTACCTTAGGAGTCGTGCTTTAGGATCTTATTCGGGTCTACGTACCGTCTTATCCTATTTTCTTTTATGATTCCTTGTTTTTTCTATCAAGATTGCTTGATATTCAATTTGGTGAATAACCTTTTTCCTTCTTCTTCTTTCTTTCTTAAGGGAGAGAAATGTCTAGACCAGGCCGCCCAAGAGCCGTACCGTCGAGCACTCCACCCCAAGATGGAGTTTTTATGACTGCTCAACAGCTTTTTGATTTAGTGACAAATGCTCAAGCAGCTGGAGCTAACCCGGAACCTACTCACCCAAAGTCGGGATTTGCACGCTTGTGCAGCGATTACACTAATTTGGGTGGGGAGCCATTCAAAGGTTCCGAAACTATTATTGAAGTACAGGCTTGGCTAAGGTCATGCGATCGAATCTTTTCTCGCATGAATCTTATTGACCTTCACCGAGTTCAGGTGGCCTCTCTTATGCTCCGAGAAAGAGCATTGGACTAGTACGAGCTTCTTATTTCTGAGATTAATGAAGCGGATCTCACCTGGGAGCAATTTCGAGAACGCTTCGAATTAAAATTCGTTCCAGAGGCTGAGAAAGTGACATTGGCTCGACGATTTATAGACCTTGTTCAAGGTGAGTCCTCCGTGACTCATTACATCGCCTCCTTCGAGTCGCTTTCCAAATATGGGGTTGAATACATCAACACCCCTTTAAAGAAGAACCAGAGGTTCGTCTATGGCTTAAACAAAAGTCTCAAGAAGCCATTACTTCTAAAATTAGAAGTTTCTTTCGACCAACTCGTTGATATCGCTCTTCGTCTTGAAGAGGCGGATAGGGAGAATGATGTTGAAGAGGTGGGTTCCAAACCAAGCTTCAACAATAACAAGAAGAGGCCAAACAAATTCAAAGGCCCCTATCCTAATAAGAAAGGGAAGCAAGCAACCTCCGTGGCAAAGACTTCTTCCTTTGGTCGTGGGGAATGCTATAATTGTGGTTCGAAGGACCATTATGCGAACAAGTGTCCCAAGTCTATCTCTTGTCGCTACTGCAAAGGTCCCGGTCATGTTATATCTTCATGCCCCAAGCTTCAGGGCAGGAAAGAGGGAAAGCTTAATGTTGCTCAAGCCCCCGGCAACACATCTCGTGGCCAAGGTATTTCTCATTCTATTCTGGATGGAATTATTTTATTTCGTGATCATCCTATTCGAGTTCTTTTTGATACGGCTGCGTCCCATTCTTTTATATCAAAAGAACTTGTTGATACCTTTTCTTTGGATGTTTTGTGTTTAATGACTTCTTTGAGAATTGCGAATCCGGTTGGTGGATCCGCAACAATCAGTTTATTGTGTAAAGATGTCAAGATTATTTTGTGTGATTTTTCTTTCCGAGCCGATTTGCATGTCATGCGTTACTTAGGCTTTGGAATGATTTTGGGAATGGATTGGCTTAACCATTATGAAGCTCATATCCTATGTCCTGAGCGGACTATTCATCTTCGACATCCTCAATCTGTTAAGCAGATTTCTATTAATCTTAAAGATTCAAATTCCAGCTTGGTTGCATCTTTATATTCTTTAAATCCTCGTGATGACGATGATGATGATGAGGGTGATATTATTTCTCTTATTCACGTCGTTTGTGAATTTTCCGACATATTCGAGCCCGTTTTAGGGTTACCACCTAAGCAAGCAATTGAGTTCAAAATTAATCTTATTCCTGGAGCTCAACCTATCACTCGTCCTCCGTATCGTATGTCCAATAAAGAAAACGAGGAGATGCGTAAACAATTATCCGAATTGGAGATGAAGCAATTTATTCGCTCTAATTCCTCGCCTTGGGGAGCTTCAGCTATTTTTGTGAAGAAATCCGATGGAACACTTAGGCTTTGCGTTGACTACCGCAAGCTTAATTATCTTATTATCAAAAATAAATATCCTTTACCTCGGATTGATGATTTATTTGACCAACTTAGTGGTGCTAGGGTCTTTTCACAATTGGACTTGGCTACCGGTTTTCATCAGCTTTGTATTGCAGAGGATAGCATTCCTTTGACATCGTTCCGTACTCGGTATGGATCTTATGAATGGCTTGTTATGCCATTTGGGTTAACGAATGCCCCGGCTTATTTCGTTGACTTAATGAATCGAGTTTTTAAAGACTTCCTCGATCGATTTGTTCTCATCTTTATTGATGATATCTTGTGTATTCTAAAACCGAGGAGGAGCATGAAAAACATCTTCGGATTGTGTTGGAAACTCTTAGGAGTAATCAATTAAAGGCAAAATTTTCTAAATGTCACTTTTGGCAATCTCGTGTGAAGTTTCTAGACCATATTATTTCCGAGTCCGGAATATCAGTGGATCCTTCAAAGATTGAAGCGATTCAGAATTGGAAGAGACCAGAGAGTGTGACAGAAATCCGTAGCTTTCTGGGATTGGCAGGTTATTACCGCCGATTTATCAAAGACTTTTCTAAGATTGCTGTGCCTCTCACTAGCTTGACGAAGAAGGGTGTTAAATACATTTGGTCGGACAAATGTGAAGTTTCTTTTCAGAAATTAAAAGAACTTCTTTCTGATGCTCCTATTCTCATTATTCCCGAGGGGAATCAAGATTTCGTTGTTTATACCGATGCTAGTCGCGTTGGTTTGGGTGCCGTTCTTATGCAAAAAGAACGTGTTATTGCTTATGCTTCTAGGCAACTGAAGCCAGCCGAGACTAGGTATGCCACTCATGATTTAGAACTCGCGGCTATTGTTTTCGCCCTTCGTATTTGGCGTCATTATCTTTTAGGAGAGAAATTTGTTCTTTATACCGATCATAAGTCCTTGAAGTATTTATTCTCTCAAAAGGAACTTAATTTGCGTCAACAGCGTTGGCTCGAATTTCTTGCACCATATGATCTTGATATCCTTTATACTCCCGAAAAGGGAAATCGCGTTGCTGATGCACTTAGTCGAAAGCAACAAGCGATTGTTTCTATGATGATATCCGAATGGAACGATCTTAAGATTTTATCCTCTTGTGAGATTCGAGACCGTGTCTCTGATTTATG
Source organism: Allium cepa (assembly GCA_030765085.1). Taxonomy (NCBI): domain Eukaryota; kingdom Viridiplantae; phylum Streptophyta; class Magnoliopsida; order Asparagales; family Amaryllidaceae; genus Allium; species Allium cepa. The sequence continues at coordinate 782,515,142 of CM060940.1, read as the reverse complement.
TTCATCACTTGTGTTGTGTAGCCTTGAGGCTCATCCTTCTCTTTTAGACCGCATTCTTGAAGCTCAAGGGTTGGATCCTGAATTGGCTCTTCTTGGCCAAAATGTTAAAGATAAAACTGATATTGAAGGTTTGAAAGATTTTGATATCGATTCTCGTGGCGGCATTCAGAAATTTGGTAGACTTATCGTACCAAATATTATTGATCTTCGTAAGGATATTTTAGAAGATTCTCATCGTTCTAAATTCACCATTTATCCCGGTATTAGTAAAATGTACGCAGATATGAAGCGACTTTATTATTGGGAGAGAATGAAACTTGACATCGCTAACTTCGTTAAGCATTGCATGACTTGCCAACTCGTTAATGCCGAACATCAAAGGCCCGGTGGGTTATTGCAACCTTTAGAAATTTCAATTTGGAAGTGGGACCAAATTTCCATGGATTTTATAGATGGCCTTCCCCGTTCTCGTTCGGGTCATGATAGCTTATGGGTGATCGTTGATAGACTTACTAAATCTGCCCATTTTATTCCCGTTCTTTCTAACCGAACCGTTCCTCTTTTGGCCAAACTCTTTGTTAAAGAGATTGTTAAATTACATGGTTTCCCTACTTCTATTGTTAGTGATCGCGATCCATTGTTTACTAGTGGATTTTGGAAGAGTCTTCAAAAATCTTTGGGAACGAAGCTCAATTTTAGCACCGCTTATCATCCTCAGTCCGATGGACAAACCGAGCGTGTGAATCAAACTCTTGAAGATCTTCTTCGTGCATGTGTTCTTGATTTTGGTGGAAGTTGGGAAGATCATATTTCACTTGTTGAATTTTCCTATAATAATAGCTTCCAATCTAGTATTGGTATGGCACCTTTTGAGTCACTCTATGGAAGGCCATGCCGATCTCCTTCTTGTTGGCTTGAGACCGGAGAGAAGCTGGTTTTAGGTCCTGATTTTATTCGTGATTCCACAGAAAAGATTGATCTTATTCGTCATAGGATGAAAGAAGCCCAGAGTAGACAAAAATCCTATGCCGATAACCGAAGAAGGAAGTTAGAATTTTCTATGGGAGATATTGTGTTCATTCGTGTATCACCTATGAAAGGTGTTGTACGTTTCACTCGATCGGGAAAATTGGCGCCTCGATATATTGGGCCATTTCCTATCGCTGAATGTATTGGTTCCATGGCTTATCGCCTATCATTACCGGCTCAGTTTTCTGCTATGCATGACGTGTTTCACGTTTCTCAACTTCGGAAATGTCTTCGAGATTTCGATTCTATTCTTGAGCCCGGTGTTGTGGAAGAGATTGAAGCTTCGCCTAATTTAACTTACGAGCAACATCCTATTCGAATTGTTGCTTCGGAGGTCAAACGACTTCGAAATAAAGATGTTCCGCTTGTTAAAGTTCAATGGTCTTCAAATCCTAAGGATTGTTCTTGGGAATCTAAAGAGTTCATCGAGCGAACACATCCTGACTTGCTTTCTCGTGCTCTTTGAGGTGAACTTCTTATTTCAATTTTCTTTTGTGTTGATATGCTTATGGTTGTTACTCTTTATTTTCCTCTTAAGTATTGCGAGGACGCAATTTCTTTAAGGAGGGGAGTCTGTAACAACCCGCATATTTATCGATTTTATATTTAAATATTTTATCGTTCGTCGGATTTTGGTCCGAAAAGCTACTTTTTGCATACGGTCGAATTAGGACTCGGGACCACTCCCATTGAGTTCAAAATGCCGTTTGCGACCTTTTTGAGTATAAGCTTCGATATGTTTGGAGAAAGTTGATTTTTGCTACTTTTTCACTTAGGGTTTTGGTTTGGGCTGAGCCCACTTATTTATTCAGTCCCAACCCCTCTCCTCCTCATTTACTTCATTTCCAATTCCTTATACTCAAGCTAAAGCATCAATGGTGGGAGAGATTGGATATTAAAACTCCAAAACCCTAGTTGTCTCTTGCTAATCAACTCTAGATCCAAACTAATAGAAGAACCCATTGGTAAGCTTCTCTTCTTCTTCTCCAACTCATTCTCTTATCAAATTCAGAAATTCCTAAACCTAATTTAGGAGATGTTTCTCTATTTCGCTTAGATTCAAGCTTGTTGAGTTGGAATTGAAGAGTGATTGTCATTGTCATTGTTCTATAGCTTCTTCTTCAATCGTGTGGGTTCAAAGGTGAGATTTTTATCTCACATCTTTGTCTATAATTATCTTCGATTGTTAGGTATGAATTCCTAACGTTTATTCGTGTGCAATTGATTTTGGTTTGGATTGATTTGGTGTATATTCCAATTTTTGGTGATTTGGTCTAATTTATGAAAATCCTATTATGGATATTTGGACATTGATATTTGAGGCGTATCGAAGAGCCGTTTAGGCTGGGTTGTCGTTCGACGTAATTCCTTAGTCATCGCCATTTGCTCATTCGATCGATTTCGATATTCGTTTGGCCATTTTTGGCCTAGGTTCAGGGAATGCCCTGAACCCTTCATTCAGACGTCTGAAACGTGATATTCAGACGTCTGAATATTGTCTGGGAAGTTTTCTATTCCCAGATTCAGACGTCTGAATTTAGGATTTCAGACGTCTGAATTGGCTTATTTTCAAACAGAAAGAAAATAGGCTAAAATATGCCTATTTCAGATGTCTGAAACATTTGGTTCAGACGTCTGAATCGTGTTCCGGAAATTTTTATATTTCCAGATTCAGACGTCTGAACCACTTGTTTCAGACGTCTGAAACTATTTTGATTTTGCCTTCTTTCCTTTTTGTTTGAGAATTCAAATTTAAATCGATTCGTGATAATCTTATTTGTTGTTATCATTTATTATGACTTTGATGACTCTTTTTATGTATTTTTGAATATCCATTTCGATGGATTCTTTATCGGTTTCTTTGGATTTTATTCACGTCTTCTAATGTGAATTTTAGTGATTGATTGTTCTTACAATCTTCTTTGTGACTTGTCACTTTAAAAATATAAAGGTTTCCTATACTAGTAGTAAATATCAAAACTCTTTCCTCAAACGATTTTAATACTATTTTAATTACAAAGCTCGTTTCTAAAACCGTTTTCCAATCTATTAGTATATACAAACCTTTACCTCACTCGTATGAGAAATCTAATTAAACGACCTAGTAAAACGAGTGCTATGAAATGCTTGCGTTTACTTCGTCGGTTAATTCTTGGACTTGTTCGATTGAATCTCTTGTGACAATTTTCAAGTGGAAATCTACAGTTTGTTCGTAAATATTTAAGTTAAGCAAGTGGTTATGGGACATGAAGCTAAACTCATATATTTACTAGCTTAGTGTAATAGACACTTCTCGTTGATCATGACGATCATCTTTGTGATTTAGACTAGCAATGTGCGATGTCTCTTTGTCTACGAGGGAGACTAAACCCCGTTTTGTGGAGTTTCGACTCAATTTGGTGGGGTAGCAACCCATGGTCTTCGGGCCGTTTGTGGAGCTTCGGCTTAATTTGTGATGGTTAGCAACCATGGAATTAGCATTCCGTTTGTGATACACGTGTTGGTGAGCTTTATGCTCCCGTTTGTGATAGGCCTTCCCCCCCTTTTGTGATTTCTGGATTTCTTGAGATGATTTCTAGAATTTGTGCTTCACCAATTTTCATGATTTCTATTGATAAGCCTTATCGATATTTGTGCATTGGTGAATTTGTGTGTCATTGACTTTTGTGATTTCTGGATTTCGTGTATTGAATTCTGGAATTTTGTGTGTCATTGACTTTTGTGATTGACATTGATATTATCGTCAATATTTATGGTTTGGTGAACGAAATAAGGAGTATGACGTTTCTTTGATTCTTGTGTAGATTTGGTGACATTAATTAATCTCTTGATGATTTTCAACTAATTATATATATCACAGCTTGGCATTGTGATTATTATGTGTTTAGTCATATCTCTTATTCTATATCGTTTCATCTGATATTTATAGTTAGACTGATCCATTTATTATTTTCTTATTAAATAATACTCGGGTCAGACCGAGATGTTACAGGTGCTTCTGCTTGACTTCTCCCCAGGGATTCATTACTCTGACTTTTGGCAAACTACTTAGATCAGTAGTTTATTTTGTTGTATACACTTGAGATATAGACTCATAGTTGTATTCTTTTGTATAGCACGTGTTGCTATTCTTTTGTATTATTGCGTATCATTTTTGACCACTACTCTGATATACACTTCCATGTGTTAATTATATATTCATATCTTCTTCCGCCTTTGTGATATGAATTGTCTGTGACTGATTTATGTTATGTGTATTTCTATATTTGTTTCCGAAGATTATTATAGCCACTGTGTAGTAGCTTTGTGTTTGTATCGGTGTGTCGGATTTCCTCTTGAGATAAAATGCATGTTATACCATCTGACATATCGGTGCTCGTGCAAAGCAATTATACAGATGGTCGCTCCTCAACAGCCTTATTCTCCGTGCTAGTTGACAGCATTCACCCGTAGTGTTCTAGGCTAGCGTGGGTATAGAGGTGGGGCGTCACATACACATGTATATTTCTATATATGAATAAAAGTTAAATTCAATGATTAAAAACTTTAAATAATTCAAAATTTTCAAACTTAAAAGAAATTTGAAATTCCTATTCATTTATATCATCATCTATTTATTTATTTATTCTTCATTTTAAAATTTGAACTTTTCAATTTTTTATCATAAAGGTTCTACATTTATAAATTTTAAATTGAAGAATTTTGGTATGTTACAATAAGATCATCAATCCTCAAATGATAAAATATAGTCACTAGAAAAACATTACCTTGTAGCTAAATTATCACATTTGGGCCTAGAAATATGAAACTTGTTTAACATCGTTCATGAAGGGGAAGAATAAATATGATTGCATGCATGTAAAAATTTAAATTACACTTATTCAAATCACAATGGACAATAAAAATTGATTTATTCTATGAGAAAAATAAATTAGCAATCTTTATCTCATACCTGAAGTCAAGACTGCCTAGAATTCTTGGACTTTTTATTGCAACAAAACTGAAAGCATAGGAAAATTAAGATATTTTTTGAAAAAGGTCAGTATATGATTAATCTTCAGTCAGTAGAAGAAAATTTCGACTTACTTATAAAACAACTTGAAGGTTGGAGGGTTCATGTCATAAAGCTGATGGAGAACGGTCCTTGTAGCTTTATATGTGAAGAAACTGATAATGTGCTATGGATAGAGAAGTTTAAAGGTTCAATTAATTGCAGTTCAAATAAAAGATGATCTGAATAGGCTAATCAATATAGAACATGATCATCAGTTATGCACTCAGTTGCCAAAAATGACATCAAGGATTCAATTTCAAACAGCAAAGAGGTAACTGAGGCAGAGTTAACTATAAAACTTCATGTAAACTCAGAAAAAAATGGTACCTTAGTTTGAATAGAGCATATTCTGCAATCTCAGCTTGAATAAAACAATTTTAAATTATGCCAAGCGATGTGTTTCCATATGTAATATCATCTTGTAAACATGTCTCATTATGTAACATCACGTGCAATAAGACTATGAGTATTAATAGTTAACATCCCATCGTACTACAGAGGGAATATTGCAAAATGAATCGATGTAAACTCCCAAATTTAAGTTTTAAAAAGTTGACATAGGATAGGAAAACTCATTTTGTAAATGGTATCTGTTCTCTAAATAACAGCCATAATATTAGTCATAGTCATCAAATGATTCAAATCCACGGCCACTATTTCCAACTTCATCTTCTATAACTACTACAAGTTACACCCATCCATCAGTACCAACATATTCATAGTAATAAAATATATATGCACCAAATATATTGCCAGAAAAGTAGTAGATATTGCAAATAATAGTGAATACAAAGCCTTAGAGAATGATGATAATTTTTTAGTCAGAAGAAATGGAGGTCATTCAGTATTCTAATTCAACCAATTTGTCATCCAATTACTACATCTGTCATATTCACCCAATGTCGAAAATTGAAAATAATACCTACGGAATGACCTCCTCCAACCGCCATCACAAATGTTCTATCTTCAGTAGTTGCATGCTACTCGTAATGATATCTCCGTTGCAATTTCCATCTCCTTCATCTCTTCCGTCAACAGTTGGTCCAAACATCAAGCAGACACCTTCCAACCACTAGCGCCACAGGCGTGCACCTTCCCTTACATCGCTCTCCTCTCGAAGCCGCCAGCCTTCATCCTTCTTTTTTGTTAACGTCGAGTGATGCTGAATTTTTTTCATTTTCGCTTTAAGCGTGTTATGTAGAAAAGTGGGCTAGGGTTGAACGGGAGATGCAAAGGATGGAGAGGGATATAGTGATAATGGATTAGAAAAATGAGAATGTGTAATTAATGATCTCCACTATTTCATGAAATGACAAAAGAATCATACTTTATGATCTGTAGAAGTAAATGATAAGGGATATTTTCGAAAATGCCAAAAAGGTTTCACTTTGACCGCATTGACCAGGTATATGCTCTGTATATAAGATATGTTACAAAAACATCTAAAATATTTTCCTAAAACTTCAACCTTAAGAAAAACCAAAGATAAATTCTTACACCCTAAATACAAGAAGATGGCCATACCTATGAGGGGAGTGCGCAGTCGAGAATGATGAGGGTAGAGGAGGGAGCGATGATGTTGAAATGGTGATGTGTTTGTGTGGAAATATCATGATATTTTTATCCATTTTTTACCTAAAAATACCACCCATCTTAGCTTCATTCACACTTCTTCTTCATTAAATTCCTAAGTTATTCATCCTCTTCTTCTATACAATAATGGCTTCCATAGCCTAAGAAATAGAATATTGCAAAATCAAAACAAAGTTGTGCCAAAATCAATCAAAATCTATGCAACTTCAAACCAATGTTCATGCTAGTGATATCTTCCTCCTCCTCCACCAGGGTAGCGTGCAACCAAATCCTCCACCACCATTTTTCAAGCAAGGTCGAGCCCTTCCAAGCCTCCAAGACCAAGGTCGAACCCTAGGAGAATTTGTGCTAGTAGTTATGAGCTCCGATTTCGAGATAGCGAAGCTTTAACCGTTTTAAAGTTATTCCGATTAAAAGTCAAGTGAGAAACTATATGTATATATATATAATGATGTGATATTCTATAGTATTTTACCAAGCTTTGATCATCAAAATATAGTGTTAAATTGTATAAACAAGTCAAGTTAAATGTACGTCGATATTATACAAGGAAATCACATTCCGAATCAAGTTATAAAAGTGATATAGAATAATTAAATCAATTTGAATAATTCAAAATGGTTTATAAATGTTTATAAACACTAAAACACAATTTGGTGAAGTTTGGATAAGTTATGAAATTTGAGTTAAAAACAGGCGCATCGCGTGATGGTAGTTCGCGTTTTCGTGCGATCGAAAGTTAAATCCATTTAGATGGTGGATTCAGAGTCGGAATTCTTTGGAATAAGAATTTTATGAAATCTTATAACCATAGTTTTCAAACAAAAGAAAAATACCAGGATTTCACCAAGTAGATTTTGAAATTTGAGCATAACAAGTTTTTGAAATAGTCATGATTTAGCAATTCATAAATAAAAGCAACAACTTCTTTGAAATTGATATTTTTAATTCTTTAAAAATATGGAATAAGTTATATAAATATTTTAGAATGTTTTAAAAGAGATTTGAGTAATAAAATGGATGTTTAGATGATATAAAAATTGTTTTGATCAAATAAGCTTAAAAGCACTTCTCGTTGCACTATTCGAGCATTTTTGCAGCACATTTCATAACTTCTGAAATAACGCTTTAAACTTAAGTATTATTTCCAAAATATTTTGTAAATATTTTTAAATAAATAATCAAGCATTTAAAAGATAATTTGGAGATTTTATAAAAAAATTCAAAATAGTTTAAATGAATAATTTAATAAAAAGCTGTTATAATTAAGTGATCTAATTTTGGCTCTAGAAAAGCTGATGGGTAAACTGGATTTTTCTATTTATGAGGTCCAGTTGTGAGGTGCCTATATCAAGAAGATTTTTAGGAGCAACCAGTGCCCTACCTCACCTGGCCTCTTTCTTGGGCGAGGAATAAATAAGGTCGAGATGTCAAAAATGGGGAAAGTATAAAAGATTTAATTTTTTCAAATTTAATACAACTTGGATTGCATAGAAATAATCTTATTAAACCTAGTATTGAATTCCATGGAGGGAACCCATACTATCTGTTTGAATTTAAAAGGCGATTTCATCGTTATCCGATAGATAATAAAGATTGAATATGTAAATCGATGTTGAGTAGAATTAGAATAATTTCTATTGACCTTTTTTACTCAAAAAGGTTTTGCAATATGATTTATGAGAACTGATTTTGATTTGGTCAAAGAGAGGTTTAATGATCTCGTATATACTGAAAATAAATGGTTTTAAATAATATATATCTAAGAAGATAATTTGGATAAAAGGATATAAATTAATGGAATATTAACCACCCACTTAACTTCTTTTTATCGATTGTTGGTTCGAAGAAACCAAGGTCAGATTTTGCAGATTCCTATTTGAAAACCATTTTGAACCAATTTACAAGTTCAAAAGTGAAGAGTTGTTAACTATAATAAAGTTGAAGGCAGGGATCTTCATAACAAAAGGACCACTTGTTGATAATTTTGAAGTAGCTCCTGAGATAAATAAATAGTAGTGGCCACTTTGTTCTAGGATCTTCATATGCAAGGACTACTCAGTACTAATCATAAAGGAGATGCCCAACAGGATAAGGTAGGTGAGTTCCTTTGGTTTGTCCTACTCCTCGACAACTTGTATGGATAAATGTCTGACATTGCATTCCTAAAAATACAGTACAATGATCTCTACAAAAGTACATCTATGTGGTGGTGTAGGAGGTAACCATTCCTTTGCATAGCACCATTTCTGAGACATACGAGCTCAGAGGTTATACTTTTGTTGAAATCAATCATGTGTTGTTAGAAATGGAAATATGGCATTTTAAGTAAAAATGTTCTAAGAAAGGTAAACATTACCTTAAGCCCCACATGCAGGGAAGAGGTTTCTTTAAGGTTAAGTGGATCGTAGCCGTTAGGGTATGATATCACCATTCTAGACCTATTTATTTCTACCGGCTATGATGTCGGGTTTAAATTATGTGATGTATGCTATATGATCCTAAATAGGCCGGTGACGGCCAGTGTGATATCATATTCGGTGTTATCTATACAATATGTTGGTCTTGGGTTGGTCGGTTTTAATTCATAGAGGTTTAGAAGATGTTGAACCTTGGTACATTTCTCTAGAAATGTACTATACGGAAGGTAGTCCTTATCTCACTATTCTTTGGAAATCCAAATCTCTAATAAGCAGCGTCGCTTTTAGTTGTAAACCTATTATGCTGTCGAATTTAACCAATGTAACATTTTCAGCTATTTGAAAAGTTTTCAAAGAATGTCATTAAAAATAATATCATTGAATTTTATGTAGAGATGATTTTTTTATCATAAAGTAACAAACCCGTTCCGTGTTCATATGCAGTGTGGTCTTATGAGATACCCTTTTTTTTCAAATTCTTTTATTTTGAGTTTCTCACACCAGTCCTATGATTGACTTAGAGTTTATTTTTTATTTTCCTTAAACTCTACGTGACCTATTTTTTGATCAACCAAGTAGTCAGGTTGCTTGAAGCATTCTGGATGGATCATGGACCATGAAGACTGGAGGGTCCTTTTGTCAATAGTTGTCTATTTCAAGTTTTCAATTTATCATGTAGTATGTATTTAATATCTACCAGCCTCTATAAGGATAGGCAGTTATAACTATCCTTGGTTGGGTTAGTACTTATCGTAACTCTAATGAATCACTCGGAGTGATTGTATGTACTTTCCATATGTATAACCAATGCAATTGTGAGATTCTATTGTTATTATATCTTCTACCTTTATTTATTTTAAAAACCCCTGATTATCTACCACTCCGGCACTTGAATTTGCTGCACATGAATACCGGTGATGTATTTGTGTTGATCTTTGAGACTCGAAAGGGTGGGTCGTCACATTGCACAAAGGGCACATTAGCTTACCTTTTAATCTCCCACTTTCATTTGGAGAAGTTTAGATCCTCAATTAGATATCTACTCAATCATTCATCCTAGATCTGATTGAGAGACGGGCCTTAGTGAATGAATATGTATTATTATATTATATTTACTACATTGGTTTCAATTGATCTATCTATTCAATAAAGTGTTTATCATGCGGCAGTCACAGATAATGTGTCCTATTTGTTCTTGAGTTATAAATTCCTTTTGCAATCCCAATTGCATTATTGATGTCACAGCGTCTCATTGGATAATCAAACATGGAACTCCGTGTTTGTCTTATCTATGAATATGCATATGCATATTTTACTACGGCACTATTCTAGGTGATGCACTCATCCTACTAGAACTTGCTGGCACAACATTATCATTTGAGCCTCTTTCCATCATAAGATGTAGGTTAAGGTTGAAACTTTAAAATTTAAGATTCTCTTCTTACATTATATTCAAGTGAAATTTTTTCATGATTATCCTGCACAAGAATTTAGTTGTCTCATAATTTTTTTAAGTATTTCATAAATGAAAACACTTCACATGGTATATTTTCTAACTTGATTTCATTTTCCTATTATATCAAATACATATGAAAATCTAGTTAATTACACAATATATATAGTGTGATATACTTCCAATGCATAGGTATCTCGTATATCTCATTCCTGGAGATATGTTTGGAATTTGTATTACGATTTTAAAAATAGTATTATGGGTAGTCCTAGTATCCTCCCCATGTACACACACACAGAGACACACACACACATATATATATTAGTGTTAATCTTTTATCGTCAGTAGTCATGCTGTCAATATGTAGCCTCAGAAATGATTTAATCACCCTTTCAATCTTTCTTTAATATAGCGACAAGCTTCCTCTTCATTTTTTTATCGAGCATTTTTGGTTTTAAATTAATATACATTTTCTTTGTTTTTATATATTTTATGTCAAATGATAGCTTACCCTCAAATCCATAAGGTATTCATTCCTCTCACTGATCTTGAGACATTTAATGTTAGCATCAGTAGACTTCAATAACTTATGGGATTCCTAATGGAATTAAGCAAGGTGATAGCAATTCTATTTTCAATCCAATATTTTAATTGATGAAATCATTTCCCAACCGCCCATTGGTAATAAGTTTTTTACTTTCTAATAACATCTATTTGCATTTGATGGATCATATCCTATTGGATATACCTCAAAATTATATTTCATTAGTATAATTGGATTCCATTTTGGTCCTTATCAACATCTCGCTAACTAGAGAAGTCTATAATTTCATGACTTATGTGCAATTTAGGAGATTGGCATTCAATCTTCTTTTCTCATTTTAAAAATGTTATTTCTCTTGATATATGATACTCATTATCAACCGATTTAATTTTATATGTCCTCATTTAGACAGATTAATTATGTATTATCTATTTATTTACATTTCATTATCATAGATCTTATTTATATCAACCACACCGCCACAAATTTCAATTGTTGGTTGGCCCAAACTCCATTGGGGTGGTCCGCATAAAATATGTCATGAGCAAATCTTACGTACATCCTCTCAACTCACACAATGCTTTATTTCTTTAAACAATGTTTTATTTCTCAACGCAATTAAATATGTTTCAAAAAGCTTATATAATTTCTCAATACAATTGAATAAGGTATGTCTTAAAATTTGGCTCTTAACAATTCAAGATGCATCGTATCCTATTTCATGCCATGTATTATTTCGTAAACTTGAATCTAGATAGTACCATACTAATATCTCTACTAATAGATACATATCCTTTGAGAAAGATTTAAATCAACCTTGCTTACATAAATCATATTACAGTTTGATTACTCCTTACACATATAATATAACAAAGGAGGAGTAATATCTGAGATAAAATCATATTTTATTTTATGTATTTATTGGAGCTCTATATCCAATATACTCGCCTTATTTAATTGCATTGAATTGTTTTTTTCTCTTCTACACGTTTTAAATTTTACTTCCATGTATACTATAGAATTGACTCGATGTAGTAATATATATATATAACTCATTCATTTCAATAGTAAAGAAGAAGTAGATGGATTTGTCTTTGGTGTTTTAGACTATGGTGTCATTGTGAGTCTATACAAAACATAATGGTTGCTTGGGCCCAAACTCATATAGGGTGATATATTAAAATAATCCATTGTATCAACCATGGTTGTCTAATAATACTGCTACTGAATATTATAAATGCCATTAATTAATAGAGACATAGTTCATCACGATTCACAAGCAAAAAAATATGAAGAAATTCTTTATATATTGTAACGACCTGGTATTTTCAACCATTCTCATCCGCACAAGTCGGACTTGAAGTGCTCAAAATATTAGATTGTTAATTTAAATTTGGCAAAACATATCATATACAGTAAATAAATAAATCACAGAATCAAGACACAGAGTAATAAAATAATACGCAGCGGAATAAATAAATAGTAGTTCATGAAGCTACTATACAAATATCAGAGTTAGAAATAGAATACAACATTATATCTCAAATACAGCGAAGTCTTCAGTACGAACATATGACTTCTCTGAACCAATCAATTGGAAAAGCTGAAAGCTGAATCGATAGTTGGATCTCAAATGAAGCTCCAAACTCCACAGGTGAGTCTCAAATGCTGTATCACTCAGTCTGACCCGAGCGTAAAGCAAAAACACAAAACACTCGAGTCAGGATTAACGTTCTTGTATCAATAAATCCAACTCAAGTAAAATATCAACTGAAATACAAGTAACTTAAAGGATATTTGGGATAACCACCTTCTAAGAGTCCATGGAACTATCTATAAGGTAGAAATATACACTACAACACCGAGGTCATTTCAAATTAATTTATACTTCACAACAAAATATCATTTCATTTCAAATATAAATATTTCCAAAATATATATGAATATTTTATAAAGTAGAATATTTGTAATTTTCTCAAACTTAAAAAATCACTTCAAAATCAACCCGACTTCCCTATTCAAATTAAATTCAATCTCAATTTATCAATTTCCATTCAATTCATTTTTTGACCAAACAAATTCAAATTATATATATTTCAAATACAGATCTAAATTACAAATTAACCTTTTAAATTCTAGTATATTTCAAAGCTTTAATATTCAACATTCCAGAGTTCAATTTAACAATTTCATATAGATCTCGATTTGACCTTAGTATTTAGTCTTGAAATGTTCATTTAATAAATTCAGTATTTATATAATAACCTAAATTTACTTTTAAACTAAATATTCCTTTCGATTTGTTTAAACTTGAAACTTCTATTTAATCATTTAAATCAAAATCAAGTTATAAATCAAATCTTAAATTTCAAATTCAATAGTTCAAATCAATCCGATTAAGTAGAATTCTTAACTAAATACCATTTCAAATAAATTCAACTTTATCTTCTCAGCCTTAACTTATTCAAATTATTACAACAATCAATTTTGAAATATAAATTTAAATAAATACTTAAACATATTATATGGATTGATTCAATCTCAATAATATTATTATTAAATCTATATATAAACTTTCCATTTATATATAATATTTTAAGAACCAATATTTATTAAAAACCATATATTTCCTTTCAAACTATAGAAATTATTTTCAAACATTTATATATATATGTGGACCAACGGTGTCTGTATATAATTTGCTACCCTATGGTCAAGGGATACAGATATTTATCATTTCAATCAGAAATTTAAATATACGGGTAGATATCACTTCAACCCGCAATCCCAAATTCAATTTAATTTAAAATCGCTTGGGTTTATCATTTCAACGCATAACGAAATTCTCCTATTCTAAAGTCCGTTCGGGTATGTATCATTTCAACCCATAGTGAATTCTAAACTACAGGGAACTTGCAGAGTGATAACAGATAATAAAATAAAATAACAGGCATATATCATCAATACCAATATAATATAAACAACAGAATATTTTGTCATATCCCACAAGTGAACAATTGCAGATAACAACATATATAGCAATGTAAATAACTAACAGCAGCATATTTCAATTGTCGTTTCAATCGAAATGAAATTTAATAAATAAAAGAACGTTAATCGTGAGCGATTGCTCATCTTTCGAGGCTAGTGAATACAGAAGATGACATGGATACGCACACTATACAGATGCTGAAATTGAATTATAAATCCGAGTAGTAGGATTGGCTCGAATTGGACGAACGGGGCTGCAAATCAAGAATAGATGAATTGAATCAGAATCAGTTTGATATATACAGAAATGTTTGCTATTTTAATAAAAATCAATATTGCATCTCTAAGAAAATTTAAAGTCGAAGCAGATATATATAATTTACATTTTTTTTAAACTCAATACATAAACCAATAGTTTTAACATATGAAATAAAACATATGTGTTACAAAAATCTTTACACTTTTCCAAACCGTTTTAATTTTTACACATAGATCAAAATTTCTATTTACAAATCTAAAACCCAAGCACCACATACGACCTATGTATATAACATCATTAAGATTTATATTTTTAAATAAGATAAATATATAAACTTTAACAAATTACATTGTTCCAATCTCATTTATAAACTACTATATATAACATCTTACCTTAAACCCAATGTGACACATATATAATAGTATGAACAGGTAAATAACTTTTATGCACTGCAGCATACTTTAACAATTAAAAAGTATAATATATTGTATGTAGACTCACAGACCACATATAAACAGAGTATATAGAAACCTATAAAACTCATTGATCGAAACACAATATTGACCATAATATAACAAAATACGTTACTTTTAAAATCTGAACCTCTGTTCTTTATTAACAGCACCTCAAACTCTTCTATGTGGATGAATATTTAAGCACATATACACTTATATATGTTGGATTATGCAGACCAAAAAATATGCAATTACTATATATATTATATATTATATAGCTAAATATACAACATGCAGACCATAGCCTCACACTCAAAACAAATGAACTTTTATAACCTGTACATATATTCACTAATATATATAGTTTATAAACTTTTATATCTAACTGTACCAGAACACAAAGACATTATATATATTATAGTTTATATATTATACTAACTTTATAGACTAAAGATTTTAACGCATAACTCTATATGGAACAGCAACCTAGTGTTGCCGATTATAATATATTATATAATATGAAAACATCATGTTGTAAATCAAATAACTCATATTACATATTAACCAGATAACTTTAAATATAACGAACAACAAGCTATTTAACCCTTTATATATAATACTGTAATCCAAATAACTTACTTTATTATTATTAAATTTTTTTACTCCTATATGAAAATTTAATATATCTCCTACTAAAACGCATGCCACTGTATGAATTCAAAATTTTTATTAAAAATAACTAAGTTATCAAATACTTACATGACATATGATACACATATAGAGTCATATATGCATGCAAGTTCAAACGCAACAGGCTTCATGCATCAGCTCCCTACAGTTTGATGGCACGTCAAAAGAAAGGAGCTCGTAGCTGAAAAAAGTGGCCACCTGATAAGAGAGGCCGAGGAAATGGCGAGGTGGGGAGAAGAAGTTGGAGGCGGGTCTGTTGATGGCTCGGCAAAGGGTGGTTGTGCGCGGTTTTGGAGGCAAGGAAGGCATCGATGGTTTTATTTTTTTATTCCAAATTTTTTTTCCTTCTCTTCTTGCTGAGTGAAATATGAAGATGGATTTTTCAGATATATTGAAAGCAGAGGACAGGGAGGGGAGAAGCAAAGAAATATAAAATGGGTAAAGTGGAAAAACTGAACTGTCAAAAGTTAAAAAAAGAAAAAAAAAATGTTTCAGCAGTTAAAAGTAGTAACGTAGGAAAAACGAATAGGCACAAATTGGAAAACGTATCACATAAATATTTAATATAAAGTAGAAGGTGAGGATTTTAGGCAATAAATATTCACATTGATTTATACACGCAAATAAAAATATGAGCTGTAGCCAAATCAAATAATGAAAAGAGAAAAAACGTACGTACGTCATACGTTTCTTCCGGTGATCGTGTAATATCCCGCCTTTTCTTATGCCTTAAATCGACACACGTGCCAATTCAAACCATACGGAAGGGCGGATTGTTATGGGGTAGATAAGAAAAAGCAGGAAGAAATAAAACAAAACATAAACTCACAGTGGAAGGATAAAATATAATAATCAAATATACAGTTCATGGAGACGTTTACAAAACGTTTAATTTTTCTCATACAATATATATCAGAGTTACACATAGCAACGAGTAAAATCGATGCAGCGAAATACAGTGTAGTGGAATAATATAGTAGATAATAGTATTACAAATCTTCGTCTTCTTCCTTCAGAATAAAATCTTCAAATCCTGAAATGCTCGGACTGACCCGAGCGAATTGAAAAGACAAAACACTCGAGTCAGAACTAAAAGATCTTATGTAAGTTAAATCAACAGAAATAAATATGAGTGTAGTAACTCAAGAGGTGCTCGGGATTTACATGTCTTAAGGATCCGTTAAACTATTTACTATGTAGTATATTTCGCTATTATAGTAGTGCTAATTGTAAAATAAACTTACTTTTAAATAGCGTTAAGGCTTTACATTTTCCACCTTAACACATTTATATATTCCCATACAGTACTGTAATCTCCCCCGTACTGGGCGTCGTCAGAGGGCACTCCATAGGTATGGTGCAAAACCAAAATCGTATAAGGCGCGCTAGGGTAGGTGACATGGCACAACTACGCAATGCCAGGGTAGATATACCAATTACTATCCGGACTGGTGGTAACGCATAGCAGCTACTACCGCCCACCTTGAACAACACCCCCAAAATCAGAAAATCAAAATTGGCCACCGGATCAAACCAAAAGTCAGAGTATAATATCGAAGGAGTGTGACAGATCAGAGGAATGACCTCATTGGCCCGAGAATCGCTCCTGTTTTAGCCACCTTATGCCAACTCACTGGAGTCGGGTCCACGTATTTACCTCAAAGGAACGCCGCCACCATTCTAATTCATTCTGGAATCTCCACCGCGTACACGGTTGTTAAAGTGGTGTTCGGAGTTGGCAGAGATGAAAATGCATAATAACTTGCAGTTTATACAGTATAAAATATAGCATCCATTCATCCAATATCACCCATCAACCATTTATCACAATCATCATCAAATTCAAACAATAGCATCAATATAGAACGGACAATAAACAACAGGTATTAAATAGCAGTTTATATTCAATAATAAATTAAATAACTGTTTAACTGGCAGTTAATATGCAATGAATAATTAATTAACAATTTAACTGGCAGTTTAAATGCAATGAATAAATTAAATAGCAATTTAATTTAAATAAATGAAATTAACTGAGATGATGATTAAAAATATGCCAAACAAGCGTAAATAAATTTTAAATCACATCATATATTAATTTAACAAACATAAGAAATTTCAGAAATTATGAGTGGGTTGAAACACTCACCTTTTAAATTTAAATTGAGTTTAAATCCAATTTAAATCCAAAAATTTGACCGTCTCAGAATTCGTCCAAGATAGCATCATCAAGTCTGGAATTTCAATATGATCCTAACAAAAGAAACCGCGCGTAAATCAGATATCATATGCAAAAGTTATGACGATAAATGCGATTGAAATCAATAAAAAAATAAAAAGGAAAATGGAACACATTTCACTCACCGCCACGTCATCACCCTCCCTCACGCAAATTATCTCCAGGAAAATTGAACGTGCACGAGACAACACCCTACCACGCACGAATTTCATGACCAAGTCGCCCCATGAACTGCCGACGAACGCGCCTTACTTCCTATCTCGCCCACGTCCATCCCAAAGCCGCGCGACGGCCACGATCGACAACAACGAACCGAAATTTTCAGCCGCCGCCTCTTAATTGTGTAGCCCTAATCGAAATTTGCCAACGATCTAACCGTTAACTCCATGAATGAACGCCACAGATCAACTCCCCTCGGTTCCCTCTACAAAACCCAGAAACGGTTCGTCGATCCGTCGAGTTTGATTTCGACGTGATGAACGACCGAAAATTCTTTGATTTTTACTGATCAAACCATGAACCAAAACGAAAAATGAATACCACCAGTGAATTACGCTAGACGAGAGCTTCAACATATATTTTTTTCAAATTTTTCCGAGGAGTTTGAAAGTTTAGCATCAATGGGGTCTGGAAATATAGAATTTTGTCTGCCATTGAGGTAGAGGAGGAACACAATGAATTTACTTACAGACAAATGAGAATTAGGGAGGCTAGGGTTTATAGCAGGATATTTATAAAGAAAGTTGAAATAGAATAAATGGATCGGGTTGAATACGCGCTAACGATAAAGTGGCCGAAAAAGCCCGTTCTGACCCCGGAGCAAAATTGGGTAAACCCATATATCAAAATAGGTGTTTTAAAATATTTTAAACGTGATGGGAAAAGTTTCACGTCCAAATTCCATCGTATGGAGAAGTTATGACAAAATCAAATTATTTCAAATTGATTTCAATTTCATTAATTTCAAGGCGTTTCGAGTCCGTACGATTAAACGACAAGTCTGATCGCTACAAAACTTGAAATCCTACAATAATTCACTGTTACGGATCCGATGAAACTAGTTTTGTCAAAATCCGAGTCAGTGGCCAAAGTGGCTACTTTTACACTAATTAAATTAAAAAAATCAATTAATTAAATCAAAATTTTAGTTCCAATTTTATAATTGACAATTTTATCGCTTTTATCTTTCTTAACCTTTTACAAAAATTTAAACAAGTTTAGATGCAAATTAAAAGTTGAGAAATTTATCAATTGCAGTTTTATACATTTTTCTTTCCATTTATTTTGGAATAAATTCAATTATTGAATTTTATACTTCAATTAAATTAACAAATCTTGCTTTCTATACTTTAAATCAACGAATAGTCATATTGTTCGGTCTATTATTATCAAAAGGATGCAATTTACATTGGTTTGTAGTTATTGCATTAATATTCTCAAATTTCCTCTAAATTTTCATTAATGTAGTTTTTAATTACGTTTTATTCCAATGGATTTAAAACTAATTCAATAGATGAAACAAATGGGTAAACAATTAATGATAATCACCAATTTGCCTAATTCGGTCTCATTCTTATAAATTTCATCTCCTAACATTTAGTGCTTCATTCCCCTTTCTATTCATATAAGGATTCATCCATAAAATTTACATTTACTTATTTTACAACTTTTACTTTTATTTATTGGTTCAATGTTTATTTCAAATTTTCATTTATTACTTCCAAATATTCGTTTTCATTTATAGTTGTCATGTCAGTTTCTTCTTTTGTTGCATTGTATATTTATTCATTCCTTCATTTTACATAACCTCATTTATTATCATTCATTTATTTATAGTAATTATGCTTAATCAAATTTCTTAGCCTCCCAATTGTTTACTTAAGTTTCAAACCATTTATTTATAATACTTCCCTTTTTATTATACTCTATTAGAAGCAATTTCAATTATACCTAAGTTTATAATACTAGAACAACAAATTCTTATTTATTAAAGAATTCCATCAAATACCTCATTTGAACTTATTTCTCAATTCACCAATTACGACCTAAAATATAAATTTACGTTTCTATTAAATTTACATTCCCACTTCCGTTACTACAAATATTTAAAGTAATATTTAATTCCCTTATTCGTAATAACCAATTATCACCAATATACTCTTTATAATACTGGTATGTTTATCCTTCACACAACTACTATTTAATTATATTTTGAAATTTATTCCAAATTTTCTAACTACTGTAACGACCCAAAATTTCAGTCATTTGAAATTCGTAATATTTAATTGATTTTGAATATTAACAAGTAAAATTTGTAAGTCGAATAAATTTATTTTTGAGTATCTGGATTTAATTGGATAATAAAATCGATAATTTAATATTTGAAATTACAGAAATAATTGAAAATTGGGTTTAATGTGATTAAAAATGATTCATAAAGTTATATTATATCATATTGGAGTTAGAATGATGTTATATAACTTTTAAAATTGAATTCAAAGTTAATTTATAGAAATTGAATATTTTAATATTTAATTGACGAGTTAAAATAGCCATTTTTCAAATAGTCTCGGATTTCGACGAAACTAGTTTCATCGGATCCGTAGATCCGTAATGTTATATTATTGTATGGTTTCAAATTTCATGTCAATCGGACTTACGGTTTGTCCGGGGCAAGCTAAAACGTGTAGAAATCGATTCGAGTGAATTTTTAAATTTAAATAATTCGATTCGAAATCGTATCTTCTAAATTTGATCGAATTGCCTCCCGATATATATTCCATTGCGTTCGGAATGGGGGTAAAACATTATAAACGCCAGGCGGCACGCTTCGTTTGGAGTTCGGAAAATTTCGGGTGAATAGTGTCACGAGAATTTTCTATATAAGGACCTCTATTTTCATTTTTTACACCAAACCCTAAACTAAAACCCTAGCCGCCAGTTAAAAGATTTCAATGGCCGAAATACATTCTCGTTCTTCCTCCTATTTCTTCAAATCCATCAACAATTAGGAAAAACTTTCAACTGCAAAGTTGAAGATCGTAACAAGATCTTCCTATCCAACGGTGGAGATCGAAAAATTCAACACGAGTCAACGACAAAGTGGCTATGAACAGCTGGCGTTCATGCACAAAAATCGAGGCAAAGAAAGGGCCGAGCTTCAAGCTGTTGCAGCCGTAGGTCGAGCTCGCGAAGGGCTTCGTGATGGAGGTTGCTGATCGCTGTAGAAATGAACGTAGGTGGCTCGACAATTTGAGGAAGACGGCGGCTCATATGGGTTTGAACGTGATTTTCACGTTGGGGAAGAAGTAAGATTTGCGGCCTAGAATTCTTGACTCGAAATCAACGGCTAGGATCTGTTCTAGGTTAATAATAGAAAGAAAATGTAAATTATTTTATACTTTAAATTTATACGATCTTTAAAACACTGTAACTTGTTCATACGAGGTCGGAATCTGACGAAACGAATTGCGTTGGCTTCGTTTTGTCGAATACTATGCGATGGAGTTGGATTGGAATCGTTCGGAGCTAGTGAAAAGTTTGAGTAAAATTAAACGCACGTTTAATTTTATTCAAAATAAAACGCTGAAACTGTTATTGAAACCAATGTGAGAACTTCTCACTCAATCAAAATTGTTTCGATTTTAATTTTTAATAGTTAGATTTAAAATTGCTTGATTGTATGATTGAATGTTAAATTATTATCTGTTGTATAGTAACAGACCCTATACGCCGTATATTAAGCGGATATTATTTATTAAAAACATATACCGCGATAATTCCATCTTGATTGGAATTGGTATTATATATGTACTTGGATTTGATTTTCCCGCATAATATAGCGGATGAGACCCTATTGCGCCGTATAATAGCGGATAATATTTTATGAACCTATATACCGTGATATTCCGTATTGGAATGGAATTGGTATTGTGCTAACATCTGTGTATGCAGGGAAATAGGTTGGAGGGATCCAACTGGATTCCTCAACCGTATTGATTTATTTACAGATACTGTGATATATTCTGTTATCATATGATATATGATGTTTTTAGATGCCGTGAATGTTATATTCAGTGTTGTTGCAGCATTAGGCCTATTTTGGAAAACTTAAAAAAGTTTAAGTGACGATTTCCAAATTTAAAAGGACTTTTAAAGTGATTTTTGAAATTATACGTTTTATTAAATTTTTGGAATTGATTGATTTTAAATAATTAAACGTTATAATTTTAATGTTATAAAATTTATGATTTTTGAGAAATATAGTTAAAATGTGATTTTTGAAATATGGGGTTAATGAATTTTATAAAATAGTTTAAATTGGGATTTTTGAATTATAATAAACGGTTTATATAATAGGTTTAAAAAAATTGATATCTATAAATCAAAATATTGAAATTTAAAACGAGTGTTTATAAGAAAAGAAGTATAAATGGATTTCATAAGTTAATGAAATTTTTAGATTTATAAATTGTGAGGTTATAAAATGAATAGATTTTGTGAAATAAAAAATTATAAATAATTAACTTTAAAATTGGATTTTTGGCATTTAAATGAGATTTAAATGGAATTGGTTAATAAAGAGATTTTTATAACTTGAAGTTTTTATAATATATAAATGTGAATTTACAAACATTGATTTATAAATTCAAGATTAATTGAATTTGATAAGTTAATTTTTATAGATTATTAAAGGAGTATATTCACGATTATGGGACAGTGGACAATTTTTAAATTGAATATGTAAAAGTGTTGAATTTGGTTAATGATTTATATTCACGATTTTGATCAGTGAATAATATATTAAAGGAATGTTTAGCGAGTGATCTTTTAAATGGAATTAAAACGATTTGAAGTTGTTTTAAAATGTGTTAAGGATCGAAACCCTAGATTTCAACATTCATTGTTGAAATAGATGTTTTCGAGAAACAAGGAAAAGATGGACTATAACAATGTTGTTATAGTAAATGATTTTCGAAAGGACATGTTTTTGTATAGTATTAGATTTATATATCTATCTAAATTTCAAATCCTTATACTAGTGATTTTGGGTTGTCGTAACGATGTTTTACACAACATTCATTTGGACCCAAATAAATGTGTTTAAGAGAATGTTTTCCTTAAAGAAGGAAATGTATACTAAATTGTGATTTAAGTATATTGAATATTTTCTAAGTATTGAAAATAAATAGATTTGTGAATTACTTATTGTTGAATAAGTATTTGGAAATGTTTTCCACTGAAGAAATTCAAAGGGTTTAGAGAATATATCTTTTTAAAGATAAATTGAAGTGAATATCTGGCGAGTTATTAATTTATGGAAGATTAATTAAAAGGGCCTAGTGATTGTTATGGTGCTGGATATTTGGTTGTTGGCCTTGATAGTTAAATAACCGACTACCAATATTTACCTTTAAATGGGTATTTGTTATGATTGCTTGAATATGAATGCTACGCTTATTTTGAAAATAAGCGCTCATTATTCGGTTTAACTAAGAGAGGACATTTGTGTCATAAATCCCATTCTGAATAAGTGATATGTCGAAATGGATAGCATTTGAAGAACGGTGTTGAAGACCGGGTATTTTTGAAAACGGAAGGATTACCGTCGAATGACTCTGCATCGGCTGATCTCCGATATAGAGATTTTATCACCCTTTGTGATGGGAAATCCAGTCGTGATTAGTGAATATCCGGATTGCAAGGGCTTCGGTGGAAGTGCCTTCGGTTCCGTTCGATCCCGGAACGGACTTGTATAGATGTGTGTCTGACGTTATAATTTGAAATGTAAAGCTGGTTTCTATCAAATATATTTCTATTGGTGGCAGAGAATTTATTCTCTTAGCTTAACAACCTTCTCTGAGACGTACGAGCTCAGAGGTTATATAGTTGATGGTTACTAGTGATATATTCCTAAATTGGTAATGTGGCATACGAAGTGCTGTTGAGCATTTGTTGATCAAAGCGTGGCTTTTTTATAAAGCGTAGCTTTGTGGACGAGACTTCGTCGGACCTCACACCCCGAAAATGGTCAAAACAGGAAAAGATGCAGCAAGGTTAGTAGGGGACAGCGCCCCCTTAGTGTATGTCATTTCCTTCTGGATAAAGGTGGTATTATGGTATGGAGCCCTGATACTTAACCTATGTTGTTGCTGCAAACTTATTACTTTGTGGTTGTTGGTGAATCCTGGGATTTAGGTCGGTTGCGACCGGGGGATGGCATATTCGTGTCAGTAGTTACCCAGCTAGGGGTAACCCGGCCTTGTGTTGGCAGAGATCTAACCGTAATGTTAGGTTAGGTTCTCGGGGCGTCTTTCCAGAGGCGTACCTATGTGGCAATGGGAAGTTCCTTGGCCTGACCATTTGTTGGAAATCCAAACTCCAATACGAAACCCTGTACGGTTTTAGTTGTAGAACCTGCCATTTGCTTATGGTGGTCACCACTGTTTAGATGGTAGCTATAGTAGGCATAGTTCGGAATGTCTATGTTGGCTAAGATTTATATCTTTACTTTCGAAATGTTTTCCTACACTTTGCACTTGTAATAATAATATCAAAGAAATTTCTACGTACCAAGCATATTTGACTATCATAAGGAGAAATCTCCTCCGATTCCGCGTTTGCATTGTGTGTGTGCGGGAGGCCTTATGGTAGTCTCATTTTCTAAAAAGCATTACGAATCAAATTTAAAAATATTTCTTTGTTGTTTTTAAAGATAAACTGTTTTATGTTCTCACACCAGTCCCACGACTGACCTGGAGTTTATTGCTTCCTTCCTAAACTCTGGGTGCCCACCAATTTTAACACGGGCAGTCTAGAATTAGGTTATCAGGATATTCTGGAATTCAGGCGTTGCTGTAGAGATCTGGGAGCAAGCTGGATGGCTTGGGGTATCAATTAGTATATAGTATTTCTTTTCCGCTGTTTGTTGTAGTAAACTCTGATAATGTAATGTAATGTGATGTGATGTAATAACTGAGATATGATTCTTTGTTTTAAAGAATATTCATTTATCTATTATATGTTGTCCGCTGCAATTGTGAGATTCTGATGTTGTTTCTGTTGTTTTCTTTTTCTTTCTTTCTTCTTCTATCTTCTACCTCTTCTTTAACCCTAACGGTATGGTTTTCCGGCCTTCGATTGCTCGGCAGTTGATACAGTGGACGTATTGATGTCGACATTGGGAGTCGAAAAATCGCGACCGTTACATTTGGTATCGGAGCTCTTGGTTAAGAGACAACCTTGGCTCTGTTGGAATTACTCATTAGAGATAGAGTCGGTAGTACTCTAGAATGAGTTTGAGTGTAATAATAGCTATGAGAGCGTATTTGTTAGTGAATATGAAAATTATTTTATATTTTGTTAATTGGTTTGTTGAGTGATATATGGATTCTGGTCAATACGAGTAATTAACGTTGTTGATAGGGATCTCTAAACACTTGTACAGAACAATTTGACACAATATCGGTTTAAAATAGGGTAAATGAAATAATTTTACCTTGATTATATTTTACATATAAAGTAAATAATTTTTCAGAAATTATTGAAGTGTATATAAATTGATTGTTTGGTTGTTGAAATGTAAGAATATATATATATATATATATATATAAGTTAATTAAAAGAATAAATTGTATAAGCAAATGAATTATTAAGATGGAATTATAATTAATATAATTTACAATTGTGAAATAATCTTATATATACAATAAGTGAAATTTTATAAGAAAAAGATTTATAAATGTGATTTATGAATAAAAGGAAAATTTTGAAAGAATAGTAAGCACTGAATTCACTACTGTTACAGGGAAATAATAATGGTGATGACTGCAGCATCATCCGTATCATTTTCAAGTTTCTGTGTGATGGATTTGCTACCATGGTAAATTGAAAATTGAAGTTCTGTTGTGATAAACAAATTTGAAAATTTAACTGAAGGAAGTTAAATAAATTCAATCAGATTTGAACTAGATTGGATAAGTTAATGACTTGGGAGTTTAAATAAGTTGTATAACTTATTAATTGTGAAAATGTAGGTGAAACCAAATAATAAAATGGTTAAACAAATTTGTTAAGCAAAACGAGATATGAATTTGAATAAGTGATCAAATTTAACTAAAGAAAAGTTAAATAGAATTTACTTTGAAGTTGGAATTTGAATTGGATTTTAACTAGATTAGATATGTTGTTGAAATGAGAATTTAAGTTAAGTTAAACAAACGATGTTTAAAAGGAATATACCTTAAGTAATTTTGAATGAAGTTGATTTTGGTATCGAAGTAAAATAGTAAAGTGAATAAAATGAATGTGAATTTGAGTTATATAAAGGAGATTCAACTTTAATTGTAAAATAAATTGGTGATTGAACTAATGAATTGAATATTAATCAATCGAATGTAATGAATTGATATGAAATAATGGATGTAAGTGTTAATCCATTAAAGATAATTTAAAGTGATGAACCAAATTGAATGAATGTAAGTGAATTAAATAAATTTGGCTAAGTTGGTTATACGTTGGTTGTTAGTTGATTGTATAGAAATCCATATGAAATTGAATTAATGAAATTGAAAGCTGTGTAATTGAATTTGATTTGGAAGTGAACTAACTTGAATATGAATTAGTGAATGTAAACTAATTGAATATGGATAAATGAATGTTAGAAAAAACATCCGGTGTTAATGAAATCAAATGTGATTTAAATTGGAAAACCAATTCATTGAATTTTAATGAGAAGTGAATTTATATTGATTTGGTTATGGATTTGTTGGATGTTAGTAGATGATAGTTGGTTGAATTATTGCTTTTGTTGCATTTGTTATATTGACATATATAGTTGTTGGTATGTGTTATATATTGATATTATTTCTATATACATGTTTCTCATTGTTGTTAAGTGTTTAGTAGGTGAGGATTACGCTTGCTTCGCATTTGGAGCGCGCTTTCATGCTATATTAGCCATATATGCTCGCAAATAAATATATAAGGTACATATCTCGGATTACATATCGTACTTTTACACTTTTTTCCCTGCGGGATGCCTCATTACTTGATGAGATGTATATTTGTGATATATATATTGCCATTTTTTTCGAATCGAGCCGCGCAATGGAGGCTATGGCGAATTTTTCTGAAAATTTAAGGCGTTAGAATATTTTTGAGAAAATTGGAATTTTTTTGAAAACTATAGTTTTGATTTTGAGCTGAAAAGTTAAACGCTTAAGTGAATTTGAAATCTAATTTGAATGGTTATGAAAAGTTAATGGATTCTGTAACTTTTCTTACTTGGTAATTTCGAGGATGAAATTCTTTTAAGGGGTGAAGTTTGTAACGACCCAAATTTCAGTCATTTGAAATTCGTAATATTTAATTGATTTTGAATATTAACAAGTAAAATTTGTAAGTCGAATAAATTCATTTTTGAATATCTGTATTTAATTCGATATTTAAATCAATAATTTAATATTTGAAATTACAGAAATAATTGAAAATTGGGTTTAATGTGATTAAAAATGATTTGTAAAGTTACATTATATCATATTGGAGTTAAATGATGTTATAGAACTTTTAAAATTGAATTCAAAGTTAATTTGAAGAAATTGAATATTTTAATATTTAATTGACGAGTTAAAATAGCCATTTTTCAAACAGACTCGGATTTCGATGAAACTAGTTTCATCGGATCCGTAATGTTATATTATTGTATGGTTTCAAATTTCATGTCAATCGGACTTACGGTTTGTCCGAGGCAAGCTAAAACGCGTAGAAATCGATTCAAGTGAATTTTTAAATTTAAATAATTCAATTCGAAATCGATCTTTCAAATTTGATCAAATTGGCTCTTGATGTATATTTCATTGCGTTCGGAATGGGGGTAAAACATTATAAACGCCAGGCGGCACGCTTCATTTGGAGTTCGGAAAAATTTCGGGTGAATAGTGTCGCGAGAATTTTCTATATAAGGACCTCTATTTTCATTTTTTACACCAAACCCTAAAATAAAACCCTAGCCGCCAGTTAAAAGATTTCAACGGTCGAAATACATTCTCGTTCTTCCTCCTATTTCTTTAAATCCATCAACAATTAGGAAAAACTTTCAACTGCAAAGTTGAAGATCGTAACGAGATCTTCCTATCCAACGGTGGAGATCGAAAAATTCGACACGAATCAATGGCAAAGTGGCTATGAACGACCGGCGTTCATGCATAAAAATCGAGGCAAAGAAAGGTCCGCGCTTCAAGCTGTAGCAGCCGTAGTTCGAGCTCACGAAGGGCTTCGTGATGGAGGTTGCTGATTGTTGTAGAAATGAACGTAGGTGGCTCGACAATTTAAGGAAGACGGCGGCTCGTATAGGTTTGAACGTGATTTTCACGTTGTTGAAGAAGTAAGATTTGCGGCCTTGAATTCTTGACTCGAAATCAACAGCTAGGATATGTTCTAGGTTAATAATAGAAAGAAAATGTAAATTATTTTATATTTTAAATTTGTACAATCTTTAAAACACTGTAACTTGTTCATACGAGGTCGGAATTTGACGAAATGAATTGCGTTGGCTTCGTTTTGTCGAATACTATGCGATGGACCTGGATTGGAATTGTTTGGAACTAGTGAAAATTTTGAGTAAAATTAAACGCACATCTAATTTTATTCGAAATAAAACGCTGAAACTGTTATTGAAACCAAGGTGAGAACTTCTCACTCAATCGAAATTGTTTCGATTTAAATTTTTAATAGTTAGATTTAAAATTGCTTGATTGTATGATTGAATGATAAATTATTATATGTTGTATAGTAATAGACCCTATACGCCGTATATTAAGCAGATGTTATTTATTAAAAACATATACCGCGATAATTCCATCTTGATTGGAATTGGTATTATATACGTATTTGGAGTTGATTTTCCCGTATTATATAGCGGATGAGACCCTATTGCGCCGTATAATAGCGGATAATATTTTATGAACCCATATACCGCGATATTCTGTATTGGAACGGAATTGGTACTGTGCTAACATCTGTGGATGCAGGGAAACAGGTTGGAGGGATCCAATTGGATTCCTCAATCGTATTGATTTATTTACAGATATTGTGATATATTATGTTATCATATGATATATGATGTTTTTGGATGCCGTGAATGTTATATCAGTGCTGTTGCGGCACTGGGCCTATTTTGGAAAATCTAAAAATGTTTAAGTGATGATTTCCAAATTTAAAAGGATTTTTAAAGTGATTTTTGAAATTATATGTTTTATTAAATTTTTGGAAATGATTGATTTTAAATAAATAAACGTTATAATTTTAATGTTATAAAATTTATGATTTTTGAGAAATATAGTTAAAATGTGATTTTTGAAATATGGAGTTAATGAATTTTATAAAATAGTTTAAATTGGGATTTTGAATTATTATAAACTATTTATATAAAAGGTTTAAAAAAATTGATATCTATAAATCAAAATATTGAAATTTTAAAATGAGTTTTTATAAACGTTAAAAAGAATTATAAATGGATTTCATAAGTGAATGAAATTTATAGATTTATAAATTGTGAAGTTATAAAATGGATAGATTTTGTAAAATAGAAAATTATAAATAATTAACTTTAAAATTGGATTTTTGGCATTTAAATGAGATTTAAATGGAATTGGTTAATAAAGAGATTTTTATAACTTGAAGTTTTTATAATATATAAATGTGAATTTATAAACATTGATTTATAAATTCAAGATTGATTGAATTTGATAAGTTAATTTTTATAGTTTATTAAAGGAGTATATTCACGATTTTGAGACAGTGGACAATCATGAATTACTTATTGTTGAATAAGTATTTGGAAATGTTTTCCACTGAAGAAATTCTAAGGGTTTAGAGAATATATCTTTTTAAAGATAAATTGAAGTGAATATCTGGCGAGTTTTTAATTTATGGAAGATTAATCAAAAGGGCCTAGTGATTGTTATGGTGCTGGATATTTGGTTGTTGGCCGTGATAGTTAAATAACCCACTATCAATATTTACCTTTAAATGGGTATTTGTTATGATTGCTTGAATATGAATGCTACACTTATTTTGAAAATAAGTGATCATTATTCGGTTTAGCTAGGAGAGGACCTTTGTGTCATAAATCCCATTCTGAATAAGTGATATGTCAAAATGGATAGCATTTGAAGACCGGTGTTGAAGACCGGGTATTTTTGAAAACGGAAGGATTACCGTCGAATGACTCTACATCGGCTGATCTCCGATATAGAGATTTTATCACCCTTTGTGATGGGAAATCCGGTTGTGATTAGTGAATATCCGGATTGCAAGGGCTTCTGTGGAAGTGCCTTCGATTCCGTTCGATCCCGGAACGGACTTGTATAGATGTGTGTCTGACGTTATATTTGAGATGTAAAGCTGGTTTCTATCAAATATATTTCTATTGGTGGTGGAGAATTTATTCTCTTAGCTTAACACCCTTCTCTGAGACGTACGAGCTCAGAGGTTATATAGTTGATGGTTACTAGTGATATATTCCCAAATTGGTAATGTGGCATACGAAGTGCTGTTGAGCATTTGTTGATCAAAGCGTGGCTTTTTTATAAAGCGTAGCTTTGTGGACGAGACTTCGTCGGACCTCACACCCCGAAAATGGTCAAAACAGGAAAAGATGCAGCAAGGTTATTAGGGGACAGCACCCCCTTAGTATATGTCATTTCCTTCTGGATAGAGGTGGTATTATGGTATGGAGCCCTGATACTTAACCTATGTTGTTGCTGCAAACTTATTACTTTGTGGTTGTTGGTTAATCCCGGGATTTAGGTCGGTTGCGACCGGGGGATGGGATATTCGTGTCAGTAGTTACCCAGCAAGGGGTAACCCGGCCTTGTGTTGGCAGAGATCTAACCGTAATGTTAGGTTAGGTTCTCGGGGCGTCTTTCCAGAGGCGTACTTATGTGGCAATGGGAAGTTCCTTGGCCTGACCATTTGTTGGAAATCCAAACTCCAATATGAAACCCTGTACGGTTTTAGCTGTAGAACCTGCCATTCACTTATGGTGGTCACCACTGTTTAGATGGTAGCTATAGTAGGCATAGTTCGGAATGTCTATGTTGGCTAAGATTTATATCTTTACTTTCGAAATGTTTTCCTACACTTTGCACTTATAATAATAATACAAAGAAAATTTCTACGTATCAAGCATATTTGACTATCATAAGGAGAAATCTCCTCTGATTCTGCGTTTGCATTGTGCATGTGTGCAGGAGGGCTTATGGTAGTTTCATTTTCTAAAAAGCATTGCGAATCAAATTTAAAAATATTTCTTTGTTGTTTTTAAAGATAAACTGTTTTAAGTTCTCACACCAGTCGCATGACTGACCTAGAGTTTGTTGTTTCCTTCCTAAAGTCTGGGTGCCCACCAATTTTAACACAGGCAGTCTAGAGTTAGGTTATCATAATATTTTGGAATTCAGGAGTTGCTGTAGAGATCTGGGAGCAAGTTGGATGGCTTGGCGTATCAATTAGTATATAGTATTTCTTTTCCGCTGTTTGTTGTAGTAAACTCTGATAATGTAATGTAATGTGATGTAATGTAATAACTGAGATATGATTCTTTGTTTTAAAGAATATTCATTTATCTATTATATGTTGTTCTGCTGCGATTGTGAGATTCTGATGTTGTTTCTGTTGTTTTCTTTTTCTTTCTTTCTTCTTCTATCTTCTACCTCTTCTTTAACCCTAACGGTACGGTTTTCCGGCCTTCGATTGCTCGGCAGTTGATACAGTGGATGTATTGATGTCGACCTTGGGAGTCGAAAAAGCGCGACCTTTACAACTGGAATCAACTACAACCTTACCATTGTTGCAGTTTAATTGGAATTGCACTAAATTGGCCATTCATCAACTGCCATTAACATTACTACCTAAATTTACACTCAGTTACTATAAATCGGCGTATTATTCCATTGGTAAATTAAATGCCCACTTTATTTACTTATATCTTAATTTTATACCCAAATGCAACAATTTACACGTACCATTATTATATATTAATATAATAGGAATACTCTCAAATGAAGCTTTTGAAATTACACATTTAACCCTGTAACATTCTGCTTTAATCAAGGGATATTTTGGTCAGTACATGGAACTCTCACCCACGTTTCAATCCGTCAAACCGTATCCACTACCCCTTATTACGCCTTCTTGATTTGGGAAAGTTAACCATGGTGAATACGGTTATTTCTGCGATCTAACGTGATTTATGGTGGATTCGGTAGTTCTGCAATCAATTTGGGAAAGAAGTATGTCCTCCTGCTTCAAACGGACTGACGCAGCTTTGATTTGGGGAAGAAGTCGTCGTCTTGCTTCAAACTGAATGCCGACTTAGGTAACTTCTTGCAATCATTTCTTTATTAACATTTGGCGATTATTATTTCATTTACGATCTGCAAAACTATCAACAGATGGTTACGCGATTCAGGAATTTGGTTAATTTCCAGAAATCGACTATCTGATTTGGGGAAGAAGTCTACGATCTGCAAAACTAGCAATGGATGGTTACGCGAATCAGGAATTGGGTAAATTTCCATTTCTTCGACTATCTGCTAAGTAATCCTGATTATTAGGATCTGCAAATCAATTGTCATTTTAGTAAACATCACTTTGCTTTTTAATACAAAATCAAAGGCCAGTTGATCATTTCTTCGACCCATATGCAAGAAGCATTGCAATTTTTTAAACTGCCTTCTTTTTCACGTGTACTAATTTGTTGCAAAATTGAAATTTATTACACACTGATCAAAGATTGAAATTTTATTCTAATCTTTGTTTTGCAGACTGGCAGTGGAAAGAAACATGCTATGGATGGAACCTTGAATACTGCAAAAACGTCGATTTGTCACCCAGGAATCGCAACAGGGTTTTCACTACAATTTTTTAAACTTATAACTGTTATATTACCAGTTAATATTGTTTTTGACATGTATTAATTTGTTGCTAAATTTAAATTTATTACACACTGATCGAAGAATTAAATTTTATTTTGATGTTTGTTTTGCAGACTGGCAGTGGAAAGAAACATGCTACGGTAGGAGATATTGACAATGGTACTATGGCATCAGTCCTCAAGCATTTGAATTTTTGTTTTCTACAGTACATAAGGTTAAGTTTTAATAATCTTAATGCCGCAGTGTGTGATTCCTTAATGATTTGTTTCGTAATGTTGCTACAGTTCGTTTGTATTTTTCTCTCATCAAACTATTGCGCTAGATGCTAGATATAGGATAGCAATACTATTTTCACAACCAATTTTTCAGGCGGAAAATAATCAATGATATGTGATTTATCTACTACCGCTTCAATATTTCCTCCTCGAATGTCTGCGTTTTCAAATTTTAGGTATTCAGTGTTACTGTATTCTTCCAATTTGTGTTAGTTGTTTCGTATTATGGCTGCAAATCATTGTCCCATCCTCTGATTCTGATACCTTTGATGTAGCTGGGGACTGAAAATTTTGGGGCATGTCAGCATGTGTTCAATTCCTTTTTGATGTGAAGTGAGCCAGTTATAATACACGAATCAAAGAATGATATGGTGGCCAAAGCGGGAAAGATGAACAATTCGGATTTGTTAAACATGGGTAATGAGGTGGTGGAACACATGGTGGTTTTTCGAATTTGATACGAACCAGATCGTACTACCTAGACTGTCTTTCAATATATTCAGCAGGATTGATATTCTTCAGACTATTATTGTAATCCTCCTTTTATATGATGATAAGTTCTGCATGAATCATTTAGGAATATGCTATGATGGGTTATCAAAGCTGATCATTTTTTGTTTTATTTCAGTTTCAGTTGCAGTACTACTCGAGGTAGGATAATTTGTGAAAGCTTTGTTTCTGAGGGCTAGATCTTATTTGACAACTACAGTTTGTATGACATTAACATTGTTGTACAATTAAATATTGTAGGATTGATATTCTTCAAACTATTATTATAATCCTCCTTTTATTTGACAATAAGTTTTACATGAATCATTTACGAATATGCTATGTTGGATTATCAAAGGTGATCATTTTTTGTTTTATTTTAGATTCAGTTGCAGTACTCATACTCGAGAAGAGGATAATTTGTGAAAGCTTTGTTTTTTGAGGGCTAGATCTTATTTGACAACTACCCTTGGTATGAAATTAATATTGTTGTACAATTAAATATTGTCATTTGAACTATACACTGAAATATTATTGCATTTCATTAGAATTATATAAGGTTTATTACATGTTTTATACTAATGCCTTGGATCTAGGGATCGCCTATAAACTGCAGTACATTTTGTTTTATACTTCATAGTCTACTAACACATTACTGTGGCTAATTTTACAGGTTTTTCTTAGTTGTCCACTTTCAGTAACTATTTTTTTTAAAACCAATCTTTTTTGTTGATTTGAGTAATTCCTTCTATGCAGACTATCAAAGATAATTTGGTAAAAGGTACCGTTGGCCAGACATCATGTTTTATGTCTAGGGATGAAATGATTTAGTTGTTGATGCTATTGCCAATTTCATAAATTGAAGTATAAATTACAGAGATGGCAATAGCTTGCTCAATGATACTGCAAACTGTTTAGAGAAGGTAGATATCTTCAAAGCCTTGGACAGATCAAAGAAAAGGAATGCATATGCACTGGGTATATCGAAAGTAAGTATGCACGAATTAATTTTTTACATAGTTCATACTTTATTGTCGTTTTTCACGTCTACATGTAACCCATATTGCTTCTGTCAAAATAGATGAACAATACATCAACAAATTTGTCAGTGCCTTTTTCATAAATAGGAGTATAAAAGTATAAATTACAGAGATGGCAATAGCTTGCTCAATGATACTGCAAAATGTTTAGACAAGGTAGATATCTTCAAAGCCTTGGACAGATCAAAGAAAAGGAATGCATATGCATTGGGTATATCGAAAGTAAGTATGCACGAATTAATTTCTTACATAGTTCATACTTTACTGTCATTTTTCACATCTATATATAAACCATATTGTTTCTGTCAAAATATATGAACAATACATCTACAAATTTGTCAGTGCTTTTTTCTATTGGTTTTGCTACGCAGGTTCATGTGAATCAGAGGCAAAGAGTGGTATTAGGTAGCAAAATTGAAAAGTATTTTGCTGGGTTAATGGATTTCTATGTTCAATGTATAAGAATTTAGATGCACAATAGTTTAGCTGCAACGTTTGTCCGTTCAATTCTTTTATGTCGATGGATATTAAGTTGTAAATATTTTAAATGTTGGATTTGTAACTTACTGTATTTATTAATAAATTGCTGAATGTTTTTTCAATAGTTTGCTGCAACTACTATGTGTATCGCATAAACTAATCCCTAAAAAAATGTTTTTAACTCCGCCATCACCTATTACTTGGTGATGTCGGTCTTAAGCCCAGATAAAGGAGGAGAGAAAACATTTTACAAACAAAGAGGCAATAATATAGTCATCCAGGAATAGCAGCAATATAATAGTATGAGTATGCAATCTTAATCGATAAGCTTATGCACCTGTATGACAATATATTTTTTATATGTACTACTTTACATTAAAAAAAAGTTAACTCACGGTTGTCTTCGCACACGTCCAACGGACGTGCCATACATACTGGTTATATTAATTTGAATTCCATTCTAGTTGATATTTTTATTGATAATTCACAAATTCAACATTCTCATTTGTTTCTTATATTAAACTTATAACCACGTATAACAATCTTACATTATTTCAACAAATTGCAATATAAATTTCAAATTGTTAATTTTAATTTTAATTGCTACGTCTAATTTCTAACATTCTTTCCAATATAAATTATAAGATTTTTTTTCCTTCTAAATTTAACTAAAATCTTATTAATTTACTCATTTTAATCATCAAATTTTACGGGTCGTTACACTCTCCCCCACTCAAAATTTTTCGTCCCCGAAAAGGAGAAAGATGGGAAAAAATGAATTCAGAAATCAATATGTCTTATTTAAAATATTAATTTTATAAACAAAATAAATTGCAAAATTAATTACTTTAAAATTTACCATCATTATATCTTTTTATACTTGAATCAATAAAGTTTGGAGCGTTTGAAAATATTTCCTAAGTCCAAAATTTACGGAAAATTTCGGTAGAGTCTCCTTTGTACGGGGAGGCTCGGGAGAAAATATAATATCAAAAATAACAATAGACAACATATAATTTCCAAAATAATATATACCCGAACACGGGAAAAACAATATAATAGCGCTATAAAACGTAATCCGAAAACGTACCTATTTGTCGGGTAATAACGCTTAAATTACGAAACCAAAAGCTGTAGCAATTGCTTCCATAACCTGTATTTCACTTATATAATCTGATAAGAGTTAGCAGTTATATAGAATGAAATATTTAAGTTGTTCAACTACAAACAACAATCAATTCAACAACCAATTGCAACAAACAACATACAACTTTCATACAGAGTCAACACAATTCAAACGTTCATTCAAACAAAACAAACAGTTGTTTGGGTCCAAACTTCAAATTGTACATAATGAAAAAAATAAACGACTAAGTGCACCATTTACTCAACAGTCTTTAATGAAGCTAAATAGATTATTCATTCATCCAAACAAATTTAAGTTTCCTTACCAAAACACCCATAAACCAAACAAACAACAACAAATTTGAACAACAGATTTTGTTTATCCTTATTAATTCCATTCATACATTTGTTGTTTGATTTCTCTTTCCATTCCTTATTTTTTTTTATCTATTTCTATTCATTACTTACCAATTCAATTTCATCTATCTATAAACTGCCAAATTCTATTTATTGCATTACATTCATTTATTTATATTATTCATATTCAATCAAATTTCTTAGTAGGTATATTTATTAACTTAAGTTTATAGTCAATTTTTTCTTTCTTTTCCAGTATTCATCTTTTATTCTTATTTTATTCAGAATTAACTTCAACCTATTCACTTAAGTTTATAATTATTTACTTACAATCCTACTTTCCATTATATTTAATTAGTAGCATTTCAATTATACTTAAGTTTATTACCTTTCATATATACCACTTAATTTTATTTATTTACTTTCATTTATTACTAAATTCCATTGATAATACTTTCATTACTTCAGATTTACTTGTATAATATTCTATTACAATTTCTTATTAAACATTTCAATTTTTTATATCTTTTGGTAAGTTATATATATGCCTTTAAGAATGTAATTGAAAATCATTCAATTTTGTCTTATTTCTTTTAAAATTTATGCAATGTTCAATAACTATATCCTTTGTATCATAGGTTACACATTTCAGAATTCTTTTATTTCATTCATAATTTAGCATTAAATTTCTTATTTTAATTGAAGGTTCAAATTTTAAATTAGTTACATTCAATTTCACTACGATAACTGAAACTATTAATCAATGGAAACTTAAGAATTAAATACAGGGTTTTATTCAAAAATCATTTTAAAATAATCGATAAATATATTCTTAAAACTTATATCCCATTATACTCAACAATCAGAAATTTATATTTGGTTATCAAAATAAATCTGTAGTAAAACTACTACAGTGGCCTTCCCACTTCGAAACTCGAAAATTAATGTCGATGATGTGTGCACTCATCACCAAAATTATTTTCCAGTGATAGAGAGGGAAGTACAACTTTATCTTTCCAAAATTTCTTTTTAAAACATTTCTCTCAAATTATATTGAAATTCTTATATCAGAAAATACTTCTTTTAATAAAATTATTATTATTATATTTCAAAATCATTCAAAAGAAATTTCAAAACCCCAGAACTTAAGTTCTAAATTTCCAATTTTCATTTTCAATCTTATTTCGACTATTATTTATAAATTTCATTACCTAACAACCAACATAATGCAACCAAATATACATATTATTTATAAAATTTATTTTATATATAGAAAATATAATAGGAAAAATTATTTCATTCACCTATATTAAAAACAAATATTATGTCGGTCTGCCCTATCAAGTGTTTAGAAATCCCAATTGATGTCATAGCGTCCCATGCATTAACCAGAATTTATAAATCCAAAACGGAACAAAGCAACACAATATCAAAACCTTTTATAACACTAATAAATATGCTCGCTTATATATATACACTCAGCGACTCATCATAGGGTATTACTACCCTATTAATAAAGAGTCAGACCACACAAAGCTAAGGTTTATCGCTAAACCAAAGCTCTGATACCAGATGTAACATTCCGTCTTTTTGCATGTCTTAAATCGACACACGTGCCAATTCAAACCATACGGAAGGGCGGATTGTTATGGGGTAGATAAGAAAAAGCAGGAAGAAATGAAATAAAACAGAATCTCACAACGGAAGGATAAAATATAACAATCAAATATACAGTTCATGGAACTGTTTACAAAATATTTAATTTTTGTCATACAATATATATCAGAGTTACACATACCAACGAATAAAATCGATGCAGTGGAATACAGTGTAGTGGAATAATATAGTAGATAATAGTATTACAAATCTTCGTCTTCGTCCTCCAGAATAAGATATTTAAATCCCGAAACGCTCGGACTAACCCGAGCGAATTGAAAAGACAAAACACTCGAGTCAGAACTAAAAGATCTTATGTAAATTAAATCAACAAAAATAAATATGAGTGCAGTAACTCAAGAGATGCTCGGGATTTACATCTCTTAAGGATCCGTAAAACTATTTACTATGTAGTATATTTTGCTATTATAATAGTGTCTAATTGTAAAATAAACTTACTTTTAAATAGAGTTATGGCTTCATTTTCCACCTTAACACATTTATATATTCTCATAGTCTATACAGTACCGTAATCTCCCCCGTACTGGGCGTCGTCAAAGGGCACTCCATAGGTATGGTACAAAACCAAAATCGTATAAGGCGCGCTAGGGTAGGTGACACGGCACAACTCGGCAATGCCAGGGTAGATATACCAATTGCTATCCGGACTGGTGGTAACACATAGCAGCTACTACCGCCCACCTCGAACAACACCCCCAAAATCAAAAAATCAAAAGTGGCCACCGGATCAAACCAAAAGTCAGAGTATAATATCGAAGGAGTGCGTCTGATCAGAGGAATGACGTCATTGGCCCGAGAATCGCTCCTGTTTTAGCCACCTTATGCCAAATCACGGGAGTCAGGTCCACGTATTTACCTCAAAGGAACGCCGCCACCATATTACTTCATTATGGAATCTCCACCGCGTACACGGTTGTTAAAGTGGTGTTCGGTCTCTTCAACAACCAATCGTTATTATAACACCGTGGTCCTTTCAAAATAGTTTATACTTTAAAACAAGAATATAACATCCATTTCGAAACTATATAAATATGATATCATTTTCGTTTAAAACCCAAATCAAATTGGATATCATTTTGGCCCAAATCAATATGATATCATTTTAATTTCAAATATACCCTTTCCAAAAATCATAGTGCTTTCAAAGTATAACATTTAGAAATCAAAACTCTTGAATATAATACTTCCAAATTATAATACCTTGAAAATCATAACTTTGAAATAAACTTCCAACTCTCAAATGGTTAGATATTAAATTACCTTATAAAATAAAATTGTAACAACCTTGGTTTTGTTGATTACTTGGAATTTAATTATATCGGTGGTTACAATTTAATAATGGAGAAATAAAAATAAATTGGAGATTTAAAATTGTTTATTTTGTATAAACATTAAATTTGGAAAAAATAAAATAGAATTAGTATGATAATGTTGGTAATAAATGGTGAAAGATGGAAATATGTTAATTTGGTGATTTATTGAATTAAATAGAAGATAAAAAGAATCAACTCTATAATACTTTGTTGAAACAAATGTAAAATATTGGAAACAAAGTTTTTAGAAAAAAAAAAACTATTGTCCTATTTTGGAAGAAAATGAGCAGTATAGGATTTTAATTTGATAAGGTGCAATAATTTTGCAAATTATTGCCGAATATTGATTTTTGTAAATTTTAGGGAAGTAATAAAATTTAATATGTTTATGTTATAAATAAAAAGATGGAATTTTGTTTAAAAATAATATTTGAGGGGTAAAAATGATGTTAATATGGTTATTTGAATTTAATTATGCAAGAAAATAATTTTTGTGTAATTTTTGGTGTTAAAAATAGTGTTTGTGTAAATTATAGTGTAAAATGCGTATTTAGTAAAAATAAGAGTTTTAATAACGAAAAATAATTTTTGTAGATAAAATTATCTTGTATTTGTTGTAAAGTATTTTATTAGACAGGGAAATATGACTATATAATTTTATTGTGTTGAAATCTTGTTAATATATGTTGTTTTGGTTCGTTTATACAAGTGTATATGTGTTTAAGTGATAATTATAATTAACAAATTCATTTTTGTTAATGGGTCTAAGCCCATTTAACTAAACTAGCCTGAAGTAGAAAGTCTTTCTTCTCAAAATAATGTACGTATAGTACATTCACATTCCTAGAAAACAAAAGAAAAGAGAAAATAGGAAAACATTCTTTCCTCTTTCAAACCTAGGCTCAAATCCACCAAATTCTTCAATTATTTGTTGAAATTAATCTAACTAAGGCATTATATTCAGCTTGTTCTAACTCAAAGCCTTCATCTTTCTTCAACTTTGCTCGAGTTTGCTCTTCTATTTGCAAAGGTGAGTTTACTAACTCACATTTCTAGCTAGATCTTGACTGTAATTGCAAAGATTAGAAAGAAATCATTTACTGTAATTATACCTAATGTTTACTTTGGATGATTGCTGAAATATAATACGGATGCGCTGTAATAAAATAGCAATAACTGTCACGTTTCTTATCCGTTTGAGGTCAATCTTTTTTTGTTAGAAACTTGATTCAATAAGGAACAGTTTCTGTTTTGATCATTTCTCAAGATTTCGCATTTTTGTTGACCTTAAATAGAATTGAAAATAAGGGTATAATTCTGTCTTTTACTAAATTTCCTGAGTTTGAATTTGAAATTGATTCAGCTATATCTTTTTTCGTTTCTATTCAGAATTCAATAATTTTTAATGTTTTGGAAACCTTGATTTATATGTGACAACTTTCATGTTGAACATGTTTGCAAATATTGGGCAGAGTTTGACTGAAATTCTACCACAAACTCTCAGCTCTGTCTGTTTGATAATTACATTGTCTAAACTAAATACATTTATTAAATTTGATGTATCTTCCTCTTTTCTAATCGGATTTAGATAATTCTTGATATTCTGAAAAGCACAGAGAATTTTCTAAAACTTTTCTGTTTTGAGTTTTGCAAAATTATATGGATAAAATAGACGAAACCTTATTTCTTTGCTGCTGTCCTGAGAATAAACAACAGCAATAGTGAATTTAAAATCAAAAAATTATATTGGCCATATCTTTCACGTTTCTTATCCAAATTCAATAATTTTAGATGTTCCGGGAAGCATAGAATTTGTGCTTAAAGTTTCATGTTTTGAGTTTTCTAAAATTTCAAAGTTAGCTTGGTCAAAATAATGTTTGTTTGTCGCTATCCCGAGAGCAAAACGACGACTATAACAATCATTGACCTAAGTATTGTAGTAGCTTATTTTTGCTCTCACTCTTGTTCTATTTTGATGTTGTTTTTGAGATGTTTTTAGAGCTATGATGCCTGTCAACATGCTAGCTATATTTAGAGAATTTGAAAATCAAATTTAAATAGAATTTAAATTGATTTTGGGTTAAATTTGAATTGAATTCGTATTGAATTCAAGCTACCGGTCTAGAGTTATCTTTCTTGTTTTTCATTGTTTTTGAACACGGTTTTCACTAAACCATTTTGAAGTGATTTTTAAAATAAATTAACATTTCAAATTATTAATATATGGTATTTTAAAATTATTTTTCTAATATAAAATCTATTTATTTTTTATAATAAAGGAAGTTCAAATATTGGTTTATTAATATTTTCGGGAAAAAAGTTTTAAAAGCTTGTTTTCTCTAGTAAAATATTTAAATATAAAACATACACTTTTGCACTATTCGAACGTATGAGAAAGAGTACGATTTAGTAAAACACGTGGTATGGGACATGTGCGTTTACTATTTGGGTTAATTCCGAACTTATACGATCAAAACTACTCGGGTTATGATTTTTAAGTTACTTAGCCAAATTTGTATCGGGTTTTTGAGATTATAATTCCTATATTTAGGAATTATCCGGGAAGGCCAATATTTGGCGAGTTTTATGGTTTGAGATTTCTACTTTGAGATTTATGGTTTATGAGGAACCATCATGATGT
Source organism: Allium cepa (assembly GCA_030765085.1). Taxonomy (NCBI): domain Eukaryota; kingdom Viridiplantae; phylum Streptophyta; class Magnoliopsida; order Asparagales; family Amaryllidaceae; genus Allium; species Allium cepa. The sequence goes on along the minus strand of CM060940.1, from coordinate 782,473,079 downwards.
ATTCACTTGTCGATGAGATGAGACAAGTTACGATGCCATTTAATACTTGTCGATGAGATGAGACAAGTATGGTGTCTCTTTATCACTCGCCAATGAGACTAGGCGAGATATATTTTCTGAGTTTTATGATGTTCCTAGTGTGGCATCGACTAGCGGTTAGTAAATCATTAAGTGCGAATGCGTGGTATGGGACACACGTTAACACTTTTTGGGTTCCTATCCGTGAGTTTGTGACACATTCACGATGTTTACCTAACAGAACTGCTTTGAGAGGTGTTAGCGACCTTGTCATGAGGACGAACTACTTTGGGAGGTGTTAGCGACCTTGTTAGGGCTGACAAAACGGCTTGGAGAGGTGTCAGCGACCTTGTCATGAGGACGAACTTCTTTGGGGGGGTGTTAGCGTCCTTGTTTGAGGCTTCGGCCATTTGAGTTTAGCACGTGCCGCATTGCTTCGGCATTGCAATCGGGGATTTGGCTAATGCGGGTTTTCTGAGTTTTCTGTTTTATTGTGATTTCACCATTTTAAGATGTTTTATTACATCGATACCTAGTGCAATATGAGATGTTATGTGTATAGTGATTTCATTTATGATGTTTTGAACTCTTATTGAGTTCCTTGAGTTATGAATTTGGATGATTTCATCATTTTATAAGATGTTCTGGGTTTTGCCATTTTGGCGAGTTGAGATTTATATACAATTATACCGAGGAGATGAGATATAACTAAGTTTGGAGATTCTTCTATATTTGAGTTTTAAATCATCCTATATAAGAATGTTTTATGTTTTCCATTTTGGCGAGAGTTTGTATTGATGTTTCTCCTTTTGAAGAGATTTGGTTCATGGAAACCATGTATACATTTTGGGATATCGCCGATGATATGAGGCAAATGTTTATTTTATTCGAGTATTATTGTTGAGTTTACCTCTTTTGAGGCCTTTGTATACTTAAGTGACATTGTTTCACTTAAGTCATGAGTATGTGTTCTTTCTATTGCTTCTTCTCATTTGAGAAGAATTATCACCTTGTATCTTATGCATCATATTATCGCCTATCCTTACTAACTGATTGTTTTAGCTAGACTGACCCGTGTATTTTATACTCGGGTCAGACCGAGTTGTTTCAGGTTAGATATCAGTTTCAGGACATAGCTTTGATGCATCTTCTTGAATATCAGATTAGCACTTTTGTGTAGATTATATTTCTTTCCGCTTGACTCTGATGTATTTATATTTGATTCGATGTTTATAGTATGGTCGAATACCACCTTTATTGTATTCATATTGTATTGTACTAAACATGTATTAGTGTATATGTATATATATGATGTTGATTACTGTTCTGTGATGTTCTTTACATTTAGTTATTGTATTTTGTTTTGATAGATCCGTTAGCCACCTATAGTTTTGGATTAAGCATTTACTGTGTATGTCGATTCATTGAGACAGAAAAGAAAAATCATAGTGCATTTATCAACGTGTTTAGTAGATGTTTAATACAAAGTTATAGATGGTCGTCCTTAACCAGCCCTATTCTCCGCTTTAGTAGACAGAATTACTCGTTAATTCTCTTTTCTAAGGTGGGTCTCGGGGTGGGGCGTTACAGCATGGTATCAGAGCTGAATTCAGAACAAAATATGATAAACACAGAACAGAACATATATTACGGTACATGAAAGTACAATATAATTGTTACATTTTCCCTAATAACTGTGTCCTTAACTTTTTTTTGAGTCCTTTAGGGTAGATATAAGTTGGGAATATGTCTAGGAATATATTTTATTTCGTTGTATTCCATAATTGAACTAATAATATCTTACCCTATGAGTAATCCTCGTCGTGATCGCTATATTCGAGATTTCTTCAATGTAGTTGCTTTACCCTCATTCATATTGAAGGTGTTTGTTGAAGTTATATCATTTGATGTTTCTTGTCTTGTTACTTCCTTGAGGATTGCATATCCTATTAAGGGGATCCACAGTACTTGGCATGTTATGTGAGAATATTGAGGATGTCCTATGTAATTTTCTTTTCGTGCGAATTTCACATTATTTGCTATCTTGGGTTTGATGTGAATTTGGAGATGGATTGGATTGCATGTTATCAAGCCCGAATCCTATGTTTTGAAAGGATCCTATACCTTAGTTATCATAATTTAGCTGATCTGTTATCACTTGTTCTTTGAAATGTAGGTGGTTAGTCCAAAGTATCTTTGATTGCTCTTGAGTCTCGAGATGAGTATGATGTATCTCGAATTCCTATTGTTTGTGATTCTTTTGATGTATTTGAGTCCAATCCGGGTTAGCCACCCAAACGAGCAATGGAGTTCTGTATTGACCTCATTTCTGGTTCTTAGCCTATTAGTCGTTTTCACACGAGGATGTTTACTAAGGAAATGATTAAAGTAATAAAATTTAAATTGCAATTCTTTCTCATTCAAGATAAACTTATAAGAATAATTGGATTATTGTATTGGGACAAGCTAAGAGTATTTTGTAAAAATTAAATAAGAGGCATGTTTATCAGTTAGAAAATGATTTTGTGTAAGATTGTCCATCAAGTGCTTTAAGAATTCTGGTCGATGCGCCTGATCAACATCATCGATAGGAATTTCCTAAACGCTATGTCGAGACATTCAGACACGATAGAAGTGAGTGGTAATAAGTAAAAGGTTGAAAATAAATCAAAGTGAATTTGTGAACAGGTTTGTCTTAAACTTTAACGGTATTAAGCTTTGTTGAAATGAAATTATAGAATTCCTTTGAAAACAAGGTTGAGTTAATTATCAACTTTAATTAATTTTATATTAACAAAAATATCGAAATTAATTAGAGAAAATAGGAATTTAAATAGTTTATTTATTTTAAAAGGCTAAAGTAAATAAGGCAAGGTATAATAAATAAATAGGCGTGAGATACAATCCTTAAAAACTGTGAGAACTATTTTAAAATTTATATTTAAATCCAAAATTTATTTTGAATGAATGATTCTCTCTTATTAATTGAAAAGATTAGTTATCTCTTTCAAAATGAATCTTTTAAATTAATTGTTTGAAAAGTTTATTTAGTGAGTTAATGAAAATATTTTCAAGTAGTGAATAGTTTCTTTTAAAAAGATAATTACTTGAAGTTATTTATAAAATTTGAATGACTTAGCTTTCTTCAAGGAGGATCTTGAATAAATGATTTCACATAAAGATCATGTTTTGAAAATGTAGTTTGAATTTGGAAAGGTTTGAAAATTCAAATTTTAAAATTGGAGTTAAAAGCTGAAATTTTATTTGAAAAAGTGCAATACTAAAACAGCGTTAACTGGAGATTCATCACTCCAAATGAGCTAAATCTTTTTGCAAATGAAATAGCTTTCAGTAAGCTATAAAGTTTCTTCATACCACTTTAAAAGATTTTTCTATTTATTGAATATAAAATGGGTTTGAAAATTGATAGACATTTCTGTCTTATTATGAAATTTTCAAGATTTAAGCTGAAAGTAAATTTAGCATAAAATTCAAACAGTAAATCGGATTTTGATGATCTTTATATTTCTGGAAAGCACAGACTTAGTGGAACAAATTTAATTTTATAAGTTTCTTCAGATTTTATGGTTTGCTAAGTCAAAATCTGTCTTCTTTACAGTAGGTCTGAAATGAAAAAATGACTATTTCCGTTAATAGTGAATTGTAATAATTCTTATTTGTAAATATGAACTAATACCATCTGATTGAGTTAGTTATAGGTGAAAGATGATAGTTGGACTACATTTTGAGCAAAAAGATTATATTTATAATTGAACAAACTCGCTTTAAAATGCTAAAAAAAAGGTATGGATTTAGATTAAGTTTTCGAGTATTAGATTGTTGATATATGTTATGTTCCGACCTAATGGTCGATGTATATTATATAAATTATTTTTGTAATATTGCAAATGACCCTCCGTGCAAAGGAGACTCCGCCGATTTTTTTCTCTAGAAATTTCTAACACTTAGAAAATTTGAGAAACGAATTTGAAAATTTTATGTGTTACAAACTAAACTATGTTTATCGAAGAACTAGAGAATAGACAACTCAAAAATTTTATTTATTCTAAATAAAGATTAATTAAATTTAATTAAATTCTAAGTAAGAAGCTTTGAGAAATTTTCAGGTGTTGAAAATTGAGAATTTAATCTTTGAAGATAATGGGTTTAAAAAAATAATATTTGATTAGTAAAAGAGAATATAGAAATCCATTCCTTGTGTTAACTTGCCTTTGTGCAATTATTTTACAACTTGCATTTGTGCAGTCGTATGAGTTAGGTGATATTTAGAGAAACCACCTACTCCTTATTGGGTTCTCTTTCCATAATTTTTATCAATTTAATATTGGTATGACTCCCTTCGTAGCATTATACGGAAAGTCGTATCGATTATCATCTTGTAGGTTGGAGTCCATGATAAAGTTGTGATTAAATAACGACTCTATTCGTGAAGCTTCTGAGGAATCGATCTCACCCGATTTATCTATTATGTTGTCTCCAAGTCGTGTTCTTGCTTCAAAGGTGTAATGCCTTCGAAATAAGAATATTCTTCTCGTAAAAATTCAATGGTCCACTAATCCAAATAACTACAACTGGGAAACCATAGAATTTATTGAGCTATATTTTTCGAGTTTTCTATTTTCTTGTATTGAGGGTGAGAAATTTAAACTCTATCTTATCCATCTTCCATTGCCGGATGAAATGAATTGTATTGAATACAACTCTTCTCTAGAAATTGCGAGGATGCAATTTTTATAAGAGGGGGAGTCTATAACAACCTTGGTTTTGTTGATTACTTGGAATTTAATTATACCGGTGGTTACAATTTAATAATGGAGAAATAAAAAGAAATTGGAGATTTAAAATTGTTTATTTTGAATAAACAGTAAATTTGGAAAGAATAAAATAGAGTTAATATGATAATGTTGGTAATAAATGGTGAAAGATGGAAATATGTTAATTTGGTGATTTATTGAATTAAATAGAAGATAAAAAGAATCAACTCTATAATAATTTTTTGAAATAAATATAAAACATTGGAAATAAAGTTTTTAGAAAAAAAATTATTGTGCTATTTTGGAAGAAAATGAGCATTATAGGATTTTAATTTGATAAGGTGCAATAATTTTGCAAATTATTGCCGAATATTGATTTTTGTAAATTTTAGGGAAGTAATAAAATTTAATATGTGTATGTTATAAATAAAAAGATGGAATTTTGTTTAAAAATAATATTTGAAGGGTAAAAATGATGTTAATATGGTTATTTGAATTTAATTATGCAAGAAAATAATTTTTGTGTAATTTTTGGTGTTAAAAATAGTATTTGTGTAAATTATAGTGTAAATTGTGTATTTAGTAAAAATAAGAGTTTTAATAATGAAAAATAATTTTTATAGATAAAATTATCTTGTATTTGTTGTAAAGTATTTTATTAGACAGGGAAATATGATTGTATAATTTTATTGTGTTGAAATCTTGTTAATATATGTTGTTTTGGTTTGTTTATACAACTGTATATGTGTTTAAGTGATAATTATAATTAACAAATTCATTTTTGTTAATGGGTCTAAGCCCATTTACTAGCCTAAAGAAGAAAGTCTTTCTTCTCAAAATAATGTACGTACAGTACATTCCCATTCCTAGAAAACAAAAGAAAAGAGAAAATAGGAAAACATTCTTTCCTCTTTCAAACCTAGGCTCAAATCCACCAAATTCTTCAATTATTTGCTGAAATTTATCAAACTAAGGCATTATATTCAGCTTGTTCTAACTCAAAGCCTTCATCTTTCTTCAACTTTGCTCGAGTTTGCTCTTCTATTTGCAAAGGTGAGTTTATTAACTCACATTTCTAGCTAGATCTTGACTGTAATTGCAAAGATAAGAAAGAAATCGTTTACTATAATTATACCTAATGTTTACTTTGGATGATTGCTAAAATATAATACAGATGCTCTGTAGTAAAATAGCAATAACTTTCACGTTTCTCATCCGTTTGAGGTCAATATTTTCTTATTAGAAACTAGATTCAATAAGGAACAATTTCGGTTTTGATCATTTCTCAAGATTTCACATTTTTGTTGACCTAAAATAGAATTTAAAATAAGGGTATAATTCTGTCTTTTACTAAATTTCCTGAGTTTGAATTTGAAATTGATTCATCTATATCTTTTTCGTTTTCATTCAGAAGTCAATAATTTTTAATGTTTTGGAAACCTTGATTTATATGCGACAACTTTTATGTTGAACATATTTGCAAATTTTGGGCATAGTTTGACTGAAATTCTACCACAAAATCTCAGCTCTGTCTGTTTGATAATTACATTGTTTAAACTAAATACAGTTAGTAAATTGGATGTATCTTCCTCGTTTCTAATCGGATTTAGATAATTCTTGATGTTATGAAAAGCACAGAGAATTTTCTAAAACTTTGTGGTTTGAGTTTTGCAAAATTTTATGGATAAGATAGCCGAAGCCTTATTTCTTTACTGCTGTCCTGAGAATAAACGACAGCAACAGTGAATTTAAAATCTGAAAATTATATTGGCCATATCTTTCATGTTTCTTATCCAAATTCAATAATTTTATATGTTTCGGAAAGCATAGAATTTGTACTTAAAGTTTTATGTTTTGAGTTTTCTGAAATTTCAAAGTTAGCTTGGTCAAAATAACGTTTGTTTGTCGCTATCCCGAGAGCAAAACGACAACTATAACAATCATTGAACTAAGGATTGTAGTAGCTTATTTTTGCTCTCACTCTTGTTCTATTTTGATGTTATTTTTGAGACGTTTTTAGATCTATAATGCCTATCAATAGGCTAGCTATATTTAGAGAATTTGAAAATCAAATTTAAATAGAATTTAAATTGATTTTGGGTTAAATTTGAATTGAATTCGTATTGAATTCAAGTTACCGGTCTTGAGTTATCTTTCTTGTTTTTCATTGTTTTTGAACACGGTTTTCACTAAACCATTTTGAAGTGATTTTTAAAATAAATGAACATTTTAAATAATTAATATATGGTATTTTAAAATTATTTTTCTAATATAAAATCTATTTATTTTTTATAATAAAGGAAGTTCAAATATTGGTTTATTAATATTTTCGGGAAAAAAGTTTTAAAAGCTTGTTTTCTCTAGTAAACTATTTAAATATAAAACATACACTTTTTCACTATTCGAACGTATGAGAAAGAGAAAGATTTAGTAAAACACGTGGTATGGGACATGTGCGTTTACTATTTCGGTTAATTCCGGACTTATACGATCGAAACTATTCGGGTTACGATTTTTGAGTTACTTAGCCAAATTTGTATCGGGTTTCTGAGTTTATAATTCCTATATTTAGGAATTATCCGAGAAGGCCAATATTTGGCGAGTTATATGGTTTGAGATTTCTACTTTGAGATTTATGGTTTATGAGGAACCATCATGATGTATTCACTTGTCGATGAGATGAGACAAGTTACGATGCCATTTAATACATGTCGATGAGATGAGACAAGTATGGTGTCTCTTTATCACTCGCCAATTAGACTAGGCGAGATATATTTTTCTGAGTTTTATGATGTTCCTAGTGTGGCATCGACTAGCGGTTAGTAAATCGTTAAGTGCGAACGTGTGGTATGGGACACACGTTAACACTTTTTGGGTTCCTATCCGTGAGTTTGTGACACATTCACGATGTTTACCTAACAAAACTTCTTTGAGAGGTGTTAGCGACCTTGTCATGATGACGAACTGCTTTGGTAGGTGTTAGCGACCTTGTTAGGGCTGACAAAACGGCTTGGAGAGGTTTCATCGACCTCGTCATGAGGACGAACTGCTTTGGGAGGTGTTAGCGACCTTGTCTGAGGCTTCGGCCATCTGAGTTTAACACGTGCCGCATTGCTTCGGCATTGCAATCGGGGATTTGGCCAATCCGGGTTTTCTGAGTTTTCTGTTTTATTGTGATTTCACCATTTTAAGAAATTTTATTACATCGATACCTTTGTATACTCAAGTGACATTTTTTCACTTAAGTCATTAGTATGTGTTCTTTCTATTGCCTCTTCTCATTTGAGAAGAATTATCACCTTGTATCTTATGCTTCATATTATCGCCTATCCTTACTAACTGATTGTTTTAGCTAGACTGACCCGTGTATTTTATACTCGGGTCAGACCGAGTTGTTTCAGGTTAGATATCAGTTTCAGGACATAGCTTTGATGCATCTGCTTGAATATCAGCCTAGCACTTTTGTGTAGATTATATTTCTTTCCGCTTGACTCTGATGTATTTATATTTGATTCGATGTTTATAGTGTGGTCGAATACCACCTTTGTTGTATTCATATTGTATTGTACTAAACATGTATCAGTGTATATGTATATATATGACGTTGATTACTGTTCTGTGATATGCTTTACATTTAGTTATTGTATTTTGTTTTGATAGATCCGTTAGCCACCTATAGTTTTGGATTAAGCATTTACTGTGTATGTCGATCCATTGAGATAGAAAAGAAAAATCATAGTGCATTTATCGACATATTTAGTAGATGTTTAAGACAAAGTCATAGATGGTCGTCCTTAACCAACCCTATTCTCCGCTTTAGTAGACAGAATTACTCGTTAATTCTCTTTACTAAGGTGGGTCTCGGGGTGGGGCATTACAAAAATAGCTTCCTTTAATTTCAGAAATCAATTCCAAATACTGATTTAAACTTCCAAATAAACCATTTCAATTCTTATGTTTCAAAGCTTTAAATATTCCACCATTTCAAAACAAATTCTTTGATAATTCCTTATATATCAAATTCAATTACTATTATTTAGATTTGAAATGTTTACTTAAAGAATTCAATATAATTTAAGTAAAACCTTTAACTTCACATGACTAGATATTCTTTCATTTTATTTAACTTGATATATTCATTTAAATCAACCTGATATTGATTTAAATCACTCAACACAAAATCAAGTTATAAAAATCATATCCTTTAAAATTCTAATTTTTATTTGATTCCAAATTAATTTAATATTCATCTTCCAACCTTATTCTCATTTAAGTCATTTCAACTCCAGAAATTAAATTTAAATAAATGCTTAATCATAGTTGATCTCAAAAAAAATCAAGCTTGATTATTAACCACTTTTATACTTCAAATTAATTTTATACATAGCTTAAAAACCAAGAATTTAACTATATATAAAATAACCTTTATCAAATATCCGAAATCAATATCTCATAAAACCATATATATATTTCTTTACAAAACCATAGAAAATTATTTCAAAAATAATTATACACACACACACACACACCCACACCGCGGTGCCTGTATATGATTTTCTATCCTGTAGTCGAGTGACACGTATATTTATCATTTCAATCCGCAATTTAAAAATAAAATGCGGTTGTATATCATTTCAAACCGCAATCCCGAATGAGATGAAAATGCATAATAACTTGCAGTTTATACAATATAAAATACAGCATCCATTCATTCAATATCACCCATCAACCATTTATCACAATCATCATCAAATTCAAACAATAGCATCAATATAGAACAGATAATAAACAACATGTATTAAATTGCAGTTTATATTCAATAATAAATTAAATAACTGTTTAACTAGCAGTTAATATGCAATGAATAATTAATTAACAATTTAACTGGTAGTTTAAATGCAATGAATAAATTATATAGCAATTTAATTTAAATAAATGAAATTAACTGAGATGATGATTAAAAATATGCCAAACAAGCGTAAATAAATTTTAAATCGCATCATATATCAATTTAACAAACATAAGGAATTTTAGAAATTGTGAGTGGGTTAAAACACTCACCTTTTGAATTTAAATCCAATTTAAACCCAAAAATTTGACCATCTCAGAATTCGTCCAAACCTACGTCATCAAGTCTGGAATTTCAATACGATCCTTACAAAAGAAACTGCGCGTAAATCGGATATCGTATGCAAAAGTTATGACGATAAACTCGATTGAAATCAATAAAAAAATAAAAAGGAAAAAGGAACACATTTCACTCACCGCCATGTCATCACCACCAGATGTAATATCCCTCCTTTTCGCACGCCTCAAATCGACACACGTGCCAATTCAAACCATACGAAAGGGCGGATTGTTATGGGGTAGATAAGCAAAAGCAGGAAGAAATAAAACAAAACAGAATCTCACAGCGGAAGGATAAAATATAATAATCAAATATACATTTCATGGAGCTGTTTACAAAATATTTAATTTTTATCATACAATATATATCAGAGTTACACATAGCAACGAATAAAATCGATGCAGCGGAATACAGTGTAGTGGAATAATATAGTAGATAATAGTATTACAAATCTTCGTCTTCGTCCTGCAGAATAAAATCTTTAAATCCTGAAACGCTCGGACTGACCCGAGCGAATTGAAAAGACAAAACACTCAAGTCAGAATTAAAAGATCTTATGTAAGTTAAATCAACAGAAATAAATATGAGTGCACTTACTCAAGAGATGCTCGGGATTTACATCTCTTAAGGATCCGTTAAACTATTTACTATGTAGTATATTTCGCTATTATAATAGTGTCTAATTGTAAAATAAACTTACTTTTAAATAGCGTTAAGGCTTTGCATTTTCCACCTTAACACATTTATATATTCCCATAGTCTATACAGTACCATAATCTCCCCCGTACTGGGCGTCGTCAGAGGGCACTCCATAGGTATGGTACAAAACCAAAATCATATAAGGCGCTAGGGTAGGTGACATGGCACGACTAGGCAATGCCAGGGTAGATATACCAATTGCTATCCGGACTGGTGGTAACGCATAGCAGCTACTACCGCCCACCTCTAACAACACCCCCAATATAAAAAAATCAAAAGTGGCCACCGGATAAAACCAAAAATCAGAGTATAATATTGAAGGAGTGCGTCCGATCAGAGGAACGACCTCATTGGCCCGAGAATCGCTCCTATTTTAGCCACCATATGCCAACTCAAAGGAGTCGGGTCCATGTATTTACCTCAAGGGAACGCCACCACCATCCTACTTCATTCTGGAATCTCCACCGCGTACACGGTTGTTAAAGTGGTGTTCTTAGTTGGCAAAGAGTACGACAACTTCCGATCCTGGTCTCTTCAACAACCAATCGTTATTATAACACCGCGGTCCTTTCAAAATAGTTTATACTTTAAAACAAGAGTATAATATCCATTTCAAAACTATATAAATATGATATCATTTTTGTTTAAAACCCAAATCAAATTTGATATCATTTAGACCCAAATCAATATAATATCATTTTAATTTCGTATATACCCTTTCCAAAAATCATAGTGCTTTCAAAGTATAACATTTAGAAATCAAAACTCTTGAATATAATACTTCCAAATTATAATACCTTGAAAATCATAACTTTGAAACAAACTTCCACCTCTCAAATGGTTAAATATTAAATTACCTTATAAAATAAAACAACTTCCTTTAATTTCACAAATCAATTCCAAATACCGATTTAAACTTCCAAATAAACCATTTCAATTCTTATGTTTCAAAGCTCTAAATATTCCACCATTTCAAAACAAATTCTTTGATAATTCCATATATATCAAATTCAATTACTATTATTTAGATTTGAAATGTTTACTTAATGAATTCAATATAATTTAAGTAAAACCTTTAACTTCACATGACTGGATATTCTTTCATTTTATTTAACTTGATATATTCATTTAAATCAACCTGATATTCATTTAAATCACTCAACACAAAATCAAGTTATAAAAATCATATCCTTTAAAATTCTAATTTTTATTTGATTCCAAATTAATTTAATATTCATCTTCCAATCTTATTCTCATTTAAGTCATTTCAACTCCAGAAATTAAATTTAAATAAATGTTTAATCATATTTGATCTCAAAATAAAATCAAGCTTGATTATTAACCTCTTTTATACTTCAAATTAATTTTATACATTGCTTAAAAACTAAGAATTTAACTATATATAAAATAACCTTTATCAAATATCCGAAATCAATATCTCATAAAACCATATATATTTCTTTACAAAACCATAGAAAACTATTTCAAAATAATTATATAATTATATATATATATATATATACACACCACGGTGCATGTACATGATTTTCTATCCTATGGTCAAGTGATACAGATATTTATCATTTCAATCCGCAATTTAAAAATAAAATGCAGTTGTATATCATTTCAAACTGCAATCCCGAATGAGATGAAAATGCATAATAACTTGCAGTTTATACAATATAAAATACAGCATCCATTCATTTAATATCACCCATCAACCATTTATCACAATCATCATCAAATTCAAACAATAGCATCAATATAGAACGGACAATAAACAACATGTATTAAATAGCAGTTTATATTCAATAATAAATTAAATAACTGTTTAACTGGCAGTTAATATGCAATAAATAATTGATTAACAATTTAACTGGCAGTTTAAATGCAATGAATAAATTAAATAGCAATTTAATTTAAATAAATGAAATTAACTGAGATGATGATTAAAAATATGCCAAACAAGCGTAAATAAATTTTAAATCACATCATATATCAATTTAACAAACATAAGAAATTTTAGAAATTGTGAGTCGGTTAAAACACTCACCTTTTGAATCCATATTGAATTTAAATCCAATTTAAACCCAAAAATTTGGCCGTCTTAGAATTCATCCAAACTAGAGCCATCAAGACTGGAATTTCAATACGATCCTAACAAAAGAAACCGCGCGTAAATCGGATATCGTATGCAAAAGTTATGACGATAAATGCGATTGAAATCAATAAAAAAATAAAAAGGAAAAAGGAACACATTTCACTCACCGCCACGTCATCACCCTCCGTTACGCAAATTATCTCCAGGCAAATTGAACACGCACGAGACAACACCCTACCACGAACGAATTTCGCGACCAAGCCGCCCCATGAACTGCCGACGAACGCGCCTCACTGCCTATCTCGCCCACGTCCATCCTAAGGCCACGCGACGGCCACGATCGACAACGACGAACCCAAATTTTCAGCTGCCGCCTCTTAACTGTGCAACCCTAATCGAAATTTGCCGATGATCTAGCCGTTAACTCCATGAACGAATGCCACAGATCAAGTCCCATCGGTTCCCTCTACAAAACCAAGAAACAGTTCGTCGACCCGTCGAGTTTGATTTCGACGTGATGAACAGCCAAAAATTCTTTGATTTTTACCGATCAAACGATGAACCAAAATGAAAAACGAATACCACCAGTGAATTACGCTAGACAGAGCTTCAACATATATTTTTTTCAAATTTTTATGAGGAGTTTGAAAATTTAGCTTCAATTGGATCTGGAAATATAGAATTTTGTCTGCCATTGAGGAAGAGGAGGAATAGAATGAATTTACGTATGAACAAATGAGAATTAGGGAGGCTAGGGTTTATAGAAGGATATTTATAAAGAAAGTTGAAATAAAATAAATGGATCGGGTTGATACGCGCTAACGACAAAGTGGCCCAAAAAGCCCGTTCTGACCCCGAAGCGAAATTGGGTAAACCCATATAACAAAATAGGTGTTTTAAAATATTTTAAATGCGATGGAAAATGTTTCACGTCCAAATTCCATCGTATGGAGAAGTTATGACAAAATCAAATTATTTCAAATTGATTTCAATTGATTTCAATTTCATTAATTTCAAGGCGTTTCGAGTCCGTACGATTAAACGACAAGTCCGATCGCTACAAAACTTGAAATCCTACAATAATTCACTGTTACGGATGCAATGAAACTGGTTTCGTCAAAATCAGAGTCAGTGGCCAAAATGGCTACTTTTACACTAATTAAATCAAAAAAATCAATTAATTAAATCAAATTTTTAATTCCAATTTTATAATTGACAATTTTATCGCTTTTTTTCTTAACCATTTACAAAAATTTAAACAAGTCTAGATGTAAATTAAAAGTTGATAAATTTATCAATTGTAGTGTTGTATATTTTTCTTTCCATTTATTTTGCAATAAATTCAATTATTGAATTTTATACTTCAATTAAATTAATAAATCTTGCTTTCTATACTTTAAATCAACCAATAGTCATATTGTTCAGTCTACTATTATCAAAAGGATGCAATTTATATTAGTTTGTAGTTATTGCATTAATATTCTCAAATTTCCTCTAAATTTTCATTAACGTAGTTTTTAATTACGTTTTATTCCAATGGATTTAAAACTAATTCAATAGATGAAACAAATGGGTGAACAATTAATGATAATCGCCAATTTGCCTAATTCAGTCTCATTCTTATAAGTTTCATCTCATAACATTTATTGCTCCATTCCCCTTTCTATTTATACAAGGATTCATCCATAAAATTTACATTTACTTATTTTACAACTTTTACATTTATTTATTGGTTCAATATTTATTTCAAAATTTTCATTTATTACTTCCAAATATTCATTTTCATTTATAATTGTCATGTCAGTTTCTTCTTTTATTGCATTATATATTTATTCATTCCTTCATTATTACATAACCTCATTTATTATCATTCATTTATTTATAGTAATTATGCTTAATCAAATTTCTTAGCCTCCCAATTGTTTACTTAAGTTTCTAACCACTTATTTATAATACTTCCCTTTCTATTATATTCTATTAGAAGCAATTTCAATTATACCTAAGTTCATAATACTAGAACAACAAATTCTTATTTATTAAAGAATTCCATCAAATACCTCATTTGAACTTATTTCTTAATTCACCAATTACGACCTAAAATATAAATTTACGTTTCTATTGAATTTACATTCCCACTTCCGTTACTACAAATATTTTCATTAAAGCAATATTTAATTCCCTTATTCGTAATAACCATTTATCACCAATATACTCTTTATAATACTGGTATGTTTATCCTTCACACAACTACTGTTTAATTATATTTTGAAATTTGTTCCAAATTTTCTAACTGCAATCAATTACAACCTTACCATTGTTGCAGTTTAATCGGAATTGCACTAAATTGGCTATTCATCAACTGCCATTAACATTACTACCTAAATTTACATACAGTTACTATAAATCGACGTATTGTTCCATTGGTAAATTAAATGTCTACTTTTATTTACTTATATTTTAATTTTATAACCAAATGCAACAATTTACACGTACCATTATTATATTAATTTGAATTCCATTCTAGTTAATATTTTTATTGATAATTCGCAAATTCAACATTCCCATTTGTTTCTTATATTAAACTTATAACCAAGTATAACAATCTTATATTATTTCAATAAATTGCAATATAAATTTCAAATTGTTAATTTTAATGTCAATTGCTATATCTAATTTCTAACATTCTTTCCAATATAAATTATAAGATTTTTTTCCTTCTAAATTTAACTAAAATCTTATTAATTTACTCATTTTAATCATCAAATTTTACGGGTCGTTACAGATCGTGCAGAACAATAGATAAAGGGAGAACTTTGTGCTGAGGGAAGAAACAAAATGGAAGATCTTACAAATAAATGCAAATATTAAATCAAATTGAATAGTTTCAAACAATGAATAGTCAGATGAAGATAAACAAATAGCAACCGTCAAATCCCTTGATTTGCTGAAGGTAAATTAAAGCAACAAATTGATTGGACAGCACGTTTTGATTTTTTTTTTTAAACGGAAGGAGATTGAAAGGTCAAAATTTTTAGTACCGTTCACAATTAAAAATGACACAGATAAGGTAAGGAATGTGTATATAAATTTTGTACAGAATATGATACGTTTTTGAAGCCAATAGCACCAAAAATCAAGGAATGAAAAAAGGCAACAGGGAAAAGAACGGAATAAATAGAAATGAAACGTATCAAATTAAATATGAGCAGTTTTAGAAGCAACGGTCAAAAATTTTCTTTCAAAAATCGCGGCTACTGATTTGTTTTCAGTAGTTAAGGTATGAAATTTATGAGCGTGTAATAGATGCAGAATTTTAATTGAAACATATGCTCAAATAATTAACAAAAGTAACGTTTTAGTTTCAAAATTTCCAAATAATTGAATTTAGAAAATATTTGGTTTCGAAAAATAAGATTTGGAATTTAAAACCCAGTATTTACATGATGATTTTGGAAATGAATTTGATTGACCTAAATTATGTTGATTTGGAAACTTGGATTATTTTCTAAACCTGTTATTTGGAAATTTTGAAACTGAAGATACTAAATATGGAAGAAATAATTTGGTGAAATCATATAAGATTTTGAAACCGAAACGATATTGAAAGAAATTGAAATTGAGAACTTATATTATTATTGTAACAACCCACATATTTATCGATTTTATATTTAAAAATTTTATTTAAATATTCTGTCGTTTATCGGATATTGGTACGAACAGCTACTTTTTGCAAACGGTCAAATTAGGACTCGAGACCACTTCCATTGAGTTCGAAATGCCGTTTACAACTTTTTTAAGTATAAACATTGATAGGTTTGGAGTTAGTGGAATTTCACTTACTTTTCCCGCTTTGGACTTTGGGTTAGATTAACCATTATAACTCAAACCCACTTCTCTCCTTCTCCTCACTCTTCATAAATTCCTACCAAACACAAGCTTTAACATTAATGGTGAGTGGAAAGGGAAATTAGAAACTCCAAGCCTAGGTTTCAACTCCAACTGTTGAATATGCGCTTTTGCGCTTATATGATTTTTGTTTGATGATAATAAACATATGTACATTCGTTTAAATGTATTTGTTAATATACTATTCTATTTTTCACAGTTTAAATAAATATTTGTTGAATAAAATAAATTACACAGAATTTGAATTCAAACAGATATTTTATTCAAATAAATATTTATTACATTTTTGAATAGTACAATTTCAAGCTCTCACTATAACTATAAAACTTTGATTACTGTTACATCACATTTCATATTTACAGTTCACCTCACTACATATCACTCACACTCATATTTATCTTCAACTTCCTTCCAGTTTGAATCCAGCATCTGAGAAATCTGCAAAAATATAAACTAACGCAGTAAAATTGAAAAAGAAATATTTTTGCAATTCAAAAATAAAAGATAATTTTTGAAAATATGATTTGCCTCAGTTATTTGGGTTGTTCGTCATAATTTAAATTTGAATTCATCATACACGAACAACTTGTGACATACAAAGTGTATTACTGTATATGCCACAAGGCCGTGCACGCCAATATATACACTTGATTGATTTACAGGGACAGGTGAGCACAGGTCAAACCCAAATTAAAAACCGGGTTCAACTCACGTGCAATATATTCAAAATCACAACTCAAGCACAAGGTCAAACCCGAATTTTTGAAACTGGATTCAACTCAAGTGAAATTTCAAAAATCAACATGAAGTGAACCAAGTTCAGGTCAGACCAATCAGTAGCATGCTAATGAATCAACTGCAATGCAACACATGAACCAAGCTACATACACCAAAGCTAACAGCAGTGCCAAGAGACAGTGTACAACATCAACTACACAAAGCCAAGCATGATACAGGTGGACAGTGAAACAAGGCAACGACTTCAGGCATGATTCGCTGCATGTATAACAGGTATGGTGACACAAGTGATACAAGACAAGATGCAGTGAAGCATGTACATAGGCCACCAATGAAACAATTTCAAATAAACTCAGTGACAATGCAAATGAATCAAAGTATGGTTCAAACCAAAGGAATCAGAACTTCAACCAGCACACAAGAAATAATGACCAATGAATACAACATGAAGTACAACAACTTCAGGTGACATCAACCAAACAGTGACAATGCAGACACAACTGAAATGAGACAGGTCAAGAAATGGAGTATCAGAATGATGCAATTAACAACAAGTACAGGCCGCAACAGTATGCACCAGTCCAAACATTTATCAGAGAGCATATGGAAGGGTCAGGTAAGTGGTAACTTCAAACAACACAAAAATCAATGTCGAAATCATTCCAGACCACATGGTTAGTGAAAACAGAGCAAAAGACACACAGATGTACACATGAACAAGTATGAACCCAAATCAAGCACCAAGTATACATGGAGCAATGGTCAAGTAAAATGCAAACCCAAACCATCAAGTCAACACTGCAAGTCCCAACCAATGAATGAACATACATATATGGAACAAAACTGCAGAATGCAAATGAACTCGACCAAGTACACAAGTGCTACAAGCAGCAATGTGCAAGTGCAAAGACAAATGCACATGTCAACAGAACATGAAACCAGGTCGAACAATTATAAACAGATAACCAGTGATACAAGACCAACATAACCAAGAGCAATGTCAAATCAAATAGGCCGATGATCCAGGCCAGTGCAAGTATCAAGTCAAGTGACATAATAACAGAAACCAGAGCTGTGGAATTACAACAACTCAAATGAACGCAGAAAAATGCACAAAGACAGAGTAACATCACAACTAAGTACAATGAATTCACAGGGCCGAAGCAAGCACATGAATTCACAAATCAAAGCCGTGATCGAAATCAAAGTTGAACTGGTCAGAGACGTGGTGGTCAAAAAGTGGGCGAAGTCAAAAATCCATACCGTGAGTGCCAAGCATCAATTATACGTGTATGAAAAAGTCAGTGACATCTCAATCATCAAAACAAAATCGAGCGGCCAAAGCACAGTGAAGACGAATTCAAACAAAATTTATACGAACGCAAAAATAGGGTTTTGAATCCTATATAAGCCCAATCATCATCGGCAATTTATCTATTCGAGTTCGAGCTTAAAAAAGAACAAATCATCCAAATCGAATCACGATCGAGTTCAAGCATCAACCCAGTAAAGCAAAAGGATAAAATTACATACCGAAGCAAGGAGTCGAACTCGATCGAACAACGAAGCAGCCGAAGAGAGCAACGAGAGAAGGTCAAAGTTACTCGCGCATTATCCACAAGATTAATCAAACATAAAGTCGGCAGCTTCAAACCCTAATTTGGATCAGGGACGAAGCCCTAAATTTGCAAGAGGAACAGAGCCGCCATATTTTTTTACAAAGCCAAATTTGGATCGCAAGCAGAAGACTTAATTCGAGAAAGAGGAACAGCCGTCACAAGCAAAAGGATTGGGTTAAAGAAAATAGATTGGGCCGGCTTACTTTATTTTAAAGGGCTTTATTTTATTTAATTTGGGTTTAAGTTTAAACCGTTTTTAGTTTGTTGTCTTTAATTATTGTTTTTATTTTTCGAATCAAAACTTTGTAAATCACCACCTAGGGTTTAGGTAGTGTCAGATTGTCTAGTTAAAATTATTTCAGTGAGCAGGATGTGTAAGTTTGCGAAACTCTATAGGCGGGAGCAGAGTTTGCGAGTAAGCAAATTTCTATTGTAGGCGGAAGCAGAGTTTGCGAGTAAACGAAACTCTATAGGCGGGAGCAGGGTGTGCGAGTCTAGTAGAGTGTTTGTGAGCGGGAGCAAATGTTTGCGAGTCTAGTAGAGTGAGCGGGAGCAAATGTCTGCGAGTCTAGTAGAGTGTTTGTAAGCGTGATACTGTTTAATTCTAATAGAAATCTGGGAATGCAGTAGTAGGCAGGGGTTGCCGAAGATGGGTAAATTTTGTGTGCGATTTTACTTTTTTCAACATATTTATTTCTGCGTTTTGTTTCTGTGTTTATGTCGAGAAAATTTGCTATAACCCTATTCACCCCCCCTCTAGAGTTAATCTAGATCCTACAAGTGCTATCAGAGCTAGGAGCAAAAGCCGTTTTTGTTTTAAATTTTTTTTTACAAAAATCAATTTTTGTTTTAAAAATTCGTATTTTAAAAATTGGTTTTTGTTTTAAAATTTTGAATTTTTGAAATGGCTTCTTTTACTAATACTTTTGTTGAGGGTCGCTCCATTATTATTCCTTCTATTTTCGATGGAACAGATTTTTTGAATTGGAAATTAAAAATGGAATTTTATTTAAAATTTGTTAATATTAAATGTTGGGATATTATTGAAAACGGGTGTGATATAACAAATAAGGAAATTATCTCGATTAATGCTCTTGCTATGCATATATTATATTCTCATATTAATCATGATAATTTTTATTTCGTCTCTCATTGTAAAAATGCACAGAAAATTTGGAAAACTCTCGATGCAATATATGGTGCAAAAGTCAACAGCAATGAGAAGTCCTCCACAACCGACTCAGTTAAAGAAATATGCTTAACAGGATTGGTAAATAGCAGTTGTGATGAGGATGATGATGATAGAGCAGCCGAGCTGGCATTACTAATGAAGAATTCAAAAAGGAAATTTGCAGACACGTGGAATAAAAGCGATAGCAGTGAAAGTGAGAAAGCAGATATGTGCCTTCATGGGAATATAACCGATAGCGACGACGACGAGCCAAGCGAGGTATCAAAACTTACTCACTCTGAATTACTTATTTATTTCCACAAAGTAAATGGCTGTTTTGAACGACTTAGGGAAAAATACGCTAAACTTGAATCACAAAAAGACACTTTGATAGAATTAAATGAACAACTTGACCAATTAGTTAAAACCTATCAAAGTAGGATCCCTAAGTGTGATAAGTGTCCAACATTTGAAGAAGAAATTAAAAAATCAGAAACTAAAATGAAATCACTTGAAAATGAAATTCTGATTTTAAAAATTGAAAATACTAGGAGAGAAAATTCTATTAAAAGGTGCACTCAATTGTTGAAAGAAAATGAATCTTTAAAAACAAAAGTCCAACAATTGTCAACGACTTTAGAAAATTTTTCCAAAAATGAAAAATCGTTGAATATGTTAATAGAAAAACAAACTGTCAATATTTATAGACAAGGACTTGGATATACTCATTCTGAATATGTTAGAAATGAGATTAATCAAGAAAATTCAATGTGCACAATTTGAAGAAAATTTGGACACAATCAAAATAATTGTTGGTATAGACCCAAACACGTGAAAACTATACCAATTTGGGTTCCAAAAGGCACAAATATAAAATCTTTGAAAGTCAAACAAATTTGGGTGCCAAAAGGAACATATATAAATAGTTTTGGGTCTCCACAAACATATTTTTCATATTCTGCCACTAACAACCATGGACCTATAAAAACAAATAGGTCACATAAATCTTTTATCGTGTAGGTGTGGTGGCAGGCTAAGGAACAACAACAGTGTTCTCTGGATTTTGGCTTTTCCAGAAACACAACGGGTGACAAAGCAAAGCTCCTTAGCCTAGTATAAAGGTGACAGAATCACAATAGACAACATCGAAAAATATCGTAAAGGTAAAACATGTAATGGTATGTTTTGAACGATATATTAAATGTGATAATCTGCACCGAAATCTGAATTAAATCAGCCAGTAATGTGATGATTTTTTAATTCTGACTTATTCTTAATTGATATGATTTCTTTTGACTTGTTCTTATTTATGACATTGATTTGTGCTTAAATGATGACCAATCAGATTTTCAACTTTGAACTAATCCATATAAATTTGTTCGGTCAAATGATGGTTACTCATGCTACACGTAGATATATTTGATATTTTGGTCACTGCTTGTAAATTTGCACGATTTCATGTGAAGCTGTTAAAAAGGATTTTAAGAAATTGTTGAACTTCAAGAAATTGTTTTTTGAAATAATTATGATGTTGATTGACTGTTGATTACTCATGAATATAACTGTTTATCCTACCGGTTCTAAAATTAACACTATGATATTTGTTTGAGTGTTAACATGGCTTCATTTCAAATTTCATTCTGAGATAGCTTGTTAAAATTTCACAATCTGGTCTTTGACATCCAACGAGTGAATATTGAGTGAAATTTAAATTCAGATGCAGATTACACTGGTAATATAGTTGATAGAAAAATTACTAGTGGAACGTGATTAATTTTTGAAACATTCATTTGCTGCATCGTTTTCAAAGAAAATATCTGCATATTTTTCACTTGAAATAATTTTCAAATAGCAGAAAATTTTTCTCATATAACCCCTTCAAGAAAATCATTGTTGACCATATTTTCATATTAGTCATTTTTTATTTTAAATGACAAATTTTGACTAATCTAACTCCCTTTAATTATCGAAAAGATAAATAGTGATTGAAAAAGTGATGAGTGTTGATATTTATCATATATTATAACTCAAGACAATATAATTAGAAAATTTCTTTAGAATTTCATAACAAGAGTTATAAAAACTTTTTGTTAGGTAAAAATTCCATGATCATTTCTATTTCTATCATCTTTCTATCGACCATCACTCATCAAAATCATATATAGTATGTAAATTTGTGGTAGTTTACAAAGGAAATTATTCGTTCTTCAATTTATTATTATAAAGGAAATTAACTGTACTTCAATTTATTATATTCTTCAATAAAAATAAATATCCAAAGTATTCACTCTCATTTAAAAGTCCTCATGGTTATGCATGGGTGAATTACTTGGATTTTTGATTATGTGCTTCCATGCTCATTTAAAAGTCCTCACGGTTATGCATGTATGGAATGCATATCAAAATTAATTGATTTAAATTGAAAAGTTGATTCTAATCCCATTTAAAAGTCCTCACGGTCATGCATGGTTAGAAGATACTTGATTACATTTTTTAAATAAAAATTGTGAATACTACTAATCTCATTTAAAAGTCCTAACGGTTATGCATGGTTAGTAGATATTCAAATTTCCCGAAATAAATATACCACAAATAAACAGAACTGTATGATTATTTGATGAATTTATCCCCATCATTTCTGAAAGTGGAATATGCGTCTGACAAGGGTAGTTATGATTTTTGTTTGAGTTTTATTGAAATTTGATATTTATATTCGATTGAGTTAAATGTTTGATTCATGTCTGTCACTTCATCCCTATTTTTATAACACTGTTATTCTTTTGCTGATAACAAAAGGGGGAGAGAAAAGTTAAGATTTTGTCAAATAGAATCAAGCAAAGGTCAAATAATTTTCCATTTGCATATAGGCTCATTTACATAATTTTATTTGTATGCATATATGTAGGGGGAGTATCATGTAGAGAGGAAGCATTTAAATAGGGGGAGCAAATTGAACGGTCAAATACATTTAATACATTCAAAATCTTAAATATATGTTTGTTATCATCAAAAGGGGGAGATTGTTGAATATGCGCTTTTGCGCTTATATGATTTTTGTTTGATGATAATAAACATATATACATTCGTTTAAATGTATTTGTTAATATACTATTCTATTTTTAACAGTTTAAATAAATATTTGTTGAATAAAATAAATTACACAGAATTTGAATTCAAACAGATATTTTATTCAAATAAATATTTATTACATTTTTAAATAGTACAATTTCAAGCTCTCACTATAACTATACAACTTTGATTACTATTACATCACATTTCATATTTACAGTTCACCTCACTACATATCACTCACACTCATATTTATCTTCAACTTCCTTCCAATTTGAATCCAGCATCTGAGAAATCTGCAAAAATATAAACTAACGCAGTAAAATTGAAAAAGAAATATTTTTGCAATTCAAAAATAAAAGATAATTTTTGAAAATATGATTTGCCTCAGTTATTTGGGTTGTTCGTCATAATTTAAATTTGAATTCATCATACACGAACAACTTGTGACATACAAAGTGTATTACTGTATATGCCACAAGGCCGTGCACGCCAATATATACACTTGATTGATTTACAGGGACAGGTGAGCACAGGTCAAACCCAAATTAAAAACCGGGTTCAACTCAAGTGCAATATATTCAAAATCACAACTCAAGCACAAGGTCAAACCCGAATTTTTGAAACTGGATTCAACTCAAGTGAAATTTCAAAAATCAACATGAAGTGAACCAAGTTCAGGTCAGACCAATCAGTAGCATGCTAATGAATCAACTGCAATGCAACACATGAACCAAGCTACATACACCAAAGCTAACAGCAGTGCCAAGAGACAGTGTACAACATCAACTACACAAAGCCAAGCATGATACAGGTGGACAGTGAAACAAGGCAACGACTTCAGGCATGATTCGCTGCATGTATAACAGGTATGGTGACACAAGTGATACAAGACAAGATGCAGTGAAGCATGTACATAGGCCACCAATGAAACAATTTCAAATAAACTCAGTGACAATGCAAATGAATCAAAGTATGGTTCAAACCAAAGGAATCAGAACTTCAACCAGCACACAAGAAATAATGACCAATGGTACAACATGAAGTACAACAACTTCAGGTGACATCAACCAAACAGTGACAATGCAGACACAACTGAAATGAGACAGGTCAAGAAATGGAGTATCAGAATGATGCAATTAACAACAAGTACAGGCCGCAACAGTATGCACCAGTCCAAACATTTATCAGAGAGCATATGGAAGGGTCAGGTAAGTGGTAACTTCAAACAACACAAAAATCAATGTCGAAATCATTCCAGACCACATGGTTAGTGAAAACAGAGCAAAAGACACACAGATGTACACATGAACAAGTATGAACCCAAATCAAGCACCAAGTATACATGGAGCAATGGTCAAGTAAAATGCAAACCCAAACCATCAAGTCAACACTGCAAGTCCCAACCAATGAATGAACATACATATATGGAACAAAACTGCAGAATGCAAATGAACTCGACCAAGTACACAAGTGCTACAAGCAGCAATGTGCAAGTGCAAAGACAAATGCACATGTCAACAGAACATGAAACAAGGTCGAACAATTATAAACAGATAACCAGTGATACAAGACCAACATAACCAAGAGCAATGTCAAATCAAATAGGCCGATGATCCAGGCCAGTGCAAGTATCAAGTCAAGTGACATAATAACAGAAACCAGAGCTGTGGAATTACAACAACTCAAATGAACGCAGAAAAATGCACAAAGACAGAGTAACATCACAACTAAGTACAATGAATTCACAGGGCCGAAGCAAGCACATGAATTCACAAATCAAAGCCGTGATCGAAATCAAGGTTGAACTGGTCAGAGACGTGGTGGTCAAAAAGTGGGCGAAGTCAAAAATCCATACCGTGAGTGCCAAGAATCAATTATACGTATATGAAAAAGTCAGTGACATCTCAATCATCAAAACAAAATCGAGCGGCCAAAGCACAGTGAAGACGAATTCAAACAAAATTTATACGAACGCAAAAATAGGGTTTTGAATCCTATATAAGCCCAATCATCATCGGCAATTTATCTATTCGAGTTCGATCTTAAAAAAGAACAAATCATCCAACTCGAATCACGATCGAGTTCAAGCATCAACCCAGTAAAGCAAAAGGATAAAATTACATACCGAAGCAAGGAGTCGAACTCGATCGAACAACGAAGCAGCCGAAGAGAGCAACGAGAGAAGGTCAAAGCTACTCGCGCATTATCCACAAGATTAATCAAACATAAAGTCGGCAGCTTCAAACCCTAATTTGGATCAGGGACGAAGCCCTAAATTTGCAAGAGGAACAGAGCCGCCATATTTTTTTACAAAGCCAAATTTGGATCGCAAGCAGAAGACTTAATTCGAGAAAGAGGAACAGCCGTCACAAGCATAAGGATTGGGTTAAAGAAAATAAATTGGGCCGGCTTACTTTACTTTAAAGGGCTTTATTTTATTTAATTTGGGTTTAAGTTTAAACCGTTTTTAGTTTGTTGTCTTTAATTATTGTTTTTATTTTTCGAATCAAAACTTTGTAAATCACCACCTAGGGTTTAGGTAGTGTCAGATTGTCTAGTTAGAATTAGTTCAGTAAGCAGGGTGTGCAAGTTTGCGAAACTCTATAGGCGGGAGCAGAGTTTGCGAGTAAGCAAAGTTCTATTGTAGGCGGGAGCAGAGTTTGCGAGTAAACAAAACTCTATAGGCGGGAGCAGGGTGTGCGAGTCTAGTAGAGTGTTTGTGAGCGGGAGCAAATGTTTGCGAGTCTAGTAGAGTGTTTGTGAGCGGGAGCAAATGTCTGCGAGTCTAGTAGAGTGCTTGTAAGCGTGATACTGTTTAATTCTAATAGAAATCTGGGAATGCAGCAGTAGGCAGGGGTTACCGAAGCTGGGTAAATTTTGTGTGTGATTTACTTTTTTCTGCATATTTATTTCTGCGTTTTGTTTCTGTGTTTATATCGAGAAAATTTGCTATAACCCTATTCACCCCCCCCTCTAGGGTTAATCTAGATCCTACACCAACTCCATCATTCAACTCCAAATTCAAGGAAAAGCATTGGATTCAAGCTTCTTGTGTTGAGATTGAAGTGGATTGATTCTTGCTTTTCTTCAACCTTCATTTTCATTGACTTTTGGTGCAAAGGTGAGATTTTTATCTGACATTCTTGCCTATATCTATCATGGATGTTTGGGAATGATTTCCTATCACTTTAGCATGTACATTTGCATTTGGTTTGGATTGGATTGGCAAAAACTCCAATTTTTAGCCTTTTTGGTGATTTTCTGCACTTAGGTCGCACTGGCACAAATTGTTGTTCGGAGTTAGGTCGCTAGGTCGTAGGTCGTGTGCCGCTAGGTCGTAGGTCGCATGCCCTGTCCTTCATTTGGCTCGTTTTGGCCTTAGCTTGTTCGGTGTTAGGTCGTTGCCTCTAGGTCGTTCGCCTATAGGTTGATCTGCCTGCATATTTGGCTCGTTCGGAGTTAGGTCGTTAGGCCTTGGGATGATAGGTCGCTCGCGCGTTAAAATCCTTAAGTCGCTCGCGTGTTAAACCCTTAGGTCACTCGCGTGTTAGACGTGTTAGGTCGTAGGTTAAATAGGTCGTTCGGCCTCAAATGACTAGGTCGCTCGCTTAAGTCGCTCATCCCTCTAAGTCGCATGACCATTAGGTCGCGTCCACCTAGGCCGCATGCTTACCACTTTAAGTCGCTCGTCCTCACTTCCTTTAGGTCGCTTGCTCCATTAGGTCATTAGGTCGCTCGACCTTGCTTGGCTTGTTAGGTCGCTTGGCCATTTCAGTTAGGTCGCATGACCACGAGGTTGCTCCAGTTAGGTCGCATGACCCCTTAAGTCGCTCGCCTCTGTTAGGTCGCTCGCTTCTGCTAACTCGCGAACATCTCTAGGTCACAACCACTAGGTCGCTTGACCCCTTAGACCCCTTAGGTCGCTCGATCATATCCTCCCTTAGGTCTTCACTAGGTCATACCGTTTTGGACGGGGCGCTGCCCCCTTGACCCCCTCGACCTGACTGGGCAGGTCAAACCGCATAGCGGGGGCGTTGCCCCCGCACTCCCACCTTGGGGGGTTGTCACCCCCCTGGACCACCCCTCCGTAGGGGATCTTATCTGAAAAACATTCAACAGAACTTGCTTTGTTGAGATGCTGAGTTGACCATTCTTCGAGACAAACTATCTTTGGCTTCTCGGTCGATTTTATGGTATCATGGCCTTGCTATAAAGGCGGGATAACAACTTTAGAAATATGAAGGTTTTAATACTAGCAGTAAATATCAAAACTCTTTCAACAAAATGATTTCAACCCTATTTTCAATAACAAAGCTCTTTTCTTAAACCGTTTTCCAATCTACTAGTATATACAAACCTTACCTCACTCGGATGAGAAATCTAATTAAACGGCGTAGTAAAACAAGTGGTATGAAACGCTTGCATTCACTTCGTCGGTTAATTCTTGGACTTGTTCGATTGAACCTCTTGTGACAATTTTCTAGTGAAGATTTACAGTTTGTTCGTAAATATTTAAGTTAAGCAAGTGGTTATGGGACACGAAGATAAACTTTTATATTTACTAGCTCAGTGTAATTGACACTTCTCGTTGATCATGACGATCATTTTATGATTTAGACTAGCAGTTATGCGATGTCTCTTTGTTCGCAAGGTTAGACTAGACCTCATGGGTGTGATTCCGACTCACACATATCTCTTTGTCCGCAATGTTAGTCTAGACACCATTTGTGTGATTCCACTCACACATACCTTTTTGTTGCGAGGTTAGGCTAGACACCATTTTTGTGATTCCACTCACACATACCTTTTTGTTTTTGGTTAGCCTAAACCTCATCTGGGTGATTCCGACTCACCCATATGGGGTAACTCCCCATGGTCTTCGAACCATCATGTGATAGGCCTTTTTCCCTTTTTCTGTGATTTCTGGATTTCTTGTGTTGATTTCTGGAATTTATGTCATTGACTTGTTATGAGTACAAGTTTAGGGTATGATGCCCTCTTTGGATCTTTGAGAAGATTCTTGTGATATTGATTTATCTCTTATTGATTGATCTTCTGTTGATCATCATTTGCATACTTATAGTAGTATGTCAGTATGGATATTTTATGTTTATGCCATACCTTTTAGTTTATACCATGTCATCTGATATTTATAACTAGACTGATCCATTTATTATTTTCTTAAATAATACTCGGGTCAGACCGAGATGTTACAGGTGCTTCTGCTTGACTTCTTCCCAGGATTTGCTACTCTGGCTTTTGGCTAACTATTTAGATTAGCAGTTTTTGTTGTATACACTTGAGATATAGACTCATAGTTGTATTCTTTTGTATAACACGTGTTGCTATTCTTTTGTATTACTGTGGATCTTTTTGACCACTACTCTGATGTACACTTTCATGTGTTAGTTATATGTTCATATCTTCTTCCGCCTTTGTGATATGGATGTCTGTGACTGATTTGTGTTATGCTTATTTCTATGTTTGTTTCCGAAGATTATTTATAGCCACCGCGTGATAAGAAATCACATGGATGGTCTCTCCTCAACAGCCTTATTCTCCGTGCTAGTTGACAGCACTACACCATAGTGTTCTTGGCTAGCGTGGGTATAGAGGTGGGCGTCACAATTATGTACTTGATTTGGGAGTGGTCGGACTTATATAAAATGGATTTGTATAAGTATGAATTGATTTGAAACCTATTGATTTGAAAGGTACTCAATTTGGAAAGAGAAATCTTATATAATCGAAGTCTATATAAGTGTGATTTGATATACTATTGATTTGGAAAGTATTCGATTTGAAAATGGAATCCTTTATATAATGTACTTTATATAAGTATGGTATTTGAAAGTGATTTGAAAGGGTACTATATGATATATATTTCGAAGTAATGATATGGAAAGTGCCTTCTGCTTGATATCCGCTTTGTGTCCACATTGTGGATTCATTCTATCGATATTATTCTCTGTAATTTTTGGTTTCCCGAATGTGATACTCGAGTGTCCTTCTGTGACGTAACCCACGGTCATTTTTTTAGGGGTAGCGTAATCCGCAAGGCAGAGATTGCTTAAAGGATATGGATGTTTCCTGGGGGATCCAGGCGTAACCATTTTTATGTATCCTGCGTTCTACCGGTTTTGTTGTCGTGGCGTAATCCGCAAGGCAGAGATAGCTTAAAGGATATTGATGTTTCCTGGGGGATCCGAGCGTAACCATTGTTATGTATCCTGCGATCTAGTTGTTTTGTTTGGATTGTACTTTCCATATCTTTTGTAATGGATTTTCAAGTATTTTCACTAGGTGTTGAAACGGGTCTACTAAGTACTTGAAAAATTCTAGCTTTGCGCCTGATCAACGCATGGCCAGAGTCTGCAAGAACGGGGATAAACTTGTTGAAACATCGAGTTATTAAAGTATTTTCAAAAGAAAATTTTGTTCCGATATAAAGGTATTTCATTATAAAAGTATTTTTCAATAAAGAAATTTTGTATCAATATTTAAAATTGAGACTCTTATGGTTTGAAGTTTACAATTCATGCCCGATACTATTCTTTTAGATCTACTCTATCTGCTCGGCTTATTTATTCACCTATATTCTGTTTCCTAAATCTACCTTCCTTTCCTTTTTGAATATAATCTTTAAAATATTGTTTATTTATGTACTACCTGGTTTAATAGTAAAAAATTTGGTGTTTTATATAAATAATTGATCTCATAAATAATTGAATGGATTTAACAAAATGAGTTTAACCAAACTATTAATTAATTAAAAAATATAGGGTTTTAAATAAATTGTTAATTTGTTTTCCAAAGTCTAATTTTTCATCTGGTTGTTTCTATTCTCCTACTTTGTACCTTTTCGAGGACGAAAAGTTCTGAGTGGGGGAGAGTGTAACAACCAAAAAATTCTAACAAGTATTTTATTCTTTTATTTATAAACTTTGGGGTTTTAATTTACAAAAAGGTTGAAACTTTATTAATATAAGCCAATTATATAATTCTTATTTTTGGTTAAAATTTAACCTTTATTGGAATTTAAATCTTTTAAATTCTAACTTCCAAATCTTTTTACTTAACTGAATATATTGGTAACAACATTTTATTTCCACTTTTGTTCTTTTAAAAATTGGTTATACACCTTTAAATCAAGTAATTAATATTCTGTAAAAGAAATAAACTTTATATGTTTACATATTTGTTTCTTAGTTAATTGATTAATAAATAAAATTTGAAATTGAATAATATGTAGGAAATAAATTTTACGTTTTCTTTTTTACGTATATACATCAGTTATGTGTTAAATGTTAAGTAAATCAAACCAATGTAAACAATTCAAAAGTTAATTAAGTAATAAATTTTAAAGTTAATAGAGTATAAATAGGCTATTTAAAATACACGTTTTAATTTTTACGTTATATCCGTTTTGATTTTTTTAGTTAGCATATAAATGGTACGTAGCTAATGAATATTCTTTAAAACGTATATTTTACTAAAAATAGGTAGAGAATAAACAAGTAACGTATAAATTTAGATACGTTACATTTGTTATAAATTTAGCGTATATTGTACTAACTATATAAGAAATAAATTAATAAGAAACGAATAGTTTCTAATCACGTTACTTTTGTTAAATATTTGAGCGTACGTTTCAATTAAAATTCTGCATCTATTACACGCTCATAAATTTCATACCTTAGCTACGGAAATCAAATCATTAGCCGCGATTTTTGGAAGAAAATTTTTGACCGTTGCTTCTAAAACTGCTCATATTTAATTTGATACGTTTCATTTCTATTTGTTCCATTCTTTTCCTTGTTGCCTTTTTTTCATTCCTTGATATTTGGTGCTATTGGCTTCAACAAACGTATCATATTCTGTACAAAATTTATATACATATTCCTTACCTTATCTGTGTCAGTTTTAATTGTGAATGGTATCAAAAATTTTGACTCTTTAATCTCCTTCCGTTTAATTTTTTTTTTTAAACGTGCTGTCTAATCAATTTGTTGCTTTAATTAACCTTCAGCAAATCAAGGGATTTGACGGTTGCTATTTGTTTATCTTCATCTGACTATTCACTGTTTGAAACTATTCAATTTGATTTAATATTCGCATTTATTTATGAGATCTTCCATTTTGTTTCTTCACTCAGCACAACGTTCCCCCTTTATCTATTGTTCTGCACGATCAGTGGAAGAAACGTATAACATACGTACATTTTTCCTCTTTTCATTATTTGATTTGGCTATAGCTCATATTTTTATTTGCGTGTGTAAATCAACGTGAATATTTATTGCCTAAAATCCTCACCTGCTACTTTATATTTATTATTTATGTGATACGTTTTCTAATTTGTGCCTATTTGTTTTTCCTACGTTACTTGTTTTAACCGCTGAAACATTTATTTCTTTTTTTTAACTTTTGACAGTTCAGTTTTTCCACTTTACCCATTTTATATTTCTTTGCTTCTCCCTCCCTGTCCTCTGCTTTCAATATATTTGACAAATCCATCTTCATATTTCACTCGGCAAGAAGAGAAGGAAAAAAATTTTAGAATAAGAAAATAAAACCATCGATGCCTTCCTTACCTCCAAAACCACGCACAACCACCCTTTGCCGAGCCATCAACAGACCCGCCTCCAACTTCTTCTCCCCACCTCGCCATTTCCTCCGCCTCTCCCATCAGCTGGCCACTTTTTTCAGCTACGAGCTCCTTTCTTTTGACGTGCCCTCAAACTGTAGGGAGCTGATGCATGAAGCCTGTTGCGTTTGAACTTGCGTGGATATATGACTCAATATGTGTATCACATGTGATGTAATTATTTGATAACTTAGTTATTTGTTAAGAAATTTTTTGAATTCATAGTGGCATGCATTTTAGTAGGAGATATATTAAATTTTTATATAGGAGTAATTTTTTTAATAATAATAAAGTAAGTTATTTGGATTACAATATTATATTTAAAGGGTTAAATAGCTTGTTGTTGGTTATATTTAAAGTTATTTCGTTAATATGTAACATGAGTTATTTGATTTACGACATGATGTTTTCATATTATATAATATAATATAATCGGCAACACTAGGTTGCTGTTTTATATAGAGTTATGCATTAAAATCTTTAATCTATAAAGTTAGTATAATATATTAGCTATAATATATATATATATATATATATAATGTCTTTGTGTTCTGGTACAGTTAGATATAAAAGTTTATAAACTGTATATATTTGTGAATATATGTACAAGTTATAAAAGTTCATTTATTTTGAGTGTTAGGCTATGGTCTGCATGTTGTATATTTAGCTATATAATATATAATATATACAGTAGTTGCATATGTTCGGTCTGCATAATCCAACATATATAACTATATATGTGCTTATATATTCATCTATATAGAAGAGTTTGAGGTGTTGTTAATAAAGAACAGAGGGTCAGATTTTAAAATTAACATATTTTGTTATATTATGGTCAATATTGTGTTTCGATCAATGAGTTTTATATATTTCTATATACTCTGTTTATATGTGGTCTGTGAGTCTACATATAATATATTATACTTTTTAATTGTTAAAGTATGCTGCAGTGCATAAAAGTTATTTAGCTGTTCGTACTATTATATATGTGTCACATTGGGTTTCAGGTAAGATGTTATATATAGTAGTTTATAAATGAGATTTGAATAGGGTAATTTGTTGAAGTTTTATATATTTATCTTATTTAAAAATATAAATCTTAATGATATTCTATATATATAAGTCGTATGTGGTGGTTGGGTCTTAGATTTGTAAATAGAAATTTTGATCTATGTGTAAAAATTAAAATGGTTTGGAAAGGTATAAAGATTTTTTTAACACGTATGTTTTATTTCATATGTTAAAACTATTAGTTTATGTATTGAGTTTAAAAAAAATGTAAATTATATATATCTTCTTCGACTTTAAATTTTCTTAGAGATGCAATATTGATTTTTATTAAAATAGCAAACATTTATGTATATATCAGACTGATTCTGATTCAATTCATCAATTCTTGATTTTCAGCCCCGTTCGTCCAATTCATGCCAATCTTACTTTGCTTTGAAATTCGTACTCGGATTTATAGTTCAATTTCAGTGTCCATATCAGTGTGCGTATCCATGTCATCTTCTGTATTCTCTAGCCTCGAAAGGTGAGCAAGCACTCACGATTAACGTTCTTTTATTTATTAATTTTGATTTCAATTGAAACGACAATTGAAATATGCTGCTGTTAGTTATTTACATTGCTATATATGTTGTTATCTGCAAATGTTCACTTGTGGGATATGACACCATATCCTGTTGTTTATATTATATTGGTATTGATGACATATGCCTGTTATTTTATTTTATTATCTGTTATCACTCTGCAAGTTCCCTGTAGTTTAGAATTCACTATAGGTTGAAATGATACATGCCCGAACAGACTTTAGAATAGGAGCATTTCGTTATGGGTTGAAATGATAAACCCAAGCGATTTTCAATTAAATTGAATTTGGGATTGCGGGTCGAAGTGATATCTACCCGTATATTTACATTTTGGATTGAAATGATAAATATCTGTATCCCTTGACCATAGGGTAGGAAATTATATACAGACACCGTTGGTCCACACACATATATATATATATATATAAATGTTTGAAAATAATTTCTATAGTTTGAAAGGAAACTTATGGTTTTTAATAAATATTGGTTCTTAAAATATTATATATAAATGGAAAGTTTATATATAGATTTAATAATAATATTATTGAGATTGAATCAATCCATATAATATGTTTAAGTATTTATTTAATTTTATATTTCAGAATTGATTGTTGTAATAATTTGAATAAGTTAAGGTTGGGAAGACAAAGTTGAATTTATTTGAAATGGTATTTAGTTAAGAATTCTACTTAATTGGATTGATTTGAACTATTGAATTTGAAATTTAAGATTTGATATATAACTTGATTTTGATTTAAATGATTAAATGGAAGTTTTAAGTTTAAACAAATCGAAAGGAATATTTAGTTTAAAGGTAAATTTAGGTTATTTAATAAATATTGAATTTATTAAGTGAACATTTCAAGACTAAATAATAAGGTTAAATCGAGATCTACATGAACTGTTAAATTGAACTTTGGAATGTTGAATATTAAAGCTTTGAAATATACTAGAATTTAAATGGTTAATTTGTGATTTAGATCTGTATTTGAAATATATATAATTTGAATTTGTTTAGTCAGAAACTGAATGAATGGAAATTGATAAATTGAGATTGAATTTAATTTGAATAGGGAAGTCGGGTTGATTTTGAAGTGATTTATTATGTTTGAGGAAATTACAAATATTCTACTTTATAAAATATTTATATATATTTTGCAAATATTTATATTTGAAATGAAATGATATTTTGTTGTGAAGTTAAATTAATTTGAAATGACCTCGGTGTTATAGTGTATATTTCTACCTTGTAGATAGTTCCATGGACTCGTAGAGGATGGTTATCCCAAACATCCTTTAAGTTACTTGTATTTCGGTTGATATTTCAGTTGATATTTCCTTGAGTTGGATTTATTGATATAAGAACGTTAATCCTGACTCAAGTGTTTTGTGTTTTTGCTTTACGCTCGGGTCAAACTGAGTGATACAGCATTTGAGACTCACCGGTGGAGTTTGGAGCTTCATTGGAGATCCAACTACCGATTCAGCTTTCAGCTTTTCCAGTTGATTGGTTTAGAGAAGTCATCTATTCGTATTGAAGACTTCGCTGTATTTGAGATATTCTGTTGTATTCTATTTCTAACTCTGATATTTGTATAGTAGCTTCATGAACTACTATTTATTTATTCCGCTGCGTATTATTGTATTACTCTGTGTTTGTGATTCTATGATTGATTTATTTACTATATATGTTAAGTTTTGCCAAATTTAAATTAACAATTTGATATTTTGAGCAATTCAAGTCTGACTTGTGCGGATGAGAATGGTTGAAAATACCAGGTCGTTACATATATGTATAGTGTAAAATATATATTCACAATCAGATTCCATCCCTTTAAGTATTCTTAAATAATCCATATAATCTTTCTTCTTATGTCCCTTTTTAGAGCAATGAAAATATTCACCATTCTAACCCTTGGCCTTAGCTTTACCCTTACCTCCCATCAACCTATGTTTTATCTTCTTTGAACAACTGGATGAAGATGTGCCCTTGATTATGAAAATCGCACTTGGTTCTTTCATGAATGTCCTCTTTTAAGATAGGGTATTTTCGGAAGCGCAACATTATCAGTCCGTAAACGATGTGTTTTCTCCTAATTCCACCGCTTTGAATCCCAGTCGGCACGATGTGTTTTTTCCACAAAACCGTTACTTTGAATTCCAAAACCATATTCCTTTTCGTCCTCCTCACTTCTTTATCCACGCTCTACAAACCGCACTCCTTCTTTCTTTCTTTTTCCATCGACTAATCTTACCCCAAAAATTCAACATTAGAGATGTTGTACTGCTCGTGAAATCGCGAAGCCGCATTGGGGATTTACTGGAATTAGGTCAGTTATTTGTTGATTTTTATTGCTCGAATTGCGGATTTTATATATTTCAACACATAGTTGGTAGGATTTACAATCATACTTTACCTGATTATTTGTTACTCCAAATTTGTACTACATCCCTTTTATCTATTTCAAATAAAAGGCTTTCATGTAACTAATTTGTTAATCCTTTTCGATGGAGTTGGGTATTATGCATATGATTGACCACACAGTCGGTGGGTTAGGTCGTAAAACTTGATTTCATGATATTTGTTCTACTATATGGTGCATATATCCTTTTTTCTACATATCCTTTTTAACAAAATTTGACAAACGTGGATAAATCTTACAATTTAGCAGTAACTGTTTCTTTGGCCAGAATTTTATTCAGTACGTAATCTACTAAATGCATTTACTTTTTTTTTCTAAAGAGAAAACCGGTTGTTTCAACCTTCATTCACTGTTGTTTTATACCTTAATTCTCAACATCTATTTGCATATGCTCGCTGAAGATTTCACTATCACAGATTTCTATGTTCTTTTGAACCACAGTTAGAGGTGCACCTTATTATGTTTTTTTTGTAACCTTTCCCAAATCAATCGAACTAAACTAGATTCACACTATTTGTATTACACATGTCTACAGAGATGCTATCATGCTGGACAGGCATTATTTGTTAACCGTGTTGAAAAAAAAATTCATCTCTAACTGATTACCAGTTTATTAATTCTGATATAGAGCATTTGAATATTAATTATTTTACATGTTTCGATCGTACATATAATTCGATTATCTGTTGTACCTACTATCTCCTACATGACATTTTTTTTCTCAATCTCACAATTGGTGATAAATATGAAACTCTAAATATTGTAATAATTTATAACTGCCTTGCATTTTCAATAGTACTTAGGAAATGGTTGATCCACTTTTTCCAAGTTTGAAGAGTCTAATTTCGAGGAAAGATAAGAGAAACTTTGCTTTGTTGGGTATAGGTCATGTTCAGTGGAAGATGAATCTATTTGGCTTGTGATTGCCTACTCGACTACTTCATCAAAGGTGAAAAGGTAAGAAACTTTTTCTCTATTATTTTCCTATTTATTTTTTTTGGTCAAAGAGTGATTATGTTAAGAAGTGGGAATGAAATTCTTTTTAGATATACCTATATAGATATCAAAAAACACGTCAGAAGTTTTGAGAATTTCGATCCCATCCTTCAATATTTTGACGCTCTAAGTTAAATGTTTCATATTACACAATATGCATTTGGATCCCACATTTGTGCAGCATAAGATAAAATAGTTCTGCAAGCAAATGAACCTGCATTTTATCGACGCACTAGACTTCATCGACACTCTCCAATCATCAATTTATCGACAACTTTGGAAAAAAGGAGGGTTTGTTAGATCAGTAATCTACGACTTTTTTCATAAACTTTGTTTTTGATGAATTAGTTTGTTCCAATTTCACGCTCTGGTAATATTTTCAGCCATGGACGAATTGTAGTACATCACGCTATTTAAGCAACCGTTATTTCGTATCTGACTAATACTTTGACTTCCGCTTCCACCTTCCCATTAAACTTAAAAGTGGTTGAGTTAATATTGCTTTTAACACAACACTATTCAATTTATATGAATAGTGTTGTTTGATAACATATGGGGATGATCTAATTTGCTGCTATATGTCAAATTCCTTTTAATTCATTTCAAATACATGAATTCGATGCATTTCAAATCCCCTGCATTTTGTAACTTTGATTTTCCAGATGCATAGCTGGTTGTGTTTGTAAAGGAAATTCTTCTATGTTGCCAACCATGTTTCTTATATTCCATAATTTGAAGAAATAAACCGTACTACTTTAGTTTTAGTTTAATTTTGCAAACCTTTATATATGGGTGATCTAAAAGTTTTGTAGGCAACATTTATGAACTGATTTTTGAAATATTATGTTATCCCAATCTGATTCGCACTCCTCTTTTTGCAGTAGTTTTAGATATGCATAAAGATTAGTGGACTATGTATATGTCATTTATTATAAAACGGTAAAACTGAGATTGGCAGTTATCTTTTGGGATGAAAGTCCTACTGTAGTATTGTATGTACAACCGAGGAAACTAATATTTCTTATAATTATTATAAGACATTTACCTGGTTGTTTGATTCAATTAATTTATGTAAATTTCTATTCGTTGTTAACACTATTTAATCTAAGTTTTTTATCAGGACATTACCTAGTTGTTTGATTCAATTAGTTTATATAAATTTATGTTCATTGTTAAGACTATTTGACCTAAGTTTTTTACGTCCTAAGTATGTTAACAACCACTTTAATTTGTAGATCATAAAATGTTGTTTGTTAAATCTTTGTTTTTCCCTCTTCCCCCTTTTCCCACTAATTGAAACATTGGTTTTATACTGGCAATGCAAATTGTTATACAACGGATGTGAGGAAATGCTATTTTGCATACTGTTACTGTGGTCATTAGTTTTCTAATTGAATGAAATAATTCACGAATACGGTGGTTAGCAATTAATTTGTAGATGCAGCACTTTATGTGTAGAAAACATAAAATGTTGTTTGTTAAATTTTCTGTTTTATTCGGCTTCCCCTTTTTCCCACTTAAATATAAATATTGGTTTAACACTTGCAATGCAAACTGTTATACAATGGATATTAGGAAATCTTACTTTACATACTGTTACGGTAGTTTTTTAATTGAATGAAACAGTTTGCGTGTACGGTGGTTAGAAGCTAATATTATAATGCAATATAGATTTAAAAATAGGTACATAATAATGGATATTTAGTTTCATCATCTTATCATATCAATAGAAGTAAGTCATGCTAAGTTCAAGCCCCAGTCTGTAATTCTGCTTTTTCAACTTACTCTACTAGCGTTTGCTCTAATTCTCAACTGTACTGTCTGACTGGTGCTTGAAATTAAATTAACTACGGTCTGGGTGTAGTAAGGAAATAATATTTAACTTTTACTATATGGATAGGAAACTATCCTGGTAATAATGGAATTTACAGTCGTTTCTTTGCAAATCAATATGTTGCCATATGGAAAAATATTATACGGTGATGATGTTGATATGGCAACAACTGGGTTTAATTTCTCGCTGCATTATCACCTCTCAAAATTTATACAACCGCTACAGCCTCATCTTCCCTAAATCATTAGCCTGAGTTTTAAATGCTCAATTCCCTTGATTATTCCTTGCATTTCTAAGCTGGTGCTGTGGATTTTCTTATTAGCACTATTTTTGAAATCAAAGAGAAAGTTGTTTCCATATTTCTATGAACTTTAGAGTTCCCGTTATGGATCGATTCCATATCCTTCGTCCTGGGTATATCAATGGCCAATTTTATTCATGTCATTTTGCAGTCATATCCTTATGCTCTTATGGAATACCCCTTCTCTTATAAGCGATGTCACAAGTTTCTTATTTTGATTCCAATTTGTGCAAATTCATTAGTAGTTTTCATCTTTGCATTCATTTCACTTATTTATAATTTGTTATATAGTAATTTAGGAGATTGTAGCATGATAACATTGACTGTATTTTAAACCACAATCCAATAAACATAAATCTACTAATCAGATTATTTATTGTTGGAAGTCAATAATTATGCTGATAGGATGTCCTATAAATTTACTCCTCCACGGATAGGTGTTAACTCCGAACAATTTATATCTCATTTATTACATAATTCTGTAATCCACAATATTAGTTTATGTGCATATTAGTTGTGTTTCCAATTGCTTTATATATGAAATTGGTTAGATCTTGATTTTTTGAAATTATCACTGTTTCACTGAATGAGCAGCTGGGTGTTGGAGTACATCTTCATGAAGTATTTATAGGGAAGGACCTCTTAATTGATTACTTACTTATAATTGGTTAGAATTTTCATTTATTTCTTCTTTTACATACATATTTATGTCTCAAAAGATAAATTAGTGGTAAACGAACTAACTAATTTTAGGTATGTATGTATCGGATTGCAATAAAAAAAATAAATTAACAGGCTTTAATTTTTTTTTTCACAAATCTAAAGAGGATTGAAGAATTTTAGTGTTTTAGTTATATTTGATTCATTAGTGCTACAAACGAACCATATATTTATTATCTTCAATAGTAAGTTTTAAGTCTCCATTATAGGAGATTTGGTTTTAGGCTTGAATTTAGTGTCGAAATGATGATGCCAGTTTTTTGTAAAATTCCGCTT
Organism: Allium cepa; assembly: GCA_030765085.1. Classification (NCBI taxonomy): domain Eukaryota; kingdom Viridiplantae; phylum Streptophyta; class Magnoliopsida; order Asparagales; family Amaryllidaceae; genus Allium; species Allium cepa. Next base: position 782,433,066 of record CM060940.1, on the reverse strand, counting down.
AGTTTTTAACCAAGGAGAGCTAACAAAATTTCTCTTTTAATAGCCATATTAGCTAATACCAATAATCTATATGAGAAGATAGGATCCTAGAAGAATTGCAATTTTTTCCCTACATACTTAGTATTGTATATGTATACACACACACACACACACACACACATATATATATATTCAGATAATGTTTTGTTTCGATTTATATCGTCATGATGATAATCCAATATTTACAAGGGTTGTTAGTATAAGCATTTCGACAATGGAAAAAAACATTGGCCACTCAGTCATTAAACTACGTTTAGGTTATAAGAATTTATCTTTCAGCTATCATTTTAGTTACTAAAGTTGTATATTATTGCTTTTGTAAAATAAATTTATGTACAGTTTGTTAATTAAAATAAAATAATATATATGTACTCTGATGTTACCCTTATATAACACATATATACTAATTGGAACCTATCTGTTGGGTGAGTTTCGTCTAGCCCTTCCCTACTACCGAACCGCATCAAAGCCGAACCAGCTCGCCCCCTATATGCCGAACCAAACTCCAGTTCCAAGCCTCGCCGAACCAACCCACCAAGCACCCCTGCCGAATGAAGCTCCACCGAACCAACATAACACCATTACCCACCGGACCAACCACTACCGGTCCAACGCCTTCATGCCGAACCAATCCCTTCCACATCACCACCGAATCAACCTGCCACCGGTCCATTCCATCACCGGTCCATGTTCCACGCCGAATGAAGCCTCGCCGAACCAGAACGCTCCCAGACCAGATTGCTTCAGCCCAGGCCCATCAGCAGCTATATACATCCAAGACCCCTGCACCCAACCTCATTCTATAAATAGTGTGGCAGGGGTACAACAATGACAGACAAGTTTGAGAGCTCAAGCAAGGAAGGAACTTTCAAACAACTTTCTTATACTTGTACTTAAAGCTTTGTACTTGTAATCCGAAAGAAAAGAGAGAATAACATATAAAGTGGACGTAGGCACGTTCTGGCCGAACCACTATAAATCTGCGTGTCTTTTACATTTTAGTCCTTGCTTTTTACATATTTGCATAAGTAACCTAAAACCTTGAAAATAACATATAATCAACTAAATAATACCGATTGGAGGTGTTTGTCCATTTTTTGTGCAAACATTTTTGGTGCTTTCACTGAGAACTTGGAACTCGAATCTTCAGCTTCCCTCATTCAACCTTCTTTCCCAATAGCACCCTTCATTGCCTAGGAAACATGACTTCCAGGCCGAGAAAAGACACCAACAAGGGAAAGAACGTTGCAACCAGCAGCGCTCTAGATCCAGTGGATTCAGATCAAGAGAACCATCCCACTACGACAGCAGATCAGGCAAATCCAACTGCCCCTGCCGCGGAACAACCGGCAGCAATCACTAGGGCAGATCTAGACAAAGTTCTGACTGAAGTAACTAACCGCTTCGCATCCCAATAAGAAGCTTTGGTAAACCAACTCATGTCACGCTTGAGGGATGCCGAAGAATCCAACCGCAACACTGAATCATGGGGTGAGTCTCAATCTGGAGGATCTCAGAGACAGCAAAGGTCTTCCCTCTTCGAAGAAGCTATCAACAGGAACAACAGTGATAGGGGCCGCGCCCGGACTCAGCCTGAACTCCGACTCGAGGAAGCGCTTGGAACCAATGGGGGATGCACCAGGCGAGGATCGGATGTAGCTGAGCCAGTCATGCCACCTAATCATAGAAACCCCGCTGAACGGAGCCGAGCTAGAACCCAGCCCGAAGTTGACCCTATGGAAATGCTCGAAACAGAACCCCGCAGGGGAAGATCAAGGCAGGGGGCAACTGTAGCTGGTCCTAGCGTGCATCCGAGTACCCAAAGACAGCCACTGGATAATGTCAGAAGTGATAGGCTATACCATCCCTACAGGTCTTCCGGACGAGATCGATCCCGCAGGGAAGAACCAAGCTCATTCTTGTCCGCTCCGAATTCTGATGAAAGAATGGCACGATTATTCAGGGAATGCGTCCGACGGGAGCAAAGGGAGTGAGGGATAGGCGCTAGGGTAACCAGCCCTTTCACCCGCGACATCGAAACCGCCATCACCCCTCGAGAGTGGAAAATGCCGACGATGGAACCGTACAAGGGAACTTCCGACCCCGTTGTACACTTGCAGAGATACACACAACATATGCTCATGAGAGGGGCAAAGGAAGGAGTATTATGCAAATGCTTTCCACTATTTTTAGCAGACCTAGCTACCTCCTGGTTCTGCCATCTACCCCAAGGATCCATCAGTTCATGGGAAATGTTGAAGGAAAAGTTCATTAGCCAGTTCCGCATTCATGTGGAACAACCCAAGGATGCTGATTCTCTATCCAATGTCAAACAGAAATCCGGAGAGACACTGCAACAATATCTAACCCGGTTCAACGCTGCAGCGGCCGCAGTCCAAGATGCCGATGAGAAACTCACCCTAACGGCCCTCTGTAGTGGTGTGCACCCAGATACCAAGTTTGCTAGAAGACTAACTAAAGGAGAACCAGCTACCTTGCCCGATTTCTTTCATGAAGCTGGGAAGTACATGAGACTCGAAGAGGCTGCCACTGAAAGGCAGACATGACCATAGGCTAAGACGGCCCATGGAAACGCCCCCGCCGCAGCGAAAGACATTCGGAGAAACGACTCCAGAGACAATGCACGGGGCAAGAAGGGAGAAAAGCGCTTGTACCGACCAGGACCGAGATTTGACGCTTACACTCCCTTGAATGAAACAGTCGAGAACATCTTCCTGGCCACCCAGGACGAACTCACATACAAGCGCCCCCCGTACAAGAAAGAGTCAGATCGCGCAATCCAGTCCAGAAAATTCTGCCGTTTCCACGAGTCTCATGGGCACGATACCAATGAATGCCGCCATCTCTTAGACCTAATTGAAGAACACATCAGGAGAAAGAAATTAGAACGCTATGTGAAGGGACAGGACAGGACCCCAGCTCCTGCCAAGGAAAGCTCAGGGCAGCTCCACCCAGAGACAGGCGGAGGAAATCGCAACACCAGCGGTTCCAGCCAAGAGAAGATAGTGGTCCATACAATATCAGGAGGGCCACACATCGCTGACAAAAGCTGGGCAGAAATGGAAAGATATGGAAACTCACTCAAAAGCGAGGGAGACTGCGTCAATTCTGTTATGGAAGAACGCCACCCTAAGCGGAAGGAAAGTAATGAAATCACATTCAGAGGGCGCGACCTAGAAGGAAGGCAATACCCCCATATGGATCCTATGGTCATCTCTGCCTGGTTCGGTCCAGCCAAAGTTTTCCGAATCTTAATAGACACTGGAAGTTCAGTAAATATCCTATTCAAGCATGCTTTCGACAAAATGAAGCTGTCCATGAAGGATGTATCCCCCTGTAACAAACCACTACACGGTTTCACTGGAGAAGCAAAGATGCCCCTCGGACAATTGGATCTCTTTGTTGAATTGGGAAGTCATCCCCGCTCCGCCGTTCGGAAACAAACATTCGTGCTAATAGACAACCACTCGACCTACAATGCCTTTTTAGGAAGACCAGCCTTTTCCGACTTCCAAATTGTCCTTGCCCCATGGTGCCTGAAGATGAAGTTCCCAATGGATAATGAAGTGGGAGAAGTAGAAGGAGATCAAGACGCCGCTCGAGATTGCTATGTAACCGAACTCCGCAAAAACCGCAAGAAAAATAAGGGGAAGAATGCAGAGACTACTCTCTGCATGAAAAGCTTGGAAGCATAGCAACTAAAGAAAGCCCCTCCTCTTCGATATAAAAGTGATCCCTTCAACGAACTAGATCCCAGGGACGGAGAGGACGAGGCCACCGCCGAGCCTGCAGAGGCTATGGAATTCGTATCTGTAGACAAACACGACCCAAGTAAACTGCTGAGAGTCGGATCTCAGCTAAAAAGAGAATTAAAGAATCAACTCATTGATTTTCTTCGCCACAACATGGATGTATTTGCATGGACGCACGCTGATATGACCGGAATCTCCCCGGACATAGCATGCCACGCACTAAATATCGATCCTGCCAAGGTACCGGTAAAGCAAAAGAAGAGAAGTATGGGGGCAGAACGATCAGCAGCCCTCGAGGAAGAAGTAAAGAACTTACTTGCCAATGACTTCATACGTGAAGCCATCTACCCGGAGTGGATCGCCAACCCGGTACTGGTAAAGAAAGCTAATGGGAAGTGGCGAACATGCATCGATTTCTCCAACTTAAATGACGCTTGCCCGAAAGACTGCTTCCCACTCCCCCGAATCGACCAACTTGTGGACAGCACTGCTGGACACGAACTCTTATCCTTTATGGACGCATACTCAGGATATAACCAGATCCCTATGCACGCCCCCGATCAAGACCACACTAGCTTCATCACTGACCGAGGAGTGTACTGGTACAAGGTAATGCCATTTGGACTTAGAAACACCGGAGCTACTTATCAGCGCCTCGTCAACAAGATGTTTGCAGAACTGATAGGAGGAACTATGGAAGTTTACATGGATGACATGCTGGTAAAATCAAGAAAAGCCAACGATCATGTAAGCCACCTGGACGAGATGTTCCAAGTACTCCGCCAATATGGAATGAAGCTGTACCCTCTAAAGTGCTCCTTCGGGGTGTCATCAGGAAAGTTCTTGGGATTCATCGTCCATGCCAGAGGGATTGAAGCAAACCCCGAACAAGTCCGAGCCTTGCAAGATATCAAAATACCATCCACCCGGAAAGAAATGCAAAGCCTAAACGGGAAGGTGGCCGCCCTAAGCCGATTCATCTTTAAAGCAACCGACAAATGCATCCCTTTCTTTGAAGCACTGGAGAGACAAAGGAAAATTCGAGTGGACCAACGAATGTTCAGCAGCTTTCCTTAACCTAATCGAGCACCTCCAATGGCCACCAGTACTCTCAACGCCAAATGAAGGCGAAGAACTATACCTATATCTTGCTGTGTCATCCCATGCCCTAAGCGCCGCTTTGGTAAGGGAAGAAAACCGCACACAACGGCCAGTGTACTTCATAAGCAAAAGGTTCACGGGAGCAGAAACCCGGTATCCCAAACTCGAGAAACTGGCGTACTGTTTACTAATCACATCAAGGAAGCTGCGACACTATTTCCAGTCTCATTCCATCAGAGTTTTAACCGATCAACCGCTAAAACAAGTGCTCCATCGCCCCGACACTTCTGGGCGATTACTTAAGTGGTGCATCGAACTAAGTCAATATGATATCACTTACCATCCTTGCACCGCTATCAAGGGGCAAGCCATAGTCGATTTCATTGCCGAATTCACTACTAGCGAAGGTAGGGACCAATCTGAAATAGCAGATGATATCAAGTGGAATCTCTTCGTAGACGGAGCGTCGAACGAACAAGGCTCGGGGGCAGGCGTTGTGATCATCACTCCCAGGGGAAGAAAGCTGCGTTATGCATTAAGGCTGGGATTCGCTGCCACCAACAATGATGCTGAATATGAAGCAGTAATAACCGGATTAGAGCTCGCCCTGGAGATCGGAGTCAGTTCCTTATGTCTTCGTAGTGATTCGCAACTCATCGTAAATCAAATACTAGGGGACTTCCAGACTCGAGGAGAGCGGCTCACGGCATATCTGAAAAAGACCAAGCAACTGCTCAATCAATTGGATCACTACTCGATCAAACACATCCCTCGAGAAGAAAATCAAGAGGCCGACGAACTGGCAAAGCAAGCTAGCATGGGAGATGATACCACTTCTGGAACGATAACTGTCTCAAGGCTACTAACCCCGAGTTTTGAGCAAGTAAACCTGATAGCTACAACCAAAGAAGAAACATGGATGACCCCTATCCGAGAATACTTACAAAACGGCACCCTACCAGACGGGCGAAATGAAGTTAAGAAAATTCTAAGGAAAGCTTCCCGCTACACGATGCAAGAAGGCATCCTCTATCGGCGCGGCTTCTCTAACCCCTTATTGAGGTGCGTTGCTGGAAGAGAAGCCAGGGGAATTCTATCCAACATCCATTAGGGAAGTTGTGGAGACCACACCAGAGGGTAGACTCTGGCAAAAAAGATACTCCGATATGGATATTTCTGGCCCACCTTGAACAAAGACGCCTTAGACTTCGTCAAAAAATGTGACAGATGTCAGAAATTTGCCAAAATCCCTCGACTACCAACCAATGAAATTACTCGGATGACCAGCCCTTGGCCCTTCGCAATATGTGGGATTGACTTAATTGGCGAACTGCCAACGGGCCGAGGCGGAGCCAAATATGCTATAGTGGCAGTCGACTACTTCACCAAATGGGTGGAGGCGGAACCTCTAAATAAAATATCTTCGGCAAAATTTATCAACTTCTTAATCAAAAATATTCTGTGCAGGTACGGAACACCACTCAAAATCGTATCAGACAATGGACTTCAGTTTGACAGCGAGGAATTCACCGACTGGTGCCGAGAGCACGGGATTCACAAAAGCTTCTCATCCGTGGCTTATCCCCAGGCAAACGGCCAAATAGAAGCTGTCAACAAAATTCTCAAAACCTTAATCAAGAAGAAACTTGAAAAGTCGAAAGGCTCTTGGGTGGACGAACTTCCTACGGCACTTTGGGCCTATCGCACATCTTACAGAACTTCAATAGGGCATACTCCCTTCTCTTTGGCATACGGATCGGAGGCTATGCTCCCAGTTGAAACAATAGTGCCCTCTCACCGTAGGATCCACTACAACCCGGAAGAAAATGAAGAACTCCTCCACATGTCTTTGGATCTAATTGAGGAGAGAAGAAATGATGCAGCACTCAAAGCAGCAGCTCACAGACAAAAAGTGGCAGCACTATACAACTCCAAAGTCAAACATCGCAGCTTACAAGAAGGAGACCTTGTCCTCAAGAGAATCTTTCCACGCCCCAGGGCACTGGACCCCATCTGGGACGGACCTTATGTAATTCATAAAGATCTCCACAACGGAGCTTATATTTTGTCAACAGTGGACGGAAAGGTGTTCCAGAGGGCATGGAACATCCGACACCTCCATCGATACTTTTCTTAACTTGTACTGCCTATATGAAGTGAATTAACAAAGAGAATCAGTGGACGTAGGCATTTTCGTGCCGAACCACTTTAAAAAACTTGGCTCTTGTTAACTTGTTCCTTTATATCTTGGCTACTTGTTAAGCTTTATCCTTTGCTGTTGAACAAAATCCTTTGCAGATGACATTTGAATCCAGAACTTCACAACACAACTCCACCTGGACAAAATCTAACAGGTACGCTGCGCTCCTATGCCCTCGCCAATGAGACACTTTGCTCCGGTATCCCTCTACCGCGAGTTAACTCATTGTTTGCCTCGGCCCTTAAAGCCGACTGTAATGAGCCGAGTATAAGTCATCATAAAAAAGGCCGACTATAGCCGATGGCAGCTCATTACAGCGATTCGGCTCGCCGGCGACTGTGAACCGATCATAAGCCCCAACATAAGGTGTGGCCAGCCAGGGGCAGTTCACAGTTGACGATCGGCCCCCACGCTAGCCGGCCACAGTAAATCGAATAATACCCACGATTACGGGCCATAATGGCCCGGGTAGTTACTGTGCGCGATCGGCTCCGATGTGTCTTAAGTGCGGCTGTGGTAAAAAAGAAAACTCCCCGCAGTAGGCGTAAGATGGGTGACAAATGTGTCCAAGACCCACAGCTAGGGAAAGTGACTACAAAACCCGTTTGCCGCGAACTTAAGCACATCGACGGCCTTCCGTGACTAGAAGTTTTACTTTTCCTATATTTCAGTTTCATTTAAAACTTTTCTCCTATTCTCCGTAACGGTGCTTCAAAGTACTATACATGGAATAGGGAACGTTCGCTAATGGGAACAGAAACTTACAATCGGATGACGAGACACTCAACAGCATTTCGTGCTTAGTCTTACAGGATGCACGAAATTGCCGTCTATGGCCAAAACATGAAGGGCGGTACCTTCTACTTTTATACATTAATGCATAGCTGCAGTTCGTATTTACACATCACATTTACATTGCAAAATGAGAAAATTATGCTTTAAGAAAAAAACTTGGCATCAGGCACAGTCAAGTCACTAGTAATATGCATAGTTACATCACTTACACAGCACAGCAAAATAGCAATAACATTCCAACATAAAGGAATCAGCTTATATTATGAAATTAAAAAACGTCATTCATCACAAACAATATTATTACAGTTACATCAATGTTTTGGACTAACATGAACAGCAATAAAAAGAAATCAAAAGGTGACCAGCTGCGTTCACGCTTTGCCCTCATCCTACCAACTCTCCAAGCCTACTTAGCCGCAGGGTCGGAGCTCCCAGCATGGTGACCAGAAGTCCCACCTGTCCGATTCAGAAGGGGAAATCATTAAGCGAACAGTAAGCGATCAAGTTATGAAAATCCAAAAAGAAAAGAGAAAGAGAAAAGAGACTCACCAGCGTCCGCCGCTTGATCCTCATCAGCCAACTGCACACCCGCTTCCTCTGCAGCAAGCAACCGCATCCTCTCCTTCACCGCTACCTTCTCCTCCTTTGAGAACTGGGCGGTTACCACGTCCATCCTGAATGCCGCTCCACCTTCCTTATCCGCATCGGCCTTAACCTCCTCCAAAGCCCGGAGATATATCCTAGCCATGATCCGGGGATAGTCATCCATCCAGGATAGATTACCCTGCTTCCAGGTACGGAAGTACATATCCTGCAACATCTCATCCATCATCCCCTCATTCTCCTCAAACTCCCTCACCCGGGCCTCGTAGGACAACAACTTAGCAACGGCAACATCCCTCTCCGATCGATATCTCAAACGGTCAGCCTGGAGAGACCTCCTCATTTCCTCCATCTCTTCCTTTAGCTTGGCCTGAGCAAGCTCTGCGGCCTCAAGCCTCTCAGACAACTCTTCAATCTGCTCAAGATTCGCATTCTGAACCTCGTCCACCGTTGCAATGGCCATATCAATCCACCCCTTGCAAGAAGCCTCCATTTTTCGCAATTCTGCTCTGCTGGCCTTTTTCAGACTCTCCTTCAACTGCCTGGAGGCTGCCTCGTGCTAAGAAATCTGGATAGCCTGATCGGCAAGCTGCTTGTCCTGATCAACAACCTGTAGCCGCAGCCGGATGTTAGCACTCCCGATTTCCTCCCCAGCCCTAGCCAGTCGAGCATGATGCTCCATCAACTTCTTGACCTCCTCCGCGACCCGGTCAACGTTGGCTTTGGCTTCGTCCCCCATGGCAGCTATCCGAGTAGTGAGCAAGTCCAAATCTAGGGACTTAGCCTCATCAAGAATCCGAACCATGGGATTGCGGGGGAGAAGATGCTCGCCCGTGGCCTCGTCAAATAAAATATCCTGAAGGCTTGGGTCCAAATCCGGGTGGCCGGCAAAGGGATTGCGAGGCACGTCGGGACGTTTTATGCGGATCACAGTAGGTTTCTCGGAAGGAGGCGGAGGGGGGACAAACTCCGTGGTCTTCTCCGTAGTATCTCGGGGAGGCTGAATATGAGACCGAGGACCAGGTGGTGAATCAAATAAGGAATGCCTCCTCTTCCTCTGCTGGATATCTTCTTCAATGACTCCAAGAAGAGGGCGATATTTAACTACATCCCCGGAACGGCCAGTTGGCGGCTTAGTAGCAGCTCTCATCAATTTGAATTGTTCAAGGCGGTGTCGAACATCTGAAGTTTTGGCCACCTCGCCTGCCCCTGTAATAAAGAACAAGTGTTACAAGCATACAATGGTCCATAATTCGAGAAGTATGTTAAGTTAAAAAAAGAATGAGAAAACACATCTATTATACAAACCCTGCGGAGGAGTAGGATCCTGCAATAAATCCTGGATTTCATCCCAGGACGGGAGCGAGCCATAAAATATTCCTAATTCCCTGTCATAAATGGAGTCTGCAGAAGTCAAAAGTTCACCTTGAATCGCTGGAGCCGCCTCAGCTGAAGAACTCTTAGGGAATGGATCGGCACCAACCCCAACCTCGTCACCCTCCTTTGCCTTCTTCACCGAGGATGATCCTTCCTCCAATCCTTCAAAAGCTTGGCGGAAGGCATCATCCGTCCACTCCTGGATCTCCCCTGCCTGCTCAGAAGACAAAGGGCCGGCACCACTACCACCCTGTCCTTCACCTTCTCCATCTCCTCCGCTCTCCTCTTCGTCTCTTTCCTCCTCTCCACCTTCCTCCTCCGGAATGTCTGGGCATGTACTAGGAGAGGGTCCATCAGACTTCTTAAGCTTCTTTCCCCCAACGGCTGGAGGCACCGAGAAAGGTCTCTTCTTACTACTTTTCGCAGTGGCCCCATCCTTGGCTTTAGCAGCACTCTCCTCGGCTGTATCTCTCTGTTTAACCACAGATTGACGTGGCAGAATCAAGTTATACTCCAGGAGAGTGGCATTCCTGATCAAGTAAGAAGCCGACCGATCCCGTGCCGGAATGGCTCTTATTTCCGCAGCCATCCGAACCAAGGAATCATTCTCCACGACCGCAAAACCACCTGTCGCTAGCAAGAAATGAAAGCATATAAGAAGAAGCATTGTGATCGGGACAAGGAAAATATAAATGGAGTTCAACCTACAGCCGGAAGTGAAAAGGCGGAAAGAAACAGAGTCATCCCTAATAAAAAACCATTCCTTCTTGAACATACTAAGCTTCGAGTAGAGGTCCAGAACAGGCTTGAAAGGCACGACCGCTTCCAAACTGATATATGGAGACCCCTTCTTGCAGCCTCTCAAGTTGTACAGATACCGGATCTCCCGGTTGGAAGGGGGACGCCCATATCTCCTCTGAAAGATGACGAAAAGACTCACCAGAATGGCATAGGAGTTAGGCTGAAGCTGGAATGGAGCCACGTTCAGATATGTGACAAAGCTAACTATCCAGGCATTGAGTGGCGGGATAGCACCACACATGCAATGATATTTGCGGTAAGCAAAGTAGCCTTCGGGGGGGTCATACGGCATCACTCCGTTCCCCGGCAACCGCATAAGCGCTCTATCTATCCCGAAGGAACGAGCTATAACATCAAGTTGCTCCTCCTTTAAGGAGCTGGGAAAGCAATCGGGAGGGGAGACCAGAAGTTCCTGGGGACCATACCCATCCACTAGCGATCTTGGGGCAGGTCCGTGTCGCGCCGGTCCTGGTTGGGCTGGGGGCACGGAAGAAGACTCCCCCCTATCCTTGGACTTCTTACTATCCGATCAAGTTTCCGCTTTGCGAGACATTTATCTGCGGCGCAAGAAAAACATGGTGTTAGAACAAGGAGTATGGAAATATAAACAAACAGGTCCCAATTTCATTCGGTATTAAAGGTCTAAATTTCATTCGGTATTGAAGGTCCCAATTTCATTCGGTATTGAAGGTCCCAATTTCATTCGGTATTGATAGGTCCAAGTTTCATTCGGTAATTGAAAATAAAGGTCGTTCGGCCTAGTAGGTCCTCACCTGATTCGGCAGAGACTTTGATTCGGCAGAGATAACTCTTTGATTCGGCAAAGGCAAGGAGATGGTTCAGCTGATAAGAAATAACGAAGGCGTATAGCCCCTATATATAGGCAAATGTAGGACACCGGACCAGTTGGTTCGGCACCCAGGGACCGAATGAAGACCACCTAGCTAAAACAAAGCATGGCCTATACTAGCATATGCCCTGCTTTGGGGGGCAAGTGTTGGGTGAGTTTCGTCCGGCCCTTCCCTACTACCGAACCGCATCAAAGCCGAACCATCTCGCCCTCTATATGCCGAACCAAACTCCTCTTCCAAGCCTCGTCGAACCAACCCACAAAGCACCCCTGCTGAATGAAGCTCCACCGAACCAACATAACACCATTACCCACCGGACCAACCACTACCGGTCCAACGCCTTCATGCTGAACCAATCCCTTCCACATCACCACCGAATCAACCTGCCACCGGTCCATTCCATCACCGGTCCATGTTCCACGCCGAATGAAGCCTCGCCGAACTAGAACGCTCCCGGACCAGATTGCTTCAGCCCAGGCCCATCAGCAGCTATATACATCCAAGACCCCTGCCCCCAACCTCATTCTATAAATAGAGGGGCAGGGGTACAACAATGGCAGACAAGTTTGAGAGCTCAAGCAAGGAAGGAACTTTCAAACAACTTTCTTATACTTGTACTTAAAGCTTTGTACTTGTAATCCGAAAGAAAAGAGAGAATAACGTATAAAGTGGACGTAGGCACATTCTGGCCGAACCACTATAAATCTGCGTGTCTTTTACATTTTAGTCCTTGCTTTTTACATATTTGCATAAGTAACCTAAAACCTTGAAAATAACATATAATCAACTAAATAATACGGATTGGAGGTGTTTGTCCATTTTTTGTGCAAACACTATCCATACAAGAGTATACTTAACCTATCTTTCTATAAAGACAAATGTCTATGAACAAAATGAAGAACCTTTAAAATATCTTTCAAATAATGTCCGACTAATACAAAATTTGAAAGACAACGTATGAATTTTTAATACTAAATACATTATGGTCATATCGATCACTGTCCTCAAAACATTTTTCTCCTTCTGTGAACTAATAGGGTAATATTATCTTCACTATGAGCTCAATGGACCTATTATTTTCCATGTCCAACGTAATATATACGTAGCAAGTGAATTTGTGATCTTGCTGGTTGAATTTAATCGAAGAATTCCTTTTGTACCTTTTGTTTTTGATTTTGTAAACGAGGGCCTCCAGGCATATTAAATTGCCTAGAAATGATTGTCAAAAGTACATTCAACTGATTCAACATTTATATTTTTTCTTTTAATGGACTCGACTGCTTTAATACGTCATCCTTATTGCTCTTCCCAAAGGACTAAATATGTACAGTTTGCTACTTAATCGGATCCACATCTTTTTCCTTTTCATTTTTGTGTTTTTTATACCTTATTCTTCCTATCTTCTGTCAGTATCCATATGTTGTACATGAATTATCAACTTACTAAATTTTATAATATTTGCTCCACTTACGAATGCTAATAAACGCTTACATTTTGTACCATCATACTATGCTTTTGCAACCGATTTGATTCCACTATTGATAACTTAATCTATGATAACTATTGTCTGACTGACTCATTAACCGTATAACTGGCATAGAAGTAATCTTTTAAAATGTTTTTCATTTATTTTTATGAAATATTGTAATTGCAGTCTACCATTTACTAGATATATTTTAAACGTGGTAAATATTATATTCCTATATAGACCTGTTTGAAATGTTGTTGATAACTCATGTTTTAAATATAAGCCTATATATGGATTAAATATTTTTTGATAATACACACATGGATTAAACATTATATAGCTTTAAATAAAATATATAAGCTCACGCATGGTAAATATTATATTCCCATGCAACGTTTGGTAATTATTATATTCTCATCTGCCAAATATAAGCTCACACATGTTTTGAATAATGGATTCAAAAAACAATTACTTGCCTTTCCAGATATAGTTGCATTACAGTAGACTATTTAAAATGGGTATTCATTCTTAGAGAACTGAAACATGTGTGAGCTTAGTTTACTAACTTTTAAATGTTGTTGATAATTTATACTATTTTTTTTTTCATTTTGCTAGATAAGAATAGAGACTTGGGTGATAATCATGTAAGGGAACATTGACAAAACACAAGAGAGGAAAGACAGAAAAAGGTAACTATTTTTGATTATTTCTGATTTGCTGAGCTAATAATCTCAATTTAACTCTTTATCATAGCTTTATTAGTTCATTATATATTTATGTCAGTTGTTATTTCATTCTTATGTTTACTACATGTATATTAATTAGCAGTACTTAGTTGATTCTGCTTCTAACTTCATCTGACTGTCATTTCAAATTTTTGAAGGTTAGTAACTGTTGTGTCAACTACAATGTATGAATTTTAGTGTGAATTAAGTTCATTGTAAACCAATGAAGAATGTTAAAGAGTAGTAAACGGAAGTTATTAATGAATAATGCAAAAGGAAGATGTGTATTATATAGCTTGAAGTCAATGTCTAAATATATTTACTAAGTTGACTATTCTTAATGTTCGAATATGTGGATTAAACATATTACGAAACAATCATTGGTAATAATCTAAAGCATGTCTTGATCATATGCAAGGAGAAATTGGACACAACAAGCATTATTAGCATTAGTACTAGGCTACATTGAAGGCATATGTTAATTCAAACAAAATACTAAATTATGTATGACAGGAGTTCAAGTTTGGAAAGCAAGTAATTGCTCTTAGCTTGGTGCATGTAATCTGGTAATAGGCATAGCTACTGAAGTGTGTGTGATGTTTTATTGACAACAAATAACTTATGTGTGCCTGCTATATATATATGCTATGTGTGCGCGTTTGTGTAAATCACTTTATTTCAAGTGCAGTTTTATACAACTTATAACAGGAGTTGAATTTTGGCATGCAGGTAGAGGATGATGCAGAAAATGGCAGAAATCATGCAATGCCCTTGAACTGCAGGCAATGATGGTGCATCATTAGAGTTGTTATGGCTTCCACAAATGACCGCAAAGATCAGGGAGAGAGTGTTGCAACTGTAGATAATGCGACTGTAGATGGTAAACTACATGATGTGGCAGTGTGATGCAGATAACAGAGGTGTGCTACGGGAATGATCATCGCTTACACAAAGAAAAGTGAAACTGATGGGAATTGAATTGTCTTTGTATGTTGAGACTAAATCGAAGAAGCTCCAGAGTGCGCTGTTCTTGAGGTGAAGGCATGGAGAATAGAGAAGACTTGTGTGTTCAAGAACTGAAATGCCATGCTAACCAAGCAGTTGAGCTGCTTCAACTAATGGTGGACAAACACATGAACTAGACTGAATTGCGCTGCTATAGTCGAGGAGAGAACTAATATTGAGGTCTAAACTATGACTATAATCATTCTTATGATTCTTTCTCCATATAATGGCATAGATGTAGCAGATATGAAGTTTTTACTACTACAAAATGGGTTGGACTGCACTTTAGTGAGCAGACCTTGGTCAGAGTTGCATTGGCTGGCTGAGATCAGTAGACTGAAGCAAGCATGGCCCGATTGAAACCATTATCTGCACCAAAATGGATGGAACTGGGGGAACGTGCTGAGATTATTTGTTTGTATTATTTTTGTTTTGTAATTGCAATAATGTAATTATACATTTTAATTTTTATTATTTATTATCGTTAATGTTATTGGTTTTATTAAAACCCAATGTTTGAAAATTAATGTTAGTTGCCGATTAGCATAATATTATGAATATTAGTTTATGTTATTTGTGTGAAATGATTTTTATATTTTATTATAACAAAAATTTGTCGATAAATAATACATCTTGAAAATGCTTTCCATTGTGAAGGAAGGTTCAACGGGGTTGCAAACTATTGGTTATTGGTGTTAATAAATTTTTATTATAACATTTTAACAAAAATATTTTTGTTAATTTATTTTTTCATTTCTCAAAAATAATTATTTTTGCCTGCTATATTTTTAATTACTTTTTAAAAAATATAATAATAGTTAATTGGGAAATTAACTAAAAGATGTTACTGAGTTAAAAAAAATTTAATGGGAAAGGAGAATATTTACTCCTTGCCAACTCCACATTATTTGATGAGTCAAATGAGGGAACTTGACGACAAAATTCAGGCCAATGCATCCTTAGTGTCAATAGGTTAGACTTACAAATAATATCAAATTTATAAAAGATGCATCTTATATTAACAACTTTTTTCATACGTCGCCTCATATGATGTCCAATCCTATATTTACAAAGGTTCAAAGGTCTGATTTCAAAATTGAATAAACAGGCCACACATGTGAGTGTTAAATGTTTAGCATTACTTAGGTAATATAGCTATTAAGACCCAACCTCCAAAGTACGTGATAATTCATCCATTTAATCTTCCATAAATTATTCATTTAGTCCTATATAAGAATCTGTTCCTTATTTTAAATCTTTTGCTCAAGGTTTATACAAAGACCTTCTTATTGAGTTTAACAACATTGACTAAGTTTCAAGTTTTTAATTGTACCTTCAACTTTGAAGAAGTTTATCCTAATAGGGGTGACAATTTATTGACTTACTTGGTTAATGTCATTTGATTGTTTTAGTTAAAAATTTTTACACAATGCCTGATTCAAAAACAATAACTATCATGCAACATTAAAGTTCAGAATAAATTATGCATACCATTATATATGAACCATAATATGTTGTTATTGCAAAATACATAAACAAGTTATATTTCAGGGTATTCTTACTGTCACACTTTTGAATTACACAATAGCCTGTGTGCGTAGCACGGGCCACACACTAGTTAAACTATAGATTTAGCAATCCAAGATCAATTCAGTCTATAACTCGGTATCAAAAGTGATACTTAACTTAGCCATTCTCTCTATGTACCCATCCATATTAAGTACGTGATCTTGGATTGGTGTTCCTTTGCTCATTTTCACATGAAACAATTTCCGCGAGATCTCATACCTTGCAGTACAAGATTATTCACCGTACAACATTTATAGGTTCTTTTACATGGATCAAACATCCATACTCTCATGTTCTCTTTGAAGGTTGATGCTTATGGTAGAATACTTAACATCATGCAAGTGTACAGTCTACTGACCATGACTCGCAGGCCGATATTTCTTCGGAATTGCATAATTATCGAGTTTAGCCTAATGCTCACTAGCGACTACGTACCATAGTTTTTCATAAGTGTGCGCCATCATTACATTATTAACCAGTCTTTATAACCTAAATCGGATCATGTATTATTCTTAAGAATAGCCTTATTATTGCCATTTAGTCTTAGATTCTACATCTTTTAAAAACTGTGAAAGAGATATGGGAATTTCTCAAATTCCTCTAATGGGTATTAAGATCTTTTTATCATAGCCTTAAGGGTGGTCAGTAAATTGTAGTCCCATGAATGGTAAGTAACACTTTAATAATTGTATCTCATTATAATTCCTAACTATACATACATATACATACATACATATATATATGCATATAAATATACTTATACATATTTATATGCAATCCTGGTCATCTTTATGACCCTCATAGCACTCAAAAAATCATAAAGTACATAGATACTCTAAACCCATCATTTGTAGACTAAGAGTAATTTTGTAACCTTTCAGGGTGCCCAACAAAGTTACATTTTTTTTACAAATACTGGAAAAATATAAACATAATTATATATATTTTATAACTTGAGGGTGCTCAACATTTATAATGGTACTTTATTTATTTTATAAATGATGGTGAGAAACATAATTTTAAATAACAATAACCGAGTATTACTAATGTTTTAAAGGAGGTAAGAATATAACTAATGGCATCATATGTCTTTACGTCTTACATGTACCCTCCTAAGTCTATGTGGGTTTTGATTCATTTAACCTTCCCTTTCTTATAAATATGTAAAATATATTCATTACATCATTTATTATAAAATTTACAATTTAACAAGTTAGACATATTTATATGTAATTTTATAAGCAAAATAAAACTTTATTCTTTTGCACAAGCAAGCCAGATTATAGTAGCCATACCACTTACATAGATTACTACAAATGTAAGGCAAGGGCATTGCAAAAATATAATACATAACATGAAAAATAAGGGAAAAAGAAAGGAAAAAGGGCAAACCCCATATATGACAATATGTGCCATATAAATGAAATTGCCATAAATACTCATGCTAATTGATAATTTTAGAAATTTTCACCCCTATGCATCGCAATCATCTTTGTTACCTCATGAACACTCCAATAATAGTTCCCACTAATAATTGAAAACTTCATAAGGAAAAGGCAAATGTTTTTTTCACACTAGATCTTAGAAATAATTTCTTTTTTAAAGAATAAGCAGCAAAATATTCTTGGCAGGCTTCCGCCTTGTTTGCTTGAATATTGGGAACCATTCTTCATTGCTATTTCTACGTGCCACCTTGTATTCCCCATATTTAAGTAGCATACACCAAATTTTATGAACAAGCCAACATTCAAAAAAAGATGTAGATGACTTTCCATGTCTTACGAGTAGAAACAACAAGCCAATTCTTCATGAATCCTCAGCCTTCAATTTGACCTAGATCAATCATGCATTGTGAGTGAATTTCCAGAGCAATAGATTATCCCCTTCAATGCCAAATCTATTCCATCTTCTTTTGTTCCATATGTCTATTAGTATTAATACTATTTTTGTATGAGGTCATATGATTCCAAAATTTTAGAAAATGGCTAATAGAGACATTTTCCATCCTTAAACTCAAAAATATTGTACGGCCTATAACTTTTGATAGGAGCCGAAATAGGGTCTAAATCAACTTCCATTAGATCAGAATGATGGTTTCTCTATTTTTTAGAGTGGTCATAATAAAAAACAGACTTGCTATTAGGAAGTCGTGGTTGTCTGAAGCTTCATTTAATTTTGAATAACTTAATGGGTAATTAGTGTGTTAGTCATTAGGCACAAAGCCCATTTTGGGATTAACATAGGGTTAGGGCTGATGGACTTTCTTCCATCATTCCATACTTTCCCAAAATAGAGAGACCCTTAAATAACAGTTTGTTACATAAAAAATTCACCCTAGTCCTTGTTTTAATTAGCCAAAACACATCATTAAAAGGAGATTAGCGAGATTATCACCTTGGATTGGTGATTTGCTGTTGGAGATCATCTTGGAGCTGCTGTTCACTCTTGAATTCGTGCATCTTTGGGCTTGGTTTGGATTGCTTAAAACATAGGTGATTGGTTTTAAGCCACTACTCACAAACTTTAAATGATGTTTAATGATGTTTTAAAAAGATTTTCAAACTTCAAATTTTTTTTTGGACCCATTTAAACAAAATAAATAGATTTTAATTAATTTGGATAATTTTCATAAATTCGTGTTCTTATGGATATCATGTGTTCTTATGGATACTACTTTTAGGTTTAGCTTTTTTGATATGTATGGATGTATGATTGCTAGGATGGACTATATATGAAGTTTGCTAGAATGTATGTTGACTGAATGGTTAAAAACACCGATTAAATGGCGATTTAGCTTTAGAACTAAGTTAGGGATCAATATACGGTGATCGGTTCCGATCCATGATTTTTGTCCCAAATGTCATCTGATTGATATGTGGTGACAAGGAAGGCCCAATAAGATTAAATTTAAAATTTAAAGTCATTTAGAGTTTGTCTGCCTGAGTTATAGCCGATTGAAGATTGATCGGTGTTGATGGATCGCTAATGACTTATAAAAGTCACATTGTCCAAATGATATTAAATCCATAGGGTAGGTCAGGAAGGACCTTCTAAAGCTATGTTCCAAATTTCATGTCATTTGGGGTTCACACGGTCGAGTTATGGCTTTGGGAAGTTCAGATCGATGGTGATGCATCAGTGGGGTATGCTTTGGACCAACAAGGAAGAACTTTAGGCTTGACTTAGGGCATTCATTAATCGGTGAAGGTAAGAGGAAAAAATTGAGTTAAGTCAGGGATTGGTACCAATACCTAGGCATGCTTCGGGCAAGCAAGGCAGAAACTTCTGGCCATGCTTTGGGAATTTTCTAAAATTACATGGGCCAGAAATCTCAGATCGGTGAAGTCAAGAGGAAAAATTAGTTATGTTAGGGATTAGTATCGACTTCTGGCCATGCTTTGGGAATTTTCTAAAATTACATGGGCAAGATTTTAGGCTAATGTTTTCTTTGGGCCAAACCTAGGAATTCCCTGGATCTGCTTTAGCCTAGAACCTAGGAAAATTTTGAGTTAAATTTTCAATGACTTTTTCGATGATTTACTACGATGACTCGTGACCCGACGATGATTTTTCGTGATGCAAAATGATAGTTTCGATGATGGATAACTGTATTTTAAGTTGCAGAGTTAGGGGATATGAGTCTGATCGAAGGAACTGCTGGAGGAAGGCTATGGGACATATGAAGGTATTCTACGATTGACGATGATTGTAGAGGATCGTGTCTACCGTGGTGACTTCATGATGGGAGTCGTGAGACCATTTCTAGGATGTACTCTACTATAGATGACGTGTGCAAAGAGATGGTTGATATTCGAGGGTTCGTAGGGTACTCATGAGGTAGGGCTATACACTAGGGACATAATGGTTCCTGAAGAGTAATGGCTCTTTATTCTAGATATGACGTTTGTTTACCCTAGAGTGACGTGATGGTTGGTTAATTTCCTAGCCATTTTAGTGGCATGGATTTAAGTACGAAGGAACTAGGATGTGGAGTGTCGTGATGAATAGTCTAGTCTTCGACCATGATATGTCGGCCAAGTAATTTTATATCCAATGCATTGAGCGAGTGAATTTGAGGATATATGATGGATGTTATGTTTGTTTAACTATTTATCACCCAAGGGATGTCACAGACACTGATATTATTAATGCAGTATCTAGACTTCCCTTGGTACTTTTATGTATAATACACCATGATGATCACAATATAGAGTAGCATGTATGTTTTGTTACCTGCTAATTCTATGGATGCAGGGATAGTTCAGGTACGATTCTTCATAACATTTGTCCTATTATAGTGGCTTATTAGTAGTTAGAGATTTACTACCGCTCATAGTAGACTATTGTCGAAATCAGGGTTATATGCCTTGCTTCATATTATTCCTAGTACTCTTAAATGAGTAGATATGAGAAATCAGCTCTATTGAGCACATAGAGTTAGACAGGTCATGAGTAGGTGGATTTAGTCTCATATTACAACATTTACTTATTTGCAATTCCGCTGCACACCATTGTGGATCTTGTTAGTGCCATTATTATCTAGGGACGTTTATCTATGATTTATTTTTTGATGTATAACTATATATCTGTATACTATATGGATCTATGCACTCTGATTTTGTGATTTATTCAATTGTTTTTTTCTCGCTTGTTTTATATCTGAGATGTTTATTATTATATTTTGTTCGATGTACTATGAGATATACGACAGGTTCTTTAACTGTTTTACTTACTTTATAACCTTTGTGGTCGTCTTCCATCAACTGTGCACTGCTAGAATGCACTAACATCATAGTGTGTACCAATGATGTAAGGCGGTCGTCACATTTAGTACTAAAACATAGGTTTCATTGTGTAACCGAAGGGATACCGTGATCCAGTAGATATAGGATATGAGTTCTCACCCTTGACTGGATCGAGAGTGTGTATATATATGAAAGCGCGTACTTGTCATATATTTTTGATTTTCAAAACAATATAGCAGTATATAAGTCGCACTACACACAAAAGTACTTTTAAGCGGAACTCCTTATGTAACAACCCGCCCTGAAACTGATCTAAATTATGATCCAGAAAAGGCCCATCGAAACTTATACCTATTCCAAAGACGGTTGTTTGTTGGTAAAAAAAAAAAAAATTAGAGTTATGTATCTATTTTTTTAAAACTCATAGTGCAAGAAATAAAATATAATAACAATAATAGTATCCATTTATTTCAATCCATTTCAAATGTCACAAAACAAATCGTAATGTCAACAACGACGTCACATCAATTTGTTCAAAAGTATATTTTATCGGCATAAAAGAAATAATATCAAAAGATAGACAATGACTGCCCTCATCTTCACTATCACCATCTTTAAGCATCACCATCTCCTTATCTAATCTATGTTTTAATGAGGAGGGAGTCATAACAACAAGTGTCTGGTGAA
This sequence comes from Allium cepa, assembly GCA_030765085.1. Classification (NCBI taxonomy): domain Eukaryota; kingdom Viridiplantae; phylum Streptophyta; class Magnoliopsida; order Asparagales; family Amaryllidaceae; genus Allium; species Allium cepa. The sequence goes on along the minus strand of CM060940.1, from coordinate 782,411,327 downwards.
TAAGAACCTTAAGCCTTACTACTTTAGTATTTGGGTAGTATAATTTAAATTAGAATATGTTTTACGTATCTAAAGCAATTAGCACTTCAGGAAAGGAAACATGCTTTCAAACAACCAATTAATACCTTCCATTCCCAAGCATGTTTCCCAATACAGTAACCCATAACTAACAACACAAATGTCCAACAACGTGAGAGACAATATCTAAGTTATTTAATTCCCTTTACTGGAAATAGGAGGACTCTGACCATTTAAAACCAAATTAAGGTAGGACTCAATCATTTAATACATGTTCCCAAAGCGGACTCCTCATGGGTGCATATCCAACCGACGCTGCATGGAATCTCTTCGAGCCATACTCTTTATAGGAAGGTAGACCCTCAAACATCAACTTGACACCTTATCCCGGAGCGGACCCTTCCTGAGATACCACCTACCATGCCTTATTAACTAACCCTTGATCATTAATACTTCATTTAGGGAAAATAGGTGGGCCCTTAAACAACCATTTAGTACCCATAAAACCTCAAAACAAGTCCTTCACCTAATGACTCATGCCCCATGATGACTTCTCACATTAGTCTGATCATTCATAGGTGTTGTTAGTTACATTAACTGGCAGATTTATCCTCCAGAATTTGGACTAACCTCACAGCATCGTAGTTGTAATGGCCTGGATTTATAAAAATTTTAAATATGAATTTAACGAAGATTTTGAAATAAAATTTATTTTTAAACATAAATATTTGACAACGAAAACTAGATATTTGGAATGCGTCCATTGAAATAAGACCAATAGTATTTTTTTACATCAAAACTCCTTTGAAACTAGGTCAGCATAATTTTTATTACAAATTATCAAATTTTAAAGCATGAATATTTTTACATAGAAATGATCTAGATTTTTTTTGATTAAACGTCAAAGTTCATTCCATCCAATTCCGACCTCTACAGCTCTGTTTATCAAGAATTTCCATTATCGTTCAATTCGAAGCGGTAACAGCGGCGATAGTTGAATTTTGCTATGAACGTCGTAGCACAGATTTGATTACATCGCTGGATCATCTCGTTGCACCGGTCACCGCGGTATATTAGTTTTCATGTATTGGCTTCCATTGCAAAACGTTAAATGGTTGAGATAATGGTCTGTGACCGTGCTCTAGAGTCATAATTGCTATATAATGGACATTTTAGGAAATTCTTATTGATTTTGAAAATATATTTTATTGACATTTTGAAACACAGACTATTTACAATATTTTTGTGTTCAATAAAATATTTCCTTAACATTTGATGTCTATTATTTGGCCAAAATAGCTTTAGACAACCAGGGCTTTCTAAAGTAAGCTTAAAAATGATTAAAAAGTTGTGATATATTTCTCAAGTCTTGCAATATACTTAGGCTAGCTTTTATATTGTGGAAATATTAGTTAATATGTTCTTTTAGTTGCTTAAGGTTATGAATAGAGAAGTTGTTTAAAATTTGATTTACATATTTGAAGTTGCAGGAAAAAAATACTGAAAAAGATATATATTTAAAAATAATTAGTAGACAATTTTTATGGCAATTTTTATATGCATGATATTATATTTTCTTTATTATTGTTATTTCCTATTATTTCAACGCAATACATCAAAGACATATGGTGCCAGCTTTCACAGAGGGAAAGAGAGATAATAATGGAATCAACGTCTTGCTAAGGTTCATAATTCTTAACCTTTATTTACCTTCTTAAACTCCTCCTTTCTAGCTCTTTTGTTGCACATTTTCAAATTAAAGAAAAAGGAAAAAATGGAATTGTTATTTCTTGTAGACTTAACAAATAAAGAGGCATGCCTATATGACTACAAAATATTCATAATGAGTTTCTTTTGCCTTGATTTTGATTTAGTGACAATAATAACAATCAAACTTGATCCGTAAATGTATTTTAACAGGACTTAGAACTTTTGATGAAGGGTAAATTTATTGCTCAGGTAGTTGGCATTTGATCACAGTGGTTGATCAAAGTCCAAAAGGAGGTTATTATGAGGTAACTTTCTAAATTATATTTAATGCCTTTATAAAGTTTAGCAGTGTACATATTACATTACCTAAGAGGTTGGCATGCCTTCATGCCATGTCAAACTATTATACTGTATTTATTAATGAACATCCAACGACTCTATGCTAATCAGTAATCACATATATTGCCTTTTGTGAAATTATACCTCTTTATTAGAAAGAATGTTAACTGATATTGGCAGTGAACTTATCATTATCCTTAATAAACTTTAATGATACCACTTAATGGATTGTATATTTATTTTTGAATCTATTCTCCTATGCTCACAATTGGAGTATGTAACGACCCGATATTTTCAACCATTCGCATCCGCACATGTCGGGAATTGCTCAAAATACCGCGTTGCAAATAAAATTTAGCAAATCTCATAATATACAGTAAATACATAATCACAGATCACAGACACAGAGTAAATAGTAATGCAGCGGAATTAAAAGAGATAGTAGTTCATGAAGCTACAATATAATAATAAGATACATAAGAGTTAAACAAAATACAACAGAAGAGTAACAAGATACATCAGGTACAAATCAGAATAGATCACTGACATCACTGAATACTGAAAGCAGAATATGTGGCTGGATCTTCAAGCAAAGCTCCAAATTCGAAGGTGAGTCCTGAATGCTGAATCACTCGATCTGACCCGATCGTAAAGCAAAACAAAAAACACTCGAGTCAAGATATAAATACTTATGAACTGTAAATCAACTCAAGTGAACAATAATAAAATGCATCAGTAACTTAAAGGATGCTTGGGATCGCCCATCCTTTAACGATCTGTTAAACTATTTACTATGTAGTAATACTGCGCTATTATAATAATGTCTATAGTAAAATAAACATATTTTAAAAAGCATTCCGGGTTACCCATATAGCCCTACAAACATAATAGTCCCAGTAGTCCATCCAGTATCAGCATATTTCCAGATTGGGAGACTACCCTAAATACTCCACGGGCTACGGGAGAAAAGCAAATTCGTAGTAAGGCTCGATATGGTACGTGACACGGCGCACAAGGCAATGTCAGGGTAGATATACCAATTACGCACACGGGCTGGTGGTAACGCAGCAGCCACTACGCCCACCTCGGAACACACTCCTAATCAAAATCGGAGGATGGCCATCTAATCAACCACAAGTAAGAGTATAGTATCGAAGGAATGTGTCCGACCAGAGGAGCTACCCCTTTTGGCCCGAGATTGCTCATGTTTTAGCCACCTTATGCCAACTCACGGGAGTTGGGTCCACGTAATATACCTCAAGAACGACGCCACCATCCTACTTCATTCTGGAAACTCCACCGCGTACACAGTTGTTAAAGTGGTTTTCGGAGTTGGTAGAGAGTATGACAACTTCCGATCCCTGTCTCTTTAACAACCAAACGTTATTATTATGCCGTGGTCATTTCAAAATGGTTTATACTTCAAAAATCAAATCATTTCATTTCAAAACTATATTCCTTTCAAGATAGTTTATACTTCGAAAGCAAAACCATTTTTATTCCAGAACTATGTCCAAGTCAATATGATATCATTTCCATTTCAAACATATATTCACCTTTCAAAAATCATAATACTTCAAAGTTATAACTCTTTCGAAACCAAAATACTTGAAATCATTGCACTTTGAAAATCATAACATTTCGAAATCATACATTTGAAATTTTCAAATTTATTCAGTTAAACTCAATTTTCAAATTTCCAATTTAATTCAATTCAAACCATCAATTTCAATTCAATTCAGTTTTCCAACAAAACTTTTCAAATCTTATAAATTTCAAATACAGATTTGATCTACAAAATAAAACATCCAATTTCAATATATTTCCAAACTTTAATATCCCACATTTCAAAACTAAACTTTATAATTTCATAAATTCACATCTCAAATCTAATTTCATTATTATTTAGTTTTGAAATATTCATTTCATAAATCCAATATTGTTTAAATAAACTTAAATTACAATTAAACCAAATATCTTTTCATACAAATATAAACTTCAAATATTCATTTATCAAAATCAAATATCATTCCAAATTCACATTCTTTATCAAAATAAAGATTATATCATCAAAAACCATTTCAAAATCATTAAAATATCATATCTATCAAAATCTCATTATCAAATCATTATTTGAATTCAATTTCAAATATTCAAATTTAAATATCATTTAAAAATCAATTATGTCATTCATTTATTATTTCAAATATCATTACAAAATACATTTCAAAATTCCATTCAAAAATTCATTTATCTCATTTGATTTCATTCAATTTAACACATAACCAAGTAAATCTTATTTAAATTCAAATTCAATGTAAATTCCTTAAAATTCAAATTTAAATATTAAATTATACTCAAAACTCCTTATATTTCACAAATAATCAGTTCCAGTAGTTAAATCATTTAACACTTTAAAATATAACACAAACAGTGTTAAAATCTATAACATTTCAAAACATTGACAAAATATAGCAACGACAACATTTATAAAGTGCTATCATAGCTTATAGTTTCCAAAATAGTTTAGTTTAGGAACAACGACATTTATAAAATGTTGTAATAGATATTTGGTTACTTCAAACATAGTTAAATTCAAAACAACAGCATTTTAAAATGCTGTCATGAAACTACAACATTTTAGAATTGCTATTAATAAAATACCAGATTTTATTATAACTTCTGAAGCATTAAACTTAAAAAAAAATTCTATTTTAAATTTTTAAATCATATTTCTAGACATCAAAATTTCACATTTAAACCAACTTAACATATGATTTATCACAACAGTTTTTTTTAATTAAATATCCAATTAAAACTCACTTTCATTCGTTAAGTCAAAATTTCACTATTTCTTAACTTATAAATTTCAACAAAATTTAACATTTTTCTTCAAATATCATTTCAAAACTTTAAATTTAATTCAAATATTTACTTACATTTTAAAATAAAATTTAAAGTCAAAAATCACATTTACTTCAAATTTACATGCTTAAATTCACAAATTCAAACTTAGTATTTAACTTTCTTAAAACCATAAAATATATATTTTTAAATCAAATTCATACTTTTAAAAATACATATTTTAATAAAAATCATTAAAAATATACCACGGGGTCTGTCTAACCTAGGTCAAGTGATACGGATATATATCATTTCAATCCACAATTTAAAAAGAAAACCCGGGTTCTATCATTTCGAACCTGCAATCCCAAATCAAATAAAATACAATAAAAATCGCTCAGGCCTATCATTTCAGCCCATAACGATTTTTTACTATTCTAAAGTCCGTTCGGGTATGTAACATTTCAACCCATAGTGATTCTATTCTAACAGGGAACTTGCAGTGTGAACGTATACAGAAATAATATAACAATGTCAATATCATAATATAATGTCATATATCAGATGTCAGGTGATAATTAACAGTTTTAACATGGTAATAACATGGCATAGCATATCATATAATCATCATTAACTTGCATAAACATTTTATATTAATAAACACTTGTCATCGATTCACCGATTCATAAGTAGAAATGTCGGAGTGAGAAAGACTCGCCTTTTAAAAGCTAGAGAACACTACGACACACAAGACCGATTCCAAAGGCATGACAAGCACGGTACAACACGACTAGTGATTCAAATGAGTGAAGAGAGCCAAGATGACCATCTTGTAACAATCCAATAAACACAAACAATATAACATATGAATTATTTAACGCAAAACAACATTGAAGTAAATGGAAATACAAAGCAACAAAGACAAGAATGATTAGACCTTGCTTTAATCATTCAAGAGCTCGACCAATAGGCTTTTTTGTTCGGCCATAGCTGATGATATAGGCTCTGGTTTGGATCAGGTATGGCATCAAAAATGCATGTTAACATGGAGATGAAAGAGACGATGATGGGTAGGAGTTGCAACATGGGAAAGATAAAGGGACAAGGCAATGAGGAGTGGAGTTTTGGGCTCAATATGGCTCGGTCTTGGATCAAGTGGGGCTCGGCCCTACATGCTACAGGTCTGGTCATTGCTGGAGTGATGTTCAGAGGTCAAGTCAGTAGGAGGTGGTGGAGCTAGAGGGTGGCCAAGGCAACTATGAACGTGACAGTGGAGTTATGCTCGTCTAGGTAAGGTTTCAAGGGGTTTGGTGCAAAGTATTATGGTGTTTGGTCCACTTGAAGGTCATTGCTTGAGGTGGTGGTGGTAGGGCCAAGCAAACAAGGTGGAAGAGGAAGGCAAAAACATAGAAAAATAATAAAAAGAGAAAGGAGATGAAGCCATTTCTTGCAAAAAAAAAAAAAAATCTTGGCCGTGAGTTTTGTGATGGAGAAAAGTTTCTCACATGAATTTCAAAGAGAAATACACGACTAGGGTGAGAGATGTGTACGGCAACAGGAAGAAAAGGAAAAGGCATAAGAAAATGAAGAGACAAGGAAATAAAGAGTCACCAGAAAATGAAGGGTCTTTGTCTCTTTGAATTTTCTTTTTCTTTTAAATTAAAATAAACTATATATATTTCAGCAAATAAACTATAAAAACTGAACAAAATAAAGCGGAAAAATAAATAAATATATATATTTTAGAAAAATATAAAATAATTATGAAAATAGCACTAAAATAGAAACTAGAGCAAAAAATTGTAGATAAATACAATAAGCTTTAAAAAATTAAAATCACATTTTAAAAATATTTTAAAAATAAAATAAATAAATAAATAACATGACATATAATACAAATATACATTAGATATGATAAACAAAAATATTATTTATATAATTTAAAATAAAGAATTTTGTTAAGTAAAGCAATGTACATACAATATTGTAAAAAACATAACTTTCACAATATAAATCGGTTTCTAACGAAATGAAAAGCAGTATTCTTGAAATTTAATTTATTTTCATAATATAAGACAAAATTCAAATATTCAAATAATTAAATTTTAAATTCAAAATTCAAAGTTTGACCAGATTGACCAAACTTCACATTTTGGAAAATATTCAATATATTCATGTTTGGAATTCTAATATACATACAAATCAAAATATATATTTACAATAACAAAATTTATTCATTTTAATAAAAAAAATCTAAATTTTGTAAATCTAGAGTTCAATAATTAAAATATACAATTAAAATAATCACAAAATATAGGTTTGTTACACTCTCCCCCACTCAAAACTTTTCGTCCCCGAAAAGGAATGAGGTACGGGAAAGCAAAGAAAAAGATAGAATAAAATAGGATTAATCCAAGATGACAAGAAAATTGAAATTATATCTGATAACTGTTGTTATAGGTAAGTGTAACAAGGTGGAGATGATCTTCCCAAGATCCTCCAGAATCAAGAACACAAGCACGAGAAAGATCTTCTAGAATCTGATTCACCCTTTCCGCTTGACCGACGGTCTGTGGATGGCAAGAAGTGCTCGGATTCAAGATGAGTACCAAAGATTATTAAAGATTATGAAAGATTTGTAAACAGAATTGTATAAGTAGTAGCTTCCCCACTCTGTAGCAAGATAAGGAAAATAGGGACAATCAGAAGATAGTTTGAAAAATAAAATATGATCATAAGTTTGGAACCGTGAAAATTTCAACTTAAACTGAAAATTAATTTTTTACATAAGTTAAATAAATCTTAAGCATCTCTAATTTCATTATCTTACCATCCAATTATCTTAAATTAACAATTTCAAAAATCATGGATTTGGAAAATCATTTATTATACTCATAATGTACTTAATAAATTAATTTTTTATTCCTAATTATAAATAAATTTATTCCTCTCAATATATTTTATCACCTATGTTAAATATACTTGCACTTATTATAACTGCTTTAATTTATTCTTAGTTCCTTTAACATCATTTTATATAATAAATTATTCCATTACCCTTTTTCTTTATTTACCACTATTAAACTTTTTATAACTAAAATTTAAGTGTATAACATGTATTATAACCACTCAAATTTCATTTATAAACTCTTTTTATATTATATATTATCCAATTACATATTCAACTTTTAAAAATTAAGGTAAGCTATATTGGAATGAAATTGTGTATTATACAAATAACACTTTCTAATTTAATCATTTCAAGCTTGAATATTTATCCAAATCTTGAAATTATACTTAAAAATTATCTTTCAGTATAAAATTTAGGAATTAAATTTCCGATAAATTTCAAACTATTTAAAGATAAATAAATGCACATATACTATATATACATATATCTATTCAAATTTAAATTATATATCAGCATATGTTATAAATCCAGTTTTATTTTAGAAATTCAAATCAATTAAATTCCCCAAAACAAAACTGTAGCAAGACTACAGAATGGTCTCTTCACTTCGAGACTCGAAAATGAATGTCGATGATGCTGCAGTCATCACCGAAGTTATTTTCCAGCGACAAAGAAAAGAGCACTAATTTTAAACTTTAAAATTCTTTAGAGATAACTTTCTATTAGAAAATACTTTAAATAATATATCCTTTAAAACTTTAAACACAAAGTTTGAAATCCATCGGAAATTAAATTCTCAAATTCTTGTTTTAAATTCATTTTAAATTTCCAAATAAATTTATAACCATGTTTATAGTTCAATTATTTATATATGAAACAAGAGATAATGATACATAAAATCAATTATTATTTCTTAACAACCAATTCAATAAAATCCAGAAAATGATTTATAATATAGTTACAAAATTTATTTCATCACTAAATTTGAAAAACAACATATTGTGTCAGTTTGTTCTGTACAAGTGTTTTGGAAATCTTATCGATAGCGTTGATCAGACGAATCGATTAGAAACCCAAATTAACATCAACAACTCAAACAACACAATAAAAAACAAATATTAAATACAGTTTTACAAGTACAGTTCAAAATGTTTTGAAGATAAGTTGGAAACAAAGATGAGATGATTAAATAATAGAATAAGGACATGGATAAGCTTATATAAATCGCGGGCAACCTTATCCGGGTCAACCGTGACTTAAAGAATAAGATCGATGTAGATTTCTGGGGTAAATCAACATTCGATCTCAAAATATATAATTTTAGGATAATAAGAGATACTAACATCTAAACCGAAGATATAAAATCTTTGGTGAATCGATGCTGTTGTAAAGGAGTTTCAACCCTTTACAAATAATTTGAGATTAGCGGGACTGCCGACTCATTATAAAGATCTTTCAAAGTTGTGTTATGGGATACTCTAGAATCAAAAGAAGATAAATAGTGAGGGTCACGAATGGATTTTGGAACCGCAGGGAACGTTCCAAAATTCAAAGGAATCGAGTCAAAAAGGAAGGGATTCAAACTCGAATGAAAGTGATTCTGTAAATACATTTACTCCATATGTTGAGTTTTGCCTAGAGCTACCAAAGCTCTGATACCAACTGTAACGACCCGATATTTTCAGCCATTCGCATCCGCACATGTCAGAAATTGCCCAAAATATCACGTTGTAAATAAAATTTGGCAAATCTCAGAATATATAGTAAATACATAATCACAGATCATAGACACAGAGTAAATAATAATGCAGCGGAATTAAAAGAGATAGTAGTTCATGAAGCTACAATATAATAATAAGATACATAAGAGTTAAACAAAATACAACAGAAGAGTAACAAGATACATCGGGTAAAAATTAGAATAGATCATTGAAATCACTGAATACTGAAAGCAGAATATATGGCTGGATCTTCAAGCAAAGCTCCAACTTCGAAGGTGAGTCTTGAATTCTGAATCACTCAATCTGACCCGAGTATAAAGGAAAGCACAAAACACTCGAGTCAGGACATAATGAACTGTAAATCAACTTATGTGAACAGCAATAAAATGCACCAGTAACTTAAAGGATGCTTGGGATCGCCCATCCTTTAAGGATCCGTTAAACTATTTACTATTTATAATATTGCACTATTATAATAATGTCTACAGTAAAATAAACATACTTTTAAATAGCGTTCTGGGTTATCCATATAGCCCATCACACATAATAGTCCCAGTAGTCCATCCAATATCAGCATATTTCCAGATCTGGAGACTACCCTAAATACTCCACGGGCTATGAGAGAAAACCAAACTCATAGTAAGGCTCGATATGGTAGATGACACGGCACACAAGGCAATGCCAGGGTAGATAATCAAATTACGCACACGGGCAGATGCTAACGCAGTAGCCACTACGCCCACCTCGAAACACACTCCTAATCAAAATCGGAGGATGGCCATCTAATCAACCACAAGTAAGAATATAGTATCGAAGTAATATGTCCGACCAGAGGAGCTACCCCTTTTGGCCGTAGATCGCTCCTGTTTTAGCCACCTTATGCCAACTCACGGGATTTGGGTCCACGTAATATACCTCAAGAACGAGGCCACCATCCTACTTTATTCTGGAAACTCCACCGCGTACACAGTTGTTAAAGTGGTTTTCGGAGTTGGCAGAGACTATGACAACTTCTGATCCCGGTCTCTTTAACAACCTAACGTTATTATTACGCCGTGGTTATTTCAAAATGGTTTATACTTAAAAAATCAAAACATTTCATTTCAAAACTATATTCCTTTCAAGATAGTTTATACTTCGAAACCAAAACCATTTTTATTCCAAAACTATGTCCAAGTCAATACGATATCATTTCCATTTGAAACATATATTCACCTTTCAAAAATCATAATACTTCAAAGTTATAACTCTTTCGAAACCAAAATACTTGAAATCATTGCACTTTGAAAATCATAACATTTCGAAATCATACATTTGAAATTTTCAAATTTATTCAATTAAACTCAATTTTCAAATTTCCAATTTAATTCAATTCAGTTTTCCAAGAAAACTTTTTGAATCTTATAAATTTCAAATATAAATTTATCTACAAAATAAACCATCCAATTTTAATATATTTCCAAACTTTAATATCCCACATTTCAAAATTAAACTTTATAATTTCATAAATTCATATCTCAAATCTAATTTCATTATTATTTAGTTTTGAAATATTCATTTCATAAATCCAATATTGTTTAAATAAACTTAAATTACAAATAAACCAAATATCTTTTCATACAAATATAAACTTCAAATATTCATTTATCAAAATCAAATGTCATTCCAAATTCACATTCTTTATCAAAATAAAGATTATATCATCAAAAACCACTTCAAAATCCTTAAAATATCATATCTATCAAAATCTCATTATCAAATCATTATTTGAATTCAATTTCAAATATTCAAATTTAAATATCATTTAAAAATCAAATATGTCATTCATTTATTATTTCAAATATCATTACAAAAATACATTTCGAAATTCCATTCAAAAATTCATTTATCTCTTTTGATTTCATTCAATTTAACACATAACCAAGTAAACCTTATTTTAATTCAAATTCAATGTAAATTCCTTAAAATTCAAATTTAAATATTAAATTATATTAAAAACTCCTTATATTTCACAAATAATCAATTCCAATAGTTAAATCATTTAACACTTTAAAATATAACACAAACAGTGTTAAAATCTATAACATTTCAAAACATTGACAAAATATAGCAACGACAACATTTATAAAGATCTATCGCAGCTTATAGTTTCAAAAATAGTTTAGTTTAGGAACAACGACATTTATAAAATGCCGTAATAGATATTTAGTTACTTCAAACATAGTTAAATTCAAAACAACAGCATTTTAAAATGCTGTCATAAAACTACAGTATTTTAGAATTGCTATTAATAAAATTCCAGATTTTATTATAACTTCAGAAACATTAAACTTCAAAGATATTTCTATTTTAAATTTTTAAATCATATTTCTAGAATTCAAAATTTCACATTTAAACCAACTTAACTATGATTTATCACTACAAAATTTTATAATTAAATATCCAATTAAAACTCACTTTCATTCGTTAAGTCAAAATTTTAAATTATAAATTTCAACAAAACTTAACATTTTTCTTCAAATATCATTTCAAAATTTTAAATTTAATTTCCATTATTTACTTACATTTTAAAATAAAATTTAAAGTCAAAAATCACATTTACTTCAAATTTACATACTTAAATTCACAAATTCAAAACTTAGTATTTAACTTTCTTAAAACCATAAAAAAAATATTTTTAAATCAAATTCATACTTTTAAAAATACATATTTTAATAAATATCATTTAAAAATATACCACGGGGTCTGTATATAATTTTATAACCTAGGTCAAGTGATACAGATATATATCATTTCAATTCGCAATTTAAAAAGAAAATCCGGGTTCTATCATTTCAAACCCGCAATCCCAAGTCAAATAAAATACAATAAAAATCGCTCAGGCCTATCATTTCAGCCCATAACGATTTTTCCCTATTCTAAAGTCCATTCGGGTATGTATCATTTCAATCCATAGTGATTCTATTCTAACAGGGAACTTGCAGTGTGAACATATACAAAAATAATATAACAATGTCAATATCACAATATAATGTCATATATCAGATGTCAGGTGATAATTAACAGTTTTAACATGGTAATAACATGGCATAGCATATCATATAATCATCATTAACTTGCATAAACATTTTATATTACTAAACACTTGTCATCGACTCACCATTTCATAAGTAGAAATGTCAGAATGAGAAAGACTCGCCTTTTCAAAGCTAGAGACCACTACGACACACAAGACCGATTCCAAAGGCACGACAAGCACGGTACAGCACGACTAGTGATTCAAATGAGTGAAGAGAGCCAAGATGACCATCTTGTAACAATCCAATAAACATAAAAATATGACATATGAATTATTTAACAAAAAACAACATTGAAATAAATGGAAATAGAAAGCAACAAAGACAAGAATGATTAGACCTTGCTTTAATCATTCAAGAGCTCGACCAAGGGGATCATTTGTTCGGCCATAGCTGATGATATAGGCTCTAGTTTGGATCAGGTATGACATCAAAAATGCATGTTAACATGGAGATGAAAGAGATGACGATGGGTAGGAGTTGCAACATGGAAAGATAAAGGGACATGGCAACGAGGAGTGGAGTTTTGGGCTCAACAAGGCTCGGCCTTGGATCAAGTGGGGCTCTGCCCTACATGCTTCAGGACTGGTCATTGCTGGAGTGATGTTCAAAGGTCAGGTCAGTAGGTGGTGGTGGAGCTAGGGGGTGGCCATGGCAACTATGAAGGTGATAGTGGAGTTATGCTCGTCTAGGCAAGGTTTCAAGGGGTTTGATGCAAAGTATTGTGGTGTTTGGTCCACTTGAAGGTCATTGCTTGAGGTGGTGGTCAGAGGAGGAGGTGGTGGTTGCTGTGGTTGGTGATGGAGGAGAGGATGGTGGTGATGATGGGTAGTAGGTCCGTGAAAACAAGGTGGAAGAGGAAGGCAAAAACATAGAAAAATAATAAAAAGAGAAAGGAGATGAAGCCCTTTCTTGCAAAAAAAAAAAATCTTGGCCGTGAGTTTTGTGATGGAGAAAAGTTTCTCACATGAATTTCAAAGAGAAATATACGGCTAGGGTGAGAGATGTGTACGGCAACAGGAAGAAAAGGAAAAGAACAAGAAAATGAGCCGTACAGGAAGAAAAGGAAAAGGCAGAAGAAAATGAAGAGACAAGGAAATAAAGAGTCACCAGAAAATGAAGGGTCTTTGTCTCTTTGAATTTCCTTTTTCTTTTAAATTAAAATAACCTATATATATTTCAGGAAATAAACTATAAAAAATGAAAAAAATAAAGTGGAAAAATAAAATAAATAAATATATTTTAGAAAAATTTAAAATAATTATGAAAATAGCATAAAAATGGAAACTAAAGTGAAAAATTGAAGATAAAATACAATAAGCTTTAAAAAATTAAAATCACACTTTAAAAATATTTTGACAATAAAATAAAAACATAACATGACATATAATATACATATACACAAGATATGATAAACAAAAATATTATTTATATAATTTAAAATAAACAATTTTGTTAAATAAAGCAATGTACATATAATATTGTAAAAAGCATAACTTTCACAATATAAATCGGTTTTCAACGAAACGAAAAGCAGTATTCTTGAAATTTAATTTATTTTCATAATAAAAGATAAAATTCAAAAATTCAAATATTTAAATTTTAAATTCAAAAGTCAAAGTTTGACCAGATTGACTAAAATTCACATTTTTGGAAATATTCAATATATTCATGTTTGGAATTCTAATTGACATAAAAATCAAAATATATATTTAAAATAACAAAATTTATTCATTTTAATAAAAATATATAAAGTTTTTAAATCAGGAGTTCAATAATTAAAATAGGCAATTAAAGTAATCACAAAATATAGGATTGTTACGGAGTGCCTTTAGTACACCACCATGTACATTGTTCATCATGATCACATTGCCATTATAGACAACAGTGAGTTAATATTCATACCTTATGTATGAGACATTCTAATGCATGCTAGTTTTTGTCGTGTGGTGGCTAATAGAAAAAGAAACGGTAGAAAGGCAAGAATGTTTCATGGTAAGCTCAAAAAAGAAATTGATGAAGAAGTGGGAAACAATGAGTTTGGAAAGAGAGGGGGATTCTTCATAAAAGTGAAGAAGTGGAGGTCAAAAGGTAGGTATTGTTTCTTTGTATACCGTACTTAAAAACTTAATTATTTTCTTCGTATAATGTACCATCGTTGCTATTATGGTAGGATAAGAGAGTAATGTAGTCACTTTTCTATCGACTTAAGTGTTCTTCTCAAATGGTTTGATTTCAAGTTTTAGAGAAAAAAAATGAAAATAGAGATGTAGAATATTTGTATATACCTTGCAATTATGTTGGTAAAATAAAGATTTTACATACCTATCTTCTTTCAAGTTAGACACAGGAGATGAAGGATGAGACTGTAGGCTTGAATGCTTTAAAAATCATGATAAACATAAAGATGGCCATAATGAAAATAACATAGGTGGTATTTATCTATTGAGGGAAAGAGAGAAAGCGATGGAGATAGTAGGTTATTAATAATTCAAATTCCTGTGCAATAAAGGTTGAATGCAGATCATTGAGGAGTGAATATCAGCTGACTACAATTATGTCTAAAGGTCAAAGAAATTAGGGAGCATTTAATATAAATAGAAAATCAAATTTAGTTCTCAACATGGCATAAGGTTCATGTTTAATTTTCATTTAATAATTCAGCCATGCTTTCAAATTAATTTAGTAATTCATGCATGTATGTATATTACGAGGAATGGACAATTTATGTAAGGACCCGCAAATCCGTACCCCTTGAGTCCATACTATTCTACATCAATCAACTCAAGATGTACGGAAATACGAACCATTTGGGTTAAAGAAGAAGAGGTAGAAGAAGAAGAAGATAGAAAACAACATCAGAATCTAACATCGCAGCGGAATAAAATATAATTGATAATCAATGATCTTAACACAACAGAAACTATATCTGTTTATACATACATCATTAGAGTACATCATCAGAGTTCAACATCAATAACATACAACTGCATAAACAGCGGAATAATAATCAAATACGGAAGTACGTATCGCCATCGAGCTCATCTCCAGAGCTCCACAACATCATGTCCTGTATTCTATGATATTCGGTCTACCCGACCATTATAGTTAAATAACACCCGAGTTAGTCTGGATTACCAGCGTGAGAAATCACACTCAACTTGATTAATAAAGTTTCAAAAATCCTTTGAAAACAAAAGCATCTCGTAAGACCACGCCACAAATAAACATGTCGGGTTTTTACCTTACGATAGCTAAAACATTTTTATTAAAATCCTCTGATATTATAATAGGGTCCATATACAAATACTTATTAAAATAGCCGAAATTGTTACATGATTAAATTCCAGCTACTAGCCACAGAGTGGGTAATACAAACAAAACTCGTACAAGGCGCGTAGGGAGAATGGATTTCCAACTATAGACCAGGCACTGGGGTACCACTTGTCACGGTACATGATCTAGATCACAGTACCGAGGATCACTCCCGGCCCCCAGCAATACAAGACCCGGACTGTCCCTTACTGGATAATCCCGAGTAAGATCACCCCACGGTTAGGATCCGCAACCGCACCACTAAGCCGAAATAAAAAGGGACATCTAGACAGGGATGACCTTACACGGAAATGGGTGTTGCCCACCAAGCCTTGCTTCATAACCCCTGATTTTCAGTCATTCCCGATTGATGAGGCTTGAGGCTAAGCGTTACCTTTTAGAACATGTCCCTTAGAATGCCCATCGTCCACCTGACGATGTTCCGAAAGCATTCATCCATACAAGTCTGTCCCGGGTTCGAACGGAACCGAAGGCACTATTCCTACTGCATCCATTTTGAAAATATCCTCAAGATTAGTAGCGACTAGTCCTTGCACTTCGCTGCTCCATCTTCGAATCCAAACTCGTTTTCCATGAAAACGTACAAACCGGATCGAAGTGGTTTTCGAGAGATAAATCCTGATCCCGGTCTCTTCGAAACGATCAGCGCATTGGCCAATATTGATAGTCGGTTATTTAACTATCAATTAATATTCCCAAACATCCATCAAACAATAAATAATTTCCCAAATTATTTATTTATCTCAAAATATCTTCGCAAGATATATTCCATTTTCAACCCTTTTGAAAATAGTTTTAAAACTATCTTCCTTTTACAGAATAAATTTTCCAATTATTTTCTATTTCCATTGAAATCACCAAGCACAAAACTTAAGATTTTTAAAATAAATTTAAAAACTCTTTATTGTAAAAATATGCTTTAACATTTAAATTTAGAAAAAAAAACTACTTTAGTACCTTATTAAAAATAATACTTCCGAAATAATTAAAATAAGGTTACTTTATAAAATATAAACCTAGATTTTCTCCTTTAAAACAAAATACTAGGTCACCTTTAAATAATTACTACGATAATAGATTTGAAAAATACTTACTTTAGAATTTGAACATTCAGAAATTATAATTTTTCTAAAACATGCTTTTGAAAACAACATTAAAACTTTTATCTTATATTTAAAAAATTACTTTGAAAACGTACTTGGCTATCCAGGGAAATATACTTCTCTTCACATTCTTTAAATACAAATCACTATTTATTTTAAACAAAATTTTCCCATTCCCTTAATAAATTCCCATCGTGAATTTATTCTTCCAAATATCCACTGATATATTACTTTGCTTTTATAAACTAAGTTTATATATTTCACAGCCACATTCTCCTTTAAAAATCCCGGTTTTATACACTTAAATAAATTCCCAAATTGATTTCCAATTAACTCCATTTATTCCAAAATCCATTCAATTCGGATTTTATTCCTTAATTATGATTTAAAATACTTTTAACTGAAATACCAATTTAGATTTCCAAAATTACTTCTTTATCCTTTTAAATAAATTTAAACTTTAAATTTTAAAATAATTCTTTATTCCTTTAAAATAATATCGCTAAATTTTACAATTCATTAATTTCTGTTTATTCAAAATCTTTTTCTCCATACTCGAAATTATTTATTAGTATTTTAATATCACTTCCATTCTTTTTCAATTCATTCTTAATTTATTCAAATTCGCTATAATTATTTTACTTAAAACTCCCTTCTTTTATTGTCTTTCCAAAAAACCAATTTATATATTTTGATCACTCAGAGTACCGAAATATATTCAAGCAAAACAATAGCATTTAATATTCCAATATAATTCATCATAAGATATCAAATAATCACAATAGAGAATATTAAATAATTTAAATAATGTTGAGGAATCCAGTCAGATCCCTCCAACCTGTTTCCCTGCATCGACAGACGTTAGCACAATATAAAATACCAATTCCACTTCGAGGTGGAATATCGCGGTATATGGGGTTAAATATAATAGCATCCGCTATTATGCGGCGCATAGGGTCTCATCCGATATATAATGCAGGAAATCAAAC
Organism: Allium cepa; assembly: GCA_030765085.1. Lineage (NCBI taxonomy): Eukaryota > Viridiplantae > Streptophyta > Magnoliopsida > Asparagales > Amaryllidaceae > Allium > Allium cepa. The sequence continues at coordinate 782,393,279 of CM060940.1, read as the reverse complement.
ATTCCAAGATATATTATATACTACTATATATAATATAACACACCAAATCAAATCAATCAATCAATTATTTAAATTCAACCATTTAAATTTAAATCACCAGATGAGTGAGATTAACTCACCTTTTATTTTATTAGCATCCAATCCCAAATCCAGCTTGCTTCCTTCTCAATTTTTGACCTTGTATAAATATTATGATTTTATTAATATTTGAAATAATCAAACAGTTTATTACCAATTAAATAAATTTAATTTAACTAATGATTTATTTTAAACAAGTAATTAAATTTTTAAACTAATTTCCCTTTTGAAAATCTTTTAGTAACTAAAGTAATTAAATAAGTTTTATAAAATAACCTAATCATCCTAAATACATATTTAAAATAAACTACTAAATTTAAAATATGCATATGTATATTCTTAAATTTTCTATATCCTCCCAAATCATATGTGTGTATGTATATATATATATATATATATATATATATATATATCTATTTTAAATCTGCATAGTTTAGAACTTCAGTTTACAACAAAATAAATCAAATTAAAAGCAAGGTTAATTTACACTTTACTGTAACTTTAAACTCCCATTCCTATGTATATATTTTAAAATAGAAATCTAATTTTATATAAACTGCTCAGTATTTAAAATATCCTTTTATATATTTATATATATATTTAGTGAATTTTAAAAACAGAGTTATCATATACCTTACTGTATATATCCTTTATTTTTTTAATTTTTTTAAACATACAGATATAAACTTTAAATTGGGAAAGAAAAACAAATAACCTCACCGAACTAAACTGCGCAACCACATGCACCTCACCTCCACGCGTGCTTGACTTTCGAAATCGTGTGCGAAACCCTCCTAAACTCTCGCCTCCGTACCTTGCCCATATGTGCACAACTACACGCACCCCACCTCCACGCGTGCTCTGCCCATCGACGCGGAACGAACATCGGGCTTCCTCCAGATCGTCAGTCGCCTCTCTTTACGACCTTGCGAGTGCGCGCGGTCCCTTCCTATTCAAATTCGAGTGTCGTCTCTCTCTTTTTTTATGTGAATCGAACTACTTCGATTTGAATAGAGGTGAAATAAAGAAGACGAAAGAGGAAAAATGAGGGCTTCGGCCATTTTTTTGAGTTGACGAATTGAAAGGAAGCAGCACGATTTTAAGAAGAACGAAGGCGGCTTTCGATTAGATTTTAGCCTCTGAAGGGTGACAAAAAGTACGAGAATAAGAAGAGGGTAGGTCGACTTGTGTGTTTTCAGGGAACGAAATAATGTTTTGTAGGCTGATGTGAGTATATGTCAATCAAGGAATATATATTTATTTAGATTTTTAAATCGTTTCGAATTCGCAACTTGAAATCTCGAACTCCTATCGAGGCGTGCCGCTAGGAGTCTATAACGTTATATTCCTATTACGAATGCAATGGAAAAAGTTTCGAGTTCTAATTCGATTGTATGGAGAAGATAGCTTTTTGGACCAGTTATAAAATTGAATTTCCGATTTAATTTTTAGCGCGTTTACTTATAGTACGCTCACACAACAACTCCGATCAATATGATTTGAAATCCGATAATAATACAATATTACGGATCCAATGGAACTGGTTTCGTTGAATTCGGAGACTGTGCCTCGGAAGGCTATTTTTAAATTCAATTTAAAACGATAAAATTTTAAAAACCGAACAAATCACTGTTAGATTAAATTTTAACACTTCTATTATCTTCAGTATTATTAATATAAATTTTATAAGCCTTCAAATTATTTTTAACAGGCTTAAAACTCCAGATTTCATATTTTATCCAATTTCCAATTTTAAAATTCAATAAATAAATAGCGATATTGTAATTCAAGTTAAAATTAACTTTTAATTATTTAAAATCAATTAAATATTCCGTTTTCAAATGCTCAAAAATTCCGGGTCGTCACATTCCTCCTCCCTTAAAAGAATTTCGTCCCCGAAATTACTAGTTAGGAAGAATGGTCCAATACCCGTTTACTATTTCCCCGTATCAAACAATTCAACATTCTACCGACTATCTTTTGTAGAAGTCCCGTTACCATTCTTACTAACTTCTCCAAACTCTCCCATAGTTTTCAACAATACTATTTGCTCAATCATACAAGTTTCAATTTAAAACCAAATTTTGAATTATCAAAATTTTCTCAAAAATTTCCAAAAAAATTCGCCAGCGTCTCCTTTGCGCGGCTAGCTCGGTACAACTACAAAATGCCTCCACGAGCTCCCAAATTTCAAAAGAAAACAAAAGCCAAGTGGCTAGATCAAAACCCAATTAAATTTCATACAGAAATTTAAACACATACCTTTTTGTCGGGCAATTCAAATTTATCTTCTGAAATCAAAACCAATTTTCCTTTTCCTTTATAATACTTGTGAATCCTATTTAGCAATAATATTCAATCACAACATTCAACATTATTTACTTGACTCCTTTACAAAATTTCAATATTCATTCCATTTAAGCCCGTACGATGTACCTATATCATTCGTACGCAATACCGAATTTGATCGCTCACTCGATCACACAATTCCATTCGAACTAGTATCGTCTACCCGACTTCCTAGTGCGGACTCAGATCTGGTTTCTTGATCAGAATCCGTCATTCTCCTTGCATAGTCATAACTATGATAGAGAATTTCCAGAATCAATCAGAATCCATATCCAGGGTTCGCCGTCGAAAATCGTGCGAAAGATCCTAACTCGGATCGATATAACTATCTCAAAATTCTATGCTCGAATCTAGATCAAATCGCTATGCAAATAAAATAAATATACGTACATCCTACGTATTTTTATCCATTCTCTTTTATTCACATTCATAATTATTTCTATTCACTTATTCCCAATTATCACTTTTATTAAATCCTCATTCAAATTGCTTATTCAATATATTTTTCCGACAACCATATTACTTAAGAATTTCATCATTTCTTCTTAAGTTCAATATAAGTATTTTATACGCTTCTTATATTTATTTTCACTTCACTATTGAAGTTTATATCCATTTCTATTCATTTTGCCTTTACAATTCCTTTTGAATTCAATTTGCCTTCAACTTTGCATATTGAATTTTATTCACCTTATCACAACCCATATATAATTAACCATTTCCTTTTATTAGTTCCACGTACTAATTTATTTAAAATCTCAAATAAAAAGTTTATTTGCAAACTTTTCTTCCTTTAGTTTCTTCAAATAATCTTTTCGATTTCACCTTACTTTACATACACAATTTTAAATTAGATTTCAATATTCAGTTTCATATCTATTTGCTTACCAATTTTAAATCCTTTACCGCTAGTGAAAAATTTTTAAAAAATTTTAACTCCCAAAATTTTCAGAAAATTTTGGAAGAGTCTCCTTTGTACGGAGGAGCTTTTGCAATTTGACAAGTGATATAAATATATATATACATCGACCCACCCGGTTGAAAAAACAAAAATAGTTCATATTTCCTATATTTATTGCGTAGGCGTACCTTTATTTAGCATTTTTAAGCAAGCGGCTTATTTAATTTGCATTTTGCACGATCAAACCCAGCCCAACGGCTTCCCGGTATCTGTACTTACTCAATTCAAACATATAAGTGCTAAATATATGCAATTTATTAACATTTCACTTACTTTCAATAGCTAACACATAAATTTCACATATAATGCACGTTATATAATTTCCATAAGCATATATAAGGTTCCAACACTTATTACAATTGCTTACAACCAATTCCCAAACCATTTCATTCAGTTTAAGTGATTTACAACTTACTTGCTTATATTTTATTTATTCTAAGCCAAACAAACTTATATTCATTCCAATTGATTTCAAAATCATCCTATTTCACTTATAATAACCCTTATAATTTTATCTAATCTCGTTTACATCAAACGATCCATTTTCTTATGCAATTCGACAATATTAATGTGAATAAATAATTACTTAAGCTTTATAACCATTTAAATTGATTCCAACTCAATTTACATTTGATTCCATCCCATTTTAATTTATTCACAATCTTTTCCTTGCATTTTCTTTTATATCCAAAATGTTTGATTCCAAACCATTTTATTAAACTCAACAACCAATAACCATCTCACAATTTACTTAAGTTATTTATTTTCTTCAAACTATTCCATCCAATAACTTAAGTTTATTTTATTCAACCAACTCCCATTCAAATCTTTGATTTGATTTTCCTTTGATCAAATCCCAACCATTTTACTCTTTTATTCGATTAGTTTATTCTTTTATCCATTTTTAAATTTTAATTTACATTAACAATTCATTTTTGAATTTATTAATAATAAGGTCATTCAATTTATACTTGAATTGGATTTGTTTACAACTCGCACCAAATCTATTTTAATCCAATTCAATACTTACTTGGTTTACATTTATTTATCTAAGTAAGAATTTTATTTCATTCAATATTATCTATAACTCAACTGAATTCATTTCAATTCAATTTTATTTAGCTTAACTCCAGTTAGATCTTGCTACATACCATTCCTTTGAATTTTGTTAAACAAGGACTTAATTCCATTTAATATCATTACAATATCCAATTTCAGTTCATTGGCATACCATATTAATTAATCAGTTACTTATTAATTTTAATCTTAAAACTTTGTTATTTAGTCCAACTTGACAAATTTTTTTTCGTTCAAACTTATGTTCAACATTCGGTTTACATTTTTTTTCTTACACGTTTGAACTAATTACTAAAATGTTCAACATTCAATTTTGAAAACATATATATCTAAACCAAACTATTCCTTTGCATTTTCAAAATCAAACCAAATTTCACACACAAATATTAATCCAAAACATCCAGGTAGCAAACCCCCTCTTGGAAACTCGAAAATGAACACCGATGATGTCGCGATCATCATCGGAATTTTTTTCCAACAACCGAAAAGGGTTCAATGCTTTTATCTCTTTAAAACATTTCAAATACTCTTAATCTCAAGTCACACCAGATTTTAAGTCCAATTCAAAATGTTTCTCAAATATATACTATTTTTTTTCAACTTTTTGAGAATCATTTTCAAATTCAAAGGAATATAAATTTCCAAACTTTCAAATTCCAAATCCTTTAAATTTATATTCAAACAATACTTTGGAATTTTATCTTATTTTAATTATTAATCACACTATAACTCACATTTATAGTTTACATTTATTAATTTATTCCTTAATCTTTGGTTATCATCTTCAGTTTCTTATTCAATTCTCATACAACAATGATAATAATTTAATATTACCAATTTCTAACAACCTAGCAACCATATATAACTATAATAATTTACGAAAAATCATTTCTTTTATATACAAAAATAATTTTGGGTAAAATTATTTCATTTACCCTATTTAAAACAATACTGTGTCGGTTTATCTTGTTTAAGAGTTTAGAAACCCCTATCGATGACATGGCGTCCCACACATCGATCAGAATCCATAAACACTCAATAGATAAGTCAACACAATATAAAACAAATTTTATATTCACTAACAAATATGCGCTCATGTTTATTAATACTATCAAACTCATTCTAGAGTACTACAGACTCTATTAAATGAGTAATCCTCGCCAGAGCCAAGGTTATCACCAACCTCGCTCTGATACCAACTGTAACGACCCACAAATCCGTACCCCTTGAGTCCATACTATTCTACATCAATCAACTTAAGATATACGGAAATACGAACCATTTGGGTAAAAGAAGAAGAGGTAGAAGAAGAAGAAGATAGAAAACAACATCAGAATCTAACATCGCAGCGGAATAAAATATAATAGATAATCAATGATCTTTACACAAAAGAAACTATATCTGTTTATACATACATCATCAGAGTACATCATCAGAGTTTAACATCAATAACATACAGCTGGATACACAGCGGAATAATAATCAAATACGGAAATACATATCGCCATCCAACTCGTCTCTTGAGCTCCATAGCATCATGTCCTGTATTCTATAATACTCGGCGTGACTCGAGCATTATAGTTAAATAACACCCGAGTCAGTATGGATTACCAGCGTGAGAAATCACACTCAACTTGATTATCAAAGTTTAAAAAATCCTTTGAAAACAAAAGCATCTCGTAAGACCATGCCACAAATAAACATGTCGGGTTTTCACCTTACGATAGCTAAAACATTTTTATTAAAAGCCTCTGATATTATAATAGGGTCTATAGACAAATACTTATTAAAATAACCAAAATTATTACATGATTAAATTCCAGCTACTAGCCATAGAGTGGGTAATACAAACAAAACTCGTAGAAGGCGCGTAGGGAGAATGGATTTCCAACTAATGAAAAGGCACAGGGGTACCACCTGTCACGGCACGTGGCCTAGATCACAGTACCGAGGATCACTCCCGACCCCCTGCAACACAAGACCTGGACTTTCCTTTACTGGATAATCCCGAGTAAGATCACCCTGCGGTTGGGATCAGCAACTGCACCACTAAGCCGAAATAAAAAGGGACATCTAGACAGGGATGACTTTACCCGGAAATGGGTGCTGCCCACCAAGCCTTGCTGCATAACCCCTGATTTTCAGTCATTCCCGGTTGATGAGGCTTGAGGCTAAGCGTTACCTTTTAGAATATATCCCTTAGAACGCTCATCGTCCACATGACGATGTTCCGAAAGCATTCATCCATACAAGTCCGTCCCGGGCTCGAACGAAACCGAAGGCACTATTCCTACTACATCCATTTTGGAAATATCCTCAGGATTAGCAGCGACTAGCCCTTGGACTTCACGGCTCCATCTTTGAATCCAAACTCGTTTTCCACGAAAATGTACAAACCGGATCGAAGTGGTTTTCGAGAAATAAATCCCGATCTCGGTCTCTTCGAAACGATCAACGCATTGGCCAATATTAATAGTCGGTTATTTAACTATCAATTAATATTCCCAAACATCCATCAAAAAATAAATAATTTTCCAAATTATTTATTTATCTCAAAATATCTTCGTAAGATATATTCCATTTTCAACCCCTTTGAAAATAGTTTCAAAACTATCTTCCTTTTACAGAATAAATTTTCCAATTATTTTCTATTTCCACTGAAATCACCAAGCACAAAACTTAAGATTTTTAAAATAAATTTAAAAACTCTTTATTGTAAAAATATGCTTTAACATTTACATTTATAAAAAAAACTACTTTAATACCTTATTAAAAATAACACTTTAGAAATAATTAAAATAAGGTTAGTTTATAAAATATAAACCTAGATTTTCTCCTTTAAAACAAAATACTAAGTCACCTTTATATAATTACTACGATAATAGATTTGAAAAATACTTAATTTAGAATTTGAACATTCAGAAATAGTAATTTTTCTAAAACATGCTTTTGAAAACAACATTAAATCTTTTATCTTATATTTAAAAATTTACTTTGAAAACGTACTTGGTTATCCAGAGAAATATACTTCTCTTCACATTCTTTAAAAATAAATCACTATTTATTTTAAACAAAATTTTCCCATTCCCTTAATAAATTCCCATCGTGAATTTATTCTTTCAAATATCCACTGATATATTACTTTGCTTTTATAAACTCAGTTTATAAATTTCACAGCCACATTCTCCTTTAAAAATCCCGGTTTTTATACACCTAAATAAATTCCCAAATTGATTTTCAATTAACTCCATTTATTCCAAAATCCATTAACTTCAGATTTAATTCCTTAATTATGATTTAAAATACTTTTAACTGAAATACCAATTTAGATTTCCCAAATTACTTCTTTATCCTTTTAAATAAATTTAAACTTTAAATTTTAAAATAATTATTTATTCCTTTAAAATAATATTGCTAAATTTTACAATTCATTAATTTCTGTTTATTCAAAATCTTTTTTCTCCATACTCGAAATTATTTATTCCAATCCAATTTATATACTTTGATCACTTAGAGTACCTTAATATATTCAAGCAAACCATATCATTTAATATTCCAATATAATTCATCATAGGATATCAAATAATCACAATAGAGAATATTAAATAATTTAAATAATGTTGAGGAATCCACTTGGATCCCTCCAACCATTTTCCCTACATCCACAGACGTTAGCACAATATAAAATACCAATTCCACTTCGAGGTGGAATATCGCAGTATATGGGAATAAATATAATATGATCCACTATTATGTGGCGCACAGGGTCCCATCCGCTACATAATGCGGAAATCAAACATTCCAAGATATATTATATACTACTATATATAATATAACACACCAAATCAAATCAATCAATCAATTATTTAAATTTAACCATTTAAATTTAAATCACCAGATGAGTGAGATTAACTCACCTTTTATTTTATTAGCATACATTCCCAAATCCAGCTTGCTTCCTTCTCAATTTTTGACCTTGTATAAATATTATGATTTTATTAATATTTGAAATAATCGAACAGTTTATTACCAATTAAATAAATTTAATTTAACTATGATTTAGTTTAAACAAGTAATTAAATTTTTAAACTAATTTCCATTTTGAAAATTTTTTAGTAACTAAAGTAATTAAATAAGTTTTATAAAATAAACTAATCACCCTAAATACATATTTAAAATAAACTACTAAATTTAAAATATGCATATGTATATTCTTAAAATTTCTATATCCTCCCAAATAATATGTGTGTGTGTCTGTGTGTGTGTGTGTGTGTGTGTGTGTGTATATATATATATATATTTTAAATCTACACAGTTTAGAACTTCACTTTACAACAAAATAAATCAAATTAAAAGCAAGGTTATTTTACACTTTACTGTAACTTTAAACTCCCATTCCTATGTATATATTTTAAAATAGAAATCTAATTTTATATTAACTGCACAGTATTTAAAATATCCTTTTATATATTTATATATATATATTTAGTAAATTTTAAAAACAGAGTTATCATACACCTTACTATATATATCCTTTATTTTTTTTAAACATACAGATATAAACTTTAAATTGGGAAAGAAAAACAAATAACCTCACCGAACTAAACTGCGCAACTACCAGCACCTTGCGTCGACCACGACCCCTCGCAATCCTCTATTCCTAAATCCATCTGAAAACCCCACCACGCTCGACTTCCGAAATCATGCGCGAAACCCATCTAAACTCGCGCCGCCTGCCTTGCCCATATGCGCGCAACTACACACACCCTACCTCCACGCGTGCTCTGCCCATCGACGCAGAACGAACATCGTGCTTCCTCCAGATCGTCAATCGCCTCTCTTTACGACCTCGCGAGTGCGCGCGGTCCCTTCCTATTCGAATTCGATTGTTGTCCCTTTTTTTATGTGAATCGAACTACTTCGATTTGAATAGAGGTGAAATAAAGAATACGAGAGAGGGAAAATGAGCGCTTCGGCCAATTTTTTTGAGTTAACGAATTGAAAGGAAGCAGCATGATTTGAAGAAGAACGAAGGCGGCTTCCGATTAGATTTTAGCCTCTGATGAGAGACAAAAAGTACGAGATTAAGCGGAGGGTAGGTCGGCTTGTGTGTTTTCAGGGAACGAAATGATGTTTTGTAGGCTGATGTGAGTATATATCAATTAAGGAATATATATTTATTTAGATTTTTAAATCGTTTCTAATTCACAACTTGAAATCTCGAACTCCTATCGAGGCGTGCCGCTAGAAGTCTATAATGTTATATTCCTATTACGAACGCAATGGAAAAGGTTTCGAGTCCTAATTCGATCGTATGGAGAAGATAGCGTTTTGGACCAGTTATAAAATTGAATTTCCAATTTAATTTTCATCGCGTTTACTTATCGTACGCTCACACAACAACTCCGATCAATACGAAATTTGAAATTCGATAATAATACAATATTACGGATCCAATGGAACTTATTTCGTTGAATTCCAAGACTGTGCCTCAGAAGGCTATTTTTAAATTTAATTTAAAACGATAAAATTTTCAAAACAGAACAAATAACTGTTAGATTAAATTTTAACACTTCTATTATCTTCAGTATTATTAATATAAATTTTATAAGCCTTCAAATTATTTGGAACGGGCTTAAAACTCCAGATTTCATATTTTATCCAATTTCCAATTTTTAAATTCAATAAATAAATAGCGATATTTGTAATTCAAGTTAAAATTAACTTTTAAATATTTAAAATCAATTAAATATTTCATATTCAAATGCTCAAAAATTCCGGGTCATCATAATTTATAGAATCCACTTATCTCACTTCTGCATATGGTACTATATAGGTAAGCGTTGTAATAAATGATGCAATCATTTTTTAATTTAACATTTAACATGTTGATTTACTGATAGAATTTATAGCCATGATAAATAATCAGGAACAACTTAAGACTATAGATGAAGCTATATTGTAAATCATAAAGCTTTTGGATGAATATTGTATTAAAGGATTGCAATGCTTACTTCAGTAATGTAAAATTACGGAAGAGTGCTATATCATATCTTGGATCAATTTTACTTGAAACTTTTAAGTAATTTTTTTTCTTTTCGTTCTTTCAACAGGTGAAACATGCATTCAGTGATTATATTAGTTAATTTTCTGTTAGGTCTTTTTTATAGTACACTAATATCGAATATAGGAGGATAATAGATGATGAAGTGAACTATTTATACAACACCTGGCATAAAAGTTTGATAATCTTCATCTAAAATTATTTTGATATACATGTTAGGGCAAGAAATATACTTATATAGATTATTCAAGTATGTTAGATATTTGTCAACAAATTTATCTACATCACCTTTTTCATTTTCATAGTAGGTGATATATAATTTCCAAGTGTAACGAAAATTGTAGCATAAGAAGAAAACACGAATTATTATTGAAAATAATATTACAGTATGAAAGTTTAATTGGAAATAATTTAATTTTTTTACTTTGTAGACTTCAAAATGTAGCTTAATTAGCTTATTGGAGGTTATTACTAAGGGTGTGGAAATAACTAGGACCTCGGCTGCATAGTGAGTATCAATAAGAGTAAACCGTTTAAATTAACCTTTATTTTTAGGTTAAAAATTGTCAGTCTAAAACTTTTATTCAATAAAAATAAAGTTGAACTTTGTTTAGTTTTAAAAATCAAAACAACTAAAACAAAGAAATAGTATAATTATTCAAAGATGAAATTGGTTTTCATACATTTGCTAAGCTATTGTGGCATGGAAACAAGGTTCTTAGTTTAATTTATTTCTCTTTGAGTGTTTCAAAAGTTTTTTTTAAATAGAGAATCAACTTTTAGCGAAAATAATATACTAATTTGATATACCCAATGCTTAAAACTGAAAGGTACAGATGGATCAATACAACCAAAATACTAAGAATACTATTGACAGGATAAAGGCGATTAATCAGATGAGCAGATGAGATGAAACTGATAGCATAACAACATCAGGTCTTTAATACTCCTTTTCATTCTTTGGAGAATGAATGATAACCACAGTAAGAAAAACTTTTGTGGGCTTGCATTCCTGTCAAATCCCAATCCAACATTGTCTTCAACTTTATTCCTAGAATAATCTCTCGTACGAGATTGTGCCTGACTACAGAATTAGTGTGTTCCTTCATAGGATATCCAAAAGAGATCATGTAACCATCCTAAGTTCCAAAAGATTCATTCATATAATGAAATTATTACCCTCATTATTGGTGGAAGCAGATGCAAGTTTGTCAAACAATGCATCAGTTTTCTTATTTTTTTTACATTTATGAAAATAGTGTTCATAGATGCTTAACATAGTGCATTAATTTCTTTGTTTTATATGCAGCAAGGTTTATCTCCCCTCATAGAAGCAAAAAACTATGCTTGGTATTACTATTGCTAATTGCTTAAAGCTATGTCTATTAACAAGTTGAAGCTTGGTGACATCCTACCACTGTTTATTTTACCAACCAACACAATTTTTAGTTTAGTTTTTATTTGAGATATAGGAACTAAATTATCAATGAACTATTTTTATTTTTCTTTGTGTGTAAGATTTGACAAAAGTGGATGAATATTATACATGTTCTAAAATTCAAAAACTACAAGTGTTAATGATTGTTATTATACCTTTATATAGATTAAACTTGAAATTTGTAACGACCCGGAAATTTCGATCCCGAAATTTCCAGATAGTTAAGAAAAGAAGAAAAGAGAAAGAAGAAGAAGACAGAAACAAGTCACAGAAACCTCACATTCGCAGCGGATAAAATATAATATCAATAATAGTTATACAAAAGAAAACGGTATCTTTCAATTTACATCAATATCAGAGTTACATCAATTTTATTCAAATGGATAGATACAACTTAACATACCTGAAAATCTGTAATACTCGGTCTGACCCGAGCATTACATCAAAGTAACACCCGGGTCAGGCTGGAAACCAGCGTGAGTAAACCCATCTAACATAAAATACAACAGCATATAACTCATATAAACCCGGGTAACTTAAATCAATTTACATCTTCACCGGTTTATATAACATCACTTATTCCATACATCAATTTCTAAGTACAAATAATTATATTAAATAGTCCCATTTCACTTAAATCATTCCATACCATCCAATCGATTTCACATATCAATTTATAAAGAATCGAAGTGGTTTCGGGTATTAACTAATACTCGACTCCGGTCTCTTCGAATCCAATGTCATCCTAAATTAAATTATTCAAGTGAAATACAATTTAACTTTAAATACCGGATGTCATAATAATGCATCATCAATAGATAACCATATTATCATAGTCTAAATCAAACATGTCATATCACATAACAACACGAACTACTTATTAGAGATAACAATTAATCAAGGCATCCAATATCATTCTATTTATTTTAATTACATTTAAGTAATTAGCCCTTAATTAATTTCTCAAATTAATCATCCTTAACCAAATACAGTAATTAACCTTTAATAACTTCATTAATTAATTATTAACTATAATTATTAATCACCTTTGATTAATAACACCCAGAATTTAACTACCCTTAATTACTTTATTGAATAAATTAATTCTTAACTTATTCTCTAATTAATCCCTTGATTAATTTCTAAGCAATTATACTCCAAATTACTTCATTCTTAAACATCTTCAATTAATTACAATCTGTAATTATCAAACAATTACTTCACTAAGTAATTCCAATCTATTAATTACATAAAGTAATTATCTTTAAAACCTTAAGTGTTTAAAATTAATTAAACTTAATTAATTAAATTTAACGATCACATTTAATTCAATTAATTACCTTAAGTAGTTAATCTCTTAATTACTTCATTAAGTAATTACACTCAACCATTCACAATTTGATTATTATTAAATTAATTAATCTAATTAATTAATAAAAATTAACCATATTAATTAATTATTAAATAATCCTGGTTAATGACCTTCATTAACCCTACTCTAATTAATTTCATTAAGTAATTAACTTAGATTAATTACAAATTTAAATTATCTTTAATTATCAATTAATTAAAGTTAATTATTTAATAAATTTTCCTTGATTAAAACTTAATTACTTAATTATTAATTCTTTAATCATTAGTTAATAATTTAATTAATGCCCTTAACTACAAATTGATTACTCCTTAATCAACGTTTATAAATTCCAAACTATTAATTAAGTAAATTAATTAACCATTTCTTAATTACTCCATCAGTTAAATTAATTTCAAAACATTAATCTTAATTAATTTTGAGAATAAAACATTTCTAAATTTTGTTTTAAAACAAATTATTTAAAACAAAGTACTTTGAACATGCTTCCAAATTTCATTTTAAATACAAGTTTAAAATGAAAATAATTTTAAACTTATCAAAGTTTAACACTTTATAACTTTTAACATTTCAATAACTTCAATTTATATTTAGTTTAAATCTTTCAAATTTAAACTTTCTTTAAATTTCAAAAACTGAAATTCATTTTTAAAATTCCTAGATTTAAAACTCATTTTAAACTTGCTCATGTTTTAACAAAACTTCGTTTTAAAATTCAACTACTTAAACATTTATTTTAAACTATTTAAACCTTTAAAAGTTATTACAAATAATTTAAATTTTAAAGTTTTATTATATTTAAAAACTGAGATCCAAACTTCATTTGAATCCACTAGAAGTTTGATTTTTAACTTAGTTTAATTATCTGTTTACATTTTTTTTAAAAACCAGGTTTAAGTAAAAAAAAAAAACTTGCAGGGTTACAACCTGTAAACCCAAAATCTACCCGAGCCCTAACCTATTTTCTTCGAGTCCAACATTCAAATTTCTCGAGTTAAACTCAAGCAACTTTTCTCTGCTTCACAACCTACCCAACATTACCAGACACCACTCTCCGTGCACAAGCACCAACGCCACCGTCACCTCCGACCATGCGCGACCCTCCTCGCAAGTCAACGATCATTACCCCATACTATTCCGATCAACAATTACACTGCAGAACTCCAATTTCAAAATCGAGCTATCGAGCTCAAAAACTGGGACAATGGTCGAACCGGTAATTCGCCTCAAACTCAAATCCTGATCATCAGAGAAGAACCATCTTCGGCCACGAACTCCTCCACACCTCATCCTCCATCTATTCGAATCTGGAAACACTCGATCACGCGATGATCATCATTTCATTTTTTTTCTTCAGAGGAACAAAACTAGGGTTATATTCTTTAATTCAAAATTCCCAACGCCACACTGCTTTAATCCATCAACCTGTATTTTTCCATGAATCAACCACCACCATTCCACCTCCAGAAACATCGCCGGCCACCCCGACCTCCTATGATGACCGTTACTTACCAAAACATGTTTTCTGGTTAAACCAGATATACCCAATCAATACCAAACTAGAAATTCTAATTTAAGTTTTAAAAATCCAGATTTTGATCATGTAATCTATTAATAATGTTAAATCAAAGAATTTAAATGATTAAATTCTTATTTTCAACAAATTGCTTTGTTGCTTAGTGTTTCCCAGAGACCATACATTTTCCCAGAGACACTTCAGGTTTTATTTATATTTGATATAAATTAAAACTTTAGTTATGTTACACAACTTCATTTTTTTTTCTTAAATCTTAGATCTAACATAGATTAGATCCAAAGTATAGAATTTTAAGAAATTCAAGGATCTGGAACTTAAGTACAGAAACATACATTCACAATAACATACACTATAACCTTCATTCAGTAATGAATTTATAAAAAGCATATACACACTCTTGTTTCCAGAATAAATAAACAACTAATTTTATACTAAGTTTATTTAATAAAATGTTACTCACATAGATATGCTTAAATCCATTTTTGAATCATCATGAATATCCTAAATTCAGATCATTCTTATAAAATCATCTCATATTGGTTCAAGATTTATCAGATTCTTCATGTTATCTTATCTTATATCCTGGAACAGTATCATTTTTTCCTTGTTTCCAAACATGCATACCATAATTTCATATTCTCATATTCATGCAATCAAATTTTTATATCCTAACTTCAATGGTCATCTTATACAGATCAAAACAGATGATTTAAGAGCAGTTTACTCACATTTATGTATATTTCTAATTTGAAAGCATGAAACAACTTTATCTGTTAAATTTATTTTAAAAAAAAAAATTAGAGTTACTCACCTGACTTATGGAGATGCAGAGATCAAATTTCAAAGATGCAGATTTCAATTTTCGAGGACCCTGATTTGAAACTGCGTGCAGAAATCTGGCTTGCATTTTGATTACTGAAGTTGCTTGTTGAATTTGCTTTTCTAATCTTAATTGTTGATTTTGGTCTTAAATGCATGCAGACCCCAAAACTTCATTGCTCAGATTCAAATTGAGGTTGAACTCCAGCTAGAAGTTGAAATATTGCATGCAGATTTTTGTAGAAATTTATTGAAGATTGGTTTTTGCAGATCATGATTGAATTTGCAGATTTTGATTTGCATTTGTTTGAGGTTTTTGATTTAATGAAATCTGATTTTCAGGTTTCATTTTGAAGAAAATGTTTTTAACCAACTGCTTTTGTTATATTCTCTTATCAATATAATTTAAATAATAAGTTTTAAAACAAATGCCACTTGTTATGTTTAGGTGTAGATAAATTTACAAGTGTCTTCTTTATAGTTTAAAAGCTAACACATATGCATTCAATCAAAAGAAAATTCTAAATTTATAAATGTCTTTAAATTTATCTAAAACCATTTCTAATTTGTTTTAGTATGTTTTCAATTATTTATTAACGTTAGCCTTGAAAATAATAACATATACACAATTTAAATGTTTACTTGAGATTTTTAAAATAATATTTTAAAGCTAATTTTCAAAAGAGAAGATTTTTTTAAAAGAAGAATAATGTTGAGTTTATCTTATTCAAGAGTTTTAAATCAAATACTATATTCTAATATGAATGAATTAAATCTTATTTTCAAGTTTATTATGTATATAGATGTATAAATTATGAAATGGTAAATTTGATTGAAAATTATTTGATCAGATTCACTTGTTCAATATATAAATTTAGTATTCCTACTAATTAACCCAATTATCTTATTAATTACAATGACCAAAAATCCGGGTTATTACATTCCTCTCCCCTTTGAATCTTTTCGTCCTCGAAAAGGAACGAAGCCAGAATTTATTAAAATGCTTTAAAATCATATAGATTTTCTTTGATTATTTAAAACACTTTTAAAATCTTTATAGTATTATAATTTAGTTTTTATGAAAATAGTTTTTATAACTCGATGTTTCAACTAGACCATCTTTGTTCTCACAGAAATTCGGTCATACGTTGATCAGTCGTACGACTGAAAATCTATAAGTACTTAGCAGACTCGTTTTCAACATCCAGTGAAAATACTTTGAAAATATAGAAATCGGTTTTTGAAAATAGAGGATATATCTTTGGTGAGAATGCTCTGGAAATCATCACCCCCATCCATGGTCATAGTTACATTCCAGGGTTACGTTGCCGTCGCAGCAAAAGTCCATGTAAGTGCAGGCTCTCAGCGGCCTCTCGATTACGCCATGGATCCCCACACAACAGATCACAGTTACACCCAGGGTTACGTTGCCGTCACAGCAAAAGTCCATGTAACTGCAGGCTCTCAGCGGCCCTCTGATTTTCGCTGTCCAAATGAAACCTCTCCACTCCTACATAGGTCGCAGTCTGCCGATATAAAATCAAACGCAGACAGTTGGCTCTCAGCGGCACACACGACTTCCGCTATGTTATACCATAGATCGCGGTCTACCGATATAAAATCAAACGTAGACCTTGGCTCTCAGCGACACACACGGCTTCCTCTATGGTATACTCTACTCATAATCCCCAGGAACTAGTTTAGTCCGGACTCCTCACAGGATCAACTTTAGAAACCCCCCCCCTTGGGGCTCAAGGCAGCACCACCCAATGGTACTCCTGAGAAGTTCATTCCAAGGGAGCGCCTTTTTCCCCAGAGCCATCATCAAAACATTTTATACTATACATATATAGTATCTTTAAATCATACACCTAGTATGATATCATACAAAGCTCCTTTACACAAAATCGATTATTCCAAAATCGATAATTCTCAAACTAGGCTATCCAAATTCTCATATTGATTTTACCCAAAAATCAAAAGCCTTTCCAAATCCATAGGTTCCCAAAACCTTTTTCCAAAATCCTCATATGATCCTTTATATACATACATATATATATTCAGATATATAGAATCCTTTAAAACTTTGGATCATTTCAAACTTGTATAAAACTCTTTTTATACTTCAAACATTTCCAAAAAACCCTTTTCTTCTGGCAAAAGATTCATCAAGGGGAGTTTTATCTTATATAACAAAGATATATAACTTTGTTTATTCAAAAATCAAATATTCAAATTTGATTACCCTTTTCAATATCAATTTCATTCAAATCCGTACGATGTATACATATCATCCGTATGCTATACCAATCTGATCGCTCACTCGATCACACAATTTCACTTCCGAACTAGTATCGTCCACCCGACTTCCTAGTGCGGACACAGATCTGGTTTCTTGATTAGAAACCATCATTCTCCTTGCATAGTCATAACTATGATAGAGAATATCCAGAACCAATCAACAATCCATATCCAGGTTCGCCTTCAAAAATCGAGTGAAAAGTCCCACTCGGATCGATATAACTATCTCGAAAATCTGTGCTCGAATCTGGATCAAATCACTATGCGAATAGAATAACATACGTACACCCTACGTATTTATCTTTATTCGTTATTAGCAAAATCAATTTCATTTTTATTCACATTCACTTAATTTTCATTCACTTACTCACAACTGCTTCAATCCATTTGGATTATCAGCTCTATTCTTATCTCGATTGAGTATTCAACAGTTTAAACTCTGTCCAGTTTAAATTTAGAAAATAACTTGAAAAGTTAAATAAATAGATAAGTAGTTGAAAAATAATTACTAGCTTGTAAAATGGCTGTAAAATAGTTTAGTAATTGTAAAATAATTGGAAAATAGTTAAATAGTCATAAAAATTTTAAATAATTGCAAAATAGCTATAAAATAGAAATTAGTAGTTGAAAATAGTAATTAGTTTATAAAACAGTTGAGAAACATTTTCAAAAATAATTGTAAAACAAGTATAAGATAATTTGGCTTTTTAAAAGAAAGGTTGTATATATAATGAATAACTTGGAAAAATATGTTTATATTAAAACAATTTATATTAAAAATAGTCCAGAGTCAAAACTGTTCACTTCTCAATCTCCATTCTCATCAATTCAATTTAAATCTCCTCTACCATTTACATTGACCCAATTCCAATTAATTAACTTCAATTTCCGTTGAAATTGATTCAACCTCAATTCAAGTTGGATTAATTCTCAATTCCTTTTTAATTTAAATCAAATTCCATTTGATTTTAAACATATTCAACTTTAGTTACAATACTAAGTTATCCAAATCACTTTGGACTGATATCCATTCAATTGAACCCACTTCAATTCCAATTTCATCTTGAATTTTCAAATCAGATTGACCATTTCAACTTATTTAACTTTTCCCAGGTTAAACTCAATTCACTTAATCCAGTTAATCTTACCCAATTTTGTACTTCTCATAAATAATCCTTTCACTTATTAAGTTCAAAAACTTATTACCTTGGGTATCCTATCTCATTCCAAATTTAAAAACTCAGTATTTAGAGTTTATCTCAAACCGTCTTTGATATTATGTATATCCACATATATATATTAATTTCTTTTATATACCAAGTTATACTTTAAAATTTTAAACCACCTTTGGTTTTAATTCAAAACAAATTTCCTTTAAATTTTCAAACAACTCTTGTTTGAAATAGGACCATTTCATTCAAATGCATTAAATAATATTATTTATTATTTCTTTAAATTAATTTCATCATTAATTAATTCTACTTAATCACATTCGGTAATTAACTTATTTCTCAATTACCTTCATTAAGTAATTGTCTCTTAAATTACTTACCTCTAGTTACTTCATTAAGTAACTCCTTCTTTATTTATCATTTCTAATTATTATCCACTAATTAATCTCATAAAGTTTGATTAATTACATAAATTAATTGATCATTCTTATCCTGAAACCTTTTCCAAATTCAAGATTTAATTTTGGTTTGAATTCATTTCAAACTTGTCTTTAAATTTAATTTCAATTTGGTTGTAATTATTATCACTTAATTCTTACTATTACTTTTAGTTTAATTAATACTACAACCAATTTCCTTAATATAATAGATAATCTATTTCTTATATAAGATTCATTTACTTTTGAAATCATTTAAAAACCTTTATATAAGAAAATAACAAGTACGCTCTCTCATATTTATACACTCAACTCATTATAGGGTACCACTTACCCTATCCTTAATGAGTAATCCCCAACAGAGCCAAGGTTCTTGCTTAACCTTCAGCTCTGATACCAAATGTAACGACCCAGAAATTTCGAATCCCGAAATTTCCAGATAGTTAAGAAAAGAAGAAAAGAGAAAGAAGAAGAAGACAGAAACAAGTCACAGAAACCTCACATTCGCAGCGGATAAAATATAATATCAATAATAGTTATACAAAAGAAAACAGTATCTTTCAATTTACATCAATATCAGAGTTACATCAATTTTATTCAAATGGATAGATACAACTTAACATGACTCGGATATATTCAATATCATAGTGAAACTCTCCATACGTCCCTGCCATCCAGCTCGCCTCTTGAGCTCCAGAACGTCCTTACCTGAAAATCTGTAATACTCGGTCTGACCCGAGCATTACATCAAAGTAACACCCGGGTCGGGCTGGAAAACAGCGTGAGTAAACCCATCTAACATAAAATACAACAACATATAACTCATATAAACCTGGGTAACTTAAATCAATTTACATCTTCACCGGTTTATATAACATCACTTATTCCATACATCAATTTCTAAGTACAAATACTTAGATTAAATAGTCCCATTTCACTTAAATCATTCCATACCATCCAATCGATTTCACATATCAATTTATAAAGAATCGAAGTGGTTTCGGGTATTAACTAATACCCGACTCCGGTCTCTTCGAATCCAATGTCATCCTAAATTAAATTATTCAAGTGAAATACAATTTAACTTTAAATACCGGATGTCATAATAACGCATCATCAATAGATAACCATATTATCATAGTCTAAATCAAACATGCCATATCACATAACAACACGAACTACTTATTAAAGATAACAATTAATCAAGGCATCCAATATCATTCTATTTATTTTAATTACATTTAAGTAATTAGCCCTTAATTAATTTCTCAAATTAATTATCCTTAACCAAATATAGTAATTAACCTTTAATAACTTCGTTAATTAATTATTAACCATAATTATTAATCACCTTTGATTAATAACATCCAGAATTTAACTACCCTTAATTACTTTATTGAATAAATTAATTCTTAACTTATTCTCTAATTAATCCCTTGATTAATTTCTAAGCAAATATACTCCAAATTACTTCATTCTTAAACATCTTCAATTAATTACAATCTGTAATTATCAAACAATTACTTCACTAAGTAATTCCAATCTATTAATTACATAAAGTAATTATCTTTAAAACCCTAAATGTTTAAAATTAATTAAACTTAATTAATTAAATTTAACGATCACATTTAATTCAATTAATTACTTAAGGTAATTAATCTCTTAATTACTTCATTAAGTAATTACACTCAACCATTCACAATTTGATTATTATTAAATTAATTAATCTAATTAATTAATAAAAATTAACCATATTAATTAATTATTAAATAATCCTGGTTAATGACCTTCATTAACCCTACTCTAATTAATTTCATTAAGTAATTAACTTAGATTAACTACAAATTTAAATTATCTTTAATTATCAATTAATTAAAGTTAATTATTTAATAAATTTTCCTTGATTAAAACTTAATTACTTAATTAGTAATTCTTTAATCATTAGTTAATAATTTAATTAATGCCCTTAACTACAAATTGATTACTCCTTAATCAACGTTTATAAATTCCAAACTATTAATTTGGTAAATTAATTAACCATTTCTTAATTACTCCATTAGTTAAATTAATTTCAAAACATTAATCTTAATTAATTTTGAGAATAAAACATTTCTAAATTTTGTTTTAAAACAAATTTATTTAAAACAAAGTACTTTGAACTTGCTTCCAAATTTCATTTTAAATACAAGTTTAAAATGAAAATAATTTTAAACTTATCAAAGTTTAACAATTTATAACTTTTAACATTTCAATAACTTTAATTTATATTTAGTTTAAATCTTTCAAATTTAAACTTTCTTTAAATTTCAAAAACTGAAATTCATTTTTAAAATTCCTAGATTTAAAACTCATTTTAAACTTGCTCATGTTTTAACAAAACTTCGTTTTAAAATTCAACTACTTAAACATTTATTTTAAACTATTTAAACCTTTAAAAGTTGTTACAAATAATTTAAATTTTAAAGTTTTATTATATTTAAAAACTGAGATCCAAACTTCATTTGAATCCACTAGAAATTTGATTTTTAACTTAGTTTAATTATCTGTTTACATTTTTTTTTAAAACCCAGGTTTATGTAAAAAAAAAACTTGCAGGGTTACAACCTGTAAACCCAAAATCTACCCGAGCCCTAACCCATTTTCTAAGAGTCCAACATTCGAATTTCTCGAGTTAAACTCGAGCAACTTTTCTCTGCTTCACAACCTACCCAACATTACCAGACACCACTCTCCGTGCACATGCACCAACGCCACCGTCACCTCCGACCATGCGCGACCCTCCTCGCAAGTCAACGATCATTACCCCATACTATTCCGATAAACAATTACACTGCAGAACTCCAATTTCAAAATCGAGCTATCGAGTACAAAAACTGGGACAATGGTCGAACCTGTAATTCGCCTCAAACTCAAATCCTGATCATCAGAGAAGAACCATCTCCGGCCATGAACTCCTCCACACCTCATCCTCCATCTATTCGAATCTGGAAACACTCGATCACGCGGTGATCATCATTTCATTTTTTTTTCTTCAGAGGAACAAAACTAGGGTTATATTCTTTAATTCAAAATTCCCAACGCCACACTGCTTTAATCCATCAACCTGTATTTTTCCATGAATCAACCACCACCATTCCACCTCCAGAAACATCGCCGGCCACCCCGACCTCCTATGATGATCGTTACTTACCAAAACATGTTTTCTGGTTAAACCAGATATACCCAATCAATACCAAAGTAGAAATTCTAATTTAAGTTTTAAAAATCCAGATTTTGATCATGTAATCTATTAATAATGTTAAATCAAAGAATTTAAATGATTAAATTCTTATTTTCAACAAATTGCTCTGTTGCTTAGTGTTTCCCAGAGACCATACATTTTCCCAGAGACACTTCAGGTTTTATTCATATTTGATAAAACTTTAGTTATGTTACACAACTTCATTTTTTTTCTTAAATCTTAGATCTAACATAGATTAGATCCAAAGTATAGAATTTTAAGAAATTCAAGGATCTGGAACTTAAGTACAGAAACATACATTCACAATAACATACACTATAACCTTCATTCAGTAATGAATTTATAAAAAGCATATACACACTCTTGTTTCCAGAATAAATAAACAACTAATTTTATACTAAGTTTATTTAATAAAATGTTACTCACATAGATATGCTTAAATCCATTTTTGAATCATCATGAATATCCTAAATTCAGATCATTCTTATAAAATCATCTCTTATTGGTTCAAGATTTATCAGATTCTTCATGTTATCTTATCTTATATCCTGGAACAGTATCATTTTTTCCTTCTTTCCAGACATGCATACCATAATTTCATATTCTCATATTCATGCAATCAAATTTTTATATCCTAACTTCAATGATCATCTTATACAGATCAAAATCCAGATGATTTAAGAGCAGTTTACTCACATTTATGTATATTTCTAATTTGAAAGCATGAAACAACTTTATCTGTTAAATTTATTTTAAAAAAAAATTAGATTTACTCACCTGACTTATGGAGATGCAGAGATCAAATTTCAGAGATGCAGATTTCAATTTTCCAGGACCCTGATTTGAAACTGCGTGCAGAAATCTGGCTTGCATTTTGATTACCGAAGTTGCTTGTTGAATTTGCTTTTCTAATCTTGATTGTTGATTTTGGTCTTAAATGCATGCAGACCCCAAAACTTCATTGCTCAGATTCAAATTGAGGTTGAACTCCAGCTAGAAGTTGAAATATTGCATGCAGATTTTTGTAGAAATTTATTGAAGATTGGTTTTTGCAGATCATGATTGAATTTGCAGATTTTGATTTGCATTTGTTTGAGGTTTTTCATTTAATGAAATCTGATTTTTAGGTTTCATTTTGAAGAAAATGTTTTTAACCAATTGCTTTTGTTATATTCTCTTATCAATATAATTTAAATAATAAGTTTTAAAACAAATGCCACTTGTTATGTTTAGGTGTAGATAAATTTACAAGTGTCTTCTTTATAGTTTAAAAGCTAACACATGTGCATTCAATTAAAAGAAAATTCTAAATTTATAAATGTCTTTAAATTTATCTAAAACCATTTCTAATTTGTTTTAATATGTTTTCAATTATTTATTAACATTAGCCTTGAAAATAATAACATGTACACAATTTAAATGTTTACTTGAGATTTTTAAAATAATATTTTAAAGCTAATTTTCAAAAGAGAAGATTTTTTTAAAAGAAGAATAATGTTGAGTTTATATTATTCAAGAGTTTTAAATCAAATACTATATTCTAATATGAATGAATTAAATCTTATTTTCAAATTTTTTATGTGTATAGATGTATAAATTATGAAATGGCAAATTTGATTGAAAATTATTTGACCAGATTCACTTGTTCAATATATAAATTTAGTATTCCTACTAATTAATCCAATTATCTTATTGATTACAATGACCAAAAATCCGGGTTATTACAAAAATTTTCCTTTTCAACTTATCTTGACATAAATGAATTATCCTTGCATCTTATTTACTGCCTAAATCACGCTTAATCTTTATTGGATTTTGGCTATACGTGTTTTCTTCTTTCGCATCGGTAAAAAAACATGAATATAGTATTCATGTAACTGCAAATGACTCAGTTTGTAATGTCATAAACAAAAAGAAAAAAAGAAAAAAGTTTTATATTCATAATACTAATTTTAATAGTATTCATTTCCAGTAGATCTCTGAAATCTTAATTGAATCATGATCATAATTTGCAGACATCAAACATTATTGAAAATTTAGAGGTATGTTTAGAGATTATGGAAACAGGTTTTGAAATTCATCAGTTTACTAGATTTACTAAAAGCACATATATTCGTTAGTTTGTATAAAAGCAAAACCATCTTCACAAGTTTTATTCTATTATATCTGTAGTTTTTTTCCAAAATAGAGCTTGCTTCAATACTTCTCACTTTATCATTCTACCATTCATTATGCACAATGACTTATCACTATTATCTGAGCATTTTGATATACAAATTTCTTTGTCACATTTTACTCATTCCTCTATAAGTAATTCCTATTTTCACACATTTTTTTGCACTACTAATGGAATTTGTCAAATGGTGCTGTATTTTTATTCTAAGTTGTAGGTTTTTTATTTTTTTCAAATGTTAATTTGGTTGATGCTTAATTCAAGTTTATTAATTGTTAATAAAGGCTATTATTGTATTTTGCAGCTTTGAGCTAACATCAGGATATATAGGATAAATACGAGAGCATATGCATGTCCATATGTTGTTTCATTATGTTGTCTATGTTATAAATATGCGAAATATGCAAAGACATGTATACATTAAGGATAAAATGAAAGGGAATGGTAGACTTTTGAGCATATTTCATTTTATATATACTAAATAGTTATTCTTTGCCTAACCAGATTACAACTGCTATACGCTGAAAATTCTAACAAAGATGAAATCTGGGATCAAATTGCACTCAATATTCAATATTCTCCGTCCCTTGGTTTCACTACTCATGTCCACTGAACATGCATGTAAATATGATTTATGTATGCTTACTGTGTGAGTTTGTGGACTAATGTGCAAATGAGAGAACCAGTTGTTTTCTGCACTTGATCTTGACTAAATCAGCGATAAAGTAATTATAATGCATGTAAATAAGTTGCAATTGAGCATACATAGTTATTTGTTTGCTGAAGTTCCAGGACCCTACTGATATTCTATTTCAATATACTATTTTTATTATGTAATGTAATGCGGCCAATTTGATCAATTCATACTGCAACACGGCTTGAAGAGAAGAACCTCGGTTTTTGTGGAAAGTACTTGATACCTGCATTTCATAGATTTTATTATTGTCGTTGTAATGCATCATGATGTGTTCAATTATTATTTTATTTACATGTTGGAGAACGATACATTGGATTTTTACTCAATTAAAATTTATATTTATTTTTCTATAATAATGCGGCACACATAATGTCACTTGCAATTATATATTCTTTTTTTAATGCAAGTAGATATTATATTCCATAAGCAAGCAAATAATTAAACATTATTTATACACCTATTCACATTATTCTACATGGTCAAAAGGAAATGTTCGAAATAAACTAAATGGATGTGAAGATAAGCTGTCCGATGCTTAAATCAGACAAGTTCGGCCAATTAACATAAGCATATATTATTACAATCATCTACTTTAGTCATTTTCATGTACTCTCATTTAAGCATAAATAAAGATATGCCATCATGCCGTAACCGTCGAACTACAAAATAAAACAGTGAAAGGAGGAATCATCCAAAATTATAATTATAAATACATAATTTAGCCTAGTATATAGACAAAGAAAAAAAGCATGAACTATTATAAAGATTGAGAACGTAATCGTGTTCCATAATATATTTTAGTTAGCAGTATTGCAAGACATGATAGCTTCAAAACTTATGTGCCACTATGATACAAGAGTCTTGCCAAATAGTATGCACAACTGCAAAGTTTAGAACCATATGTAATGTTTAGGAATTTTTGAGTGGAATATGTAAATAATACCGGCAACATTCAAAAACATTGGGAAAGGTTCCCCACTAATATCAACTGCAATGGCTTTTAACTGATAAGGTATGCCAAATTTCTTCAATGATAAAGAAAACTATTC
Source organism: Allium cepa (assembly GCA_030765085.1). Taxonomy (NCBI): domain Eukaryota; kingdom Viridiplantae; phylum Streptophyta; class Magnoliopsida; order Asparagales; family Amaryllidaceae; genus Allium; species Allium cepa. The sequence goes on along the minus strand of CM060940.1, from coordinate 782,366,514 downwards.
GGTAATCATCTTTAACCATATAAAAACTTTTATTAATTGTTTTATCACAGAACTACTTCTTTTTACCATATAACAAACCACTTGAGAATGTTAAAAAGGTCGAAACAACGAAAGTGAAATTGGGAACAAGAATACTGGCTTGAACGGAAATGTTACGCGCGAAGCTAATAATAAACTCAGATTTTCTGTATGAGCAGCAAGATATGAATTGGGCTGCAAACCAACCCATTGGCTGTCTAATACCCAAACACAATTTATTTGAAAAGATAAAAAATGAAGGCTACAAAAATGGTTAGGCGAATGCTAGGTGATATGTAAGAACTAGAGAATAATAATTTAGACAAAGATTAATCGGGGATTAATTGAAGCTAGGTATTCTTGATGACTCATGCATTTTAGATAAAATTTCAGTATTTTATAATAATCTAAACTAAAATTTAAGGTTTTGAATGGAATTAGGAGTAGCTAAGGAAGCAAGATTATCTAATGCTATCACATGGATACTTGTATGTTGCCATTAATGGGTGGAGGTTATCAACTAATAGGATCTGCGTAATGACCCGTAAATTTTCGATGATTTAATTTGTTAATTTAATATGATTATGTAATTAATATCGAAAGAAATAAAATTGGTAATCGTATTTATGGAATAATAACGAGAATGCAAGGTAAACAATGCTAACTAAGGTAATTATTAATAAATTAAATGAAATTCAAATAAATGGAAATAATGTAGATGTTATACTTAGCTACAAATTGAATATATGAAAACAAATGTAAGCATTGAATTAATTTAATGAATTTAAATTATAATAAATGGTAATTGAATAAAATCAATGTCCTGTAAGTAATTATAATATTGTTTGGAAATGAAAACTTATAAAAGTATGAATAAGAGTAAGAGTATTGAATCAACCAATGGAATAATATATTGATTAATAGTAACTGAATGTAAATTAATGTAATAAGGTTAGTGCAAGTTGATAAATAACTAATTAAGTGTAATACCAATTAATTGAAACAATTGTAAGGTTATAATTGATTGAAATTCAATTTATAACACTGCAACAAAAAGACCCTATTACAACTATATTTTTACAACTGGCACTATTTGTCAGTTGTAATAGAGGTTTTTTACAACTCTTTTTTTTAGAAAGTTGTAATAAACTTTCAACAACTCTTCTTTTTTGCCAGTTGTAATAGATATTTATTACAACCTTTCTTTTTTACCAGTTGTAATAGATGTCTATTTTTAATAACTCTTCATTTTTGTCAGTTGTAATAGATATTTGTTACAACATTTTTTTTGCTAGTTCTAATAGATGCCTATTTTTTACAACTCTTCTTTTTTGTTAGTTGTAATAGAAGCCTATTACAACATTTTGGGCTAGTTGTAATAGATGCATATTTTTAACAACTCTTTTTTTCAGTTGTAATTTGTGTCTATTACAACTTTTTGCTTACCAGTTGTAATAATTATTTAGTAATTATAATTGAATATTAATACTTAATAATTGATAATCGATTAGAAAATTAATAACAAATAATAATTACTATTATATAATAATAATTAATTTAAAGTATGAAGTAATCAATATTCAATATAATTAATAATTATTAAATAAACAATAATTAATAAGTTAGAATTAATTTAGAATGATTAATAATTAACATTAATAATTAAGAAATAAAAATTAATATTAATCATTAATATTTAATAATTGATATTTAGAATATAATAATCAATAATTAATAATAAATATTGATTACTATTAAATTATTTTTGAAAAACATTATAATTTCATGCTTTTTTCGTAAACTTGAAAATGTTAATTTACCACAATAGAAGTTGTTTTTTCATAGGTTTTAAAAATATTTGAGGAGTATAACATTTAACCACCAATATTAATAAGCAATATTTAAAAATCTTTGAAAATTTCTATAAAAAATTAAAAATATTCATAAAAATTAAAAACAAAATTTATTCTAAAATGTAGTGCAGTTTTGTATCATACAAAGCATCGCAGGTTTTCTTTACCCATCCAACATAAAGTTTTGGCTCCATACCCAAAATTTTTGCTCCAAATGTAATTTTCTCCCATCCCTCCCAAATTTTAGCCGTTCTTTGCCCTACAGCTCCTCAATTCCAAATCCAAACGCAAACTAAATCCCTAATTGTAGATCCAAATCCAAATCCAATTTGAACCTATGCAAACTATAACTACTTTGTCAACGCATCCCTTCAAACTCCCTACCCATCATCGACAGAAACCCTAATTCGACACAATCCAAAATCTTTCGGGTTGGTGACTACCAATGGATGTGAGAAGATGGGTCGCTAATCCAATCCCGGTCATACTGATATCTCTTAGAGGTCTATTAGCTTTGGATTGGTGGTTGGTTGCTAAGGGTTGATGATCAGTTTTGATTTGATTACCAAAGGAGGTCGCAGATTGGTAGGGAGGTGGTTTCGGGTTGAGTTCGCGTTTTGAGGGTTTGGGTGTCGTTGTTGAAGGTCGGGTTTTGAATGTTGATTAACGGTAGCGGTGAGGCAGTTCAAGTGGTCGTAATCCAGATTTGTGTAGGCTTGGTGAATTGCGTGCTAAGGGGTGATCTTACTGAAGTTTACAGGAAGAAAGTAGAACATAACAAAAGAAAGCTTGAATAAGTCATGCTTCTCAACAACCCCGATTCCGCTCATTCTTTCCTTTCTAATTCTACTTCAGTAATTTCCATTTCCACTACTTCACTGAGTTATTTTGTTATTGCTTTTTATAATCTTTTTGTTACTAGCACTATGATTAATACTTATTTTTTCATGTGTACAGCTGAAGCTAGTGAAAAGGAAAGCTCAAGTTCAAGATACTACTTTAATCAACAACAAGGTAACTTGATTTTCTTTTGTTATTTGCAACGATTGGATGTAGCAGCAAGTTGAATTTAATCACTTGAAATTCAATTTTGAAAATGAAGAACAAGTCTTGACAGGAATTGGTAGCCAAACTAACTCATTATAGTCAATTTTTATATCATAAAAATTCAAAAATGTGTTTACTGTAGACTAATGATATATAATGCCCAATCTAATTGTCCATCGTTTGATATTTTTTTTCTTTTTCTTTCGTTGATTCATAGAATAAAAAGGGGTAGAGTTGAGCAGATGGAATCTTGTCTGAAGGAGGATATTCTTATAGAAGCTGCAAGGTAATTTAACATAGTTAATTTATCGGTATAAGGTTCTTCCACAACCTCATTTTCATCCTTCAGTCATTGGTCTTGTTCTTCCTGCACTTTCTCAAACCCTAATTCCAACACTCTCTACGCTATTTGTGGCAGTGGGAACGGATCTTCCGATTCTTTGCGTGTCGATTTCGTGGAAATGGAACCCGACGAGTTATCGGATCCTAAGATTGGATCCATGTTCCTCCCACTTCGAAAATGCGGGACTAAGAAGGAAGCAGAAGTGGTCAGGGATGGCCTGGAGGATAGGAGATTGAAGAAGAAGAAGGTGGATGAGGGCTTTCGTACTGTGGTTTCAGGTTCAAACTTTTACTTCACATTGCTTTTATTTAGGGGTTTTGTGAGTAATAATTAATAAAATTGTTATCCCTGATGTTGGTTGTCAGGAAAATTAATAAATATGACCACCCTGCTTAGCTTTTCAAAGACATATTAGGAGAATTATAAGAAAATGGTAGAAGGTGATGAGGAGTTAGTTGAATAGAAGTGATGATGGAGTTTAGCAGAATACAATTAAGAGAATAGGAAGAACAAAGGAAGTCATCAAACGGGCACACGAATAGAATAGTAGGAGGAGAAGAAAGCTTTCATTAATCCTCAATGACTTTACAATGATAGAAGATGTTCGCCATCCTGTATAGATACGAAAAGCTCTTGAACATGCCTTGATTGAACTCTTTCTTAGGCCATCTCCAACATATGTTGATTACAGGTTAAGGAAAAAAAGTGTCCCCGACAATTGAATTAAGATACTTAAATTACATTGAGATTAAGTTTCCAATTTCATGTATTAAATAAGCATCCATCTCTGAGCGTACATTTATTGTCCGTCCAGTTGTTGGGCGTGTATTAGATACATATCCAGTTGTTGGGTAATTTTGCTCTGCTTATGTGCCTTTAATATTAAAACACGTAATCCTCTGGAGATTCCCTTGGACGAAGATAGAAACATATACACACACTTTGTACTTTTCCCCTTCTTATTCTGGATGATTCAATTTGTTCATCCTTTTCATTACACGTTTCTTGATTTTGGACATCCATCCGTGGGGGTTGGTATATTTTTTAACAACCAGTATGTTAATAACCTCAAAATTCTGTGGGTTTAAAGAATCTAATGGATGTTGTGACGTCCCACCTCTATACCCACGCTAGCAAGAACACTACAGTGTAATGCTGTCAACTAGCACGGAGAATAAGGCTGTTGAGGAGCGACCATCTGTGTAATTTCTTTGCGCGAGCACCAATATGTCAAATAGTATAACATGCATGAAATCCAACATACTGATACAAAAACAAAGCTACTACACAGTGGCTATAATAATCTTCGGAGACAAATATAGAAATAAACATAACACAAATCAGTCACAGATAATTCATATCACAAAGGCGGAAGAAGATATGAATATATAACTAACACATGAAAGTGTATATCAGAGTAGTGGTCAAAAAGATCCACAATAATACAAGAGAATAACAACACGTGCTACAAAAAAGAATACAACTATGAGTCTATATCTCAAGTGTATATAACAAAAACTGCTAATCTATGAGGTTAGCCAAAAGTCAGAGTAATGAATCCCTAGGGAGAAGTCAAGCAGAAGCACCTATAACATCTCGGTCTGACCCGAGTATTATTTATTAGAAAATAATAAACGGATTAGTCTAGCTATAAATATCAGATGAAATGATATAGAATAAGAGGTATGACTAAACGTACAATAATCACAATGCCAAGCTGTGATAAATAAGTAATTGAAAAATCAACAAGAGATTAATCAATATCACAAAAATCTTCACAAAGATCAAAAGGAATGTCATACTCCTAATTTCATTCACCAAGCCACAATAAATGACATACATATCAATTCCAAACGTAAAAGTTGGTGAAACATAAATTCCAAAATTCAACACACGAAATCCAGAAATCAAAAGAAAAGGATGGCCAATTCCCAACGGAACGCTATTCCATAAACCGGGCATCGACGCATCTAAATAGATACGCCCCATGCACAGTCAAATATCGTCGCACCTAAAAAGGTACGACCCATGAAAAGGCAAACATCGACGCACCTAAATAGATACGCCCCATGTAATGCCTAACATCGATGCACCTAGAAAGATACACCCCATGCATAAATAAGCATCGACGTACCTAGAAAGATACGCCCTGTGCATAAACCAACATCGACGTATCTAGAAAGATACGTCCCATGTAATGTCTAACATCGATGCACCTAGAATGATACACCCCATGCAAAGTCCAACATCGACGCACCTAGAAAGATACGTCCCATGCATAGACGAACATCGATGCACCTAAAAAGATACACCTCATGTCCCGACTTATTGAGACGATTGCTCCACGAAGTAAACAAACATTGACGCACCTAAACAGATACGACCCATGTGTGAATAAACATCGACGCATCTAAATAGGTACGACCCATGCGAGAAATGAGACGAAGCTCAATAAAATGAAGTACAGTCCTCCACGTGGACAAAGAGACATCGCACAATTGCTAGTCTAAATCACAAAAATGATCGTCATGATCATCAAGAAGTGTCAATTACAGTAAGCTAGTAAATATACGAGCTTAGCTTCATGTCCCATAACCGCTAGCTTAACTTAAATATTTACGAGCAAATTGTAGATCTACACTAGAAAATTGTCACAAGAGTTTCAATCGAACAAGTCCAAGAATTAACCGACGAAGTAAACGCAAGCGTTTCATACCGCTTGTTTTAGTAAGTCGTTTAATTAGATTTCTCATACGAGTGAGGTAAAGGTTTGTATATACTAGTAGATTGGAAAACGGTTTAAGAAAAGAACTTTGTTATTGAAAATAGAGTTGAAATCATTTTGATGAAAGAGTTTCGATATTTACTACTAGTATTGAAACCTTTATATTTTAAAGTGACAAATAATAGAAGTGATTGTAAAAACAATCAATCATAAAAATTCACATTCGAAGACGTGAATAAAATCCAAAGAAATCGATTACCGAATCCATCGAAATGGATATTCCCAAAATCACGAAGAAAATGTCATCAAAGTCAATAATAAGTGATAATAACAAAAGGGAATCAACACGAATCGATTAAAGTTGGAATTCTCAAGCTAAATAGGCAAATAGGCAAAAATTGGTATATTCAGACGTCTGAAAGGTATGATTCAGACGTATGAATCTGGAAAACAAAATACTTTCCAGGACAGAATTCAGACGTCTGAATCAATAAATTCAGACGTCTGGAAATGCTAAATTTTAGCCCATTTCCTTTCTGGTTCAATTCGAACCAATTCAGACGTCTGGAATATAATTTCAGACGTCTGAATACTGGGAAATTAAAATTCCCAGTATAATATTCAGACGTTTGAAAATACATATTCAGACGTCTGAAAACCAAATTTCAGGCATTCCCTGAACCTAGGCCAAAGATGGCTAAACGATTATCGGAAGCGATCGATCGAGCGACAACGACTAAGGATTTATGCCAAGCGACAACCCAGCCTTAACGGCTCTTCGATACGCCTCAAATATCAATGTCAAAATATCCATATTTTCATAGATTTTGATTTCAAAACACCAAAAATTGGAATATACACCAAATCAATCCAAACCAAAATCAATTGCACAAGAATAAGTGTTAGGAATTCATGCCTAACAATCGAAGATAATTATAGACTAAGATGTGAGATATAAATCTCACCTTTGAACCCAAATCAATGAAGAAGAAGCTTAAAAACAAAGAAGGATCAACCACTCTTCAATCCCAACTCAAGAAGCTTGATTCTAAGCTTAAAAGAGAAATATTTCCTAAATTAGGTTTAGGAAATTTCTGAAATTGGAAGGAGAATGAGTTGGAGAAGAAGAAGGAGATGCTTACCAGTGGGTTCTCTTGAATTTGGAGCTAGAAGTTGGATTTGCAATGAAGATTAGGGCTTAGGAATTTCCATTTCCAATCTCTTCCACCATTTTTACTTTAGCTTGAAGTGTTAGGAATATGAAATGAAGTAATGATGAGTTGGAGTGGAGCTAGAGTCTTAAGGTGGAACATTGGGCTGAAACCCAAACTCAAAGTGAAAAAGTAGCAAAACTTGACTAACTCCAAACATATCGAAGCTTATACTCAAAAAGGTTGCAAACGACATTTTGAACTCAATGGGAGGGGTCTCGGGTCCTAGTTCGACTATTTGCAAAAAGTAGGTTTTCGGACCAAAATCCGACGAACGATGAAATATTTAAATACACAATCGATAAATATGCGGGTTGTTACAGATGTTAAGGACATTATTTATTAAGTAAACTTTATTTGGTATGCAAATAATTTGATTATGATCATTCAACTTTTGATTGTATTAATTACTTGTGTTTGATTATTGGGCATAATACCACTATACATTTGAATAAGTGTCATTTCATTTCCCAAACTGTACTGGAAAATTAAAAGTTCAATCTTTTAGCATTGGCGTTTGAATGGTAAACATTTGTTCCCAAAAAGCAATAGTTACACAAATGCTTCACTGCTTCTGTATAAAGTATAGTTTTGGAAGTGAAGAGGCTTTGATTCCTAAGATACACATGTCTCTCGAGATCAAGAGTATTCAAAACAATTTCCTTGTGGATTTATTCTCTTGTCAACTTCTTGGAATATCGTTTTGAACTTTTTAACTGAAAGCATATTTTTTCTTCAGATATTCGAACCAGTGACCTCAAAACCTATGTTTGAGTGCCTTACCACTGGGCCGTGGACTTGGACATAACTGAAAGCACTTGACATCGTGGATTATTAGCATGTCTATTTAATAGTTTAATTTTTGTGTACATCTGATACAGTGAAGGGCGTTACTTGCATTCTAAATAGTTTTATGTTACAACAAATGGCAGGAGGAAATGATTCAGGGTCCAATAATACCATGATTAAGATTTTAACCTACAACGTTTGGTTTCATGAAGATATAGAAGTGCACAAGAGGATGAAAGCTTAGGGTGATCTCATTCAGCAGCACTCACCTGAAGTTGTTTGTTTTCAACTGTGCACTTGTTTCTTACTTTTTATTTAACCATATTCTTTTTGCTAAAAATTAATCACTGATATTTTTTTTTGCAGGAGGTGACACCATACATTTATGAATTATTTCAAAATTCAACCAGGTGGAGTATGTACAAGTGTTCACTGGCGAGGAATATGGTAGATGCTAGGCCATATTTTTGTATGCAGGTTGTTTTTTTCTTTTTTGACCAACTTTGTTTGATAATATATTTATATAATGAAGAAAAATAATAACCTACGCCATGTTTTTTGACCTTAACTGTATTGTAAGATAAATTGAACAGCTTTAATTTTAAAAGGGTGTTTTCATACAAATATGTATAAATAGGGAGAGTTAGTTGTACCTGTAGTGCAGAATTATATTGCTCTATGAATTATCGAGCTATGTGAGTCTGCACTTTTTAGCGAAAGCAATTCTTTGTGTTTTGCTTGTTTGGACATAATTGCTCTTGGGGTTACTGAGTTTAGTAAGAAATTAAAGAGGTCTAGTGGGGCAAAGTTGTCAACTCCTATATTGGATACAGCTAACACAGTAACACACAGTATTTTATTATAAAAATTTGCATTTATGCTTTTGTAGTATTATTGAAATATGGTATATTTAAGAATTTTTTTTATATAAAAGTGAACTATTGTATTGTTGAAATATGGTATATTTTGTTGTAAAACTTTGCATATCTACATTCAAGTGAACTACTAAGATGTCTATGCTGATGGCTTCAATCAAGTCGAGTTTGTCTATAAAATTGGTATGAAGTTTTTCCCTTTTTCGAAATTTATAATACTCGAGTTTGATTCGAGTTTAATGATTTATTGGTCTCTGTTTGCTTGAACTCGAATGATTTATTTGCCGATGATGTTCATCGTTTATATAGGATTCGAACCCCTATAAACCCTAATTTGACTTTTTTTGTCAGGCTTGTAAACCATCAATGAATAGAAAAAGTGGACTTTTGAGGGCCGAACCTGGATTATTGGACTATTGGACTCAACTGGATTCTTAAGCACTCAACTAGATTGCACTCAATTAGATTCTTAAGCTATTCCATATAGGCCTACTTCATACGTCTGTACTATTGGACAAGCGGTTGGGAAGATTGTTGCTTAGCACGGGGAATTTATCTCTTTTAATTACTACGTATCTATATTTATATTGACGTATGTTATGGATTTAGTTATATTTTGTAATAAAATTATGAATTCAAAAATGGTGTAAAATTGAATTGTTTTAGCTTTTATTAAATGTGAATGGTTCATGTTGTTTCAAGTAATGTTAACGATTGTAGTTATTATTAGTGAAATATCGGTTTTAATTATAATGTTGTGAAATTTATGGTTAATGGCAGTTGTTGGAAGATGAATTGCAATTGTTGGTAGCAGTTGTAAAAAGATTTATTGCAACTGTCAGTAATAGTTGTAAATGAATCTATCACAACTGCCAAAAGCAGTTGAAAAAGTTATTGTTGCAACTACTATTAGCAGTTGCAAAAGAGACCTATTGCGACTGTCAATGCAACATTTACGATAGACTTTACCATAACTTTCAAAAGCAGTTGCAAAAAGCTTTTTTACAACTGCTCCTGCAACTGTCGGCAACAGTTGTAAAATTATTCAACTCTATTACAACTCCGGATATTAAGACTGACGGCCGCCCATTGTAATAGACCTATTACAACTGTTTTCGGCAGTGGCGAAACGGTATTTTTGTTGTAGTGTAATAAATGTAATTATTGTAGCAATTGAAATTAAATATTATATAATTGAAATAAAGTATGAATGGCACTAAATTAGGCAAATGGTGATAATTGTTAATTGTTTACCCATTTATTTAATCTATTGAATTAGATCTAAATCCATTGCAATCAAACGTGATTAATTGCTAAGTTAATATGAATTTAGCTGATGACTATAAACCATTAGGGCAATTGGATATATAGTAGTGTTAAAGTGATCCATAAGATAATGGTTGATTTAATAAAAAAGAACGGGGATCAAGATTTATTAATTTAAATTTATTAAATTGGACTAATTAAAATTAAATGGAATTTAATAAATATTACGTAAATGAGAATTAAGATGAAATTAGGAAATATAAATGTACTAGGATATAAACAAATGTTAATTTTATTCTTATTGTAATAGTGGGACTTGACTATAATAATTGGATTTAATTGTGATTAATTGAAATTTAATATTTAAATATTACATTAATAGAGATTGAGATGGAATTTGAGGATATTAGGTTAATAGATCATGAATCCAATGTTAATTTCATCCACTTAATAGCAATGAATTGAATAGCGGAATGAAAAGACAATTAAATGGAATTTTTGGTAATTTAATTTATAATTTCTGAATTTAACAGAATTTAAATTAAACACGGAAAGTGATGAATTAATCAACTCTGATTTACATCTAAATTTATTTAAATTTCTATAATTGTTTAAGAAATCAAAAATGATAATATTTGTTAATTTTGGATTTGAAATTGAAAAAGTGATTTAATTAATTAATTATTAATTTATTTAATTAACTGAAAAATAGCCATTTTGGCCACTGACTTGGATTTCGATGAAACCAGTTTCATCGGATCCATAACGGGGAATTATTATAGGATTTCAAGTTTCGTAACGATCGGACATGTCGTTTGATCGTACGGGCTCGAAACGACTAGAAATCAATTTAATTGAAATCAATTTGAAATAGTTTGATTTTAGTGTAACTTCTTCATATGATGGAATTTGGACTTGAAACTTTTTCTATCGAGTTTAAAATATTTAAAAACATCTATTTTGACATATGGATTGACCCAATTTCATTCCGGAGTCGAAATGGGCTTTTCGGGCCACTTTGTCGTTAGCGCGTATATCAATCTTATCCATCCATTCTAGTTTCAGCTTTGTCTATAAATACTCTATTATAAACTCTAGCCTACCTCTATTTCTCATTTGTCTGTACGTACAATTCAACTATATCTACTCCTCAATGGCAGACAAACAAATTCCCACTACCAAATCTAATTGCAAATCAAATCCGAAGCCAAAATTTCCAACTCCACAAACTATGCCAAATTTTATATCAATCTGAAGCTTTTGACGAGCGCATTTCAAAACTGCAACTCGTTTTTTGTTTTGATTCATCATTTGATCAGAAATCCTTGGAGAATTCTCGGCCTTTCGTAGAGGTTTGATGATCTTTGGCTGATCTTCGATTTAAGGTTACCGTTGTGTGGATGGAACGAAGGGGAGTGCATCCGTGTGGTTGGTTTCATGAGTTGACGGCTGGATTTGCTTCGATGATTGGATTAGGGTTAGAAATTTTGATGGCGGCTCCATTTTTATCGAGAGAAGAGGGGGCGACGGCGTGCGTCGTGACCTAGGGGAAGCTGAGGGGTGGCGCGGTGATTTCTGGGCGTGGTGCGCGGCGAGGTGTAGGCGCGAATTCGAAGTTGAACGGAGGAGGTTTCTATTCGACATCATGAAGATGCACATGAGGCTAGGGTTTCGAATCCCTGATGTGGCCATGCGCATGTGTGCAGAGACAGGGAGGGTGATGTGGCAGGTTGAGTTGTCTTTGTTTTATTTTATTTTTATTTTCGTGCCAAATTGTTTAATGCATATAACTTTTGCATACGAGGTCCAATTCATGCACGGTTTTCTCCGCTAGGTTTGTATTAGAATTCCTAACATTTTGGCATAGGTTTGGACGGATTCTGAGGCTGTTCAAATTTTTGGTTGAAATTGTATTTAAATTCAATTTAAATACAAAAGGTGAGTGCTTTAACCCACTCACAAATTCTAAAATTTCTTATGTGTGTTAAATTAATTTCTGATGTGATTAGAAATTTATTTAGGACTACTTGGCATATTCTGAATCATCATCCCAGTTTATCTGAATTTAATTGGATAAATAGTTATTTAATTTATTATTGAATAATAACTGTCATTAAATAACTGTTATTTATTATCTGTTCTATATTGATGTTATTGTTTGAATTGGATGATGATTGTGATAAATGTTTGATGATTGATATTGGATGAATGGATGTTGTGTTTTATATGGTTATAAACTGCAAGTTGTTATGGATTTTATTTCATTCGGGATTGCGGTTTGAAATGAATATAACCGTATTTTTATTTTAAATTACATATTAAAATGATAAATATCTGTATCACTTGACCATAGGGTAGAAAATTATATACAGACACCTGATCTATATATAAAATATTTTGAAAATGATTTCTATGGTTTTGGAAAGAAATATATGGTTTTACGAGATATGGATTTGGATATTTTATAAATGTTATTATATATATAGTTAAATTCTTGGTTTTAAGCTATGTGTAAAATTAGTTTAAACTATAAAAGAAATTTAATAATAAAGTTTGACTCTGTTAAAATAAAATATGGTTAAGTATTTAAATCATACTTTAATATAGAGGTTATAATGATAAATAAATTAAGATTGGAAGGTAAATTGGAAATTTATTTGGAATTGAGCTTATTTAAGAATTAAACTCCATAAGTTGATGTAAAATTTATTGTACTTGAAATTTTAAAAGGCATGATTTTTATAACTGGATTTTTTGTTCAAGATGAATTAAACGAATATTTCAAGTGTAAATAAATTGAAGGAAATATTTAGTTATTTTTAATTTGATTTTAATTGAAAGATAATGGATTTATTACGTAAATGTTTCGAAACTAAATAATAGAGGTTGAATTTGATAAATATATGAAATTATCAAACTTAGTTTTGAAATTATTGAATACGTAAAGTTTAAAGTATACTGAATTTGAAATGTTTTATTTTGTGAATCAAATCTGTTTTGAAATCAACATAATTTGGAATGGTTCATTTGAAAACTTAATAGAATAGAAATTTTAATTTTGGGATTTGGTTAAATATAAAATGTAGAAATTCGTGTTGTTTTGGAATTGATTAGTGAAATTGAAGAAGCTATTCTATTATATAAAGTATTTTAATATTTAACCATTTAAGTGGTGGAAGTTATGTTTCAAAGTTATGATTTTCAAGGTATTTGTAACGACGCATAAAATTTTAGCAATTTTTAATAGGTTAATAACGTATTGAATTGGATTTTTGAGAAATTATTAATAATAAAATTTTGAATTTTTTTTTTAGTATTTGGATTACGTATAATTATAATTGATTCATAAATTTGCATGAAATCAAGGGAATCGACTGTTACCATAAATTTTATTTTCATGTCCATTCAAATTTTACATCAGTTACAAACCAATCAATACCTTACCTTCATTACTCCCTGTATTCATGCTGTAGCTCTTTAATTTTCTATCCGTTGCTATTTCATTTCGGGTTTGTTCCTTGCCTATTTATTCCATTTCAAATATTTTCTCTTCTCTCTGGCAGAAACATAATATTTTACGTCATTATATATATATATATATATATATATATATATATATATATATAGCTTGCATTCATTCGTTTACTCACTTTTACGTTTCTCATACTTTCTACCTTATTATCCTTAATCCCCGCGCTTGACGTTATCATTTCAGTTTGTTTCCATTGAATGTGGCACGTTTCATGGTTAACGTTTTATTCCATTTATGTGTGGCTTTCCTTTTGCAACCTGTCCCATTTCTATTTCCTTCGTTTCAAAATTTGAAACGTTACAGTTGGACCACATTATTTATTCGCTTGAATAAGGAAGCTAAATCAGTGGATGACCGTTGCTAATAAAATTATTACTTTTCTAACATATATACTCATTATTACTTTTCCTGACCTTTTATTTCTACTTTCTTTTTTTCACTGTTTCGTTCCCGCTTTAAAATTTTAATATATATGTTATGTATGTATTAAAAACCTTCACGTCACTTGATCACTCAAGCCATTCATTTTCTTTCCACTAAAACTGATTATATTTAATTACATACGTTTCTTTATAACATTTTATAATATTTCTTTCATCTTGAGGCTGAAACAAAATGCACCGCATACACATGTTCGTTCAAAAGAAAGTGGATAGGCCTAAAACGTGCAGCTTTTCATTTACTTTTCAATTGATTTCCTCCCTTATATTTTTACTTTACATTTCAAATTTGTAACGTGGTGCTCAAACAATAGAAATTTTCTTTTATTATTCAGCTCAATTAAGGGTGACCATTGCCATCACATAATAAGGAGTCGATGAGAACATATATATATATATATATATATATATTATTAAAGTCAAATATTAAATAAGAAAAAAAATAAAAAAAATAAAAATAACATTTTTATAATATATTACAAAATCAATATTTATTTCAAACACATATAAAATAAAATTTCCATATATATTTGAAATCAACTCATAAATACTTATATGTAGACTAATATATAAACGTATGTACAAACTTACATACTTACTATATTTAAAAATCAAAAAGTACTGAAATCAATATAACTTAGCTCATTATAATATATTGGAACTCGTAGACTATAGATAAACTTATATTCTTTATAAATAACAAATTTGTTACAAATAACTTTTATAAACCGTAACTGTTATAACATACATTGTAAACATCGTATATAAACTAACATATTATATAATTTACGTAAGTTATGCATATATATAAACTATTATATCATAGGTTACTCAACATATATATTAATTGACTTCAATCTTATGCTGGTACACGCACGGACCTAAGCAAGCTAAATATAACAACCAAATATATAAAAAGTATATATTATATTTTTTTTCATTCTCTTTTTTCCTTCACAGCAAAGCAAGATTTCAGTTGTATAGCAATATATATATATATATATATATATATATATACATACATACATACATACATACATATACACGCAAGAGAAACCATAGTATAAGAAACTTAAATATATAAATTATTATACCATATATGTAACTTGTGTATGATATATATAACAAAGTATAACATATAACGTAACTTCATATATACAAGTATAGATATAAACAACATATAGCCCGATATATATATATATATATATATATATATATATATATATATATATAAATTGGTATAACCACCATATAAATTCGCGTATAGAACTAAAATATAACTCATACAAAACGTATAACATGTATAAACATATAACTTACATACAAAATATGGAATCATATATAAATATAACTTTGTATTGGAGGGGAAGAGCTTGACAGATAAGGGAAACAACTAATATATTATATATATTATATTCATATATATAAACAAAGGAGGGACAGGCTTAGTCAAACCTGGATAAGAAAGCTACGAGGGTGACGTGGGTAAGGCCGAAGACTAAAGGAGGCTGGTGGTGGGTGTTTGGAGAGGGTGATGGCAGCAGATGCGTGGAGGAGCTGCTTGCGTGATTTATTGGCTTATGTGAGAGGGGCAGGGGAGGAAAAAGGCTCGGTGATGGGATGGTGGAAGCATAGGTGCTGGCAACGTGGATCTCGGCTGTAGGTAGGGAGGATGACGGCGAAAGGCTGCGCCACGTGATATGAAGGGAGGTGGCGTTTGGTAATATTGTTGCTCAACTGCAATGTAGGGCGGATGGTATGGAGGGAGGCTGCAAATGGTATGGGTTCGTGAGAAAGGCGGATGCGAGGAAGCATAAGGCTGTTTGGGTTTTGGTGATTAGGGAGAGATACGGTTACATGCAATTAAATACAAGGTGAGGAGAAAATTTCGAACAATATTGGCTTCCTTTATATTTTTATATTTCTTTCTTCAGTGGATCAGAACTAAAGGAGTGAGGGGTATGGTGGAAAAGAAAAAGGGCGAGCAAGAAGAAGAAAGGGAGCAGGCTTTCCAAATATAAGTAGCTAACATATTATATTATTTATCTTTTCACAGTAAGAACAAACGAATAGAAAGAGGAGACGTGCACGAACCAGCAAATATATTCAAACTAGAGAATAACAAAGGACAAGGACATTGATTTCAAAATTTATCAATAGCCAGGAATAAGGAAAGTCTATACGATGAATTGAGGAAAAATAATGATACAAAAATGGCTTTTTGTTTTTTTTTGAAACTTTGGATGGACCTACGAATCAAAAGTTAAAACGGATACCGATACATTGAACCGTTACGCAGCTTTCATTGTGTGTCAAGCATCGAAATCCATGAATAAATATACTACGGATATTAGCACGATGAGACGAACAGAATGTTACACAAATATTGGTGATATGATCATCCTATCAAAACTCGATATTGGGTGCCTAAAATGCTGCAAATCTGCTGAAAATAAGAAAAATGAAGTTGAGAAGTCAAAATTTGACGAAATGAAATGTGATGTCTCACTCGGAAGATGATTTATAGATTTATTATATAAAAATATTCATGTTTTGAAAACATTTTACTATCATCAAATATTAACTGATTTAAATTGAAATAAAATTACACAATAAAATAAACTTCCAAATTTTCTAAGGGAAATTTACCATTTTCTATGTTTATATAGACGCATACCAAATAATAAATTTTCATTTCCATGTTCAATTATTTAAAATTTCACAAAATTTCAGTTAATTACATTATTAAAAATCATTAAAATTTACAGCTCGTTACACTCTCCCCTACTCGAAACTTTTCCTCCCCGAAAAGGAAGGAGGTAGGAGAATATGAACAACTAAAAAAAAGATAGATAAAAAATATAAAACACAATCATTAATTTCAATTTATTTTATTCTATGCATTTAATTAAAATTTGTAAATTCAAAAACCGTATAAATCTCATTTATTTTTCAGTTGGTTTGTATTCAACTGATTGATTTCAATTTTGTTCATATTTGATTGATTTCATTTCCATATATTTTTATTAACTTGATTTGTTTCAATTTTATTAGCATTTATTACAAAAATTTTCACAACCAAATTTGTTTTATTTTACTCATTTATTAAATTTATTAGATCAACCATAGTTAATTCCACCTCAACATTCATTTCAACTATTCAAAACCATATAGATTTTGATTTTGAAAAAAATTAATATTCAAAAATTTGGTTTAATCCATTTTACTCAACTAATAAATAGTTCTTTAATTCAAAATTGATTTTCTTTTATTTTATCAACATTTATTTCAAACAAATTCATTTTTAAATTGACTCGTTTATTTTATCCATTTACCTTCAGCTACGTTGATTCCACTAAAATTCATGTTCATCATTCATAAGTTCACATTTATCTGCTTAAATTGTCATCTCTTTTATTGATTTAATTTATTTCACTTAACATATTTTGCAACATATATTAGGTGTATAAAGTTTATAACCATATATTATTCAACAAATAAATTTCCCTTTTTATTATCCCATTTGTTAACCAATTTATTATCAGTAAATTCCCTTAATAAAATATATTTTTGATATCTTGTCACTTTCATTTATATTGTATTCAATTACCTTTTCACATTTAACAATTTCTAACTAAGTTATATTAAGGTTTCTGAGTGTAGTTAAACACTTTACAAATTTTCTTTTATTTACAACATTAATATTAAGCCAGATTTTAGTTTGAATAATTTATTACTCAAGTTTCCTTCTTGTATAACCTTCAATTATATCCTAACATTTTAACTTTTTGAATATTTTAGGTAAGTTACATGTATTAGAATGTAATTTAGTGTTATACAAATAAGTTTGTTCCAATTCATTATTTCAAGTTGGTTTAATTCCATTTATCATTTTAGATATTCAATTATTCAAAAATTTAACTTTAGTTCAACTATTGATACCATTTCTTAATATAAAACTTAAGATTCAAATTTTTGGTTTCCCTTCAAACTATTTTGAAATAATTACATACATATATATTCTATAAATCAAATTATACACAAGAAATTTAAATCAAATTCATTTTTTTAAAACAAAAAGTGTAGCAAAGCTACTAAGGGGCCTCTCTATTTCGAGACTTGAAAATGAATGTCGATGATGCTGCAGTCATCACTGAAATTATTTTCTAGTGACAAAAGCAGAAACTACTAATTTAAAACTTTTGAAATTATTCTTTCGAAACAATTTCCATTCGAAAATACTTTTAAATAATATATTTCTAAATGTTAAAACCAATTTTTTTTGAAAATAACGGAAATTGGATTCTCAAATTCTAAATTTAAATTCATTTCATTTTCAAATCAAATTTTATAACCATATTTACAATTTCAAAGAACAATAGTTAATGATTTGGAAGTGTTAACCAAGAAATAAATGATAACCAAGTACTATCATTTCTGACAATCAATTCATTTTATTATCAAATTTCAGAAAATTATATTTTTATATATAATATAAACATGCAAAAAAATTCATTTACCAAATTTCAAAACAATATTATATCATTTTACTCTGTTCAAGTGTTTCAGAACTCATATCGATAATGTTGGTCTGACGAATCGATCGAAACGCCAAATCACTTAACAATTCAAATAACACACTAAAATATTTTTATATTAATTTACAAATACACTCTCTCATTTTATGATACAAGAATAAATTTCAAAGCAAGGATAGAGATTCAAATACAAGGGGACTCTAATCAAAAGAATTCTAACTAGAAGATAGGCTCGAAATGAAAATAAGATGATTAAATAGCCAAAGAGAAGAGGTGGATTGACTTATATAAATTATGGGCGACCTTAACCGGGTCAACCGTGACTTTAAGAATAAGATCGATCATAAGAGAGTATTAAGAGATAGCAGCATCGTAAACCGAGGATGTAGAAATCTCTGGTGATTCAGTACCTGTTGGAAAGGAAATTCACCCCTTTACAAATCATATAGTGGAGCTATGGGATGCTCCAGAATCAAGAAACACGAATATGGGAGACAAGAATGGATTTTAGAACAAAGGTAGGGATCAATGTCTGAAAGAAATACGAATCAAAGAGGGAGGAATTCAAGCTCGAACGAAGGTGCTTCTGTAATTAAATTTATTATATATGCTAAATTTGCCTAAACCAGAGCTCTGATACCAACTGTAACAGCCTGACATTTCGAACCATTCGCATCGCACATGTCAGAATTGAATTGCTCAAAATGTCAGATTGTTAATTTACATTTGGCAAAACTCAGCATATACAGTAAATAAAATCAATCATAGAATCACAGACACAGAGTATTATAACAATAAGCAGCGGAAAAGATAAATAGTAGTTCGTGAAGCTACAACAAAGTTTGAAATAAAATACAACAGAATATCTCAAATACAATGTAGTCTCGAATACAAACAAATGACAAGTCTGAACAAAACTGCCCGGATAGTTGAAAGCCTAATAGGTACAGATGGGTCTCCAAATGAAGCTCCAACTCCAAGGTGAGTCTCAAATGTTGTGACACTCAGTCTGACCCGAGTGTAAAGTAAAACACAAAACATTCGAGTCAGGATTAACATTCTTATATTAATAAATTCAACTTAAGTGAAATGTCAAACAAAATAAAATAACTTAAAGGATGTTTGGGATTCCCATCCCCTAAGGATCCGTGGAACTATCTACTATGTAGTAATATACGCTATTATAACATGTCTATAGTAAAGTAAAAGTATCAATATAACGTTAAGGCATTACCCATACCCCCCTTAACACATTTTATATATTCCTATAGTCTATATAGTACCGTAACTCCCCCCGTAAACTGGAGGGCTATCAGAGGGCACTCCATAGGTATGGTACAAAACAAATATTAGAAGGAGCGATAGGGAATGTGACAAGGCCATCGGGGCAATGCTAGGGTAGATATGCCGTTTGGGGATCCGAACTGGTGGTAACGCATAGTAGCTACTACCACCCACTTCGTGACACACTCCCAAATCAAAGCAGCACCCAATCAAATCACAAAAGCAATAGAATAGTATCGAAAAAATGTATCCGATCGAAGGAATGACCTCACATAGCCCGGCATGGTTCTTATTTTAGCCGCATCAAGCTAACTCACGGGAGTCAGGGTCACGTAAATACCATATAGAACCATCACCAAACCATCCTGCTTCGTTCTGGAATCTCCATCGCGTACACGGTTGTTAAAGTGGTTTTCGGTATTGGCAGAAAGTATGGAAATATCCAATCCGGTCTCTTTAACAACCAATCGTTATTATAACACTGCGGTCATTTCTAAATAGTTTATACTTCAAAACTAAAATAACGTTTTCCATTTCAAAACCATGTCAATACGATATCATTTTTCACTTCAAATATCCATCTCCAAAACATAGCACTTTCAAAGTTATCACACTTTCGGAACCAATACGCTTGAAATTATAACACTTTGGAAATCATAACACTTTGAAATTATAATATTATGGAAAACCATAACTTTGAAATCATAGCTTCCACCACTTAAACAATTTAGATATTAATAATAATATGTAATAAACTAGTTTATAAAATTAAATAGTTTATATAAAAAAGTTTATAAAGTAAAATATTTAAATATAATTTAAAATTACATTATAAAAATTAATAAAAATAGCTTCCTCAAATTCCTCAAATCGATTCAAATCAACTCGAATTCCAACATTCAAATTTAATTCCATTTCAATTCATAAATTTCAACTCAACCCACTCTCTAAATAAACCATTATAAATTATATCGATTTCAATTACAGATTTGAACCGCAAAATAAACCATTTCAATTTCAATATATTTCAAAGCTTTAAATATTCAACATTTTCAAAACTAAATTTGATAGTTTTATATATGTTAACTTAGCTTTATTATTATTTATTTTGAAATATTCACATGATAAATACAATATCATTTAAATAAAACCCCAAATTTCAAATAAACTAAATGTCTCCTTCATTTATTTAAACTTAAAATATTCATTTAATCCTCTTTATTCAAAATCAAGTTATAAAATCATATCATTAAAGTCCAAAATTTAATGAGTTTCAAATCAAATTTATTTGAACACAATTCCTAAATAAATACAATTTCAAACCAATTCTATTTCTCTTACTAACCTTATTTTAACAAAAATTATAATAATCACTATTTTTGAAAATATAAATTTTAAATAAATACTTAAATATAATATTAAATTTATTTGTGTATTAAATCTATCTATATATTTTAAAAATGGTAAAATTATAAA
The DNA here is from genome assembly GCA_030765085.1 of Allium cepa. Lineage (NCBI taxonomy): Eukaryota > Viridiplantae > Streptophyta > Magnoliopsida > Asparagales > Amaryllidaceae > Allium > Allium cepa. The sequence continues at coordinate 782,345,117 of CM060940.1, read as the reverse complement.
TAAATTCTTAAAATTTATAACTTCGAAATTAAATCATAACTATACAATTTTCAAAACATCTAATTTAAAAATCTAAATTTTTAGAACTTGATAAAAATATATTTGTATGTATTATCTTAAAAATCAATATTTACTAAACCATATCTCTTTTCAAAACCATAGAAATCATTTCAAATATATATAGACCAACAGTGTCTGTATATAATTTTCTATCCTATGGTCAAGTGATTTGGACATTTATCATTTCAATCCGTAATTTAAAATATATACGGGTATATATCATTTCAACCAGCAATCCCAAATTCAATTCAATAAAAATCACTTGGGTTTACCATTTCAACCCATAATGATTTTCTCATATTCTACAGATTGTTCGGGTATGTATCATTTCAACCCATAGGAACTTCTATACTAACAGGAACTTGGAAAGTGATAACAGATATGATAATAATATAACAGGCATATATCACCAATATAAATAACAGATAATGGTGTTAGATGTCACTGGTGAACAGATACAAATAATAGCATATATATAGCAATGTAAATGACTAACAACAGCATATTTCAATTGTCGTTTCAATTAAAATCAAATTTAACAGATATAAGAACGTTAATCGTGATGATTGCTTACCTTTCGAGGCTAGAGAGATTGGACAACGAAATGAGTTACGAATCCAAACACAGATTCCAAAGCAAAGCAAGATTGGCATGAATTCGACGAAGAGAGTTGATAAATAAGGAGTTGATGAGAACAAATATATAATTAAAGTCAAATATTAAAATAAGAAAAAATAAAAAAATAAAAAAAACTTTTTTTATTATATATTTTAAAATCAATATTTATTTCAAACACATATAAAATAAAATTTCCATATATATTAGAAATCAACTCATAAATACTTATATGTAGACTAATATATAAACGTATGTACAAACTTACATACTTATTATATTTCAAAATCAGAAAGTATTTAAATCAATATAACTTAGCTAATAATAATATATTGGAACTCACAGATTGTAACGACCCGGTATTTTCAACCATTCGCATCCGCATATGTCGGACTTGAATTGCTTAAAATACCGCGTTGTAAATAAAATTTGGCAAATCTCAGAATACACGGTAAATAAATATCACTGATCACAGACACAAAGTAAATAATAATGCAGTGAAAGTAAAAGAGATAGTAGTCCATGAAGCTACTATATAAATATAACATACATCAGAGTTAAACAAGATAAAATAGAAGAGTAACAAGATATATCAGGTACAAATCAGACTACATCATCGAAGTCACTGGATACTAAAAGCAAAATAGATGGCTGGATCTTCAAGAAAAGCTACAACTCCGAAGGTGAGTCTTGAATGCTGAATCACTCAGTCTGACTCGAGCGTAAAGCAAAACACAGAAAACTCGAGTCAGGACATAAATACTTATGAACTGTAAATCAACTCAAGTGAATAGTAACAAAAATGCATCAGTAATGCTTGGGATCGCCCATCCTTTAAGGATCTGTTAAACTATTTACTATGTAGTAATATTGCGCTATTATAATAATGTCTACAGTAAAATAAACTTACTTTTAAATAGCGTTGAAGGGTTACACATATAGCCCCATAACACGTAATAGTCCCAGTAATCCATCCAGTATCAGCGTATCTCCAGATCGGGAGACTACCCTAAATACTCCATGGGCTACGGGAGAAAAACAAACTCATAGTAAGGCTCGCTATGGTAGGTGACACGGCACACAAGGCAATGCCAGGGTAGATATACCAATTACGCACACGGGCTGGTGGTAACGTAGCAGCCACATACGCCCACCTTGGAACACATTCCCAAATCAAAATTGGAGGATAGTCATCTAATCAATCACAAGTAAAAGTATAGTATTGAAAGAAGGTGTCCGATCGGAGGAATGACCTCACTTCGCCTAAGATCGCTCCTATTTTAGCCACCTTATGCCAACTCACGGGAGTTGGGTCCACGTAATATACCTCAAGAACGTCGCCACCATCCTACTTCATTCTGGAATCTCCACCACGTACACAGTTGTTGTAACAACCCGCATATTTTGCGATTGAGTATTTAAATATTTTATTTTAATATTTTATCGTTACTCGGATTTTAGTCCGAAAAGTTACTTTTTGCATACGGTCGAATTAGGACTCGGAACTACTTCCATTGGGTCCAAAACGCCGTTTGCGATCTTTTTGAGTATAAACTTTGATGTGTTTGGAGTAAGTGGAATTTTGCCACTTTTTCACTTTGGACTTTGGGTTTGGTTTAGCCCATCAGCCTAAACTATTAATTCTAACATAACCCCCTTCCCTTTATAACTTCACTTTCATTTCCTAACACTCAAGCTTCATCAAAAGTGGAGGAAGGAATGGGAAATTAAAACTCCAAGCTCAAGTTCATTTGCAAATCCAACATCTAACTTCAAATTCAAAGAGAAGCCATTGATTCTTCCTTGCTTTCAAGCTTCATCTTCATTGATCTTATGTAAAGGTGAGATCTTTATCTCACATCTTTGTCTATAACTATCTTTGATTGTTAGGTATGAATTCCTAATGCTTATTCATGTGCATTTGCTATTGATTTGGATTGAATTGGTAAAAATCCCAATTTTTAGTGTTTTGGGTTCAAATCTTTAAAAATCCAATCTTTAATGTTTGTACACGTTTTCGATGATGAAGCAAGGAGCCAATAGGACCGGGTAGCCGATGGGCGTAATCCCCTAGCGTTCGTGCTCGATCGGTTGCAAATTGAGTGAGTTTTGAGCTTCAAAACCCTTAGGTCGCTCGGCCTACATATGAAGGATTCTCGGCCTGCATTTAGGTCGTTCCTCCCCCAAAGGTCGTTAGGTCGCTCGGCCTTAGGTCGTAAACATAGGTCGCTAGGTCGCTCGGCCGTCTTCACTTCCTTAAGCCGCTCGGCATTGGTTAGGTCGCGTCGTGCTAGGTCTTTGCTCGGCCTTGTCACCCCTTAAGTCGTTAGGTCGCTCGGCCTTGGTAAGTCATTAGGTCGCTCGGCCTCCTTTTATCTTTTAGGTCGTTGCACCCCTTGGTCACTCGGCCTCCCTTTATCTTTTAGGTCGTTGCACCCCTTGTTCGCTCGGCCATGTTGTGCCGCTACCCCTTTAGATCGCACCCCTATAGGTCGCGCTATGTCTTAGATCACACCTTGCTTAGGTCGTGCCAACCTAGGCCGCTTGCTAGCTCCCTAAGCCGCTTCTACCTTAGGTCGCTGACCTCCTTAAGTCGCTCGGCATGTGCACTGTTAGGTCGCGCCATGCCTTGGGTTGCGCCATTCCTTAGGTCGTTTTCTCCGTTAGGTCGCACCATCCCTTAGGTCGCTCGCCCCTGCACTTATGCCGCTACCTCTTAGGTCGCTCCTCTGCTAGGTCACGCCGTGCTGAGTCGCTAGGCTATTTCCACTTTGATGAATTTGGAATCGAATTTTTTGGATTTCATTCACGTCTTCTTATGTGAATTTTTGGTGATTGATCGTTTCTACGAACATTTTTGTGATTTGTCATTTATAAAATATACAAACCTTTACCTCACTCGTACGAGAAATCTAATTAAACGGCGTAGTAAAATAAATGGTATGAAACGCTTGCGTTTACTTTGTCGGTTAATTTTTGGACTTGTTCGATTGAATCTCTTGTGACAGTTTTCTAGTGGAAATCTACAATTTGTTCGTAAATATTTAAGTTAAGCTAGTGGTTATGGGACATGAAGCTAAGCTTTTATATTTACTAGCTTATTGTAATTGACTATTCTTGATGATCGTTGATGATCATTTTTGTGATTTAGACTAGCAAATGTGCGATGTCTCTTTGTCTATGAGGGAGACTAAACCCCGTTTCTATGGAGCTTCGGCTCAATTTGGTGGGGTAGGGACCCATGGTCTTTGGGCCGTTTTGTGGAGCTTCGGCTCAAAATTAATCGTTAGCAAGCATGGAATAGCGTTCCATTTGTGATACACGTGTTGGTGAGTTTTCATGCTCCCGTTTTGTGATAAGCCTCCCCTTTTTTTTTGTGATTTCTGGATTTCCATTGATGATTTCTAGAATTTGTGTTTCACCAATTTTCGTGATTTTCATTGATATATGTTATCAATTTTTATGCATTGGTGAATTTGTGTGTCATTAACTTTTGTGATTGGCATTGATGTTATTGCCAATATTCATTGAATGAAAACATAGAGTATGATATTCATTTTGATCTTTGAGAAGATTCTTGTGATATCGATTAATCTCTTGTTGATTTTTCAATTACTTATTTATCACAGCTTGGCATTGTGATTATTATAAGTTTAGTCATATCTCTTATTCTATATCATTTCATTTGATATTTATAGCTAGACCGATCCGTTTATTATTTTCTTATTAAATAATACTCGGGTCAGACCGAGATGTTACAGGTGCTTCTGCTTGACTTCACATCTGGGATTATCACCCTGACTTTTGGCTAACTACTTAGATTAGTAGTTTTTATTGTATGCATTTGAGATATAGACTCATTGATGTATCATATTCTTTTGTCTAGCACTTGTAGCTATTCTTTTGTGATATTGTGGATCTTGTTAGACCACTACTCTGATGTACACTTTCATGTGTTATATTCATATCTTTTTCTGCCTTTGTGATATGGATATCTGTGACTGATTTGTGTTATGTTTATTTCTATGTTTGTTTCCGAAGATATTATAGCCACTGTGTACTAGCTTTGAGTTTGCATCGGTGCTCGCACAAAGCAATTACACGGATGATCGCTCCTCAACAGCCTTATTTTCCGTGCTAGTTGACGGCATTACACCGTAGTGTCCTTGGCTAGCATGGGTATAGAGGTGGGGCGTCACTGTTGTTAAAGTGGTTTTCGGAGTTCGCATAGAGTATGAAAACTTCCGATCCTGGTCACTTTCAAAACCTCATTATTAAATCATTATTTGAATTCAAATTCAAATATTTAAATTTAAATATCATTTTAAGTCAAATAATGCATTCATTTATTATACCAAATATCATTACAAACACATTTCAAAATTCCATTCAAACCTTCATTTATCTCATTACATTTCATTCCATTTAACACATAACCGAGTAAACATTATTTAAATTCAAATTTAATTTAAATTCCTTAAAAATTCAAATTTAAATGTTAAAATATATTCAAAACTTCTAAAATTTCACAAATAACCAATTTCAAAAGTTAAATCATTTAACACTTTAAAATATAACCCAAATAGTGTTCAAATCTATAATATCTCAAAACATTGTCAAATTATAGCAACGACAGCATTTATAAAGTGCTATCATTGCTTATAGTTTCCAAAATAGTTTAGTTCAAGAATAACGGCATTTATAAAATTCCGTAATAGATAATTAGTTATTTCAAACATGGTTAAGTTCAAAACAACAACATTTTAAAGTGCTGTCATAAAACAACAACATTTTAGAAATGCTGTAAATAAAATTCCAAATTTTATTATAACTTTCAAAAAAATAAAACTTCAAAAATTTTCTATTTAAATTTATAAATCACATTTCTAGACTTCAAAATTTCACATTTAAATACTTTTAACATATGATTTATCACAATAAAATTTAAAATCAAATATCCAATTAAAAATTCAATTCATTTGTTAAGTCAAAATTTCACTGTTTATTTACTTAAAAATTTAAATAAAGCTTAATATTTTTAATTCAAATATCATTTCAAAACTTTAAATTAAATTTCCATTATTTACTTACATTTTAAAATATAACTTAAAGTCAAAATCACATTTGCTTCAAATTTACATACTTAAATTCACAATTTCAAGACTTAATATTTGACTTTCTCAAAACCAATAAATATATATTTTTAAATCTAAATTTCATACTTTTAAAAATACATATCTTAATAAAAATCATTTAAAAATATACCATGGGGTATGTATATTATTTTCTAACCTAGGTCAAGTGATACAGATATATATCATTTCAATCGGCAATTTAAAAAGAAAACAGGGTCATTTCAAACCCGCTATCCCAAGTAAATAGAAATAAATAAAAATCACTCAGGCCTATAATTTCAGCCTATAACGATTTTTCCCTATTCTAAAGTCTGTTCGGGTATGTACATTTCAACCCATAGTGATTCTATTCTACAGGGAACTTGCAGTGTGATCATAAATAAATAAAAGGTATAAACAATGATACTAACATGTAAATGTCACAGTATAATGTCAAATATCATATGTCAGGTGATAATTAGCAAAGTAAACATGGTAATAACATGGCATAGCATATCATATAATCATCATTTACTTGCATAACATTTCTATTTTACTAAACACTTGTCATCAATTCACTATTTCATAAGTAAAATGTCAAAGTGAGAAAGACTCACCTTTATCAAAGCTAGAGACCACTACGACACACAAGAACGGTTCCAAAGGAACGACAAGCACGATACAACGCGACATTCGATTTGAATGCATGGAGAGCCTTGATATTGATCTTGTAAACAAAAAATAAACAAGACCATATAAACATAAACATTCAACCCAAAAAAATATATTGAAGCAACTTGAAATAAAACCAACAAAGACAAAAATGATTTGACCTTGCTTCAACCATTCAAGTGCTTGGCCATGACATCATTTGGCTCAGCCATAATTAGGTCTAGACCTGAAATGCTTATCCAATGGTCAACAAAAAGAAGGCAAAACAATGGGATGATGATGGTGGGAGTTTCAACTTGAAGAAGATAAAGGGTCAAGGCAAAATAAGTGGAGTTTTAGTCAGATTTCTTGGTTTGGCTATGGCAAGTGGTGGCTCGGACTTGCTTTGTTCAGGCCTGGTGATGGTGTAGCAGTGGCCAAAGGTCAGGTATGGCTAGTGATGGTGGTTCTAGGGGTGGCCGAGAGGGGTATGTGTAGGGATGTTGGATCTAGGGTTCGGCTAGGCTTGTTTTAAGGGTTGCTTCAATTTTTGAGGAGTTTGCAACATAGGTGAGGCCACGGCCTGACACGACCAAAGGAGGAGGAGGAGGAGCTGCTTCTGGTGATGGAGTGGTCAGTGGGGAAGGTGTGGAGAGGCTAGTGGCCGAGCAACTTGAAGAAGAAGCAAGCAAAAATCATTGAAATTGTGAAGAAGAGAAGAGATAAAGGAAGCCATTAGCATTTTTCTTTCATTCTTTGAAGCCGTGAGTTTTAGGGGAGATACGAGAAACATTTTCACGTGAATATGAGAAGGAAGTCACGGCAATAGCAAAAAGATATGGTCGGCTAAACAAAATGAAGAGGCAATGGAAATTAAAAAGACAAGGTAATGAAAAGACAAGGAATATGAAAAGCTTTTGTCCTTTAGAATTTCATATTTCCTTTAATCAATATAAACTAATAAAAATTCAGTAAATAAAATAAAAAAACCGAAAAAAATGAAATAGAAATTAAAATAAAATAATATCTTGGAAAATAGAAAAATAAATAATGAAAATACTTAATTTAATTGAAACTAGAAATTAAAAATTGTAAACAATATACAATTAACATATGAAAATTATAACTATACTTACAAAATATTTTAAAAATAAAATAAATACATAACATATCATACAACATATATATACATAAGATATGATAAACAAAAATATTATTTATATAAATTAAAATAAATAGTTTTGTTAAATAAAAATTTACACACGATATTGGAAAAATCATAACTTTCACAATATTAATCGAATTTCAACGAAATGAAAATCAGTATTCTTGAAATTAATTTATTTCCATAATAAAATATAAAATTAAAAAAATTCAAATATTTAAATTTTAAATTTAAACGTCAAAGTTTGACCATATTGACAAAAATTCACCTTTTTAGAAAATATTCAATTTATTCATGTTTAAAATTCTAATTCACATAAAAAATCAAAATTTATATTTAAAATAACAAAATTTATCCATTTTAATAAATAAAATAAAGTTTTTAAATTAGGAATTTAATTTAAATAATTAAAACATACAATTAAAATAATCACAAAATACAGGGTTGTTACACTCTCTCCCACTCAAAACTTTTCGTCCCCGAAAAGAAATTAGGTACGGGAAAGCACAGAAAAAGATGGAATGAAATAGGATTACGACAAGATGACAAGAAGATTAAAATTATATCTGATAACTGTTGTTATAGGTAAGTTTAATTGTAACGACCCGTAAAATTTTGATAATTAAATTTGTTAATTTAATGAATCTTGTTATTTAATATTGAAAGGAATAAAAGTTGTAAGGTAGTAATGTTAGTGCAAGTTGACAAATAATTAGTGCAAACCCAATTAATTGAACCAATTGTAAGGTTCTAACTGATTGTGATTGATAAATTGGGAAATAAGTTCAAAATACGTTAACTAATGAAATAATGCTTAATAAACGGTAATTTGATAAAATCAATGTTAGTATAAATTAAAGAAATAATTGGGAATAATGTTAATTCTATTTATAATATGACAATTGGTTGACTTAAAGAATGGAAATCAAGATTTATTAATTTATTTGAAACTTAAAATTCAATAATTGGATTTATTGCAAATAAACGAAATTAAATATTTAATCATTACGTTAATGGAGATTTAGATGAAATCTGAGAATATTAAGGTAATAGATCACGAATCCAATGTTAAATACATCCATTTGACGATAATGAATTGAATAATAAGAATGAAAAGTAAATTCAATGGAGTTATTGAGAACTTAATTTATAATTTATGGATATAATGAAATTGAAACTTTAACGCCGAAATTGATGATTGAATCAACATTAAAGTGACATATAAATTTGTTTAAATTAGTGTAAATGATTTAGAAATTTAAAAATGATAAAAGCTGTATTTATAGGATTGAAATTGAAATTTTGATTTGATTAATTAATTATTAATTTATTTAATTAATGTATGTTAACGCTTAAAATTGAACGCTAACACCCTGGTGTGTGAAGTGTGAATGTGAAAGCACCACCCGATGGTTCGGGAATAGAGTATCAGCTAAAATGACAGAAAATACAGTAAGAGACAGCGATTTTATAGTGGTTCGGCTTAAGGAGTAGCCTACGTCCACTTTAAGTATCTTTATTACTGATCTTGTTACAAAACGATACAATGCTCTTCAAGTACAAATCTCTTTAGTTACAAAACACTTTGAACAAGTAGCTTAAGCTTTGATGTAGATGAAAGTCTTCGAACCCATGTCGAACGTGTGAAAGTCTTTCAAAGTAGCTTGTAGTGCTCTTCGAAACTTCAAGTATAGAGTCGGTTTAGAAACTGGCAGAGTATCGACGCTTGAAGAGATTGTCCAAAAAGACCCTTTCCCGTTCAATGTAGGTTGGTATTTACAGAAAATTTTACCCCTTAGGTCGTAACTCGTGACCGACTTAGGGTAGGTCATGGCCGACCTATTGAGTCCAGCTCGTAGCTTGGTAGAAGTTTGCTTATCTGTTCGAATTCATGTTACAAGTCCTAAGTCGTGCACGAGTTAACCGGATGCGGCTTCTTATCTGTTTTCTTAAGTCGTGCACGACTCATCATAGGTCGTAGGTCGTGACTGACCTAAACTAAGTTTTGGCTTGCGGCTTAACTGGAGTAAGTTTGCTCTTTTGGATTCACATCTCAAGTCCCAAGTCGCCAACGAGTTAACGAATCATGGCGTGGTATTGAACTTGCCTCTGTAGTCTTAGGTCGTGATCGACCTAGAAAAGGTCGTAAGTCGGTTGCGACTTAAGTGTAGTTGTCTTAGCCTTTTTGTGCCTTGAGTCGTTAAGTCGTAGACCTTTTAAGTCGTGCCATCTCTTAAATCGTAGACTTCCTTAAGTCGTAGACTTCCTTAAGTCGTAGATTGCTTTAAGTCGTAGACCTTCTTGAGTCGAAAACTGCTTAGACCGTTTCAATTCTTGAGTCGTGTAGACCTTAACTCGTTAAGTTGTCCAGACCTTAAGTTGTTAAGTCGTGGAGTACTTCGAGCTATTAGATCGTGGTGACCTTAAGTCGTAAGTCGTTCATTCCTTAACTTGTTAAGTCGTCACACACTTTAAGTCGTGAGGTTTCCTAAGTCGTAGATCCCTCTTGAACCGTTAAGCACCTTAAGTCGTGGATCGTCCCAGGCCTTAACTCGTTGACTAAACGGGGTTAACATTTGCCCCTCGAAGTACACGCCTAAGTCGTAGGTCGTGTGCTTCGACTTTCCTTAACTCGCGTGTGCCGTTTCGAGTTCCACTGTCCTGAGATATAAAAGGCTTGAGTCGTTACTCTTACCTCCTTCTTCTCATTACTTAATCTCTAAGCTGCATCTGCCATTTACACTTCTCCAAGCTTTCAAAGGCGATTTCGACTTGATTCATCTCAGATCATCTCTAGCATCACACCGCGTAAGAGATTTTTCCTCTTTTCCAATTGCCGATCATCGTCGATCTTTGTCTTCGATTTTCCCCCTTGAGCCTTGCGAATATTGTTATATTGGACATCGATGGACTTAAGGCAGGCAGTTTGACCAGACTTGCGACGATTCGTGATTTGAGGCGATCTAGTGGTGTGATAGAACTAGGGTTGACCATTGTGAGGTTATTGGGTTAACGGGTTAGGAGTTAGAAAGTTAACGGGTTAGGAGTAAGAAGGTATGTTGGCCAAATAGAGTGGAATGTTGCCTCGGGTGCGACTTGGCAATTTTGTGCGATCCAACAATCTTAGCGACTTAGCTATGAACCGACTTAGCATACTTTGCGACTTAAGCTTTGAGTCGGGGCCGAGTCAGGACTTGAGAATTTCTCGTTGCTTTAAATTGAAGTTTCTTCTATCTTCCACGGTTTACGACTTAGAGCACAACCGACTTAAAGCATTAACGACCCAAGATTGAAACGACCTAACTTAAGTCGCCTCATAATCCTTAGGTCGTGGACGAGTTAGCCAGAGAACCAAAGACTTAACTTAACCTGTAGGAAAAATTTCTTAAGTCATCGGCGGGTGAGCACTTAAGTCGTCGCCGAGTTAGCACTTGAGTCATCGGCGACTTAGCACTTGTACTTTTAAACTTTGCTTGAACCTTGAACTGTTGCTTGAACTTTGAACTGTTAAACTTTGCTGCATTCTTTCACAGATCACTTTGACTTGCAAGCTAACAATCTGTTCAATACATCATTTACAGAAAATTGGGACGAATATACTGCCACTGACTGCCCACATAAAATGGCAGATTAGTTAACAATAGATAATCAACTTAAATAGATTGTGTGAACGAAGTGCTTTTAAATCATCAAATTCAAGTAAAGTATTAGAGCAACATTGAAATAGTCAACTGAAACTGCCCAGTTTGCACTAATACTATACCTGAACTTTAAATTAACAAGTCCTGAAATTTGGTAATCGATCAATTGTCGACTAGTTTAATTCCAGTTATATTTACTTGTTATTTTTATTAGTTCTGCACAACACTTCACACTTTTAGAAAACGTGCACCTTCACATTTGAATATCCAGTTGCTTGTGTAGAATGACTTCTCAACAAGAAGAGATAACAGCCTAGACTGGAGAAGCCACTCTTATTTCGGCTCCCCTAATTAATCCTCCAGAGAGAGCCTCTACCACTTTATCATACAAAGTTTTTCGTCAGTTATGCACTCAGTTTGGCATTGCTGAAGCAGATGTCATTCTTCCTGAGAAAACTAACACTGCTGATGTGGCGCCTCCTGGCTTTGTAGCGGTTAATCGGCAAATGTGCCTGAGCGGGTCCATTCCCCCTTTCAACAACTTTCTACAGAATCTTCTTCGTCGACTAGCCATCTCCCCATTCCAGCTACACCCCAATGGCTACGCCATTCTGATGGGGCTGTATGTGCTATTTAAGAGAACAATTGATCGACTTCCAAGCTTCGACGAGATTTGCTTCTTATGCTCCTTTACCAGGACTAAGGATCACCCTTCTATCATCGTCGTGAGAAGCGCCCGAAATCGCAAATTGGTCGTTGGCCTTCCCGACACTGCTCATGGGTTCTTAACTCAGTTCTTCTTTGTCCGCTTCCCCCCGGGGTTTTATGCTGTGTGGAGGGAAGGAAGTAAGATCATCTACCTTTACTTCTTCTATTCTCTGAGTTTTGCGAAGTCCGAATTGCCAAGTGTTAACTTTGTTTTTTCATTTCAGCGCTCCCCCCTCCTTCTAGAGATCCCAGCCACAAGCCAACTCTGGAGAGGCTCGTGGCTGTACCGGTTGAAGAGCGGGACATGAAATTTTTGTTGAACGATGAATTCCTTCACCAGTTTGGACTTCTTCACCCTTCTCGCTCCACTCAGCCTCATGAAGTCCCTGATTCTCCAGCGGAGGCACCAGATGTCTCAATCCCTGCTGAAAAGCTTATGCCGAAGGAGCCCTGTACTGAAACCTCACTGGTGAAGTGCCCCACACTTATCGATGTTGCGGCATCCAACAAATCGGCACTTGCCCCAGTTATTGAGGAGGAAGAAACTCTTCGTTGCTCTAAAGATGCGACCGATCTGGAAGCCGAAAAAGAAACTCCCACCTGGCATGGCGGTGATGATACTTTTGAGGGGCTAAGCGACCTGATCATAACTTCACAGGAACTTTTTAAAGATGATGTTCCTAAAGCTGCTTCTCCTGTTGTCGAGGCGACATCCACTTTTCAGCAAATTTTGACGCCTGCCACTCAAGTCACTACCACCCCTGTGCCGAAGAGTGGTTTGTAGCCTGACGCGTGTAGTTTGCACACCACAGACACATACGATTTTCAGCACTTATTCGTACTTAACTTCTTTTCTCTGAAGACTTTTAAGACTTGTCTTTTTTCGATTTCAGATTCTTCGATGGGACGCAGCGGCTCTTATTACGACGACTTTCAGCGCTACGGGAGGCGTGATCAATATGACTATAGGCGCTACCTTCCCGTTTGCAGCGAAACTGACAAAGAGAGAGCCGCTCGAAAGGCTCAGGAGAGGAGGGCTCAAGAAGAGCGGTATGAGAGGAGAGAAAGGGTGGAGCACCATGATTCTTCCCAGAAAGGCGACGACTCTCACAAAAGAAAGTCGCATGACGACCGGGGAAAAAGTCATGTAGTTGAGGACCCAAGCAAGCGTGCCAGGCACGGTGAAAAGCCTGCATCTACAACTTCTGAAAAGGCCGCTGCCCCCGTCTCGCTTGACATCCCTTCCGGCTCTCCTGCTCTCGAGAAGACAGACATTCAGACAATAGTCAACAGGCCTAAATTCCAAATTTGGACCAGGCCCGGCAACTCTCCAAAGCCGGTTCTCGCACTAGTGCCTAAAGGGAGTGCGGTTCGATCTTGACCTGGTCCCTATTGACAAACAAGCAATGCTGCAAAATCTTGATGCTGTTAGAATTGATATCGAGTGGATGTCAGGGTGGCAAAAGCTTGTTTGTGAGCTTCAGAGGTTCAACCGCGTGAATTTAGAGGCCATGCTGACCATGGAAAATGATAAGGCCGAGTGGTAGAAAACTTTAAGCCAGCATGATACCGAGATGAGGAAGATCGCTGATTACAACGAGAAGCTTGAAGCGGAAGCTGAAAAACTTAAACAAGAGCTTGCTACTTCTTCTACCTCATATACTCAGAAAGATGAAGTACTTCAAAAGAAAGTTCGCGATGCTCACGCTGCTCAGCGACATGCAGAGGCACAACTTGAGGCTGAGCAGAAAACAACGGAAAGGTATCGTGCTGACGTTGCAGAGTTACGGGAGAAGGTCAACTCCCAGGATTTGGAGATTATGAGGCTAAAGGCCCAATTATTAAAGACCAAGAAGGAACGTGATGAAGCTATTGCTGGAAGGCAGACTACCGAACAGTCGCATGAGGCGACTAAAGCTAATGTCAACTCCACTTTATTTGACTTCTACGTGCATAGCGTTATGGGGCGTGGGAGCCTTTCATTCTTAGGACCGAAGTATAAGATTACCCTGGCCGAGGTTTGGGAGTCAATTCTTGACATGCTTGGAGGTGCAGGCGCCGGCTATGCTGAAGCATCTCTTGCAGAACACTTTCTAGATGATGACGCCACAGTTGCTCTAGCCCGGGGAAAAGAGCAGCTTGCCAAAGCACGAGCTGAGGCAGGGGAGCAGCACTTTGTGGAAGAAGCACCATTAACTGGCCCCGTCCCTCCTTCGGTTTCGGCCGACGTTGACATCACAGGTTCCGGTTCTCATTCTCCGTCCCCTGTTAAAGTTATAACTGAGATCACAAGCACGCAGGGTGGAGATGAAGGCGAAGAGAGCACCGAAGCACAGGCTTATGAAGTTCACATTAGGAAGCCGACTTCTTCAGGTAACACTACTGTTAATCTTGCCCAAGTGGACTGCTTGTTTGCTTCGACCGAGTTTAATGAGCTTCTCGATTATTTTTTAAATCTCAATGAGCCCTTATCTCCTCTCTTTACTGATTATAATCTCTTTTCTTTTGTAGAGAAAGTGCCTAGTGTCATAGAAACTTCTCCTCCCCCTGCTGTTCCTCCTCCAACCTTTCAAATTACTCCTATTTCCCAGCCGGAATCGCAGGAAGAATTAATAGGAGCCCTTCAAGGCTTGGACGATCCAGCCGCTTCGCAAGAGCAGAAGGCCGGAGGACTTGAAGGAGACGAAGTATCTCCGGAGCGAACCCTTTCTGATGACATAAAATTGTATGCACTTGTCACTCCGGGGAGTGAGTCTTCTTCAAGAAGGAGGAGGAAGCGTACAACTTCAAAAAAGAAAGGGAGAAGCATTTCTGCTACTGAATAGGAAACGGAAGTTGATCCAGCACCAGCTCTCTCTCCTTCTCCCCCAACTCTCCTAAGTCGGCTTGAAAAATTGCCTATTAAACCAGGTGAAGGCTCTAAAGGTGGTGGGAGAAAGAAGTGATGAGCCCTGCTTTCCCTACTTTGCATTACTTTTTGCTTTTTTGCATGTACTGGCCGGAGATTGTGCGGGTACCGGCCCCCGCTTTTCTTTATCCTGACACATGTACCTGTACAAAATTTTCATAGTATTGAATAAAATGTTCCTTTTACCTATACAAACTTCTATCTGTATTTGAGAATACATTTATTCTTTATTTTATACAAGTTTCTTTATATGATATTGCAGTGAGCTTGTGGTATGTTGTTCGAGCGTTATTTTTACCAATGTAGCTATACCATGTTGCCCCTATACCATAAGCTCGTTGCAATATTTTCGACTTTGAGGGGACTTGTACTCTTATTTTCTGGAGAATAATTATTCCATACTTGGAGGAATATTGTTCTGCTCAAAATAGAGTACAACACGTTTCATATGAATTTTCACGCTCCACCCTTCAGAGATATCACTTTTTCTTTTGCATATGTACATTCTTACAAAATGAATTCTCCTATGTGGTAAAACGGGCCTCCGAAGGGCACTTTAACTTTTTTAAGGAAGTGTATTTTCAAGAATAGATGAACCAATCTTCCTTTGAAAGCTAAAGTGTGCCTTTAAAGAGGGCTTCCTTTTCTTTTCTTTTTTTTTTATTGCAAAGTTTTTGCACTCCTCTTTTCCTTTCTTTGAAAAAAGTCACTTTTGCTTTGGCTAGTGAGTTTCACTTCATAGTGCAGCGGGCCTTTCGAAAAGAAAAAAGGGTTTCAACCTGCTTGAGCCTCTGATGAGAGTTTTTGATTATGCCTCTGGGAAGAGGTCTTTTTGTTTGATTGTGCCTCTGGGAAGAGGTCTTTTTGTTTGATTGTGCCTTTGGGAAGAGGTCTTTTTGTTTCTGCCTCTTGGGAGAGGCTTTTATCCTTTTCCTGTTCGCTGGGAAGCGGGCCTCCGAAGAGGGCTTTTCACATTGCGACTCGTGTGAAGTTTTATTTCAAATCACGGTGAAATGTGTTCCTCTGAGTAGGGCTTTTGCCTGGAAGTTTGGAGCTCCTTTCTCTTAGTTGGATGGATTCACGGGGGTGTACCGCCGATCAGTCCGCAACTTTATGTCGAGAAAGAACTCTCTTTTTCTGGCGAGGCCCGCTCGAGGTCTTTTAGCATTTCAACTATGGTGAAATGGGCCTCCGAAGAGGGCTTTTCATATTCCAGCACTTGTGAAGTTTTATTTCAGATCTCGGTGGAATGCGTGCCTTCGAGACTACCTGGAAGTTTCTTTCTCATGGTTGGCCGGATTCACGGGGCGAGCGCAAGTTACTTGGACGTTTGTTTACGTAGATTGTCTCAACTAGTGAACGAGCGCCTTGCCTTCCACTTGGGAAGGTGCCTCCGGTCGTCTCATGGACTTATGGGGCGGACGCAAGTTACTTGGACGCTTGTCTATGCAAACTGTCTCAACTAGTGAACAAGCGCTTTGCCTTCCTGTTGGGAAGGTGCTTCCGATCATTCCATACCATGTCGAGAAAGTCTTCTGGCATGCCCCGTTTGAGGTCTTTATCCTCCGAAGAGTTGTGCCTCCGAAGAGGGCTTGTGCCTCCGAAGAGGTCTTTTGCTGTTTGATGCTTGCTCGCCCACGACTCTTTGCCATCTATTCATGTCGGCGATCCCCATTATCTTTTCCAAATATCATCCTTTTTTAGTTGCCAACAATTTTCCTTATCCAAAGAAATATACTTCATAGTTAAGCGAGTTGGTGGTGGTAGACACAGGCTATTTAACTGGATGCTCGTTTGTACAAACATTCGCAGTTAGTTAGAAATGGTTCACTTCCAGCCACATCGCTAACTTTTGTTCGAAGCACTTCTTTCGTAGGGTTTGAGTATGGAAATTTTGAATGGTTTAGCGTTTGCTTGCTGGGTGATGTCACAGATCGCTTGGTCTTGCGATGGGTAAGCTTTGTTTTTATGGCCTGCATTATTAAATCGACATTTTAGTAACACAATTAACGTATTTTATATGTCGAAATAAAACAAAGCAGTTTATAGTAGTAGAGAACACAAGATTTATAGTGGTTCGGCCAAAAGCTAGGCCTACATCCACTTTATAGTTTTTCATTATTCACTTGCTTTACAATTGCTTTCAATACAAGAATCATATATTCGTAATTCTTTTACAACATTTCAGCAAAGCTTTTAAGTAAAATATGGACGCAAATGATTGCTGTTCCAAGCTCTTGGGATTGGTTCTCCTTCGACAGTTGTGAGTTTGAATGTGCCATCAAGAAGTTTCGTGCCTATGACATATGGCCCCTCCCAGTTTGGCCCAAACACACCTGTGGCTGTCATAATTCTCTTCAGGACTAGGTCCCCAACTTCAAAGCTGCGCTGACGAACTTTGGAATTGAAGTTCCTGGCTATCCTTTGCTGATGGGCTGCAATTCTAAGCTTAGCCTCTTCTCTTCTTTCATAAGGAGGTCAAGCGCTTCCAGTTGCAGTTTTTCATTCTCTTCTTGATCAAAATGGATCCTTCTGTGTGAGGGAACTTCCGTTTCCACTGGAATCATCGCTTCTGATCCGTATGCCAATGAAAATGGAGTATGCCCAGTCGCAGTTTTGTGGGTAGTTCTGTATGCCCATAGTGCAAGTGGTAACTTATCGACCCAACCACCTTTTGCTTTTTCCAGCTACTTTTGATGGTTGATTTGATGATTTTGTTTACTGCTTCCACTTGCCCGTTTGCCTACAGATGAGCCACTGCTGAGAAGCTTTTTTGGATCTTGAATCGTTTGCAGAAATCTTGGAATTCCTCACTTTCGAACTGCGTACCATTGTCTGTGATTATCTTCTGAGGCACACCATACCTGCAAATGATATTTTTACTCACAAAACTTATCATTTTCTTAGAGGTAATGGTAGCCAATGGTTCAGCTTCAGCCCATTTAATGAAATAATCAACAGCAACGATAGCATATTTAATCCCCGATTTGGCAGTCGGCGAAGGCCCAATGAGATCTATTCCCCAGATGGCAAACGGCCATGGACTGACCATTTGTGTTAGCTCAGTGGAAGGTGCTCTAGGAATTTTGGAAAATCTCTGGCATTTATAACCCTTTCGGGAATAGTCAGCAGCATCTCAATTAATCTCTGGCCAAAAATATCCATAACGGAGAATTTTCTTTGCTAAAGTTTGACCTCCTATATGATCTCCAAACTCCCCTCCTTGTACTTCAGTTAGAATTGTCTTGGCTTCTTCTTTAGTTACATAGCGGAGTAGTGACATTGAAAATCCCTGTCTGTACAATCGGCCATCCTGGATCACATATCTAGAGGCTTTCCTTAACAGCTTCTGTCGTTCTTTTGAACTTTCTGGCCAAGAACCATTGAGCAAATATTCAAATATCGGAGTCATCCATGATTCTTGCTCTTTGGATGCATTCATAATCCAATCAACGTCCATTTCATCTGTGCTCGGAGCTGACAAGACTTCGACGGGAACTAATCCCAATAGTTGAGCTTCACCAGTACTTGAATACTTTGCGAGAGAATCCGCCTTCACGTTCTCTTCTCGGGGTATATGGCTTATTGAATAACGGTCAAAATCTTCAAGAAACTCCCAGGCTTTTGATAAATAGGCGGGTAGATTCCCTCCTTTAGCTTGAAATTCCTTCTTGACTTGGCAGACAATAAGCTGAGAATTACTGAAGATCTGCAATGCCTTGATGTTTAGTTCTTTAGCGATCCTTAAACCAACGATGAGAGCTTCATATTCTGCTTCATTATTTGTCGAAGGAAATTCTAGTATCAGTGCATAACATAGAGATCGCCCTTCTGGGGTTTCAAGGACAACCCCTACTCCAGAACAGTAATCATTCCTTGCGCCATCGACATACAATTTCCATTGGATTGGGATGTTATCAGTGGCTTCTTCCTCACTATCACCTTTATCCATACATTCTGCGATGAAATCTGCTAAAACTTGTCCATTGATTGCTTTCCGGGGATGATAAGTGATTTCATATTGGCTGAGTTCAATATTCCATTTCAAAAGATGGCCCGAAGTCTCAGGACGGAATTGGACTTGCTTTAGAGGTTGATCAGTGAGGACTTTGATGGGATGAGCTTGGAAATATGGCCTCAATTTTCTTGATGCGATCAACAAACAATAGGTGAGCTTTTCCAACCTTGAATGGTTCATCTCTACCCCAGTTAATCTTTTGCTGATATAATAGACTAGGCGTTGAACCCTTGCGTCTTCCCGTACCAACACTGCACTGAGAGCATGAGATGAAATTGCCAAATATATGAAGAGATCTTCACCATTGTCAGGCTTTGAAAGTATCGGAGGCACTTCCATATGACGAACCAACTCATCAAATGCTTTCTGACATTGAGGAGTCCACTCAAAGTTTTTTCTTCCTTTCTTCAGAGCATCAAAGAATGGAATGCATTTGTCAGTAGCTTTTGAAATGAACCGACTCAAGGCAGCAACCTTTCCATTGAGACTTTGAAACTCCTTCTTCGTTCTAGGAGCTTTGACCTCTCTCAGGGCAGTGATCTGAGCAGGATTAGCTTCAATGCCCCTAGCGCTCACAATGAAACCCAAAAACTTTCCGGACTCCACTCCAAATGAACATTTAAAGGGATTAAGCTTCATTCTGTACTTTCGGAGTACTGCGAACATCTCTGCCAAGTGATCCATGTGGTCCACTGCCTTCTTAGACTTCACTAGCATATCATCAACATAAACTTCCATTGTCTTGCCAATCTACGGTTTAAACATGGCATTAACAAGCCTTTGGTAAGTTGCCCCCGCATTCTTGAGTCTGAAAGGCATGACCTTGTAGCAGTAGAGTCCAACATCTATGATGAAGCTTGTGTCCTCTTGATCTGGCTCATGCATCATAACCTGGTTATATCCGGAGTACGCATCCATAAAAGATAACAATTCATGCCCCGCCGTCCCATCCACCAACTGATCGATCCTGGGCAGCGGGAAGCAGTCTTTGGGGCAGGCTTTGTTCAAATCCGAAAATTCAATGCATACTCTCCATTTTCCGTTAGCTTTTTTTAACCAGCACAGGATTTGATACCCAATTTGGATAAGTAGATTCTCTGATGAAACCGTTCTCCATGAGCCGATCCACTTCTTCCTTCAACGCTGCCGTCCTCTCAGGACCCTGAGTTCTTCTTTTCTGTTTCATAGGTGTAAACTTTGGATCAATGTTCAGAGTGTGTACTGCAATCTCTGGGGATATTCCACTCATGTCAGCATGAGTCCAAGCGAATACATCCAAATTTGCCTTCAAAAATGAAATCAGAACATTCTGAACTGTTGTGTTGAGTTGTGAACCCACATTCAGCACTTTGTTTGGGTCCTTTGGGTCAACGGGTACCGGCACTGTTACCTCTACCGGTACTACCCTATTCTCCCTTGCACTGGCTTTCCTTGGATCCATCTCTCTTCGTGCGCCACCATATTCACCAGTGCAGGGTCCACCCTGTAATTGCTACAAGGTTGGTTCTTTGATGCGGACTGGAGCCGCCGCACCTTTTCCCGTTTCTCTTTTCCTTGATTCACGCAACTCTGTAAGATAACATTCTTGCCCCGCATCTTGGTCTCCTTTAATCACACCAACTCCATTATCTGTGGGGAATTTTATAGTCAGACACCATGGGGCAAGAACAGCTTTGAATGCAGCAAGAGTTGGTCGGCCTAAAAAGGCATTGTAGGCAGAGAATTTTTCAACAATTATAAAGGTTTGCTTTCGAGCCACCTTCCTTAGTCCTTTTCCAAGTTCTACAAACAAATCAATGGTCCCAATCGGCTGTTTGGGTTCCCCAGCAAACCCAGCAATCTTAAGTGATGAAGCTTGAACGTCAGCCATTGGAATTTTCATTTGATCAAAAGTCTTCTTGAAGAGAATGTTGCATGAAGCTCCACAATCAACTAGAACTCTTCTCACAGTAGCCGGCCCAATACCAGCGGATATGACCAAAGGATCTATGGTAGGAGCCTCGATACCCAAAGAATCTCTGGCACTAAATACAATATCATCTGTGGAAGTCTTTTTTTGCTTTAAAGGTGGATCATTTTCTAATACAAAAACATTCTCTTCAGCCGGTACATGCCTCAAGGCCCGGGCATACCTTTCCATCTCGCCCCAGCTTTTGCCTGCTGGGTAAGGCCCTCCAGTTATTATATTGATGACAGGTCTTTTCGACTCATGTTCTACGGCCTTCTCACTTGAGCCAGGATGGTGAGTGGGAACTTGTTGTCTTTGAGTCAACGAGGCTGGGGCATTTCTATTCCTTTTCACATATTGTTGGAGCATGTTCTCTTTCAAGAGTTGTTCAATTACCTCTTTCAAATGACGGCATTCGTTGGTGTCATGGCCGGGTTGGTTGTGGAACCGGCAGAACCTTCCACTTTTTTCCATCTTACTTCCAACACTCATTTTAGGTGATGTCGGATAATTGACATCATCTTTGGTCGCAAAGAAGATGTTCTCAGGGGTATCAGTCAAGGGTGTGAAATTGAAAGGATGGCCTTTCTTAGCATCTCCCTGTTTCTTTCCACCATCATTTCCCCTTTTCTGAGTGTTAGGTTCTTTCTTGTTCGAAGGAGCACCATTGTTCCCGGCTTCTACTGATACCACCTTAGCCGGTATTTGGAGGCTCTCCAAGCGCATGAATTCATCCGTTTCTTGTAGAATTTGTCAAGCGAGTTTGGTTCTTTCATTTTCAACCATTTTCCAAATTCACTCGATTTGTCAATCGCCCTCATCAAGTATGTTAGGACCATGCATGGCTTAGCATTATCTACCTCAGCCAATGCTATGTTAAAACGATTCAAAAATGATCTGAAGGATTCTCCTGGATTTTTCTCTAGACTTGACAGCGACATTATATCCTTTGCTTTTGAAGCATACAATCGAAATTGCTCCTTGAATTTCCTGGTCAAATCGGAGAACTAATCAATGGACCTGACCAGCAGCTTTGTAAACCACAATAGAGCCACACCTTCTAGATATACCGGGAAATATCGACATTTGATTTCGTCAAACGCTCTGGCACCCGTCATATGCCAATCGTACTTTTACAGAAACTCATTAGGATCGCTTGTTCCTTTGTATGCCGGAATAGTAGGAGGAACGAATTTTCTTGGGAATTCTGCCTTCAAGATTTTCTCAGTAAACGGAGTTTTTCTTGGAGCAAAACCCCATTCTTTCTCATCTTCATCCCTTCGCATACTTTCCTTCATGATCTGACGAACCATGCCTGAGAAATACTCTTCATCATCTAAAGGCTCTGGAGGGCAAACATCAGCCATTCTCTCTGAATTCTGTCTTGACAACCGTTCACGGAGGGTCGCTGCGGTCCTGATCCTCCAGCCTGGAGAGGTGTCTTTTCCACACGGTCTGCGGCTCTTTGAGAAACGTTCTGATGCAGGCCATCTGAATAAAGACTTAGGTCGAGAGCGACCTAAGCATACCTATGAGTCGTTCCAACGACATAAGGATGAAGACGGGTTAAGCTTAAGTCGCGAGCGACTTAACGAGATCAAGGAAAACGAGTTGAAAGGTCACTCAAACGAGTTACGACCTAAGCCCGACGTTCCAGCGATCTACCGGGACAAGCTTTTGAAGGCATCAACTGTTTCATTAGGTCGCGAACGACCTAACTCCTATGCCGCTTCATTAGGTCACGAACGACCTAACTCCTATGCCGCTTCATTAGGTCGCGAACGACCTAACTCCTATGCTGTTTCCATAAGTCGCGAACGACCTAACTCACGTACCACCTCTTTAGGTCGCTCAAACGACCCAACGACTTATGAGATAGGTCGCGAGCAGATAAGTCGCTCACAAGGCCAAAGCTCAACCTTAAGACGCAGAAGGATAAGTCGCTGAAGACTAGATCGTTGAGTCATTTGCTTCTGTATAGGTCGTAAGTCGTGTGTTTTAAGTCGTCTGAGTTTGTGCCTATGTGTTGTATTGTGTTTGTAAGTTGTAAGTCGTAAGTCGTGTTGGTCAGTTAGGTCGCTCACGACCTTGTTAAGTCGTAGGTCGTCCGGGGTAGCGCTGTTATGTGTTGAGTCTTGTATTTTTTTTAGGTCGTTTACGACCTATGGTGAGTCGTGAGTGTTAGGTCGGGGACGACCTAAGGGGCTGTGTTGTAAAATGCTATAAATAGGGAGTGCGTTGTACATTTCAATGTTGTTGATTTTTGAATAAAATTCTTGTTGATTGCTGTGTGCTTTCATCTTAAATTGGTAGTTGAGTGTAATTTCCTAACTCCACTTTCGGATATTCGAATGCGCTCGAATCAACGATTGTTGAAGCCGATTCGCGGAATCAAGTGCGCTTGATCAACGCTTGAAGAATTGAAGATTTCTCTCACGGTATCGTGCGCGATCAACGTGTCGAAGATAGCTAGAATTCGGTATCTTTGTGATCAACGAATTTGGGCATTTCAGTATCTTCAATCCACCAATTTGCTACTTTCATCGATTCATATCATTTTGTTAATTATCCGCTTCGTCAGTTTTGGTATCAGAGCCATACTTAGCTAATCATAGCTAAGTTGATTCTTGGAGCCAAGTATTTGAAGTTTGAAGTTTTTCATTGTGTTCATCTTGAAGTTGCAACAAGAGGGAGACTTTCGATCCATTCCATTTTGGATCAAAGCGTTGGAAGGTGTTTGAGGTCGTTACATACTTAAGCCGAGCTAAGTTGAGGCCGAGCTAAGTGTTAGGCCGTGACTTGTTTGACTTGTATTGAAGTATTTGTTGAAGTGTTGTGAGATTTAACCATGCCACCAAGGAGAGCTAATCGACATCAAAATGTTGAAGCATTGTATAGAAGAGAAGAAGCCGAGCTTATGGAACAACGCATTAATGAAAAATTTGATGAAGGCATTGGAAAGTTAGACAAGTTGATGAATGATTTGAATCAAAATCAAAGGAGGAGATCACCAATCTCGAACCATGGAGGAAACAGAGTTTCGCCATCGGTTACGGAAGTAAGGAGGGTATCACCGCAATCTTTTAGAGAGAGAAGAGAAACATCAATTTCTTCAAGGAGAGATCACCATGACCATGGAGATGAAGAGAGACATAGTAGAAGAGACATGCGTGATCAAAGGGATGTTGACGGTCGAGATCGATATAGACATACATTTGATTTTGGTGAAGAGGGTGATAGAGCTAGCATTCATTATCAAGATCGAGACCCAGTTCGAAATTCATATCAGGATGTAGATGATGACCGTCGATGGGAATCGGGTATGAAAACAGAAATTCCAGAATTCAAGGGTGGAATGGTAGCTGAAGAATTTCTTGATTGGTTGTCAAATGTTGAAGAGATCTTTGATTTCAAGGAGGTTTCTGAGCATAGAAGAGTGAAGTTGGTTGCAACTAGGTTGAGGGGGAGAGCTTTGGCATGGTGGCAGCAAACTAAACTTACAAGGGAGAGAATGGGAAAGTCAAAGATTGAATCGTGGGATAAGATGAAGAAGTTGTTGAGAGCTACATTTTTACCTTACAACTATCAATCACTTATGTACCAGAGATTGCAGAATCTGAGGCAAGGGACGAAGTCAGTTAATGATTATGCAGATGAATTTTACCAACTCATTGCCAGAAATGATATTATGGAGACAGAAGAACAGCTAACTGCTAGGTTTGTTGGAGGGTTATGAATGCAGATCCAGGATATGGTTAATATGTTCGATCCAAGATCTGTTGCAGAAGCACATCAGAAAGCGTTGGCTTGGGAGAAGCAAGGAAGGCGTGGAGGTGGTGTGTTTACAAATTCCAACAATCAAGTAAAAGGTGTTAGTGGGAGTTCTAGTGTTCCTAAACCTGTCAGTAAGCCAGTAGTGAAGGAGGGTGAGAAGGCAAAGGTTAGTAGTGGTTTCAAATGTTACAATTGCCAAGAGATGGGTCATAAAAGAAATGAATGTCCAAAGCCTAAGAAGCGAGTGATGGTTGCAGAGATTGAGGATGAGGAAATAGAAGCTGAATATTCCAATTCACCACTTGTTGAGGAGGAAGACTTATTGTCCGGAGATGAAGGTTGTAATTTGATGATGAGGAGATCTTGTCTTACACCAAAGCAAGAGGAAGATTCTAGTTGGTTGAGAAGCAATATTTTCCAGTCGACATGCACTATTTTGGGAAAAGTTTGCAAGTTCGTTATTGATGCTGGGAGTTGTGACAATATTATCTCTACTGAAGCAGTAAAGAAGTTGAACTTGAAAACTGAGAAGCATCCTAAACCTTACAAGTTAGCATGGTTAAGGAAGGGTGGTGAAGTAAAGGTGTGTCGAAGAGCTTGTGTAAATTTTTCTATTGGAAAGAAGTACAAAGATGAAATCTGGTGTAACGTTGTAGACATGGATGTGTGTCATCTGTTGTTGGGCAGACCATGGCAGTTTGATAGAGCAGTACAACATGATGGTCGTGCTAATAGTTACAGTTTTATGTTCGAAGGTACTAAGATCACTTTAGTTCCCAAGAAGCAGCAACAGAAGGAAAGCAAGCTAGAGGAGATTGAAGAACTGAAAACTTTGCTATCTTTTAAGGAGTTTGTCAAGGAGGTTGAAGAGGAGCCTGAAGTCTTTTTGTTGATTGGGCGAGAGTGCAGTGAAGGGGTTGAAATTCCAGAAGAAGCAAAGCCAGTTTTGAAAGAATTTGAGGATGTATTTCCAGAAGAGTTGCCTAAGGAGTTACCGCCACTGTGAGACATTCAACATCAAATCGATCTTGTTCCGGGAGCAGTTTTACCACACCGATCACATTATCGAATGAGTCCGAAGGAACATGAGGAGTTGAGAAGGCAAGTGGAAGAGTTGTTAGAACAAGGATGTGTTCAGGAAAGCTTGAGTCCTTGTGCAGTACCAGCTTTATTGGTGCCGAAGAAGGATGGAACATGGAGAATGTGTACTGATAGTCGAGCATTGAACAAGATTACCGTTCGCTATAGATTTCCTATGCCGAGATTGGATGACTTGCTAGATCAGTTGAGTGGGGCGACTATCTTTTCGAAGATTGATTTGAAGAGTGGTTATCATCAGATTCGAATTAGACCGGGAGATGAATGGAAGACAACCTTCAAGACGAGAGAGGGGTTATACGAATGGTTGGTTAGGCCATTTGGTTTATCAAATGCGCCTAGTACGTTCATGCGGGTGATGAATCAAATCTTTAAACCATTCATTGGGAAATTCGTGGTGGTGTATTTTGATGATATTCTGATATACAGCAGGAGTACGGAGGAGCATGTTCAACATTTGAGAAAGGTGTTAATTATTCTTCGTGAGGAACAATTTTATGCAGCTATGAAGAAATGTGTGTTCATGACTCGAAGTGTTTTATTCTTGGGATATGTTGTATCTGAGAAGGGAATCCAAGTGGACCAAAGTAAAGTTGAAGCTATTAGAAATTGGCCACAACCGAGAACTATCACTGAAGTTAGAAGTTTTCATGGATTGGCATCATTCTACCGAAGATTCATTCCACACTTCAGTAGCGTGATGGCACCAGTTACTGATTGCATGAAGGGGAAACAATTTTCTTTGACAGAGGAAGCTGGGATTGCTTTTGAGAAGATCAAGGAACTGTTGACGACATCACCAATTCTTGTTTTGCCAGATTTTCAATTATTGTTTGAGCTACATACTGATGCATCAAAGGTTGGAATTGGGGGAGTCTTGAGTCAGATTGGAAAACCCGTTGCTTATTTCAGTGAGAAGTTATCAGGAGCAAAGATGAGATACAGTACATACGATGTTGAGTTTTATGCTGTTGTGCAAGCTGTTAAACATTGGAGGCATTATCTATTTCAGAAAGAGTTTGTTCTTTACACTGATCATGAGGCGTTGAAGCATTTGCAAGGACATGATAAGATTTCTGTGAGACATGCATCATGGATTGCTTATCTGCAGCGGTTTACTTTTGTCGAGAAACATAAATCTGGGGCAACGAATCGTGTGGCTGATGCTTTGAGTCGGAGGAGTCATTTGTTGACTACAATGAAAGTTGAGGTGATAGGGTTTGAATTATTGCCAGAGTTGATTGACGAAAATCCTTACTTTGCAAAGTTCGTTGAGAAAGTTAAGGATGGAGATACTGATGAATTTATGTTGGTTGATGGATTCTTGTTTAAAGGAAATCGATTATGTATTCCAGAGAGCAGTTTGAGATTGAAGATTATCAAAGAGTTGCACGAGGAAGGACATGTGGGCCGTGATCGTACGTTGCATTTGATTTCTCAATCTTATTATTGGCCATCGATGAGGAAGGAAGTTGAAAGGTTTGTTCAGAGATGTCATATCTGTCAGGTTTCGAAGGAAACAACGACAAATGCAGGATTATATATGCCGTTACCAGTACCTAACAAACCATGGGTTGATATCAGCATGGATTTTGTGTTGGGTTTGCCTAGAACTCAAAGGGGGAAAGATTCTATATTTGTTGTGGTGGACAAATTTTCAAAAATGGCACATTTTATTGCTTGTAAGAAGAAGGCGGATTCTGTTCGTGTTGCTCAGTTATTTTTCAAAGAGATCTATCGACTTCATGGATTGCCAGAATCTATTGTTTCAGACAGAGATACCAGATTTCTGAGTCATTTTTGGTTAAGTTTGTGGAAGATGGTTGGAACGAAGCTGAAATTTAGTAGCGCTTACCATCCGCAAACTGATGGACAGACGGAGGTGGTAAACCGATCGTTGGGAAATTTATTGCGATGTCTTGTGGAAGACAATTTGAAGAGTTGGGATTTGAAATTGTGTCAAGCTGAGTTCGCTCATAATCGTGCGGTGAATCGTAGTACAGGGTTCAGCCCATTCCAGATTGTGTATTCAAGCTTACCAAAAGGACCGTTGGAATTAACGATAATACCACAACCGAAGGGGACGGTTAAACGAGCTGTTGATTTTGTTGATGAATTAACTTAATGTCATAAAATCGTTCAGGAACGATTGGTGAAGGTAAATGAGAAGTATAAACGAACAGCAGATTTGAAGCGACGAAATGTTAAATTTAACAAAGGTGATTTGGTTTACACTGTATTAACGAAGGATCATTTTCTAGTAGGCGCTTATAACAAGTTGAAAGCCAGAAAAATTGGTCCTGTAGAAGTTGTGAAACGGATTAATGAAAATGCTTATAAGTTGAAGCTGCCGGATGATGTGTACACTTCTGACGTGTTCAATGTTAAGCATCTTGTGCCGTATTATGGGGATGAACAATCCAATGTGGAAGAATTTACAAATTCGAGGACGAATTTTTCTCAACCAGGGGAGGATGATGCAGGCCATCTGAATAAAGACTTAGGTCGAGAGAGACCTAAGCATACCTATGAGTCGTTCCAACGACATAAGGATGAAGATGGGTTAAGCTTAAGTCGCGAGAGACTTAATGAGATAAAGGAAAACGAGTTGAAAGGTCACTCAAACGAGTTACGACCTAAGCACGACGTTCCAGCGATCTACCGGGACAAGCTTTTGAAGGCATCGGCTGTTTCATTAGGTCGCGAACGACCTAACTCCTATGCCGCTTCATTAGGTCGCGAACGACCTAACTCCTATGCCGCTTCATTAGGTTGCGAACGACCTAACTCCTATGCTCTTTCCATAAGTCGCGAACGACCTAACTTACATACCACCTCTTTAGGTCGCTGAAACGACCCAACGACTTATGAGATAGGTCGCGAGCAGATAAGTCGCTCACAAGGCCAAAGCTCAACCTTAAGACGCAGAAGGATAAGTCGCTGAAGACTAGATCGTTGAGTCGTTTGCTTCTGTATAGGTCGTAAGTCGTGTGTTTTAAGTCGTCCGAGTTTGTGCCTACGTGTTGTATTGTGTTTGTAAGTCGTAAGTCGTGTTGTGTTGGTCAGTTAGGTCGCTGGCGACCTTGTTAAGTAGTAGGTCGTCCGGGGTAGCGCTGTTATGTGTTGAGTCTTGTATTTTTTTTAGGTCGTTTACGACCTATGGTGAGTCGTGAGTGTTAGGTCGGGGACGACCTAAGGGGCTGTGTTGTAAAATGCTATAAATAGGGAGTGCGTTGTACATTTCAAGGTTGTTGATTTTTGAATAAAATTCTTGTTGATTGCTGTGTGCTTTAATCTTAAATTGGTAGTTGAGTGTAATCTCCTATCTCCACTTTCGGATATTCGAGTGCGCTCGAATCAACGATTGTTGAAGCTGATTCACGGAATCAAGTGCGCTTGATCAACGCTTGAAGAATTGAAGATCTTCTCTCACGGTATCATGCGCGATCAACGTGTCGAAGATAGCTAGAATTCGGTATCTTTGTGATCAACGAATTTGGGCATTTCAGTATCTTCAATCCACCAATTTGCTACTTTCATCGATTCATATCATTTTGTTAATTATCCGCTGCGTCACGTTCCCTCCTTCAACATCTTGAACTCCCACAGTAGGGTTTCCATCATTATTAACCGGTTGACGGTTAACCCCAAGTAGATCATTCAACTTACTTAAGATCAGGGCGTTCTGGGCATTCTGAGCCTCCAACTGTGCATTCTGGGCATTCAATTGTTGATTCAACCCCAAAACTACGGAGTCCAATTCTGCTCGCGTAACTCCAACAGTTGGAGTTGCTTGACTTGAAGGAGGAAAGGTAGCGGTATTCTCTTGAACATTGTCGGATCTTATAGAACTTCGTTTTCTCCCAGGAGCCATTATTTCCAATAAACTTCTGGTTTTAAAAGAAATCCTTTCCACAAACCTTTGCGGAGCGATGATGGAAGTATCCTGAGTTGGGTTCTCAGTGAAAGCACCAAAAATGTTAACGCTTAAAATTGAACGCTAACACCCCGGTGTGTGAAGTGTGAATGTGAAAGCACCACCCGATGGTTCGGGAACAGAGTATCAGCTAAAATGACAGAAAATACAATAAGAGACAGCGATTTTATAGTGGTTCGGCTTAACGAGTAGCCTACGTCCACTTTAAGTATCTTTATTACTGATCTTGTTACAAAACGATACAATGCTCTTCAAGTACAAATCTCTTTAATTACAAAACACTTTGAACCAGTAGCTTACGCTTTGATGTAGATGAAAGTCTTCGAATCCATGTCGAACGTGTGAAAGTCTTTCAAAGTAGCTTGTAGTGCTCTTCGAAACTTCAAGTATAGAGTCGGTTTAGAAACTGGCAGAGTATCGACGCTTGAAGAGATTGTCCAAAAAGTCCCTTTCCCGTTCAATGTAGGTTGGTATTTATAGAGAATTTTACCCCTTAGGTCGTAACTCGTGACCGACTTAGGGTAGGCCGTGGCCGGCCTATTGAGTCCAGCTCGTAGCTTGGTAGAAGTTTGCTTATCTGTTCGAATTCATGTTACAAGTCCTAAGTCGTGCACGAGTTAACCAGATGCGGCTTCTTATCTATTTGCTTAAGTCGTGTACGACTCATCATAGGTCGTAGGTCGTGACTGACCTAAACTAAGTTTTGGCTTGCGGCTTAACTGGAGTAAGTTTGCTCATTTGGATTCACATCTCAAGTCCCAAGTCGCCAACGAATTAATGAATCATGGCGTGGTATTGAACTTGCCTCTTTAGTCTTAGGTCATGATCGACCTAGCAAAGGTCGTAAGTCGGTTGCGACTTAAGTGTAGTTGTCTTAGCCTTTTCGTGCCTTGAGTCGTTAAGTCGTAGACCTTTTAAGTCGTGCCATCTCTTAAATCGTAGACTTCCTTAAGTCGTATACTTCCTTAAGTCGTAGACTTCCTTAAGTCGTAAACTTCCTTAAGTCGTAGATTTCTTTAAGTCGTAGACCTGCTTGAGTCGAAAACTGTTTAGACCGTTTCAATTCTTAAGTCGTGTAGACCTTAACTCGTTAAGTTGTCCAGACCTTAAGTTGTTAAGTCATGGAGTACTTCGAGCTGTTAGATCGTGGTGACCTTAAGTCGTAAGTCGTTCATGCCTTAACTTGTTAAGTCGTCACACACCTTAAGTCGTGAGGTTTCCTAAGTCGTAGATCTCTCTTGAACCGTTAAGCACCTTAAGTCGTGGATCATCTCAGGCCTTAACTCGTTGACTAAACGGGGTTAACAATGTAAAAATAGCCATTTTGGCCACTGACTTGGATTTTGACGAAACCAGTTTCATCGGATCCTTAATGGTGAATTATTGTAGGATTTCAAGCTTCATAACAATCGGATTTGTCATTTGATCGTACGGACTTGAAGCGCCCAGAAATCAAATTAATTGAAATCAATTTGAAATAACTTGATTTCAGCATAACTTCTTCATACGATGGAATTTGGACTTGAAACCTACTCCATCGAATTTAAAATATTCAAAAAGATCTATTTTGATATATGGGTTGATCCATTTATGTTTCAGAGTCGAAATGGGCTTTTTGGGCCGTGTAGCGTTCACTTTCAAATCTATACGATCCAATTGTTTCTATTTTCTGGCCAACATATATATATACCTTGTTATAAACCCTAGCCTATTTCCTATTCCTCATTTCTGTACGTACAATTCAGCTGTCTCTCCTCCTCAATGGCAGACAACAATTCTCACTTCCAAATACAATTGCAACTCAAAATCAAATCAAAATTTCAAACTCCAAAAACTATATCGAATTATATATGGATTTGAAGCTCTCGAAGAGCGCAAGTCAAATATGTGATTCGTTTCTCGATCTGGGTTGCGGTGTGGCCGAAATTGGATACTTTATCCACGGCCGTTCTTCGAGTCGTGATCAACTTTGTCTGATCGTCAATTGGAGGTTACCGCTGTGTAGAGATTGACGAGTGCTTCTCATCGCTAGTGTTCGTTTGGTGGATAAATAGCTAGAGGTGGCGATTTTATTTGATTAGGGTTTAACCCAAGGCGGCGGTGTACGATGCTATAAGCGGCCGGAGGTCATCTGGGTGGGGTCGTGTGTTCGGTTCGCCGAGATGAGAAGGATGGGGGTGGTCGGCATCTCAACGGTGGTCAGTGGCGATCGTACGACGTGGTCAAAGCTTGGTCAACGGGCTACGCTTGGATTCGAACGATTATAGCATGCGTTCGATCTGGTCTGTGTCGTGGAAGAAGGGATAGGTGATGTGTCTTTTAATTTAATCATTTTATTTTTTTAGAATTTCAATTCAAATGTTCTAACGTAAATAACTTTCGCATACAAGGTCCAATTCACGCGTGGTTTTCTCCGCTAGGTTCGTACTGGAATTCTGGACATTTTGACAATGGTTTGGACGAGTATGAGACTGTTCAAATTTTGGGTTTAAATTGGATTTTAAATTCAATTTAAATTCAAAGGTGAGTGTTTTAACCCACTGACAACTTCTAAAATTTCTTATGTGTTAAATTAATTTCTGATGTGATTGGAAATTTATTTATGACTGTTTGGTATATTTTTATCATCATTCCAGTTAAATTGAATTTATTGAATTAAATTGTTATTTAATTTATTATTGCTTATAAACTGCCAGTTAAATTGTTATTTAATTTATTATTGAATATAAACTGCCAGCTAAATTGCTATTTAATTTATTATTGAATATAAACTGCCAGTAAATACCTGCTATTTATTATCTGTTCTATATTGATGATATTGTGTGAATTGGATGATGATTGTGATAAATGGTTGACGATTGATTTTGGATGAATGGATGTCGTATTTTATATTGTTATAAACTGCAAGTTGTTATGCATTTTTACTTCATTCGGGATTGCGGTTTGAAATGATATATAACCGTATTTTTATTTTAAATTACGCAATGAAATGATAAATACCCGTATCACTTGACCATAGGGTAGAAAATTTTATACAGACACCGTGGTCTATATCTAAAATATTTTAAAAATGATTTCTATGGTCCTGGAAAGAAATATATGGTTTCACGAATATTGATTTTTGATATTATATAAATATTATTTTTATATATAGTTAAATGCTCGAATTTAAGCTATGTATAAGTTTATTAAATAAAAATTAAGTTTAATAATAGAGTTTGATTTTTATTAAAATAAAGGTGAGTAAGTATTTAAATTTTATTTTAATATAGAGTGCATAATGATTTAAATAAATTAAGGTTGGGAGATAAATAGGAGATTTATTTTAAATTAAATTTATTTAGTAATTAAACTCAAAAAGTTTGATGTGAAATTTATTAAATTGGAAATTTTAAAAGGTATAATTATTATAACTTGATTTTGGGGTCAAGGTGAATTAAATGATTATTTCAAGTATAAATGAATTGAAGGAAATATTTAGTTATTTGTAATTTGAGTTTTATTTAAATGATAAGGGACTTATTATGTAAAATATTTCAAGATAAAACAATAGAAATTTTAATTGTTGAATGAAATTATCAATTTTAGTTTTGAAATTTTGGAATATTTAAAGCCTTGAAGTATATCGAAATTGAAATGTTTTATAGAAATTGAAATGTACGAAGTTATGGATTTCAAAGTATTTTTTTGGAAGTGTTATAATTTCAAATGTTTGGTTTCGAAGTGTATAAATTCGAGAGTGCTATGATTTTGGAAAAGGGTTATATTTGAAATAAAAATGATATTATACTGATTTGGATTTTAATAAAAATGATATTAGATTGATTTAGTTTGGAAGTGGAAATTATATCGTTTTATATGGTTTTGAATGGATACTATATTATGGTTTTGAAGTATAATTATTTTGAAATGACCGTGGTGTTATAATAACATTTGGTTGTTAAAGAGACCGGGATCGGAAGTTGTCATACTCTCTGCCAACTTCGAAAACCACTTTAACTACCGTGTACGCGGTGGAGATTCCAGAATAAAGTAGGATGGTGGCGGCGTTCCTTTGAGGTATATAAGTGGACCAGACTCCTGTGAGTTGGCATAAGGTGGCTAAAATAAGAGCGATTCTGGGACAGTGAGGTAGCTCCTCTTATCGGACGCACTCCTTCGATATCATTCCATTATATTCTGACTTTGAGATAGATTCTGTGGTCACTTTTGATTTTTGATTTTGGGGGTGTGGCTCGAGGTGGGCGGTAGCTGCGCGTTATGCATCACCACCAGTCCGGGTATTAATTGTTATATCTACCCTACCATTGCTTTGTGTGCCGTGTCACTTACCCTAGCGCGCCTTGTACGAGTTTGGTTTTCTCCCGTAGCCTGTGGAGTATTTAGGGTAGTTTACTGGTCTAGAGATGCGCTGATACTGGATGGACTACTAGGACTATTATATGGTAAGGTCTATATGGGTAATCCCTTAACGCTATTTAAAAGTAAGTTTGTTTTACTATAGACTTTATTATAATAGCGAAATATTACTACATAGTAAATAGTTTAACGGATCCTTAGGAGATGTGAATCTCGAGCATCTCTTAAGTTACCACACCCACGTTAGACACTGGATAGGAGATGTCAAATCCCATAAACATCTTTGATGTCGTTCCACTCATATTTTACCGTTGATTTAACATACATAAGATCTTTTAGTTCTGAATCGAGTGTTTTGTCTTTTCAATTCACTCGGGTCAGTCAGAGAATTTTAGGATTCGAAGACTTTATTTCTGGAGGACGAAGACGAAGATTGTATTACTATTATTTATTATATTCCACTGCATCATATTGTTCCGCTACATTGTTATTCATTATTCTATGCTATGTGTAACTCCGTTATGTATTTTATAAGTATAATCAAATGTTTTGTAAAACAGCTTCATAAACGGTTATTTGATTATTATATTTTGATGTTCCGATGCAAGATTTTGTTTTGTTTTATTTCTTTCTCAGCTTATCTCAATTAGCCCAACAACAATTCGCCGTTCTCTATAGTTTGATTCTGACATGTGTGGTTTATCGTTGATTTAAAGCATACAAAAAGGCGGGATGTTACATATGGTATCAGAGCTTTGGTTTTGCGACAAACCTTAGCTTTGCGGGGTCTGACTCTTTATTAATAAGGTAGTAATACCCTATGGTGAGTCGCTGAGTGTATAAATATATGAGAGAGCATATTTGTTAGTGTTATAAAAGAGTTTTTATACTGTGTTAATTTGTTCCGTTTTGTATTTATAAATTCTAGTTGGTGTATAAGACGCTATGACATCAATATGGATTTCTAAACACTTAATAGGACAAATCGACACAATATTTGCTTTGAAATATAGGTGAATGAAATAATTTTTGCCTATTATATTTTCTATATATATAAAATAAAATATTTATAAATGATATATATATATATATATATATATATATTTGGTTGTAATATATTGGTTGTTAGGTAGTGAAATCTATAAATATTGATTGGAAACCAAATTTGGAAAAAATAAAATGAAAATTGGAAAATTTAGAACTTAAGTTTTGGGATTTGTTGAAAATTTCTTTGGGATGATTTTGGAATATAGTACTAATATTATTAGAAGTATTTTCTGATATAACTGTTTCAATATGATTTGAAAGAATTGTTTTAAAGAAATTTTGGAAGAAATAAGTAATGTACTCCCCTCTCCGTCGCTAGAGAATAATTTCGATGATGAGTACACGCATCATCGACGTTCATTTTCAAGTTTCAAGGTAGGAAGACCGCTGTAGTAGTTTTACTGCAGATTTATTTTGATAAAAAAATATATATTTCAAATTGTTTTAAATATAATTGGATATAAATTATAAGTGTATAAATCTGTCTAGTATTTTAAAATGATTTGAAATTTAACCCGGTACTTAGTTCTTAAATTTCCGTTAATTAATAGTTTCAATTATTGCAGTGAAATTGAATGTAACTAATTAATAAGCCGAACCTCTAATTTAAAGTAAGAGATTAAATGCTAGGTTATAAATGAAATAACAAGAAAGTTGAATTTTGTGATCTATAAAAAGCAAGGGATATGATTAGTGAACATTTAATTTATTTAAAAGAAATGAGATAAACTTGTATAATCTTCAATTTCATTCTTAGAGCATATATATAAATTATCAAATATTAAAAGTTAAAATGTTAAAGAAAGTATAATGGGAAATTTTACAAGTAAATTCAAAAAAATGAAAGTATTCAATGAAATTCTTTAATAAATAAGAATTGGATGTTGTAGTTGTTATAAACTTAAGTATAATGGAAAGGCTACTAATTAAATAAATTGAAAGGTAAATATTATAAATGGAATTTAGTAATAAATGAAACTAAATAAATGAAATTAAGTAGTAAATGAATGAATGGAAATTGAAAATTTGCAAGAAATAAATGTAAAATAAAAAGATAAACCATTATATGAATGAAAAAGAAATCAAACAACCAATGTCTGAATGGAATTAATAAGAATAAACTTAATCTATTGTTTGAGATTGTTGTTTGTTTGATTTATGGTTGTTTGGGCAAGGGTACTTTAAAATTGTTTGGATGTATGAATAATCTATCTTGTTTCATCTAAGGCTGTTGAGTAAATGATACACTTAGTAGTTTATTTTTCATTATGTACAATTAAATGTTTTTGAACCCGAAAAACTATTTGTTTTGTTTGATATGAATGGATGACTGATTTGTGTTGATTTTATGTGATGATTGTATGCCTTGTTGCAAGTGATTGTTGGTTATATTGGTTTGTTTGTTAGAGGGTGAAAAAACTTTAAATATTTCATTTTATATAACTATTAACTCATTTTGGATTATATAAGTGAAATACAGGTTATGGAAGCAACTGCTACTGCTTTTGGTTTCATAGTTAAGCATTTGTTTGCCCGACAAATAGGTACGTTTTCGGATTACGGTTTATAGCATTATTATAATGTTTTCCCGTGTTGGGATATATATTATTTTGGAAAGTATATGTTGTATATTGTCATATTGATATTATATTTTCTTCCGAGCCTCCCCGTACAAAGGAGACTGTCGAAATTTTCCATAAATTTTGGACTTAGAAAATTTTTCGAAAATGTTTTCCAAACTTTATTATTATGATTATAAAAAGACTTAATGCTTATAACTAGATATATTTTATTTAAATTATTAAACTTTGTAAATTTATTTGTTTATAAAATTTATATTTTGAATAAGATGTATTAACAACTTAATTCTTCTTTTCCCTTCCTTTTCCTTTTTGGGGACGAAAAGTCTTGAGTGGGGGAGAGTGTAACGACCCGTAAAATTTAGATAATTAAATTTGTTAATTTAATGAATCTTGTTATTTAATATTGAGAGGAATAAAAGCTGTAAGGTAGTAATGTTAGTGCAAGTTGATAAATAATTAGTGCAAACCCAATTAATTGAACCAACTGTAAGATTTTAACTGATTGTGATTGATAAATTGGGAAATAAGTTCAAAATACATTAATTGATGAAGTAATGCATAATAAACGGTAATTTGATAAAATCAATGTTAGTATAAATTAAAGAAATAGTTGGGAATGAGGTTAATTCTATTTATAATATGACAATTGGTTGATTTAAAGAATGGAAATCAAGATTTATTAATTTATTTGAAATTTAAAATTCAATAATTGGATTTATTGCAAATAAATGAAATTAAATATTTAATTATTACGTTAATGGATATGTAGATGAAATCTGAGAATATTAAGGTAATAGATCATGAATCCAATGTTAAAGACATCCATTTGACGATAATGAATTGAATAATAAGAATGAAAAGTAAATTCAATGGAGTTATTGAGAATTTAATTTATAATTTCTAGATATAATGAAACTGAAAATTTAACGCCAAAATTGATGATTGAATCAACATTAATGTGACATCTAAATTTTTTTAAATTAGTGTAAATGATTTAGAAATTTAAAAATGATAAAAACTGTCAATTATAGGATTGAAATAAAAATTTTGATTTAATTAATTAATTTATTTAATTAATGTAAAAATAGCCATTTTGGTCACTGACTCGGATTTCGACGAAACATGTTTCATCGGATCCGTAACGGTGAATTATTATAGGAACTCAAGTGTCGTAACGATCGGACTTGTCGTTTGATCGTACGGACTCGAAACGCCCATAAATCAAATTAATTGAAATCAATTGAAGTCAATTTGAAATAATTTGATTTCAGCATAACTTCTTCATACGATTGAATTTGGACTTGAAACCTGTTCCATCGATTTTAAAATATTCAAAAACATCTATTTTGATATATGGGTTGATCCATTTACGTTCCGGAGTCGAAACGGGCTTTTTGGGTCGTGTAGCGTTCACTTTCAAATCTTTCGATCCAATTGTTCCTATTTTCTTACCTAACTATATATATGCCTTGTTATAAACCCTAGCCTATTTCTTATTCCTCATTTCTTTACGTAAAATTCAGCTGTCTCTCCTCCTCAATGTCGGACAACAATTCTCAGTACCAAATACAATTGCAATTCAAAATCAAATCAAAATTTCAAACTCCACAAACTATATCGAATTATATATGGATTTGAAGCTCTCGAAGAGCGCAAGTTGAATATGTGATTCATTTCTTGATCTGGGTGCGTTGTGGCCGGAATTAGGCACTTTATCCACGGCCATTCATCGAGTCGTGATCAACTTCGTCTGATCATCAATTGGAGGCTACCGCTGTGTAGAGACTGACGAGTTCTTCTCATCGCCGTTGTTCGTTTGGTGGATCAATGGCTAGAGGTGGCGATTTATTGGATTAGGGTTTAACCCTCGGAGGCGGTGCACAGCGCTACAGGCCGCCGGAGGTCATCCGGGTGGGGTCGGTGTGCTTAGTTCGCCGTGACGAGGAGGATGGGGGTGGTCGGCATCGCAACGGTGGTCAGTGGCGATCATACGGCGTGGTCAAAGCTTGGCCAACGGGCTGCGTTTGGGTTCGAACGATTATTGCATGCGTTCGATCTGGTCTGTGTCATGGAAGAAGGGATAGGCGACGTGTCTTCTAATTTAATCATTTTATTTTTTAAAAATTTCAATTCAAATGTTCTAACGTACATAACTTTCGCATATGAGGTCCAATTCATGCGCGGTTTTCTCCACTAGGTTCGTATTGGAATTCCGAACATTTTAGCCACTGTTTGGACAAATTCTGAGACTGTTCAAATTTTGGATTTAAATTGGATTTTAAATTCAATTTAAATTCAAAGGTGAATGTTTTAACCCACTCACAACTTCTAAAATTTCTTATGTATGTTAAATTAATTTATGTGATTTGAAATTTATTTATGACTGTTTGGCATATTTTTATCATCATTCCAGTTAAATTGAATTTATTGAATTAAATTGTTATTTAATTTATTATTACATATAAACTGCCATTTAAATTGTTATTTAATTTATTATTGAATATAAACTGCCAACAAATACCTGTTATTTATTATCTGTTCTATATTGATGATATTGTTTGAATTGGATGATGATTGTGATAAATGGTTGACGATTGATATTGGATGAATGGATGTTGTATTTTATATTGTTATAAACTGCAAGATTTTATGTATTTTTACTTCATTCAGGATTGCGGTTTGAAATGATGTATAACCGTATTTTAATTTTAAATTACGGATTGAAATGATAAATATCTGTATCACATGACCATAGGGTAGAAAATTTTATACAGAAACCGTGGTCTATATCTAAATATTTTGAAAATGATTTCTATGGTCTTGGAAAGAAATATATGGTTTCATGAATATTAATTTTTGATATTATATAAATATTATTTTTATATATAGTTAAATGCTTGAATTTAAGCTATGTATAAGTTTATTAAATAAAAATTAAGTTTAATAATAGAGTTTGTTTTTTATTAAAATAAAGGTGAGTAAGTATTTAAATTTTATTTTAATATAGAGTGCATATTGATTTAAATAAATTAAAGTTGGGAGATAAATTGAAGATTTAGTCGAAATTAAATTTATTTAGGAATTAAACTCAAAAAGGTTGATGTGAAATTTATTTAATTGGAAATTATAAAAGGTATAATTATCATAACTTGATTTTGGGGTCAAGGTGAATTAAATGATTATTTCAAGTATAAATGAATTGAAGGAAATATTTAGTTATTTGTAATTTGAGTTTTATTTAAAGGATAAGGGATTTATTATGTAAAATATTTCAAGACTAAATAATAGAAAATTTAATTGTTGAATTAAAATTATCAAATTTACTTTTGAAATTTTGGAATATTTAAAGCCTTGAAATATATCGAAATTGAAATGTTTGAAGTTATGGAATTCAAAGTATTATTTTAGAAGTGTTATAATTTCAAATGTTTGGTTTCGAAGTGTATAAATTCGAGAGTGCCATGATTTTGAAAAAGGGATATATTTTAAATAAAAATGATATTATATTGATTTGGATTTTAATAAAAATGATATCATATTGATTTGGTTTCTGAAGTGGAAATTATATCGTATTTATATGGTTTTGAATGGATATTATATTCTGGTTTTGAGGTTTAATTTTTTTGAAATGAAAGCGGTGCTAAATAACGCATGGTTGTTAAAGTGACCGGGATCGGAAGTTGTCATACTCTCTGCCAACTCCGAAAACCACTTTAACAACCATGTACGCGGTGGAGATTCCAGAATGAAGTAGGATAGTGGCGGCGTTTCTTTGAGGTATATACGTGGATCCGACTCCCATGAGTTGGCATAAGGTGGCTAAAACAGAAGCGATTTCGGGCCACTGAGGTAGCTCCTCTTATCGGACACACTCCTTCGATACCATTCCATTATATTCTGACTTTAAGATTAATTCGAAGGCCGCTTTTGATTTTTGATTTTGGGGGTGTGGCTCGAGGTGGGCGGTAGCTGCACGCTATGCGTTACCACCAGTCCGGATTGTAATTGGTATATCTACCCTGGCATTGCCATGTGTGCCGTGTCACCTACCCTAGCGCGCCTTGTACGAGTTTGGTTTTCTCCCGTAGCCCGTGGAGTATTTAGGGCAGTCTTCCGATCTGGCGATGCGCTGATACTGGATGGACTACTAGGACTATTACGTGGTAAGGGCTATATGGGTAACCCCTTAACTCTATTTAAAAGTAAGTTTATTTTACTATAAACAGTATTATAATAGCAAAATATTACTACATAGTAAATAGTTTAACGGATCCTTTGGAGATGTGAATCCTGAGCATCTCTTAAGTTACTGCACCCACGTTAGACACTGGATAGGAGATGCCAAATCCCATAAACATCTCTGACGCCATTCCACTCATATTTTACCGTTGATTTAACTTACATAAAATCTTTTAGTTATGACTCGAGTGTTTTGTCTTTTCAATTCACTCGGGTCAGTCTGAGCATTTCGGGATTCGAAGATTTTATTTCTGGAGGACGAAGACGAAGATTGTATTTCTATAATTTATTATATTCCACCGCATCACATTGTTCTGCTGCATTGTTATTCATTATTCTTTGGTATTTGTAACTTTGATATGTATTGTATAAGTATAACAAATGTTTTGTAAAACAGCTTGATGAACAGTTATTTGATTATTATATTTTGACATTCCGCTACAAGATTTTGTTTTGTTTTATTTCTTTCTCTGCTTCTCTTATTTACTCCAATAACAATTCACCCTTTTGTATGGTTTAAGTCTGACATATGTGGTTTATCGTCGATTTACAGCATACAAAAAGGTGGGATGTTACATTAACAAGGTGGAGATGATCTTCCCAAGATCCTCCAGAATCAAGAACACAAGCACTGTGACGCCCCACCTCTATACCCACGCTAGCCAAGAACACTACGGAGTAATGCTGTCGACTAGCACGGAGAATAAGGCTGTTGAGGAGCGACCATCCGTGTAATTGCTTTGCGCGAGCACCGATATGTCAGATAGTATAACATGCATTTTATTTCAAGAGGAAATCCGACATACCGATACAAACACAAAACTACTACACAGTGGCTATAATAATCTTCGGAAACAAATATAGAAACAAGCATAACACAAATCAGTCACAGATAATTCATATCACAAAGGCGGAAATAGATATGAATATGACACATGAAAGTGTACATCAGAGTAGTGGTCAAATAAGATCCACAATATCAAAGAGAATAGATAGAAGTGCTAGACAAAAGAATAAGTATACATCATAGAGTCTGTATCTCAAATGTATACAACAAAAACTGCTAAACTAAAGTAGTTAGCCAAAAGTCAGAAGATGGTTCCAGATAGGAAGCCATGAGGAAGCACCTGTAATATCTCAGTCTGACCCGAGTATTATTTAATAAGAAAATAATAAACGGATCAGTCTAGCTATAAATATCAGATGAAATGATATAGAATAAGAAATATGACAAAATGTATAATAATCACAATGCCAAGCTGTGATAAATAAGTAATTGAAAAAATCAATAAGAGATTAATCAATATCGCAAAGATCTACACAAGAATCAAAGGAAATGTCATACTCCTAATTTCATTCACCAAGCCACAATAAATGACATATATATCAATGCCAATCGTAAAAGTTGGTGAAACATAAATTCCAGAAATCAACATAAGAAATTTAGAAATCACAATAAAAGGATGGCCAATCCCAGAAAAATAAACTCCTCCTAACAGGGTATAGTCCCCCATTGCGGACTTTGAGCCGAAGCTCCTCCTGGTGAGCCGAAGATCCTCGTGACAGGGTATAGTCCCCCATTGCGGACTTTGAGCCGAAGCTCCTCCTGGTGAGCCGAAGCTCCTCGTGACAGGGTATAGTCCCCCATTGCGGACTTTGAGCCGAAGCTCCTCCTGGTGAGCCAAAACTCCTCCTGACAGGGTATTGTCCACCATTGCGGACTTTGAGCCGAAGCTCCTCCTGGTGAACCGAAGTTCCTCATTACAGAGTATAGTCCCCCATTGCGGACATTGAGCCGAAGCTCCTCCTGGTGAGCCGAAGCTCAATAAAAACGACGTACAGTCCTCCACGTGGACAAAGAGACATCGCACAATGCTAGTCTAAACCATAAAATGATCGTCATGATCATCGAGAAGTGTCAATTACAGTAAGCTAGTAAATATATGAGTTTAGCTTCA
Organism: Allium cepa; assembly: GCA_030765085.1. Lineage (NCBI taxonomy): Eukaryota > Viridiplantae > Streptophyta > Magnoliopsida > Asparagales > Amaryllidaceae > Allium > Allium cepa. Next base: position 782,302,294 of record CM060940.1, on the reverse strand, counting down.
TGTCCCATAACCACTAACTTAACTTAAATATTTACGAACAAATTGTAGATTTCCACTAGAAAGTTGTCACAAAAGTTTCAATCGAACAAGTCCAAGAATTAACCGACGAAGTAAACGCAAGCGTTTCATACCACTTGTTTTGCTAAGTCGTTTAATTAGATTTCTCATACGAGTGAGGTAAAGGCTTGTATATACTAATAGATTGGAAAACGGTTTAAGAAAACGAGCTTTGTAATAAAATAGTGTTGAAATCATTTGAAGAAAGAGTTTTGATATTTACTACTAGTATAGAAAACCTTTATATTTTCAAAGTGACAAATCACAAAGAAGATTGTAGGAACAATCAATCACTAAGATTCACATTCGAAAACGTGAATAAAATTCAAAGAAATCGATACTGAATCCATCGAAATGTATATTCCAAGAATTCCGGAAGAAAATAAGTCATCAAAGTCAATAACAAATGATACCAACAGATAGAGAAATAACACGAATCGATTAAAGTTGGAAATTCAAACAACCAGGAGAAATAGGCAAAAATGCTCCAGGTCGGTCGGCCGGCTACAGAGCTCGGTCGATCGGACCCTATTCCAAAAAAGTCTCGGGAAGCAGGTCGGTCGGCCGAACCCTGTACTCGGTCGACCGAACCTTAAAAAGAGTGGTGCTTATACACTTGGCAGCAGGTCGGTCGGCCGGCTACAGAGCTCGGTCGACCGGACCTGTTGCCAGTCCCTTCCCAGCCCATCCAAATGAGGTCCAACCTCGACCAAATTGCATTCTCTCGAGCAACGACGCTAAGGGATTATGCCAATCGACTACGCGGCCCTATAAGCTCTTCGATGCATCTCCAAAAAAACATGATCAAAGATCAAAGCTATGATTTTTAAGGAATTGAACCCAAAACACTAAAAATTGAAATATTCACCAAATCAATCCAAACCAAAAGCAATTGCACATGAATAAGTGTTAGGAATTCATACCTAACAATCGAAGGTAATTCATAGACTTAGATGTGAGATTAAAAATCTCACCTTTAAACCCAAATCAATGAATGAGAAGCTTGAAGACAAGGGAAGATCAACCGCACTTCAATCTCAACACTAGAAGCTTGAATCTAAGATTAAAAGAAGAACATTCCCTAAGTTAGGTTTAGGAAATTTCTGAAATCAAAGAGAGAATGAGTTGGGGAAGAAGGAGAGAAGCTTACCAATGGGTTCTCTTTGATTTTGGAGCAAGAACTTGAGCTAGCAAGAGGAACTAGGGCTTGGAGTTTCTAATTCTTTTTCTCTTCCCCCATTTTTGATGAAGCTTGAATGTATTAGGAAATTAAGAATGAAGTGAAGAGGAGAGGGGGGTTGGGACTGAGTTAGTAAGTGGCTAATGGGTTCAGCCCAAACCAAAGCCCTAAGTGAAAAAGGTCAAAATTCTACTATCTCCAAACATATCGAATTTTATACTCAAAAAGGTCGCAAACGTCATTTTGAACTCAATAGGGGTGGTCTCGAGTCCCAATTCGACTGTTTGCAAAAAGTAGCTTTTCGGACCAAAATCCGACGAACGACAAAATATTTAAATAAAATATTTAAATATAAAATCGATAAATATGCGGGTTGTTACAAGCACCAAAAAAAATCTTCTAGAATCTGATTCACTCTTTCCGTTTGACTGATGGTCTGTGGATGGCAAGCAGTGCTCAGATTCAAAAATGAATACCAAAGATTGTCAAAGATTATAGAAAGGTTTCCAAACAGACCGGTGTAAGCAATAGCTTCCCTATTCCGTAGCAAGATAAGGAAAATAAGGACAACCAAAGATAGCTTGAAAAACAAAATAAGATAATAAATTTGAAACCATGAAAATTTCAACTTAAACCGAAAATTATTTTTACATAAGTTAAATAAATCTTATCTATTCTAATTTCATTATCTAATCATCTAATTATCTTAAATAAACAATTCCTAAAATCATGGATTTTAAAAATCTTTTATTATACTCTAAATGTACTCAATAAAATTCATTCCACTTTATTCCTAATTAAAATTAAAATTATTCCTCTTAATATATTTTATCACCTATGTTAAATATATTTATACTTATTATAACTGCTTTAATTTATTCTTAGTTCCTTTAACATCATTTTATATTGTAAATTATTCCATTACTCTTTTTTTATTTACCTCTGTTAATGTTTTTATAACTAAAATTTAAGTGCATAACATGTATTATAACCACTCAAATCTTATTTATAAAATCCATTTTATATTGTATATTATCCAATTACATATTCAACTTCTGAAAATTTAAGTAAGTTATATAGGAATGAAATTGTGTATTATACAAATAAAACTTCTAATTCAATCATTTCAAGCTTGAATATTTATCCAAATCATGAAATTATACGTGAAATTATCTTTCAAGAAAAATTTAGGAACTAAATTTCCGATAAATTCCAAACTATTTAGAGATAAATAAATGCACATATACTATATATATCCATTCAAATTTAAATCAGATATCAGCATATGTTATAAATCCAGTCTTATTTTAGAAATTCAAATCAATTATATTCACCAAAACGAAATTGTAGCAAGGCTACAGAGCGGTCTCTTCACTTCGAAACTCGAAAATTGTAATGACCCGTAAATTTTAATAGATATAATTGGTTAATTTAATTGGATCTTTGTAACTAAATTGAGAAAGAAATAAAATTTTTATAATTTATAATGAACAAAACGTTAAAAAGGAAATGCAGCAATGGTAAATTAAATAAGACTTTGTGTTTTAATATATGGAGAAATAAATTTTTGTAACTTATTAATGAAATAATAAGTAGATTGAACGTAACAATGATAATTAAGGTTAATAATTAATAGGGTGAATGAAATGACAATTGATGAATTTATTTAAAATTGTAAATTTATAGTACGATAGATGGTAATTGGTTGGAGAGAACGAACATACAAGTATTATAAAGGGTATAATGGTGACAAATGGTTGTTACCAGTTAATTCACCAATTACAAATAAAGATAATTAAATATTACTTCAATGAAAATAAATGTAGTAACAGAAGTGTGGATGTAAATTTAATAGAAACATAAATTTATTTTAAGTTAGAAATTGGGAAATAGGTTCAAAGTATGTTAATTGATGAATTAATACGTAATGCATGTAAAGTAATAAAATGGTTTAAGAATGGAATTAAGGTAAATTCATTAATTGGTTTTAAAACCTTAATTTATGTGTTCAATTGATAGAAGTACACATTTAGAAAGGTAATATTTATTCAAATTAAGTTGTAAATAGTCATATATTAATGTAATGAAATAAAATTAGCGTTATATATGGAATTATAATTTGGATTAATAAGTAACGAACTTATAAATGCAGTTAAAAGAAAATGATGGCAATAATAATGTGTTGCCCGTTTATTTAATCTATTAATTGAAATGAGAAATCAAATTTTAATAAAATTGGAAATCAATTAGAGTTAAATGAAACTTAATGTTGTACAAATGAGAATTTATGCAATAACTAATTTAGTGCAAATAAATTTATGGAACTAATGGTAGGATCTTAACTGATTGTAATTAATAATTGGAGACAATGTCAATTCCGGTTATAATATGACTATTGGTTGATGTAAAAATTGTAAATGAAGATTTATTAATTTATTTGAATATAAGTTATAGTGATTGGGTTTATTTCAAACAAATGAAATTAAATATCTAGATATTACATTAATTGGAATAAAGATAAAATTTGTGAATAATAATGTAATAAACCATGAATCAGTGTTAATTTCATCCGTTGTATAATAATGAAGTGAATAGTAGAATGAAAAATAATTTAATAGAATTACTGAAAATTTAATTTATAATTTTGGATACAATGAAATTGAAAATTTGACACTGCAATTGATAGATTAATCAACTTTAAATTGACATCTAAACTTGTTTAAATTATTATAGATGATTGAGAAATATAAAAGTGATGAAATTGTCAATTATAGAATTAAAATGAAAAATTGGGTTTTTATTTAATTAATTATTAAATTATTTAATTAATATAAAAATAGCCATTATGTCCACTGACTCGGATTTTGACGAAACTAGTTTCATCGGATCCGTAACGTTGAATTATTGTAGGCTTTCAAGTTTCGTAACGATCGGACGTGTCGTTTGATCGTACGGACTCAAAACGCCTAGGAATCAATGAAATTGAAATCAATTTGGAAAGTTTCGATTTTTGCATAACTTCTTCTTATGATGGAATTTGGACTTGAAACATTTTCAAATCGCGTTTAAAATATTTAAAAACATCTATTTTGATATATGGTTTGACCCAATTTCGTTCTTGAGTCGGAACGGGCTTTTCGGGCATTTATCGTTCAGCGCGTTTATAAATCGGGTCCATCTATTCTTTTTCAACTTTGTCTATAAATATCCTGTTATAAACCCTAATTATCCCTCATTTTCATTTGTCTGTGCGTACAATTTCTCTTCACCTCCTCATCTCAATGGCAGACTATCCCAAATCTAATTGCAATTCAAAAATCAAAGTGAAATTTCAAACTCCTCAAAAAAAATTCAGAAAATTATATATCGAAGCTCTCAGTGTACGCATCTCAGATCTGCAGTTCATTTGTGCATTTGAATCACCAAATGTCCAGAAATCAGAAGGTTATTTTCGGTCGTTCATCGGTCGACGACGAACCTCGTCTGATCGGGAAATCATTTCTGGGTTTTGAAGAGTGGACGGAGGTGAGTTCATCGGTGTAGATTGTTTAGCGTTTTGATGGTTGGATCGATGGCAATAATTCGCTAGGGTTTTATAAATCGGCGGCGGCTGTTGTTCTTGAGGCATTGGCCTTGACGTGGTTATGCGCGGCCGCGAGGGGAGGAAGCATGGAGTTCACGGCGGAGCTCTGACGTGGGCGATGGTGGCTCGAACGGTGGCAAAGTAGGCGCGTTGGTTTTGGCGGCTGCTATGACCTGTAGCCTGCGTGCGAATTGAAGCTTGCGTGCGTGATGTAGCCTGAAAGAAGAAATTGGAGACGTGGCTTGAGATAGGTTGTGTTGATCATTTTAATTTAATTAAATTTTAAATTGCAATGTTCTAATATGAATATCTTTTACATACGAGGTCCTTTTCACGCGCGGTTTTCTTCATTAGGATCGTATTGAAATTTCGAACACTTTGGCGCTTGTTTGGATGAATTCTGAGACTGTCTCATTTTTGGGTTTAAATTGGATTTAAATTCAATTTAAATTCAAAAGGTGAGTGTTTTAACCCACTCACAACTTCTAAAATTTCTTATGTTTGTTAAATTTATTTAGGATGTAATTAGAAATTTATTTATGACTGTTTGGCGTATTTTTAATCATCATCCCAGTTAAATTGAATTTAACTGAATTAAATTGTTATTTAATTTATTTATTGCATAAAAACTACCAGTTAATTTTTCATTTAATTTATTGTTGAATATAAACTGCTAGTTGATACCTGTTGTTTATTATCCGTTTATGTTGATGCTATTGATTGAATTGGATGATGATTGTGTTTAATGGTTGATGATTGATATTGGATGAATGGATGTTGTATTTTATATTGTTTTAAACTGCAAATTGTTATGCACTTTATTTCATTCGGGATTGCGGTTTGAAATGATATATAACCGTAATTTTATTTTAAATTACGGACTGAAATGATAAATATCCATATCACTTGACCATATGATAGAAAATTGTATACAGACACCGTCGGTCTATATATATAAATATCTTGAAATGATTTCTATGGTTTTGGATAGAATTATACGGTTTAAATAAATATTGATTCTTTTTGAAAGTTTATAAAAATATTATATTTAAAGTTGAAATTTTGTATTTAGGCTATGTATAAATCTGTTTAATGACAATAAGTTAACTAATGGAGTTTGATTTATTAAAATAAATATGGTTAAGTATTTGAATCATATTTTTATACAAAGGTTATAATAATTTAAATAAATTAAGATTTGGAAGATAAAATTTGAAACGGATGTGAATTAAATTGTTTAAGAATTTTACTCGAACAAAAATTTGATTTGAAATTTAGATAAATTTGAGATTTTTATGAAATTGAATTTATTTAAGAATTAAACCAACAGGGTTGATGTGAAATTTATTAAATTGGAAAATTTAAAAGGTATAATTATTATAACTCGATTTTTGGGTCTAGGTGAATTAAATGATTATTTCAAGTATAATGAATTGAAGGCAATATCTAGTTAATTGTATTTTGAGTTTTATTTGAATAATAAGGGGTTTATCATATAAAATATTTCAAAGTTAAATAATAGGAAATTTAATTATTGAATCGAAATTATCAAATCTAGTTTTAAAATTTTGGAATATTTAAAGACTTGAAATATATCGAAATTGAAATGTTTATAGAAATTGAAATGTTCGAGTTATGAATTTCAAAGCATTATGTTCAAAGGTGTTAAAATTTCAAATGTTTGGTTTTGAAGTATAAAATTTGGAAGTGCTATGATTTTTGGAAAAGCGATATATTTGAAATAAAATGATATTATATTGATTTGAAATAAAAGGGATATCATATTGATTTGGTTTTTAAATTGGAAATGATATTGTATTTATATGGTTTTGGAATAAATATTTTATCCTGGTTTTGTAGTATAAATTATTTCGAAATAACCGCGGTGTTATAATAACGTTGGGTTGTTAAAGAGACTGGGATCGGAAGTGGTCATACTCTCTGCAAACTCCGAAAACCACTTTAACAACCGTGTACGCGGTGGAGATTCCAGAATGAAGTAGGATGGTGGTGGCGTTTCCTTTAAGGTAAATTCGTGGACCCGGCTCCTATGAGTTGGCATGTAACGACCCGCTATTTTGGACCATTCAAATCGACAATAAAACCATACATATCCGACTTGAATAATTCAAAATACCGAATTGTTAATTAAAATTTGGAAAAACTTAAAATATACAATAAATAAATCAATCACAGACCACAGAGTAATATAATGCAGCGGAATAGATAAAGAATAGTAGTTCATGAAGCTACTACATACATCAGAGTTAGAAATAAAATACAACCAAATAGTTCAAATGCAGTGAAGTCTCATATGCAACAGATGACTTCTTTGAACCAATCAACTGGAAATGCTAGAATCTGAATCGATAGTTGGATCTCCAAATGAAACTCCGAACTCCAAAGGTGAGTCTCTAATGTTGTATCTCTCAGTATGACCCGTGCGTAAAGCAAAACACAAAACACTCAAGTCAGGATTAACATTCTTATATCAATAAATCCAACTCAAGTGAAATATCAACTGAAATACAAATAACTTAAAGGATGTTTGGGATAACCATCCTCTAAGGGTCCATGGAACTATCTACAAGGTAGAAATATACACTATAACACCACGATCATTTCATCTTAATTTATACTTCAAAACCAAATATCATTTCACTTCAAATATCTCTATATTTCCCAAAATAGTATTTATATATATTAAATAATTTATACAATAAAGTATTTTCAATTCCCTGAACTTAACAAATCGTTTCAACATCAACCCGACCATACCATTTAAATTGAATTCAATCTCAATTTATCAATTTAAATTCAACTCAATTCCTAAAATAAACACTTCAATTTATCGATCTCAAATTCGGATTTGTAATCACAAAAATACCCCTTTATATTTCAATATATTTCAAAACTTTAAGTATTCAACGTTTCAACTAAATTTTTATTCAGTTTAGTTTTATAAATAATAAATTCAAATTTGGTTCAACCTAAATTTCACTTTAATTCAATTTAGTTGCTAAATAACAAATTCAACTATGTTGATTTCAAATATAGATCCGAATCTCAACATAAACCATTTAAATTCCAATATAGTTCAAGGCTTTAATATTTAATTGTTCTATGTAACAGTTTCATATAGATCTCGATTTAACCTCATTATTATTTAGTCTTGAAATACTCCCTTATTAGATTCAATATCATGTAAGTAACCTTAAATTACATTTTACTCAATATTTTCTTTAATCTTATTAAACGTGAAATATTCATTAAATCACTTAAATCAAAAATCCAGTTACAGAATCATACCTTTAAATTTTCTATTCAATAATTTCAAATCGATTTAATTAAATAAATCCTTATTTAAATACCATTTTTAATAAACCCAAATTTATGTCCCTATCTTACTTATTCAATTTATTGAAAGAAAATCTACTGAAATATAAATTTACAAAAATACTTAACCATATATATGTATTAAATCCATCTAATTTATATCAAATATTACTACTAAATCTATATATAAAATTTCCATTTATATAAAATCTTAAGCATCAATATTTATTTAACCATATATTTCTTTCCAAATATCATAGAAATTATTTTCAAAATATCCGTATATGGACTAACGGTGTCTGTATATATTTCCTATCATAAAGTCAAGTGCTACGGATATTTATCATTTCAATCCGTACACTAAATATATACGGGTGGATGTCATTTCAACCCGTAATCCCAAATTCAGTTAAATGAAAATCGCATGGATTTATCATTTCAACCCATAACGATTTTCTCTTATTCTAAAGTACGTTCGGGTATGTATCATTTCAACCCATAGTGAAATACTAAACTAACAGGGAACTTGCAGAGTGATAGCAGATAATAAAATAATAACAGGCAGATATCATCAATAGTAAAATATAAACAATAGGATATGGTGTCATATCCCACAGGTAAACAATTACAGATAATGGCATAAATAAAACAAATTAAATAACTACATCAGCATATTTCAATCGTCGTTTCAATTGAAATCAAATTTAATGAATAAAAGAACGTTAATCGTGAGTGATTGCTCACCTTTCGAGGCTAGAGATGAACGAAAGTGGGATAAATTACGAATCCAAGCACAAGTTTCAAAGCAAAGCAGGATTGGCACGAATTCGATGGATAGAGCTGACAACAGAATTTTACGAGAACAAATCTAAATCAGATTGACATAAATTGAAAATATAACTTTATTATTTTGTTACTAAATTAATACTTCTTTTTAAGTCAAATATCAAAACAAAATACGTATGTAAGAAAAATCATTGGTTTGTATTAAACACATGTATTAAAATCAAATATAATAAAATTTGAAATAAATGCTGTAACTTTTATATTGAAATATACATAAACATATACAAGTTTAAAAAAATGATGAGACCACTTTTCAAAATAACTTTATATATTACTGTAACAAAGAAAGCTACAAACGCTAACATAACAGTTTTATTATTTTATATAAAACAATATAACATATGTAACAGAACTGTTAAATCCCAAGACTTTGTAAACCACGTACGTATATATTTTATAAGAATCAATACTATAAATCACTACAAACCAATGTATATATACTTAAAAAATTTATGGCTAAAGTATATAATTACACGTATACACAGTTGTAAACTTATGCATAAACGAATAATATAAAATCGTACGTATACTATTAAAATTTGTAAGTAAGTAGGATATAATCAATTGAATCTCAAATAAACAGTACTTTATCCCTATATATATTACTGCAAATGAAATACAGTAATCTATATAATACTTAAAACAACATATAATATCAACTTATATACTATTATAACACAAAACATGTACATATATATTCTCTGTCCCATATGAAATATATATACAAAAACAAAAATCAGTTTAAAACATACAAAGAAAATATATCTTTGAACATGGAAAATTATATAATACTTTCATATAGATATGCCTTGTATTAATTGTAAACAGTTGAAAAAAAATATATAGTTCTAACTTATATATTACTCACCTGCTGCACTAGAAGAAGAGGAGGAGGAACAAAAGGTTGGATATGGCATTAGTGAAGAAGGATGGTTTGCACGTCCTACGGGTTGAAATAGGGGAAGAGGATGCAAAAGTTTTCAACAACATGAATTTTATCTGGGAAGATGAAAGCTTGATTATAAATATATGCTTTATTTATTTGATAACGTGTAAGTACAGAAAAGGAATAGGTAAATAAATGATTAAAAGTGGAAAATGGAAGTGACAGACGCTATGATGTATAAAAAATTATTTCAAAGTAGCGTACGCCACAGATCAGATCAAAAGAAAATTTTAATAGGAACGGTTGTCCATTGATTCAGCAAAGTATTTAAGGCAATAAAAAAAAGAACCGTTGCCAAATAAAGATAAGAAATGTATGCCATAAATATAAAGTGATTTGAATAGTAACGGTCCCTCAGATTGAGCTGAATAATTAAAATAATAAATTTTTGTTTGTTTGGACAGTACGTAATGAGTTTGGAAAGGAAAGGATATTAAAATGGAAAAAGGAATAAACAGAGAAATTTAAGCAAAGATAAAACGTACAGAATTAAATATAGAGTAGCGGGATGGTCATGATAATCCAGTGGATAATTAAGGCAACTTTTTAATGCCACCAGCTGCACGTTCAAATTTGAAAAGGCAGAGCAACGGACCATATAATAAATTGAAACGATGGATTGATAACAGCTGCGAAATTCAAAGCAATTAATAATAGTGTGCGCAACACGCTTCCGTATTTGAAACCGAAGGAAAGTCAATGGTCAAAATTAAAGGTGCCGATATGACGACAGTTAATCATATTTGTCACGTACCTTATAACACAAAAACGAATATACCGCAGAGATCTGTACGACGAGACGATCAGAACGGTATACAAATATCAGTGGTACGATTTGATTATAAAAATTCGAATTTTCTGCTAGCGGAAAAAATACAGCTAAAAATTAGAAAATAAGATCGACGGAGCTATAGAAATCCAAATTTCAAAAAACAAAAGATGACATCTCACTCAGAATAAGATTTAGAATTTTTCAATGTAAAAATATTCAGGTTTGGAAAATATTTTATTATCAACAATTATTAACTGATTTGATTTTAATAAAATTACATAATAAATAAACTTTCACAAAATTAATCGAAAATTTACCATTTGCTATATTTAATTATACGTAATCCAAATATTAAATTTTTATTTCAAAATATTATTATTTAAAATTTCACCAAAAATTCCATTAAATACGTAAATATCAATTAAAATTATTAAATTTTTACGGGTCGTTACTCTCTCCCCCACTCAAAACTTTTCGTCTCCGAAAAGGAAGGAGGTAGGAGAATTGAACAGCCAGAAATAAAAGTAGATTGAAAGTCAAGATTAAACAATTAATTTGAAATTAAATAAATTTTACTTGAAATTTGAAAACTTCATTTGCGATTCAATTATCTTTAATACTTTAAAATTTTCATAACTCATTGGAATTTAATATGTTTAACTAACACCTTTATACATATATGAAAACTATTTGAAAACAATTACTTGCATCATTAGTTATATTTACAATGAAGCTATTGAAAACATTAAATCCATAATTCATAAATTTATAAATTTGTCTTTAGATACTTTTCAAACATTATTAATAAATCATTCACTTTAAATATGTTTTATTTAATTAATAACTTCAAAAATATTTATAACACTAAAATTTTCTATTAAACAATGTAGTATACTAATAAGCAATATTTAAAAGATTATATTCAAAGAGGAAAGAAGGTAGATTCAGAAAAAAAGAATCAAGGTGAATAACTAAAGCTGAGCAGATAAGGTAGATTCAAGGAATAGTATCGGGCACGAATAATTAATCTAGAACCATAAGAATTTCAATTTCGAATATTAATACAGAATTTCTTTGTTAGAAATACTTTTATAATGAAATACCTTTTCAAAAAAAATATTTTTTGTCGAAACCAATTTTCCTTTCGAAAATACTTCTATAACTCGATGTTTCAACAAGTTTATCCTCGTTCTTGCAGACTCTGGCCATGCGTTGATCAGGCGCAAAGCTAGAATTCTTCAAGTATTTAGTAGACCTGTTTCAACACCCAGTGAAAATACTTGAAAACCCTAAAAAAACAGATATGGAAAGTACAATTCAAACAAAACAATCAAACCAAATCCTTTGTCCAACCATGGTTCGCAGATACACAATGGTTACGCCTGGATACCCCAGGAAACAATCCGTATCCGTAAGCTTTCTCAGCCCTGCGAGTTACGCCATGATGACTAGTTGGGTGCAGGATACATAATGGTTACGCCTGGGTCCCCCAGGAAACAATCCGTACCCCTAAGCCATCTCAGCCGGGCAGTTTCGCTACTATTCGCGACCTACATAGATTGCAGGATAGACAATGGTTACGCCTGGATCCCCCAGGAAACAATCCGTACCCCTAGGCCATCTCAGCCAGGCAGTTTCGCTACTAATCACGACCTACACAAATTGCAGGATACACAATGGTTATGCCTGGATCCCCCAGGAAACAATCCGTACCCCTAAGCCAGACTCAGCCAGGCAATTTCACTATGCAGCTGCGAGAGAAAAAAAAACCATGGGTTACGCCACGGGGGGAACACTCGAGTATCACCTCCAGAAAACCAAAAATCAGAGAGAATAAATCGATAGAATGAATCCACAATGTGGCCACAAAGCGGATATCAAGTAGAAGGCACTTTCCATATCATTGCTTCGAAAATATATATCATATAGTACCTTTTCAAATACCTTCAAATATCATACTTATATAAAGTCCATTATATATAGGATTCTTTTTTTCAAATCGAATACTTTCCAAATCAATAGTACATCAAATCATACTTATATAGACTTCGATTATATAAAATTTTCTTTCCAAATTGAGTACCTTTCAAATCAATAGATTTCAAATCAACTTCATACTTATACAAATCCATTTTATATAAGTTCGACCACTCCCAAATCAAATGCTTAATAATATAAGGTTCTCAATTTCAAACATTTCATTATCAATTCAGTTTCAAAATCATATATGATTTCACCAAATTTTCTTCCAAATTACATATCTAAATTTCAAAGTTCCTAAAATAATAGGTTTAGAAAATTATCCCAGTTTCCAAATTAAAATAATTCCAGTCAAACAAATTCATTTCCAAAATCACCACATAAGTACTGGTTTTTAATTTCAATTTAATTTCAAAACCAAATATTTTCTCAAAATCAATTATACTCAAAATGGTTTCCAAATTTATAATTATCCCGTTAAAACTTTTAAATATCTATTTCTATTTGAAATATCCAATTTACCTTTCTGAAAACCATTATTCAAAACTATTTTTTTTCAAAACATTTCAAAACTAAATTTATATTCTTTATCAAACATTTTATACTCTTCGAAATTCTTAGCTTTGAAAATTTAATCTCGATTTGGAAGTGTTCGAACATTCAAAATAGATAGGGAAATCAAATTTCCAAATTCAAGAGTTGAAAATCAACATAAATCAATAAATCAATTTCAATAGATAGGATTATACTAAATCAAATCCGAAACTTGAGGACCGAACACCGGTCTCACTTTAAATTGTTTCAAATATATACATATATCTTTCGAAAATATCAAATTATACTTCAGAATTTGAAATCAAAACGGTTTTACAAAATCACTCGCATAGCGAAGCTATTAAAGAGGCCTCTCCCCCACTCTGAAACTCGAAAATCGATGTCGATGATGCATGCACTCGTCACCGAAATTATTTTCCAGCGACATATGTGAGTTCTGGACTTCTATTTTCTTGAATACTTCTTTGAAATTTCTTCAAAATTATTAGAACTCTTTTGAACTCATTTGAAACATTTCTTATTCGGAAAAATACCTTTAAATCGTATTATTTTTATATATTTTTCAAAATCTTAAAACCAATTTCAAAATACCGAAATTCAATTCTCGAATTTCAAATTTAACCCTTCAGTTGTAAATCATTTTTATATTAATCAATTTCTTACAAGTTTTCAAATTTTCAAATCCTTTCAAAACTTTTATATATATAGAATAACATTTCTTATTTGTTTTATATATAGGTATATAATCCATATCGAAAACATTTTTACCTTTATATATAGAATAAAATCATAGTTATCAAACTAATAATTTCGATATAAACAATTTCAAAAATACAACTTACCCGATTTTTCAAAAGGTGATTCAAGAATGGATTTCAAAACAAAGATAGAGATTTAAATTAGAGGAACTCCAATCAGTAGAACCCTGATTCGAAGATAGACTCGATCGAAGATGAGATAATTAAATTATAAAATAGAAGATGGATATACTTCTACAAATTACGGCGACCTTAATCAGGTCAACCGTGACCTTAGGAATATAATCGATGCGGAATTCCAAAACAAATCGGCATTCGATCGCCAGAGATAGAATTCAGCATATCAAGATATAGCAACATCGTAAAGCGAGGATACAGAAATCTTCGGTGAATCAATGCCGATTGTAAAGGAGTTTTCACCCCCTTTACGAAACATTCAGTGGAATTATGGGATACTCCAGAATCAAACGAATATAAACAGAAAGAGACAAAAATGAATTTCAGAACAGAGGGACATTCCAAAATTCAAAGGAAATCGAGTCAGAAAGGAAGAGATTCAACTCGAACGAAAGTGATTCCGTAAATAATTTTATCATATATGCTAAGTTTTGCCTAGAACCTGGCTCTGATACCAACTGTAACGACCCGCTATTTTGGACCATTCAAATCGACAACAAAACCATACATATCCGACTTGAATAATTCAAAATACCGAATTGTTAATTAAAGTTTGGCAAAACTTAAAATATACAATAAATAAATCAATCACAGATCACAGAGTAATATAATGCAGCGGAATAGATAAAGAATAGTAGTTCATGAAGATACTATATACATCAGAGTTAGAAATAAAATACAACCAAATAGTTCAAATGCAGTGAAGTCTCCAATGCAACAGATGACTTCTCTGAACCAATCAACTGGAAAGGCTAGAATCTGAATCGATAGTAGGATCTCCAAATGAAACTCCGAACTCCAAAGGTGAGTCTCTAATGCTGTATCACTCAGTCTGACCTGAGCGTAAAGCAAAACACAAAACACTCGAGTCAGGATTAACATTCTTATATCAATAAATCCAACTCAAGTGAAATATCAACTGAAATACAAATAATTAAAGGATGTTTGGGATAACCATCCTCTAAGGGTCCATGGAACTATCTACAAGGTAGAAATATACACTATAACACCGTGGTCATTTCAGCTTAATTTATACTTCAAAACCAAATATCATTTCACTTCATATATCTCTATATTTCCTAAAATAGTATTTATATATATATTAAATAATTTATACAATAAAGTATTTTCAATTCCCTCAACTTAACAAATCGTTTCAACATCAACCCGACCTTCCCATTTAAATTAAATTCAATCTTAATTTCTCAATTTAAATTCAACTCAATTCCTAAAATAAACACTTCAATTTATCGATCTCAAATTCGGATTTGTAATCACAAAAATACCCCTTTATATTTCAATATATTTCAAAACTTTAAGTATTCAATGTTTCAACTAAATTTTTATTCAATTTAGTTTTCTAAATAATAAATTCAAATTTGGTTCAACCTAAATTTCACTTTAATTCAATTTAGTTACTAAATAACAAATTCAACTACGTTGATTTCAAATATAGATCCGAATCTCAACATAAACCATTTAAATTCCAATATAGTTCAAGGCTTTAATATTTAAATGTTCTATATAACAGTTTCATATAGATCTCGATTTAACCTCAATATTATTTAGTCTTGAAATACTCCCTTATTAGATTCAATATCATTTAAGTAACCTTAAATTACATTTTACTCAATATTTTCTCTAATTTTATTAGACGTGAAATATTCATTAAATCACTTAAATCAAAAATCCAGTTACAAAATCATACCTTTAAATTTTCCATTCAATAATTTCAAATCAATTTAATTAAATAAATCCTTATTTAAATACCATTTTTAATAAACCCAAATTTATCTCCCAATCTTACTTATTCAATTTATTAAAAGAAAACCTATTGAAATATAGATTTATAAAAATACTTAACCATATATATGTATTAAATCCATCTAATTTATATCAAATATTACTACTAAACCTATATATAAAATTTCCATTTATATAAAATCTTAAGAATCAATATTTATTTAACCATATATTTCTTTCCAAATATCATAGAAATTATTTTCAAAATATTCATATATGGACCAACGGCGTCTGTATATATTTCCTATCATATAGTCAAGTGCTAAGGATATTTATCATTTCAATCCATACACTAAATATATATGGGTGGATATCATTTCAACGCGTAATCCCAAATTCAGTTAAATGAAAATCGCTTGGATTTATCTTTTCAACCCATAACGATTTTCTCCAATTCTAAAGTCCGTTCGGGTATGTTTCATTTCAAGACATAGTGAAATACTAAACTAACAGGGAACTTGCAGGGTGATAGCAGATAATAAAATAATAACAGGTAGATGTCATCAATAATAAAATATAAACAATAGGATATGGTGTCATATCCCATAGGTTAACAATTACAGATAATGGCATAAATATAACAAATTAAATAACTACAGCAGCATATTTCAATCGTCGTTTCAATTGAAATCAAATTTAATGAATAAAAGAACGTTAATCGTGAGTGATTGCTCACCTTTCGAGGCTAGAGATGAACGAAAGTGGGATAAATTACGAATCCAAGCATAAGTTTCAAAGCAAAGTAGGATTCGCACGAATTCGATGGATAGAGCTGACAGCAGAATTTTACGAGAACAAATCCAAATCAGATTGACATAAATTGAAAATATAACATTATTATTTTCTTATTAAATTAATACTTCATTTTAATTCAAATATCAAAAAAAAATACGTATGTAAGAAAAATCATTGGTTTGTATTAAACACATGTACTAAAATCAAATATAATAAAATTTGAAATAAATGCTGTAACTTTTATATTGAAATATACATAAACATATACAAGTTTAAAGAAAAATGTTGAGACCGCTTTTCAAAATAACTTTATATATTACTGTAACAAAGAAAACTACAAACGCTAACATAAGAGTTTTATTATTTTATATAAAACAATATAACATATGTAATAGAACTGTTAAATCCCAAGACTTTGTAAACCACGTACGTATATATTTTATAAGAATCAATACTATAAATCACTACAAACCAATGTATATATACTTAGAAATTTTATGGATAAAGTATATAATTACACGTATACACAGTTGTAAACTTATGCATAAACGAATAATATAAATTCGTACGTATACTATTAAAATTTGTAAGTCAGTAGGATATAAACAATTGAATCTCAAATAAACAGTACTTTATCCCTATATATATTACTGCAAATGAAATATAGTAATCTATATAATAATTAAAACAACATATAATATCAACTTATATACTATTATAACAAAAAACACGTACGTGTATATTCTCTGTCCCATATGAAATATATATACAAAAACAAAAATCAGTTTAAAACATACAAAGAAAATATATCTTTGAACATGGAAAATTATATAATACTTTCATATAGATATGCCTTGTATTAATTGTAAACAGTTGAAAAAAAAAATATTTCTAACTTACATATTACTCTCCTGCTGCACTAGAAGAAGAGGAGGAGGAACAAAAGGTTGGATATGGCATCAGGGAAGAAGGATGGTTTGCACGTCCTTCGGGTTGAAACAGGGGAAGAGGATGCAAAAGTTTTCAACAACATGAATTTGTTTTGGGAAGATGAAAGCTTGATTATAAATATATGCTTTATTTATTTGATAACGTGTAAGTACAGAAAAGGAATAGGTAAATAAATGATTCAAAGTGGAAAATGGAAGTGACAGACGCTATGATGTCTAAAAAATTACTTCAAAGTAACGTACGCCATAGATCAGATCAAAAGAAAATTTTAATAGGAACAGTTGTCCATTGATTCAGCAAAGTATTTAAGACAATAAAAAAGAGAACCTTTGCCAAATAAAGATAAGAAACGTATACGATAAATATAAAGTGATTTGAATAGTAATGGTCCATCAGATTGAGCTGAATAATTAAAACAATAAATTTTTGTTTGTTTGGACGGTACGTAATGAGTTTGGAAAGGAAAGGATATTAAAATGGAAAAAGGAATGGACAGAGAAATTTAAGCAAAGATAAAACGTATAGAATTAAATATAGAGTAGCGGGATGGTCACGATAATTCAGTGGATAATTAAGGCAACTTTTTAATGCCACCAGCTGCACGTTCAAATTTGAAAAGGCAGAGTAACGGACCATATAATAAATTGAAACGATGGATTGATAACAGCTGCGAAATTCAAAGCAATTAATAATAGCGTGCGCAGCACGCTTCCATATTTGAAACCGAAGGAAAGTTAACGGTCAAAATTAAAGGTGCCGATATGACGACAGTTAATCATATTTGTCACGTACCTTAAAACAAAGAAACGAATATACCGCAGAGATTTGTATGACGAGACGATCAGAATGGTATACAAATATCAGTGGTACGATTTGATTACAAAAATTCGAATTTTCTGCTAGCGGAAAAAATGCAGCTAAAAATTAGAAAATAAGATCAATGGAGCTATTGAAGTCCAAATTTTGAAAAACGAAAGATGACGTCTCACTCAGAATAAGATTTAGAATTTTCTATGTAAAAATATTTAGGTTTGGAAAATATTTTATTATCAACAATTATTAACTGATTTGATTTTAATAAAATTACATAATAAATAAACTTTCACAAAATTAATTAAAAATTTACCATTTGCTATATTTAATTATACGTAATCTAAATATTAAATTTTTATTTCAAAATATTATTATTTAAAATTTCACCAAAAATTCACTTAAATACGTAAATAAAATCAATTAAAATTATTAAATTTTTACGGGTCGTTACATGTCATAAGGTGGCTAAAACAGGAGCGATTGAAGGGTTAAGAAGGTAGCCCCTTTTATCGGATACATCCCTTCGATATTATACTCTGACTTTGGATTGATTCGGTGGCTACTTTTGATTTGGGGGTGTGGCTCGAGGTGGGCGATAGTTGCGCGCTACGCGTTACCACCGGTCTGGAAGCGTAATTGGTATATCTACCCTGGCATTGCCAAGTTGTGCCGTGTCACCTACCTTAGCGCGCCTTGTACGAGTTTGTTTTTCTCCCATAGCCCGTGGAGTATTTAGGGTAGTCTCCCGATCTGGAGATGCGCTGATACTGGATGGACTACTGGGACTATTATATGGTAAGGGCTATATGGGCAACCCCTTAACGCTTTTTAAAAGTAAGTTTATTTTACTATAGGCATTGTTATAATAGCGAAATATTACTACATAGTAAATAGTTTAACGGATCCTTAGAAGATGTGAATCCCGAGCATCTCTTGAGTTACTACACTCATGTTAGACACTGGATAGGAGATGTCAAATCCCGTAAACATCTCTGACGCTGTTCCACTCATATTGTTTATTGTCGATTTAACTCACATAAGATCTTTTAGTTCTGACTCGAGTGTTTTGTCTTCTCAATTCGCTCGAGTTAGTCTGAGCATTTCAGGATTTATTCTGGAGGACGGAAACGAAGAGTGTATTACTATTATCTATTATATTCCACTTCAATATTGTATTCCGCTGCATTATTAATATTCTCTGGTATGTGTAACTCTGATATATATGGTATAAGTATAACCAAATGTTTTGCAAAACAGCTTCATGAACTGTTTAATTGATTATTATATTTTATCGTTCCGCTGCAAGATTCTATTTTTTTTCTTTCTCTTCTTTTTCTTATTTACCCCATAATAATCCTCCCTTCTGTACGGTTTATGTCTGACGTGTGTGGTTTATCGTCGATTTAAAGTGTACGAAAGGCAGGACGTTACATCTGGTATCAGAGCTTTGGTTTAGTGAAAACCTTAGCTTTGTGGGGTTTGACTCTTTATTAATAGGGTAGTACTACTTTATGATGAGTCGCTGAGTGTGTGTGTGTGTCTATATATATATATATATATATATATATGAGAGAGTGTATCTGATAGTGTTATAAAAAGGTTTTAATATTGTGTTAATCTGTTCCGTTTTGTATTTATAAATTCTGGTTGATGCATGGGACACTAAGACATCAATAGGGGTTTCTAAACACTTAATAGGACATACCGACATAATATTTGTTTTAATATAGGTGAATGGAATAATTTTGTCTATTTTATTTTCTACATATAAAATAAATTTTATAAATAAGATATATATATATATATATTTGGTTGCAATATATTGGTTGTTAGGTAATGAAATTTATAAATAATAGTTGAAATAAGATTGAAATTGAAACAAAATTGGAAATTAGAACTTAGGTCCCGGGGTTTTGAAACTTTCTTTTGAATGATTTTGAGATATAATAATAATATTTTAGAAGTATTTTCTGATATAAATATTTCAATACAATTTGAAAGAATTGTTTTAAAGAAATTCTGGAAAGAAATAAGTGAGACTCCCCTCTCCGTCCCTGGAAAATAATTTTGGTGATGAGTGCACGCATCATCGACATTCATTTTCGAGTCTCGAAGTGGGAAGGCCACTGTAGTAGTTTTACTGCGGATTTATTTTGATAACCAAATATAAATTTCTAATTGTTTTAAGTATAATTCGATATATAAGTTTTAAGTATAAACCTTTATTTATTATCTTTAAAATGATTTGAAATTTAACCCGGTATTTATTTCTTAAGTTTCTGTTAATTAGTAGTTTTAATTATTGTAGTGAAATTGAATGTAACTAATTTATAATTAGAACCTTTAATTAAAATAAGAGATTTAATTCTCAGTATAAATGGAATTAAAAAGAAAGTTGAAATTTATAATTTATAAAACAAAAGATGTAATTATTGAACATTTAATTTAATGAAAAGATGAGGTAAAACTTGTGTAAGTTTCATTTGCATTCTTTAACATATATATAAATTACCAAAAATGTAAAAAGTTGAAATGTTTAATAAAAAAATGTAATAGAATATTATACAAGTAAAAATTTGAAAAAAATGAAAGTATTCAATGAAATTCTTTAATATATAAAAATTGGATGTTGCGGTTGTTATAAACTTAAGTTATAATTGAAATGTTACTGTAATTAATAATAATAGAAAGATATGTAGTATAAATAAAAGATTATAAATTTAAGTAAATGAAATTAAGCAGTGAATAAATGAATGTAGTATAATAAAAGGAGAATTTCATGATATAGATAAGTGAAATGAGATTTTGGTAGAAATGAATTAAAGTAAATGAAACCGTAAGAGAAAGAAAAAAATGTCAATTAAAAAGATAAATTATTATACGAATGGAATTAATAAGAATAAACTTAATCTGTTGTCTGGAATCATTGTTTGTTTGGTTTATGGTTGTTTGGGCAAGGGATACTTTAAAATTGTTTGGATAAATAAATAATCTATTTAGTTTCATCTAAGACTGTTGAGTAAATGATGCACTAAGTAGTTTATTCCCCATTCTGTACAATTTAAAGTTGTACCTGAACAACTATTTGTTTTGTTTGATATGAATGAATGATTGATTTATGTTCATTCTATATGATGGTTGTAGTCCTTGTTGCAAGTGGTTGTTGTTTGTTTAAAATTGAAACAACTTTAACAATTTGTTTTATATAATTATTAACTCTTTTGGATTATATAAGTGAAATACAGGTTATGGAAGCAATTGCTACTGCTTTTGGTTTCATAATTAAGCGTTTTGACCGGCAAATAGGTACGTTCTCGGATTACGGTTTATAGCGTTATTATATTATTTTTCCCGGGTTGGGATATATATTATTTTGGAAAATATATGTTACATATTGTTATATTTTGATATTATATTTTCTCCCGAGCCTCTCCGTACAAAGGAGACTCTGCCGAAATTTTTCGTAAATTTTGGACTTGGAAAATATTTTGAAAATGTTTTACAAGCTTTATTAATTTGAGTATAAAAAGATTTAATGGTTATAAAATGGTATATTTTATCTAAAGTAATTAATTGTGTAAATTTATTTGTTTATGAATTTAATATTTTAAGTAAGATATATTGATTTCTTAATTCTTCTTTCCCTTCTTGTTCCTTTTCGGGGACGAAAAGTTTTGAGTGGGGGAGAGCGTATCGACCCGTAAATTTTAATAGATATAATTAGTTAATTTAATTGGATCTTCGTAATTAAATTGAGAAAGAAATAAAAAATTTATAATTTATAATGAAGAAAACGTTAAAAGGGAAATGTAGCAATGGTAAATTAAATAAGACTTTGTGATTTAATATTTGGAGAAATAAATTTTTGTAACTTATTAATGAAATAATAAGTAAACTAAACGTAACAATGATAATTAAGGTTAATAATTAATAGGGTGAATGAAATGACAATTAATGAATTTATTTAAAATTGTAAAGTTATAATATAATAGATGGTAATTGGTTGGGGAGAATGAACATACAAGTATTATAAAGGGTATAATGGTGACAAATGGTTGTTACTAGTTAATTCACCAATTACAAATAAAGATAATTAAATATTACTTTAATGAAAATAAATGTAGTAACGGAAGTGTGGATGTAAATTAATAGAAACGTAAATTTATTTTAAGGTGGAAATGGGTAAATTGGGAAATAATTTCGAAGTTTGTTAATTGATGAATTAATACGTAATATATGTAAAGTAATAAAATGGTTTAAGAATGGAATTAAGGTAAATTCATTAATTGGTTTTAAAACCTTAATTTATGTGTTCAATTGATAGAAATGTACATTTAGAAAGGTAATATTTATTAAATTAAGTTGAAATAGGCATATATTAATGTAATGAAATAAAATTAGCATTATATATGGAATTATAATCTGGATTGGTAAGTAACGAGCTTATAAATGCAGTTAAAAGCAAACGATGGCAATAATAACGTGTTGCCCATTTATTTAATCTATTAATTGAAATGAGAAATAAATTTTTAATAAAATTGGAAATCAATTAGAGTTAAATGAACCTTAATGTTATATAAATGAGAATTTATGCAATAACTAATTTAGTGCAAATAAATTTATGGAACCAATGGTAGGATCTTAACTGATTGTAATTAATAATTGGAGATAATGTCAATTCCAGTTATAATATGACTATTGGTTGATGTAAAGATTGTAAATCAAGATTTATTAATTTATATGAAATAAATTATAGTGATTGGGTTTATTTCAAATAAATGAAATTAAATATCTAGATATTACATTAATTAAAATTAAGATAAAATTTGTGAATAATAACGTAATAAACCATGAACCAATGTTAATTTCATCTATTGGATAATAATGAAGTGAATTGTAGAATAAAAAATAATTTAATAGAATTATTGGAAATTTAATTTATAATTATGAATACAATGAAATTGAAAATTTGACACTACAATTGATAGATTAATCAACTTTAAATTGACATCTAAACTTGTTTAAATTATTGTAGATGATTAAGAAATATAAAAGTGATAAAATTGTCAATTATAGAATTGAAATTAAAAATTGGGTTTTCATTTAATTAATTATTTAATTAATATAAAAATAGCCATTTGGGCCACTGACTCGGATTTCGACAAAACCAGTTTCATCGGATCTGAAACGTTGAATTATTATAGGATTTCAAGTTTCGTAACGATCGGACGTGTCGGTTGATCGTACGGACTCAAAACGTCTAGGAACCAATGAAATTGAAATCAAATGAAATCAATTTGGAAACTTTTGATTTTTGCATAACTTATTCATACGATTGAATTTGGACTTGAAACTTGTACCATCGCGTTTAAAATATTTAAAAACATCTATTTTGATATATGGTTTGACCCAATTTCGTTCCGGAGTCAGAACGGCCATTTCGGGCCATTTATTATTCAGCGCGTTTATAAATTAGGTCCATCTATTCTTTTTCAACTTTGTCTATAAATACCCTGTTATAAACCCTAATTGTCCCTCAATCTCATTTGTTTGTGCATACAATTTCTCTTCACCTCCTCATCTCAATGGCAGACAATCCCAAATCCAATTGCAATTCAAAAATCAAAGTGAAATTTCAAACTCCTCAAAAAAAATTCAGAAAATTATATATCGAAGCTCTCGATGTACGCATCTCAGATTTGCAGTTCGTTTGTGCATTTGACTCACCAACCGTCCAAATATCATAAGGTTATTTTCGACCGTTCATCGCTCGACGACGAACCTCGTCTGATCGGAAAATCATTTCTGGGTTTTGAAGAGTGGACAGAGGGGAGTTCATCGGCGTAGATTGTTTGGCGTTTTGATGGTCGGATCGATGGCAATAATTCACTAGGGTTTTATAAATCGACGGTGGCTGCTGTTCTTGAGGCATCGGCCTTGACGTGGTTATGCGCGGCCGCGAGGGGAGGAAGCATGGAGGTCGCGGCGGAGCTGGGCGATGGTGGCTCGAACGGCGGCAAAGTAGGCGCGTGTGTTTTGGCGGTTGCTATGTCCTCTAGCCTGCGTGTGAATTGAAGCTAGCATGCGTGATGTAGCCTGAAAGAAGAAATTGGTGACGTGGCTTGAGAGTAGGTTGTGTTGTTCATTTTAATTTAATTAAATTTTAAATTGCAATGTTCTAATATGAATATCTTTTACATACGAGGTCCTTTTCACGCGCGGTTTTCTCCGTTAGGATCGTATTGAAATTTCGAACATTTTGGCGCTTGTTTGGATGAATTATGAGACTGTCAAATTCTTGGGTTTAAATTGGATTTAAATTTAATTTAAATTCAAAATGTGAATGTTTTAACCCACTCACAACTTTTAAAATTTCTTATGTTTGTTAAATTTATTTAAGATGTGATTAGAAATTTATCTATGACTGTTTGGCATATTTTTAATCATCATCCCAGTTAAACTGAATTTAATTGAATTAAATTGTTATTTAATTTATTTATTGCATATAAACTACCAGTTAAATTTTCATTTAATTTATTATTGAATATAAACTGCTAGTTGATACTTGTTGTTTATTATCCGTTATATATTGATGCTATTGATTGAATTGGATGATGATTGTGATTAATGGTTGATGATTGATATTGGATGAAGGATGTTGTATTTTATATTGTTTTAAACTGCGAATTTTTATGCACTTTATTTCATAGGGGATTGCGGTTTGAAATGATATATAACCGTATTTTTATTTTAAATTATGGATTGAAATGATAAATATTCGTATCACTTGACTATAGGATAGAAAATTGTATACAGACACCATTGGTCTATATACATAAATATTTTGAAATGATTTCTATGGTTTTGGATAGAATTATACGGTTTAAATAAATATTGATTCTTTTTGATAGTTTATAAAAATATTATATATAAAGTTAAAATCACGTATTTAGGCTATGTATAAATCTATTTAAATACAATAAGTTAATTAATGGAGTTTGATTTATTAAAATAAATATGGTTAAGTATTTGAATCATATTTTTATATAGAGGTTATGAAAAATTAAATAAATTAAGATTTGAAAGATAAAATATGGAACAAATGTGAATTTAATTGTTTAAGAATTTTACTCGAATAAAAATTTGATTTGAAATTTGGATAAGTTTGAGATTTTATGAAATTGAATTTATTTAAGAATTAAACGAACAGGTTGATGTGAAATCTATTAAATTGGAAATTTTAAAAGGTATAATTATTATAACTCGATTTTTGGGTCTAGGTGAATTAAATTATTATTTTGAAATATAATGAATTGAACGCAATATCTAGTTATTTGTAATTTGAGTTTTATTTAAATAATAAGTGGTTTATTATATAAAATATTTCAAAACTAAACAATAGGAAATTTAATTGTTGAATCGAAATTATCAAATCTGGTTTTTAAATTTTGGAATATTTAAAGACTTGAAATATATCGAAATTGAAATGTTTATCGAAATTGAAATGTTCACAGTTATCAATTTCAAAGCATTATGTTTTAAGGTGTTAAAATTTCAAATGTTTGGTTTTGAAGTATAAAATTTGGAAGTGCTATGATTGTTGAAAAAGGGATATATTTGAAATAAAATGATATTATATTGATTTGAAATAAAAGGGATATCATATTGATTTGGTTTTTAAATTGGAAATGATATCGTATTTATATGGTTTTGAAATAAATATTTTATCCTGGTTTTATATTATAAATTATTTTGAAATGACTGTGGTGTTATAATAACATTGGGTTGTTAAAGAGAACGGGATCGAAAGTTGTCATACTCTCTGCCAACTCCGAAAACCACTTTAACAACCGTGAACGCAGTGGAGATTCCAGAATGAAGTAGGACGGTGGCGGCGTTTCCTTTGAGGTTAATACGTGGACCCGACTCCCGTAAGTTGGCATAAGGTGGCTAAAACAGGGGCGATTGACGGGTTAAGAAGGTAGCCCCTTTTATCGGATACATCCCTTCGATATTACCGACTTTGGATTTATTCGGTGGCCACTTTTGATTTTTGATTTGGGGATGTGGCTCGAGGTGGGCGGTAGCTGCATGCTACGCGTTACCACCGGCCCGGAAGCGTAATTGGTATATGTACCCTGGCATTGCCAAGTTGTGCCGTCAGCTACCCTAGCGCGCCTTGTACGAGTTTGTATTTCTCCCGTAGCCCGTGGAGTATTTAGGGTAGTCTCCCAATCTGGAGATGCGCTGATACTGGATGGACTACTGGGACTATTATATGGTAAGGGCTATATGGGCAACCCCTTAACGCTTTTTAAAAGTAATTTTAGTTTACTATAGACATTGTTATAATAGCGAAATATTACTACATAGTAAATAGTTTAACAGATCCTTAGGAGATGTGAATCCCGAGCATCTCTTGAGTTACTGCACTCACGTTAGACACTGGATAGGAAATGTCAAATCCCGTAAACATCTCTGACGCCGTTCCACTCATATTGTTTATTGTCGATTTAACTCACATAAGATCTTTTAGTTCTTACTCGAGTGTTTTGTCTTTTCAATTCGCTCGGGTCAGTCTGAACATTTCAGGATTCGAAGGCTTTATTCTGGAGGACGGAGACGAAGAGTGTATTACTATTATCTATTATATTCCACTACAATATTGTATTCCGCTGCATTATTAATGTTCTCTGGTATGTGTAACTCTGATTTATATGGTATAAGTATAATCAAATGTTTTGCAAAACAGCTTCATGAACTGTTTAATTGATTATTATATTTTATCGTTCCGCTGCAAGATTCTATTTTTTTTCTTTCTTCGCTTTTTCTTATTTACCCCATAACAATCCACCCTTCTATACGGTTTAAGTCTGATGTGTGTGGTTTATCGTCGATTTAAAGCGTACGAAAAGGCGGGACGTTACAAAAACGAAAGTCGATGATGCTGCAGTCATCACCGAAATTATTTTCCAGCGACAAAGAGAAGAGCACTAACTTTAAACTTTAAAATTCTTTGGAAACAAATTTCTATTCAAAAATTCTTTAAATAATATCCTTTAACACTTTAAATACCAGGTTTGAAATCCATCGGAAATTAAATTCTCAATTTCTTGTGTAAAACTCATTTTAAATTTCCAAATAAATTTACAACCATGTTTATAGTTCAATTATTTATATGAAACAAGGGATAATGATATAAAATCAATAATTATTTCTTAACAACCAATTCGTTAAAAATCCAGAAAAAGATTTATAATATAGTTACAAAATTTATTTCATTACTAAATTTGAAAAACATATTGTATCAGTTTGCTCTATTCAAGTGTTTTGGAAATCCTATCGATAGCATTGATCAGACGAATCGATCAGATACCCAAATCAACATCAACAACTCAATCAGCACAATATATAAAACATTTTAAATATTAGTTTACAAATACACTTCAAAATTGATTTGAACATGAGATGGAAACAAAGATGAGATGATTAAATAAAGAATAGGAAGGTGGATAAGCTTACATAAATCGCGGGCAACCTTAACCGAGTCAACCGTGACTTAGAGAATACGATCGATGTGGATTTCTTGGGTAAATCAACATTCGGTCTCAAGAGATAGAATTTTAGAATAATAAGAGATGCTAGCATTTAAACCGGGGATATAAAATCTTTGGTGAATCGATGCTGTTGTAAAGAATTTTCCCCATTTATAAATCAATTTGAGATTGGCGGGACCGCCGACTCATTATAAAGATCATTCGAAGTGGAGTTATAGGATACTCCAGAATCAAAAAGAAGATGAATAGTGAGGGACACGAATGAATTTTGGAACCGCAGGGAACGTTCCAAAATTCAAAGGAATCGAGTTAAAAAGGTAGAGATTCAAACCCGAATGTAAGTGATTCTGTAAATACATTTACCATATATGTTGAGTTTTCCCTGGAGCTACCAAAGCTCTGATACCAAATGTAATGACCCGATATTTTCAACCATTCGCATCCGCACATGTCGGACTTGAATTGCTCAAAATACCGCGTTGTAAATAAAATTTGGCAAATCTCAGAATATACAATAAATAAATAGAACTGATCACAGACACAGAGTAAATAATAATGCAGTGGAAGTAAATGAGACAGTAGTTCATGAAGCTACTATAAAATATAAGATACATCAGAGTTAAACAAGATACAATAGAAGAGTAACAAGATATATCAGGTAAAAATCAGAATACATCACTGAAATCACTGAATACTGAAAGCAAAATAGATGGCAGGATCTTCAAGCAAAGCTCCAACTCCAAAGGTGAGTCTTGAATGCTGAATCACTCAGTCTGACTCGAGCGTAAAGCAAAACACAAAACACTCGAGTCAGGACATAAATACTTATGAACTGTAAATCAACTCAAGTGAATAGTAACAAAAATGCATTAGTAACTTAAAGGACGCTTGGGGTCGCCATCCTTTAAGTATCCGTTAAAATATTTACTATGTAATAATATTGCGCTATTATAATAATGTCTGCAGTAAAATAAACTTACTTTTAGATAGCGTTGTAGGGTTACCCATATAGCCCTCAACACGTAACAGTCCCAGTAGTCCATCCAGTATCAGCATATCTTCAGATCGGGAGACTACCATAAATACTCCATGGGCTATGGAAGAAAAACAAACTCGTAGTAAGGCTTGCTATGGTAGGTGACACGGCACACAAGGCAATGCCAGGGTAGATATACCAATTACGCACACGGGCTGATGGTAACGTAGCAGGCACATACGCCCACCTAGGAACACACCCCCAAGTCAAAATCGAGGGATGACCATCTAATCAATCACAAGTAAAAGTATAGTATCAAAGGAATGTGTCCAATCGGAGGAATGATCTCACTTGGCCCAAGATCGCTCCTGTTTTAGCCACCTTATGCCAACTCACGGGAGTTGGGTCCACGTAATATACCTTAAGAACGTCGCCACCATCCTACTTCATTCTAGAATCTCCACCGCATACACGGTTGTTAAAGTGGTTTTCGGAGTTGGCAGAGAGTATGACAACTTCCGATCCCGGTTCTCAAAAATATATCCAAATCAAAATAGTTTATCATTTCCATTTCAAACATATATTCACCTTTCAAAATCATAATACTTTCAAATTTATAACTCTTTTGAAAACCAAAATAATTGATGTAACGACCCACTATTTTGGACCATTCAAATCGAAATAATCCATACATGCCCGACTTGAATACTTCAAAACAGTGGATTGTTAAGAAATTTGGAGCAAATAAAATCATTCACGGAATCACAGGCACTGTTGGGCTTGCCTTCGCCGAACTAGAGTAAGGATATCCCTGCCAAGCCACCCATCACCGAACCAACCCCATTCCTATGCACTACAGAACCAACCACCTCATCACCGGTCCAAAACCCACCGTCACCGGTCCAAAGCCTTTCCATCCAACACCGATCCGGTCCCATGACCGAACCAACCTACTGCCGGTCCAAACTCCAAATCACGCTCCTACCACCGGACCAACCTCCACTGGTCCAAATCCACTACCCTGCTACTACCGGACCAGCTCGTCTCCAAGTCCTGGCCGGACCAACCACCACCGAGCCAAACAACCTCCATCGACTACCGGACCAAATCATGGCCGGACCAAGCCCCATCCATTCACCACCAAACCAAGCTCTACCGGACCACAATACTACCGGACCAAGGCATTCCGGACCAACTTTACCGGGCCAGATTGCAACAGCCCAGGCCCGTCAGCAGCTATATACATCCAAGACCCCTGCTCCCAGCCTCACTCTATAAATAGAGGGGCAGGTGTACAGCAACGGGGGACGAGTTTGAGAGCTCAAGCACGGAAGGAACTTTCAATCAACTTTCATACACTTTTATACAAAGCTTTGTACTTGTAATCTGAAAGAAAAAGGAGAATAACATATAAAGTGGACGTAGGCACGTTCTGGCCGAACCACTATAAATTTGTGTGTCTTTTACAATTTAGCCCCTGTTTTTTATATATTTGCATAAATCACCCAAACCGCTAAGAACAACATATAATCAACTAAATCATACGACTTGGAGGTGTTTGCCCATTTTTTGCGCAAACATTTTTGGTGCTTTCACTGAGAACAGGAGTCGAAGCTTCAGCTTCTCCCACTTAATCCTTTTCCTGTCAGCATCGTTCATTTAGAAAACATGCCTCCCGGACGGAAGAAAGATACTAACAAAGGAAAGAACATTGCAACTAGCAGTATCTCAGATCTAGTAATCAGAGATCAAGACAATCGTCCAGTCCCAACAGTAAACGAAAATCAGGCAAATCCAACAGCCCCTGCTTCGGAACAACCAATTACAAGGACGGACTTGGACAGGGTTGTGGCTGAAGTAACTAACCACTTCGCATCTCAACAAGAAGCCTTGGTGGACCAACTCATGTCACGATTAAGGGATGCTGAAGAATCCAACCGCAACACTGAATCAAGGGGTGAGTCCCGGTCTGAAGGATCTGTAAGGCGACAAAGGTCTTTCTTCTTCGAAGAGGCTAACAACAGAAACTGCCATGGTAGGAGCCGAGCCCGGACTCAGCCCGAATTCCGACCCGAGGAAACTCTTGGAACCGAACCCAACGGGGGAGGTGCCAGGCAGGGGTCGGATGTAGCTGAGCCTGTCATGCTACCTAACCATGAAAACACCAGTAGACGGGGCCGAGCAGGAGTCCAGCCCGAAGTTGGGCCCAAGGAAGTGCTAAGAACAGAACCCAGCAGGGGAAGATCAAGGCTAGGGCCAACTGTGGCTAACCCCAGCATGCCCCCGGAAGACCAGAGGCAGCCATTGGAGAATATCAGGAGTGATAGACGATACCATCCTTACAGGTCATCTGGACGGAATCGATCCCGCAGGGAAGAACCAAACTCATTTCTATCCGCTCCAAGTTCTAACGAGAGAATGGCGCGATTGTTCAGAGAGTGCATCCAATGGGAGCAAAGGGATCGGGGGATAGGTGCTAGGGTAACCAGCCCCTTCACCCGCAATATTGAAACTGCCATCACCCCCCGGGAATGGAAAATGCCAACAATGGAACCCTACAAGAGAACCTCGGACCCCGTCGTACACTTACAAAGATACACCCAGCATATGCTCATGAGCGGAGCAACAGAGGGAGTGTTGTGTAAATGCTTTCCACTATTCTTGGAAGATCTAGCTACCTCCTGGTTCTGCCACCTACCCCAAGGGTCCATCAGCTCATGGGAAATGTTGAAAGAAAAGTTCATCAGTCAGTTCCGCATTCATGTGGAACAATCCAAGGACGCTTATTCCTTATCTAATATCAAACAGAAACCCGGAGAGACAGTGCAACAATATCTAACCCGATTCAACGCCGCGGCAGCCGCAGTCCAAGATGCCGACGAGAAACTTATTCTAATGGCCCTCTGTAGTGGTGTACATCCGGATACTAAACTTGCTAGAAGACTGACCAAGAAAAACCAGCTACTTTATCTGATTTCTTCCATGAAGCTGGAAAGTATATGAGACTTGAAGACGCTGCCACTGAGAAGCAGCCAGGGCAACAGGCTAAGACTGCTCCAGACAGGGTTCCCGCTGCAGCAAAGGATGTTCGGAGAAATGACTCTAGAGACAATGCTGGGGGCAAGAAGGGAGAAAAGCGCTTATATCGACCATGACCAAGATTTGACTCATACACTCCTTTGAATGAAACAATCGAAAACATCTTCCTAGCCACTCAAGACGAAGTTAGATACAAGCGGCCCCCGCACAAGAAGGAGTCAGATAACGCACTCAAGTCTGGAAAGTTCTGCCGCTTCCACGAATCCCATGGACATGACACCAATGAATGCCACCATCTCCGGGACTTAATTGAAGAACACATCAGAAGGAAGAGACTGGAACGCTATGTAAAAAGCCATAACAGGACTCCAGCTCCCGCCAATGAAAACCCAGGGCTACCCCTCTCAGAAGTAGGCGGAGGAAATCGCAACACCAGCGGCTCTAGTCAAGAGAAGATAGTGGTCCATACCATATCAGGAGGACCGCACATCGCCGACAGAAGCTGGTCAGAGATGGAAAGATACGGTAAGTCACTTAGGAACGATGAAGGCTACGTTAATTCTGTCATGGAAGAATGCCACCCGAAACGGAAAGAGAATGACGACATCACATTCAGTAGGTGTGACCTAGAGGGAAGACAGTACCCACACATGGATCCTATGGTCATCTCTGCCTGGTTCGGTCCAGCCAAAGTTTTACGAATTTTAATAGACACTGGAAGCTCAGTAAATATCCTATTCAAGCATGCTTTCGACAAAATGAAGCTTTCAATGAAGGATGTGTCTCCCTGCAACAAACCGCTACATGGTTTCACTGGAGATGCGAAGATGCCCCTCATGCAACTAGACCTCTTTGTCGAAATAGGAAGTCATCCCCGCTCCGCTGTGCGAAAACAAATGTTTGTACTAATAGAGAATCATTCGGCCTACAACGCCTTTTTGGGAAGACCAGCCTTGTCTGACTTCCAAATTGTCTAGCCCCATGGTGCCTGAAAATGAAATTTCCAACAGATAACGGAATAGGAGAAATGCAGGGAGATCAAGACGCTGCTCGAGACTGCTATGTAACTGAACTTCGCAATAACCGCAGAAAGGATAAAGGGAAAAATGCAGAGACTACTCTCTGCATGAAAAGCTTGGAAGCATAGCAACTAAAGAAAGCCCCTCCTCTTCGATATACCAGTGACCCTTTCAATGAATTAGACCCCAGGGACAAAGAGGAGGAGGCCATCGCCGAGCCTGCAGAGGCTATGGAATTCGTAGCTGTAGACAAATATGACTCAAGTAGACTATTGAAAATCGGATCTCAACTAAAAGAAGAATTAAAGGATCAACTCATTGATTTTCTTCGCCACAACATGGATGTATTTGCATGGACGCACGCTGACATGACAGGAATCTCCCCAGACGTAGCATGCCACGTGCTGAACATCGATCCCACCAAGGTGCCAGTAAAGCAGAAAAAGAGAAGCATGGGGGCAGAACGATCAGCAGCCCTCGAGGAAGAAGTAAAGAACCTGCTTGCCAATAACTTCATACGAGAAGCCATCTACCCAGAATGGATCGCCAACCCGGTACTGGTAAAGAAGGCTAAAGAGAAGTGGCAAACATGCATCGACTTCTCCAACTTAAATGACGCGTGCCCGAAGGACTGCTTCCCACTCCCCCGAATCGATCAGCTCGTGGACAGCACCGCCGGAAACGAACTCTTATCCTTTATGAACGCATACTCCGGATATAACCAGATCCCTATGCACGCCCCCGATCAAGACCACACTAGTTTCATCACTGACCGGGGATTGTACTGCTACAGAGTAATGCCTTTTGGACTTAAAAGCGTCGGAGCTACTTATCAGCGCCTCGTCAACAAGATGTTTGCAGAACTAATAGGACGAACTATGGAGGTTTATATGGATGACATGCTGGTAAAATCGAGGAAAGCCAACGATCATATAAACCACCTGGATGAGATGTTTCAAGTGCTTCGCCAATATGGAATGAAGCTGAACCCTCTAAAGTGCTCCTTTGGAGTGACGTCGGGAAGGTTCTTGGGATTCATCGTCCATGCCAGGGGGATTGAAGCAAACCCCGAACAAGTTCAGGCTTTGCAAGATATCAAGATACCATTCACTCGAAGAGAGATGCAAAGCCTAAACGGGAAAGTGGCCGCCCTAAGCAGGTTCATCTCTAAAGCAACCGACAAATGCATCCCTTTCTTTGAAGCTCTAAAGAAAGACAAATGAAAGTTTGAATGGACTGACGAATGCTCGACAGACTTCCATAACTTAATCGAACACCTCCAGAGACCACCAGTACTCTCAACTCCAAATGAAGGCGAGGAACTATACCTATACCTTGCCGTATCGTCCCATGCTTTAAGCGCCGCTTTGGTGAGAGAAGACAACCGCACGCAGCGGCCCGTATACTTTGTAAGAAAGAGATTTACGGGGGTAGAAGCCAGATACCCTAAACTTGAAAAGCTAGCATATTGTTTGCTAATCACGTCACGGAAACTGCGACACTATTTCCAATCTCATTCCATCAGAGTTTTAACCGATCAACCGCTAAGGCAGGTACTCCATCGCCCCGACACTTCTGGGCGACTACTTAAGTGGTGCATTGAACTGAGTCAATATGATATCACCTACCATCCTCGCACCGCTATCAAGGGGCAAGCCATAGCTGATTTCATTAACGAATTCACTACTAACGAAGGTAAGGAGCAATCTGAAGTAGCAGAAGATATCAAGTGGAATCTCTTCGTAGATGGAGCATCAAATGAACAAGGCTCGGGGGCAGGTGTTGTGATAATCACCCCCAGGGGAAGGAAGCTGCACTACACCCTAAGGTTGGAATTCGCTGCCACCAACAATGACGCAGAATACGAAGCAGTGATAGCCGGATTAGAACTTGCCCTGGAGATTGGAGTCGGTTCTTTATGTCTCCATAGTGATTCTCAACTTATTGTAAATCAAATACTGGAAGAATTCCAGACTCGAGGAGAACGACTCACAGCATATCTAAAGAAGACCAAGCTGCTGCTCAATCAATTGGATCACTATTTAATCAAACACATTCCTCGAGAAGAGAATCAGAAGGCCGACGAACTGGCAAAGCAAGCCAGCATGGAGGACGGCACTGCTTCCCGAACAATAACCATCTCAAAGCAACTGGCCCCGAGTTACGAGCCAATGAATATGATAGCTGCAATTGAAGAAGAAACTTGGATGACCCCTATCCGGAAGTACTTACAAAGTGGCACACTGCCCGACGGACGTAAAGAAGCTAAGAAAATCTTAAGGAAAGCTTCCCGCTACACATTACAAGAAGGCATCCTCTATCAGCGCGGCTTCTCTAATCCCTTATTAAGGTGTATCGCTGGAAGGGAAGCCAGGGAAGTTTTGTCCAACATCCATCAATGAAGTTGCGGAGATCACACCGAAGGACAGACTCTAGCAAAGAAAATACTCCGATACGGGTATTACTGGCCCACTTTAAACAAAGACGCCTTAGACTTCGTCAAAAGATGTGACATATGTCAGAAATTTGCTAAGATTCCTCGACTACCAACAAATGAAATTACTCAAATGACCGGCCCTTGGCCCTTTGCAATATGGGGAATTGACTTGATTGGCGAACTGCCAATGGGCCGAGGCGGAGCCAAATATGCCATAGTGGCAGTCGACTATTTTACCAAATGGGTGGAAGCGGAACATCTAAATAAAATATCTTCGGCAAAAGTTATTAACTTCTTGATCAAAAATGTTTTATGCAGGTACGGGGTTCCACTCAAAATCATATTGGACAATGGACTTCAATTTGACAGCGAAGAGTTCACCGACTGGTGCCAAGAGCACGGAATTCATAAAAGCTTCTCATCTGTAGCTTACCCCCGGCAAACGGACAAGTCGAAACTGTCAACAAAATTCTCAAAACTCTAGTCAAGAAGAAACTTGGAAAGTCAAAAGGCGCTTGGGTGGATGAACTTCCTACGGCACTTTGGGCCTACCGCACATCTTACAGAGCATCAACAGGGCATACTCCTTTCTCTTTGGCATACGGATCGGAGGCCATGCTCCCAGTTGAAACTGTAGTGCCTTCCCACCGTAGGATCCACTACAACCCAGAAGAGAATGAAGAACTCCTACACATGTCTTTGGATCTAACTGAAGAAAGAAGAAATGATGCAACACTTAAAGCGGCAGCTCACAAGAAAAAAGTGGCAGCACAATACAACTCCAAAGTCAAGCACCGCAGCTTACGAGAAGGAGATCTTGTCCTCTAGCGGATCTTCCCCCGCCCCGGAGCGCTAGATCCAATCTGGGACGGACCGTATGTAATTCATAAAGATCTCCACAACGGAGCTTATATTTTGTCAACAGTGGACGGAGAGGTATTCCAGAGGGCATGGAACATCCAACACCTCCGTCGGTACTTTTTTTAACTTGTACTGCCCATATGAAGTGAATTAACAAAGAGAATCAGTGGACGTAGGCATTTTCGTGCCGAACCAGTTTAAAAATCTTGTCTCTTTTTAACTTGTTCCTTTATATCTTGGCTGCTTGTTAAGCTTTATCCTTTTCTGCTGAACAAAATCATGTATAATGACATTTCCACTCTGAACACTTCACGGCATAACCTCGCCTGGACAAGACCCAACAGGTACTATGCGAATCTATGCACTCGCCAGTGAGACACTTTTGCTCCAGCATCCCTCTGCTGCGGGTTAACTCGTTGCTCGCGATTGCCCTCAAAGCCAACTGTAATGAGCCGATTATAAGCCATCAAGAAGGCCGACTATAGCCGATGGCAGCTCATTACGGCGTTCGGCTCGCCGGCAACTGTGAACCTACTTTAAAACCCTACATAAGGTGTGGCCAGCCAGGGGTAGTTCACGGTTGACGATCGGCACCCACGCTAGCCGGCCATAGTAAATCGAATAATACCCACGATTACGGGCCATAATGGCTCGGGTAGTTACTGTGCGCGATCTCGGCTCCGATATGTCTTAAGTGCGGCTGTGGTAAAAAAGATAAACTCCCCGCCGAGGCATAAGATGGGTGACAAATGTCTCCAAGACCCACAGCTAGAGAAAGTGACTACAAAACCCGTTTGCCACGAACTTAAGCATATCGACGGCCTTCCGTGATTGGAAGTTTTATTGTTTCTCATATTTCCATTACATTTAAAAACTTTTCTCCTATCTTATATAACAGTCCCTAAAGTACAGGTCACAAAGTAGGGGAACTCTCGCTTGTGGAAATATGAACTCACATCCGAGTAATGAAACACTCAGCTACATTCCATACTCAGTCACGCAAGACATTCAAAGCAACCCTCTACAACTAAAACACGAAGGGTGGTACTTTCTTCTCTTGTATACAAATATGTAACTTTAATTTATTCACACGTCATATTGACATTACAACACATGAAATAATATTTTAAGCAAGAACATAGCATCAAACACGATTGAAGCACATACACAGCTATACTTCTTATGCAACACATCAGAATAACAAAAGCATTCAAGTATAGCAGAATCAGTTTATGTTATAAAATTACATAAAGTCGTTCGTTGCAATGACATAATTACAACCTGAAAGTACATTAATGTTTTAGAACTAGTGTATACAGGAATGTCAAGTAAAACCAAAAATGCCCAGATCAAGTCAAAATAGTCGGCAGCATCATAACTTCATCTCTATCCTTCCAACTCCCCAAGATCTACTTGACCGCAGGATCAGAACTCCCAGCATGCTGACCGGAGGTTCCACCTATCCAATTCAGGAGATGAATCTATTAGACCAACGATAAGCAATTAAGTTGAGAAAAGATTAAAAAGGGAAGACTTACCAGCGTCCACTCCCTGATCATCGTCCTCCAATTGCACACCCACTTCCTCGGCGGCAAGCAGTCGCATGCCTTCCTTCACCGCCGCCTTCTCCTCCTTGGTGAACTGTGCGGTAATCATATCCATTCTGAAGGCCGCGCCACCCTCTTTATCCGCTTCAGCCTTGGCTACCTCCAAAGCCCGAAGATATATCCTAGCCATAACCCGGGGATAATCGTCCATCCAGGACAGGTTACCCTGCCTCCAAGTACGGAAATAGATGTCCTGGAGCATCTCATCCATCATCCCCTCGTTCTCCTCAAACTCTTTCATCCGGGCCTTAGAAGCCGACAGCCGTGCGACGGCAGCATCTCTCTCCAATCGGTATCTCGAGCAGTCAGCCTGAAGGGACTTTCGCATCACTTCCATCTCCTCCTTTAGCTTGGCCTATGCCAGCTCTGCGGCCTCAAGCCTCCCAAATAACTCCTCTACCTGCTCAAGATCCCCTCTCCGAACCTCGTCCACCGTTGCGATGGCCATGTCAATTCGTTCTTTGCAAACAACCTCCATTTTTCGCAACTCAGCCTTGCTAGCCTCTTCCATGGTTCTCTTTAGTCGTCTGGAGGCCGCCTCACGCTGGGATATCTGGATAGCCTGATCGGCAAGCTGCTTGGCCTGATCGGAAACCATTAGCCGCAACCGAACGTTAGCACTTCTGATTTCCTCTCAAGCCTTGGCCAGTCGAGCGTGATGCTCCATTAGCCTCTTGGTCTCTTCAGCCACCCGATCGATGTTTGCCTTGGCCTCATCCCCCATGGTCACAATCCGAATAGTAAGCAAATCGAGGTCTAAGGACTTAGCCTCATCAAGCACCCGTACCATGGGATTGCAGGGAAGAAGATGCTCACCCGTGGCCTCGTCAAAAGAAATGTCCTGAAAACTCGGGTCCAGATCCGGGTGGCCGGCAAATGGGTTGCGAACCAAACCGGGGTGGTCTATCGGGGTGACGGTTGGATTTTCGGACGGGTGTAGGGAGGGCATAAACTCAGTATCTTCCTCAGTAATATCATGGATAGGCTGGACTGGACGCTGAGGGCCAGGTGAAGGTTCAAACAAAGATCGCCCCCTCTTCCTCTTTTGCATATCTTCTTCAATAACTCCGAGAAGAGGGCAATAGCTAACCACATCTCCGAGACGGCTAGTTGATGGCTTTGGTTTGGCGGAAGCTTTGAGTAGCTTGTACTGCTCAAGGCGGTGCCGAATATCTGTAGTCTTGGCCACCTTACCCGTTCCTGGAATAAGAACCAAGTGTTACAAGCATGCACGAAACTATGATCCGAGAAATATGTTAAATTAAAAGGAGTAGGAAAATGCGTTTATTTTACAAACCCTGAGGGGGAGTGGGATACTGCAATAAGTCCTGAATCTTATTCCAGGACAGGAGTTGGCCATAAAATATTACTAAGTCCTTATCATAAAGGGAGTCTGCGAATGTTAAGAATTCACCTTAAACCGCCAGAGTTGCCTTAGCTGAAATACTCTCCGAAGATAGACTGACACCCGTCCCGGCCTTATCAGACTTCTTCGATTTCTCCACCAAGGTCGGCCCTTCTCCCAACCCCTTGAAGGCTTGACGGAAGACATCATCCGTCCACTCTTGAATCTCACCCGCTTGCCCAGAAGTCAAGGCACCAGCGCCACTACCACTCTGCCCTTCGCCACCGTTACCACTGTCACCTTCTCCATCACCTCCGCTCTCCTCCTCGCCACTTTCTTCCTCTCCACTTTCCTCCTCCGGAACATCTGGGCATGTGCTGAGAGAGGGTCCATCAGATTTCTTAAGCTTCTTCCCCCCGACGACTGGAGGTACCGAGAAAGGTCTCCTCTTGCTACTCTTCGCAGTAGCCCCATCTTTAGCTTTGGCAGCCCTCTCCTCGGCTGTATCTCTCTGCTTAACCACAGATTGACGTGGCAGAATCAAGTTGTACTCCAGGAGAGTGGCATTCCTGATCAGGTAAGAAGCCGACCTATCCCATCCCAAAATGGACTTTATTTCCGCAGCCATCCAAGCCAAGGAATCATTCTCCACGACCGCAAACCACCTGCGCTAACAAGAAATAAAAGCATATAAGAGGAAGCATTGGGGTCGAAACAAGGAAAATATAAATGAAGTTCAACTTACAGCCGGAAGTGAAAAGATGAAAGGAAATAGAGTCATCCTTGATGAAGAACCATTCTTTCTTGAACATACTGAGCTTCGAATACAAATCCAGGACAGGCTTGAAGGGCACGACAGCTTCCAAGCTGATGTATGGAGACCCCTTCTTATAACCTCTCAAGTTGTACAAATACCGGATCTCCCGGTTGGAAAGGTATTTCCTCTGAAAAACGATGAACAAGCACACCAGGATAGCATAGGAATTGGGCTGAAGTTAGAATGGAGCCACCTTCAAATAGGTAAGAAAGCTGACTATCCAGGCATTGATTGGGGGAATGGCCCCGCACATACAATGGTATCGGCTGTAAGCGAAATATCCTTCAGGAGGATCGTACGGCACCATCTCCCGGCAACAGCATACTCGCCCTGTCAATCCCAAAGGGCGAGCGATGACATCAAGTTGCCCTTCTTTGAGGGAGCTCGGAAAGCAATCGGGAGGAGAGTTCAGAAGCTCCTGAGGGCCATATCCGTCCACTAATGACCTCGGGGCAGGTCCATGACGCGCTGGTCCCGGCTGGACTGGGGGCACGACAGAAGACTCACTTCTGTCCGTAGATTTTTTCTTTTCTGATCGGGTTTCCACTTTGTGAGACATTTATCCGCAAACACGAAAGCAAAAGTATGTTATTAGAACAAGGAATATGAAAATATAAAAAAGCAAGTATGTACAATCTAGAGTATCATTCGTAGGTCGAAACATGAAAAGCTATAGATTCATTAAGCATTCAGGGTCCCAGAGTTCAATCAATAGTTCAAACATAAGGACCATTCGGCATTTAAACACTCCCGAATTCATTCGGTGTTGAAAGTTTTCAAGTTCATTCGGTATCGATGATCTTTGAGTTCATTCGGTATTGATGGACTTTGAGTTCATTCGATGTTGAAGGTTTTCAAGTCGGTACTGCTAGCACAAGCTCATTCGGCAAAAGAAAACATACCTGGTTCGTTACTCGGTTGATTCGGTACTCAGATTGATTCGGAACTCAGGTTGATTCGGCTATCTCAAAACGATAAAGGATAACAGTAACCTGAAGCCCCTATTTATAGGCGAAACATATCGACCGGACCAACTGGTTCGGCACACCCAGGACCGAGCGAAGCTACCTCAACTGCGGGAAAACAAAGCGCGACACATGCAAGCACGTGCCCCACTTTGGCGGGCAAATGTTGGGTGTTCCTTCGCCGAACCAGACTAAGGATATCCATGCCAAGCCACCCATCACCGAACCAACCCCATTCCTACGCACTACAGAACCAACCATCTCATCACGGTCCAAAACCCACCGTCACCAGTCCAAAGCCTCTCCATCCAACACCGATCCGGTCCCATGACCGAACCAACCTACTGCTGGTCCAAACTCCAAATCACGCTCCTACCACCGGACCAACCTCCACCGGTCCAAATCCACTTCCCTGCTACTACCGGACCAGCTCGCCTCCAAGTCCTAGCCGGACCAACCACCACCGAGCCAAACAACCTCCATCGACTACCAGACCAAAGCATGGCCGGACCAAGCCCCATCCATTCACCACCAAACCAAGCTCTACTGGACCACAATACTACCGGACCAAGGCATTCCAGACCAACTTTGCCGGGCCAGATTGCAACAGCCCAGGCCCGTCAGTAGCTATGACCCCTGCCCCCAGCCTCACTCTATAAATAGAGGGGCAGGGGTACAACAATGGGGGACAAGTTTGAGCGCTCAAGTACGGAAGGAACTTTCAAACAACTTTCATACACTTGTATACAATGCTTTGTACTTGTAATCTGAAAGAAAAAGGAGAATAACATATAAAGTGGACGTAGGCACGTTCTGGCCGAACCACTATAAATCTGTGTGCCTTTTACAGTTTAGCCTCTATTTTTTATATATTTGCATAAATCACCCAAACCGCTAAGAACAACATATAATCAACTAAATCATACGACTTGGAGGTGTTTTCCCATTTTTTGCGCAAACAGGCACAGAAATATCAGAATACTCGCAGCGGAAGTTAAATACCATAGTAGTTCATGAAGCTACTATATACGTACTCTCAAAACATATACAAAATCGCATAGTAAAATAGATACAATAGAAGTCAGGATACATAAACAACAATACAGAGACAGATACCGAATAGGAACTAACAGGAAGAAGTAGACGAATAGATAGATAGATAAGCTCCAGCAAGACTCTAGCTCCACAAGGTGAATCCAAAGCGGTGATTCTCAGGCTAACCTGAGCGTAAAGTAAAACACACGAGTCAGGACATACATACTTATACAATGTAAACCAACTCAAGTGAACTGTAATAGCAATGCACAATAACTTAAAGGATGCTTGGGATCTCCCATCCTTTAAGGATCAGTCAAACCATCATTTAAGTAGTAATAAACACTATCCTAGAAATATCCATATTAAACTAAACAATGCAAATAACAGTGTTATTGTGACTAGGGTAGCGTAGAGCTGCAGTAACTGCTCACCTCTAGCCACACTCTTAAAATCAAAGGTGTGCATCAAACAATCACAAGGAAATCACGTGACACACAAAACATCGTACCCGTGGTTATAAATTCCAAAATGATTTATAATTCTGAATTAAAATCATTCATTTAAACCACTAAAAAGTGAAGTCATTCTTCCTTAAAATGAAATATTCAATTCCCAAAAATTTAGCCTTTTCTGTGTTCATTTATTCACTTAAACGCTTCAAATATTGAAATTTCAGCCACAAATAAACTTTGATTTTAACCCTTTAAACATTATAAAATTCATATTTTAACACTTAAAATGTTCACTAAATTACCTTTAACTTATGATTTTTATAAAGTAAATTTCCTATAAATAAAATCAAATTTTCAATAATTCACTTAATAAATTCAAGTGTATAATTTCCTATTCTTCACATTTTAACAAATTTCTTAACACTTAAATTTTTATTACCATTCTCCAATTATAACTTAATTTCCATTTTATTTGTATAACTTAAATTCCATTTTTAATTTCTTAACCAAACCTTTAATTTCAAACCAAATTTCACATTCCCAAGTTGAGTTAAATTCTAAAATTTACATTTAACTATCTAGTGATTTAACATTTTAAACTAATTACCTAAATTCAAAATACATTGTAAGTTACTTAACTTTATTTTACAAATAACTTGATATTTTCTTTTACCTTATATTTATCCAATGCATACATCAATTGTATTAATTACCAAGTTCATCTTATAATTCCATTTTTTCACTTAAATTCCCATTATTAAGTTAAATCAAACTTTCACACTACAACTCAAACATCAATTAATTTATACCATTTATCCTGTTAGAAAGTCACTACTTAACCATTTTAAATCAATATAAGTCAAATTTCATATT
Source organism: Allium cepa (assembly GCA_030765085.1). Lineage (NCBI taxonomy): Eukaryota > Viridiplantae > Streptophyta > Magnoliopsida > Asparagales > Amaryllidaceae > Allium > Allium cepa. The sequence goes on along the minus strand of CM060940.1, from coordinate 782,258,816 downwards.
ATTATTTTTTTTCATTTACAATACATGAAATTTATAAGAAATCATATTTTGAAATCATCCATGGGTCCGGATAATATTTTACACCTAAATCAAGTTGTAACGAGAGGGATTTTTCGCGTTCGAAAATCGACATCCATACTTTACATCGTACTCGAATGCCGTAATTCGATCGTTCAAGTCCGAGTCGCCGGAGCTTATAACACAATTAAGTACAACAACATAGCGGAAGAAAATGAATAATACATTGATATACAACATCTGATACAAGATCCAGATACAATATGATACAATAGAATGATACAATGAATATCAATATACATCAGAGATTTGATACAAGAAAATAGCAGCGGAGAAGAAAAATAGATAACACCAGCAGCGGAACAAATAACTCTAAGATAGTCTTCAAGGAAGAACTCCAAAACTGTAACTCCGTTTCAAAGAACCAATCCAGAAATAGCTCGAACTCCCAATAACCTTGCACAAAGATAAGCAAGTGCAGTTCATATCCAAAGACTGAACTAGCCGCAGACAATCCACTGAACCTAACTATCTGAAAAATCCAACTCTAGACTGCCCGTGTGGAAAAATTTTGAGCACCCAGAGTTTAGTAAAGGAACAATAAACTCCAGGTCAGTCGTAGGACTGGTGTGAGTAACAAAAACAGTTTATCTTTAAAAACAAACAAAGAAATATTTTAAAATAGATCCGAAATACTTTTAGAAAATGTAACTACCATAAGACCTCCCGCCACACACACAATGCAAACGCAGACTTGGAGATTTCTTCTTATGATAGTCAAACATGCTTGATGTGCGAATTTCTTTGATATTATCACTATAGTGCAAAGTGTGGAAAATGTTTCGAAAGTATAATATAAATCTTAGCCAGCATAGGTACCATTATAGTATGCCTACTATAGCTACCATATTAGATGGCAGGTTCTACAACTAAAACCGTACAGGGCTCGTATTGTTTCTTTGAATTTCCAACAAATGGTCAGGCCAAGGAACTTCCCATTGCCACATGGGTACGCCTCTGGAGGGACGCCCTAAGAACCTAACCGGATCTCTGCCAACACAAGGCCGGGTTACCCCTTAACTAGGTAACTACTGACACGAGTATGCCATCCGCCGGTCGTAACCAACCTTTATTCCGGGCCCCAACAACAATCACAAAGTAAGATATGTATATATTTGTGATATCCATATAAGTTAAGCATCTGGGCTCCATACTATGATACCACTTTTATCCAGAAGGAAATGTACATACCCTAAGGGGCGCTACCCCCAATAATTGCCGCATCTTTCCTATTTCGACCATTCCGGGGTGTGAGGTTCGGCGAAGTCTCGTCCACAAAGCTATGCTTTTCACAAAGCCATGCTTTGATCAACAAATGATCAGCAGCACTCAGCATGCCACATTGCCAAATTGGGAATATATTGCTGATAATCTTCTACTACATAACCTATGAGCTCGTACGTCTCATAGAAGGGTGTTAAGCTAAGAGAATAAATTCTCCACCACCAACAGAAATGTATTTGAAAGAAATCTGCTTTATATCTCAAATTGTAATGTCTGACATACAATTCATACAAGTCTGTTCTGGGTTCGAACAGAACCGAAGGCACTTCCAAAGAAGCCCTAGCAAATCCGGATAATCCCTAATCACGTACGGACTTCCCATCACATATGGAGTCTCTATACCGTGGTCCAGTCGATGCAAGGACATTCGACGAGTTGTCCTTTCGCTTTCGAAAATATCCGATCTTCACCACCGGTTTTCAAATGCTATCCATAACATCGTATCACATATTCGGAATGGGCTATACGACACAAAGGTCCTTCACTGGCTAAACCGAATAGTGAGCGCAACATTTAAAACATATGGATATGGGATTTCAATTAAGTCACAACTTATTACCCAAAACTTTTCTTTCAAATGGTTTAAACAAATTTCCATTTCCAAATCTTTAAACAAAAAGATTCATTTCACAAAGTTTATCCCGTTTCATAAATATCCAGTTACGGATTTCAAAACAATTCCCATTTCAATTTGATTAACTCGTTAAATATTTAAATTAAGATTTAATTTATAACTTTCAAACTCGTTTCCAAAGATTCATTCATAGCTTTTCAAAACGTTTCCATTTTAAGTTACATTGACTTATTCGGTCTTTAAATCAAAGACTTATTTTCATAGCTTTCAAAACATTTTAATTCTATTTCAAACTTGAAATCTTTTAACACAATTTGGAAATCCTTTCTTTAAATGAAAGCTATTATTATTTTAAAATAAGTAGTTTTCGTTTCGGAAATACCCGATCTCTTTTATACAAGTTAAAAACTTTGGTTTAGTTCAAATTCCCAAAAACAAGACTTTAAAAAATATGGTTTAAAACCCGTCTAAACTTGTATAGTTCTTTTTAAATCATAAATACCAATATAGGATTCAATTTCAAATATTGAATTCTAGTTTAAATCAAATTATTCAAATCTAAAATCTTTATTAAGTTATTCAAAATAACTTACATTTTAAAAACAGCTTCTCAAAAGCTTTTCACTTTAAACCCAATCCATTTCAAACCATTTGAATTTAAAAATTCAAATTCAAATTCAAAACTATTTTCAAAAATCTGCGACTTAATCGATTTTCTCGTGAAATCCATATTTGTGTGTGTATGGTGTGGTCCAGGGGTTTAACACAATAGTGCAACATCATTCAATCACCATAGATCAAAACACAGAAATATAGTTGATAAGCGATATAAACTATAACGCTTATCGTTCATTCACAGATTCACAGATAATATACAAATGTACCACAAATAAACGAATAAAATTCACAGCTCAATCCACAGAATAAAATATCACATATGATAGGACAATCAATTCAAGGTATCTCATACAATACAATCATTCATAAGTAAGGTCAAACATTCAAAAATTATTTATAAGTAGGATTAATAAATTGTTTAATCCTAATTAATTCAATTTGTTTCCAATTAAATTAATTTCTTATGAATAAGTTATCCAATCTTGATTAATTTATTGTAAATCATTTGATATCAATTAATTTATCAAACACTCTAATGAATTAAATTTTTCTTAATTAATCATTTTAATTAAATCAACCTTTAAACCAATTACATAATTAATTAACCCCTTAATAAATTATTTTAAGAAATTAAACCTTTAATTTCTTATCATTAAGCATTGCAATCGTCTTATAACAATAAATCATTAATTACCAATTAATCTTTATCATCAAATAAATCAAAATATCCACATTTAATTACAGATAGTAATTAACCCCTTAATTGCTTTCATTAGGTAATTAACAATTTACGATTGATTATCTTAATTAATTAATCTAATTAATTATCAAAATTAATCACATTAATTTAGTTACTTAATAATTCCTAGTTAATTATTTCATTAACTAACAACATTTCTTTAATTACTTTCTTAAGAAATTATCTTAGATTAATTCGTTATTAATCATTTCTAATTATAAATTAATCTAAATTATTTATTTATAAATTAAATAAAATCATTCTTAAATTACCTTATTAATTAAATCATTTTATTACCTTAATTATCTCTAAGATAATTAATTTCTTTATTAATTGTTTTATTAACATTTTAAGTGAATTTTAAACATTACACTTTAAATTTAGATTCCAAGTCCAATTTGAATTTAAGATTCAAAATGAATATATTTTTGAACATTTACCAAATTTAAATATCCACTGAGAAACCTATATAAGAAAAGTTCTAACTTAATTACTTAAATTTTATTTAAAATTTAAGTTTTAAAAATACGTTTTATTTTATCATGCAAATTCAAATTAAAAACAATTTACTTAACTTTTCACTCAAAATTAAGGAAACCTTTATAAAATTTTCTTTTATCAAAATCAAGTTAAACATTTGTTGGAAAACAAATGTACTTTTAAAAGCTATTTAATTTAAACTTGTTTAAAACACATTCAGATTCAAAACTAATTTAAATTTCCGGATTTGGATTCAAAGAGACTTGAATCCATATTTTAATTTAAACTTTGATTTTAAAATTTGTTTTAAAATCTTGATTTAAAACTTTAATTTTTTTTTAAAATCCAAATTTCATTTTAAAACTTTAAGATTCAAAGTTCCATTTGAATTTTAACTTTATCTAGATTTAAACTTAGTTAAATTGCCTGTTTCATATTTAAAAAACCCAGATATTAGAAATTCTTAAATCCCACAGGTTTTTAAACCCGTAGCCTACTTACCCAGCCATCTATAAGATGACTTCGAGACAAAAACTAAACAACTTCGAGTTTAAGACTTGAATTACTCGAGGATGTCTTGAGACCAAACCCCCGCAACCAGAACCATAACAAACCCACCAGCACGACACGCTGTGCACATGCACGGAGGCTATGGGCGGTTCCGATCATCGATGATGATCATCCCACTTTGGCAAGCAATCCCTAACCTAAAAATGAACATCAGATGGACCTTAGATTTCTCAAAAATCGATTACGAGATTCAACAGAATCTGGAACAAAGAATACCCACCACCTCCAAACCTGGAAATCACATCGTTCGCACACCCTCGGCCATAAGAAAACGCAAACCACCGGCCACGACCTCGTCATCCACCCCAATACCATCCTCCAAAACCCGGTCGCACTCGATCATCAACCCTGGTTGCGCCGATTGATATTGTCCAACTCATCAAAACTAGGTCTACACACATCAGCGATCTCCCATCGCCGCCACCAGCCTCTGATCGACACTCGGCTATTTTTCCTCCAACCTCCGATCATCCCTATGCCATCTCCTAGAGCCCCGACCCCCCTCAATCTCGAGATCACCGGAAACACTCATAAACAAGATTTGTAGACAAACCCAAACTGCACATTAACCTCTTTACTAAAAATTATAATTTTTGTTTTAAAAATCATATTTTGATTCTAGTATTCAATTTATATTCATGAATCTAGAAAACAGGATGATTGAATTTTCAATTAGATTTGAACTTGCTCGGTTGTTTGACTTTCCAGAGCCAATTCAAGTTTAAATTAACTTAATTCAATTTTTTTAAAACTTACTTTATAACTAAACAAACAAATTTTGTTTGGATCCTAAGTCCAATCATCAAGAGAATCAAGCAGAAATGATTTTGGAAGTAAGGTATGAGCTTGATAAACTTAAACACAGGTAATTTACAGGCTATCAACATACATATATTACTTTTCACCGTACGCAGATCAATGCACGTATGAATATTTATACAAACATACTTTTAGATATCAACATACAACTATATCAAAACTTAAGTTATTAAAAATGTTACTCGCAGTTGTTTAAGAAGTGGGCAGAGAAGCTTTATCTTGAAACAACTTTGAACATGTTTGCTGATTTTGTTTAAATTTTAGATGATGCGTATCTTATATTTTCTTAGCTTGAAAAGTGAGTGAAACTGAGATACAGGAGGTTGATATATAGAAAGTGAATAGTTGTACAGGCTGATGAAATCTTCTTGTACAGGGTGATATTATAATGCATGTTTGTACAGTATAGGTCATGGCTGAAGTGTTTTAGTTATGGGCTGCATTATATTTTAACAATTCGAATTGACTCATTGCTGCTGAGATGATGGAAATAAAGGCATGTTCCCCCTTGCTTAGTTACAGCATGTTCTATTTGTATAATATAGGCAGTCTGCTTTTACTTTATGTACATAATTTATTTTTATTTTCATACTAATGTTTTGCTTGTATATGAACATATGAAGTTGTTGTCTTGTATGTCTTCATGCTTATACTTTATTTGTACAAAGATATTTGATGTCTTGTTTTATTTGTTTGTACTTAATTTTGTATCTTTTTGTTTAGGTTGAAATGATATGTTATTTTATATAAAACATTGACTTCCTTTGCAAGCTGAAGTCTTTTATTATCTTGCATACTTTTGTTTATGTAAAGTTGTGATGAATGTTGTTTTGACTTATATATTGATTTTACTTGGTTTTACTATCTTGCTTTGCATTATGGCTCTACAATTGTTAAAATTATTCTAGTGTAATCACTTTATATTGTTAATTTATCTGGTATATATTTATTTCTACTTCTAATTTAAATATATTTTTTGTTGTTATAATTTATCAAATTTGTTTTACTTTGCATATTTGTTTACAACTATCCAAATTAAATTTCAGTTAATTCATATTTTTAAACTAATATTTTATATTGATTTCCAATTAGTTCCATAATTTTTATTCAAAAATTAAATAAATTATCGATTTACACTCAATTAAAATCCGAGATCGTTACAGACTTCCCCCTTTAAAAGGAATTTCGTCCTCGAAATTCGCCAGAGAGAGATAACGAAGATAGATGAAAGATAGAGAAATATCTTTCTAGATCGAACTGGATATCAATTCTGCATTTGGCTCACCAAATCAGAATATCAACAATAGATACAAGAAATTATAATAGAATTTCAAATTTTGTTTTAAACGAAATCATTTTATCGATTCAATTCAAATTTAGCTCTATATTCTATTAATCAATTTAACTCAAATTAAAATTTCCTATTTATTTAAATTTTCAATTCCAAATTTCAAATTCATTCATATTTATTAAGGTTTAAATCAAAAACTGATAAGAAACCGGTGAAATACGAAGTAAGGATTTTCTACAACGATTCGTAGGGCCATCATCACACCGAAAATTCTTTCTGGAGCTGTCACGAAGCAATCAAAAGGATTGAAATCGAATCAAAGGAAATTGATAGAGAAAGTTGTTTCCACTGTTACAAGGTATTGACCATTTATAGTGGTACTTCCCTTTCCCCTATCTCGTTCTCTTCTTGCACTCATACTTACTATCAGTGGATAGTAAGAGAATTTACTGAGGCATTCAGATGGATATCTTAGAGATTACTCATTCTAGGTTATACTTCACCCTATCTCTAATGAGCTACTTAATGTGTTATACTCTCGAGCTAAAGTTCAACCTTAGCTCTGATACCAAGTGTAATGATATAGGCTTTTCAACCATCGACAACGGCCAATCTCGACTCGTAGGCTTTTCAACCATCCCAGCCACGCCGTGGCTTACACTGGTATCCCAAACTTGCTTTTACGGCCAGCCTTTCGACTGTCACAGCTTACGCCTAACCAACCCCGTAAAGAGGACATTTAGGGGCAAGAGTCTCCCGTTCGCCACCTAACCGCGAAGCGAGAACCCCCCATCACATTTCACTAAGATAAGCAAGACCATCAACCATCGACAGCGGCTAATAATCGCCGTGGCTTACACTGGTATCCCAAACTTGCTTTTACGGCCAGTCTTTCGACTGTCACAGCTTATGCCTAACCAACCCCTATTCACTAAGAGAGGACATGTAGGGTTAAGAGTCTCCCGTTCGCCACCTAACCGCGAAGCGAGAACCCCCCATCATGTTTCACTAAGATGAGCAAGACTGGTGTGAGTAACAAAAACAGTTTATCTTTAAAAACAAACAAAGAAATATTTTAAAATAGATTCGAAATGCTTTTAGAAAATGTAACTACCATAAGACCTCCCGCCACACACACAATGAAAACGCAGACTTGGAGGAGATTTCTTCTTATGATAGTCAAACATGCTTGATACGCGAATTTCTTTGATATTATTACTATAAGTGCAAAGTGTGGAAAATATTTCGAAAGTATAATATAAATCTTAGCCAGCATAGGTACCATTATAGTATGCCTACTATAGATACCATATTAGATGGAAGGTTCTACAACTAAAACTGTACATGGCTCGTATTGTTTCTTTGGATTTCCAACAAATGGTCAGGCCAAGGAACTTCCCATTTCCACATGGGTACGCCTCTGGAGGGTCTCCCCGAGAACCTAACCGGATATCTGCCAACACAAGGCCGGGTACCCCTTAACTTGCTAACTACTGACACGAGTATGCCATCCCCCGGTCGTAACCAACCTTTATCCGGGGCCCCAACAACAATCACAAAGTAAGATATATATATATTTATGATATCCACATAAGTGAAGTATCTGGGTTCCATACCATGATACCACTTCTATCCAGAAGGAAATGTACATACCCTAAGGGGAGCTACCCCCAATAACCTTGCCACATCTTTCCTATTTCGACCATTCCGGGGTGTGAGGTTCGACGAAGTCTCGTCCACAAAGCTATGCTTTTCACAAAGCCATGCTTTGATCAACAAATGATCAGCAGCACTCAGCATGCCACATTACCAAATTGGGAATATATTGCTGATAATCTTCAACTACATAATCTCTGAGCTCGTACATCTCAGAGAAGGGTGTTAAGCTAAGAGAATAAATTCTCCGCCACCAACAGAAATGTATTTGAAAGAAATCTGCTTTATATCTCAAATTGTAATGCCAGACATACAATCCATACAAGTCTATTCTGGGTTCGAACAGAACCGAAGGCACTTCCGAAGAAGCCCTTGCAAATCCGGATAATTCCTAATCACGTCCGGACTTCCCATCACATATGGAGTCTCTATGCCGGGGACCAGTCAATGCAAAGACAATCAACGACTTGTCCTTTCGCTTTCGAAAATATCCGGTCTTCACCACCAGTCTTCAAATGCTATCCATAACGTCGTATCACATATTCGGAATGGGCTATACGACACAAAGGTCCTTTCCCGGATAAACCGAATAGTGAGCGCAACATTTAAAACATATGAATATGGGATTTCAATTTAGTCACAACTTATTATCCAAAACTTTTCTTTCAAATGGTTTAAACAAATTTCCATTTCCAAATCTTTAAACAAAAAGATTCATTTCATAAAGTTTATCCCGTTTCATATATCCAGTTACGGATTTCAAACAATTCCCATTTCAATTGGATTAACTGGTTAAATCTTTAAATTAAGATTTAATTTATAACTTTCAAACTCGTTTCCAAAGATTCATTCATAGCTTTTCAAAACGTTTCCATTTTAAGTTACATTGACTTATTCGGTCTTTAAATCAAAGACTCATTTTCATAGCTTTCAAAACATTTTAATTCTATTTCAAACTTGAAATCTTTTAACATAATTTGGAAATCCTTTCTTTAAATGAAAGCTATTATTATTTTAAAATAAGTAGTTTTCGTTTCGGAAATATCCGATCTCTTTTATACAAGTTAAAAACTTTGGTTTAGTTCAAATTCCCAAAAACAAGACTTTAAAAAAAATGGTTTAAAACCCGTATAAACTTGTATAATTCTTTTTAAATCATAAATACCAATATAGGATTCAATTTCAATTATTGAATTCCAGTTTAAATAAATTTATTCAAATCTCAAATGTTTATCAAGTTATTCAAAATAACTTACATTTTAAAAACAGCTTTTCAAAAGCTTTTCACTTTAAACCCAATCTATTTCCAACCATTTGAATTTAAAAATTCAAATTCAAAACTATTTTCAAAAATCTGTGACTTAATCGATTTCCTCGTGAAATCCATATTTGTGTGTGTATGGTGTGGTCCAGGGGTTTAACACAATAGTCCAACATTATTCAATCACCATAGATCAAAACAAAGAAATATAGTTGATAAGCGATATAAACTATAACGCTTATCGTTCATTCACAGATTCACAAATAATATACAAATGTATCACAAATAAATGAATAAAATACACAGCTCAATCCACAGAACAAAATATCACAGATCATATAGGACAATCAATTCAAGGTATCTCATACAATACAATCATTCATAAGTAAGGTCAAACATTCAAAAAATATTTATAAGTAGGATTAATAAATTGTTTAGTCCTAATTAATTCAATTTATTTCCAATTAAGTTAATTTCTTATGAATAAGTTATCCAATCTTGATTAATTTATTACAAATCATTTGATATCAATTAATTTATCAAACACTCTACTAAATTAAATTTTTCTTAATTAATCATTTTAATTAAATCAACCTTTAAACCAATTACATAATTAATTAACCCCTTAATAAATTATTTTAAGAAATTAAACCTTTAATTTCTTATCATTAAGCATTGCAATCGTCTCATAACAATAAATCATTAATTACCAATTTATCTTTATCATCAAATAAATCAAAATATCCGCATTTAGTTACAGTTAGTAATTAACTCCTTAATTGCTTTCATTAAGTAATTAACAATTTACGATTGGTTATCTTAATTAATTAATCTAATTAATTATCAAAATTAATCACATTTATTTAATTACTTAATAATTCCCAGTTAATTATCTTCATTAACTAACAACATTTCTTTAATTAATTTCTTAATAAATTATCTTAGATTAATTTATTATTAATCATTTCTAATTATAAATTAATCTAAATTATTTATTTATAAATTAAATAAAATCATTCTTTAATTACCATATTAATTAAATCATTTTATTACCTTAATTATCTCTAAGATAATTAATTTCTTTATTAATTGTTTTATTAACATTTTAAGTTAATTTCAAACATTACACTTTAAATTTAGATTCAAAGTCCAATTTGAATTTAAGATTAAAAATGAATATATTTTTGTACATTTACCAAATTTAAATATCCACTTGTAAACCTATATAAGAAAAGTTCTAACTTAATTACTTAAATTTTATTTAAAATTTAAGTTTTAAAAATACATTTTATTTTATCATGCAAATTCAAATTAATAACAATTTATTTAACTTTTCACTCAAAATTAAGGAAACCTTTATAAATTTTTTTATCAAAATCATGTTAAACATTTGTTTGAAAACAAATGTACTTTTAAAAGCTATTTAATTTAAACTTGTTTAAAACACATTCAGATTCAAAAATAATAAAAAAATTTGAATCTGGATTCAAAGAGACTTGAATCCATATTTTAATTTAAACTTTGATTTTAAACTTTGTTTTAAAACCTTGATTTTAAACTTTTTTTTTTTTGAAATCCAAATTTCATTTTAAAACTTTAAGATTCAAAGTTCCATTTGAATTTTAACTTTATCTAGATTTAAACTTAGTTAAATTGCCTGTTTCATATTTTAAATACCCAGATTTTAAAAATTCTTAAATCTCACAGGTTTTTAAACCTGTAGCCTACTTACCCAGCCATCTATAAGATGACTTCGAGAAAAAAACTAAACAACTTCAGGTTTAAGACTCAAATTACTCGAGGATGTCTTGAGACCAAACCCCTGCAACAAGAACCAAAACAAACCCACCAGCACGACACGTCGTGCACATGCATGGAGGCTATGAGCGGTTCCGATCATCGATGATGATCATCCCACTTTGGCAAGCAATCCCTAACCTAAAACTGAACATCAGATCGACCTTAGATTTCTCAAAAATCGATTTCGAGATTCAACAGAACCTGGAACAAAGAATACCCACCACCTCTAAACCTGGAAATCGCATCGTCCGCACACCCTCAGCCACCAAAAAATGCGAGCCACTGGCCACAACCTCGCCATCCACCTCGCTACCATCCTCCAAAATCCGGTCGCACTTGATCATCAACCCAGGTCGCGCCGATCGAAATTGTCCAACCCATCAAAACTAGGTCTACACACATCAGCGACCTCCCATCGCCACCATCAGCCTCTGATCGACACTCGGCTATTTTTCCTCCAACCTCCGATCATCCCTCTACCATCTCCCAGAGCCCCGACCCCCTTCGATCTCGAGATCACCGAAAACACTCAAAAATAAGATTTCCAGACAAACCCAAACTACACATTAACCTCTTTACTAAAAATTATAATTTTTTTAAAAAAAAGAATCATATTTTGATTCTAGTATTCAATTTATATTCATGAATCCAGAAAACAGGATGATTGAATTTTCAGTTAGATTTGAACTTGCTCAGTTGTTTGACTTTCCAGAGCCAATTCAAGTTTAAATTAACTTAGTTCAATTTTTTTAAAACTTACTTTATAACTAAACAAACAAATTTTTTTTGGATCCTAAGTCCAATCATCAAGAGAATCAAGCAGAAATGATTTTGGAAGTAAGGTATGAGCTTGATAAACTTAAACAGAGGTAATTTATAGGCTGACAACATACATATATTACTTTTCACCATACGCAGAGCAATGCATGTATGAATATTTATACAAACATACTTTTATATATCAACATACAACTATATTAAAACTTAAGTTATTAAAAATGTTACTCACAGTTGTTTAAGAAGTGGGTAGAGAAGCTTTTATCTTGAAACAACTTTGAACATGCTTGCTGATTTTGTTTAAATTTTAGATGATGCGTATCTTATATTTTCTTAGCTTGAAAAGTGAGTGAAACTGAGATACATGAGGTTGATATATAGAAAGTGAATAGTTGTACAGGATGATGAAATCTTCTTGTACATGGTGATATTATAATGCATGTTTGTACAATATAGGTCATGGCGAAGTGTTTTAGTTATGGGCTGCATTATATTTTAACAATTCGAATTGACCCATTGCTGCTGAGATGATGGAAATAAAGGTATGTTCCCCCTTGCTTAGTTACAACATGTTCTATTTGTATAATATAGGTAGTCTGCTTTTACTTTATGTACATATTTTATTTTTATTTTCATACTAATGTTTTGCTTGTATATGAACATATAAAGTTGCTATCTTATATGTCTTCATGCTTATACTTTATTTGTACAAAGATATTTGATGTCTTGTTTTAGTTGTTTGTACTTAATTTTGTATCTTTTTGTTTAGGCTGAAATGATATTGTATGTTATTTTATATAAAACATTGACTTCCTTTGCAAGCAGAAGTCTTTTATTATCTTGCATACTTTTGTTTATGTAAAGTTGTGATGAATGTTGTTTTGACTTACATATTGATTTTACTTAGTTTTACTATCTGGCTTTTGCATTATGGCTCTATAATATAAATAAATTTCTATAGTTAATATGTTGTTAAAATTGTTCTAGTGTAATCACTTTATATTGTTAATTTATCTTGTATATATTTATTTCTACTTCTAATTTAAATATTTATTTTATTGTTATACTTTATCAAATTTGTTTACTTTGCATATTTGTTTACAACTATCCAAACTAAATTTCAATTAATTCATATTTTTAAACTAATATTTTATATTGATTTCCAATTAATTCCACAATTTTAATTCAAAAATTAAATAAATTATCGATTTACACTCAATTAAAATCCAAGATCGTCACACAAGTGATACGGAAATTATCATTTATATCCGAAATTAGTAAAATTTTCGGGTTTTGATTATTTCAAACCCGCAATCCAAGGTCAAATACAAATAAATAAAAATCACCCAGGCTTATCATTTCAGCCCGTAATAATTTTTCCCTATTCTAAAGTCCATTCGGGTATGTATCATTTCAACCCATAGTGATTCTATTCTACAAGGAACATGCATTGTGAGAAACAGAAATAAATAAACAGTATAACACAATAGAATATAACAGATGATGTGACAATTTAATAACAGGGTTTAACATCATATGAATGATATCACATGCATGTATAACATAATATAAAAGTTTCTACACATTCACTTGGTGTCACTTCACAATTATATAGGCATATATGCCATGTGTGAATTACTCACCTCTTTAAAGCTGGAGTTCACAAACAACACACACAAAAGAGAATCCGGAAAGCACGATAGCACGATTTGATTCAAGTGGGAAGAGAGCCAAGATGTATATCTTGTATATAACAATAAAATAAGACCATACATAAATATAAATACAATACTAAAATTATTGAAACAAATTGAAATAGAGATAAACAAGGACATCACCAAGTTTCAAACAAGTTTTGCTTGCTCTTGACTCAACATGTGCTCGGCCTTAAGGCTAAATTGGTTCAGCCATGACATGTTTTAGGTGGTAAAGGATCAGGCTTGGACTAAAAATAACAAGGCTTGGTCAAGGATAGGAAGGGTTTGGAAGTTACAAAGTGTGGAAGGTCAAAAGGCAAGGCTATAAAGGGTTTTGGTTCAACTGGGGCTTGGTCAAAGGCTTATCTGGGCTCAGCCAGAGGCTACTACAGGTCAGGTCAGAGATTAGTAATGGTATACAGAGGTGGTGCTTGATGGTGGTGGTGGCTAAGGAGGTGGCCGTGGCAAGCAATGAAGGTGGTGATGCATATAGGCTCGGTTAGCATGGTTTTGTGGAGTTTTTCATTGTTTTTGTCAAGTTTTGTTCAAGGGGAGGCCATTGCACTTTCAGGTCAGAGGAGTATGGTGGTTAGGCTGTGACGCCCCACCTCTATGCTCGCAATAACAAAGAGTATTAAAAGGAAATACTGTCTATTATTACGAAGAATAAGGCTGGATAGGAGTGGCCATCCGTAGTTAGGCCTTACAATAGTATTGGTTACCTCGATAAGAGTGTCATATATTTTTATTTTTCATATCTTATTTATTTACTCCCATCGACATACCCAATTCCAGTATAAAACGAACTACGATGGTTCATAATAGTTTAGGACAATATATATATTAATAACACGTATAAGCTAAATGCGGAACATAGATAATATAAAATCTCATATATATATATATATATATATATATATATATATATATATATATATAACTGAAGTCAGTTACAATACACGTGATACAATACATATGATACAACTACAACTGTCGACTCTGGAGTTATATATACAAGTACATTATCGTGAATAATATACATGAATACCTAACATCCTATATTATAACAACGACTACTCCAAATGATACAAAGAGACTTCATAGCTCAATCAGCAACCCAAAGCAAGATATCAACAACCTGTAATAACTCGGTCTGACCCGAGTATTAAATTCAAAAGAAAATAATACACGGGTCAGTCTAATTCAAACTCAGTTATTAATGCACGGAAGCATAATTAAATAACAATTAGATGACATTCAAAATAAATTCACCTATCCAATCCTTAAATAAGGAAATCGGATAACGGTAAATATAACACGTAATAGTGTTAAACAACAAATCAACAAATTCAAATTATCAACGAAGATAAATAAAAGGGGTTATCAATGAAGATAATTTAGAAAACAACAGAATTGTCTAAACGGCGATTAACTACAAAATCTAATTATTAAATGAATAATTAGAAACTCATAATGTAATTATTAAAAAGATAATTAGATATCAACAAAATCATCAAATTAAACCAAATCAAAATACGATTTAAAATATTGAATTAGACACACGAAACAATTCAAAAAATTGAAATCTCAATTAAAATTTCAATTCGGGTAGGGCTGCAGTACACGCTCGCGTGTACTTCCTCGCCACTACAGTGATGAATTACGCAAAAGAACAATGAATCATAAGCAACTGGTACCAACTCGAGATCTAGTTCAAGTTAAGCAACTCAAACCCAACTAGTCAGTGTTATCACAAAACATAAATGCACACGCAAGGCTACTGCATAGTGCAGCAACAATATCAGTGCAACAACTATTACAAAGACAAGTGTATCAAGCAGAAAGTAGAATGACATGCACAAGGTGTACATGTGAAACAGACAAATGCCATCAAGTGATACAAGTACTCGAGCTTAAGACAGTACAATCCAAAAATGCAACAAAATGGAACTGCAGCCACCACATGAATACAAGGGTAGAACTGCAAAAAAAACTGCAGCCACCATATTAATACAAGTGCACTGCAAATACAAACTGTAACCACAACATGTTGCAACTATACTTGAAAACAAATGCACAACATACCTATAAAGGAATAGCATCAAGGCACAAAGGCCACAAGTTGGCAACAAATAAATTTTGCATACAACCTTAACCAACAGAGCACAAAGGCTCGAATGACCAAGTGCACAATACACAAGTGGCCCAGCAAATACAAAGAAATCAAACAAGGTCAGGTCTGAATACAAGCATACCCAAAGGTGCACTAGCATATAAAGGTGCACATAAACATCAAAACTGCACAGTAAAGACTAATGAACTCATGCAATAGTGCAGCCAAGATCAAGCATGATACAACAAGAAATATGCATACACACACAACCAGTCCACAAGCTTGTGCATATCAACCACACTAGATCAAGAATAATACAAGTATGTTAATGCAACAAGGCAGAAAAGAAGAACACGGTGCAGCAATAAAACATGCAAAAATGCACACAAGTGTGAAAATATTGCACATTGGAGAATAGACAGCAAGGTCTAAGGGTAGTGTATAAGGACACAAATTCACGTGAAGTGAAATAGTGCAACACACACATAGACATGTATAGTAATTCGCAAGTGCACAGGTGAATAAGCACAAAACGGTTACAAACATTAAAGAAAGAAGAACATATGCAAATGCCACTGTGATTTGGACAAACCAAGACAAGTTGGTATGCACACAATCATACAAGTACAGGGATGCAGTGTTTAAGGCCGAGATAAACTCAAGCACCAGACTCATGTAAAAGTGTAGTATCAAGAAAACAACTGCAGTTCAAATTAGAATCCAAGTGGCCGAAGTTACGATGGTAATAAAGCCAAAGCCATGATCAACAAAGATCGAAGTCATAAAAGAAATCAACATCGTCAAATAAATTCAATGGTAATAGATTCAAAC
The DNA here is from genome assembly GCA_030765085.1 of Allium cepa. Classification (NCBI taxonomy): domain Eukaryota; kingdom Viridiplantae; phylum Streptophyta; class Magnoliopsida; order Asparagales; family Amaryllidaceae; genus Allium; species Allium cepa. The sequence goes on along the minus strand of CM060940.1, from coordinate 782,242,228 downwards.
GAAAACCATAAATCAATCAAGTGTTCAAAATCGAGTGAATTGAAAACATCATAAAAATCATCAACATTCAAATGAAATTATACTGCCGAAGCACGGTACCGAATTAGATGTGAGTGAAATAAAAATCACTCAACTTATCATCGAAAAGCACAAGCGATGCCAGAAATTTCGCAACCATAACGACCGAAAATCGACCAGTCCGGTGTTGAAGCCGAAGCATATCAAGAGGCAACGATCGAACAAATGTCGGCTACCACCAATTACACGAAAACCCAAAATTGAGTTCGCAAAGCACAAGGAGGCCGAAGCCAAAATACTATCACAAAATTAAAATGACCGAAGTCAAAGTACCAGATTCAAAGCCGTGGAAATCACAAAATCACATATATATGAAATTGAATTAGATGTGAGTAATTAAAAATCACTCTCCTTGCTTTGACGTGCACGAAGCCAAAGATCGAACGATCGAAATCGAAGCAGAGACGAACCCTAATTCTTGAGGAACGAACGCGCAACTAAATGAAGCCGCCATTTTTTTCTTTCGTATGTTTTGTTTAGGGTTTTCAAATGAATAAAGGGGTATGGGTCTTGAATTTTTATCACGGCACCAACAAAGAAAACATGGGCCAAGATGATTTTAAAGCCCACAAACCGTTAACCAATTTATAAAAGAATTTCAACTGGATTCAAATCTCTCAACTGCAATTAGCTAACCAATTTGATCGTCATTTGACGATAATCAATTGATGTGAAACCCCGGGTTGTTACAGACTCCCCTCTTTATAAAAATTGCGTCCCCGCAATTTTCATAATTAAAGTCGTCAATAACAATTATTTTTCTAACATAAACTAGTTAAGCTAGAAAAATAAAGGTCAAGAACACAGACGCCAAGGAAATCTTTTAATTCCATAAAATAAATTCACAAATTCTCAACAAAATCTAATTATCAAGTAGATAATCAGAAAACAGCAAACTGAATAATAACAATTTTCAGCAACATTTAATTATCAATTAGATAATTAGAATACAGAAATCACAAAACAGCAATATCTAATTATCGATACGATAATTAGAAAACAACAAAATCGAATTATCGACAAAGACAATTAGAAAACACAAATCACATATCGCAAAGCCGCAAATATCTAGTTATCAAAAATGATAATCAGAAATCTCAAATCAATAAATATCTAATCATCAAAAACGATAATCAGAAATCTCAAATCAACAAATATCCAATTATTAAAAACGATAATCAGAAAACACCAAATATCCAATTATCAAAAACGATAATCCAAAAACATCAAATATCTAATTATCAAAAACGATAATCCAAAAACATCAAATATCTAATTATCAAAAATGATAATCAGAAAACATCAAATATCTAATTATCAAAAATGATAATCAGAAAACATCAAATATCTAATTATCAAAAACGATAATCAGAAACCTCAAATTAACAAATATCTAATTATCAACAAAGATAATTAGAACTCAAGTCAGCAAATATCTAATTATCAACAAAGATAATTAGAACTCAAGTCAGCAAATATCTAATTATCAACAAAGATAATTAGAACTCAAATTAGCAAATATCTTATTATCAACAAAGATAATTAGAACTCAAATCAGCAAATATCCAATTATCAACAAAGATAATTAGATCTCAAATCAGCAAATATCTAATTATCAACAAAGATAATTAGAACTCAAATTAGCAAATATCTAATTATCAACAAAGATAATTAGAACTCAAATCAACAAGTATCTAATTATCAACAAAGATAATTTGAACTCAAATCAAAAAATATCTAATTACCTACAGATAATTAGAAACAACAAATATCTGATTATCAAAAACGATAATCAGAAAAGAACAAATATCTGATTATCAAAAACGATTATCAGAAACAACCAATATCCGATTATCAAAAACGATAATCAGAAACAACAAATATCAGATTATCAAAAAAGGTAATTAGAAACAACAAATATCCGATTATAAAAACGATAATCCAAAACAATAAATATCTGATTATCAAAAACGATAATCAGAAAACAACAAATATCTGATTATCAAAAACGATAATCAGAAACAACAAATATCCGATTATCAAAAACGATAATCAGAAAACAACAAATATCCGATTATCAAAAACGATAATCAGAAACAACAAATATCCGATTATCAAAAACGATAATTAGAAACAACAAATATTCGATTATCAAAAACGATAATCAGAAAACCACAAATATCTGATTATCAAAAACGATAATCAGAAACAACAAATATCCGATTATCAAAAACGATAATCAGAAAAAACAAATATCTGATTATCAAAAATGATAATAAGAAACAACAAATATCTAATTATCAAAAACGATAATCAGAAAAAAAACAAATATCCAATTACCTACAGATAATTGGAAACAACAAATATCTAGAAATCAATTAAGATGACTAGAAAATCAACATAAAAGGTAGAACGATCCCATAAGACGGCGAGTTTTAGCTACGCCGCACGTGCATCAACAAATGGACAAAGCCTACCAAGTACTATATTTTTGGCGCCCAACAAATGACCTGATGGTCCAACAAATGACCCGAATGTCTAGTACTGGTATTGACCCAAAGGTCCAACAAATGACCCGAAGGTCCAACATATGACCCAATGGTCCAACAAAGTGGCTCGAAAGCACACGAAAATCATCAAACATCAAATATTTCAATTAACGAGTCTGGAATTGACCAAAATAGAAAACGCACATGTCCCATACCACGTGTTTTACTAAATCGTTTATTTCTCTTCATCGTTTCCTTGAAAGTGCGAAATTGTGTACTTTAAATAAATAACATTTTAGTTCTCAAATGGAGAAGTCCGGAATTAAGCGAATCAGTAAAAGTAAGGGTTCATAGTCCTCGATTTTGCTAAAACGTTTAAATCGCTTCCTCATTCTTTTGAAAGCGCAAACTGTACGAATTTTTGGAAAACAATTTTTTTTTAAAACGACTTTTTTATTAAACACGTGATTAAAACAGCAACATCTGTAGCAAATTCAATAATGAAATTGCACTTCTAAAAACACCGTATAAACGGATCTCAAAATCAACATTGCGGGATAACCGCTTGAAAATTCATTTTAAATTTGACGGTTACTGAAGTCGAAGCGATAGAAATTTTTATACGTCAAAAATCTCATCAAAATAATTCGCATCAAAATAATTCGCATCAAAATATAATACCAATGAATTTTCATTCATAAAAAAGGTCAACAAAACACTATGCTTCAAAAATCTAGCATTGGTATAAAAATCCTGTTATAAAAATAACGACAACAAAATACGTTTAAAACCAAATGCAGTAACGTGCAACTCATATTTGCACGCACACTACAAGATGAACAAAGAAATCACTCGAATATATCTTCAATGAGGATAATTCAAAACAGCAAAAATCTCAATAAAATCACATAACTATAATCGCTTCGGATCCCCAAAGCAGATTCGAAATTTTCAAAGAAAACAAAAATAAATACATCTATGTAATAACACAATGAAATTTATTTTCATTTTCATATTTTGATTTTTAAATCAAAAAGGTTATCAGCTGTACTCAGCGAAGACAGTCTCACTATTTCCGCTGCGCACTCTAATAAACAGAACACAAATTACTCAATCATCAAAACACAATTTCACTTCTATTTTCAAATAAAGATATTTAAAAATTTCATCAAAATTACAAAACTTTAGTTTTGACTCAAAGCACAACTAAAACATCAACAAATAGTTATAACACATGTTCCATCTAAGTTATGTTTTATATTATGTCCATAAACCCCTCACTTTGATACCAACTGTGACGCCCCACCTCTATGCTCACAATAACAAAGAGTATTAAAAGGAAATACTGTCTGTTATTACGAAGAATAAGGATGGATAGGAGCGGCCATCCATAGTTAGGCCTGACACTAGTATTGGTTACCTCGATAGGAGTGGCATATATTTTTATTTTTCATCTCTTGTTTATTTACTCCCATCGACATATCTAATTCCAGTATAAAACGAACTACGATGGTTCATAATAGTTTAGGATAATATATATATATATATATATATATAACACAGATAAGCTAAATGCGGAACACATATAATATCAAATCTCATATATATATATATATATAACTGAAGTTAGTTACAATACACGTGATACAATACAATGATACAACTACAACTGTCGATCTGGAGTTATATATACAAGTACATTGCCATGAATAATATACATGAATACATAACATCCTATAATATAACAAAGACTACTCCAAATGATACAAAGAGACTTCATAGCTCAATCAGAAACCCAAAGCAAGATATCTACAACCTGTAATAACTCGGTCTGACCCGGGTATTAAATTCAAAAGAAAATAATACACGGGTTAGTCTAATTCAAACTTATTTATTAATGCACGGAAGCAATAATAATTAAATAACAATTAAACGACAGTCAAAATAAATTCACCTATCCAATCCTTAAATAAGGAAATCGGATAACGGTAAATATAACACGTAACAGTATTAAACAATAAATCAACAAATTCAAATTATCAACGAAGATAAATAAAAGGGGTTATCAATGAAGATAATTTAGAAAACAACAGAATTGACTAAACGACAATTAACGAAAAAATCTAATTATTAAATAAATAACTAGAAACTCATAATCTAATTATCAAAAAGATAATTAGATATCAACAAAATCATCAAATTAAATCAAATCAAAATACGATTCAAAATATTGAATTGGACACACGAAACAATTCAAACAATTGAAATATCAATTAAAACATCAATTCAGGTAGGGCTGCAGTACACGCTCGCGTGTATTGCCTCGCCACTACAATGATGAATTACGCAAAAGAACAATGAATCAAAAGCAACTGGTACCAACTCGAGATCAAGTTCAAGTTAAGCAACTCAAACCTAACTGGTCAGTGTTATCACAAAACATAAATGCACACGCAAGGCTACTGCATAGTGCAGCAACAATATCAGTGCAACAACTATTACAAAGACAAGTGTATCTAGCAGAAAGCAGAATGACATGCACAAGGTGTAAATGTGAAACAGACCTAATGCCATCAAGTGATACAAGTACTCTAGCTCAAGACAGTACAATCCAAAAATGCAACAAAATGGAACTGCAGCCACCACACGAATACAAGGGTAGAACTGCAACAAAAACTGCAGCCACCACATGAATACAAGGGCACTGCAAATACAAACTGCAACCATAACATATTGCAACTATACTTGAAAACAAATGCACAACATACCTATAATGGAATAGCATCAAGGCACAAAGGGCACAAGTTGGCAAGAAATGAATTTTGCACGCAACCTGAACCAACAGAGCACAAAGCCTCGAATGACCAAGTGCACAATACACAAGTGGCCCAGCAAATACAAAGAAATCAAACAAGATAGGGTCTGAATACAAGCATACCCAAAGGTGCACTAGCATATAAAGGTGCATAGAAACATCAAAACTGCACAGTAAAGACTAATGAACTCATGTGATAGTGCAGCCAAGATCAAGCATGATACAGCAAGAAATATGCATACACACACAACCAGTTCACAAGCTTGTGCACAGCAACCACACTAGATCAAGAATAATACAAGTATGCTAATGCAATAAGGCAGTAAAGAAGAACACAGTGCAGTAATAAAACAGGCAAAAATGCACACAAGAGTGAAAATATTGCAAATTGGAGAATAGACAGCAAGGTCTAAGGGTAGTGTATAAGGACACAGATTCACATGAAGTGAAATAGTGCAACACACACATAGACATGTACAGTAATTCGCAAGTGCACAGGTGAATAAGCACAGAACGGTTACAAACATCAAAGAAAGAAGAACATATGCAAATGCCACTGTGATTTCGACAAACCAAGACAAGTTGGTATGCACGCAATCATACAAGCACAACGATGCAGTGTTCAAGGCTGAGATAAACTCAAGCACCAGATTCATGTAAAAGTGTAATATCAAGAAAACAACTGCAGTTCAAATTAGAATCCAAGTAGCTGAAGTTACGATGGTAATCAAGCCGAAGCCATGATCAACAGAAATAGAAGTCACAAAAGAAATCAACATCGTCAAATAAATTCAATGGTAACAGATTCAAACCAAAACCATAAATCAATCAAGTGTTCAAAACTGAGTGAATTGAAAACATCAGAAAAATCATCAACATTCAAATGAAATTATACTGCCGGAGCACGGTACCGAATTAGATGTGAGTGAAATAAAAATCACTCAACTTATCATGGAAAAGCACAAGCGGTGCCAGAAATTTCGTAACCGTAACGACCGAAAATCGATCAGTCCGGAGTTGAAGCCGAAAGCATATCAAGTGGCAATGATCAAACAAAAGTCGGCTACCACCAATTACACGAAAACCCTAAATTGAGTTCGCAAAGCACAAGGAGGCCGAAGCCAAAATACTATCACAAAATTAAAATGACCGAAGTCAAAGTACCAGATTCATAGCCGTGGAAATCACAAGATCACATATATATGAAATTGAATTAGATGTGAGTAATTAAAAATCACTCACCTTTCTTTGACGTGCACGAAGCCAAAGATCAACGATCGAAATCGAAGCAGAGACGAACCCTAATTCTTGAGGAACGAACGAGCAACTAAATGAAGCCGCCATTTTTTCTTCTTTCGTATGTTTTGTTTAGGGTTTTCAAATGAATAAAGGGGTACGGGTCTTGGATTTTTATCATGGCACCAACAATGAAAACATGGGCCAAGATAATTTTAAAGCCCACAAACCCTTAACCAATTTATAAAAGAATTTCAACTGGATTCAAATCTCTCAACTGCAATTAGCCAACCAATTTGATCGTCATTTGACGATAATCAATTGATGTGAAACCCCGAGTTGTTACATAAGCCATGGATTAGGTAGGGAAGAAGTGGTGGTGGTCGGTGGAAGTGATGGTGAAGGGTTTAGGCCGAGAACCGTATGTGAAGATCAAGCAGAATCAAGTGAAAAACAAGGCAAAACAAAGAAGAAAAGTGGAGAAAAGAGAAGAAAGCCATTACCTTTCTCTTCAGATCTGAAAATGGCGTGTATGAAGAATGAGAAAGAGATGTTTTTTTCATGTAATATATAGAATACACAGGTAGGGATCAAGGAAATAAATGGCAACATATGGAGGAGTTATGGCATGAAATTAATGGATGGAAAGATAAAGAGGCAATAAATCAAACGTGCGCATGCCTTTAATTAAAAATAGGCAACATATTTAATTCGTTTCCCATCTATTTAATAAAATATATGCTAAAGAAATAATTCAATAAATACATACGGTTTATATAAAAACTATATAAATAAATAAGAAAAAGGTTATAGTAACGTATAAATTAATTGCTATTTACATCTTTGTATGTTATTTAATTTGCAAAGTATATATCCAAATTAAATGAAACAAAAACGGACAAATGTTGTAAAGATATACATAATATGTAATGTTACATATATATACACAATTATAACATGATATATCAACCAAAAATATTACTTATATTAATTAAAATAAACAATTAAAGGTATGCCTTTTAAAACAATAACTTATATATATTTGAGATTTCTTTCCAAGAGATAAATAGGGATCTATATACTTATCCATTCAATTACTAAATGAATGTATAAATAAGAGAAATAAGGTAGAGATAGATATTATGAAGAATAAATAAATGGTTTTAGGAAAAGTAGGAAATAAATAAAGAAAATACTTTATTTAATGGAAAATAGAATTAAAGATTGAAAACAATATACAATCAACATTTGAACATTATAACTATACTTTAAAAATGTTTTAAAATAAAATATATGCAAAAAATATCATGTTACACAAATTAGAACATGATTTTACAAACAAAAATATTATTGATATAAATTAAAATAAACAATTTGTTAAATAAAACAATTTACACACAATATTGTAAAAAGCATAACTTTCACAATATTAGTCTGATTTCAACGAAATGAAAAGCAGTATTCTTAAAATTAAATCTATTTTCATATCAAAAGATAAAATTCAAATATCAAAAATTTAAAATTTAAATTTAAAAGTCAAAGTTTGACCATTTTGACCAAAATGCACCTTTTTGGAAATATTCCATTTATTCATGTTTGGAATTATAATTCACACAAAAATCAAATTTATATTTAAAATAACAAAATTTATCCATTTTAATAAATAAAATAAAGTTTTTAAATCAGAAATTTCAGTTAAAATAATTAAAATAAAAATTTAAAATTATCACAAAATACAGGGTTGTTACACTCTCCCCCACTCAAATCTTTTCGTCTTTGAAAAAGAATGAGGTACGGGAATACACAGAAAAAGACAGAATGAAATACTATTAAGACAAGATGATAAGAATATTAAAATTATACTTGATAACTGTTGTTATAGGTAAGTTTAACAAGGTGGAGAATAGGAATGGCTAGAAGGGAAAATAGGCTGAAAGACAAGGATGACCCACTGTTTTAAAGCTATATAAATTTCAATTTTTTGGAAGGGTAGAATAAATGATCAAAATATCCTTTATACAATACTTTATCAAAATACTTTTATAACTCGATGTCTTAACAAGTTTATCCTCGTTCCTGTAGACTCTAACAGTGCGTTGATCAAGCGCAAAGCTAGAATTCTCCAGGTACTTAGTAGACTTATTTAAACACCCAGTGAAAATACTAGAAAAACTTTTAAAAACAGATATGGAAAGTATAATCCAAACAAGACAACCAAACCAAAACCTTTGTCTAACCATGGTTCGCAGATATACAAAGGTTACGCCTAGATCCCCCAGGATACAATCCATATCCGTAAGCTTTCTCAGCCCTGCGAGTTACGCCATGATGACTAGTAAACCGCAGGATACACAATGATTACGCTTGGATCCCCCAGGAAACAATCCGTACCCCTAGGACTTCTCAGCCAGGCGGATTTCTCTACTAATGCGACCTATATAGTTTGCAGGATACACAATGATTACGGCTGGATCCTCCAGGTAACAATCCGTACCCCTAGGCCATCTCAGCCAGACGAATTGCGCTATGCAGCCGCGCTCGAAAATAAAACCATGGGTTACGGAATTGTGGGACACTTGAGTATCACATCCGGAAAACCAGAAATCAGAGAGAATAATATCGATAGAATGAATCCACAATGTGGCCACAGAGCGGATATCAAGCAGAAGGCACTTTCCGTATCTTTACTTCGAAAATATGTATCATATAGTACCTTTTCAAATCACTTTCAAGTATCATACTTATAAAAAGTCCATTATATAAAGAATCCACTTTCAAATCGAATACTTTCCAAATCAATAGTATATCAAATCACACTTATGTAGACTTCTATTATATAAGATTTCTCTTTCCAAATTGAGTATCTTTCAAATCAATATTTCTCAAATCAACTTCATACTTATGCAAATCAAATTTACATAAGTTCGACAACTCCCAAATCAATTACTTAATAATACAAGGTTCTCAATTTCAAATCTTTTCATTATCAATTCAGTTTCAAAATCATATATGATTTCATCAAATTTTCTTCCAAATTAAATATCTTCAGTTTCAAAGTTTCCAAAATAATGGGTTTAGAAAATAACCTAGTTTCCAAATTAACATAATTCAAGTCAAACAAATTCATTTCCAAAATCATCATATAAATACTGGGTTTTACATTCCAATCTATTTTCAAAACCAAATATTTTCTCAAAATCAATTATACCCAAAATGGTTACTAAGTTTAAAACCATCCCTTTTAAAACCTTCATACTATTTATTTCTATATGAAAAATCAAATTTATCAGTGGAAAGATTATTATTCTATATATATACACTTTATTCAAAAGATCCAATTTACCTTTTGCAAATTATTTACTTCACAAAAGATTCAAATTTATTTAAGTCATACTCCTCATACTTTAAGCATACAAAACTAAACTTATATACTTTATCGTATTTTATACTCCTCGAAATTCCTTAGCTTTGAAAATTAAACCTCGAATTGGAAGCGTTCGAACCTTCAAAATAGTTAGTGAAATCAAATTTCAAATCCAAGAGTTGGAAATCAGTAACAAACTAGTAAATCAATTTTTATAAATAGAGTTATACTAAATCAATCCGAAACTCGAGGATTGAGCATCGGGCTCACTTCAAATCATTTCAAATATAGATATATACATCTTTCGAAAATCAAATCATACTTCGAAATCTGAAATCAAATTTGGTTTCACAAAATCACTCGCATAGCAAAGCTACCAGAGTGGCCTCACCCCCACTCTGAAATTCGAAAATCAATGTCGATGATGCATGCACTCATCACTGAAATTATTTTCCATCGACAAAAGTGAGTTGTGGACTTCTATTTTCTGGAAAACTTCATTGAAATTTCTTCTAAATCGTTGGAATACATTTGAACTCTTTTGAAACATTTCTTATTCGAAAAATACTTTCGAATCTTATTATTATATATTTTTGAAATCTCAAAACCAAATTTTAAAATATCGCAGTTCAATCTCTCAAATTTCAAATTCAAAACACTTCAGCTATAAATCATTTTTATACAAAACAATTTTTTTATACAATCTTTAAAGTTTCAAATTCTACTTTTTATAGGGTATATAATCCTTATCGAAAACATTTCCACTTTTATATATTGGATAAAATCATACTTATCAAAATAATAACTTAGATATATAAAATGTGGTCATCCTTATCAAAATAACAGTTTCGATGTATGCACAATTTCAAAAATACAGTCAAACACAAATTTTCCAAGGGATGATTCTAGAATGGATTTAAAAACAAAAAAGAGATTCAAATTTAAAGGAACTCCAATCAAATAAAATTCTGATTCAATGATAATCGAATGAAGACGAAATAATTGAATTACCAAATAGAAGATGGATAAGCCCGAATAAATCGCGGGCGACCTTAACAGGGTCAACCGTGACTTCAGGAATATAGTCAATGCGGAAACCTAAGGCAAATCGACCTTCGATCGCCAAAGATAGAATTCAGGTATAGCAGAAGGTAGATAGCATCATAAACCGAGGATACAGAAATCTCCAGAGAATCAATGCCAACAATGCCAATTGTAAAGGAGTTTCACCCCTTTACAAATCATTAAAAGATTTGCGGAATCACCGATCTTTATAGAGGTCATTCAAAAATGGAGTTATGGAATGCTCCAAAATCAAAGGATAAAATAGGGAAGACAAGACTGGATTTAAGAACAAGTGGGAGCGTTCCAAAGTTCAAGGAATCCTAATTGATAAGAATCCTAACCAAGAGAACACTAACAGGTGGATACAGAAGGGATGAAGTTTAGGAAATCTTGATTTCAAAATAAGAAAATTTATACCAATATAATCTTTAAAAATCCTTCAAAATCATTTGAAAATCACTTTATACTTCGAAAATATGTTCTCTCGCAAAGAAATGATTCTGAGATTGATTTCACTCATTCTAGGGTATTTCTACCCTATCTTTAATGAGGTTTTGCTCCTCAGGCTAAGGTCTGCCTAAAACCAAAGCTCTGATACCAAATTGTAATGACCCACTATTTTGGACCATTCAAATCGACAATACATGTTAGACTTGAATACATCAAAACACTGGATTGTTAAGAAATTTGGAGCAAATAAAATCATTCACGGAATCACAGACACAGAAATATCAGAATACTTGCAGCGGAAATAAAATACTATAGTAGTTCATGAAGCTACTATATACATACTCTCAAAAAATAAATAAAATCTCATAGTAAAATACAAACAATAGAAGTCAGGATACATAAACAACAATACAGAGACATATACCGAATAGGAACTAACAGGAAGAAGTAGACGAATAGATAGACAGATAAGCTCCAGCAAAACTCTAGCTCTAGAAGGTGAATCCAAAGCTGTGATTCTCAGGCTGACCCGAGCGTAAAGTAAAACACAAACAATCGCGTCAGGACATACATACTTATACAATGTAAACCAACTCAAGTGAAGTGTAATAGTGTTATTGTGACTAGGGTAGCATAGAGTTGCTGTAACCGCTCACCTCTAGCCACAGTTTTAAAGTCAAAGGTGTGCATCAAACAATCACAAGGAAATCACGTGACACACAAAACATCGTACCCGTGGTTATAATTTTCAAAATGATTTATAATTCCAAATTAAAATCATTCATTTAAACCATGTAAAAGTGAAGTCATTATTCCTTCAAATCAAATATTCAATTCCTAAAAATTTAGCCTTTTCTGAGTTCATTTATTCAGTTAAACACTTCGAATATTGAAATTTCAGCCATAAATAAACTTTGACTTTTACCCTTTAAACATTATAAAAATCATATTTTAACACTCAAAATGTTCATTAAAATACCTTTAACTTATGATTTTTATAAAGTAAATTTCCTATAAATAAAATCAAATTTTCAGTAATTCACTTAATAAATCAAGTGTACAATTTCCTATTCTTCACATTTTAACAATTTTCTTAACACTTATATTTTTGTTACCATTTTCCAATTATAACTTAATTTCCATTTTATTTATATAACTTAAATTCCATTTTTAATTTCTTTACTTAACCTTTAATTTCAAACCAAATTTCACATTTCCAAGTTAAGTTAAATTCCAAAATTTCCATTTAACTATCCATTGAGTTAACATTTTAAAATAATTACCTCAATTCAAAATACACTGTAAGTTGCTTAACTTTATTTTACAAATAACTTGATATTTTCTTTTACTTTATATTTATCCAATTCATACATCAATTATATTAATTACCAAGTTCATCTTATAATTTCATTTCTTTACTTAAATTCCCATTATTAAGTTAAATCAAACTTTCACACTACAACTCAAATCATCTATTAATTTATACCATTTATCCTGTTAGAAAATCACTACTTAACCATTTTAAATCAATATAAGTCAAATTTCATATTATATATTTTTTTCATTTACAATACATGAAATTTATAAGAAATCATATTTTGAAATCAACAACGGGTCTGGATAATATTTTAAACCTAAATCAAGTGATATGGAAATTATCATTTATTTCCGAAATCAGTACAATTTTCGGGTTTTGATTATTTCAAACCCGCAATCCCAAGTCAAGTACAAATAAATAAAAATCACCCAGGCTTATCATTTCAGCCCGTAATAATTTTTCCCTATTCTAAAGTCCGTTCGGGTATGTATCATTTCGACCCATAGTGATTCTATTCTATAGGAAACCTGCAGTGTGAGAAACAGAAATAAATAAACAATATAGCAGAATAGAATGTAACAGATGATGTGACAAGTCAATAACAGGGTTTAACATCATATAAATGATATCACAGGCAGGTATAACATAATTAAAAGTTTCTACACATTTACATGGTGTCACTTCACAATTATATAAGCATATATGTCATGTGTGAATTACTCACCTCTTTAAAGCTGGAGTTCGCAAACAACACACACAAAAGAGAACCCGAAAAGCACGATATCACGATTTGATTCAAGTGGGAAGAGAGCCAAGATGTATATCTTGTATATAGCAATAAAACAAGACCATACATAAATATAAATACCGTGACAACCCAGAATTTTGAACATTTGAAAATGAAACATTTAATTGATTTTAAATATTTGGAGGTTATATTAACTTGAATTTCAATTATAACTATGAATTTGGCAATTAAATCATTTAATTTAATTATTAAAGCTTGGGTAAAAATTTGAATCTAAAGTTTTAAGCTGATAATAAAAAGAAAAAAAAATATTTTTAATGGCTTAGAAAATTTATATTGATAATACTGAGGTTAATGGAAGCTTCAAAATTTGATTTGGAAATACTTTATTCAGTTTTGAAATTATTTCGTTTAAATTGATATTTAGAATAGCCTTCCGAGGCACAGTCTCGGAATTCGACGAAACCAGTTTCATTGGATCTGTAATATCGTATTATTATCGGATTTCAAATTTCGTAACTTTCATTATTATCGCGTGATCGTACGAGATATAAACGTATAGACAATAATTATATATATATATATATATATATATGTATGTATGTATGGAAAAAAATAAAATCACAGCCACCCTATGTTTTCTTTAGCCAACCTACCTCTGTTAGAAGCCGACCTATCCCTCTCTGTAAAATCGTGTGGATCTCCCCTCTTTTCTAGATAAAAATTGTATCTTCTTGCTCAATTCAGACGAAAACAAATTATGGCCATCGATCTATTAATGTAACGATCCAGAATTTTGAACAATTTAAATTGAAAATATTTAATTAATTTTAAATATTTGAATGATGGTTTGGCTTGAATTTCAAATTTTCAAAATGAATTTGGCGATTAAATTTTAGAATTTAATCTATTCAAAGTTGAATAAAAATTTGAATCTTCAATTTTAAGTTGATTTAAAATATTTCAAAGGCTTGTAAAATTTACATTGATAATATTGAAGATTATAGAAGCTTCAGAATTGAATTTGAAAGTGAATTGTTAAGTTTTGAAATTTCTATCGTTGAATCGATATTTAAAAATAGCCGTTCGAGGCACAGTCTCAGAATTGGACGAAACCAGTTCCACTGGGTCCGTAATATTGAATTATTACTTGATTTCAAATTTCGTATTATTCGAAGTTGTTATGTGAGCATACGGTGTATAAACGCATTGAAATTAAATCGAATTGGATTTAAATTTAAACTTTTTAAATTTGGTCACATCAGTTACTTTTCGTTCCTAAATTTTAGCCTAAAATTACGTAATCGTGTCTTCTCCTTCCTTTCAGCCTACAATCATGCCGAGAATCACAAAGAAGGTCGTGCAAAAACCATGGCTCCTTCACGTCTTAAAATAACCATCTCCCTCTTCCTTTATCATTCAAAATCAAATCGAAGAAAAAAAATTGGCCGAAGCCCTTTCTCTTCAGAAAAAAAAGAATGTCGCGCCTCGTTCGATTCACGAATCGCGATGGAGGAGCTCGAGTCGACCAAGGCATCGCGCGCGCGATTCGAAGGGGTGGCCGATGTCGCGATTCCTGGAGGCGCAAACGCGGTACGGCGGCGGCATCTTCTTGGTGGTTCGAATTAGGGTTGATGGGTCGAGCTCATACGGCGGCGACACAATCGAGTGAGGCGCGCGTGCGCAGGCGCGAGGCGAGGTCGCGATGGGGATTCGCGAGGCTTGGGTTTGCGTTCATGGCAGAGGCGACGACTTGGGGCTCGATTCGAGCAGCTTGATTTGGTCGAGGCTGGCAGCGGCAGTGGGCGCGAGGCGGCATTCGCGATGGCGTCGGCCTCGATGGGAGCTGGGTTCTTCAAATTTGCAGTGAGATAATTTTAAAAATTTTGTTCTTCAAAATTTAATTTATATACACAAGATAAAAAAAATGTGTAAATATATGCCTCAACTTACCGTTTAGGATTTAAAACATGAACAGAGGAAAAAAATTAAATAAATATGCAAGTATACACTTTTAATTTTTTAGCTTGGTTTAAATTAACTTATTTAATTTTTAGTGGTTAAAAATAATTTATTTAAAGGAAATTTAGCTTTAGATTTTAAATTAGAATTAAATTAAAAAAAATTGAAAAGAGGAATTGTTAATTTATACTATCAAAATGAAGAATGGATTAATTGGTTTAATTCGAATATTAATAAAATCATTGGCTAACTTAATTTACCTAATAGGAATTTAATTTGTTGGATAAAATGATTTATTTAAAGGGAATTTAGATTAAAACTTAGTTTTTTATAATTATTTAAAAGAAATTGATTTAAAAAGAAAATCACCAATGAATCAAAATTATCAAATGAAAAATTTATTATTCGATCTGTTCGCATATTAATAAATTGTGTAAATATTTATACAAGGTCTATAAATCGAGAAAACAAGCCGGAAATGGAAATGGATTGCAAGTAAAGCAAAGGTGAGAACTTCTCACTCAAAAATTTAAAGTTGGATTTGCAGTTATTTATTGATTGTTGTTTGGTTGTGATATTAGATATAGTAGGATATATCTATATATATATAGCAATATATATATATATATATTGGCATATGTATATATTGCAGTTGATTGATTTCCCGCATCGTATAGCGGATGAGACCCTATTGCGCCGCCTATTAAGCGGATAATATTTTATAAATCCCATATACCGCGATATTCCGTCTTGAAGTGGAATGGGTATTGTGCTAATGTCTGTGGATGCAGGGAAACAGGTTGGAGGGATCCAACTGGATTCCTCACGAATATTTATTTGATTCAGATATTGTGATATTTGATTGTTTATCATATCGATATATGATGTTTGAAAGTCGTGATTGGCTATTTGATGTGTTGCATCATCAGATCCAATTTTGAAGTTTAAAAATAATGATTTTGATTTTAAGGGATTTCTAAAGTGATTTTTGAAAGTATATGTTCATAAAATATTTTTGGAACTGATTCATCTTAAATAAATAAACGTTATAATTTTAATGTTATAAAAATTATGATTTTTGAAAAATATAGTTAAAAGTTGATTTTTGAAAATATGTGATTAATGATTTTATAAAATAGTTTAAATTGGGATTTCTGAATTTATTATAAAAAGTTTAAAAATAGGATTTATGAAATTTGATTTTTTTTATAAATCAAAATGATGAAATTATAAAGGAGTTTAAAGACGTTTAAAAAGAATAATATAAAATGATTTATATAAAAGATTTATAAAATTAATATTTATAAATTAAAAATATTGGAATTGTAAAACGAGTTTTTATAAGTGTTAGAATGAATTGTAAATGAATTTCGTAAATGAATGAAATTTATAGAATTATAAACGGTGAAGTTATAAATGGAATTTTATAAGCAGTAGGTTCATAAAATCTGTAAGGTTATTAAAGGAAGAGATTTTGGATAAATAAATGAATCTTATAAGTTATAAGATTTATAAATTTGGGAAGTTTAAAAGAACGTTTTCGCAAACAAATAAATTATAAGCAGCATTTAACTTATAATATGGACTTTCGGTATATAATTGAGTTATAAATCGAATAGGTTAATAAAGGAAATTTATTAAAGGAAATAGTTATAAAATAAATAGAAATGGAATTTATAAACATTGTTTTATAAATCCGCAAACGACTTATTTTGATAAGTAAATTGTTGTAACTGGTTAATGGGGTTATATTCATGTTTTAGACAGTGAATAACCCTTTAAAATAAAATGTATAGAAATGATGAAATTGGTTAACGAAGTATATTCAAGTTTTTGAATAGTGAATAATATGTTAAAGAAATTGTTTTGGATGTGAGGTTTTAAATAGAATTAAAACAATCAAAAGATGTTTTAAAATGTATTAACTATCGAAATCATAGATTTCAACATTCATTGTTGAAATAGACGTTTTTGAGAAATAGAAGGAATTGTTAGACTATAACACTGTTATTATAGTAAATGATTTCCGAAAGGAAATGTTTTGTATAGTATTGGGATTTATATATCTATTTTAATTTCGAATCCCTATACTAGTGATTTTGGGTTGTCGTAGCGATGTTTTACGTAACATTCGTTTTGGCCCAAATAAATATGTTTAAGAGAATGATTTACTTAAAGAATGAAATATATACTTAATTTTGATTAGAGTATATTGAATATTTTCCAAGTGTAGAAAATAAAAAGACTTGTGAATTACTTATAAATAAATAAGTATGGAAATGTTTTTCCAATATTAAGTGAATATTTTGAATTTATCTTTTTGAAGATAAATTGAAAATGAATATTAGAAATCGAATGGAAATCGTATATTCATAAATATTTTGGAATGTAAATTCAATATGGAATTTATAAATGAAATTGGGAAAATGGGTTTAAAAATAAATATCGATTTATTTTTAAAGTATGGAAATTATATATATATATGTATATGTATATATATATCCAGTAAAGATATTTTTTTGGAAAATAAATAATTTGGAAAATTATTTGGAATCTGGTGTTGTTGTGCATATCCATTGATAGTTCAATTACCGACTATCAATATTTACCTTTGAATGGGTATTTATTGTGATTTGCTTGAATTTGAATGCCACACTTATTTTTTTTCTTAAAAAAATAAGCGCTCACTATTCGGGTTAACCGGGAAAGGACCTTGGGGTCGTATAACCCATTCCGAATATGTGATACGTCGTTATGAATTGCAATTGAAGACCGTTGTTGAAGACCGGATATTTTCGAAAACGAAAGGGTTTCTTGTTGATTGTCTCTGCACTGGCTGATCCCCGGTATAGAGATCTCCATATTGTGATGGGAAATCCGGACGTGATTAGAGATTATCCGGATTGCAAGGACTTCTTTGTAAGTGCCTTCGGTTCTGTTCGATCTCGGAACAAACTTGTATGGATAGTATGCCTGACATTACAAATTGAGATATAAAGCTGATTTCTTTCAAATATATTTCTGTTGGTGGCGGAGAATTTATTCTCTTAGCTTAACACCCTTCTTTGAGAAGTACGAGCTCAGAGGTTATATAGTTGAAGGTTATTAATAATATATTCCCAATTTGGTAATGTGACATGCTGAGTGTTGCTGTGAAATGATCATTATTTGATCATTTGTGATATGATCATTTGTTTGATCGTTTATCTTTGTGATCATTTCTATGATCATTTGTTGACCCAATGCACAGCTTTTGTATAAAGCGTGGCTTTGTGGACGAGACTTCGTCGAGCCTCACACCCCGGAATGGTTAAAACAGGAAAGATGCAGCAATGTTATGAGGCGTAGCTCCCTTTAGGTTATGTGCATTTCCTTCTGGAAAAGGGTGGTATCATGGTATGGAGCCCAGATACTTACTCATGTTGAAACACTTTATTATTATAGTGTGATGTTGATTACGAGCGCTCGGTTAAAGGTCCCAAAGGACCGGGGGATGGCATACTCGTGTCAGTTGTTACCTAGTTTGAAAGGTAACCCGGCCTTGTGTTGGCAGAGATCCGGTTAGGTTCTCGGGGACGTCCTTCCAGAGGCGCTCTCATGTGGCAATGGGAAGTTCCTTGGCCTGACCATTTGTTGGAAATCCAAAGAAACAATACGAGACTTGTACGGTTTTAGTTGTAGAACCTTCCATCTAATATGGTAGCTATAGTAGGCATAATATAATGGTACCTATGCTGGCTAAGATTTATATTCTACTTTCGAAATGATTTGTTCTACACTATGCACTAATAATAATATCAAAATGGATTTGAGTTTTTGCGTAGTAAGCATCTTTGACTAACATAAGAAGAAATCTCCTCCAAGTCTGCGTTTGCATTGTGTGTGTGGTGGGAGGTCTTATGGTAGTTACATTTTCAAAAACATTACGAATCTATTTAAAAAAAAAGTTATCCTGTACTTTATTTTAAAGAAAAATAAATTGTTTTGAGTTCTCACACCAGTCACATGACTGACTCGAAGTTTATTGTTTTCCTTCCTAAACTCTGAGTGCCCACCAAATTTCCACACGGGCAATCAGGAGTTAAGGTTTATCAGGATATTCTGGAATTCAGGAGTTGCTGGAGGCAAGTTGGATGGCATGATGTATTAGTAGTATATAGTATTTCTTTTCCGCTGTTTGTTGTTATTTGTTGTTGTACACTCTGATGATGTACTGTAATGTAATAACTGATATAGTTCTTTGTTTAAAGATTTTTCATTTATTTATTATACGTTGTTCCGCTGCGAATTGTGAGATTCTGATGTTGTTCTGTTATTTCTTTCTGTTCTGTTTTTCTTTCTCTCTTATTCTACCTCTTTCATCTTTCTTAAACCCTCAGTGTTCGGTTTTCCAGCATCCGACTGATCGGCATTCGATACAGTGGACGTATTGATGTCGATATTCGGGAGTCGAAGAATCGGGTCCTGACAATGTGGTATCGGAGCATATGGTCAAGCGACAACCATGGCTCTGTTGGGTATTACTCATTAGAGATAGAGTCAGTAGTACTCTAGAATGCGTTTGAGTGTAATAATAGATATGAGAGCGTATTTGTTAGTGAATATAAAATTGTTTTGTATTGTGTTGACTTATTGGTTGATTGTTTATAGATTCTGGTTGGTGCAGTCCAGCTAACTGTGTTGATAGGAATTTCTAAACTCCTAAACAAGATGAACCGACACGATACGAATTGGGTAAATAAGATAATTTTGCCCAAAACTATTTTTGTATAGAAAAGAAATGATTTACTATGAATTATTATAGTATATGGTTGCATGGTTATTAGAAATTAGTAATATTAAATTATTATCATTAGTATATGAAATTAAATAAGAAATAAAATGTATAACCAAAGATTAGAGATAAATTCATTTAACAAATGAAATTTATAAATATGAAAAAAATATATAAGGAAATGAATTCATATATAATTGGGATTTGTAAAATAAATTGTAAATAAATGAATTGGAATTGAATGATGAAATAAGATTTGATTTTATCAAATTCAATAAAAATCAAAACTTGGTGAAAATAAAATAAAATGGATTGAATTCAAGTAAACTAACTTGATAAATTCATGGACTAATGAATTGGAATTTGAATTAGTTAAATTAAAGATTAGACGTGAGCTAAATTTGAAGATGAATTTGAATTTGTATATAAATTCAAGTAAGTAAAGAAATAAATTGAAATTCCCTTTGTTGGTAATTAAGTAAATTCGAGATGAATTGAATATGGAAATTGAAATTTAAAAAGAATTAGTGAATAAAACTAATTTAAAGTAGTAATATGAATTAGTAAATGAAAGTTAATCGTTAGAATTCAATATTTATAATTGAGAATTGAATTCGAATGAAATTTAAATTGTGAATTGAATTCAAATGAAATTGAAATGTAAAATTGAATGAAAATGGATATGTAACTTCAATAGTGAAGTAAAAAAAATGTATAAGAAGCATATACTGGAAATTTTGTAACAGAATTGGCAAAATAGTTTGAATGTTGGAATTGGATATTATGGATAGCAGGATATACAGGTATTATAAAGGGATTGGATTTTGATTTTGAAGATAATTTAAATGGCTCGACAAAAAGGTACGTATTTCAATTTCAGTATGAAATTTGGTGATTTTCTTCTCTAGCCACTTGGCTTTCTCTTTTCTTTTTTATTTTGAGGGGCCATGGTGCCATTTTGTAGTCGTACCGAGCTAGCCGCGCAAAGGAGACGCTGGCGAAATTTTTCGAAAATTTAGAGTGTTAGAAAATTTTTGAGAAATTTTGAAAGTTTAAAATTTGAATTTGAATTTAAATTTGAAATGTTAGGAGAACAATATTGGTTGAAACTTATAATTGAAGTTGGAAAGCTAGTTGATATGATAATGGATCTTTAATAAAAAAAGATTTGTTTTAGAAAGTTGATAAAACTATTTGGATTGTGAAAAATAATAATCGAGATAAGGGCATTCTTCTTAACTTGTAATTTCGGGACGAAATTCTTTTAAGGGGGGAGATTGTAACGACCAAGAATTTTGAACAATTTAAATTGAAAATATTTAATTAATTTTAAATATTTGAATGATGGTTTGGCTTGAATTTCAAATTTTCGAAATGAATTTGGCGATTAAATTTTAGAATTTAATCTATTCAAAGTTGAATAAAAATTTGAATCTTCAATTTTAAGCTGATTTAAAATATTTCAAAGGCTTGTAAAATTTATATTGATAATATTGAAGATTATAGAAGCTTCAGAATTGAATTTGAAAGTGAATTGTTCAGTTTTGAAATTTCTATCCTTGAATCGATATTTAAAAATAGCCGTTCGAGGCACGGTCTCGGAATTCGACGAAACCAGTTCCATTGGGTCCGTAATATTGAATTATTACTGGATTTCAAATTTCGTATTATTCGGAGTTTTTATGTGAGCACACGGTGTATAAACGCGTTGAAATTAAATCGAATTCGATTTAAATTTAAACTTTTTAAATTTGGTCACATCAGTTACTTTTCGTTCCTAAATTTTAGCCCAAAATCACGTAATCGTGTCTTCTCCTTCCTTTCAGCCTACAATCATGCCGAGAATCACAAAGAAGGTCGTGCAAAAACCATGCCTCCTTCACGTCTTAAAATAACCATCTCCCTCTTCCTTTATCAATAAAAATCAAATCGAAGAAAAAAAAATGGCCGAAGCCCTTTCTCTTCAGAAAAAAAAGAATGTCGCGCCTCGTTCGATTCACGAATCGCGATAGAGGAGCTCGAGTCGAACAAGGCATCGCGCGCGCGATTCGAAGGGGTGGCCGATGTCGCGATTCCTGGAGGCGCAAACGCAGTACGGCGGCGGCATCTTCTTGGTGGTTCGAATTAGGGATGATGGGTCGATCTCATACGGCGGCGACACAATCGAGTGAGGCGCGCGTGCGCACGTGCGAGGCGAGGTCGCGAGGCTTGGGTTCGCGTTCATGGCAGAGGCGACGACTTGGGGCTCGATTCGAGCAGCTTGATTTGGTCGAGGCTGGCAGCGGCAGTGGGCGCGAGGCGGCATTCGCGATGGCATCGGCCTCGATGGGAGCTGGGTTCTTCAAATTTGCAGTGAGGTAATTTTAAAAAATTTTGTTTTTCAAAATTTAATTTATATACAGAAGATAACAAAAAACAATGTGTAAATATATGCCTCAACTTACCGTTTAGGATTTAAAACATGAACAGAGGAAAAAAATTAAATAAATATGCAAGTATACACTTTTAATTTATTAGCTTGGTTTAAATTAACTTATTTAATTTTTAGTGGTTAAAAATAATTTATTTAAAGGAAATTTGATTTTAAATAAAAATAAATAAATAAATAAATTAAGTCATCGGTTTGAACTTAATCTATTTGATTATCTTAAGATATTAATAGAAAGAAAAATATAATAATAATAGACTGAACTGTTTTAAAATTTAAAAGTGTGTATATATTAGACAAGAAAAAAATATAGGTATTTTAAATGATAAGTATAGGTATTTGTAGTCTAAATAAAATTTATTTTTTAAAAGGAAAAGTTTTGGTTTTAATTAAATAATTAGATTACATATAATTACAAAAAGGAAATTTAGATTTAGATTTTAAATTAGAATTAAATAAAAAAAAATTTGAAAAGAGGAATTGTTAATTTAAACTATCAAAACGAAGAATGGATTAATTAGTTTAATTCGAATATTAATAAAATCATTGGCTAACTTAATTTACCTAATAGGAATTTAATTTATTGGATAAAATGATTTATTTAAAGGGAATTTAGATTAAAACTTAATTTTTTATAATTATGTAAAAGAAATTGATTTAAAAAGAAAATCACCGATGAATCAAAATTATCAAATGAAAATTTATTATTCGATCTGTTCGAATATTAATAAATTGTGTAAATATTTATACAAGGTCTATAAATTGAGAAAAAAAGCCGGAAATGGAAATGGATTGCAAGTAAAGCAAAGGTGAGAACATCTCACTCAAAAATTTAAAGTTGGATTTGCAGTTATTTATTGATTGTTGTTTGGTTGTGATATTAGATATAGTAGGATATATCTATATATATAGCAATATATATATATATATATATATATATATATATATATTGGCATATGTATATATTGCAGTTGATTGATTTCCCGCATTGTATAGCGGATGAGACCCTATTGCGCCGCCTATTAAGCGGATAATATTTTATAAATCCCATATACCGCGATATTCTGTCTTGAAGTGGAATGTGTATTGTGCTAATGTCTGTGGATGTAGGGAAACAGGTTGGATGGATCCAACTGGATTCCTCACGAATATTTATTTGATTTATATATTGTGATATGTGATTGTTTATTATATCGATATATGATGTTTGAAAGTCGTGATTGACTATTTGATGTGTTGCATCATCGGATCCAATTTTGAAGTTTAAAAATAATGATTTCTATTTTAAGGGATTTCTAAAGTGATTTTTGAAAGTATACGTTCATAAAATATTTTTGGAATTGATTCATCTTGAATAAATAAACGTTATAATTTTAATGTTATAAAAATTATGATTTTTGAAAAATATAGTTAAAAGTTGATTTTTGAAAATATGGGATTAATGATTTTATAAATAGTTTAAATTGGGATTTCTGAATTTATTATAAAAAGTTTAAAAATAGGATTTATGAAATTTGATTTTTTTTTATAAATCAAAATGATGAAATTATAAAGGAGTTTAAATACGTTTAAAAAGAATAATATAAATGATTTATATAAAAGATTTATAAAATTAATATTTATAAATTAAAAATATTGGAATTGTAAAACGAGTTTTTATAAGTGTTAGAATGAATTGTAAATGAATTTCGTAAATGAATGAAATTTATAGAATTATAAACGGTGAAGTTATAAATGGATTTTTATAAGCAGTAGGTTTATAAAATCTTTAAGGTTATTAAAGGAATAGATTTTGGATAAATAAATGAATCTTATAAGTTATAAGATTTATAAATTTGGGAAGTTTAAAAGAACGTTTTCGCAAACAAATAAATTATAAGCATTTAACTTATAATATGGACTTTCGGTATATAATTGAGTTATAAATCGAATAGGTTAATAAAGGAAATTTATAAAAGGAAATAGTTATAAAATAAATAGAAATGGAATTTATAAACATTGTTTTATAAATCTGCTAACGACTTATTTTGATAAGTAAATTATTGTAACTGGTTAATAGGGTTATATTCACGTTTTAGACAGTGAATAACCCTTTAAAATAAAATGTATAGAAATGATGAAATTGGTTAACGAAGTATATTCACGTTTTTGAATAGTGAATAATATGTTAAAGAAATTGTTTTGGATGTGAGGTTTTAAATAGAATTAAAACAATCTAAAGATGTTTTAAAATGTATTAACTATCGAAATCATAGATTTCAACATTCATTGTTGAAATAGACGTTTTCGAGAAATAGAAGGAAATGGTAGACTATAACACTGTTATTATAGTAAATGATTTCCGAAAGGAAATGTTTTGTATAGTATTGGGATTTATATATCTATTTTAATTTCGAATCCCTATACTAGTGATTTTGGGTTGTCGTAACGATGTTTTACGCAACATTCGTTTTGGCCCGAATAAATATGTTTAAGAGAATGATTTCCTTAAAGAATGAAATATATAATTAATTTTGATTAGAGTATATTGAATATTTTCCAAGTGTAGAAAATAAAAAGACTTGTGAATTACTTATAAATAAATAAGTATGGAAATGTTTTTCCAATATTAAGTGAATATTTTGAATTTATCTTTTTGAAGATAAATTGAAAATGAATATTAGAAATCGAACGGAAATCGTATATTCATAAATATTTTGGAATGTAAATTCAATATGGAATTTATAAATGAAATTGGGAAAATGGGTTCAAAAATAAATATCGATTTATTTTTAAAGTATGGAAATTATATATATATATATCTAGTAAAGATATTTTTTTGGAAAATAAATAATTTGGAAAATTATTTGGAATCTGGTGATGTTGTGTGTAACGACCCAGAATTTCTGTCAATTAAAAATTATATATTTAATTAATTTTAAATAAAAATAAGTGAAATTTCTAAGTCGAATAAATTTTATTTCGAATAATTGGATTTAATTGAATAATTAAATCGATAATTTAATAGTTGGAAATACAGAAATAATTGAAATTTGTGTTAAATATAATTAAAATTGATTTGTAAAATTTTATTATATCAAATTGAAGTTGTCATGATGTTATAGAACTTTTAAAATCGAATTAAAAGTTAATTGGTGAAAATTGAATATTTTAATATTTAATTATCGACTGTAAAATAGCCAATTTTTGAACAGTCTCAGAATTGGACGAAACTAGTTCCATTGGATCCGTAATAGTTTTTTATTATTGGATTTCAATTTTCGTAGCAATTGGAGTTACCGTTTGTCCGGTACGAATTAAAACGCATCGAAATCGGTTTAAATCGGTTTAATTTAAATTGATCGTTTATTGCCATAACTCGCACAGATGACCGAATTAGCTCCCGAAACACGTTCCATTGTGTTCGGAATGCGGGGTAAACCCTAGAAACGCCGATTACTGCGTGTAAATCGGAGTCCGGAAAACCCGGAATGAATAGTGTTTGAATATTTTCTATATAAGGACCATTTACTCTCATTTTTGCAAAAAAAAAATAAAACTAGGGTTTTGGTTCGTAGCCGCCACCCTATTTTCGAACGGCCGAAATCATCTCATCTTCCTCCCTCAAATCCTCTTGATCCATCCCCTTTCACCAGAAACTTCCTAAATAAAAGTCGAAGGGCTCGACATACTCTACATGATGAATGGTGGATCTTGGCTGCGGGGGCTTAGAGGAGCAGAGAATCGATGATGAAGGTGTTCTGTTCGTTCACATTTTCACGATGGAGGCAGCACCGAGCTCAACGACATTTGGTGCGTGGGTGTATGGCGTGGTGGCACGTTGCGTGGGCGTAACCGATCGAGGTCCGGTCGCAAGGAGGAGGCGCGGCGTTCGAATATTGTTTGCGTGTGGAATGGGTTGCTCGACCTGATGATTGAACGGGGAAGGAGAAGACTCTAGGAACGGTCGTGATTTTTGGGTGTAAACGTGCGGCCCAAATCGATTATGCTATATATATACATACATATATATATATATATATATATATATATATAATTGTTTTAAAATTGTAATTGAAACTTGTAAAATTCATAACTGTTGCGTACCTTGTCAGAATTCAACGAAATTTGCGGCATCGGAACCACAGCGAGGGATACTATGCAGTGATATAGTTCCAGAATTATTCTGAGAAAGCGGAAAATTTAGGTTAAATCGAACGCTGTTCGATTTAATTTGAATTTGAATGCTCATTGAAATCAAGGTGAGAACTTCTCACTCAATCGAACGGTTTCGATTTTAATTTTTAAATAGTTAGATTTAAAAATTTTGAATGCATGTTTGAATGATGATTGTTATCTATTAATTGTTAAAATAGACATTATGCACCGTTAGTAAGCGGAAGTTATTTATTAAAAACATATACCGCGAATATTTAACAGTATAGTGAAATTGGTATTATATATGTACTTGGAATTGATTTCCCGCATTATATTGCGGATGAGACCCTATTGCGCCGTCTATTAAGCAGATAATATATTTTATAAATCCCATATACCGCGATAAATCCGTACTGGAGCGGAATTGGTATTGTGCTAATGTTTTTGGATACAGGGAAACAGGTTGGAGGGATCCAACTGGATTCCTCAACAGTATTGATTTATTTACAAATATTTTGATATTTGTTGATTATCATATCGATATATGATATTTGGATGTCGTGATTGACTATTTGGTGTTGTTGCATCATCGGATCCATTTTTGAAGTTTCAAAATAATGATTTTGGTTTTTAAAGGAATTTTTAAAGTGGTTTTTGAAAGTATATGTTTTATTAAAATTTTGAATTGATTTATTTTAAATAAATTAACGTTATAAGTTTAATGTTGTAAAAGTTATGATTTTTTGTAAAATATAACCAAATTAAGATTTTTGAAATAAATAGTGATTAATTTATAAAATGGTTTAATTGGGAATTTTGAATTATTATAAACGGTTTGTGACGACCCGTAAATCCGTACTCCTTGAATATACACTAATCTCCATAGATTAACTCAAGATGAACAGAAATACGAATTATCAATGTTTAAGAAAAAGAAAAAGAGAGAAGAAGAGAGGAAAGAAGATAGAAAATAGAAAGAAAAGAAAATAGAAAATAGAACGGAAAGAAAACAACTGAACAACAACAGAATCTCACAATTCGCAGCGGAACAACATATAATAAATAAATGAATAATCTTTAAACAAAGAACTATATCAGTTATTACATTACATCACATTACATTTCATTACATCAGAGTGTACAACAACAAACAACGACAAACAGCGAAAAAAAGAAATACTATATACTAGTAATACGCCATGCCATCCAGCTTGCCTCCAGCAACTCCAGAATATCCAGAATATCCTGATAAACCTAACTCTTAACTGCCCGTGTGGAAATTGGTGGGCACCCAGAGTTTAGGAAGGAAAACAATAAACTTCGAGTCAGTCATGTGACTGGTGTGAGAACTCAAAACAGTTTATTTATCTTTAAAATCAAAATAGAGGAATATTTTTAAACTCAATTCGCAATGCTTTTAAAAAATGAGACTACCATAAGGCCTCCCGCATACACACACAATGCAAACGCAGAATCGGAGGAGATTTCTCCTTATGATAGTCAAAGATGCTTGATACGCATTTAAAAGAACATTTGATATTATTACTAGTGCATAGTGTAGGAAAAAATTATTTCGAAAGTAGAATATAAATCTTAGCTAGCATAAACATTTCGAACTATGCCTACTATAACTAACTATGTTCAATAGCAGGTTACCGCCACATTCCATAGCAGGTTATACAACTAAAACCGTACAAGGATCGTATTGTTTCTTTGGATTTCCAACGAATGGTCAGGCCAAGGAACTTCCCATTGCCACATGAGAATGCCTCTGGATGGACATCCCCGAGAACCAAACCGGATCTCTACCAGCACAAGGCCGGGTTACCCCTAACTGAGTAACAACTGACCGAATATGTCATCCCCCGGTCCTTTGGGACCTTTATCCGAGCGCTCGCAATCAATTCACACAATCATAAAGTGTTTTCAACATGAGTAAGTATCTGGGCTCCATACCATGATACCACCCTTTTCCAGAAGGAAATGCACATACCCTAAAGGGCGCTACCCCTCATAACCTTGCTGCATCTTTCCTGTTTTGACCATTCCCGGGGTGTGAGGCTCGACGAAGTCACGTCCACAAAAACATACTTTATACAAAAGCCATGCTTTGGGTCAACAAATGATCATAGAAATGATCACCAGGATAGACGATCAAATAAATGATCCTATCACAAATAATCAACACAATGATCATTTTACAGCAACACTCAGCATGTCACATTACCAAATTGGGAATATATCGCTGATAACATTCAACTACATAACCTCTGAGCTCGTACGTCTCAGAGAAGGGTGCTACGCTAAAAGAATAAATTCTCCGCCACCAACAGAAATATATTTGAAAGAAATCGGCTTTATATCTCAATTTGTAATGTGAGACATACAATCCATACAAGTCCGTTCCGAGATCGAACAGAACCGAAGGCACTTACAAAGAAGTCCTTACAATCCAGATAATCTCTAATCACGTCCGGACTTCCCATCACATAGTGAGTCTCTATACCGTAGCTACTCGGTGCAAAGACAATCGACGAGTTGTCCTTTCGCTTTCAAAAAAGATCCGGTCTTCAACACCGGTCTTCAAATGCAATTCATAACGACGTATCACATATTCGTAATGGGTTATACGACCCCATGGTCCTTTCCCGGTTAACCCGAATAGTGAGCGCTTATTCAAACATAAGTGTGGCATTCAAATTCAAACAAATCACATCAAATACCCTTTCAAAGGGAAATATTGATAGTCGGTTATTGAACTATCAATGGATATGCACAACATCACCAGATTCCAATTAATTTTCCAAATTATTTATTTTCCAAAATATCTTTACAAGATATAAAATTTCAATACTTCAAAAATAAATCAATATTTATTTTTAAACGAATTCCACTTTCTTTTATAAATTCCATAGTGAATTTATATTTCACAATATCTACTGATATCCGATTTCAATTATTCATTTCAATTTATCTTCAAAAAGATAAATTCTCAAAATATTCACTTTATATTGGAAAACATTTCCATACTTATTTAATAAGTAATTCACAAATTTTATTTATTTTCAACCTTTGGAAAATATTCAATATACATAAATCGAAATTAAGTATATATTTCATTCTTTAAGGAAATCATGCTCTTAAACATATTTATTTGGGCCAAAACGAATGTTGCGTAAAACATCGTTACAACGTCCCAAAATCACTAGTATAGGGATTCGAATTTAAGATAGATATATAAATCCCAATACTAAACAAAACATTTCCTTTCGGAAATCATTTACTATAACAACAGTGTTATAGTCCACTATTTCCTTTTATTTCTCGAAAACGTCTATTTCAACAATAAATGTTGAAATCTATGGTTTTGAATCTTAATGCATTTAAAACAATCGTTAGATCGTTTTAATTCTATTTAAAACATCACATTCAAAACAATTTCTTTAACATACTATTCACTATTCAAAAACGTGAATATACTACGTTAACCAATTTCATCATTTCTATACATTTCATTTTAAAGGATTATTCACTGTTTAAAACGTGAATATAACTCCATTAATAGGTTACAACAATTTACTTCTTAAAATAAGTCGTTTGCGAATTTATAAAACAACATTTATAAATTCTTTTTCTATTTATTTTATAACAACTTCCTTTTATAAATTCCTTTATTAACCTATTCAATTTATAACTCAATTATAAAACAAAAGTTCATGTTATAAGTTAAATACTTAGAATTTATTTGTTTGCACAATCGTTCCTTTAAACTTCATACTTATAAATCTTATAACTTATAAGATTCAATTATTTATCCAAATCTATTCTTTCAATAACTTTATAAATTTTATAAACCTACTGCTTATAAAATTCCATTTATAACTTCACCGTTTATAATTCTATGAATTTCATTCACTTATGAAATTCATCCACAATTCATTCTAACACTTATAAAAACTCGTTTTATAATTCAAATATTTTCATTTATAAATTATCAATTTATAAATCTCTTTATATAAATCAATTTATATTATTCTTTTAAAACATCTTTAATCTCCTTTATAATTTCATCATTTTGATTCATAAAATAATTAAATTTTATAAATCCTATATTTCAACTTTTCATAATAAATACAATTAATCCCGATTTAGACTATTTTATAAAATCATTAATCCCATATTTTCAAAAATCAGTTTTTATCTATATTTCTCAAAAATCATAATTTTTATAACTTTTAAAAGTATAACGTTTATTTATTTATAATGGATCAATTCCAAAAATATAGTATATTTTCAAAAATCACTTTATAAATCATTTTAAAATTCCAAAACTTGGTCCAATGATGCTACATACCAAATAGTCAATCACGACAAACAACGACATCATATAGCGATATGATAATCCATCAAATATCAAAATATCTGAAATCAAATAAAAACTGTTGAGGAATCCAGTTGGATCCCTCCAACCTGTTTTCCTGCGTCCACAAACATTAGCACAATACCAATTCCGCTCCAGTACGGAATTATCGCGGTATATGGGATTTAAAATATTATCCGCTTAATAACGGCGCAATAGGGTCTCATCCGCTAAAAAATGCGGGAAATCAATAACTCCAATATATACATATGCCAATATATATATATTGCTATTATATATAATACCAATTTCACTGTTTATGAAATATTCGCGGTATATGTTTTTAATAAATAACATCCGCTTACTAACGGCGCATAATGTCTAATTTAACAATCAATAGATAACAATCATCATTCAAACATGCATTCAAATATTTTAAATCTAACTATTTAAAATAAAAATCGAAACTGATTCGATTGAGTGAGAAGTTCTCACCTTGATTTCAATTTCGTTTTAGCGATTTATTTCGAATAAAATTAAACGGACGTTTAATTTTACCCGAAATTCTCACTAACTCCAAACGACTCCAATCTAATTCCATAGCATAGTGCTCGTCCATACGATTCCAACGCAACTGGTTTCGCGCGTTTTCGACCTCGTATGAAAAAGTTATGATTTTTATAAGTTTTACGATTTTACATTCATAAATTTACAATTAAACTTTTATTTTTTTAACCTACAGCTCATCATGACCGTGCATTTCCATCATCTTCAATCCCCACCGTCCATCACCTTCTTCCACGCGCGCGTCTCCATCTCCAGGAACAAATCACGTAACCAAAACCCATTATGCACGAAACTAGGGTTCCAAGTTACGGCCACCTCAAAGCTCGAAACTCCATCACTCCACCACCAAACGAAAGGCCACGTCATGCTCTTCCTTCGGCCACCCCCTTGTGAAGCTCGGCCTCCCCTATGTCTAGAATGCATGCGCGACTTTCGTACGTTTGAAGACGATTTGCCACCAATCCGTAACACCATTCGCGATCATAGCCGTTGGATATCAAGATCGTGTTGTGCTCTACAACTTTCATTTAGAAAGTTTCTTGAATTAATGAACGGATTTGGAGATTGGAGGGGGAGAACGAAACAACTTTCTGGCCATTCATATAGGGGTGGCGGCTGCAGTTTGACCTAGGTTATTTATTTATTTTTGTGTGAAGGTGGGCTATTTATAGAAGAACGAACGACACTATTCATTCCGGAAATTCCGAACTCCGATTTACGCGCCGTAACCAACGTTTCTAGGGTTTACCCCGCGTTCCGGACACAATGGAATAGGTTTCGAAAGCTAATTCGGACATCTGTGCGAGTTATGGCTATAAACGTTCAATTTAATTTAAACCGATTTAAACGATTTTCTAGGCGTTTTAATTTGTACCGGACAAACGGTAAATCCAATTGACACAAAATTTGAAACCTTACAATAATATCACATTACGGATCCGATGAAACTAGTTTCGTAGAAATCCGAGACTTTTTGAAAAATGGCTATTTTAACTCGCCAAATTAGTAGTAAAAATAATTCGATGCGTTTCGAGCTGCCACGATCAAACGATAACTCCGATTGCTACGAAAATTGAAATCCGATAATAACTAACTATTACGGATCCAACGGAACTAGTTTCGTCCAATTCTGAGACTGTTCAAAAATTGACTATTTTCACTAGTCGATTTAATATTAAAATATTCAATTTTCACAAATAAACTTTTAATTCGATTTTAAAAGTTCTAAAATATCGTTCTAACTCCAATATGATAAAATAAAATTTTACAAATCATTTTCAATCATATTTAACTCAATTTACAATTATTTCCATAATTTAACATATTAAATTATCGATTTTATTATCCAATTAATTCCAAATATTCGAATTAAAATTTATTCGACTTATAAATTCACTTATTAATATCTAAAATTAATTAAATATTCAAATTTTAATTACTAAAAATCCTGGGTCGTTACAATCTTCCCCCCTTAAAAGAATTTCGTCCTCGAAATTATTAAGTAAGAAAAGTTACAGAATCTATTAACTTTCCCAAAGTCCATAATTAAATTTCTTACAATACTTTACTAAGTTTTCAATCATACTTGGTTATCTTTTCAAAAACAATCACTATTGTTTAACTTTCAATTCCAAATCAAAGTTAAAGTTTTCAAAATTTTTCAATTTTTTCAAATTTTTTCTAACGCCTTATATTTTCGGAAAAATTCGCCATAGTCTCCTTTGCGCGGCTCGATCCGAAAAAAATGACAGTATATATATCACAAATATACATCTCATCAAGTAATGAGGCATCCCGAAGAGAAAAAGTATAAAAGTACGGTATGTAATCCGAGATATGTACCTTATATTTTATTAGCGAGCATATACGGCTAATATAGCGCGAAAGCGAGCTCCAAATGCGAAGCAAACGCGATCCGCACCTACTAAACACTCAACAAACAACATGAGAACCATGTATATAGACAATAGTATCAATATACAACATATAACAACATAATAACTATGCATGCCAACCTAGCAATTGCAATAAAAGCAATAAATGCAAACTTCAACCAACTATCATTCATAACCAATAAATATTCATTCATATTCTCATTAATATTCAATGAAATAGGTTTTCAATTTAATCACATTTGATTCATTAACAGTGGATGTTCTTACTAACATTTATTTTCAATTAGTTTATATTCACTAATTCATATTCAAGTTGGTTCACTTCCAATTCAAATTCAATTCTATTTAAGATTCACTTAACTTCCAATTGGATTTCAATTACTTTAGCTTCCAATTTCATTAACTCAATTTCATTAACACTTAATGAATTATATACAATCATCTAACAACCATATAACAACCAATGTATATTAATCACAACCAAATTCCTTTGCTTATATTGGTTTAATTAATTGATTTTTTTATTCAATCTTTCAACTTCCCAATAACATTAGATTTTAATGAATTAACACTTACATTCATTATTCCATATCAACAAAATTTACATTTAATTGATTTACATTCAATCCATTCATTCAATTCAATTACAAAAGTTGAATTTCATTTTCCTAACTTAAGTTCACATTTATCACTTAACTTTATTAATTTTCTTTGATACTAATATCAGCTTCATTCAATATCTCTTAAGTTATATTTCATTTTATAACATCACTTGGTTTTACTTAGCTTAAATTCCCACTTATAAATCAATTCAGCTTCCAATTCTAAAGTAAATTTCCATTTAACTTTAAATTCATTTTTATTTCAACTCATATTTATAAATATATTCATATAGTTTCACTTCTTATATATATAAGTTTATTTTACAATTGTAAATCACTTTAATTATAATTCAATTCTTATAATTCTTTTGCTTATACAATTATTCTTTTATTTGAATTTTTTTCAAACAACTAAACAATCAACTTATATACTTTAATAATTCTGAAAAATTATTCCTTTATAAATAAAATATACTCAAGGTAAAATTATTTCATTTACCCAATTTAAAACAATACCGTGTCGAATTGTTCTATTCAAGTGTTTATAAACCCCTTCGGCATAGTTGTACAGACCGTGCTGACGAAGGTTCATATGCCACTCAAGAAACCAATCATCACAATATAAAACAATTTTATATTCACTAACAAATACGCTCTCATAGCTATTATTACACTCAAACTCATTCTAGAGTACTACTGACTCTATCTCTAATGAGTAATACCCAACAGAACCATGGTTGTCGCTTAACCATATGCTCTGATACCACCTGTGAAGGACCTCATTTCCGCCAGCAGCGACTGGTAGGCTTTTCAACCATCCCAGCTCCACCGTGGCTCACAGTGATACCCCAAACTTGCTTTTACGGCCACCCTTTCGAATGTCACGGCTTCGCCTAACCAACCCCGTAAAGAGGACGTGTGGGAGTAAGAGTCCCCTGTTCGCCACCAAACCGCGAAGCGAGAACCCCCCATCACATATCACCTAGCATAAGCAAGACTGGTGTGAGAACTCAAAACAGTTTATTTATCTTTAAAATCAAAATAGAGGAATATTTTTAAACTCAATTCGCAATGCTTTTAAAAAATGAGACTACCATAAGGCCTCCCGCACACACACACAATGCAAACGCAGAATCGGAGGAGATTTCTCCTTATGATAGTCAAAGATGCTTGATACGCATTTAAAAGAACATTTGATATTATTACTAGTTCATAGTGTAGGAAAAATTTATTTCGAAAGTATAATATAAATCTTAGCCAGCATAGACATGTCGAACTATGCCTACTATAGCTAACTATGTTCAATAGCAGGTTACCGCCACATTTCATAGCAGGTTATACAACTAAAACCGTACAAGGATCGTATTATTTCTTTGGATTTCCAACAAATGGTCAGGCCAAGGAACTTCCCATTGCCACATGAGAATGCCTCTGGATGGACATCCCCGAGAGCCAAACCGGATCTCTACCAACACAAGGCCGGGTTACCCCTAACTGAGTAACAACTGACCGAATATGCCATCCCCCGGTCCTTTGGGACCTTTATCCGAGCGCTCGCAATCAATTCACACAA
The DNA here is from genome assembly GCA_030765085.1 of Allium cepa. Taxonomy (NCBI): domain Eukaryota; kingdom Viridiplantae; phylum Streptophyta; class Magnoliopsida; order Asparagales; family Amaryllidaceae; genus Allium; species Allium cepa. The sequence goes on along the minus strand of CM060940.1, from coordinate 782,206,367 downwards.
TCATAAAGTGTTTTCAACATGAGTAAGTATCTGGGCTCCATACCATGATACCACCCTTTTCCAGAAGGAAATGCACATACCCTAAAGGGCGCTACCCCTCATAACCTTGCTGCATCTTTCCTGTTTTGACCATTCCCGGGGTGTGAGGCTCGACGAAGTCACGTCCACAAAAACATACTTTATACAAAAGCCATGCTTTGGGTCAACAAATGATCGTAGAAATGATCACCAGGATAGACGATCAAATAAATGATCCTATCACAAATAATTAACACAATGATCATTTTACAACAACACTCAGCATTTCACATTACCAAATTGGGAATATATCGCTGATAACATTCAACTACATAACCTCTGAGCTCGTACGTCTCAGAGAAGGGTGTTAAGCTAAAAGAATAAATTCTCCGCCACCAACAGAAATATATTTGAAAGAAATCGGCTTTATATCTCAATTTGTAATGTGAGACATACAATCCATACAAGTCCGTTCCGGGATCGAACAGAACCGAAGGTACTTACAAAGAAGTCCTTGCAATCCGGATAATCTCTAATCACGTCCGGACTTCCCATCACATAGGGAGTCTCTATACCGTAGCTACTCGGTGCAAAGACAATCGACGAGTTGTCCTTTCGCTTTCAAAAAAGATCCGGTCTTCAACACCGGTCTTCAAATGCAATTCATAACGACGTATCACATATTCGGAATGGGTTATATGACCCCATGGTCCTTTCCCGGTTAACCCGAATAGTGAGCGCTTATTCAAAAATAAGTGTGGCATTCAAATTCAAACAAATCACATCAAATACCCTTTCAAAGGGAAATATTGATAGTCGGTTATTGAACTATCAATGGATATGCACAACATCACCAGATTCCAATTAATTTTCCAAATTATTTATTTTCCAAAATATCTTTACAAGATATAAAATTTAAATACTTCAAAACTAAATCAATATTTATTTTTAAACGAATTCCACTTTCTTTTATAAATTCCATTGTGAATTTATATTTCACAATATCTACTGATATCCGATTTCAATTATTCATTTCAATTTATCTTCAAAAAGATAAATTCTCAAAATATTCACTTTATATTGGAAAACATTTCCATACTTATTTAATAAGTAATTCACAAATTTTATTTATTTTCAACCTTTGGAAAATATTCAATATACTTAAATCGAAATTAAGTATATATTTCACTCTTTAAGGAAATCATGCTCTTAAACATATTTATTTGGGCCAAAACGAATGTTGCGTAAAACATCGTTACAACATCCCAAAATCACTAGTATATGGATTTGAATTTAAGATAGATATATAAATCCCAATACTAAACAAAACATTTCCTTTCGGAAATCATTTACTATAACAACAATGTTATAGTCCACTATTTCCTTTTATTTCTCGAAAACGTCTATTTCAACAATAAATGTTGAAATCTATGGTTTCGAATCTTAATGCATTTAAAACAATCGTTAGATCGTTTTAATTCTATTTAAAACATCACATTCGAAACAATTTCTTTAACATACTATTCACTATTCAAAAACGTGAATATACTACGTTAACCAGTTTCATCATTTCTATACATTTCATTTTAAAGGATTATTCACTGTCTAAAACGTGAATATAACTCCATTAATAGGTTACAACAATTTACTTCATAAAATAAGTCGTTTGCGAATTTATAAACAACGTTTATAAATTCCTTTTCTATTTATTTTATAACAACTTCCTTTTATAAATTCCTTTATTAACCTATTCAATTTATAACTCAATTATAAAACAAAAGTTCATGTTATAAGTTAAATACTTAGAATTTATTTGTTTGCACAATCGTTCCTTTAAACTTCATACTTATAAATCTTATAACTTATAAGATTCAATTATTTATCCAAATCTATTCTTTCAATAACTTTATAAATTTTATAAACCTACTGCTTATAAAATTCCATTTATAACTTCACCGTTTATAATTCTATGAATTTCGTTCACTTATGAAATTCATCCACAATTCATTCTAACACTTATAAAAACTCGTTTTATAATTCAAATATTTTCATTTATAAATTATCAATTTATAAATCTCTTTATATAAATCAATTTATATTATTCTTTTAAAACATCTTTAATCTCCTTTATAATTTCATCATTTTGATTCATAAAATAATTAAATTTTATAAATCCTATATTTCAACATTTCATTATAAATTCAATTAATCCCGATTTAGACTATTTTATAAAATCATTAATCCCATATTTTCAAAAATCAATTTTTATCTATATTTCTCAAAAATCATAATTTTTATAACTTTTAAAAGTATAACGTTTATTTATTTATAATGGATCAATTCCAAAAATATAGTATATTTTCAAAAATCACTTTATAAATCATTTTAAAATTCCAAAACTTGGTCCAATGATGCTACATACCAAATAGTCAATCACGACAAACAACGACATCATATATCGATATGATAATCCATCAAATATCAAAATATCTGAAATCAAATAAAAACTGTTGAGGAATCCAGTTGGATCCCTCCAACCTGTTTTCCTGCGTCCACAAATATTAGCACAATACCAATTCCGCTCCAGTACGGAATTATCGCGGTATTTGGGATTTAAAATATTATCCGCTTAATAACGGCGCAATAGGGTCTCATCCGCTAAAAAATGCGGGAAATCAATAACTCCAATATATACATATGACAATATATATATATTGCTATTATATATAATACCAATTTCACTGTTTATGAAATATTCGCGGTATATGTTTTTAATAAATAACATCCGCTTACTAACGGCGCATAATGTCTAATTTAACAATCAATAGATAACAATCATCATTCAAACATGCATTCAAATATTTTAAATCTAACTATTTAAAATAAAAATCGAAACTGATTCGATTGAGTGAGAAGTTCTCACCTTGATTTCAATTTCGTTTTAGCGATTTATTTCGAATAAAATTAAACGGACGTTTAATTTTACCCGAAATTCTCACTAACTCCAAACGACTCCAATCCAATTCCATAGCGTAGTGCTCGTCCATACGATTCCAATGCAACTGGTTTCGCGCGTTTTCGACCTCGTATGAAAAAGTTATGATTTTTATAAGTTTTACGATTTTATATTCATAAATTTACAATTAAACTTTTATTTTTTTAACCTACAGCTCATCAAGACCGTGCATTTCCATCTTCTGCAATCCCCACCGTCCATCACCTTCTTCCACGCACGCGTCTCCATCTCCAGGAACAAATCACGTAACCAAAACCCATTATGCACGAAACTAGGGTTCCAAGTTACGGCCACCTCAAAGCTCGAAACTCCATCACTCCACCACCAAACGAAAGCCCACGTCATGCTCTTCCTTCGGCCACCCCCTTGTGAAGTTCGACCTCCCCTATGTCTAGAAATACGTGCGCGACTTTCGTACGTTTGAAGACGATTTGCCACCAATCCGTAACACCATTCGCGATCATAGCCGTTGGATATCAAGATCGTGTTGTGCTCTACAACTTTCATTTAGAAAGTTTCTTGAATTAATGAACGGATTTGGAGATTGGAGAGGAAGAACGAAACAACTTTCTGGCTGTTCATATAGGGGTGGTGGCTGCAGTTTGACCTAGGTTATTTTTTTTTTATTTGTGTGAAGGTGGGCTATTTATAGAAGAACGAACGACACTATTCATTCCGGAAATTCCAAACTCCGATTTACGCGCCGTAACCAGCGTTTCTAGGGTTTACCCCGCGTTCCGGACACAATGGAATAGGTTTCGAAAGCTAATTCGGACATCTGTGCGAGTTATGGCTATAAACGTTCAATTTAATTTAAACCGATTTAAACGATTTTCTAGGCGTTTTAATTTGTACCGGACAAACGGTAAATCCAATTGACACGAAATTTGAAACCTTACAATAATATCACATTACGGATCCGATGAAACTAGTTTCGTCGAAATCCGAGACTTTTTGAAAAATGGCTATTTTAACTCGCCAAATTAGTATTAAAAATAATTCGATGCGTTTCGAGCTACCACGATCAAACGATAACTCCGATTGCTACGAAAATAGAAATCCGGTAATAACTAACTATTACGGATCCAACGGAACTAGTTTCGTCCAATTCTGAGACTGTTCAAAAATTGATTATTTTCACCAGTCGATTTAATATTAAAATATTCAATTTTCACAAATAAACTTTTAATTCGATTTTAAAAGTTCTAAAATATCGTTCTAACTCCAATATGATAAAATAAAATTTTACAAATCATTTTCAATCATATTTAACTCAATTTACAATTATTTCCATAATTTAACAAATTAAATTATCGATTTAATTATCCAATTAAATCCAATTATTCGAATTAAAATTTATTCGACTTATAAATTCACTTATTAATATCTAAAATTAATTAAATATTCAAATTTTAATTACTAAAAATCCTGGGTCGTTACACGGTTTATATAAAAGATTTATAAAATTGATATTTATAAATTAAAAATACTGGAATTATAAAACGAATTTTTATAAGTAATAAAGTGAAATAAAAAATGGATTTCATAAGTGAATTGAGATTTATAAATTTATGAAATATGAATATATAAAATGGATAGATTTTGTGAAATATAAGATTTATAAGTAATCAACTTATAAATCGGATTTTGGCATATAAAATGAGATATAAAAAAGGATTTTTATAAATAGAGGTTTATAAAAATATAAATGGAGTATATAAACGTTGTTTATAAATCCGAAATCAATTGAATTTGATAAGTTGGATATAGGAATATATGAAAGGAATTTTATTCACGATTTTGGACAGTGGATAATCCTTTAATTAAATATGTAGAAATGTTGAAATTGGTTAACGAAGTATATTCACGATTTTGGACAGTGAATATATTATTAAATGAAATGGATATGTGTAACGACCCAGAATTTTTATTAATTAAAATTTGAATATTTAATTAATTTTAAATATTAATAAGTGAATTTATAAGTCGAATAAATTTTATTTCGATTTATTGGATTTAATTGAATAATTAAATCGATAATTTAATATGTTAAATTATGGAAATAATTGAAAATAGGGTTAAATATGATTGAAAATGATTTGTAAAATTTTATTTTATCATGTTGAAGTTAGAATGATATTTTAGAACTTTTAAAATCGAATTAAAAGTTAATTTGTGAAAATTGAATATTTTAATATTTAATAATCGACTGTAAAATAGCCAATTTTTGAACAGTCTCAGAATTGAACGAAACCAGTTACATTGGATCCGTAATAGTTAGTTATTACCGGATTTCAAATTTCGTGTTAATCAGATTTATCGTTTGATCGTGGCAGCTCGAAACGCATCGAATTATTTTTAATTTAAATTTGGCGAGCTAAAATAGCCATTTTTCAAAAAGTCTCGGATTTCGACGAAACCAATTTCATCGGATCCGTAATGTGATATTATTGTAAGATTTCAAATTTCAAGTCGATTGGATTTACCGTTTGTCCTGTACAAATTAAAACGCCTAGAAATCGACTTAAATCGGTTTAATTTAAATTGAGCGTTTATAGCCATAACTCGCACAGATGCCCGAATTAGCTTCCGAAACCTATTCCATTGTGTCCGGAACGCGGGGTAAACCCTAGGTACGTCAGTTTCGACGCGTAAATCGGAGTTCGGAATTTCCGGGATGAATAGTGTCAATCGTTTCTTTATAAATAGCCCCAACACCTTCATAAATAAAAAATAAAAAGAGTTTGCAAACCCTAGCCGCCTCCACCTAATACATGGCCAGAAATTAGTTTCGATTCTCCTCATTTATCTCTTGATCCACGCATTGATTCAAGAAAGTGTCAACTAGAAGATTGTAGATCTCCTTGAGCTCGACGTATTCAACGGCTGTAATGTAAAATGGAGCACCAGAGGAGGAGCTACAGGGGTGCGTTCGGCCATACTTGCGCATGAAATTCGAGAAGCAATGGGGGGCCGAGCTCCAAGTGCTTGAGGCCGTGGGTAGCTTGCGTCGAGAGCTTCGAGATGGGGGTAGTGTGATCGAGTATAATCATGTGTGGTGTTAGCAAATTGAAACCCTAAATTGCTATTATGGGTTCGGCCTCAATTTGTGTTACCTGGAGATGAACAAGAGAGGGAGAAGGGAGAGGGTGCACGGCCCGATGAGGGGGGAAGCAAATCTAACGGCCCATGTTAGTTTGGTTTAAAAATTATAAAATTTAAGTTGTAATTATTAAGTTTAAATTCGTATAAACTTCATAATATCATAACTTTTTCATACGAGGTCGAAAAAATGCAAACCCAGTTGCGTTGGAATCGTATGGACGAGCACTACGCTATGGAGTTGGTTTGGAGTCGTTTGGAGTTAGTGAGAATTTTGGGTAAAATTAAACGTCCGTTTAATTTTATTCGAAATAAATCGCTAAAACGGAAAATAAAATCAAGGTGAGAACTTCTCACTCAATCGAATCAGTTTCGATTTTTATTTTAAATAGTTAGATTTAAAATATTTGAATGCATGTTTGAATGATGATTGATATCTATTGATTGTTAAAATAGACATTATACGCCGTTAGTAAGCGGATGTTATTTAATAAAAACATATACCGCGAATATTTCATAAACAGTGAAATTGGTATTATATATAATATCAATATATATATATTGGCATATGTATATATTGCAGTTGTTGATTTCCCGTATTTTTAGCGGATGAGACCCTATTGCGCCGTTATTAAGCGGATAATATTTAATAAGAACATATACCGCGATAATTTCGTACTGGAGCGAAATTGGTATTGTGCTAATGTTTTTGGATGCAGAAAAACAGGTTGGAGGGATCCAACTGGATTCCTCAACAGTATTTATTTGATTTCAGATATTTTGATATTTGATGGATTATCATATCGATATATGATATCATTGTAGTCGTGATTGACTATTTGGTGTGTAGCATCATTGGACCAAATTTTGGAATTTTAAAATGATTCATAAAGTGATTTTTGAAAATATACAGTATGTTTGGAAATGGATCCATTTTAAATAAATAAACGTTATAATTTTTAATGTTATAAAAATTATGATTTTTTGAGAAAAATAGTTAAAACTGATTTTTGACAATACGATGCTAACGATTTTATAAAATAGTTTAATCGGGATTTTAGAATTTATTGTGAAAAGTTTAAATATAGGATTTATGAAATTTAATTATTTTATGAATCAAAATGGTGAAATAATAAAGGAGATTAGAGACGTTTTAAAGAATAATATAAATTGATTTATATTAAGAGATTTATAAATGGATATTTATAAATTGAAATATTGACATTATAAAACGAGTTTTTATAAGTGTTTGAATGAAGTGAAAATGAATTTCATAATTGAATGGAATTTATAGAATTTTAAACAGTGAAGTTATAAATGAAATTTTATAAACAGTAGGTTTATAAAATTTATAAAGTTATTGAAAGAATGAATTTTGGATAAATAAACAATCTTATAAGTTATAGGATTTATGAATTGGGATATTTAAAAGAACGATTTTGTAAAATAATCGTTTTATAAGCATTTAACTTATAATCTGAACTTTTAGTTCATAATTGAGTTATAAACTGGAATAGGTTAACAAAGGAATTTATAAAAGAAAGTTGTTATAAAATAAATAGAAATGGAGTTTATAAACGTTGTTTTATAAATTCGCAAACAACTTATTTTGATAAGTAAATTGTTACAATTTATTTATGGAGTTATATTCACATTTTTGAATAGTGAATAATCCTTTAAATTAAAAAGAATAGAATTGATGAAATTAGTTAACATAGTATATTCACATTTTTGAATAGTGAATAGTATGTTAAAGAGATTGTTTAGAACGTGATATTTTAAACAGAATTAAAACGATCTAACGATGTTTTAAATGTGTTGAGATTCGAAACCATAGATTTCAACATTGATTGTTGAGATAGACGTTTTCGAGAAATAAAAGGAAATGGTGGACTATAACACTGTTGTTATAGTAAATGATTTCCGAAAGGAAATGTTTTGTATAGTATTGGGATTTATATATCTATTTTAATTTCGAATCCCTATACTAGTGATTTTGGGTTGTCGTAACGATGTTTTACGTAACATTCGTTTTGGCCCAAATAAATATATTAAGAGAATGATTTCCTTAATAGAATGAAATATATACTTAATTCGATTTAAGTATATGGAATATTTTCCAAGTGTTGAAAATAAAAAGATTGTGAATTGCTTATTTAATAAGTATGGAAATGTTTTCCAATATGAAGTGAATAATTAGAATTTATCTTTTTGAAGATAAATTGAAATGAATAATTGAAATCGTATAAGCATGGATATTTTGAAATATAAATTCATTATGGAATTTATATGTGAAAGTGGGATTTGTTTAAAAATAAATATTGATTTATTTTTGAAGTGTGAAAATATATATCTTGTAAAGATATTTTGAAAAATAAATAAATTGGGAAAATTATTTGGAATCTGGTGATGTGTGCATATCCATTGATAGTTCAATAGTCGACTATCAATATTTCCCTTTGAATGGGTATATGATGTGATTTGATTGAATTTGAATGTCACACTTATTTTTGAATAAGCGCTCACTATTCGGGTTAACCGGGAAAGAACCATGGGGTCGTATAACCCATTCCGAATATGTGATACGTCGTTGTGAATTGCATTTGAAGATCGGTGTTGAAGACCGGATATTTGCGAGAGCGATAGGATGACCTATCGATTGTCTCTGCACTGGGTAGCTCCTAGTATAGAGATCTCCTAAGTGATGGGAAATTCGATCGGGATTGTGAATACCCGGATTGCAAGGGCTTCGTAAGAAGTGCCTTCGGTTTTGTTCGAGCCCGTAACAGACTTGTATGGATTGTATGTCTGACGTTACAAATTGAGATATAAAGCCGATTTCTTTCAAATATATTTCTGTTGGTGGCGGAGAATTTATTCTTTTAGCTTAACACCCTTCTCTGAGACGTACGAGCTCAGAGGTTATATAGTTGAAGTTATCAGCAATATATTCCCAATTTGGTAATGTGACATGCTGAGTGTTGCTGTAAATGATCATTGTGTTGATTATTTGTGATAGGATCGTTTATTTGATCGTCTATCCTTGTGATCATTGTGTTGATCATTTGTTGACCCAAAGCATTGCTTTTGTATAAAGTATGTTTTTGTGGACGAAACTTCGTCGAGCCTCACATCCCGGAAATGGTCAAAACAGGAAAGATGCGGCAAGGTTATGAGGGGTAGCTCCCTTTAGGGTATGTGCATTTCCTTCTGGAAAGGGTGGTATCATGGTATGGATCCCAGATACTTACTCATGTTGATACACTATATTTATTACTGTGTGGTGTTGTTGGTGACGAGCGCTCGGTTAAAAGGTCCAATGGGACCGGGGGATGTCATACTCGTGTAGTAGTTACCTAGTGATAAAGGTAACCCGGCCTTGTGTTGGCAGAGAGCTGGTTAAGTTCTCGATAACGTCCAGCCAGAGGCGTTTCCATGTGGCAATGGGAAGTTCCTTGGCCTGACCATTTGTTGGAAATCCAAAGAAACAATACGAAACTTGTACGGTTTTAGTTGTATAACCTGCTATGGAATGTGGCGGTAACCTGCTATTGAACATAGTAGCTATAGTAGGCATAAGTGCGGAATGTCTATGCTGGCTAAGATTTATATCTTTATTTTTGAAATGATTTTCCTATACTATGCACTAGTAATAATATCAAATGTTATTTTAAATGCGTATCAAGCATCTTTGACTATCATAAGGAGAAATCTCCTCCGATTCTGCGTTTGCATGTGTGTGTGTGCGGGGGGCCTTATGGTAGTCTCATTTTTAAAAGCATTGCGAATTGAGTTTAAAAATATTCCTCTATTTTGATTTCTACAGTAAATAAACTGTTTTGAGTTCTCACACCAGTCTCATGACTGACTTGGAGTTTATTGTTTTCCTTCCTAAACTCTGGGTGCCCACCAATTTCAACACGGGCAGTTAAGAGTTAGGTTTATCAGGATATTTTGGATATTCTGGAGTTGCTGGAGGCAAGATGGATGACATGGCGTATTACTACTATATAGTATTTCTTTTTCCGCTGCACTGTTTGATGTTGTATGATGTTGTATACTCTGATGATATGATGTAATGAAATGTGATGTAATGTAATAACTGATATAGTTCTTTGTTTAAAGATTATTCATTTATTATTATATGTTGTTCCGCTGCGATTGTGAGATTGTTCTGTTATTCTGCTGTTCTGTTCCGTTCTATTTTCTGTCAGTTCTATTTTAAAATTTTCTGTTCTCTTTTCTATTTTCTCTTCTTCCTATTTTCTGTTTTCTTCTCTATCTTTTCCCTCTATTTTCTCTCTTCTTTCTTCTTCCTTTTTCTTAAATTCTTTTTAAAACCCATAACATTTCGGGTTTTCGACAACGAAAATCCGCAAAGTTACATTTGGTATCAGAGCTTATGGTTAAGCGACAACCATGGTTCTGTTGGGTATTACTCATTAGAGATAGAGTCAGTAGTACTCTAGAATGAGCTTGAGTGTAATAATAGCTATGAGAGCGTATTTGTTAGTGAATATAAAATTGTTTTATATTGTGATGATTGGTTTGTTGAGTGGCATATGAACCTTCGTCAGCACGGTATGTACAACTATGCCGAAGGGGTTTCTAAACACTTGAATAGAACAATTCGACATAATATTATTTTTAAATTGGGTAAATGAAATAATTTTACCTTGAGTATATTTTATATATAAAGGAATAATTTTTCAGAATTATTAAAGTGTATATAAGTTGATTGTTTAGTTGTTTGAATAATTTAAATTAAAGAAAAATTGTATAAGCAAAAGAATTATAAGAATTGAATTATAGTTAAAGTGATTTACAATTGTGAAATAAAACTTATATGTATAAGAAGTGAAACTATATGAATATATTTATGAATATGAGTTGTAAATAAAAGTGAATTTAAAGTTAAATGGGATATGAACTTGAGTATATAAATAAAAATTCAACTTTGTAATTGAATTGAATGAATGGATTGAATGTAAGTCAATTAAATGTAAATTTAAGTTGATATGAAATAATGAATATAAGTGTTAATTCATTAAAATCTAATGTTATTGGAAGTTGAATAAATTGAATGAGAATGAATATAAGCAAAGGAATTTGATTGTAATTAATATACATTGGTTGATATATGGTTGATTAGTTGACTGTATATAATTCATTAAGTATTAATGAAATGGAAAGCTAAAGTAATTGAAATTCAATTGCAAGTTAAATGGATCTTAAATAAAATTGAATTTGATTTGGAAGTGAACCAACTTGAATATGAATTCGTGAATGTAAACTAAGTGAAAAAGAATGTTAGTAAAAACGTCCACTATCAATAAATCAAATGTGATTAAATTGAAAACCTAATTCATTGAATATTAATGAGAATATGAATGAATATTATTGATTATGAATGGTAGTTGGTTGATGGTTGAATATATATTGCTATTGAATGCATTGCTATGTTGGCATATATAGTTATTATGTTGCTATATGTTGTATATTGAGATTATTTTCATATATGCATGATTCTCATGTTGTTTGTTGAGTGTTTAGTAGGTGCGGATCGCGTTTGCTTCGCATTTGGAGCTCGCTTTCGCGCTATATTAGCCGTATATGCTTGCTAATAAAATATAAGGTACATATCTCGGATTACATATCGTACTTTTACACTTTTTTCCCTTCGGGATGCCTCATTACTTGATGAGATGTATATTTGTGATATATATACTGTCATTTTTTTTCGGATCGAGCCGCGCAAAGGAGATTATGGCGAATTTTTCCGAAAATTTAAGGCGTTAGAAAATTTTTGAGAAAATGGGAAAATTTTGAAAACTTTAACTTTGATTTTGGAATTGAAAGTTAAACATTAGTAGTTGTTTTTGAAAAAATAACTAAGTATGATTTGGAAACTTAGTAAAGTTATTATAAGAAGTTTAACTATGAATTTTGGGAAAGTTAATAGATTCTATAACTTTTCTTACTTGTTAATTTCGAGGACGAAATTCTTTTAAGTGGGGAAGATTGTAACGACCCAGAATTTTTATTAATTAAAATTTGAATATTTAATTAATTTTAAATATTAATAAGTGAATTTATAAGTCGAATAAATTTTATTTCGATTTATTGGATTTAATTGAATAATTAAATCGATAATTTAATATGTTAAATTATGGAAATAATTGAAAATAGGGTTAAATATGATTGAAAATGATTTGTAAAATTTTATTTTATCATGTTGAAGTTAGAATGATATTTTAGAACTTTTAAAATCGAATTAAAAGTTAATTTGTGAAAATTGAATATTTAATATTTAATAATCGACTGTAAAATAGCCAATTTTTGAACAGTCTCAGAATTGAACGAAACCAGTTCCATTGGATCCGTAATAGTTAGTTATTACCGGATTTCAAATTTCGTATTAATCGGATTTATCGTTTGATCGTGGCAGCTCGAAACGCATCGAATTATTTTTAATTTAAATTTGGCGAGCTAAAATAGCCATTTTTCAAAAAGTGTCGGATTTCGACGAAACTAATTTCATCGGATCCGTAATGTGATATTATTGTAAGGTTTCAAATTTCAAGTCGATTGGATTTACCGTTTGTCCGGTACAAATTAAAACGCCTAGAAATTGACTTAAATCGGTTTAATTTAAATTGAGCGTTTATAGCAATAACTCGCACAGATGTCCGAATTAGCTTCCGAAACCTGTTCCATTGTGTCCGGAATGCGGGGTAAACCTTAGGTACGTCAGTTTCGGCGCGTAAATCGGAGTTCGGAATTTCCGGGATGAATAGTGTCGATCGTTTCTTTATAAATAGCCCCAACACCTTCATAAATAAAAAATAAAAAGAGTTTGCAAACCCTAGCCGCCTCCACCTAATACACGGCCAGAAATTAGTTTCGATTCTCCTCATTTATCTCTTGATCCACGCATTGATTCAAGAAAGTGTCAACTAGAAGATTGTAGATCTCCTTGAGCTCGACGTATTCAACAGCTGTGATGTAAAATGGAGCACCAGAGGAGGAGCTACAGGGGTGCATTCGGCCATACTTGTGCACGAAATTCGAGAAGCAATGGGGGGCCGAGCTCCAAGTGCTTGAGGCCGTGGGTAGCTTGCGTCTAGAGCTTCGAGATGGGGGTAGTGTGATCGAGTATAATCGTGTGTGGTGTTAGCAAATTGAAACCCTAGATTGCTATTATGGGTTCGGCCTCAATTTGTGTTACCTGGAGATGAACACGAGAGGGAGAAGGGAGAGGGTGCACGGCCTGATGAGGGGGGAAGCAAATCTAATGGCCCATGTTAGTTTGGTTTAAAAATTATAAAATTTAAGTTGTAATTATTAAGTTTAAATTCGTATAAACTTCATAATATCATAACGTTTTCATACGAGGTCGAAAAAATGCAAACCCAGTTGCGTTGGAATCGTATGGACGAGCACTACGCTATGGAGTTGGTTTGGAGTCGTTTGGAGTTAGTGAGAATTTTGGGTAAAATTAAACGTCTGTTTAATTTTATTCGAAATAAATCGCTAAAACGGAAAATAAAATCAAGGTGAGAACTTCTCACTCAATCGAATCAGTTTCGATTTTTATTTTAAATAGTTAGATTTAAAATATTTGAATGCATGTTTGAATGATGATTGATATCTATTGATTGTTAAAATAGACATTATACGCCGTTAGTAAGCGGATGTTATTTAATAAAAACATATACCGCGAATATTTCATAAACAGTGAAATTGGTATTATATATAATATCAATATATATATATTGGCATATGTATATATTGCAGTTGTTGATTTCCCGTATATTTAGCGGATGAGACCCTATTGCGCCGTTATTAAGCGGATAATATTTAATAAGAACATATACCGCGATAATTTCGTACTGGAGCGAAATTGGTATTGTGCTAATGTTTGTGGATGCAGGAAAACAGGTTGGAGGGATCCAACTGGACTCCTCAACAGTATTTATTTGATTTCAGATATTTTGATATTTGATGGATTATCATATCGATATATGATATCATTGTAGTCGTGATTGACTATTTGGTGTGTAGCATCATTGGACCAAATTTTGGAATTTTAAAATGATTCATAAAGTGATTTTTGAAAATATACAGTATGTTTGGAAATGGATCCATTTTAAATAAATAAACGTTATAATTTTTAATGTTATAAAAATTATGATTTTTTGAGAAAAATAGTTAAAACTGATTTTTGAGAATACGATGCTAACGATTTTATAAAATAGTTTAATCGGGATTTTAGAATTTATTGTGAAAAGTTTAAATATAGGATTTTTGAAATTTAATTATTTTATGAATCAAAATGGTGAAATAATAAAGGAGATTAGAGACGTTTTAAAGAATAATATAAATTGATTTATATTAAGAGATTTATAAATGGATATTTATAAATTGAAATATTGACATTATAAAACGAGTTTTTATAAGTGTTTGAATGAAGTGAAAATGAATTTCATAATTGAATGGAATTTATAGAATTTTAAACAGTGAAGTTATAAATGAAATTTTATAAACAGTAGGTTTATAAAATTTATAAAGTTATTGAAAGAATGAATTTTGGATAAATAAACAATCTTATAAGTTATAGGATTTATGAATTGGGATATTTAAAAGAACGATTTTGTAAAATAATCGTTTTATAAGCATTTAACTTATAATCTGAACTTTTAGTTGATAATTGAGTTATAAATTGGAATAGGTTAACAAAGGAATTTATAAAAGAAAGTTGTTATAAAATAAATAGAAATGGAGTTTATAAACGTTGTTTTATAAATTCGCAAACAACTTATTTTGATAAGTAAATTGTTATAATTTATTTATGGAGTTATATTCACATTTTTGAATAGTGAATAATCCTTTAAATTAAAAAGAATAGAATTGATGAAATTAGTTAACATAGTATATTCACGTTTTTGAATAGTGAATAGTATGTTAAAGAGATTGTTTAGAACGTGATATTTTAAACAGAATTAAAACGATCTAACGATGTTTAAAATGTGTTGAGATTCGAAACCATAGATTTCAACATTGATTGTCGAGATAGACGTTTTCGAGAAATAAAAGGAAATGGTGGACTATAACACTGTTGTTATAGTAAATGATTTCCGAAAGGAAATGTTTTGTATAGTATTGGGATTTATATATCTATTTTAATTTCGAATCCCTATACTAGTGATTTTGGGTTGTCGTAACGATGTTTTACGTAACATTCGTTTTGGCCCAAATAAATATATTAAGAGAATGATTTCCTTAATAGAATGAAATATATACTTAATTCGATTTAAGTATATGGAATATTTTCCAAGTGTTGAAAATAAAAAGATTGTGAATTGCTTATTTAATAAGTATGGAAATGTTTTCCAATATGAAGTGAATAATTAGAATTTATCTTTTTGAAGATAAATTGAAATGAATAATTGAAATCGTATAAGCATGGATATTTTGAAATATAAATTCATTGTGGAATTTATATGTGAAAGTGGGATTTGTTTAAAAATAAATATTGATTTATTTTTGAAGTGTGAAAATATATATCTTGTAAAGATATTTTGAAAAATAAATAAATTAGGAAAATTATTTGGAATCTGGTGATGTGTGCATATCCATTGATAGTTCAATAGTCGACTATCAATATTTCCCTTTGAATGGGTATATGATGTGATTTGATTGAATTTGAACGTCACACTTATTTTTGAATAAGCGCTCACTATTCGGGTTAACCGGGAAAGGACCATGGGGTCGTATAACCCATTCCGAATATGTGATACGTCGTTGTGAATTGCATTTGAAGATCGATGTTGAAGACCGGATATTTGCGAGAGCGATAGGATGACCTATCGATTGTCTCTGCACTGGGTAGCTCCTGGTATAGAGATCTCCAAAGTGATGGGAAATTCGATCGGGATTGTGAATACCCGGATTGCAAGGGCTTCGTAAGAAGTGCCTTCGGTTTTGTTCAAGCCCGGAATAGACTTGTATGGATTGTATGTCTGACGTTACAAATTGAGATATAAAGCCGATTTCTTTCAAATATATTTCTGTTGGTGGTGGAGAATTTATTCTTTTAGCTTAACACCCTTCTCTGAGACGTACGAGCTCAGAGGTTATATAGTTGAAGCTATCAGCAATATATTCCCAATTTGGTAATGTGACATGCTGAGTGTTGCTGTAAATGATCATTGTGTTGATTATTTGTGATAGGATCGTTTATTTGATCGTCTATCCTTGTGATCATTGTGTTGATCATTTGTTGACCCAAAGCATTGCTTTTGTATAAAGTATGTTTTTGTGGACGAAACTTCGTCGAGCCTCACATCCCGGAAATGGTCAAAACAGGAAAGATGCGGCAAGGTTATGAGGGGTAGCTCCCTTTAGGGTATGTGCATTTCCTTCTGGAAAGGGTGGTATCATGGTATGGAGCCCAGATACTTACTCATGTTGATACACTATATTTATTACTGTGTGGTGTTGTTGGTGACGAGCGCTCGGTTAAAAGGTCCAATGGGACCGGGGGATGTCATACTCGTGTAGTAGTTACCTAGTGATAAAGGTAACCCGGCCTTGTGTTGGCAGAGAGCTGGTTAAGTTCTCGGGACCGTCCAGCCAGAGGCGTTTCCATGTGGCAATGGGAAGTTCCTTGGCCTGACCATTTGTTGGAAATCCAAAGAAACAATACGAAACTTGTACGGTTTAAGTTATATAACCTGCTATGGAATGTGGCGGTAACCTGCTATTGAACATAGTAGCTATAGTAGGCATAAGTGCGGAATGTCTATGCTGGCTAAGATTTATATCTTTATTTTTGAAATGATTTTCCTATACTATGCACTAGTAATAATATCAAATGTTATTTTAAATGCGTATCAAGCATCTTTGACTATCATAAGGAGAAATCTCCTCCGATTCTGCGTTTGCATGTGTGTGTGTGCGGGAGGCCTTATGGTAGTCTCATTTTTAAAAGCATTGCGAATTGAGTTTAAAAATATTCCTCTATTTTGATTTCTAAAGTAAATAAACTGTTTTGAGTTCTCACACCAGTCTCATGACTGACTCGGAGTTTATTGTTTTCCTTCCTAAACTCTGGGTGCCCACCAATTTCAACACGGGCAGTTAAGAGTTAGGTTTATCAGGATATTTTGGATATTCTGGAGTTGCTGGAGGCAAGATGGATGGCATGGCGTATTACTACTATATAGTATTTCTTTTTCCGCTGCACTGTTTGATGTTGTATGATGTTGTATACTCTGATGATATGATGTAATGAAATGTGATGTAATGTAATAACTGATATAGTTCTTTGTTTAAAGATTATTCATTTATTATTATATGTTGTTCCGCTGCGATTGTGAGATTGTTCTGTTATTCTGCTGTTCTGTTCCGTTCTATTTTCTGTCAGTTCTATTTTAAAATTTTCTGTTCTCTTTTCTATTTTCTCTTCTTCCTATTTTCTGTTTTCTTCTCTATCTTTTCCCTCTATTTTCTCTCTTCTTTCTTCTTCCTTTTTCTTAAATTCTTTTTAAAACCCATAACATTTCGGTTTTTCGGCAACGAAAATCCGCAAACGTTACAATATGTTTTTGGGGAAGGAACATTATGAAATGAAGTTAATGATTTTAAAGACGTTTTAAAATGCATTAAGTATCGATTATATAGATTTCAACATTCATTGTTGAAATAGACGTTTTCGAGAAATAGAAGGAAATGATGGACTATAACACTGTTGTTATAGTAAATGATTTCCGGAAGGAAATGTTTTGTATAGTATTGGGATTTATATATCTATTTTAATTTCGAATCCCTATACTAGTGATTTTGGGTCGTCGTAACAATGTTTTACGTAACATTCGTTTTGACCCAAACAAATGTGTTTAAGAGAATGATTTCTTAAAGAATGAAATATATACTTTATTTTCGATTTAAGTATATTGAATATTTTCCAAGTGTTGAAAATGAATGGATTTGTAAATTACTTATTATTTATTAAGTATGGAAATGTTTTCCAATATGAACTGAATGTTTTGAGAATTTATTCTTTTAAAAGAAAAATTGAAAATGAATATCAGAAATCAATTTGAAATCGTATATTCATAAATATTTTGGAATGTAAATTCACCATGGAATTTATATAAAAGGGAAATTTGTTTAAAATAAACATTGATTTATTTTTGAAGTGTGGGAATTAATTTATGGATTTGGAACGTAAATATAAAGTAAATCGTTAAGGATTTATTTAATTGGTTTAAATAAACCATTTGAAATGGAAGTATTTTCGCGTAAGGAAAATGATTGAAATTTGTTTTCAAAAGTGGTAAAGATGAAAAGTGATTTGAAAATTTGTTTTCAAATGATTGAAGTGTGGAAAATTATATATCTAGTAAAGATATTTTGGAAAGTAAATAATTTGGAAAATTATTTGGAATCTGGTGATGTTGAACACGCCTATTGATAGTTAAATAATCCGACTATTAATATTTACCTTTAAATAGGTATTTGTTGTGATTGTTTGAATTTGAATGCCACACTTATTTTTGAACAAGCGCTCACTATTCGGGTTAGCCGGGAAAGGACCTTGGGGTCGTATAACCCATTCCGAATATGTGATACGTCGTTATGGATTGCATTTGATGACCGGTGTTGAAGACCGGATGTTTGTGAAAACGGAAGGATTACCGTCGAGTTACTCTACATCGGCCGATCTCCGATATAGAGGTTTTATCACCCTTAGTGACGGGAAGTTCGGTCGTGATTAGTGAATATCCGGAATGCAAGGACTTCTTTGGAAGTTCCTTCGGTTCTGTTCGAGCCCGGAACAGACTTGTATGGATTGTATGCCTGACATTACAAGTTGAGATATAAAGCTGATTTCTTTCAAATATATTTCTGTTGGTGGCGGAGAATTTATTCTCTTAGCTTAACACCCTTCTCTGAGGCGTATGAGCTTAGAGGTTATATAGTTGAAGGTTATTAGTGATATACTCCCAATTTGGTAGTGTGGCATGCTGAGTGTTGCTGTGAAATGATCATTGTTTGATCATTTGTGATAGGATCATTTATTTGATCATTTATCTTGGTGATCATTTCTATGATCATTCGTTGACCCAAAGCACAGCTTTGGTATAAAGCGTGGCTTTGTGGACGAGACTTCGTCGGACCTCACACCCCGGAAATAGTCAAAACAGGAAGGATGCGGCAAGGTTATTAGGGGGTAGCGCCCCTTTAGTGTATGTCATTCCTTCTGGATAGAGGTGGTATCATGGTATGGAGCCCAGATATTTAACCTATGTTGTTGCTGCAAATTTTGTGGTTGTTGGAAATCGAGGATCCTCGGATAGATCGGTTACGATCGGGGGATGACATACTCGTGTTAGTAGTTACCCAGTTAGGGGTAACCCGGCCTTGTGTTGGCAGAGATCCTGTTTGGTTCTCGGGACGTCATTCCAAAGGCGTTTCCATGTGGCAATGGGAAGTTCCTTGGCCTGACCATTTGTTGGAAATCCAAAGAAACAATACGAGACTTGTACGGTTTTAGTTGTAGAACCTGCCATTTACTTATGGTGGCGCCCCACTGTTTAAATGGTAGCTATAGTAGGCATACGATAATGGTCGTATGTTGGCTAAGATTTATATCTTTACTTTCGAAATATTTTCTGCACTATGCACTAGTAATAATATCAAATGTTTCTTTTTAATGCGTATAAAGCATCTTTGACTATCATAAGGAGAAATCTCCTCTGATTCTGCGTTTGCATTGTGTGTGTGTGCGGGAGGCCTTATGGTAGTCTCATTTTTAAAAGCATTGCGCATTAACTTTAAAAATATTCCTCTATTTTGATTTTAAAGAAAAATAAACTGTTTTAGTTCTCACACCAGTCACATGACTGACTCAGAGTTTATTGTTTTCCTTCCTAAACTCTGGGCGCCCACCAATTTCCACACGGGCAATCAAGAGTAAAGGTTTATCAGGATATTCTGGAATTCAGGAGTTGTTGGAGGGAAGTTGGATGGCATGGCGTATTACTAGTATATAATATTTCTTTCCGCTGTTGATGTTGTTTGTTGTTGTACACTCTGATGATGTAATGTAATAACTGATATAGTTCTTTGTTTAAAGATTATTCATTTATTTATTATAAGTTATTCCGCTGCGATTGTGAGATTCTGATGTTGTTCTGTTATTTCTTTCTGTTCTATTCTATCTTTTTTTCTGTCTTCTTCTACGTTTTCTTCTTCTTAAACCCTAATGGTACGTTTTTTCGGCCTTCGATTGCTCGACAGTTGATACAGTGGACGTATTGATGTCGGCGTTCGTGGACGAAAAATCGCAGTCGTTACATTTGGTATCAGAGCTTATGGTTAAGCGACAACCATGGCTCTGTTGGTATAAGTCATTAGAGATAGAGTCAGTAGTACTCTAGAATGAGTGTGAGTGTAATAATAGATATGAGCGCATATTTGTTAGTGAATATAAATTGTTTTATATTATGTTTGCTTATCCGTTGAGCTGTTTGTGAATTCTGATCGGTGTGTGGGACGCCATATTGTCGATAGGGATTTCTAAACACTTAAACGAGGCATGTCGACATAGTATTATTTAAATTGGGTAAATGAAATAATTTTACCTTGATTATATTTTATATATAAAGGAATAATTTTTCAGAATTATTTAAAGTGTATATGAATTGATTGTTTGGTTGTTGAATAAGTTAAATTAAAACAACAATTGTAAAAGAATGAATTGTATAAGCAATCAAATTATCAGTATGAAGTTATAATTAAAATAATTTACACTTGTAAAATAATCTTATATATAAGAAGTAAAATTATATAAGTAAAAGATTTATAAATGTGATTTATAATCTGAAAATAAAATTCCAGAGAAGTGTTTTGAAAGGATTTGATATTTTGGAAAATTGTTTTAGAGAAATTAAAGCTCTAAACTCTTTTCGGTCGCTGGAAAATAATCCTGATGATGATGGCCACATCATTAGAATTCATTTTCGGGTTTTCAAAAGAGGAATTGCTACCAGATTATTTTAAATGAAAGTTGTTTGGAAAAATTTGAGTTTGGTTTGGAAATTCAAAGATAATTGAATTGATTTCAAAAATGGTTTTGAAAGATTGAAAGGACTCTGGAATCCTATTTAAAATATTATGAGAATAATAAATGAGTTGGTAACCTATACAATTTGAATTTTGATAGAATAAATTTAACTTAAAGGATGGAGTTAAATTAAAGGAAGTATAAGTAAGTCAATAAAATCCGAGTGGTAATTGTTGAATATAAGTTGTATAACTTATAAGATGATGAATATAAGTGAAAACTTAAGTTAAGTTAAACAAAAAGTGGTTGAAATGGAATATAACTTAAGTGAAGTTGAATAAAGTTGATTTTGGTATCGAAGTAAAATAATCAAGTGAATTAATGAAGTGAAGTCATTAAAAATTTGAACTTGAGTTATATAAATGAAATTCAACATTTTATTGTTAAAGGAATTAGCAATTGAATTGATAAAGGGATTGCATGTTAATCAATTAAATGTAAATAATGGATATGAAATAATGGATGTAAATGTTAATTCATTAAAAGCTAATGTTATTGGAAGTTGAATAAATTGAATGAAAGTCAATTTAATATGATCCAATTGGAATTAAAAGTGTTGAACCAAATTGAATGAAAAGTGAATAAATTTGGTTGTATTGAATAAACATTGGTTGTTATTTGATTGTTGATTGATTGTATATAATTCATTAAGTGTTAAATGAAAATGAATTAGCGAAATTAAAAGCTATGTAATTGAAATCAAATTAGAAGTAAATAAATTTGAATAGAATTGAATGTGAATTGGATTTAAATTAGTGAATGTATACTAATTGGAAATGAAAGAATGAATGTTAGTAAAATCCAATGTAAATGAATCAAATGTGATTTAAATTGAAAACCAATTCATTGAATATTAATGAGAATATGAATGAAAATTTATTTGGTTATGGATGATAGTTGGTTGATGGTTGTATTTGTTGCTTTAGATGCATTTGCTATATTGACATATGCAGTCGTTATGTTGCTATATGATGTATATTGATATTATTTTCATATCTACATGTTCTCATATGTTTGATTTAGTGTTTAGTAGGTGCGGATGGCGTTACCTCGCATTTGGAGCTCGCTTTCGCGCTATATTAGCCGTATATGCTCGCTAATTATAAATAAGGTACATATCTCGGATTACATACCGTACTTTTACACTTGTTTTCCTGCGGGATGCCTCACCACTTGATGAGATGTATATTTGTGATATATATACTGTCATTTTTTTTCCGGATCGAGCCGCGGAAAGGAGACTCTGGCGAATTTTTTCGAAAATTTAAGGCGTTAGAATATTTTTGAGAAAATTGGAAAAATTTTTTTGAAAACTATAATTTTGATTTGGAATTGAAAGTTGAACAATAGTAGTTGTTTTTGAAAAGAAAGTATGATTTGAAAACTTAGTAAAGTATTGTAAGAAGTTTAACTATGAATTTTTAAAAAGTTAAACACTTAAGTGATTTGAAAAATCTAAATTGAATGGTTTGTTTTGGATAGTTAATGTATTCTGTAACTTTTCTTACTTGATAATTTCGAGGATGAAATTCTTTTAAGGGGGGAAGTATGTAACGACTCATAATTTCTGTCAATTAAAAATTATATATTTAATTAATTTTAAATATACATAAGTGAAATTTCTAAGTCGAATAAATTTTATTTCGAATAATTGGATTTAATCGAATAATTAAATCGATAATTTAATAGTTGGAAATACAGAAATAATTGAAATTTGGGTTAAATATGATTAAACTTGATTTGTAAAATTTTATTATACCATATTGAAGTTATCATGATGTTATAGAACTTTTAAAATCGAATTAAAAGTGAATTGGTGAAAATTGAATATTTTAATATTTAATTATTGACTGTAAAATAGCCAATTTTTGAACAGTCTCAGAATTGGATGAAACTAGTTCCATTGGATCCATAATAGTTTGTTATTATTGGATTACAATTTTCGTAGCAATTGGAGTTACCGTTTGTCGGGTACGAATTAAAACGCATCGAAATCGGTTTAAATCGGTTTAATTTAAATTGATCGTTTATTGCCATAACTCGCACAGATGACCGAATTAGCTCCCGAAACACGGTCCATTGTGTTTGGAACGCGGGGTAAACCCTAGAAACGTCGATTACCGCGCCTAAATCGGAGTCTGGAAAACCCGGAATGAATAGTGTTCGAATATTTTCTATATAAGGACCATTTACTCTCATTTTTGCAAAAAAAAAAAAACTAGGGTTTTGGTTCGTAGCCGCCACCCTATTTTCGAACGGCCGAAATCATCTCATCTTCCTCCCTCAAATCCTCCTGATCCATCCCCTTTCACCAGAAACTTCCTAAATAAAAGTCGAAGGGCTCGACATACTCTACATGATGAATGGTGGATCTCGGCTGCGGGGGCTCAGAGGAGCAGAGAATCGATGATGAAGGTGTTCTATTCGTTCACATTTTTCACGATGGAGGCAGCACCGAGCTCAACGGCATTTGGTGCGTGGGTGTATGGCGTGGTGGCACTTCGCGTGGGCCTAACCGATCGAGGTCCGGTCGCAAGGAGGAGGCGCGGCGTTCGAATATTGTTTGCGTGTGGAATGGGTTGCTCGACCTGATGATTGAACGGGGAAGGAGAAGACTGTAGGAACGGTCGTGATTTTTGGGTGTAAACGTGCGGCCCAGATCGACTATGGTGTGTGTGTGTGTATATATATATATATATATATATATGTATATATATAAATTGTTTTAAAATTGTAATTGAAACTTGTAAAATTCATAACTGTTACGTACCTTGTCAGAATTCAACGAAATTTGCGGCATCGGAACCACAGCGAGGGATACTATGCAGTGATGTAGTTTCGGAATTATTCTGAGCAAGCGAAAAATTTAGGTTAAATCGAACGCCGTTCGATTTAATTTAAATTTGAATGCTCATTGAAATCAAGGTGAGAACTTCTCACTCAATCGAACGGTTTCGATTTTAATTTTTAAATAGTTAGATTTAAAATTTTTGAATGCATGTTTGAATGATGATTGTTATCTACTGATTGTTAAAATAGACATTATGCGCCGTTAGTAAACGGAGGTTATTTATTAAAAACATATACCGCGAATATTTCACAGTATAGTGAAATTGGTATTATATATGTACTTGGAATTGATTTCCCGCATTATATAGCGGATGAGACCCTATTGTGTCGTCTATTAAGCGGATAATATATTTTATAAATCCCATATACCGCGATAATTCCGTACTAGAGCGGAATTGGTATTGTGCTAATGTTTTTGGATACAGGGAAACAGGTTGAAGGGATCCAACTGGATTCCTCAACTGTATTGATTTATTTACAGATATTTTGATATTTGTTGATTATCAAATTCGATATATGATATTTGGATGTCGTGATTGACTATTTGGTGCGGTTGCATCATCAGATCCATTTTTGAAGTTTCAAAATAATGATTTTGGTTTTCAAAAGAATTTTTAAAGTGATTTTTGAAAGTATATGTTTTATTAAAATTTTGAATTGATTTATTTTAAATAAATTAACGTTATAAGTTTAATGTTATAAAAGTTATGATTTTTTGTAAAATATAACCAAATTAAGATTTTTGAAATAAATAGTGATTAATTTATAAAATGGTTTAATTGGGAATTTTGAATTATTATAAACGGTTTATATAAAAGATTTATAAAATTGATATTCATAAATTAAAAATACTGGAATTATAAAACGAATTTTTATAAGTAATAAAGTGAAATAAAAAATGGATTTCATAAGTGAATTGAGATTTATAAATTTATGAAATATAAATATATAAAATGGATAGATTTTGTAAAATATAAGTTTTATAAGTAATCAACTTATAAATCGGATTTTGGCATATAAAATGAGATATAAAAAAAGATTTTTATAAATAGAAGTTTATAAAAATATAAATGGAGTTTATAAACGTTGTTTATAAATCCGAAATCAATTGAATTTGATAAGTTGGATATAGGAATATATGAAAGGAATTTTATTCACGATTTTGGACAGTGGATAATCCTTTAATTAAATATGTAGAAATGCTGAAATTGGTTAACGAAGTATATTCACGATTTTGGACAGTGAATATATTATTAAATGAAATGGATATGTTTTTGGGGAAGGAACATTATGAAATGAAGTTAATGATTTTAAAGACGTTTTAAAATGCATTAAGTATCGAATACATAGATTTCAACATTCATTGTTGAAATAGACGTTTTCGAGAAATAGAAGGAAATGGTGGACTATAACACTATTGTTATAGTAAATGATTTCCGGAAGGAAATGTTTTGTATAGTATTGGGATTTATATATCTATTTTAATTTCGAATCCCTATACTAGTGATTTTGGGTCGTCGTAACAATGTTTTACGTAACATTCGTTTTGACCCGAACAAATGTGTTTAAGAGAATGATTTCTTAAAGAATGAAATATATACTTAATTTTCGATTTAAGTATATTGAATATTTTCCAAGTGTTGAAAATGAATGGATTTGTAAATTACTTATTATTTAATAAGTATGGAAATGTTTTCCAATATGAACTGAATGTTTTGAGAATTTATTCTTTTAAAAGATAAATTGAAAATGAATATCAGAAATCAATTTGAAATCGTATATTCATAAATATTTTGGAATGTAAATTCACCATGGAATTTATATAAAAGGGAAATTTGTTTAAAAATGAACATTGATTTATTTTTGAAGTGTGGGAATTAATTTACGGATTTGGAACACAAATATAAAGTAAATCGTTAAGGATTTATTTAATTTGTTTAAATAAACCATTTGAAATGGAAGTATTTCCGCGTAAGGAAAATGATTGAAATTTGTTTTCAAAAGTGGTAAAGATGAAAAGTGATTTGAAAATTTATTTTCAAATGGTTGAAGTGTGAAAAATTATATATCTAGTAAAGATATTTTGGAAAGTAAATAATTTGGAAAATTATTTGGAATTTGGTGATGTTGAACACGCCTATTGATAGTTAAATAATCCGATTATTAATATTTACCTTTAAATAGGTATTTGTTGTGATTGTTTGAATTTGAATGCCACACTTATTTTTGAATAAGCGCTCACTATTCGGGTTAGCCGGGAAAGGACTTTGGGGTCGTATAACCCATTTCGAATATGTGATACGTCGTTATGGATTGCATTTGATGACCGGTGTTGAAGACCGGATGTTTGTGAAAACGGAAGGATTATCGTCGAGTTACTCTACATCGGCTAATCTCCGATATAGAGGTTTTATCACCCTTAGTGACGGGAAGTCCGGTCGTGATGAGTGAATATCCGGAATGCAAGGACTTCTTTGGAAGTGCCTTCGGTTCTGTTCGAGCCCGGAACAGACTTTGTGACGCCCCACCTCTATACCCACGCTAGCCAAGAACATTACGGTGAATGCTGTCAACTAGCACAGAGAATAAGGCTGTTGAGGAGCGACCAACCGTGTAATTGCTTTGCGCGAGCATCGATATGTCAGATAGTATAGCATGCGTTTTATCTTTAGAGGAAATCCGACATACCGACACAAACACAAAGCTACTACACAGTGGCTATAATATCTTCAGAAACAAATATAGAAATATACATAACATAAATCAGTCACAGATAATTCATATCACAAAGGCGGAAGAAGATATGAATATATAACTAACACATGAAAGTGTATATCAGAGTAGTGGTCAAAAAGATCCACAATAATACAAAAGAATAGCAACACGTGTTATACAAAAGAATACATCTATGAGTCAACATCTCAAGTGTATACAACAAAATAAACTACTAATCTAAGTAGTTAGCCAAAAGATCATATGATAACCCCAGAAGAGAAGTCAAGCAGAAGCACCTGTAACATCTCGGTCTTACCCGAGTATTATTTAATAAGAAATTAATAAACGGATCAGTCTAGCTATAAATATCAGATGAAATGATATAGAATAAGAGATATGACTAAACATATAATAATCACAATGCCAAGCTACGATATATAAATAATTGAAAAATCAACAAGAGATTAATCAATATCAAAGAATCTTCTCAAAGATCCAAAAAGGGTATCATACCCAAAACTTGTATTCATAACAAGTTAATGACACACGAATTCACCAATGCACAAAAAGTGATAAATCATATTCTCAAAGATAAAAAGGAATGTCATACTCCTAAATTCATTCACCAAGCCACAATAAATGACATATATATCAAAGCCAATCGCAAAAGTTGGTGAAACATAAATTCCAGAATTCAACACACGAAATCCAGAAATCACAAGAAAAGGATGGCCAATCCCACAAACTGGACATCGACGCACCTAGAAAGACAAGCCCTATGTACAGTCGAACATCGACGCACCTAGAAAGATACGCCCCATGCTTTAGCATCGACGCACCTAGAAAGATACGCCCCATGCATAAATAAACATCGATGCACCTAGAAAGATACAGCCCATGCATTAATAAACATCGATGCATCTAGAAAGATACACCCCATGTAATGTCTAACGTCGATGCACCTAGAAAGATACACCCCATGCTAAGTCGAACATCGACGCACCTAGAAAGATACGCCCCATGCATAGACGAACATCGACGCAACTAGAAAGATACGTCCCATGCCCCGACTTATTGAGCCGATTGCTCCACGAAGTAAACAAACATCGATGCACCTAGAAAGGTACACCCCATGCATAATAAACATTGACGCACCTAAAAAGGTACGACCCATGTGTAAACAAACATCGACGCACCTAAATAGGTACGACCCATGTAAGAAATGAGACGAAGCTCAATAAAATGAGGAACAGTCCTCCACATAGACAATGAGACATCGCACAATGCTAGTCTAAACCACAAAGATGATCGTCATGATCAAAGACAAGTGTCAGTTACACTAAGCTAGTAAATATATGAGTTTAGCTTCATGTCCCATAACCACTTGCTTAACTTAAATATTTACGAACAAACTGTAGATTTCCACTAGAAAATTGTCACAAAAGATTCAATCGAATAAGTCCAAGAATTAACCGACGAAGTAAACGCAAGCGTTTCATACCGCTTGTTTTACTAAGCCGTTTAATTAGATTTCTCATACGAGTGAGGTAAAGGTTTATATATACTAATAGATTGGAAATCGGTTTGAGAAAACGAGCTTTGTTATAAAATAGTATTGAAATCATTTGAAGAAAGAGTTTTGATATTTACTACTAGTATAGAAAACCTTTATATTTTTAAAGTGACAAATCACAAAGAAGATTGTAGGAACAATTAAATTACTAAAATTCACATATGAAGATGTGAATAAAAATCCAACGAAACCGATAAAGAATCCATCAAAATGGATATTCAAAAATCCCTAAAAAGGAGTCATCAAAGTCATAACAAATGATAACAACACATAGGAAACAACACGAATCGATTGAAGTTGGAAATTCAAACAACTACGCGAAATAGGCAAAAATGCACCAGGTCGGTCGGCCGGCTACAGAGCTCGGTCGACCGGACCCTGTTCTAAAAATTCCTCGGGAAGCAGGTCGGTCGGCCGAACCCTGTACTCGGTCGACCGAACCTTAAACAGAGAGGTTCTTATGCACTTGGCAGCAGGTCGGTCGGCCGGCTACAGAGCTCGGTCGACCGGACCTGTTGCCAGTCCCTTCCCAGCCCATCCAAATGAGGTCCAACCTCGACCAAATTGCATTCGCTCGAGCAACGGCGCTAAGGGTTTATGCCTATCGACTACCCGGCCCTATATGCTCCTCGATGCATCACCAAAAACATGTTCAAACATCAAAGTTAGGATTTTTAACGAATTGAACTCAAAACACTAAAATTGGAATATTCATCAAATCAATCCAAACCAAAAGCAAATGCACACGAATAAGTGTTAGGAATTCATACCTAACATTCGAAGATAAATATAAGCACAGATGTGAGATAAAAATCTCACCTTTGAATCCGAAAACAATGAATGAGAAGCTTGAAGACGAAGGAAGATCAACCACACTTCAATCTCAACACAAGAAGCTTGAATCGAAGCTTAAAAGAGAAACATTTCCTAAATAGGTTTAGGAATTTTCTGAAATTGGAAGGAGAAATGTTTGGAGAAGAAGAAGGAGATGCTTAACAATGGGTTCTCTTGAATTTGGAGCTAGAAGATGGATTTGCTAAGCAAGGGGCTTAGGAATTTCTATTTCCCATTCTCTTCCACCATTGTTGCTAAAGCTTGAGTGTTTAAGCAAAGAGGAGAAGTTATGAAGAGAAGGGTGGTTTGGGACTGAGTTAGTTAGTGGCTAATGGGTTCAGTCCAAATCAAAGCCCTAAGCGGGAAAAAGTAGCAAAAATCAACTATCTCCAAACATATCGAAGTTTATACTCAAAAAGGTCGCAAACGTCATTTTGAACTCAATGGGGGTGGTCTCGAGTCCTAATTCGGCTGTTTGCAAAAAGTAGCTTTTGGGACTAAAATCGGACCAACGATAAAATATTTAAATATAAAATCGATAAATATGCGGGTTGTTACAGACTCCCCTCCTTAAAAAATCGCATCCTCGCAATACTTTAGAGGAAAATAAGAAGTAACAACCATGGAAGCATATCAACACAAAAGAAAATTGAAATAAGAAGTTCACCATAAAGAGCACGAAAGAGTAAGCCTGAACGGGATCGCTCGATGAATTCTCTGGATTCCCAAGAGCAATCCTAAGGATTTGGGAACCATTGAACTCTCATAAGAAGAACATCTTTATTTCGAAGTCGTTTGAGCTCCGAAGCAATAATTCGAATAGGGTGTTGCTCAAAAAATCAAATCTGGTGAAACTTCAATTTCCACAATATCACCGGGCTCAAGAATGAAAACCGGAATCCCTAAGGCATTTCCGTAGATAAAAGACATGGGGAACGTCAAGAATAGAAGAAAATTGAGCCAGTGCAATGGCGTAGTACAAAAACGGTACGCCCGAGAAACTAGAAACTCAAATAATTTGGGACATCAGCGTAGCACAAAAACGGTACGCCCAATGAACCAAAGCAAAGACATTGATGTAGTACATACGGTACATCCAATGAATCAAATAGCAAAAACATTGATGTAGTACAAACGGTACATCCAATGAATCCAAAAGCAAAGACATTGATGTAGTACAAACGGTACATCCAATGAATCGAAAAGCAAAGACATTGATGTAGTACAAATGGTACATCCAATGAATCCAAAAGCAAAGACATTGATGTAGTACAAACGGTACATCCAATGAATCGAAAAGCAAAGACATTGATGTAGTACAAACGGTACATCCAATGAATCGAGTAGCAAAGACATTGATGTAGTACAAACGGTACATCCAATGAATCGAAAGCCAAGACATTGATGTAGTACAAATGGTACATACAATGAATCAAACAACAAAGACATTGATGTAGTACAAACGGTACATCCAATGAATCCAAGCTCAAATAATTCGGAACACCGACGCAGTACAAAAACGGTACGTCCAATGAACCGAAGCCCGAATGATTTCGGAACACCGACGTAGTACAAAAACGGTACGTCCAATGAACCGAACACAATAAAAGGACATCGGACGCTAGTCCATAAAAGATATGAGATGAAACTCAATAAAACGAAGTACACCAAAACGCCCGATGAACTTGGTAAATAGATGATTCCATTCCGACATCATCAAAGAATCAACACCTTATTGCCTACGACAAAACGTATTGGCAACACGATTTCCCCTTCGGAAATAAAAAGAATATCAAGATCATAAGATGCTAGGAACTCGAGTCAACATGCAGTTCCTTAAGAGAACATAAATATTCCAAAGATTTATGATCGAGGTAGAGAACATATTTCTCATCCAAATATGATGATGCCAAATTCCAAAAGCAAAAACAATAGCCGAGAGCACTAGATCATAAGTGGCATATCTAGTCTCGATAAGCTATAATGATTTAGAAGCACAAGTGATAGCACGTTCTCTTTGGCAAGAGAACGACATCCAAACCAATACGACTAGTATCGGTACAAATAGCAAAGTCTTGGTTCTCCTTCAGGAATCACAAGAACAAGAGTATCGAAAGGAGGAGTTATTTTAGATAATCTTCTTTCTCGAAAAGCTAAAACTTTCAAAATCACAATTATTTCAATGTAAAAATATTTCTAGAAAAATTAACAATTTACAAGTCAATATATCGTGTCTGATTGTCACATCAAAGCGTTTAGGAAATTCCTATCGATAACGTTGATCAAGCGCATCGACCAAAATTCTTAAAGCACTCAACAGGCAATACAATCACAAAATCATCTTTTATAGGATAAATAAATCTCTTAAAAAGTTTTAAGAATATTCTTTGTTTGTTTCAAGAACAAAATCCAGTTTTACTTATAAATAAATCTTATGAAAAAGATTTGCAAAATTTTAAATTACTATTTTCATCCAAAATCAATAAATACAAGAATGGTCTCATCGAAATATTCATAGAATATTCGATTTATAAAATGGATGAAATAAGCTGGACAAATTGAATGACATAATAAGTCATTCATAAGAATCATAACGAGTGCGGAATGCGGTAAGTGGAATGCTAACTTCCGCAACTCGTAGCAAATGAAAACCGGTGATAAGGTCAAATTGAAAAGACCTTAGCACCACTCAAAAGATTGCTTAGGAGATATTCCTAAGACAAACTCAAAAATACTGGAAAAGTTTCACAAATTATTTAGATAAGAGAAATAAAACTTTCCTCACCATAAGGGCTTAAAGAATAAAATGATGCCATCAAATTGGAATCAAAATCACAAAGGAGAAATAGAAATCTGCTTAACAGATAGAAAATGTCGAAGATGAAGAGTCCACTCGGAAAATAGGATATAGGCTTCATAATGATTATGCCAATCCTATCGCACAAATAAATTCTGGAGCCTAAGCAAAAATATCGGCTCGGAAAGAAAAATCACATAAAATAATTTCGACATCTAAACAAAAGCAAATTATTGCGGATCCATCCGGATTCACAATCCTCAAAGAAGTCTTCAAGCCTAAAAATGTTTAAAAAGAATCAACAAGTTCTTTTGATATAAATTAGTGAGATGGAACCCATATCAAAAAGAACTCGAAAAGGAAAATCATAAAACAAATGTCATCAAGGATAGAATGGCTACCTTGACTAAGAGAAGAGTTGCTAGGGGCTTGCAGCTTTCCTTCTCTCTTGCTTGGAAGCCTAGGGCACGAAGATAAAAGATGACCCGAACCTTTGCAATAACGACAAAAGAGGGGTTTCGGGCACTCCCTTGCATAGTGGTCTGTGGAACCACAATTGTAGCATTGTTCACGACTAGAGGTAGGAGTCTTTGCTACCGGAGTTGGTTGCTTCCCTTTCTTATTAGAATTGGGGCCTTTGAATATGATAGGCCTCTTCAAGTTATTGTCGAAGTTCTGTTGGGCACGCACAACTTCAACATCACCTTCATTATCGGCCTCTTCAAGATGAAGAGCGATATCAATAAGCTGATCAAATGAAACCTCAAGTTTCAGAAGTAATGGCTTCTTAAGATTCTTATTCAAGCCATAGACAAATCACTGATTTTTCTTCAATGGGGTATTAATGTACTCAACCCCGTATTTGGACAGAGATTCGAAAGATGCGACATAGTCTGTCACAGAAGATTCACCTTGAACAAGGTCAATAAAACGCCGGGCCAAAGTTACTTTTTCAGCCTCCGGCACGAATTTCAATTCGAATCTTTCCCAGAATTGCTCCCAAGTGAGATCCGCCTCAACGATTTCAGAAACTAAAAGCTCATACCAATCTAATGCTCTTTCTTGGAGCATGCTAGAAGCCACTTGGACTCGATGAAGGTCAATAAGATTCATGCGAGAAAAGATACGATCGCATGATTTGAGCCAAGCTTGAATTTCAATAACACTCTCGGATCCTTTGAATGGCCTTCAACCCAAATCGGTATAGTCTCTGCACAAGCGTGTAAAACCGGATCTAGGATGAGTAGGCTCTTGATTGGGACCGGCTGCTTGGGCGTTCTTAACAAGATCTAGAAGTTGTTGTGCGGACATAAATACTCCATCCTGGGGAGTAGCACTAGATTAACCGGCGCTGGGACGGCCTGGTCTAACCATTTCTCTTCTTTAAGAAAGAAAGAAGGAGAAAAGTTATTCTCAAAATAAATATCAAGCAATCTTGATAGATAAAACAAGGAATCATAAAGAAAATGGGATGAATCGGTACGAAGACTCGAATAAAATCCTAAAGCACGACTCCTAAGAAAGACTTAGGACGATGATCCTTGTTATAATATTCCATATTGTTTCGAAGTTTGGCTCTGATACCAAGCTGTGACGCCCCACCTCTATACCCACGCTAGCCAAGAACATTACGGTGAATGCTGTCAACTAGCGCGGAGAATAAGGCTGTTGAGGAGCGACCAACCGTGTAATTGCTTTGCGCGAGCATCGATATGTCAGATAGTATAGCATGCGATTTATCTCAAGAGGAAATCCGACATACCGACACAAACACAAAGCTACTACACAGTGGCTATAATATCTTCAGAAACTAATATAGAAATAAACATAACATAAATCAGTCACAGATAATGCATATCACAAAGGCGGAAGAAGATATGAATATATAACTAACACATGAAAGTGTATATCAGAGTAGTGGTCAAAAAGATCCACAATAATACAAAAGAATAGCAACACGTGCTATACAAAAGAATACATCTATGAGTCCACATCTCAAGTGTATACAACAAAATAAACTACTAATCTAAGTAGTTAGCCAAAAGATCATATGATAACCCCAGAAGAGAAGTCAAGCAGAAGCACCTGTAACATCTCGGTCTGACCCGAGTATTATTTAATAAGAAAATAATAAACGGATCAGTCTAGCTATAAATATCAGATGAAATGATATAGAATAGGAGATATGACTAAACATATAATAATCACAATGCCAAGCTGTAATATATAAATAATTGAAAAATCAACAAGAGATTAATCAATATCAAAGAATCTTCTCAAAGATCCAAAAAGGGTATCATACCCAAAACTTGTATTCATAACAAGTTAATGACACACGAATTCACCAATGCACAAAAGGTGATAAATCATATTCTCAAAGATAAAAAGGAATGTCATACTCCTAATTTCATTCACCCAGCCACAATAAATGACATATATATCAATGCCAATACCAAAAGTTGGTGAAACATAAATTCCAGAATTCAACACACGAAATCCAGAAATCACAAGAAAAGGATGGCCAATCCCACAAACTGGACATCGACGCACCTAGAAAGACAAGCCCCATGTACAGTCGAACATCGACGCACCTAGAAAGATACGCCCCATGCTCTAGCATCGACGCACCTAGAAAGATACACCCCATGCATAAATAAACATCGATGCACCTAGAATGATACAGCCCATGCATAAATAAACATCGATGCATCTAGAAAGATACACTCCATGTAATGTCTAACATCGATGCACCTAGAAAGATACACCCCATGCTAAGTCGAACATCGACGCACCTAGAATGATACGCCCCATGCATAGACGAACATCGACGCAACTAGAAAGATACGTCCCATGCCCCGACTTATTGAGCCGATTGCTCCACGAAGTAAACAAACATCGATGCACCTAGAAAGGTACACCCCATGCATAATAAACAATGACGCACCTAAAAAGGTACGACCCATGTGTAAACAAACATCGACGCACCTAAATAGGTACGACCCATGTAAGAAATGAGACGAAGCTTAATAAAATGAGGAACAGTCCTCCATATAGACAAAGAGACATCGCAAAATGCTAGTCTAAACCACAAAGATGATCGTCATGATCAAAGAGAAGTGTCAATTACACTAATCTAGTAAATATATGAGTTTAGCTTCATGTCCCATAACCACTTGCTTAACTTAAATATTTACGAACAAACTGTAGATTTCCACTAGAAAATTGTCACAAGAGATTCAATCGAACAAGTCCAACAATTAACCGACG
Source organism: Allium cepa (assembly GCA_030765085.1). Lineage (NCBI taxonomy): Eukaryota > Viridiplantae > Streptophyta > Magnoliopsida > Asparagales > Amaryllidaceae > Allium > Allium cepa. The sequence continues at coordinate 782,171,062 of CM060940.1, read as the reverse complement.
AAGTAAATGCAAGCGTTTCATACCGCTTGTTTTACTAAGCCGTTTAATTAGATTTCTCGTACGAGTGAGGTAAAGGTTTATATATACTAATAGATTGGAAATCGGTTTGAGAAAACGATCTTTGTTATAAAATAGTATTGAAATCATTTGAAAAAAGAGTTTTGATATGTACTACTAGTATAGAAAACCTTTATATTTTTAAAGTGACAAATCACAAAGAAGATTGTAGGAACAATCAAATCACTAAAATTCACATACGAAGATGTGAATAAAAATCCAACGAAACCGATAAAGAATCCATCAAAATGGATATTCAAAAATCCCTAAAAAGGAGTCATCAAAGTCATAACAAATGATAACAACACATAGGAAACAACACGAATCGATTAAAGTTGGAAATTCAAACAACTAGGCGAAATAGGCAAAAATGCACCAGGTCGGTCGGCCGGCTACAGAGCTCGGTCGACCGGACCCTGTTCTAAAAATTCCACGGGAAGCAGGTCGGTCGGCCGAACCCTGTACTCGGTCGACCGAACCTTAAACAGAGAGGTGCTTATGCACTTGGCAGCAGGTCGGTCGGTCGGCTACAGAGCTCGGTCGACCGGACCTGTTGCCAGTCCCTTCCCAGCCCATCTAAATGAGGTCCAACCTCGACCAAATTGCATTCGCTCGAGCAACGGCGCTAAGGGTTTATGCCTATCGACTACCCGGCCCTATATGCTCCTCGATGCATCACCAAAAACATGTTCAAACATCAAAGTTAGGATTTTTAACGAATTGAACTCAAAGCACCAAAAATAGGAATATTCATCAAATCAATCCAAACCAAAAGCAAATGCACACGAATAAGTGTTAGGAATTCATACCTAACATTCGAAGATAAATATAAGCATAGATGTGAGATAAAAATCTCACCTTTGAATCCGAAAACAATGAATGAGAAGCTTGAAGACGAAGGAAGATCAACCACACTTCAATCTCAACACAAGAAGCTTGAATCTAAGCTTAAAAGAGAAACATTTGCTAAATTAGGTTTAGGAATTTTCTGAAATTGGAAGGAGAAATGTTTGGAGAAGAAGAAGGAGATGCTTACCAATGGGTTCTCTTGAATTTGGAGCTAGAAGATGGATTTGCTAAGCAAGCTAGGGCTTAGGAATTTCTATTTCCCATTCTCTTCCACCATTATTGCTAAAGCTTGAGTGTTTAAGCATAGAGGAGAAGTTATGAAGAGAAGGGGGGTTTGGGACTGAGAGAGTTAGTCGCTAATGGGTTCAGTCCAAACCAAAGCCCTAAGCGGGAAAAAGTAGCAAAAATCAACTATCTCCAAACATATCGAAGTTTATACTCAAAAAGGTCGCAAACGTCATTTTGAACTCAATGGGGGTGGTCTCGAGTCCTAATTCGGCTGTTTGCAAAAAGTAGCTTTTCAAACTAAAATCCGACTAACGATAAAATATTTAAATAAAATATTCAAATATAAAATCGATAAATATGCGGGTTGTTACAGACTTGTATGGATTGTATGCCTGACATTACAAGTTGAGATATAAAGCTGATTTCTTTCAAATATATTTCTGTTGGTGGCGGAGAATTTATTCTCTTAGCTTAACACTTCTCTAAGACGTATGAGCTTAGAGGTTATATAGTTGAAGGTTATTAGTGATATACTCCCAATTTGGTAGTGTGGCATGCTGAGTGTTGTTGTGAAATGATCATTGTTTGATCATTTGTGATAGGATCATTTATTTGATCATTTATCTTGGTGATCATTTCTATGATCATTCGTTGACCCAAAGCACAGCTTTTGTATAAAGCGTGGCTTTGTGGACGAGACTTCGTCGGACCTCACACCCCGGAAATGGTCAAAACAGAAAGGATGCAGCAAGGTTATTAGGGGGTAGTGCCCCTTTAGTGTATGTCATTCCTTCTGGATAGAGGTGGTATCATGGTATGGAGCCCAGATATTTAACCTATGTTGTTGCTGCAAATTTTGTGGTTGTTGGAAATCGAGGATCCTCGGATAGATCGGTTACGATCGGGGGATGACATATTCGTGTCAGTAGTTACCCAGTTAGGGGTAACCCGGCCTTGTGTTGGCAGAGATCCTGTTTGGTTCTCGGGACGTCATTCCAGAGGCGTTTCCATGTGGCATTGGGAAGTTCCTTGGCCTGACCATTTGCTGGAAATCCAAAGAAACAATACGAGACTTGTACGATTTTAGTTGTAGAACCTGCCATTTACTTATGGTGGCGCCCCACTGTTTAGATGGTAGCTATAGTAGGCATACGATAATGGTCGTATGTTGTCTAAGATTTATATCTTTACTTTCAAAATATTTTCTGCACTATGCACTAGTAATAATATCAAATGTTTCTTTTTAATGCGTATCAAGCATCTTTGACTATCATAAGGAGAAATCTCCTCCGATTCTGCGTTTGCATTGTGTGTGTGTGCGGGAGGCCTTATGGTAATCTCATTTTTAAAAGCATTGCGAATTAACTTTAAAAATATTCCTCTATTTTGATTTTAAAGAAAAATAAACTGTTTTAGTTCTCACACCAGTCACATGACTGACTCGGAGTTTATTGTTTTCCTTCCTAAACTCTGGGTGCCCGCCAATTTCCACACGGGCAGTCAAGAGTAAAGGTTTATCAGGATATTCTGGAATTCAGGAGTTGCTAGAGGCAAGTTGGATGGCATGGCGTATTACTAGTATATAATATTTCTTTCCGCTGTTGATGTTGTTTGTTGTTGTACACTCTGATGATGTAATGTAATAACTGATATAGTTCTTTGCTTAAAGATTATTCATTTATTTATTATATGTTGTTCCGCTGCGATTGTGAGATTCTGATGTTGTTCTGTTATTTCTTTCTGTTCTATTCTATCTTTTTTTCCGTCTTCTTCTACTTTTTCTTCTTCTTAAACCCTAACGGTACGGTTTTTCGGCCTTCGATTGCTCGACAGTTGATACAGTGGACGTATTGATGTCGGCGTTCGTGGACGAAAAATCGCAGTCGTTACATTGTGCATATCCATTGATAGTTCAATAACCGACTATCAATATTTACCTTTGAATGGGTATTTGTTGTGATTTGCTTGAATTTGAATGCCACACTTATTTTATTTTTAAAAAAATAAGCGCTCACTATTCGGGTTAACCGGGAAAGGACCTTGGGGTCGTATAACCCATTCCGAATATGTGATACGTCATTATGAATTGTAATTGAAGACCGGTGTTGAAGACCGGATATTTTCGAAAACAAAAGGGTTTCTTGTTGATTGTCTCTGCACTGGCTGATCCCTGGTATAGAGATCTCCATATTGTGATGGGAAATCCGGACGTGATTAGAGATTATCTGGATTGCAAGGACTTCTTTGTAAGTGCCTTCGGTTCTGTTCGATCCCGGAACAGACTTCTATGGATAGTATGCCTGACATTACAAATTGAGATATAAATCTGATTTCTTTCAAATATATTTCTGTTGGTGGTGGAGAATTTATTCCCTTGGCTTAACACTCTTCTCTGAGAAGTACGAGCTCAGAGGTTATATAGTTGAAGGTTATTAGTAATATATTCCCAATTTGGTAATGTGACATGCCGAGTGTTGCTGTGAAATGATCATTATTTGATCATTTGTGATATGATCATTTGTTTGATCGTTTATCTTTTTGATCATTTCTATGATCATTTGTTGACCCAAAGCACAGCTTTTGTATAAAGCGTGGCTTTGTGGATGAGACTTCGTCGAGCCTCACACCCCGGAATGGTCAAAACAGGAAAGATGCAACAAGGTTATGAGGGGTAGCTCCCTTTAGGGTATGTGCATTTCCTTCTGGAAAAGGGTGGTATCATGGTATGGAGCCCAGATACTTATTCATGTTGAAACACTTTATTATTATGGTGTGATGTTGATTACGAGCGCTCGGTTAAAGGTCCCAAAGGACCGGGGGATGGCATACTCGTGTCAGTTGTTACCTAGTTTGAAAGGTAACCCGGCCTTGTGTTGGCAGAGATCCGGTTAGGTTCTCGGGGACGTCCTTCCAGAGGCGCTCTCATGTGGCAATGGGAAGTTCCTTGGCCTGACCATTTGTTGGAAATCCAAAGAAACAATACGAGACTTGTACGGTTTTAGTTGTAAAACCTGCCATCTAATATGGTAGCTATAGTAGGCATAATATAATGGTACCTATGCTGGCTAAGATTTATATTCTACTTTCGAAATGATTTGTTCTACACTATGTATTAATAATAATATCAAAATGGATTTGATTTTTTGCATAGTAAGCATCTTTGACTAGCATAAGAAGAAATCTCCTCCAAGTCTGCGTTTGCATTGTGTGTGTGGTGGGAGGTCTTATGGTAGTTACATTTTCAAAAACATTGCGAATCTATTTAAAAAAAAGTTATCATGTACTTTATTTTAAAGAAAAATAAACTGTTTTGAGTTCTCACACCAGTCACATGACTGACTCGGAGTTTATTGTTTTCCATCCTAAACTCTGGGTGCCCACCAATTTCCACACGGGCAGTCAAGAGTTATGGTTTACCAGGATATTCTGGAATTCAGGAGTTGCTGGAGGCAAGTTGGATGGCATGACGTATTAGTAGTATATAGTATTTCTTTTCCGCTGTTTGTTGTTATTTGTTGTTGTACACTCTGATGATGTAATGTAATGTAATAACTGATATAGTTCTTTGTTTAAAGATTATTCATTTATTTATTATATGTTGTTCCGCTGTGAATTGTGAGATTCTGATGTTGTTCTGTTATTTCTTTCTGTTCTGTTTTTCTTTCTCTCTTCTTCTACCTTTTTCTTCTTTCTTAAACCCTCAGTGTTCGGTTTTCTGGCATCCGACTGATCGGCATTCGATACAGTGGACGTATTGATGTCGATATTCGGGAGTCGAAGAATCGGGTCCTAACAATTAAACTACCTCGTCAAAATATATTCTATTCTCAAATGTCTGCAATAAGAACCAAATTAGTTCGTTCAAAAATCGAAATGCCGATCCTCGCAGTAAAAAAAGTAAAATAAAAGTAGAATTTAAACCCAAATTTATTTCGTTTTCGTTCGAAATCACCTATGGCCGCATTTTTTTTGGAAACAAAAACGATTCAGTCTTAAATCGAGATAAACTCGATCTTGAATCAAATCGCGTCGGCAAATTTTTAATTGAGTCAAGAAGATTGGGGAGGCAAAAGGATCAAAGTTGACAGCAATGGTCAGACGAACTCGAGATGGGGGTCGCGACATTGACCATTGATGATCGCGCGCGCATGTTCGTGTGGTTGTTTGACGAGGAGGAGCAGTGTTTGTCGCATGGAAATCGAGCTTCGCGAGTTGGAGGGAGGTTTCGTTCTTGAGTCAGTGGTGACTCTGACAGTTGCGATGGCGGCTTTAGCCCTCGGGTAGCAGCTGTTTGGTTTCGTGGTATTCGCGTGGGGCCGAAGTTCGTCGAATGCATTTTGGTCGTGGTGGCAATAGAGGCGATCGAGGCATAGATTTCTGTTTATATTTAAATTATATAGCTATAATTTTACTGTAAAGAAAATACCCATTCCTATGAAGGAAAACAAAATAAGATAAACATACATTTATAAGATTTGGAAGTTTTATATGAATTTTAAGATGTTTGAAGAATTTATGTAAAGACAAAATTTTAAAATCTATATATACATTATTATGAAGTTACAGAAATAAAACCGTATTTAGGGTAATTTATTTTACTTAATAAACTTATTTAACTAATTAGTTACCAAACATAATTTATTAAAAAAAAGATTAGTCTAAATGAAATCATTTATTTAAATTTAAATTATTAAATGAGAATTTATTATTCGATTTATTTAGAATATTAATAAATTGTATGAATGTTTATACAAGGTCTATAAATCGAGAAATCAAGCCAGAATGGAAAATGGATTTACATGCATAATAAAGGTGAGATCTTCTCACTCAATCAGATTTTTCTGATTTAATTTTAAATAGTTAGATTTAAAATTATTGATGGTGTTGATTGTGTGCTTGGATGTTAATTTATTATCAGTTGTATTGAAATAAACTCTATGCGTCGCATAATAGTGGAGGTTATTATATTAAACCCATATACCGCGATATTCCACCTCGAAGTGTAATTGGTATTATATGTATTTCGAGTTGATTTCCCGCATTATATAGCGGATGAGACCCTATTGCGTCGCATAATAGCGGACGATATTTTATAAACCCCATATACCGTGATATTTCACCTCGAAGTGGATTTGGTATTTAATTGTTGTGCTAACGTCTGTGGATGCAGAGAAAACAGGTTGGAGGGATCCAACTGGATTCCTCAAATATTTAATTTGTTTCGTATGTTGTATGTTGATTATTTATAATCTGTGTGTGATTATTTGTGATTGAAACTGGTTAGGGCTATAATTTAGCCAAATATATTTTTGGTATCGTTGGATACCATAAATAAATAAAATTTGATTTTTGAAATTTAGTAGAAAATTTATAGTAAATTAATTTTAGAAAATTAAATAAATACAAAAGAAGGAATGTGTTCCAAAAGATAATAAATTGAAACAAATTGAAATACAGATAAACAAGACATCACCAAGTTTCAAACAAGTTTTGCTTGCTCTTGACTCAACATGTGCTCGACCTTAAGGCTAAATTGGTTCAGCCATGACATGTTTAAGGTGGTAAAGGATTAGGTTTGGACTGAAAATAACAAAGCTTGGTCAAGGATAGGAAGGGTTTGCAAGTTACAAAGTATGGAAGGTCAAAAGCCAAAGCTAGAAAGGGTTTTGGTTCAGCTTGGGCTCGGTCAAAGGCATATTTGGGCTGAGCCAGAGGCTACTACAGGTCAGGTCAGAGGTTAGTAATGGTGTTCAGAGGTGGTGCTCGATGGTGGTCGTGGCTAAGGAGGTGGCCGTGGTAAGCAATGAAGGTGGTGTTGCATATAGGGCTCGGTTAGTATGGTTTTGTGGAGTTTTTCATAGTTTTTGTGAAGTTTTGTTCAAGGGGAGGCTGTGGCACTTTCAGGTCAAAGGAGTATGGTGGTTGGGCCATGGATTAGGTGGGGAAGAAGTGGTGGTGGTCGGTGTAGGTGATGGTGAAGGGGTTAGGCCGAGAACCATATGTGAAGATCAAGCAAAATCAAGTGAAAAACAATGCAAAACAAAGAAGAAAAGTGGAGAAAAGAGAAGGAAGCCATTACCTTTCTCTTCAGATCTAAAAATGGCATGTATGATGAATGAGAAGGAGATATTTTCTTTCACGTAATATATAAAATACACGGCTAGGAATCAAGGAAATAAACGGTAACATATGGAGGAGTTATGGTATGAAATTAATGGATGGAAAGATAAAGAGGCAATAAATCAAACGTACGCATGCCTTTAATTAAAAATAGGTAACGTACTTGATTTGTTTCCCGTCTATTTAATTAAATATACGCTAAAGAAATAATTCAATAAATACATACCGTTTATATAAATACTATATAAATAAATAAGAAAAATGTTATAGAAACCTATAAATTAATTGCTATTTACATCTTTGTATGTTACTTAATTTACAAAGTATATATCCAAATTAAATGAAACAAAAACAGACAAGCATTGTAAATATATAAATAAAATGTAATGTTACATATATATACACAATTATAATATGATATATCAACCAAAACTATTACTTATATTAATTAAAATAAACATTTAAAGGTATGCCTTTTAAAACAATAACTTATATATATATATATATATATTTGAGATTTCTTTGCAAGAAATAAATAGAGATCTAAATACTTATCCATTTAATTACTAAATAAATGTATAAATAAGAAAAATAAGGTAGATATAGATATTATGAAGAATAAATAAATGGTTTTACGAAAAGTAGTAAATAAATAAAGAAAATACTTTATTTAATGGAAACTAGAATTAAAGATTGAAAACAATATACAATCAGCATTTGAACATTATAACTATACTTTAAAAATGTTTTAAAAATAAAATATATGCAAAACATATCATGTTACACAAATAAGAACATGATTTAAAAAAAAATTATTTATATAAATTAAAATAAACAAATTTATTAAATAAAACAATTTACACACGATATTGCAAAAAGCATAGCTTTCACAATATTAACCGATTTCAACGAAACGAAAAATAGTATTCTTGAAATTAAATCTATTTTCATAATAAAAGATAAAACTCAAAAATTAAAATATTTAAAATTTAAATTTAAAAACCAAACTTTGACCATTTTAACCAAAATCCACCTTTTTGGAAATATTCCATTTATTCAGGTTTGGAATTATAATTCACACAAAAATCAAAATTTATATTTAAAATAACAAAATTTATCCATTTTAATAAATAAAGTAAAGTTTTTAAATTAGGAATTTCAGTTAAAATAATTAAAATAATTTTTTTAAATAATCACAAAATACAGGGTTGTTACACTTGAAATCATTACACTTTGAAAATCATAACATTTCAAAATATTACATTTGAAATAATGGAATATTCATTTAATTCTTTACATTTTACAAATTTATTCAATTAAACCAAGATTTCAAATTTCCAATTTAATTCAAATCAAACCATTAGTTTCAATTCAATTCATTTCCCAATAAACAATTTCAAATCTTATAAATTTCAAATACAGATTTGATCCACAAAATAAACTATTCAATTTTAATATATTTCAAAGCTTTAATATAACATATTTCAAAACTAAACTTTATAATTTCATATATCTCAAATTTAATTTCATTATTACTTAGTTTCGAAATATTCATTTCGTAATCCAATATCATTTAAATAAACTTAAATCACAAGTAAACCAAATATCCTTTCATATTAATATAAAATTTAAATATTCATCAATCAAAATCAAATATCATTCTAAATTCATTTTCTTTATCAAAATAAAGATCAAATCATTTCCAAACCATTTCAATCATCAAAATATCATGTCCTTTCAAAACCTCATTATTAAATCATTATTTGAATTCAAATTCAAATTCAAATATTTAAATTTAAATATCATTTTTAAGTCAAATAAGTCATCATTTATTATGCCAAATATCATTACAAACATATTTCAAAATTCCATTCAAACCTTCATTTATCTCATTACATTTCATTTCATTTAACACATAACCAAGTAAACCTTATTTATATTCAAATTTAATTTAAATTCCTTTAAAATTCAAATTTAAATATTAAAATATATTCAAAACTTCTAAAATTTCACAGATAATCTATTTCAATAGTTAAATCATTTAACACTATAAAATATAACCCAAATAATGTTCAAATCTATAATATTTCAAAACATCGTCAAATTATAGCAACGACGGCATTTATAAAGTGCTATCATGGCTTATAGTTTCCAAAATAGTTTAGTTGAAGAATAACGGTATTTATAGAATTTCGTTATAGATATTTAGTTATTTCAAACATAGTTAAGTTCAAAATAATAGCATTTTAAAGTGCTGCCATAAAACTACATTATTTTAGAAATGCTGTTAATAAAATTTCAGATTTTATTATAACTTTTCAAAAAAATAAAACTTCAAAATTTTTATATTTAAATTTATAAATCATATTTCTAGACTTCAAAATTTCACATTTAATACTTTTAACATATGATTTATCACAATAAAATTTAAAATCAAATATCCAATTAAAAATTCAATTCATTTGTTAAGTGAAAATATCATTTCAAAACTTAATATTTTTAATTCAAATAAAACTTAATATTTTTAGTTCAAATATCATTTCATATTATCACTGTTTATTTACCTAAAAATTTAAATAAAACTTAATATTTTTAATTCAAACATCATTTCAAAACTTTAAATTAAATTTCCATTTTTTACTTACATTTTAAAATATAATTTAAAGTCAAAATCATATTTACTTCAAGTTTACGTACTTAAATTCACAATTTCAAGACTTAATATTTAACTTTCTCAAAAGCAATAAATATATGTTTTTAAATCAAAATTTCATACTTTTAAAAATACATATCTTAATAAAAATCATTTAAAAATATACCAGGGGTCTGTATACAATTTTCTAACCTAGGTCAAGTGATACGGATATATATCATTTCAATCCGCAATTTAAAAAGAAAACCGGGTCTTATCATTTCAAACCCCCGATCCCAAGCAAAAATAAATAAATAAAAATCGCCCAGGCCAATCATTTCAGCCTATAACGATTTTTCCCTATTCTAAAGTCTATTAGGGTATGTATCATTTCAACCCATAGTGATTCTATTCTTCAGGGAACTTGCAGTGTGATCATAAATAAATAAACAGTATAAACAATGATACTAACATGTAAATGTCACAGTATAATGTCAAATATCAGATGTCAGGTGATAATTAGCAAAGTAAACATGGTAATAACATGGCATATCATATCATATAATCATCATTTACTTGCATAACATTTTTATTTCACTAAACACTTGTCATCAATTCACTATTTCATAAGTAAAATGTCAGAGTGAGCAAGACTCGCCTTTATCAAAGCTAGAGATCACTATGACACACAAGAACGGTTCCAAATGCACGACAAGCATGATATATCATGACTTTTGATTTTAATGAATGGAGAGCCTTGATATTGATCTTGTAAACAACAAATAAACAAGACCATATAAACATAAACATTCAACCCAAAAACAATATTGAAGCAACTTGAAATAAAAGCAACAAAGACAAAAATGATTTGACCTTGCTTCAACCATTCAAGTGCTTGGCCATGACATCATTTGGCTCAGCCATGATCAGGTCTAGACCTGAAATGCTCATCCAATGTTCAGCAAAAAGAAGGCAAAATAAGGGGATGATGATGGTAGGAGTTGCAACTTGAAGAAGATAAAGGGTCAAGGCAAAATAAGTGGAGTTTAGGTCACATTTCTTGGCTTGGCTATGGCAAGTGGTGGCTCGGCCTTGCTTTTTTCAGGCCTGGTGATGGTGTAGTAGTGGCCAAAGGTCAGGTAGTGGCTGGTAATGGTGGTTCTAGGGGTGGCCGAGAGGGGTATGTGAAGGGATATTGGCTTTACGGTTCGGTTAGGCTTGTTTTAAGGGTTGCTTACAATTTTTGAGGAGTTTGCAACATAGGAGGAGCAACAGTTGGTGATGGAGTGGTCGGTGGTGAAGGGGTGGAGAGGCTAGTGGCCGAGCAACTTGAAGAATAAGCAAGCAAAAATCATTGAAATTGTGAAGAAGAGAAGAGATAAAGGAAGCCATTAGCATTTTTCTTTCATTCTTTGAAGCCATGAGTTCTAGGGGAGATATGAGAAACATTTTCACGTGAATATGGGAAGGAAGTCATGGAAATAGCAAAAAGATATGGTTGGCTAAACAAAATGAAAAGGCAAATTGGAAATTGAAAAGACAAGGTAATGAAAAGACAAGGAATATGAAAAGCTTTTGTCCTTTAGAATTTCTTATTTCCTTTAATCAATATAAAATAATAAAAATTTAGTAAATAAAATAAAAAATCTGAACAAAATGAAATAGAAATTAAACAAAATAATATAATTGGAAAATAGAAAAATAAATAAATAAAATACTTAATTTAATTGAAACTAGAAATTAAAAATTGTAAACAATATACAATTAACATATGAAAATTATAACTATACTTATAAAATGTTTTAAAAATAAAATAAATACATAACATATTATATAACACATATATACACAAGATATGATAAAAAAAAATATTATTTATATAAATTAAAATAAACAATTTTGTCAAATAAATAATTTACACATAATATTGGAAAAAACATAACTTTCACGATATTAATCGGATTTCAACGAAACGAAAAGCAGTTGTAACGACCCATAAAATTTTAATAATTTTTAATTAATGAAACGACCCGGAAATTTCGATCCCAAAAATTCCAGATAGTTAGAAAAGAAAAGAAAGAGAAAGAAGAAGAAACAGGAACAGGACACAGAAAACCTCACATTCGCAGCGGATCAAAATATAATATCACATAATAATAACAGTTATACAAAGAGAACTGTATCTATCAATTTTTATCGATATATCAGAGTTACAACAATTTTACACAATATTGGACAGATACAATTTAACATGTCTCAGATATATACAATATCATAGTAGAAACTCTCCATACGTCCTGCCATCCAGCTCGCCTCCTGAGCTCCAGAACGTCCTTACCTGAAAATCTGTAATACTCGGTCTGACCCGAGCATTACATCACAGTAACATCCGGGTCAGGCTGGAAACCAGCGTGAGTAAATCCATAAAATTGAAATACTAAATTCAAATCATGAAAGAAAGCCCGGGTAACTCATACTTCATTACGAGTTCATTACTTGTTATGCCCAACCCTTTATTTCACAGGTCAAATTTTAAGTATTTACTTAGTTCCCAGAGTCCATATAGGATTCATGTAGATTTCAAATCGAAGTTGCTTCAAATTCATCTTAAAAACAAAGCGGTTTAAGCTTTAAAACAATTCCATTTACACACATAGTAACAAATTCACATGGCAATTCTTTCTTTTTTTTCAAAAAGATAATCCATATCTAACACCCTATCCTATAGCATCACAAACATCCACCAAACATAACAACAATCTAAAGCATTCAATAACATTCAGCTATTCATAAGTAATGATTTTAATCAAACTACCCTTAATTAATTTAAAATAATTTAAATTAATTCCTTCCAACGCTATATCCTGCTTGCTTAATCCTTAATTAATTACAGTGAATTAATTAATTATTCTCTAATTATCCATCTTAAATAATCACCCTTGACTAATTATCCATTAATTACAACAAGTAATTAACTCCCTATTAAATACACAAATTAATTAACCTTCACCCATCAATATTAATTACATTGGACCTTAATTTATTACCCAATTGAATATCTTATAACCACTTACTTTGATTAATTAACCCTTAATTAATCACACTCCTTAATTAACAAACCATTGATTAATTCCTTTTAATTAATCAACCCTTTTTAGCTTTTAATTATTCTCATTCATCACTCTTAATTAATTACATTCTGTAATAATTATTCTCTAACTATTCTCATACATTATCCTTAGTTAATCACCTAAATTGATTAACTAAAAATTAATTTCATCAATTATTGATTAACCCTTTTTCAATACCTAAGTTTAATAATTATCCTTAAACCTATTTAATTACATTACCCCTAATTATTTAAAATAAACTTTATAAGGGTTATAAATAATGAAAATTTTCAACTCAAAATAATTCTATTCTCAACCTTAAATATTTTAAATTGAAATGGATGATACCCTGTATATACTTAATCAAGTTTGAACCTAAAAACTTGCTATTTCCTATCTAAATTAAAACTTGTTAACATATCAGGGAACCGAGCCCATTCCTGTGTTATTCAAACCGATACTCGAGTTTCCATTTTTTTTTATTTTATTAAATGTTAGAATTTCAACCTGTAACACGATTACCTGCTAATCATACTCGAAGTAAAACTCGAGTCCAACTAGGTTTAACTCGAGCTTAAACCCGAGAAGAACATTCACATAACCAGAACCGATAAACTGACATATCGTACACATGCACCGACCGTCGGTGATGACCTGACCTCCACGTTTGCCTCTGACAAGTCGCCCAAGCCTTCCTCATATCACCTGACCACTCAGAAGAGTAAAATTCGAGAGCAAACAAAATCCAGCATTTCGAACGAAACACAAACGAGGACGATCACCAAGATCCGTCATACGACGCCTTCACTGGTCACCAGAGGTCTCAACATCAAATCCAGAGACTCTCTGTAGTACTATGCTACTATTTCACCCACCATTACTGATTCCGATTCACCAAAGTCAGAGAATTCGACTCGAAACCAACCCCAACTCAAAACCACCCCTAAAAATCTAGATCGATCTCGATGCGTCGCCACGGTGCAACATAAAATTCTTGACAATTTTTCCCAGTGTCCACGTTCCATGTACCACCTTTGACCAGAAACCCGAGCATCCTAGATCTGCCGATCGTCAGAATTTGTCCCAACCCCATTCGATGATCAACATACAATTTCACTAGAAATACTCAATTAAAAATCGTGATTTTGGTACTAAAAATCCTAGATGTTGGTAGCGATTCAGATTTTAATCCTAAAACCATAGTTTATTAAATTCGAAAAACTGATTCAAATTTAAGTTCACTATATTTCTCTTCTTCTATTAGGACTTGCATCAGGTAAATCTTGGCAATATTTTTAAATTTTGTATTCTGTTAAAAACAATTAGATTTTATTACAACTCATAGCCTAAGAAGATCATATAAAGGTAATTTGATTTTAAATTAAATCTGAATTCAGTAAATTTTGGAACAAAGCTCTGTGCATATTAATTTACTGACATGCACACCAATCAGTACAACATTTCCCAATATGCAGGCATCATATCACACTATATCAATAATATTTATAAATATCAAGATAGAATAGATTGGGTTATTTGATACGGTTATTTTATTACTGTAACCAAGTCTTGGCAGAGTTCATAGTAAATCAAATTGTACATGTGGTCACTGCATAATCTTTTGTTGTTTAAATTCTTCATTCCCTCACTAATTTAGATAAGATTTCATATACAAAGATGGAATTTTACTCACCTTGATAGAAAAACAGAGAAGCCCTTAAAAATCTGGAATTTTGTTGCTCTCTTCTTACGTACAGATTTTACAGTTTTCATCCTTTTTTTTCCATATTAAATAAATAAAATCAAAACTTTAACTTATATTTTATAACCATATATTGTTTGAAATTTAAATCCTTAACAAGATTTGAATCATGAGATGATCATGCTTTAAAACTGGAATTCTACAACAGACCAAACATATTTTTCAACAGCAAGCATTCATTCAGAAAACTCATGCATATATACAAAAATCTCATCATCTTCATCCATGCACAGATCATCATTATCTTAGGAATAAATCAATAGCTATATTTACTTAAATTAGTTTAAAACGAAAGTGTTACTCACCATTTTTTTTTACAGAGGACAGCTGCTCTTGGTTGCTACTTGCATATGAACTGAATCTTAATTCAAATCTGGAACCTTGCTTTGTTTTTCCCAAACTTGCAGCTTTGATTTCTTGATACACTTCAGATTTGAGATTTGCTTTGAAATAGATTTGTACTTGGTTTATGTTTGTCTTCAAGTTTTAATTTGTTAAAGGTTTTGATTATTCATATATATGTATATATTTTTCCTTTTGTTTCCAGATCTGAAAGTGAGAAGGAATAAAACCCCCCTTTTTTTTGTTATTTTTTTTATTTGAAATTTATTTACATAAAAATTTAGGCGAGAATTGGTTGCGATTTGTAACATTAGATGCTACTAAACTTACATTTGTCAATGTAATTGATTATCTCCTTACAAATGTATGAATGCAAGCATTACATGTTTATAAATGTTTACATTGTTAAAATGCATAGTGAATTTGTTTATATTTGTAATTAAAGTGTACCTAATATGTTTATGTATTTTTTTATATAATATTCTCTATTAAATCATATTTTACCCAGGTCTTATTCGTAAATTTCTTAATATAATATCTTTATACATACATGTTTTTAACCTTATATATTTACAGACTACCTTCATTTTAAGTATAACCTTTAAAGAAATATATATATATATATAGACACACACACACACACACACCCCTTCATCAAATCTTACTTTATACCTTATAGAAACTATTTTAGTGTTGAATAAAGAATTCAACTTTAAATAAATCTTGAAAATCAATAGAAATATAATTTCCAATTCAATGTGTATACATACCTATATATTATATAATGATTAGAAAATCACTTTCATTAATTCTGGAAAGATAAATTTATCCAACTAAATAATTATTATTAAACTAATATTATCAAACTTTAATACTTTAGTTAGGAAAATTATTAATATAAGTATTTATTTAGATATTTAGAATTCAACCTTTATTTTATTTTAAATCTTCATCTGTTAATTTTCAATTAACAGATGCCTAAAATTCGGGTTATCACATTCCTCCCCCCTTTGAATCTTTTCGTCCTCGAAAAGGAACGAAGCCAAAATTCATTAAATATTTTAAAACCAGTTAAAATATTCATTGATCATTTTTATACACCTTTAAAATCTATATAGCATTATCCAAATAGCTTTATAAAAATATCATTCTATAACTCGATGTTTCAACAAGTCCGTTCTTGTTCTCGTAGAAATTCGGTCATACGTTGATCAGGCGTAGGACTGAAAATCTATAAGTACTTAGTAGACCCGTTTTCAACACCCAGTGAAAATACTTGGAAAATAATTTTACTAAAAATATAGAAAACTTTTTTTCTTATGAAAATAGAGGATATATCTTTGGTGAGAATGCTCTGGAAATCATCACCCCCATCCATGGTCACAGTTACATTCCAGGGTTACGTTGCCATCGCAGCAAAAGTCTATGTAACTGCAGGCTCTCCGCGGCCTCTCAATTACGCCATGGAACCCACACAACAGATCACAGTTACATTCCAGGGTTACGTTGCCGTCACAGCAAAAGTCCATGTACCTGCAGGATCTCAGCGGCCTCTGATTTTCGCTGTCGAAATGAAACTCCTCCACTCCTACATAGGTCGCAGTCTACCAATATAAAATCAAACGCAGACTGTTGGCTCTCAGCGGCACACACGACTTTCGCAATGTTATACCATAGGTCGCAGTTACATCCTGGGTTACGTTGCCATCGCAGCAAAAGTCCATGTAACTGTTGGCTCTCAGCGGCACACACGACTTTCGCTATGGTATACTCTACTCAAAATCCCCAGGAACTAGTTCCGTCCAGACTCCTCACAGGATCAACTTTAGAACCCCCCCTTGGGGCTCAAGGCAGCACCACCCAGTGGTACTCCTAAGAAGTTCATTTCAAGGAAGCCCCTTTTTCCCCAGAGCCATCATCAAAACATTTTATACTCTACACATATAGTATCTTCAAATCATACACCTAGTATGATCTCATACAAAGTTCCTTTACACAAAATCGATTATTCCAAAATCGATAATTCTCAAACTAGGCTTTTCAAATTCTCATATTAATTTTACCCAAAAATCATAAGCCATTCCAAATCCAAAGGTTCCCAAAACCTTTTTCCGAAATCCTCATAAGATCCTTTATATATATACAGATATATATAATTTTTAAAAGCTTGGATCATCTCAAATTTGTATAAAACTCCTTTTATACTTCAAACATTTTCAAAAACCCTTTTTCTTCTGGCAAAAGATTCAACAAGGGGAGTATCATTTTATAAAACAAAGATATTTAACTCTGTTTACTCAAAATCAAATATTCAAATTTGATTACTCTTTTCAATATCAATTTCATTCAAATCCGTACGATGTACACATATCATCCGTACGCTATAGCAATCAGATCGCTTACTCGATCACACAATTTCATTTCCGAACCAGTATAGTCCACCCGATTTCCTAGTGCGGACACAGATCTGGTTTCTTGATCAGAAACCGTCATTCTCCTTGCATAGTCATAACTATGATAGAGAATATCCAGAACCAATCAACAATCCATATCCAGGTTCGCCGTCAAAAATCGAGTGAAAAATCCCACTCGGATCGATATAACTATCTCGAAATTTTGTGCTCGAATCTGGATCAAATCATTATGCGAATAGAATAACATACGTACACCCTACGTATTTATCTTTAATGGTTATTAGACAAATCAATTTCATTTCTATTCACATTCACTTTGATTTTCATTCACTTACTCACAATTGCTTCCATCCATTTGGATTACCACCTCTATTCTTATCTCGATTGGTTATTTAACCAATAACAGTTTGAACTCGACCCAGTTTATTTAGAAAATAGTTTTAAAAAATTTAAAAATAGATAAGTAGTTGGAAAATAATTACTAGTTTGTAAAATAGGTGTAAAATAGTTAGAAAATAGTTAAATAATTATAGAATTTTTAGATAATTGCAATATAATAGTAAGATAGTAATTAGTTTTGTAAAATAGTTGAAATATAGTAATTAGTTTATAAAACAGTTGGAAAATCGTTAAACAATTTCAAAAATAATTATAAAATAAATAGTTTGGCTTTTAAAAGAAAGGTTGTATATATAATAAATAGCTTGGAAAAATAGGTTTATGTTAAAACAAATTTTATATTAAAAATAGTCCTATATATTAAATCTGCTCACTTCCCAATCTTCATTCTCATCAATTCAATTTAAATTTCCACTTTCATTTAAATTGACACAATTCCAATTTTAAATAATTCCAATTTCCATTGGACTTGATTTATTTCCAATTCAAGCTGAATTAATTCTCAATTCCTTTTTAAATTTTAAACATATTCAACTTTAATTACAATCCCAAGTTATTCCAATCACTTTGGACTAATATCCATTCAGTTGAACCCACTTCAATTTCAATCCTTTTCAACTCCAGTTTGAATTAATCTCAACTTCAAACTTCATTTTCAAATGAAGTTGAATTATTCTTGATTTCCTCCCAAATTCAATTCAAATTTCAAAATTTAAACCATCTCGAATTATATAAATTCGAGTTAATACTATAAATGTTGATTTAATTCCTTTAAATCAATTACTCAAATTTTTAGTTCAAGTTAATTCCATATCCTTAGTTTCAAAAGAAAGGTTAATTTTCCTTTTATCTCAACAATGGATTACCATACTCCATTTCTCATTCAATTAAACAAATTTAATTCAAAATTTGAAGATTATTAATAACAATAGAATGATATTGTCCAATTCATTTTAAAACATTCATCAATCTCCAATTTCCAGATCTCAAACCCATTTTGAAATCACACAAACTCCCAATTCAAATCAACCATTTAACTTCCCAAGTTAAATCTTAATTCCATCTTGAATTTTTCAAATTAATTTGACCATTCAATTTATTTAACTTCATATTAATAATCTTCCTACTTATTAAGTTCAAAAACTTATCACTTTGGGTATCATATCTCATTCCAGATTTAAAACTCAACATTTAGAGTTTATTTCAAACCAACATTGATATTATGTATATCCATACACATACATATTTACGTCTTGGCTTGTCAAGCCAAATTTAAAAATTTAAACCACCTTTGGTTTCAATTCAAACAAATTTTGTTTAAAATTTTCAAACATTTCTTATTTTTAAAATAAGATCATATTCAAAATAGTTAGAATAATATAATTTCCTTTAACATTTTTAAACCAATTCAAATGTTTAAATTTAGAATTCAGAAATTCACAATTGGAAACCCACTTTAATTTATATCCTTTCACATTTACAAATTATTTCCTTTTTAAATGGTTACTTCCTTAAAACATTTTATTGTTTATTGAAAAACAATCATCCCATTATTAAACACAATATCCATTCTATTTTCTGGTTTGAAACCAATTCTAATTCATCTTATTCTGAAATACTTCTCCAATTCAAGATTTTAATTTTAGTTTGAATCCATTTCAAACTTGTCTTTAATTTAATTCCAATTTGGTTGTAATTCTGTTACCACTAAATTCTTACTATTACTTTTAATTTAATTAATACTACAACCAATTTCCTTAATATAATAGATAATCTATTTCTTATATAAGATTCATTTACTTTTGAAATCATTTAAAAACCTTTATAGAAGAAAATAACAAGTACGTTCTCTCATATATATATACACTCAACTCATCCTACGGTACCACTTACCCTATCCTTAATGAGTAATCCCACCAGAGCCAAAGTTCTCGCTTAACCTTCAGCTTTGATACCAAATGTAACGACCCGGAAATTTCGATCCCGAAAATTCCTGAAAGTTAGAAAAGAAAAGAAAAGAAAGAGAAAGAAGAAGAAACAGGAACAGGACACAGAAAACCTCACATTCGCAGCGGATCAAAATATAATATCACATAATAATAACAGTTATACAAAGAGAAACTGTATCTATCAATTTTTATCGATATATCAGAGTTACAACAATTTTACACAATATTGGACAGATACAATTTAACATGTCTCAGATATATACAATATCATAGTAGAAACTCTCCATACGTCCTGCCATCCAGCTCGCCTCCTGAGCTCCAGAACGTCCTTACCTGAGAATCTGTAATACTCGGTCTGACCCGAGCATTACATCACAGTAACACCCGGGTCAGGTTGGAAACCAGCGTGAGTAAATCCATAAAATTGAAATACTACATTCAAATCATGAAAGAAAGCCCGGGTAACTCGTACTTCACTACGAGTTCATTACTTGTTATGCCCAACCCTTTATTTCACAGGTCAAATTTTAAGTATTCTACTTAGTTCCCAAAGTCCATATAGGATTCATGTAGATTTCAAATCGAAGTTGTTTCAAAATCATCTTAAAAACAAAGCGGTTTAAGCTTTAAAACAATTCCATTTATACCCATAGTAACAAATTCACATGGCAATTCTTTTTTTTTTTCAAAAAGATAATCCATATCTAACACCCTATCCTATAGCATCACAAACATCCACCAAACATAACAACAATCCAAAGCATTCAATAACATTCAGCTATTCATAAGCAATGATTTTAATCAAACTACCCTTAATTAATATAAAATAATTTAAATTAATTCCTTCCAACGCTATATCCTGCTTGCTTAATCCTTAATTAATTATAGTGAATTAATTAATTATTCTCTAATTATCCATCTTAAATAATCACCCTTGACTAATTATCCATTAATTACAACAAGTAATTAACTCCCTATTAAATACACAAATTAATTAACCTTCACCCATCAATGTTAATTACATTGGACCTTAATTTATTACCCAATTAAATATCTTATAACCACTTACTTTGATTAATTAACCCTCAATTAATCACACTCCTTAATTAACAAACCATTAATTAATTCCTTTTAATTAATCAACCCTTTTTAACTTTTAATTATTCTCATTCATCACTCTTAATTAATTACATTCTGTAATTAATTATTCTCTAACTATTCTCATAAATTATCCTTAGTTAATCTCCTAAATTGATTAACTAAAAATTAATTTCATCAATTATTGATTAACCCTTTTTCAATACCTAAGTTTAATAATTATCCTTAAACCTATTTAATTACATTACCCATAATTATTTAAAATAAACTTTATAAGGGTTATAAATAATGAAATTTTTCAACTCAAAATAATTCTATTCTCAACCTTAAATATTTTAAATTGAAATGGATGATACCCTTTATATACTTAATCAAGTTTGAACCTAAAAACTTGCTATTTCTTATCTAAATTAAAACTTGTTAACATATCAGGGAACCGAGCCCATTCCTGTGTTATTCAAACCGATACTCGAGTTTCCCCATCTTGTCACGGCTTAAGTTTTTTTTTATATTAAATGTTAAAATTTCAACCTGTAACACGATTACCTGCTAATCATACTCGAAGTAAAAGTCGAGTCCAACTAGGTTTAACTCGAGCTTAAACCCGAGAAGAACATTCACATAACCAGAACCGATAAACTTACATATCATACACTTGCACCGACCGTCGGTGATGACCTGACCCCCACGTTCGCCTCTGACAAGTCGCCCAACCCTTCCTCATATCACTTGACCACTCAGAAGAGAAAAATTCGAGAGCAAACAAAATCCAGCATTTCGAACAAAACACAAACGAGGACGATCACCAAGATCCGTCATGCGACGCCTTCACTGATCACCAGAGGTCTCGACATCAAATCCAGAGACTCGCTGTAGTACTACGCTACTATTTCACCCACTATTACTTATTCCGATTCACCAAAGTCAGAGAATTCGACTCGAAACCAACCCCAACTCAAAACCACCCCTAAAAACCAAGATCGATCTCGTTGCGTCGCCACGGTGCAACATAAAATCCTTGACAATTTTTCCCAGTGTCCACGTTCCATGTACCACCTTTGACCAGAAACCCGAGCCTCCTAGATCTGCCGATCGTCAGAATTTGCCCTAACCCCATTCGATGATCAACATACAATTTCACTAGAAATACTCACTTAAAAATTGCGATTTTGGTACTAAAAATCCTAGATGTTGGTAGCGATTCAGATTTTAATCCTAAAACCAGAGTTTATTAAATTCGAAAAACTGATTCAAATTGAAGTTCACTATATTTGTCTTCTTCTTTTAGGACTAGCATCAGGTAAATCTTGGCAATATTTCTAAATTTGGTATTCTGTTAAAAACAATTAGATTTTATTACAACTCATAGCCTAAGAAGATCATATAAAGGTAATTTGATTTTAAATTAAATCTGAATTCAGTAAATTTTGGAACAAAGC
Source organism: Allium cepa (assembly GCA_030765085.1). Lineage (NCBI taxonomy): Eukaryota > Viridiplantae > Streptophyta > Magnoliopsida > Asparagales > Amaryllidaceae > Allium > Allium cepa. Next base: position 782,148,663 of record CM060940.1, on the reverse strand, counting down.
TCTGTGCATATTAATTTACTGACATGCACACCAATCAGTACAACATTTCTCAATATGCAGGAATCATATCAGACTATATCAACAATATTTATAAATATCAAGATAGAACAGATTGGGTTATTTGATATGGTTATTTTATTACTGTAACCATGTCTTGGCAGAGTTCATAGTAAATCAAATTGTACATGTGGTCACTGCATAATCTTTTGTTGTTTAAATTCTTCATTCCCTTACTAATTTAGATAAGATTTCATATACAAAGATGGAATTTTACTCACCTTGATAGAAAAGCAGAGAAGCCCTTAAAAATCTGGAATTTTGTTGCTCTCTTCTTACTTACAGATTTTACAGTTTTCATCATTTTTTTTTCATATTAAATAAATAAAATTAAAACTTTAACTTATATTTTATAACCATATATTGTTTGAAATTTAAATCCTTAACAAGATTTGAATCATGAGATAATCATGGTTTAAAACTGGAATTCTAGAACAGACCAAACATATTTTTCAAAAGCAAGCATTCATTCAGAAAACTCATGCATATATACAAAAATATCATCATCTTCATCCATGCACAGATCATCATTATCTTAGGAATAAATCAACAGCTATATTTACTTAAATTAGTTTAAAATGAAAGTGTTACTCACCATTTTTTTTTACGGAGGACAGCTGCTCTTGGTTGCTACTTGCATATGAACTGAATCTTAATTCAAATCTGGAACCTTGCTTTGTTTTTCCCAAACTTGCAGCTTTGATTTCTTGATACACTTCAGATTTGAGATTTGCTTTGAAATAGATTTGTACTTGGTTTATGTTTGTCTTCAAGTTTGAATTTGTTAAAGGTTTTGATTATTCATATATATTTATATTTTTTTCCTTTTGTTTCCAGATCTAAAAATGGGAAGGAATAAACCCCCCCTTTTTTTATTATTTTATTATTTGAAATTTATTTACATAAATATTTAGATGAGAATTAGTTGCCATTTGTAACATTAGATGCTACTAAACTTACATTTGTCAATGTAATTGAATATCTCCTTACAAATGTATGGATGCAAGCATTACATGTTTATAAATGTTTACATTGTTAAAATGCATAGTGAATTTGTTTATATTTGTAATTAAAGTGTACCTAATATGTTTATGTATTTTTTTTATAATATTCTTTATTAAATCATATTTTACCCAGGTCTTATTCGTAAATTTCTTAGTATAATATCTTTATACATACATGTTTTTAACCTTATATATTTACAGTCTACCTTCATTTTAAGTATAAGCTTTAAAGAATTTATATATATATATATATATACACCTTCATCAAATCTTACTTTATACCTTATAGAAACTATTTTAGTGTTGAATAAAGAATTTAACTTTAAATAAATCTTGAAAATCAATAGAAATATAATTTCCAATTCAATGTGTATACATACCTATATATTATATTATGATTAGAAAATCACTTTCATTAATTCTGGAAAGATAAATTTATCCGACTAAATAATTATTATTAAACTAATATTATCAAACTTTAATACTTTAGTTAGGAAAATTATTAATATAAATATTTATTTAGATATTTAGAATTCAACCTTTATTTTATTTTAAATCTTCATCTGTTAATTTTCAATTAACAGATGCCTAAAATTCGGGTTATCACAATTAATTAATAGGTAGAGAATAAATAAGTAACGTATTAATTAATAGGTAGAGAATAAAACGTATAAATTAATAGGTAGAGAATAAAACGTATAAATTAATAGGTAGAGAATAAATAGTATAAACAAATAGGTAGAGAAAAAATAGTATAAAGTAACGGGTAGAGAATAAATAGTATAAATTAATAGGTAGAGAATAAATAGTATAAACAAATAGGTAGAGAATAAATAGTATAAATCAATAGGTAGAGAATAAATAGTATAAATTAATAGGTAGAGAATAAAACGTATAGATTAATAGGTAGAGAATAAATAGTATAAATTAATAGGTAGAGAATAAATAGTATAAATTAATAGGTAAAGAATAAATAGTATAAATTAATAGGTAGAGAATAAAATGTATAAATTAATAGGTAGAGAATAAAACATATAAATTAATAGGTAGAGAATAATAGTATAAATTAATAGGTAGAGAATAAAACGTATAAATTAAGATACGTTACTTTTTGTATAAATTTAGCGTATCTTGTACTAACTATATGAAAAAAAATATAAGAACAACGCACATATATATTGTCCATGATAAGCATATCTCTCCTTCTTCTTTTCATTCTTTGGAAAAAACTCTTCCCCTCATTCCTCTTTTCTCCACGCGTTCACCACATGCTCGATTAGCCACAACCGTTTCCTCTCTTCTTTCATTCTTTATATGTAAGTATTTCTTTATATATTATATCTATTTCTTATACTTGCAGCTTTATATATATTCAAGAATACGAAAGGTTTGTTAAAACATAGATTTATATGTATATTTTATATTATACAAGATTTCAAGTATCCTGTTGAGTTGGTTTTAGAGCGTATATATATAATCTGCTTGGTTATTTTAAGTTTTTATTTATAAGTTTGAAATAGATTTTCATAACACATATTTATTTTTCGGTATGTATATATGATTTCTGCATATTTGGATAAGTTTATGTTGTACAAATTATTATATATATTAGTTGTTTGTGCTAGGTATATGCAGGCTATATGATTTCTGCATATAAAATATATAGCTTTTATAATATTATTATATATTTTGGTAGAGTATATATTTATACAAAATATGTTTTGTTAACAGCTTGGTATGTTATGAAAAAAAGGATTTTTGGTATAAATGATTTATGTCAGTTTTCCAATGTAAATGTTAGTAATATATGAGTTTGACATTGTATATATGATAGTAGAAATTACATTTTGTGTATATATAAAGTTTACATAAGTTTGATATGATATTCTTTAATATGTCTGTTTATATAAATCGGTTTTTGTTTTATATATATATATATATATTATTATTATACGACATGTATAGTAAGACTAAGTTAATTTTTAATATGTAATGTTTACATAATTTATTGTTTTTTAAGTATATAATGTATTTTGAATTTTTTTTTAAATGGTCGCAGCCTATATTAGCTTACATATTTTAACTTGCATAGGTTCTATTTAGTATATAAAGTAAGTTATTTATATACTATAAGGTTTATATAAAATTTTATGATATATGTTAACACGAGTTATTATATATGTAAAGTTTATATTATATGAGTTTAAGATAGCTATATTTTGAACATCTGGTGCGTCACATATATATATATTATATCCAGGCTGCATTGTTTTGTCATTCTATATTTTACTATTTTAAGATGAGTATATATCATATATTTGTTATACAACTGGTTGTATAGGATGTTGTGAGTCAATAGTTAGTTTTATTGACGTTTTGAAATTTTTTAAGCACGTATGAATATATATGTATATTTATAATATGTTTCTGGTTATATAAGAGTTAGTTCAGTTTATACATGAGCAGTTTGTGTTTATGCCCATATTTTAGCAACAATAGTCAACTTTTGTTCTTTTTGGTTGATATAGGTTATGTACAGTATTATATTTATACTATTTTGGATTTAAGATGATTCTATGAATACTCTACTTTATAAATTATTTTAATACGCATATATAATTTGGAAATTTATATAGGTTGATTAAAATATGTTATTTAATGTAGAAATATGGATGGATTTAAATTATATATATATAACATTTAATATATATAGAAATAGTTATATATATATAAAAAGTTTTCTTTTAGGTATTCATATTTAAACATTTATTTTATCTGTTTGAGAATATATATATATACTAGTTATATAAGTTTGGTATAAAGGTGTTAGTATATATTTTTTTAAGTGTATGTTGATTTAAAAAAAATGTAAGCTTGATTTATTTATTTATTTATATGTTTGAAAAACATGTAAATTAAATTTGTGATGTTTGAACTTAGAATATAAATTTCATATGTGTATATATAGTTATAGTTGGTTATAAAAGTTCGCTTATACCATTTATCTTCATCGTTCCAGTTCTGATCTGATCCATTTCATCAATTCCAGCCAATCAGCTTTGATCGTTGAATTCGTGCCGATTTTGCTTTGCTTGGATTTGAAATTTAATTTCAGTGTCTGTATCAGTGTGCGTATCCGTGTCTCCTTCTATATGCTCTAGCCTCGAAAGGTGAGCAATCACTCACGATTAACTTTTTTTATTCATTAAATTTGATCTCAATTGAAACAACAATGGAAATATGCTGCTGTAGTTATTTAAATTTGTTATATATGCTATTATCTGTAACTGTTCACCTGCGGGATATGACACCATATCCTGTTGTTTATATTATATTGTTATTGATGATATGTGCCTGTTATTTTATTGTATTTTATGTTATCACTCTGCAAGTTCCGTGTAGTTTAGAAATCACTATGGGTTGAAATGATACATACCCGAACAGACTTTAGAATAGGAGAAAATCGTTATGTGTCGAAATGATAAACCCAAGCAATTTTCATTTAATTGAATTTGGGATTACGGGTTGAAATGATATCCACCCGTATATATTTAGTATACGAATTGAAATGATAAATATCCGTAGCACTTGACTATACGATGAAATATATACAGACACCGTTGGTCCATATAAATATTTTGAAAATAATTTCTATAATTTTGGAAAGAAATATATGGTTTACTAAATTTGATTCTTAAGATATTATATAAATGAAAATTGTATATATAGATTTAATAGTAATATTTGATTTAAATTAGATTGATTTAATACATATAATATGGTTAAGTATTTATGTAAATCTATATTTCAAATAGATTCTCTTGTAATAAATTGAATAATTAAGATTGGGAGATAAATTTAGGTTTATAAAAATGGTATTTAAATAAGGATTTATTTAATTAAATCGATTTGAAATTTTTGAATGGGAAATTTAAAGTGTATGATTTTATAACTGGATTTTTGATTTAAGTGATTTAATGAATATTTCACGTTTAAATAAATTAAAGAAAATATTGAGTAAAATGTAATTTAAGGTTACTTAAATGATATTGAATCTAATAAGGGAGTGTATCAGGACTAAATAATAATGAGATTAAATCGAGATCTATATGAAACTGGTATATAGAACATTTAAATATTAAAGCCTTGAACTATATTGGAATTTAAATGGTTTATGTTGAGATTCGGATCTGTATTTGAAATCAACGTAGTTGAATTTGTTATTTAGCAATTAAATTGAATTAAAATGAAAATTTAGGTTGAACTAAATTTGAATTTATTATTTAGAAAACAAAATTGAATGAAAATTTAGATGAAACGTTGAATACTTAAAGTTTTGAAATATATGGAAATATAAAGGGGTATTTGTGATTATAAATCCGAATTTGAGATCGATAAAATTTAAGTGGTTATTTTAGAAATTGAGTTGAATTCAAATTGATAAATTGAGATTGAATTTAATTTGAATGGGAAGGTCGGGTTGATGTTGGAACGATTTGTTAAGTCGAGGAAATTGAAAATACTTTACTGTATAAATTATTTAATATATATAAATACTATTTTGGAAAATATAGAGATATTTGAAGTGAAAATGAGATTTGGTTTTGAAGTATAAATTAAGCTGAAATGACCACGGTGTTATAGTGTATATTTCTACCTTGTAGAAAGTTCCATGGACCCTTAGAGGATGGTTATCCCAAACATCCTTTAAGTTATTTGTATTTCAGTTGATATTTCACTTGAGTTGGATTTATTGATATAAGAATGTTAATCCTGACTCGAGTGTTTTATGTTTTGCTTTACCCTCGGGTCAGACTATGTAATACAACATTTGAGACTCACCTTTGGAGTTCGGAGCTTCATTTGGAAATCCAACTATCGATTCAGATTCCATCCTTTCCAGTTGATTGGTTCAGTGAAGCCATCTGTTGCATTGGAGACTTCACTGCATTTGAACTATTCGGTTTTATTTTTCTAATTCTAATGTATATAGTAGCTTCATGAACTATTATTCTTTATCTATTCCGCTGCATTATATTACTCTGTGATCTGTGACTGATTTATTTACTGTATATTTTAAGTTTTTGCCTGATTTTAATTAACAATTCGGTATTTTGAATTATTCAAGTCGGATATGTATGGTTTTATTGTCGATTTGAATGGTCCAAAATAGCGGGTCGTTACAGCCGTATTCTTGAAATTTAATTTATTTTCATAATAAAGGATAAAATTCAAAAATTAAAATATTTAAATTTTAAATTTAAAAGTCAAAGTTCGACCATATTGACCAAAATTTCACTTTTCCTGAAAATATTCAATTTATTCATGTTTGAAATTCTAATTCACATAAAAATAAAAATTTATATTTAAAATAACAAAATTATCCATTTTAATAAATAAAATAAAGTTTTTAAATCAGGAATTTAATTTATATAATAAATTTATATAATTAAATTATACAATTAAAATAATCACAAAATACAGGGTTGTTACAAAGATCATAGACAAACTTATATTCTATATAAATAACAAATGGTTCCAAATAACTTATTTAACCCGTATGTAATGCGCCATCCCGAGACCCATCTTAGTAAAGAGAATTAACAAGTAATTCCGTCTACTAAAGTGGAGAATAGGGCTGGTTAAGGGCGACCATCTATAATTTTGTTTTAAACATCTACTAAATACGTCGATAAATGCAATATGATTTTTCTTTTCTATCTCAACTGGATCGACCTACCCAGTAAATGCTTAATCCAAAACTATAGGTGGCTTACGGATCTATCAGAACAAAATACAATAAATAAATGAAAAGAACGTCACAGAACAGTAATCAACATCATATATGTACATATACACTGATACATGCTTAGTACAATACAATATGAATACAATAACGTTGGTACTCGACCACACCATATACATCGAATCAAATATAAATATATCAGAGTATGCGAAAGAACAGAAACTACTCAAGAGAAAGAAGAGCTGATATCCAATATCAACTTCAAGCTAAGTCCAATAGATGATACCTGAAACAACTCGGTCTGACCCGAGTGAAAAACACACGGGTCAAGCTAGCTAAAATCATCAGTTAAATAGAATAATCGATAAGGATAAGTAGGTGAAAGCTATGGTATCCTTTTTCTTAAAGGATTCCATGCACTAAATAGGGTTTCAACATCATAAGAAAGGACAACATCTCTTCTTGGCAAGTAGGAGAGATAATGATGATAAAGTCATACTTAAGTGGCATAACAGACACTTAAGCAAATGGAACATCGCCGAGCAAAATTTTAAAGATAAGATTCAATAAACATCGCTTTCGCCTCATATCATCAGCGGTATAAAAATATATGGATAATGACTTCAAATGAATCAATTATCTTCTTAGAAGTGCTCGTCAATATAACAATATATCAAAGGTACATATTCTTCATACATAGAATAAAACGCATGTGGATGTGCCTCATCTTATTGGCGCATCCCAATGATCATTCAAGGAAATGTAAAACCCAATCATAAAAGAAGCATTATGCTTATTCATACCTCATCTCATTGGTATGAATATAGATACATCTCAAATCCATCACTAAAACTCATCACAAAAGATTCTTCATAATCATTCATACCTCATCTCATTGGTATGAATATAAATATATCTTAAGTCTATTATCAAAACTCATCATAAAAGCATTACCATAATTTATCTTGATAGAGCCCGGAAAGAATCCAAAACATCATATTCGAAATCACAAATATAACCATGTATGCCAATAAGCCTTTTTCTTACATAAGGATATACTAAAGCATCATCATCAAAATAGTGAAATCGAAAGACCTAAAACCTCATGGAAAACAGCACATGCATTTACATCTTGACTAGTACTACCATTATTTGGTATGACTCATCGTGATGACTTTGGGTCACATAACATCATAACATCGTTATCATCTTGATTTACTATAGTCGGAAACATCTTGATGACACCCAGTCACAAAAAAACCCGAGTAATAACATCGTGATTATTGGAGTCGAGTAATAACATCATGAACATTGTGATGACTCCAATCGAGTACTCGGTCTGTAGTACTAGTAAACATCGTGAATGTGTCTCAACGTCTCGGATAGGAACCCAATAGGTGTTAACCTACGTCCCATACCATACGGTCGCCCCTAATGATTTACTAGCTGTTAGTTGGTACCACACTAGTAAAACATCATAAATATCAACAAAACATACTCGACCTCGTCTCATTGGCGAGTAAATACAATACTATGCTCGTCTCATCTCATTGACGAGTACTAGGGGCATCGTGACTTGTCTCTTCTCATCGACAAGTAAAAACTATCATAATACATCTCAACATCATAAAATCCTCATAAAGAAGCTTACCTCGTATCATCGGCAAATGCAAATAAATCTCATAATGGTTTCTCGTAAACCATAATCCCCGAAAAGGGAAATCTCATCTCAAGACTCGCCTCATCTCATCGGCAAGTAAAACAACATCTTTAAGTGGTTCTCATCAATTTTTACTCCTATAATAGGAGATCTCGAACATCTCAGCTCATCAAATATTGGCTACTGGGATAATTCCAATAATAGGAATCGAAAATCTTAAATATTAACTCAAGATACAATACTCAAGAGGTTTCAATCGTACAAGTCCGGAATTAATCAAAAAAGCAAACTCATGTGTCCTATACCACATGTTTTACTAAATCGTTTAATTCTCTTTCTCATACGTCCGAAAAGTGCAAAAACGTGTATCTTTATACAGAAAATATATTTTTGCTAAATCGGGTTTTGAAATAAATTTCAGAAAATATTTAAGAAATCGATTTTGAAAATCTTTTTATAATTTCGAAATATTAATTGTATCATTTTTTATATGAAATCACTTTGTAAAATATATTTCTTAGAACAATAGCTAGAATATGAACACTGTTGGAAAAATAGTTTGAAAATACGTGCATATGCGCTCGGAATCACAAGGAAAACATTACATAATGAATCATTAAAATCCCAATGAAGGATTCGTGAAAATCTATGCTTCTATATAGTAGAAGCAACCCGAAAATAATCACAAGAAGCATGGTTTATCCCTTGAATAAGATAATACAACACTCAAGATCTATATTAAAATTTATCATCAAAGACTTGCTCGAACAATTAAGAAAGTACAGGATTCAATACTAGAGCATATGTGATATAAAATTATCATTATTTGCATTGAAAGAGAATCAAAACCATGTTCGGAAAACATAAGAGAAAGCACCAAAAGCTGGTGCAACAATTCAAGATACACAGGAAAAAAAACTTCGGCGTTTTGTCCAGGCCTGTGTTTTGTTTGTTCAGTTTGCCTCTTTTAAGCACATAATTTGAGAAAATACAAAACATAAAAGTGCTAGATGACATCCTAAGCTTTCAAGAACACTAAAAATTAGCGAATTCCGTTAAGAAATGTAAAAGTTATGGATAAAACAATTTTGAGATTTTAATTTCACAACTTCTGTCATTTTGTCTCGGGATAGCAAAAATCAAACGCGTTTTTGACCAAACTAACATCAAAATTTAAGAAAACTCAAAACATTAGACAAGCAGTACAACATTTATGCTTTCCACAACATCCAAAATTATCAAATTCCGATCAATAACGAGAAAGTTATGGCTAATTTTAGTTTTAGGTTTCAATTCTGAAAATCGACAGAGCGGAGCATGTATCTCAGTTTCAAAACCAATTTCGACCCTTTAAGTAATAGAATTTGCAGAAACTTACAACATGGAAGTTGTAGAATAAAGTTTAAGCTTTCCAAAACTTTAAATTTTATCAAAATACGATAAGAAACGAGAAAGTTATGCTTTAATTACTAACAATATCTAGCATAGAAATTTGACAGGGCAGAGACTATTACTCTGTAAAAAAAACCGAATTTTTACCAAAAAATATTCCAAATATGAGAAATTAATTAAAGCAAAAGTTCTTCCTTAAACAATTATCTTTCTACTGCAAAAAGAATCAACACAATTGGATTTATCAATCAAAAGTTATGTCCATTTTACTTTCAAATATTAACTCAGAAAATTCTTATATGGCTGTGCTATAACAATAGTTTCAAACTCAATTTCAACCAATTTAGCCGCAGAATTTCGAAATATGATTAAAAGAAAACTTGTATCTAATTGAAAGATCTTTCTACCATAAAAATATTGATTCAATTAGTATTATTCTACCACATATTATCGCTGTTTTACTGCAGCTACTTTTTTTAATCAAATTTTCAGTAAATAATAACACAATAATCACACAAGTTTTCAACCAAATTTCATACAATTAAATCAATAATCATTCAACCAATAATGTGCATCAAACAAAGATTTATAAATAGGCATGTGAGTGATTAATTCTCCTCTGTCCTTTAATTCGACAATCGATATTATCACTTTAGCCCAAATTTCCGAACTAGGAAACCCTAAACAAAAATCAATCCAAAATATACCCAGAAGCCCTAATTTAGTTTACTGTAAATTGAGAATTCAAATCACAATTGAGATGTATTTAAGCTAGAGATGATTACCAGCACAAATAAGCTTCTAAAGATGTTTAATTAACCATGAATTAAAGAAGAGATTTGATTTTTTTTCTCTCTAGGTTTTGAAAGAGGAATTGAGTTCTCTGTTTTTCTAAGCTTTAAGAAAAGAACGTACTCTTTTCATCAAATGAGAAGGAAGCTTCTCTTAAATGGGCTAAGTGGTTTATGGTATGGACCCAATTGCCAAGTGTTACAAAAATCCTAAGTGTTAATAATTTATAAAGCACTATTTTACATTTTAACTAAGGTTTTATTTAACATTGTTTTAACCATTCATAATTTATCAAACCCATTCACAAGATAAAGTTATTCTTATCATTTTTAATTAAAACAAAATAAATTATAATTACAATTTCTCATTTTAAAATAATAAATCACAATATTAACACTTAACAACATTTACAACATTTTCCAAAGTTATCTTAAAATTAATTAAGATAAACAATTCAATTATTCATAAAACTAGTTTTAATTTCATAGTTAAATTTCACAAATCCCAATTAAGAATTAATTATCCCTAACCAGGTCTAATTAATCAGGTAACCAACAACAGGGTTGTTACAGACTCCCCCTTATAAAAATCGCGTCTCTGTAATTTTCTAGAAAAAGAGCCATAAACGACACAAAAATTCAATCGACCAAGGATAAAAGGCAGGCTCAAAACTCAAACCATTCGTGCTTTCAACATAGAATGTTAGGTAAAAACAAGGAAAAACTCACTTGGTTAATCCAATGGCCCATCAAATGCTAATATAGTGTTAGTAAACCATCAAATTTTCCAAGTAACTCGAAAGAATTTCGAAGATATCCCATCTTCGAAACAACACTCAGTAAGACTCTCAACAATTAATCAATCGAAAATGGTTGATTTCACAAAACTCTACTAATAGAGTCGGGATCAAACTCACTTAAACCCGAACTCTAAGTAATAAAGAATATCATCAACAATATTTTCTGCATAATAATATGGAAAGAAGATCCTCACAACAAGATAAATAAATCACGAAATAACTTTTTACAAGGCCACCAAACTCGAACGATCGTGAAAATGAATGTCGTTGATATTAACTCAAGGATAGAATATACACAAGAAACATGGATATAAGCTCAAATTATTTTCAATCCAAGATATTTAGAATTTTTAAATCTCAACATCTTTTAAATTTAAAATCTGAAATTTCAACATTTGAAAATTTCCTAACTCTTTATTATATTACTTAGTAAATAATTTAAAACTCAAATTAAAAGTCCAAATTTCTTCTCTTACTTCAAAATTAATTTCCAAAGAAATTTGTAAATCCATAATAACAATCCTCAAAATAAATTAAGGGTTTAAATTCTCTTTACTCTTTTTATTAAACCACTTAAATAGTTTAAAAACAATCTTCAAGTTCTCTTATAACTCTTCTCTTAAAACATCCAATGTATATAAAATAGATTCTAAAATCTCAAAATATACTTTGAATAAAGTATAGCTCAAGAATATTCTCACTTATTCTCATCTTTATAATTTCAAAATAAATAAATAAATAAATGGCATTGCCTCGCCATTGAATCTCTAATAAATAGATATATCTATTGGCTGCAGAGTCGATCGAATGATCAAAACTGCCTCGCCACTCTGTTACTCGTCTCTAAAATCAATGGCTGCAATTACCATTCAAAAATAAATTTAATATATAATACCAAAATATTATTTTCAAAATCTAATTTTTTTTAAAACACAAACCATCGTGTCTGATTGCCTCATCATAGCATTTAGGAGATTCCTATCGATAACGTTGATCAGGCATACCGACCAGAACTCTTAACTACTCGATGGACAACCCAACACCCTCAAATTATTTGTATAAAAGACATACTCCTCATGTAAATTTATTCTCAAAATATTCTTTGACTTTTTTTAAAAAAAATATCTCAAAGCTCAAATTTCTCTTTAGTACACATATTTATATAGCTTCAGAACTCGAACCAAAGGACATTAAGAGAATGCATCGAGATATTCCAAGAATACTCGATTCTCAAAATCATCAAAAGGAGGTAGAGTGTTCGTCGATCTTACCATGTCACGAGCCACTCCCAAAAATCATCAAGATACAGGATAAGCAAGATATTCTTCTCGAAGGAGATGAAGCACACAAACAATAAATCATTACTTCAAACAAAGTAATGCTACAATGAATAACATCGATTGAGTATCTAAAAAGGATAACTCAAAAAAAACCGAATCATAAACTCAATCAAACTCGAAAAATCTAGAAACTCACCTCATTCCTTGGTGAATATCCTCGTGGAAGGATAATCGAAGAGCTAAGAGCCAGGAATAAGGTTACCTCAACACTTGATTGCCCAATTGGATGTCAATTTCAAATGGACTCAAAATCTCAAAAAGTCACTACGACTGGAATTTGAGATAGATCATCATCATATCGATACTCAAGAGTGAAATCAAAAACTTTGGAATCATCATTAACATTCCAAAGTGACAGAAATAATAAACCAATCAAATTAGGATGCCAAAATAAACATAGGATCCTATAACAAAAGGATCAGACTTTACATCAAATATGTCAATCCATCTCAAATCAGATACATCTCAAGATGGTGAGTAATAAACAAATACTCACTAAAACAGCAAAAAATAAAGAATTCAGAATGCTCATAACAAGCCAATCGTTGTGGATCCCTTCAGTAGGATTCACAATTTTAAAGGAATGCAACAAGAATGACTAAAGAAATCAATCAGCTCTATCGATACGAACTCACTTGTATCGACAAAATAAGAATCTAATAATCCCAAATAAGATTTTATACAAGATAAGATGACATCAAACTCTATTATGGAATACTACGGAATACAATATATCTATATTCCAAGACATATTCCATCTTAGCAATCCCAAAACTCAAAAAAGAATCAAGGCTTGATTCAAAAACAAGCTTGAATAAAGGACAATGATTCACCTATATTGTACTTCGACGTATCATGATATATGTACTGTTCTGTGTTTATTCTACTTTGTTCTGATCGCAGCTCTAATACTGTAACAACCAGGATTTTAAATAATCACAAAAACCTTATAGATATAAGATTTTTGTATAATTCTTATTTTTAGTTAAAGTTAAACATCAATTGGGATTGTAAATCTTTTAAACTCTAATTTCCAATTCTTTTAATTTAGCTAAATATATTTGTAACAGCATTCTATACTTCACTTTTGTCCTTTTCAAAATTTTGTTATATACCTTTAATATAAGTAATTTATATTGGGTGAAAGAAATATGATTTACGTATATACATTAGTTCTTAATAAATGGTGAACAAATCAAAAGGATGTAAATAAATCAAAAGTCAATTAAGTAATAAAAATTTATGGGGTAAATAATCTATTTAATTACACCTTTAAGTGGTATGTTTATATCCATTTTGATAAAATTTGGTTGACATAAATGATACGTATTTAAATTAAATATTCTTAAAACGTATAAAAATTTAAGCGTTATTTTTGTTATAAATATGAGCGTAATTTTTGAGATAGTTATTATGTCTATAGTGCGCATTCCCAAAATATATATACCTTAACTGAAAATGGTGAAATAAATCAGTAAACGTGCATTTTCGAGTAGGAAAGAAGCATATCCATTTTAATTTTCCTTTGACCGTGACTGGCCATTTACCTTTTTAAAGATATCTCACTTCCCTTTTGCTGCAACTATTTTAATTTAGTATAAAATGGTTGAATAAAGTAACGTTCAAATCTAATATTATTGTCGTTTCCTCCGATATCAACACTAGTTTCTTCTCATTATTAAACGTGTTCGCAGATTGTTCAAATTCCATTTCCATTCAAAGCAAAAATTTAATTGCTTGCCGTTTCTTTCGCTGATAAATTCATACCCACTATTTTCTCCAATCGTTCTTGCCGTTTTCTTTTATCAATCAACGCATTTACTTCACAAAAATTTCAAACGAGTACATAGTGTTGCCAAATTATTTCTTGCCACATTATTCCTTTAATTTCGTATCCCATTGTATAAACTAAAACACGTCACGAAACAAATTCATTCGCATCTCATTTGGCTTCTTTTTCGTGCACAAGACTTCAGGTAATGACTTTATTATTTTTTTTCCTTCTTCTTCTTGTTTCAGTTTATCTTGTCATCCACTAGCTCGGCTACTTCATCTCTGCCCCTCACCCTACCCTCATCCCCTGGATATACCAACTGCCTCCATCTTCCCACTGCCTCTACCTGGCATATAACCACAACTAAAACCGTCCCAAGCTACAAATTCACATCCAGATAAACAACACACCTACCTTGCCTCGCCCCTAGAAGATAATTGCCATGCAAGCGGCCGAGCTAAATGGGCCGGGAGTTTTTTTTCCGAGAAAACACAACGTTCATTTTATATAAAAATTTCGAGTGCGTCCTTTTCCAGTTTTTTTTCAGTCGAGCACCGAGTGTTGAACCAAGCCTTGAACCAATGTTTTTGGCACCTGTGCATATACCACAGCATACCTGATTTAGGATAGGCGCACAACTTCAGTTTGGAAATAAAAATAAAAAAAGGAGAGAAAAATTTGCATGCGCCTGTATATGATATGTCAAATGTGCATGTTTGCATACATGTCAGACGTGCATGTTTGCATACATCTCAGACGTGCTTGTTTCTTTGATTTTCTGTCACCTGTGTTTTAGAAGAGAAGAAGTTCGTATGAGTGTTTTAGCCTTGATAGCCGAGCATGGGTACGGTCGTTAGAGCCGTGTGGTGGAGCAGTCGAGTCGAGTTGATTCCATTCGTTCCAGTTTACTTCGAAAAATTCTTGTTAAAGTTTTACTTAGATTTGATTTTTAATCATTTCTTTTTCCTTTTTCAAAGAATTAAATCCGGGCGTCGCCTCCGTAGTAATTTGATCATACCCTCTGTACGTTTCTTTTCGATAGATTATCGTTTTGAATCTAATTTTCTACGGCATTCATGTGAGTATTCTCACCTGACAAACGTACTTATATATCTGTAAATTAATAACAAGTGTAATTGTGAAATATTTATATTTAAATTTTATTTGCCTGTGATATAAACTTATGATGTTAAAACGCAATTATTTACTTGACACATCATCAATTTTATTATCTACTGTTATATTATTGCAGTTATACTACCTATTTATTTACTGTTATCACATTGCAAGTTCCCCTGTAGTATAGAATCGTACGGGCTGAAATGATAGGCCCGAACGATATTTATTTATTTATTTAGTTATTTATTTAACTTGGGATTACGGGTTTGAAAGGGTAGAATCCGGATATTTTTGTAAATTTCGGATTTGAAATGATATATTATCCGTACCACTTGACCTAGGTAGAAAACATTATACAGACCCGTGGTTATATATATATAGTTTTCTGGAAAAATTTAAGTATTTTTAAATTTGTATATTATACCATTTTGGTTTGAATTGAATTAAAACGATTTTTAGTGATTTTATAAAATTAAATATATATACATAAATGATTAAGTTGGAATTTGAATATAGATTTATTTGGAATTTAATCTTGCAAAGAAATGAAATTTAAGTTAAGTAAATAAATTAAAGTATATTTGATAAAAATTGAATTTAAATGATAAATAAGGTGGTGTTTAATAAATTAAATGGTTATTAAGTAAATACAAATAATAAATTTTTGAATATATGTAAACTTAGGAAAAGGAAAGTCTAGCTTAAGTAATGGGTAAGTTAAGAAAAATTTAGAAATAGTTATATTTTGGAATCATAATTAAACTTAATTATTAAGTAAATTTTGAATGCGAAGAATAGAAAACTTTGATTTGACTTTAAATAAGTGAAACCTTAAGAAGTTGATGTGTATTTGTGAAATTTACCTTATGTAAATCATAAATTTTGAGTAATTTAAATGACTATTTCTAAAGGGGGAAATTATGATTTTATAAGTTAAATTTGTTTAAATAAAGGCTTAAATTTTTCTGAAATTATATTGAAGCAAAAAAAAAATTAATTTACTCAAATTTGTTGTAAAGGATTTTAAATAGTTTTGTAAGTGTTGTAGTTGATGCAAAGGGACTAGGGCTAAACCTTTGGGATTTTATATTGGATTTTGTAAGAATAATAACTTCACTTTTAAATAGTTTTAAAAGTAGTATTTTGATTGAAATATAAAACTATTTTGGATTCTTTATAACCACGGGTAATAATAACATTGGTTGTTAAAGAGACCAGGATCGGATATGGGCATACTCTCTGTCGATATCGAAAACCACTTTGACAACCGTGTACGCGGTGGAGATTCCAGAATGAAGTAGGATGGGGTGACATTTCCTTTGAGGTAAATACGTGGACCCGACTCACGTGAGTTGGCATAAGTGGCTAAAACATGAGAGATTCTCGGATTAATGAGGTAGCACCTCTGATCGAATGCACTTCTTCGTATGCCATTCTATTACTTTGTGATTGTTTGGTGCGCACCTTTGATTTAGGAGTGTTGTTCGAGGTGGGCGGTAGTAGTAGCTACGCGTTTCCACCAGTCTAGATGCGTAATTGGTATATCTACCCTGGCAATGCCTAGTTGTGCCGTGTCACCTACCATAGCGAGCCTTGTACGAGTTTGGTTTTCTCCCGTAGCCCGTGGAGTATTTAGGCTAGTCTCTCGATCTGGAGATGCGCTGATACTGGATGGACTACTGGGACTATTACGTGTTAAGGTGGAAAATGTAAAGCCTTAACGCTATTTAAAAGTAAGTTTATTTTAATATCGACACTATTATAATAGCAAAATTATTACTACAGAATAAATAGTTTAACGGATCCTTAAAGGATGGGCGGTCCCAAGCATCCTTTAAGTTACTTGCTCTATATTACTTTATGCTTATTTTGAGACTACTTATAGCGGCTTTATGCTTATTTTGAGACTATTTAAGGATGGTTTAACACTATGTACTTTATGCTTATTTTGAGACTATTTATAGCGGCTTCATGAACCACTAAGTTATTTTTAAATTCCGTTGTATGTATTCTGATTTATGTGTCTGTGATTCTATGATTTGATTTCATGTGCTCCAAATTTATTTACAATCTATTGTTTTGAACTATTCAAGTTGGACAAGTTTTAATTTATTGTCGAATTTGAATGGTACAAAATAGTGGGTCGTTACAGTTGGTATCAGAGCCAGGTTTAACCATAGCCTGAGGAGCAAATCTCATTAGAGATAGGGTAGAAATACCCTAGAACGAGTGAAGTCAAATCCTAGAATCCTTTCCTTGTGAGAGAACGTATTTTTAAAGTATAAAATGATTTTTAAAAGGATTTTCGAAGAAGTATTTTTGATATAAAAACCGTCTTCTTTTAAAAATAAATTTTCCAACTACCTTTTCCCTTTCTCCACCTTATATAAAATTAGGTCCTTTGTTGAATGCCTTTCTAGTGAACTTTATCTTATCTAATCTATTTTTGCCTCTATATTTTTTTCCTCTGTCCTTAAATTCGTTCTTATTTTCTCAGGATGAATCAAGGAAATACCAGAGGTAGGGGACGAGCTGCTGGTCCAGCTCCTTCACCCGCTGCCCCTGTTAGATTTACTAAGCTGTGCAAAGATTATACCGAGCTTGGTGGCACCATGTTCACGGGTTCTGAAAACATAATAGAAGCTCAATAGTGGTTGAGAGACTTGGAGAGAATCTTCTCCTGTCTCGAAATCACTAATGCCCAGCAGAGGCAATTGGCGGCCTGGCAAATGAAAGGAGCCACTTTAAATTGGTGGCTGTCAGTTACTGCTCACACCAATGAGGCTGACATATCCTGGGAGAAATTTAGGTATCTTCTTCGGTTGTCCCAAATTTAGGTTAAATTCCTCCATTTTTTTTGAAATCTATCTTATATCTCTTATCGTGCTTTAGGGAGGCTTTTCTTGTCAAGTGGATGCCCGAAGCGGGCAAGTCTCAGCTATATCGAGACTTTATGGATTTGAAGCACGGCGATATTACCTTTTAGGAGCATGAGAGAAAATTTAATGAGCTTTCGCATTATGGTTTAAATCTGATAGACACCCAGCTGAAGAAAAACGAGAAATTTATAGCCGGTGCACGTCCCGAGTACTACGATCGCCCTATTACCCACGTGCATGGGACGTTCGCCGATCTGATGGACATGTCTATCAGGTATCAGAACCCTACCTCTAGGGCTCCTCCACCTGTCCAATCTGCACCGTCTCAGTCTTTTGGAAATTCTAAGAAAAGGAACTCCAACTTGTGACGCCCCACGTCTATACCCACGCTAGCCAAGGAAACTACAGGGTAATGCCGTCAACTAACACGGAGAATAAGGCTGTATAGTAGCGACCATCTATAACTTGGCTCTAACTATCTATTGAATACATCGACAATAGACATACCAAGCAGGTCGACATACCCAATGCATACATAAAACAAAACCATAGGTGGTTGGAGGATCTATCAGAACGGAATATAACAACTCAAATGTAATACACATCACAGAACGTAAGATCATCATATACACATATATTGATACATAACAGAGTATACAAAATAATACATGTCAAGTTGTAAAGCAAACCACAATATACAGGCAAATCTAGAAGAATAAATATCAGAGTTACAACAAAATAGGACTACACAAAAAGCTATGACAAAAAGGAGCAAGCTGAATAGTCCATGCGGAAGCAAAATAGGCTAAGTCCAAAAGCACCTAACCTGAAACATCACGGTCTGACCCGAGTATAAAATACACGGGTCAGTCTAGCTAAACAAATCAGTTAGATAAACTGAACAACAATAAACCTGCAAGGTTACAAAGTATAACAAATATCTCAGAAAGAGATAACATAATCATCTAACAAAAGATGAACATAACAAAACAAGCCTGAATCTAAAAATATTTTTTTTTCAAACCAGAATTCAGACGTCTGAATCCAAACTTTCAGACGTTTGAAATATTCATTTTTTGGCCTATTTCCCCTCTGGTTGAAAATTAGCCAATTCAGACGTCTGGAATATAAATTCAGACGTCTGAATCTGGGGATGAAAATGTTCCCCAGAACAATATTCAGACGTCCGAAAATAGGGTTTCAGACGTCTGAAACATGATGATCAGGCATTTCCTGAACCTAGGCCATCCATCGCCAAACAAATCGAAAGCAATCGGATGCGTTTTGATTATGGGCTTACGCCAAACGGCTACCCAACCTTAACGACACGCCCAAACACTCCGAACAACGTAAACATTAACCATAGAAGGTTTTACATAGATTTGGCTTTAAAAATCATAATCTGGCAATTTCATCAAAGCAAACCAAATCGAAAGCAAATGAACATATGAACAATTGTTAGGAATTCATACCTAACATCAATGATATCAAAAGAAGTAGATGTGAGTTCAAAACTCACCTTCTTACACCCAAACAAAGATATACATATATAAGCATAGATGTGAGATAAAAATCTCACCTTTTAATCCAAAAACAAAGAAGAAGGAGTTCAATTTGCAAGGAGAAGACCAAAAATTCTCCACTTCTACTCAACTAGCTTCAATCTAAGATCAAAAAAAGTATTTCCTAAATTTAGGTTTAGGAATTTCTGAGATTGAAGAGAGAAAGAGATAGAGAAGATGAAGAGGAGCTTACCAAAGGCTTCTCTTTCATTTTGGAGCAAGAATTCAAGTTGCAAGTTGAAACTAGGGCTTGCAATTCTATTTCCCTGTCACTTCCACCATTTTCAATTTTCTTAAGCTTAAGAAATGAAATGAGGGTGAATGGAGAGGAAATGGACTGAGCTAGGGGTTTAGTTAGCTAGTGGGCTGAACCCAAACCCAAACCCAAACCCAAAACCCAAGTAGAAAAAGAGTCAAAATTCAACTTACTCCAAACATATCAAAGCTTATACTCAAAAAGATCGCAAACGCCATTTTGGAACCAATGGAAATGGTTTCGAGTTCTAATTCGGCCATTTGCAAAAAGTAACATTTCGGACCTAACAATCCGACTAACGACACTATATTTAAATAAAACATTTAAATATAAAATCGTTAAATATGCGGGTTGTTACAGATCTCCCCTCCTTACAAAATTGCATCCCCGCAATTCCTAGAGACGATATTTGTAACAACTACATACATACAACATTCAAAAGAAAAGGAAAATAAGCTTGAGGCAAAAAGATAAACTCACCGTTGCCAAGAGAAGATAGAAAACCTGGATAAGATCGCTCGATATACTCTTTGGTTTCCCAAGTACAGTCATTAGGATTAGCGGACCATTGAACTTTAACGAGCGGCACGTCCTTCTTCCGAAGGTGTCGCACCTCCGTGTCAAGTACGCGAATAGGCTGCTGTACAATAGATAAGTTCGGTGAGATCTCAAGCTCAAGAAAATCAGGAGAATCAATAACAGAATCTGACCCTCGAAGACACTTCCGAAGTTGAGAGACGTGAAAGACGTCATGAATGCCAGATAAATGAGCAGGAAGTGAAACTCTATAAGCCACAGGGCCAATACGTTCAGTAATAAAAAATGGTCCTATATAGCGAGGAGCCAATTTCCCAGTCGTACTGAAACGCATAACCCCTTTCAAAGGAGAAACACGAATAAAAACAAGATCACCAATCGAGAATTCGAGAGGCTTCCTACGGTTGTCCGCGTAGGATTTTTGGCGACTCTGTGCCTCTTTCATTCTCAATCGGATAAGATCAATCTTCTCAGAAGAATCACGAACAAAATCTGGACCAAGAATAAGCTTCTCCCCAGATTCCAACCAACAAGAAGGTGATCGACATGGCCTTCCGTATAAGGCTTCGAAAGGAGCCATACCGATACTAGATTGAAAACTATTATTGTAGGAGAATTCTACATGAGGTAGGTGATCCTCCCAACTACCACCGAAATCAAAAATACAAATACGAAGAAGATCTTCCAAGATATGTTTCACCCGTTCAGTCTGTTCGTCAGACTGCGGATGATAAGCTATACTAAAATTAAGCTTTGTTCCAAAAGCTTGCTGAAGACTCTGCCAAAAATGACTCGTGAATAAAGGATCATGATCACTCACAATAGAACTAGGAACACCGTGAAGTCTCACGATTTCCTTGACATACAACTTAGCCAAATGCTAGAATGGCCCGATCTCGAACGAGCTAGGCCGTCAATGAAATCCATAGAAATCTGATCTCATTTCCACTATGGAATCCCTAGAGACTGAAGAAGACCAGAAGGACGCTGATGTTTGGCCTTAAAACGCTGACAAGTTATGCAATTACTCACATAACTCGCCACATCGCGTTTCATGCCCTCCCAATAATAAAGATGACGCATATCGGCATACATCTTACTACTACCAGGATGAATGGTATACTTAGAACGATGATAGTCGTCAAGAATGTCATGCCTAAGTGTAAAATCCGAAGGCACAAAAAGACGGTTCTTCTTGCGAAGACACCCATGAGAATCAATGCTGAAATCCTGCAACGCCTCATCACAGGATCCAGACTCACAAAGCTGAATAAGATGCAACAAATCAGGATCACACCGCTGAGCATCGGCAATACGATCCAATAAAATAGGTCGAGCTCCCAAACTAAATAATGGAATAGGAGAATCAAAAGATGAACCTCGATCACGAATTTCACAAAAAGATAGAGTCTCAAGAATATCCAATTCGGCAAGCATCATAGAAATAACAACCGAATGTTTGCGACTAAGCACATCAGCAACACGATTACCCCTTCCAGGGGTATACTGGATATCAAAGTCATAGGAAGTAAGAAACTCGAGCCAACGCTGTTGTCTCATATTGAGTTCCTTCTGAGTGAACAAATACTTCAAAGATTTATGATCGGTATAAAGAATGAAGCGCTCGCCCAATAGATAGTGTCGCCAAATCTTCAAGGCAAAGACAATGGCGGCTAACTCAAGATCATGAGTGGCATAGCGAACTTCATTCGGACGCAGTTGCCTAGAAGCATAAGCAACTACCCGATCCTTCTGCATAAGAACAGCACCGAGACCACTACCACAAGCATCGGTGTAGACAACAAGATCATGATTCCCTTCGGGAACCACAAGAATAGGAGCATTAGTGAGAAGTTCCTTCAATGTCAGAAAGGAAGCTTCACACTTGTCGGACCAAATAAAACGAATGCCTTTCCGAGTAAGGCAGGTGAGAGGAAGCACAACACGGGAAAAATCCTTAATGAACCGACGGTAATAACCCGCCCATCCAAGGAAACTACGAATCTCATGCACATTCTCAGGCCTCTTCTAATTCTGGATGGCTTCGATCTTTGAGGGATCAACAGAAATGCCATCGGAAGATACAACATGGCATAAGAACTTAACCTTATTCTCCCAAAAATGGCACTTGGAGAATTTGGCTCTAAGCTGGTGATGGCGGAGGGTACTCAAGACAATTCTCAAATGATTAGCATGCTCGGCTTCAGACTTATAATAAACAAGGATATCATCAATGAACAAAGGACGAACTTATCGAGATATTCTCGGAATACCCGATTCATGAGATCGACAAAGAAAGCAGGAGCGTTCGTCAAACCGAACGGCATAACGAGCCACTCAAAAGAACCATAACGAGTGCGGAAAGCGGTAAGAGGAATGTTATCCTATGCGACTCGTAACTAATGAAAACCTGTGGCAAGATCTAGCTGAGAAAAGACCTTAGCACCACTCAATAGATCGAACATATCATCGATCCTAGGCAATGGATACCTATTCCTGATGGTTAACTCGTTAATTTTGCGATAGTCAATGCAAAGCCTAAGAGTTCCATCGGACTTCGTCAAGAAGACGACCGCGGATCCCCACGGAGAAAAACTGGACTGAATCAACTGCTTGGACTCAAGCTCTAAAAGATGCTTCTTGAGTTCCTCATTTTCCTTTGTAGACATCCTTGTGGGAGGACGACTAACTGGCTGCGTGCCTGGAATGAGATCAATACGGAACTCAATTGCCTGCTTGGGTGGCAAACCCGAAACAGGTTCAAAAACACCAGAAAAGTCACAAGCAACAGGAATACGAGACATATCATCATCATCTCGCTAGTCAAGAGAACATAAAGCCATTTCGGAATTATCCACATCCCGAAGAACAAGAGATAACTGAGTAGATGAATCCGGATGTCGAAGATACAATATTCTCTCCGAACAAATAATCCTGGCATCATATCTCACTTGCCAGTCCATTCCCAAAATCATATCAAATCCCAGACAAGAAATAACGTGCAGATTCGCATGAAAAGAAAAGCCACATAAAACAATCTCAACATCATCACAAAGCAAGCTAAGGGTCGCGGATCCCCCAATAGGATTCACAATCCTTAAAGAAGTAACCAAACAAGAAACATCCAAAGATAAATCATCAACGAGCTTTTTCGATACGAAGGAATGAGAATCACCCGTATCGAAAAGAACTCGAATACTATGATCATGAAATAAAATAGAACCTTCCAAAATAGGTGGAGATATACCTTTGGGCTGAGAAGGACCTTCAAAAGCCTTAGCAGCATAAAGCTTGCTAGACTTGGTACCAGCCGGAACAGTAGGGCAAGCTGAAACATGATGTCCTTCCTTCTTGCAATAGCGGCAGAAGAGAGGCTTAGGACAAGCTCGAATAATATGATCCGGAGAACCACAATTGAAACACTTCCGAATGAAAGGTGTTCCAGAAGGCTGAGAACTAGAACCACCAGTCTTCTTCTTCTTAGAAGGAAAATGCTTGGACTTCTGGAATGGAAACTGCTTCTTGTTGGGGTTCTTGAAAACCTCAACATCAACATCACTATCACACTCCTTCTCGACGGTCTCGAGATGAAGTGCCGAATCAACCAACTCCTCAAAAGAAAGCTTAAGCTGGAGCAACAAAGACTTCTTAAGATATTTCTTAAGACCAGAGACAAACTTCAAATTCTTCTTATAAGAAGTGCTAATGAATTCAAGACCATACTTAGATAAAGCCTCGAATGATGCAACATACTCAGAAACAGAAGATTTCCCTTGCTTCAACTCAAGGAAGCGACGGGTCAATAAAACTTTTTCAGATTCAGGAACGAACTTGAGTTCAAAACGCTCCAGAAACTGAGTCCAAGAAAGAGTAGACTCATAAATTTCGACTATAAGAAGCTCATACCAATCAAGAGCACGCTCTTGTAATAAGCTAGAAGTTACAAGAAATCTATCATGGTCAGAAAGATCCATGCGAGAGAAGATACGCTCGCACGTGCGAAACTAAGCTTGGACATCAAGAACAGACTCGGAGCCTTTAAACGGCTTTCCTCCAAGATGACCAAAATCACTGCACTGACGTGCAAAGGCAGACTTGCGAGGAGGAGAAACTCGAGGAGGAACTAGAGGCTAAGTGCTCCTAAACAACTCCAAAAACTGATCGGCAGACATATAAATGCCATCCGGATGTGAGCCACTGGATTGCCCAGCATCCGAACGTCGTCCCCTGCCTCTTCCAGCCATTCGCTGAAAGTAAGATAAGAACAAGATTATTCATAAGGTAAATAATCCAAGATGGAATACGACGGAATAAAATGCATTCCTAGACGTATTCCCCAAATTCTATCTAACCTTTGATGGTAGAAGGAATAGAGAGACACGATGATTCAAAGATTCGTATCACTTATACACTTTGATGTACCGGAATATGTGCATCTATTCTGTGTTTATCATATTTTGTTCTGAACTCGGCTCTGATACCACGCTATGATGCCCCACCTCTATACCCACGCTAGCCAAGGACACTACAGGGTAATGCCGTCGACTAACACGGAGAATAAGGCTGGATAGGAGCGACCATCTATAGCTTGGCTCTAACTATTTATTGAATACATCGACAATAGACATACCAAGCAGGTCGACATACCCAATGAATACTTAAAACAAAACCATAGGTGGTTGGAGGATCTATCAGAACAGAATGTAAAAACTCAAATGTAATACACATCGCAGAACAGAAGATCATCATATACACATATATTGATACATAACAGAGTACACAAAATAATACATGTCAAGTGGTAAAGCAAACCACAATATACAGGCAAATCCAGAAGAATAAATATCAGAGTTACAAAAAAATATTACTACATAAAAAGCTATGACAAAAAGGAGCAAGCTGAATAGTCCATGCGGAAGCAAAATAGGCTAAGTCCAAAAGCGCCTAACCTGAAACATCTCAGTCTGACCCGAGTATAAAATACACGGGTCAGTATAGCTAAACAAATCAGTTAGATAAACTGAACAACAATAAACTTGCAAGGTTACAAAGTATAACAAATATCTCAGAAAGAGATAACACAATCATCTAACAAAAGATGAACATAACAAAACAAGCCTCATATCATCGGCAACTCATAGAAACAAAGGATAAGAATATCCCAAAACAAGCCATAAGGCAAATAACAAATACCAATGAAGGTAACACAAGTTCCACAAGGTAATCGCTACATATCATGCGGCTCAAAAAGACCAACACCGAAGGGCGATACCTAGGGAATATACATATGAATGAAACATCAGAAAATTTGCTCGAGCTCAGTACTGTACAAACAAGGATCCATGAGCCCGAAGACTCCAAACCCAATATCACCCATGCGGCGCATAGCGACCAACATCGGAAGCGATACTAAAGGGCAACCCAATATCACCCATGCAGCTCATAACGACCAACATCGGAAGCGATACTATAGGGCAACAAACCCGAAGGCAACATACCCGAAGGCAACAAACCGTAGTGGTAAAGGTCGAAGACCCAGTACTGGACACCACTAACTGGCGGAATGTGTCATAAATATCAAAAAGAAATCCGAAAAGTGGTAACGTGAGTCCCATAACCCCTCGTTTGCACTAAACGGTTTACTATCCGTCAGTTAATTTCACACTTAAAGCAGCACAAAGTTCACCTCATACCATCGGTAAACCAAACCAGAAGGTCAAAACGATCAATTGAATAGGTCGGGGACTAATCGGAAGGATAAACGTACAGATTCATGGTCCGTGTTTTATCTAAGCATTTAATCTCCTTTCCACTTCGCCCGAAACGCGAAATGGGCATGTGTTTTAAATAGAATTTATAAATCGGAGAAACGAATTTTTAATACGATTTGAAGAAATTAGTTATAAAAACCCGTGAATAAATTCAAAAAGGAATCGTCAAGATCAAATAGGCATAAACAACTAATTGGAATCAATATGTATCGATTAAATTTGGAAAACTAAACGAACAAGGCAATTTGGCAAAAACAGCAGGCTCAGACGTCTGAAAGAAGGGATCCAGACGTCTGAATCTAAAAATAAATTTGTTTTTCAAAACAGAATTCAGACGTCTGAATCCAAACTTTCAGACGTCTGATATAGGCATTTTTTAGCCTATTTCCCCTCAGGTTGAAAATTAGCCAGTTCAGACGTCTGGAATATAAATTCAGACGTCTGAATCTGGGGATGAAAATGGTCCCCAGAACAATATTCAGACGTCTGAAAATAGGGTTTCAGACGTCTGAAACATGATGATCAGGCATTTCCTGAACCTAGGCCATCTATGGCCAAACAAATCGAAAGCAATCGGATGCGTTTTGATTATGGGCTTACGTCAAACGACTACCCAACCTTAACGACACACCCAAACACTTCGAACAACATAAACGTCAACCATAGAAGGTTTTACATAGATTTGGCTTCAAAAATCATAATTTGGCAATTTCATCAAAGCAAACCAAATCGAAAGCGAATGAACATATGAACAATTGTTAGGAATTCATACCTAACATCAATGATATCAAAAGAAGTAGATGTGAGTTCAAAACTCACCTTCTTACACCCAAACAAAGATATACATATATAAGCATAGATGTGAGATAAAAATCTCACCTTTTAATCCAAAAACAAAGAAGAAGGAGTTCAATTTGCAAGGAGAAGACCAACAAATCTCCACTTCTACTCAACTAGCTTCAATCTAAGATCAAAACAAGTATTTCCTAAAATTAGGTTTAGGAATTTCTGAGATTGAAGAGAGAAAGAGATAGAGAAGATGAAGAGGAGCTTACTAAAGGCTTATCTTTGATTTTGGAGCAAGAATTCAAGTTGCAAGTTGAAACTAGGGCTTGCAATTCTATTTCCCTTTCCCTTCCACCATTTTCAGTTTTCTTAAGCTTAAGAAATGAAATGAGGGTGAATGGAGAGGAAATGGACTGAGCTAGGGGTTTAGTTAGCTAGTGGGCTGAACCCAAACCCAAAACCCAAGTAGAAAAAGAGTCAAAATTCAACTTACTCCAAACATATCAAAGCTTATACTCAAGAAGATCGCAAACGCCATTTTGGGACCAATGGAAATGGTTTCGGGTTCCAATTCGGCCATTTGCAAAAAGTAACATTTGGGACCTAACAATCCGACTAACGACACTATATTTAAATAAAACATTTAAATATAAAATCGTTAAATATGCGAGTTGTTACACAACTTCTACCGTCATAAGAAGAATAAGACTCCACGCTAGGATCATCGTCTTTTGCATCTCAGAGGCCGACTGTAGATCTTTCTACCATCACTTTCCATAGATGCCACTAGAAAGGACACTACGCAAATCGATGTCCTACCTTGGTTGCTGCTATTGCGCCTCCTTCTCAGTTGGCAAGACGAGACCTCTGCCATATCTGCCTTTAGCCGGGACACTTCAAGAAGGACTGCCCTACTTAGAAGAAGGGCACGGCATCAGGGATTTTTGCGGTGACTTCGGCATCTTCTCTAGCTCCTCCGCCAGCGCCTGCTCCCGCTCCTAGCGATTCTCAGGGTACACTTCAGGGTTCTTTTACTTTGTTTAAATCACCTTTTCGCGTTTTATTCGATACCGGAGCTTCACACAGCTTCATTTCATTGGACCTTTATAATAAATTCGAGCATCGCCTTTTTCCCGAATTTGCTTCTGTGCCATTATGCGTTTCGAATCCCATCCGCGACCCTGCAAATCTTGATAGGATTTCTAAGCACGTAAGGCTTATATATCTCGATCACCGTTTCACTGGTGATTTCTATGTTTTGGGGTTTGATTCTTTCGATCTTCTGCTTGGGGGTGATTGGTTAGATAGGCATGATGCACGTATCTCTTGTAGTTCTTGAATTGTTGCCCTTAAAGATGATTTTGGAAATCCATTAGAGATCCAGTGTAGTTTGCTTCAAGATTTCGCTGGTAGTTTCATTTACTCTTTGGATTCATCCCCTAGTGACCTTGACTCGACTCATGTGGTCAGACTTTATCCCGATGTATTTGGTGAAGTCACTTCTTTACCTCCTAAGCGGGATATTGACTTCCGTATCGACCTTATTCCGGGAGCTTGACCTGTAGTTATTCCACCCAGAAGAATGGTAACCCGCGAGAAGGTTGAGTTAAGGAAGCAAATTCAGGATTTGTTCGCCAAGGGTCTGATCAGACCTAGCTTTTCCGAATGGGGAGCAGCTGTAGCTTTCGTCACTAAGTCTGATGGTGCTCTCAGGATGTGTGTTGATTACAGAGAGCTGAATAAACCCACCATGAAGAACAGATATCCCATGCCTCGCATAAATGATATGTTCGATCAGCTCTATGGAGCCACTGTTTTCTCTCAGCTTAATCTGGCCACAGGCTTCCACCAACTCAGAGTTGCTGAAGAGAGCATTTCCAAAACTGCTTTCCATACTAAGAATGGTTTCTTTGAATGGCTAGTTATGCCTTTTGGGTTGACTAACGCTTCTGCCTTCTTTGTCGACTTAATGAATCGTGTCTTTCGAGATGTGCTCAATAAATTTGTTCTAGTCTTTATTGACGATATCCTTATCTTCTCAAAGACAAAGGAAGAGCACGAGTCACATTTGAAGTATGTTCTAGAGACTCTTCGAAAACATCAATTGAAGGCTAAATTTTCGAAATGCCATTTCTGGGAAGAGGAAGTGCGATTTCTCGGACATATTGTCTCTAGTGAAGAAGTCTCTGTTAATCTAGTCAAGATCGCTGCGATCAAAGATTGGGAAGAACCTAAGACTCCAACCAATATTCGTAGTTTTCTGGGCCTTACTGGTTATTATCGGAGGTTCATCGAGAACTTTGCTCGGATTTCTGCACCGCTCACTGCTCTAACTCGGAAGAATGCTAAGTTTATTTGGAGCGATAAGTGTAAAGCGACATTCCAAGAGTTAAAGGACAAGCTTACCTCCGCACTAGTGCTTACTGTTCCAAATGGAAATGGGAGATTAACAGTATTCACCGATGCTTGTCGCGAGGGTTTGGGAGCGGTATTGATGCAAGATGGGAAGGTGATTGCCTATGCTAGTCGTCAATTGAAGACCCATGAAGCAAACTATGCAGCCCATGATTTAGAATTATTGGCTGTTGTCTTTGCTTTCAAACTTTGGAGACATCACTTGGGGGCGAAGTTTGACCTCTTCACCGATCATCAGTCTTTGAAGTATATCTTCACCCAGAAGGGTTTAAATCAGAGACAAGTTCGGTGGCTCGAGTTTCTTGCTTCTTATGATCTCGACATCAACTATACCCCTGGGAAAGAAAATGTAGTAGCGGATGCATTGAGTAGAAAGAAGCCTTTGTTGTGCCAGATTGTCGTTTCTTCTCCTCTTTTGGATCGTATCATGGCTAAGCTGGATGAGGATAGGATCATAATATTAATTAAGGAGAGTGTTCGTAGTAAGGCTGGTGGTAGTAGTTCTAATGGTAGCGGAGCCCAGATTGATGATAGAGGAATTTTGAGGATTAACAATCGGATTTGTGTCCCGAATGTTGATGGTTTAAGGCAGGAATTACTTCGGGAACATCATCAATCCAGACTTTCCATTCATCCTGGTGTAGCGAAAATGTATCAGGATTTGAAGAAACTTTATTGGTAGAGAGGTATGAAGCGCGATGTCTCTATCTTTGTTAGTAGGTGTGCGACTTGTCAGCAAGTCAAGGTGGATCATCAAAAGACACCGGGTTTGTTGCAGCCTCTGGAGATTCCCGATTGGAAGTGGGAGCATGTTTCTATGGATTTATCGATGGTTTACCAAGATCTATAAAAGGAAATGAGAGTATAAGGGTTATCGTGGATAGACTGACCAAGTCCGCTCATTTTATTCCGGTCAAGTCTACCCGTACGGCTTCGAGCTTATCTGAGATTTATATGAGGGAGATCGTTTGCCTCCATGGCATTCCCCTTAGCATTGTTTGTGATCGAGACACTATCTTCACTAGCCAATTTTGGAAAGCTTTCCAAGAATCCTTGGGTACTCGTCTGAATCTGAGCACTGCTTACCACCCACAGACGGACGATCAAACGGAAAGGGTAAATCAGATTCTAGAGGATCTTCTTCGGGCTTGCATTTTGGATTATGGGGGATCTTGGGAAGATCACCTTCATCTTGTGGAATTCACCTATAACAATAGTTATCAGGCTAGTCTTAAGATGTCCCCTTTTGCTGCTCTTTACGGGCGACCCTGTAGATCTCCATCCTGCTGGATTGAATCCGGTAATCGCTTAGTTCTTGGGCCGATATGATTTTGGAAGCTTCGGAGAAAGTCGAAGAAATTAAGAGAAGGTTAAGGATTGCTTAGGATAGGCAGAAGAAGTACGCTGATCGTCGTAGAAGAAGCTTGGAGTTCGCAGTCGGTGATTTGGTTTTTCTTAAGGTTTCTCCTTTAAGAAGTGTGGTTCGGTTTGGGCATAGAGGGAAGCTTGCTCCTAGGTTCATCGTTCCATTTCTCATCTTAGAAAGGATTGGGTCTCTTGCTTATCGACTGGATTTGCCCGAGAAATTCGCAGGAATACATAACGTATTCCATGTATCCCACCTTCGTCGCTGTTCGCATGATACATCTCTTATTATCCAGCCTTCTGCTCTTGATAGTTTGGACATCGAGCTTGACCTAACAATTGAAAGGAAGCCGCTTCGTGTCGTTGATCAAGGTATGAAACAGCTAAGAAGAAAATATGTTCGCCTGGTCAAGGTGCAGTGGAGCACTGATGAATGGGATTGCACCTGGGAGACGGAGGAGAGTATTCGTGCTTCAAATCCGGAATTATTTGTTTCAGGTACTATTACCCTACTATCTTATTCTTCCTTAGTTTCCTTCTTTCTTTTCTTTTCAAGGACGTAAAGTTCTGAGTGGGGGAGAGCGTAACAGCCCAGGATTTTAAATAATCACAAAAACCTTATAGATATAAGATTTCTCTATAATTCTTATTTTTAGTTAAAGTTAAACATCAATTGGGATTGTAAATCTTTTAAACTCTAATTTCCAATTCTTTTAATTTAACTAAATATATTTGTAACAACATTCTATACTTCACTTTTGTCCTTTTCAAAATTTGGTTATATACCTTTAATATAAGTAATTTATATTGGGTGAAAGAAATATAATTTTACGTATATACATTAGTTCTTAATAAATGGGGAACAAATCAAAAGGATGTAAATAAATCAAAAGTCAATTAAGTAATAAAAATTTATGAGGTAAATAATCTATTTAATTACACATTTAAGTGGTATGTTTATATCCGTTTTGATAAAATTTGGTTGACATAAATGATACATATTTAAATTAAATATTTTTAAAACGTGTAAAAATTTAAGTGTTATTTTTGTTATAAATATGAGCGTAATTTTTGAGTTGGTTATTGCTTCTATAGTGCGCATTCCAAAAATATATATACCTTAACTGAAAATGGTTAAATAAATCAGTCAACGTGCATTTTCAAGTACGAAAGAAGCATATCTGTTTCAATTTTCCTTTGACCGTGACTGGCCATTTACCTTTTTAAAATATCCCACTTCCCTTTTGCTGCAACTATTTTAATTTAGTATAAAATCATTGAATAAAGTAATGTTCAAATCTAATATTATTGTCGTTTCCTCCGATATCAACGCTAGTTTCTTATCATTATTAAACACGTTCGCAAATTGTTCAAATTCCATTTCCGTTCAAAGCAAAAACATAATTGCTTGCAATTTCATTCGCTGGTAAATTCATACCCATTATTTGCTCCAATCGTTCTTGCCGTTTTCTTTTATCAATCAATGCATTTACTTCACAAAAATTTCAA
This sequence comes from Allium cepa, assembly GCA_030765085.1. Classification (NCBI taxonomy): domain Eukaryota; kingdom Viridiplantae; phylum Streptophyta; class Magnoliopsida; order Asparagales; family Amaryllidaceae; genus Allium; species Allium cepa. Next base: position 782,115,900 of record CM060940.1, on the reverse strand, counting down.
ATGAGTACATAGTGTTGCCTAATTATTTCTTGCCACATTATTCCTTTAATTTCGCATCCCATTGTATAAATTAAAACACGTCACGAAACGAATTCACTCGCATCTCATTTGGCTTCTTTTTCGTGCACAAGACTTCAGGTAATGACTTTATGAATTTTTTTCCTTCTTCTTCTTGTTTTAGTTTGTCCTGTCATCCACTATGCTCGGCTACTTCGTCTCTGCTCCTCACCCTACCCTCATCCCCTGGATATACCAACTGCCTCCATCTTCCCATTGCCTCTACCTGGCATATAACCACAACTAAAACCACCCCAAGCTACAAGTTCACATCCATAGAAACAACACACCTACCTTGCCTCGCTCCTAGAGGATAATGGCCATGCAAGCGGCCGAGCTAACATGGGCCGAGAGTTTTTTTTTCCAAGAAAACACAGCGTTCATTTTATATAAAAATTTCGAGTGCGTCCTTTTCCAGTTTTTTTTAGTCGAGCACTGAGTGTTGAACCAAGCCTTGAACCAATGTTTTTGGCACCCGTGCTTGTATCACGGCATACCTGATTTAGGATAGGCACGCAACTTCAGTTTGGAATGAAAAAAAAGGAAAGAAAAATTTGCATGCGCCTGTATATGATATGTCAGACATGCATGTTTGCATACATGTCAGACGTGCTTGTTTCTTTGATTTTCTGTCACCTGTGTTTTAGAAGAGAAGAAGTTAGTATGAGTGTTTTAGCCTTGATAGCCGACCATGGGTGGGGTTGTTATAGCCGGGTGGTGGAGCAGTCGAGTCGAGTTGATTCCATTCGTTCCAGTTTGTTTCGAAAAATTCTTGTTAAAGTTTTACTTAGATTTGATTTTTAATCGTTTCTTTTTCCTTTTTCAAAGAATTAAATCCGGGCGTCGCCTCCGCAGCAATTTGATCGCACCCTCTGTACGTTACTTTTTGGTGGATTATCGTTTTGAATCTAATTTTCTACGGCTTTCATGTGAGTATTCTCACCTAACAAACGTACTTATATATCTGTAATATAAAAACAAGTGTAATTGTGAAATAGTTATATTTAAATTTTATTTGCCTGTGATATAAACTTATGATGCTAAAACCCCATTATTTACTTGACCATCATCAATTGTATTATATACTGTTATATTATTGCAGTTATACTATCTATTTATTTACTGTTATCACACTGCAAGTTCCCATGTAGTATAGAATCGTACGTGCTGAAATGATAGGCTCGAACGATATTTATTTATTTATTTAACTTGGGATTGCGAGTTTGAAATGATAGAACCCAGATATTTTTCTAAATTTCGGATTTGAAATGATATATTATCCGTATCACTTGACCTAGGTAGAAAACATTATACAAACCCGTGGTTATATATATATATATATATAGTTTTCAGGAAAAAATTAAGTATTTTTAAATTTGTATATTATACCATTTTGGTTTGAATTGAATTAAAATGATTTTTAGTGATTTTATACAATTAAATAAATATATATATACATAAATGATTAAGTTGGAATTTGAATATAGATTTATTTGGAATTTAATTTTGTAAATAAATGAAATTTAAGTGAAGTAAATAAATTAAAGTATATTTGATAAAAATTGAATTCAAATGATAAATAAGGAGGTATTTAATAAATTAAATGGTTATTAAGTAAATAGAAAAAATAAATTTTTGAATATATCTAAACTTAGGAAAAGGAAAGTCTAGTTGAAGAAATGGGTAAGTTGAGAAAAATTTGGAAATAGTTATATTTTGGAATGATAATTAAACTTAATTATTAAGTAAATTTTGAATGCGAAGAATAGAAAACTTTGATTTTACTTTAAATAAGTGAAACCTTAAGAAGTTATGTGTATTTGTGAAATTTACCTTATGCAAATCATAAATTTTGAGTAATTTAAATGACTATTTTTAAAGGGGGAAATTATGATTTTATAAGTTAAATTTGTTTAAATAAAGGCTTAAATTTTTTGAAATTATATTGAAGCAAAAAAAAATTAATTTACTCAAATTTGTTGTAAAGGATTTTAAATAGTTTTGTAAGTGCTGTAGTTGATACAAAGGGACTAGGGCTAAACCTTTGGGATTTTATATTGGATTTTGTAAGAATAATAACTTCACTTTTAAATAGTTTTAAAAGTAGTATTTTGATTGAAATATAAAACTATTTTGGATTCTTTATAACCACGGGTAATAATAACGTTGGTTGTTAAAGAGACCGGGATCGGATATCGGCATACTCTCTGTCGATACCGAGAACCACTTTGATAACCGTGTACGTGATGGAGATTCCAGAATGAAGTAGGATGGGGTGACGTTTCCTTTGAGGTAAATACGTGGACCAGACTCACGTGAGTTTGCATAAGGTGGATAAAACAGGAGCGATTCTCGGATTAATGAGGTAGCACCTCTGATCGAACGCACTTCTTCGTATGCCATTCTATTACTTTGTGATTGTTTGGTGCACACCTTTGATTTGGGAGTCTTGTTCGAGGTGGGCGGTAGTAGCAGCTACGCGTTTCCACCGGTCCGGATGCGTAATTGGTATATCTACCCTGGCATTTCCTAGTTGTGCCATGTCACCTACCATAGCGAGCCTTGTACGAGTTCTGTTTTCTCCCGTAGCCCGTGGAGTATTTAGGGTAGTCTCCTAGTCTGGAGATGTGCTGATACTGTATGGACTACTGGGACTATTACGTGTTAAGGTGGAAAATGTAAAGCCTTAACGCTATTTAAAAGTAAGTTTATTTTAAAATAGACACTATTGTAATAGCGAAATTATTACTACATAGTAAATAGTTTAACGGATCCTTAAAGGATGGGCGGTCCCAAGCATCCTTTAAGTTAATTGCTCTATATTACAGTTCACTTAAATTAGCCTACACTGTATAAGTATGTATGTCCTGACTCGAACAGTAATCAACATCATATATGTACATATACACTGATAAATGCTTAGTACAATACAATATGAATACAATAACGTTGATACTCGACCACACCATATACATCGAATCAAATGTAAATATATCATAGTATGCGAAAGAACAGAAACTACTCAAGAGAAAGAAGAGCTGATATCCAACATCAACTTCAAGCTAAGTCCAATAGATGATACGTGAAACAACTCGGTCTGACCCGAGTGAAAAACACACGGGTCAGGCTAGCTAAAATCATCAGTTAAATAGAATAATTGATAAGGATAAGTAGGTTAAAGCTATGGTATCTTTTTTCTTAAAGGATGCCATGCCCTAAACGGGGTTTCAACATCATAAGAAAGGACAACATCTCTTCTTGGCAAGTAGGAGAGATAATTATGATAAAGTCGTACTTAAATGGCATAACAGACACTTAAGCAAATGGAACATCGCCGAGCAAAATTTTAAAGATAAGATTCAATAAACATCGCTTTCGCCTCATATCATCAGCGGTATAAAAAATATGGATAATGACTTCAAATGAATCAATTATCTTCTTAGAAGTGCTCGTCAATATAACAATACATCAAAGGTACATATCCTTCATACATAGAATAAAACGCATATGGATGTGCCTCATCTTATTGGCGCATCCCAATGATCATTCAAGTAAATATAAAACCCAATCATAAAAGAAGCATTATACTTATTCCTACCTCATCTCATCGGTATGAATATAGATACATCTCAAATCGATCACTAAAACTCGTCACAAAAGATTCTTCATAATCATTTATACCTCATCTCATTGGTATGAATATAAATATATCTTAAATCTATTATCAAAACTCATCATAAAAGCATTATCATAATTTATCTTGATAGATCCCGGAAAGAATCCAAAACATTGTATTCGAAATCACAAATAAAACCAGGTATGTCAATAAGCCTTTTTCTTACATAAGGCTATACTAAAGCATCATCATCAAAATAGTGAAATCGAAAGACCTAAAAGCTCATGGAAAACAGCACGTGCATTTACATCTTGACTAGTACTACCATTATTTGGTACGATTCATCGTGATAACTTGGGGTCACATAACATCATGATCATCTTGATTGACTATAGTCGGAAACATCTTGACGACACCCAGTCACAAAAAACCCGAGTAATAACATAGTGATGATTGGAGTCGAGTAATAACATCATGAACATTGTGACAACTCCAATCGAGTACACGGTCTGTAGTACTAGTAAATATCGTGAATGTGTCTCAACTTCTCGGATAGGAACCCAATAAGTGTTAACGTACGTCCCATACCATACGGTCGCCCCTAATGGTTTACTAGCCGTTAGTTGGTACCACACTAGTAAAACATCATAAATATCAAGAAATTATAATCGACCTCGTCTTATTGGCGAGTAAATACAATACTATGCTCATCTCATCTCATTGACGAGTACTAGGGGCATCGTGACTTGTCTCTTCTCATCGACAAGTAAAAACTATCATAATACATCTCAACATCGTAAAATCATCATAAAGAAGCTTACCTCGTATCATTGGCAAATGCAAATAAATCTCATAATGGTTTCTCATAAACCATAATCCCCGAAAAGGGAAATTTCATCTCAAGACTCGCCTCATCTCATCGGCAAGTAAAACAACATCTTTAAGTGGTTCTCATCGATTTTTACTCCTATAATAGGAGATATCGAACATCTCAACTCGCCAAATATTGGCTACTCAGATAATTCCAATAATAGGAATTGAAAATTTTAAATATTAAATCAAGATTCAATACTCAAGAGGTTTCGATCGTATAAGTCCGGAATTAACCGAAAAAGCAAACTCATGTGTCCCATGCCACATGTTTTACTAAATCGTTTAATTCTCTTTCTCATACGTCCGAAAAGTGCAAAAACGTGTATCTTTATATAGAAAATATATTTTTGCTAAATCGGGTTTTGAAATAAATTTCAGAAAATATTTAAGAAATCGATTTTGAAAATATCTTTATAATTTAGAAATATTAACTGTATCATTTTTTATGCGAAATCACTTTGTAAAATATATTTCTTAGAACAATAGCTAGAATATGAACACTGTTGGAAAAATAGTTTGAAAATATGTGCACATGCGCTCGGAATCACAATGAAAACATTACATAATGAATCATTAAAATCCATTAAAATCTCAATGAAGGATTCGTGAAATCCGTGCTTCTATATAGTAGAAGCAAACCAAAAATAATCACAAGAAGCGTGGTTTATCCGTTGAATAAGATAATACAACACTCAAGATCTATATTAAAATTTATCATCAAAGACTTGCTCGAACAATCTAAGAAAATACATGATTCAATACCAGAACATATGTGATGTAAAGCTCTCAATATTTGTACTGAAAAGAGCATCAAAACCATGTTGGGAAAACAGAAGAGAAAGCACCAAAAGATGGTGCAACAATTCAAGATACACAGGAAAAAAAACTTTGGCGTTTTGCCTAGGCGTGTGTTTTGTTTGTTCAGTTTGCCTCTTTTCAGCACATAATTTGAGAAAACACAAAACATAATAGTTGTAGACGACATCCTAAGCTTTCCATAACATAAAAAATTACCGAATTCCGTTTAGTAATGTAAAAGTTATGGATAAAACAATTCTGAGATTTGAATTTCACAACTTCTGTCATTTTGTCTCGGGATAGCAAAAATCAAACACGTTTTTGACCAAACTAACATCAAAATTTAAGAAAACTCAAAACAATAAACAAGCAGTACAACATTTATGCTTTCCGGAACATCCAAAATTATCAAATTCCGATCAATAACGAGAAAGTTATGGCTTATTTTATTTTTAGGTTTCAATTCTGAAAATCGACAGAGCAGAGCATGTACCTCAGTTTCAAACCCAGTTTCGACACTTTAAGTAAGAGAATCTGCAGAAACTTACAACATGAAAGTTGTAGCACAGAGTTTATGCTTTTCAGAACTTTAAATTTTATCAAAATCCAATAAGAAACGAGAAAGTTATGCTTTAATAACAAACAATATCTAGCATAGAAATTTGACAGGGCAGAGACTATTACTTTGTTAAAAAACCGGATGTTGACCAAAAAAGCTTCAAAATATGAGAAATTAATTAAAAAAAAGTTCTTCCTTAAAAAATTATCTTTCTACTGCAAAAAGATTCAACACATCTGGATTTCTCAATCAAAAGTTATGTCCATTTTACTTTCAGATATTAACTCAAAAAATTCTTACATGGTTGTGCTATAACAATAGTTTCAAACTCAATTTCAGCCAATTTAGCAGCAGAATTTCGAAATATGATTAAAAGAAAACTTGTAGCTAATTGAAATATCTTTCTACATAAAAATATTGAGTCAATTTGAATTATTCTGCCACATATTATCGTTGTTTTACTGCAGCTACTTTTTTAATCAAATTTCTAGCAAACAATAACACAATAATCACACAAGTTTTCAATCAATTTGCATACAATTAAATCAATAATCATTCAAACAATAATGTGCATCAAACAAAGATTTATAAATAGGCATGCGAGTGATTAACTCACCACTATCCTTTAATTCAACAATCGATATTATCACTTCAACCCAAATTTTCAAACTAGCAAATCCTAAACAAAATTCAATCCAAAATACACCAAGAAGCCCTAATTTAATTTACTGTAAATTGAGAATTCAAATCACAATTGAGATGTATTTAAGCTAGAGATGATTACCTGCACATATAAGCTACTAAAGATGTTTAATTTACCATGAATTGAAGAAGAGATTTGATTTTTCTCTCTCTAGGTTTTAAAAGAGGAATTGAGTTCTCTGGTTTTCTAAGCTTTTAGAAAAGAACGTACTCTTTTCATCAAATGAGAAGGAAGTTTCTCTTAAATGGGCTAAATGGTTTCTGGTATGGACCCAATTGCCAAGTGTTACAAAAATCCTAAGTGTTAATAATTTATAAAGCACTATTTACATTTTAACTAAGGTTTTATTTAACATTGTTTTAACCATTCATAATTTATCAAACTCATTCACAAGATAAAGTTATTCTTATCATTTTTAATTAAAACAAAATAAATTACAATTACAATTTCTCATTTTAAAATAATAAATCACAATATTAACACTTAACAACATTTACAACATTTTCCAAAGTTATCTTAAAATTAATTAAGATAAACAATTCAATTATTCATAAAACTAGATTTAATTTCATAGTTAAATTTCACAAATCCCAATTTATAATTAATTATCCCTAACTAGGTCTAATTAATCAGGTAACTAACAACAGGGTTGTTACACCGTAACTGTTATAACATACATTGTAAGCATCGTATATAAACTAATATGTTATATAATTTACGTAACTCATACATATGTATAAACTATTATATCATTGCTTACTCAACATATATATAAATTGACATCAATCTTATGTTGGCACTCGCACGGACCTTAGAAAGCTAAATATAACGACCAAATATATATTAAGTATGTATTTTATTTTTCTCATTCTCTTTCTTCCTTCACAGCAAAGCAAGATTTCAATTTTATAGCAATATATATATATATATATATATATATATATATAAAACTATAAATAAGAGGAAAAATATATACATATATATGTACATAAGAGAAACCGTAGTATAAGCAACTTACATATATAAATTATTATACCATATATGTAACTTGCGCATGATATATATAACAAAATATAACATATAACGTAACTTCATATATACAAGTATAGATACAAACTACATATAGCCATATATATATATATATATATATATATAAACTGATATAACCAGTATATAAACTCAGGTATAGAGCTAAAATATAACTCATACAAAACGTATAACATGTATAAACATATAACTTATATACAAAATCGGGAACCATATATAAGTATAACTTGGTATCTGAGGGGAAGAGCTTGACAGATAAGAGAAACGACTAATATACTATATATATATATATATATATATATATATTCTATTTATATATATAGAGGAGGGATAGGTTTAGTCAAACATGGACAAGCAAGCTAGGAGGGTGACGTGGGTAAGGCCGAAGGCTAGAGGAGGTTGGTGGTCGGTGTTTTGAGAGGGTGATGGCCGCAGATGCTTTGAGGGACTGCTTGCGTGGTTTATTGGCTAACGTGAAAGGGTTAGGGGAGGGGAAAGGCTCGGGGATGGGATAGTGGAAGCATGGGTGCTGGCCACGTGGATCTCGGCTGTAGGTAGGGAGGACGATGGCGAAAGGATACAGCACGTGATATAAGGGAGGTGACATTTGGTTATATTGTTGCGCAACTGCGATGGAGAGTGGATGGTGGTAGATGGAGCCCGCAAAGGGTATGGGTTCGTGAGAAGGGCGGACGCAGGAAGCATAAGGCTTCTTGGGTTCGTGATCAGGAGAGATGCGGTTTCAATTGTCATTTCAGTGTGGATCAAATTTATTAAATATAAGAATGTTAATCGTGAGTGATCGCTCACCTTTCGAGGCTAGAGAACGACTGTGTAACGACCCGTAAATTTTGATAATTAAATTGGTTAATTTAATAAGATTTTGTAATTAAATCTAGAAAGAAATAAAAAAAAACTTTATAATATAAAATGAAGAGAATGTTAGAAAAGGAATGTAGCAATGGTAATTAAAATTAAATTTTGACAATTGAAGTGAAATCCCAATAATGTAATAGTGTAAATTGTTACACTTGGTTACAAAATAGAAAATGAGTAACTAAAAGTAAGTGTTGCATTGACCAATGTAATAATATGTTGATTAATAGTAACTGAATGTAAATTTTATGTAATAAGGTTTATGCAAGTTGAATAATAACTAATTTAGTGCAATACATATTAATTCAAACAATTGTAAGGTTATAATTGATTGAAATTAGTGAACTGGGAAATAAATTCAACAGTTATATTACTTGAGAAATAATACGTAATAAATTGCAATTTAATAGAATCAATGCTAGATAAGTAATTATAATAATTGATAGTTGATAATTAAGTATGAATGTGAGTAAATTTGGCAATAGTTATAATTATTAATTGTTTACCCATTCATTTAACTTATTGAATTAGATCTAAATCAATTGCAACATTTGTTTGTTAATAATAGCTTATAAGTGAAATTAAACGTTAATGGTAATAATTAGTATAAGTTAACCATTTATTTAGTATATCAAATTAAAACCTGTGGCGACCCGGAATTTTTGAGCATTCAAAATTTGAATATTTGATTGAGTTTAAATATTTAAAAGTTAATTTTAACTTGAATTTCTAATATCATAATTTATTTGGCAATTAGATTGTTGAATGAAATAATTTGAATTGGATAAAATATGAAACCTGAGATTTTTAAGCCTGTTAAAAATATAATTTGAAGGTTTGTAAAATTTATATTGATAACATTGGAAATGATAGAAGTTGTAAAATTGAAATTAACAGTGGTTTGCTCAGTTTTAAAATTTTATCGTTTAAATTGAATTTAAAAATAGCCTTCCGAGGCACAGTCTCGGAATTAGGTGAAACCAGTTCCATTGGGTTCGTAATATTAAGTTATTACCGGATTTCAAATTTCGTGTTGATCGAAATTGTTGTGTGCTTATTCGTTAAGTAAACACGTTGGACATTTAATCGAGGTTTATATATATACATATATATAAAAAATATATATATAATATAGTTAAATCTGTAGCCAAGCTTCTTCTGCACGCCTCTTTTCTTATCTCTTTAAGCCGAACCTTCTAATGAAACCTCGCACCTCCTTCTCTCCTCCTACTCGACGTACATTAGAAGAAAAAAAAATGAGATGATAATAATAATGGCCGAACATAAATTTTCAATCCCTCATCTCTTTCTATTCTTCGAAAATCAAATAGGCCTCGTTCTAAATCAAGTACCATTGTAATCGAAAATCCCTCACTGCCAAAAATCGAAATCCAAATTCCCTCTTCAAAAATTGAATTGCGTCTCCCTCCATAGTCCATTTCATTTCGATTTAGAGCCGTGTATGAATTCTATGGCAAGGAAAAGGGACGCGGCTAGGGTTCACGAGAGGTCAGAAGCTCATGTGTTTCGATTTGCGGTGGAGAAACTCGCGAACGCGATCGAGTTTGAAGGCGATTTACGAGCGACTCGAGCTTAGGGTTGTTCGCGAGGTGAGGATGGCGATCGAGCGACGCAGACGCGATCTGGGATCGCGTCGCGACCGCGTACGAGGGGGAAAATCAGGGCGGCGACCATGATGGGCATGCTAGGCCTGATGGTGATGCGTTCGTGGAGTTTGGGCCACGCGTTTTCAACAGCAGTAAGGTATAAGCAATTTCATTTTATTTAAGTTTTTTTGAGTAATATATTCGTATAGGTATATATATATATATATATGTATATATATGAGAAACAAGAAAATTAAATTACATGTATAAAAGACTTTGGGAAGATAATGGGGATTTTTAAATGTTTAAGGAGTTTTTATAAAAATTAAAATTTTAGTCGAGTTTAAATTATAATTATTTATTTAAGAATTGATAGAATAGCAATTACATATGAGAGTAAACAGGAAAAGATACTTATATATGTAGTAAACTTACTGTTAAATTTCTAAAGCATTGGTCACGATGATTTACTTGTTAATCAATTGGTTCAATTACCTTGGTTACGGAAGATAATGTATTAAAGAGCAAATTAGTTTAAATTAAATTTGTTGGTTAAAATAATTTATTTAAAGGAGTATTAGTTCAAGTAAAATTCTTAGTTGGTTAAATTAATAAATGATAAAAAAAAAAATTGTTCAATTAGCTCAAATAATAATAAATCGTATGATTGTTATTCAAGGTTAGAAATTTAGAAGAAACCAAGCAAGAATGGAAATGGATTGCAAACAAAGCAAAGGTGAGTTAATCTCACTCAGTTAAATTTAAATTTAAATGATAAAATTTAAGTAATTGTTTGAATGGATGAATTGATTGATGTGATATAGTATAATATTTTGAAATTGGCATATTGTATTGTGCTAACATTTGTGGATGCAGGGAAAACAGGTTGGAGGGATCCAACTGGACCCCTCACTTTTATTTAAATTATTCAATATTCTCTGTTGTGATTATTTGATATCCTATGATGAGTTATATTGGAATATTGAATGTTATGAATTGATTGGATATTCGGTTATAATGAATTCCCAAAGTTTATAAATTGGATTGTTGAAAAGAAATTAAACGGAAGTAAATGTGTAAGTGAAATAATTATAGAAAGTTTGAATAAATTTAAGAACGAATTGGAGAAGAAATAACGTGACTTTAAATTTCTAATAAATAAATTGTGAAGTATAGAAAGGAAATTTGAATAAACAGGAAGTTATTGAATTACAATCTTCAACGATATAAATTAAAGAACAAAACATTTATTTAAAATGTAAGACTTAAATTTTTGGAAAAATATATAATAATAAAGAAGAAGTTGGGAAAAGCTAAAATTTTTATATTCCAGTTAAAAGATTTAAAATCAAATGGAAAGGAATAACAATAATAATTAAGTGCATAATTAAATGAAATTTGAAATGAATTGAGTAATTTAAGAAACTTATTTCAAATGAAATAAATTGAAAATCAATTTGGAAAATTAATTTAAATGTTTGAGGCTGGAATTCTTCCTGGATCACTAAGTACGCTTTCAAGTAAATTTTTTAAATATAAGTTAACAGTTTTAAAATTTGTTTTTATAAAAAAATATGTTTTGAAAAATTTATTATTTCTAATATTTAAATTTAAGGTAAGTATTTCCTCAAATCTATTATAGTAGTAATTATTTAAAAAGTGACTTAATATTTTGTTTCAAAAGTGTAATTCTAGTTTTATATTTTATTTAGTGACTTTATTTTCAAATATTCATATAAGATGTATTTTTACCAAATTATTAAAAGTAGTTTTAATTTAAATGTTTTTAAAGTATATATTTCAAAGTAAAGTGTTTTAAATTTTTTTTTTAATCTAGTTTTGTACTTGGTGATTTCAGAGAAGATAGAAAATATTTGGGAAAGTTGATTCTGAAAAGAATGAGGGATTTGAAATTGTTTTCAAAGGATTGGAAATAGAAGTATATCTTGTGAAGATAGTTTTGGAAATAAATAAATAATTTGGGAAATTGTTTATTGTTGGATGGTTGTTTGTGAATATTAATTGATAGTTAAATAACCGACTATCAATATTGGCCAACTGCGTTGATCGTTTCGAAGAGACCGGGATCGAGATTTATTTCTCGAAAACCACTTCGATCCGATTTGTACGTTTCATGCGAAAAACGTGTTCGGAGTCGAAGATGAAGCAGTGAAGTGCAAGGGCTAGTCGCTACTAATCCTGAGGATATTTCCAAAATGGATGTAGTAGGAATAGTGCCTTCGGTTCCGTTCGAACCCGGGACGGACTTGTATGGACGAATGCTTGCGAAACATCGTCAGGTGGACGATGGGCATTCTAAGTGAAAACGTTCAAAAAGGTAACGCTTAGCCTCAAGCCTCATCAAATGGGAATGACTGAAAATCAGGGGATATGCAGCAAGGTTAGGTGGGTCATGCCCAAGCAGGACAAGGTAATTTCCCTGTCTAGATGTCCCTTATATATTTCGGCTTAGTGGGTGGTTGGTCGCGCCAACCACGGGGTTTATCTTGTTCGGGACTGTTCAGTAAGGAATGGTTCCGACCTTGTGTTGCAGGGGATGAAGGGAGTAATCCTCGGTACGGTGATCTAGGCCCCGTACTGTGACAGGTGGTACCCCAGTGCCTAGTCATTGTTGGAAATCCATTTTTCCTACGAGCCTTGTACGAGTTTTGTTTGTATTACCCACTTCGGTGGCTAGTAGCTGGAATTTAATCATGTAACAATTTCGGCTATTTTATAAGTATTTGTATATAGACCCTATTATAATATCAGAGGATTTCTATAAAAATTGTTTTAGCTATCGTAAGGTAAAAACCCGACATGTTTATTTGTGGCGTGGTCTTACGAGATGCTTTTGTTTTCAAAGGATTTTTGAAACTTTAATAATCAATTGGGTGTGATTTTCTCACGCTGGTAATCCAGACTGAATCGGGTGTTATTTAACTGTAATGCTCGGGTCAGACCGAGTATTATAGAATACAGGTTATGATGCTGTGGAGCTCAGGAGACGAGCTGGATGACGATACTTATTCTCGTACTTGTATATACATATATTTCCGCTGTTGAGTTGTTGTGTACCCATTGGATGTTATTGATGTGAGCTGTGACTGATGTACTCTGATGATGTAATATATGTAAACTGATATATTTGATTTTGAGTAAAGATTACTTATTCTCTATTATATTTTATTCCGCTGCGATGGTTAGATTCTGATGTTGGTTTTGTTTTCTCTTCTTCTACCTCTTCTTCTTAAACCCAAATGGTTCGTATTTCTGTGCAACTTGAGTTGATTGTTGTAGAATAGTGTTGACTCAAGAGGTACGGATTTGCGGGCTGTTACAAAACCGGTAATCAATTGCAATAAATCTAAATTAAAAGTTATGTTAGTATAAATTAAGGAAATATTTGGAAATAATGTCAATTCTATTTATAATATGACAATTGGTTGAATAAAAGGAATGGAAATTAAGTTTTATCAATATATTGGAATTTAATTTAAGGATTAATTGCAATTAAATGAAATTAAATATTACATAAATGGAAATTTAGATGAAATCTGAGAATATAAATGTGAACAATCATGAACCAATATTAACTCCATTCTTTTGATAATAATGAATTGAATAATAGAATGAAAGTAAATTAAATGGAATTATTGGAAATTTAATTTATAATTTCTGAAGTTAATGGAATTAAGGCTAACACTGAAATTGATAAAATAATCAACTCTAAATTGACATTTAAATTTGGTTAAATTAGTGTAAATGATTAAGAAAGTTAAAATTGATGAAATTTGTTAATTATAGAGTTGGAATTGAAAAGTGAATTAATTAATTAATTATTAATTTATTTGTTTAATTAATGTAGAAATAGCTATTTTGGCCATTGACTCGGATTTCAACGAAACCAGTTTCATCGGATCTGTAAAGGTGAATTATTGTAGGATCTTATGTTTCGTATCGATTGAACTTGTCGTTTGATCGTACTGGCTCGAAACGCGTAGAAATCAATTTAATTGAAATCAATTGAAATAACTTTATTTTCGTGTAACTTCTTCATACGATGGAATTTGGACTTTAAACCTATTCCATTGCATTTAGAATATTTAAAAGCATCTATTTTGATATATGGATTGACCCAATTTCGCTCTGGAGTCAGAACGGGTTTTTTGGGCCATTTTATCGTTCAACCCGTTTATCAATCTGGTCCATCTATTCTATTTCAGCTTTGTCTATAAATACCCTGTTGTAAAACCAAGCAGCCTTTTATTTTATTTCTATATGTATAGAAACTTCTGTGCTCCTCTTTCTCAATGGCTGAAAACCCTAAATGTTCCAATTCAATTCCAACAACAAAAATCAAAACTCTTCAAACAATATCAAATTTTATATGGATTCGAAGCTCTCAAAGAGTGCATGTCAATTCTGTTGTCCGTTTTTCAAACTAGAATTTTGTGTCACCGAAATTCGAGGAATAAATCATGGCCGTTCTTAGGCGTTCGATTTACTGTGTTCGATCGACAAATGAATAGTGCTGCGTTGAAGAGGGCATGGAGCGATGTTCATCGGTATGCTTCATTTCGCGAATTGACGGTTGGATCTACGGCAATTTTTCGATTAGAGTTTGAAATTTTGGGGCGGCTGCTGTGAATTATCGCATGCGCTGTTCAGCCACGCGTGGGGTCGGGGTGGTGGCAATCGCCTGAGGGGGGCTGCGGCGTGCTTCGGGGGCGGCGGCAAGGCCTTTGGCGGCACGTACGTGGAGAAATGCGGTCGTGTGCGTGGCGGTGCAAATTTCCAGTGCACGAGATTGGGTTCGTGTAACCCTGACGTGGCTATTTTGTTGGTGAGGTTTTGGGTTAGTTTATTTGTTTTATTTTATTTATTTAAATTCAAATCGTATAATGTTCTAACATGCATATCTTTTGCATATGAGGTCCGTTTCATGCGAGATTTTCTCCGCTAGGTTCATATTGAAATTTATGACATTTTGGTGCTGGTATGGACGAATTCTAAGACTGTTTAAATTTTGGGTTTAAATTGGATTTAAATTCAATTTAAATTCAAAAGGTGAATGTTTTAACCCACTTACAACTTCTAAAATTTCTAATATGTGTTAAATTAATTTCTGATGTGATTAGAAATTTATTTATTGCTGTTTGGTATATTTTCATTATTATTCCAGTTAAATTGAATTTATTGAATTAAATTGTCATTCAATTTATTATTACATATAAGCTGCCAGTTAAATTAATTTATTATTGAATATAAACTGCCAGTAATTACTTGTAATTTATTATCTGTGCTATATTGATGTTATTATTTGAATCGGATGATGATTGTGATAAATGGTTGATGATTGATTTTGGGTGAATGGATGTTGTATTTTATATTGTTATAGACTAGAAGTTGTTCGGCATTTTTAGTTCATTCGGGAGTGCGGTTTGAAATGATATATAGCCGTATTTTTATTTTAAATTACGGATTGGAATGATAAATAGCTGTATCACTTGAACATAGGGTAGAAAATTATATACAAACACCGTGGTCTATATATAAAAATATTTTGAAATGATTTTCTATGGTATTGTAAAGAAATATATTGTTTAGGAGATATTGATTTGAATATTTTATAAATGTTATTTTATATATAGTCAAATTCTTGGTTTTAAGCTATGTATAAATTGGTTTAAAGTATAAAATAAGTTTAATAATAAAGTCTGATTTATTAAGATATAATATGGTTAAGTATTTATTTAAATTATATTTCTGGAGTTTATAATGACTTAAATGAGAATAAGGTAGGAAGATAAATGTGAAATCGATTTGAAATTTATTAAAATTGGGATTTTAAAGGTATGATTTGTATAATTGGATTTTGTTTTAAGATGAATTAAATGAATATTTCAATTTTAAATAAGTTGAAGGAAATATTTGGTTATCTGTAATTGGAGTTTTATTTGAATGAAAATGGATTTATTATGCAATTATTTCAAAACTATAATAGAACATTGAATTGTTGAATCGTAATTACCAACATTAGTTTGAAATTGTTTAATACTCAAAGTTTGAAATATTTTGAAGGTGAAATGGTTTATTGAAACCGAAAGTGAGTTGAAATTTATGAATTGAGATTTAATTTAAAGTGAATAAAATTATGAAGTCGAGAAATTATTTTACTTTATAAAGAAATTTTAAATTCAAAAAATTTTATTTTATATACTATTTGAATATCCAAAACATTTAATTTTTGGAAGTTATGGTTTAGAAGCTATAAAATTCGTAGTATTATGTTTTGAACGGTTATATTTCAAGCGTTTGGTTTCGAAATATTATAAATTTGAAAGTGCTATGATTTTTGGGAAGGATGATATATTTGAAATAAAAATGATATTATATTGATTTGGGTTTATAAAAATGATATCATGTTGATTTGGGTTTTATAATGGAAATGAGATCGTATTTATTTGGGTTTGAAATGGATATTAAATTCTGGTTTTAAAGTATAATTATTTTGAAATGACCGAGATGTTATAATAACATTTGGTTATTAAACAGACCAGGATCGAAAGTTGTCATGCTCTTTGCCAACTCCGAAAACCACTTTAACAACCGTGTACGCGGTGGAGATTCTAGAATGAAGTAGGTTGGCGACGGCGTTCCTTTGAGGTATATACGTGGATCTGACTCCCATGAGTTGGCATAAGGTGGCTAAAACAGGAGCGATTCCGAGCCAGTGAGGTAGCCCCTCTTATCGGACACACTCCTTCGATATTATATTCTGACTTTGAGATTTATTTGGTGGCCACTTTTGATTTTTGATTTTTGGGGGTGTGGCTCGAGGTGGGCGGTAGCTGCGTGCTATGCGTCACCACCATTCCGGATAGCAATTGGTATATCTACCTTGGCATTGCCCAGTTGTACCATGTCACGTACCCTAGCGCGCCTTGTACGAGTTTGATTTGTGTCGTACCTATGGAGTATCTTCTCTTAGTCTCCCGATCAGGAGATATGCAGGTACTGTATAGACTACTGGCACTATTTATGTGTTAAGGTGGTAAATGTAATGCCTTAACGCTATTTTAAAGTAAGTTTATTTTATAATAGAGACTATATAATTGCGTATATTACTACATAGTAAATAGTTTAACGGATCCTTAGGAGATGTGAATCCCGAGCATCTCTTAAGTTACAGCACTCACGTTAGACACTGGATAAGAGATGTCAAATCCCGTAAACATCTCTGACGCCATTCCCTCATATTATTTACAGTTGATTTAACTTAAATAAGATCTTTTAGTTTTGACTCAAGTGTTTTGTCTTTTCAATTCGCTCGGGTCAGCCTGAGCATTTCAGGATTTGGAAGACCGTATTATGAAGGATGAAGGCGAAGATTTATTATTATTTATTATAGTATTCCACTACATTCATACTGTTTCCTCTTCATTAATTATTATTCTCTGGTATGTGTAACTCTGGTATGTATTGTGTAAATATAATTGAATATTTTGTAAACAACTTCGTGGACTGTTTATTTGATTGTTATATTTTATCGTTCCGCTGTAAGATTTTATTTTATTTTTTTCTTTCTCTGCTTTTCTTATTTACCCCATAACAATCCACCCTTTTGTATGGTTTGAGTCTGATGTGGGTGGTTTATCGTTGATTTAAAGCATACAAAAAGGAGGGAGTTACATGTGGTATCAGAGCTTTGGTTTAGCGATAAACCTTAGCTTTATGGGGTCTGACTCTTTATTAATAGGGTAGTAAAACCCTATGATGAGTCACAGAGCGTATATATATATATATATGACAGTGCGTGTTTGTTAGTGTTATAAAAGGTTTTTATATTGTGTTAGTTTGTTCCGTTTTGTGTTTATAAATTTTGGTTGGTGCATAGGACGTTATCACATCAATAGGGATTTCTAAACACTTAATAGGACAGACCGACACAATATTTGTTTTGAATATAGTTTAATGAAATAATTTTGCCTATTATATTTTCTATATAGTGTAATCTATAAATATTAGTAAAGTAGGAGTTGAAAATAAAATTAATGAAATCGAAAATTTAGGATCTAAGTTTCGGGATTTTTGAAAATCTCTTTCAAAGGATTTTGGAATTTAATAATATTATTCAGAAGTATTTTTTGATATAAATATTCCAATAAGATTTGAAAGAATAATTTATAAAGAAAATTTTGGAAAGAAATAAGTTCTGTACTCCCCTCTCTGTCGCTGGAAAATAATTTCGGTGATGAGTGCACACATCATCGACATTCATTTTCGAATTTCGAAGTGGGAACGCGACTTTAGTAGATTTACTGCAGGTTTATTTGGATAAACAAATATAAATTTTAAATTGTTTTAAATATAATTAGATATATAAGTTGTAAGTATATATTTATCTATCATTTTAAAATGATTTGAAATTTGACCTGGTATTTAGTTCTTAAGTTTCTGTTAATCAATAGTTTCAATTATTGTAGTGAAATGGAATGTAACTAATTTATAATTGGAACATTTAGTTAAAATGAGAGTTTAAATGCTAGGTTATTAATGAAATTTCAAGAAAGTTGAGATTGTAATCTATAAAACAAAAGATATAATTATTGAACATTAAATTAAATTAAAAAGAAATAAGATAAACTTGTATAATTTTCAATTGCATTCTTTAACATATATATGACTTACCAACTATAAATGTTAAAATGTTAAAAGAAAATATAATGGGAAATTTTAAAAGTAAAATTTGAAATAATGAAAGTGTTCAATGAATTTCTTTTGTAGATAAGAATTTGATGTTGTAGTTGTTATAAACTTAAGTAAAATTGAAAGGCTACTAATTAAATAAATGGAAAGGTAAGTATTATAAATAAGTGAATAAAACAAAATTAAGTAATAAATGAATGAAAATAAATGAAATTGAGAAATGATTGAATGTAATGCAATGAAAAGAAAATTTATATGATGTGAATAAATAAAAATGAAATTTTGTAAGTATAAGTGCAGATATGTGAAATAAACACTGAATCAATGGATGGAAATGAAAATTTGCAAGAAATAAACGTAAATTAAAAAGATAAATCATTATATGAAAGAAAAGAAATCAAACAACAAACAGTATGAAATAACTTAATTTATTGTTTGGATTTGTTGTTTGTTTTGGTTTATGGTTGTTTGGCTAAGGATACTTTAAATTTGTCTAGATGTATGAATAATCTATTTAGTTTCATCTAAGACTGTTGAGTAAATGGTGCACTTAGTAGTTTATTTTTCATTCTATACAATTTAAAGTTTTGAACCCGAACAACTATTTTTTTGTTTAATATGGGTAGATAATTGATGTATGTTGATTTTATGTGAGGGTTGTATGCTTGTTGCAAGTGATGGTTGTTATATTAAGTTGTTTGTTATTGATTGAAACAACTTTAAATATTTCATTTTAAATAGTTATTAACCCCTCTTGGATTATATAAGTGTAATGCAGGTTATGGAAGCAATTGCTATTGCTTTTGGTTTCATAATTAAGCGTTAATTGCCCGACAAATAGGTACGTTCTCGGATTACGGTTTTATAGTGCTATTATATTATTTTTCCCGTATTGGGATATATTATTTTGGAAAATATATGTTGTATATTGTTGTATTTGATATTATATTTTCTCCCAAGCCTTCCCGTAAAAAAGAGACTCTGTCGGAATTTTCCGTAAATTTTGGACTTAGAAAAATTTTGAAAAATGTTTCCAAACTTTACTAATTTTAGTATAAAAGATTTAATGGTTATAAATTGGCATATTTTACTCAAATTAATTAATTTTATAAATTTATTTGTTTATAAAATTAATATTTTAAGTAAGATACATTGATTTCGTAATTCTTCTTTTCCCTTCTTCTTCCTTTTCGTGGACGAAAAGTTTTGAGTGGGGGAGAGTGTAACGACCTATAAATTTCGATAATTAAATTGGTTAATTTAATAAGATTTTGTAATTAAATCTAGAAAGAAATAAAAAAAAACTTTATAATATAAAATGAAGTGAATGTTAGAAAAGGAATGTAGCAATGGTAATTAAAATTAATTTTTGACAATTGAAGTGAAATCCCAATAATGTAATAGTGTAAATAGTTGCACTTGGTTATAAAATAGAAAATGAGTAAATAAAAGTAACTATTGAATTAACCAATGTAATAATATATTGATTAATAGTAACTGAATGTAAATTTTTACGTAATAAGATTTATGCAAGTTGAATAATAACTACTTTAGTGCAATACCTATTAATTGAAACAATTGTAAGGTTATAATTGATTGAAATTGGTGAACTGCGAAATAAATTCAAAAATTATATTAATTGATGAAATAATACGTAATAAATTCCAATTTGATAGAATCAGTGCTAGATAAGTAATTATAGTAATTGTTAGTTGATAATTAAGTACGAATGTGACTAAATTTGGCAATAGTGATAATTATTAATTGTTTAACCATTCATTTAATTTATTGAATTAGATCTAAATCAATTGCAACATTTATTTGTTAATAATAGCTTATAAGTGAAATTAAACATTAATGGTAAAATTTAGTATAAGTTAACCATTTATTTAGTACATTAAATTAAAATCGGTAATCAATTGCAATAAATCTAAATTAGAAGTTATGTTAGTATAAATTAAGAAAATATTTGAAAATAATGTTAATTCTATTTACAATTGGTTGAATAAAAGGAATGGAAATTAAGTTTTATCAATATATTGGAATTTAACTTATGATAATAGGATTAATTGCAATTAAATGAAATTAAATATTTAAATATTACATAAATGGAAATTTAGATGAAATCTGAGAATATAAATGTAAACAATCATGAACCAATATTAACTCCATCCTTTTGATAATAATGAATTGAATAATAGAATGAAAGTAAATTAAATGGAATTACTGGAAATTTAATTTATAATTTCTGAAGTTAATGGAATTAAGGCTAACACTGAAATCGATAAATTAATCAACTCTAAATTGACATTTAAATTTGGTTAAATTAGTGTAAATGATTAAAAAGGTTAAAATTGATGAAATTTGTTAATTATAGAGTTGAAATTGAAAAGTGAATTAATTAATTAATTAATAATTTAATTAATTAATGTAGAAATAGCGATTTTGGCCACTGACTTGGATTTCAACGAAACAAGTTTCATTGGATCCGTAATGGTGAATTATTATAGGATTTCAAGTTTTGTATCGATCGGACTTGTCGTTTGATCGTACGGGCTCGAAACGCCTAGAAATCAATTTAATTGAAATCAATTGAAATCAATTTGAAATAGCTTGATTTTTGTATAACTTCTTCACACGACAGAATTTGGACTTGAAACCTATTCCATTGCATTTAAAATATCTAAAAACATCTATTTTGATATATAGATTGACCCAATTTCGCTCTGGAGTCAGAACGGGCTTTTTGGGCCATTTTATTGTTCAACACGTTTATCAATCCGGTCCATCTATTCTATTTCAGCTTTGTCTATAAATAACCTGTTATAAACCCTAGCAGCCTTTTATTTTATTTATGTACGTACAGAAACTTCTGTGCTCCTCTTCCTCAATGGCTGAAAACCCTAAATGTTCTAATTCAATTCCAATTCAAATCCAACAACAATAATTCAAACTCTTCAAACAATATCAAATTTTATATGGATTCGAAGCTCTCGAAGAGCGCATGTTGATTCTGCTGTCCGTTTTTTAATTTGGATTTTTATGTGACCGGAATTCGAGGAATAAATCTCGGCCATTCTTGGGCGTTCGATTTTCTGTGTCCGATCGACAAATCAATAATGCTGCGTTGAAGAGGGCACGGAGCGATGTTCATTAGTATGCTTCGTTTCGCAAATTGATGGTTGGATCTACGGCAATTTTTCGATTAGGGTTTGAAATTTTGGGGCGACGGCTGTGAATTATCGCATGCGTTGCTCAGCCACGCGTGGGGTCAAGGTGGTGGCAATCGCCTAAGGGGGGCTGCGACGTGCTTCGACGGCGGCGGCAAGACCTTTGGCGGCACGTACTGTAACGACCCGTAAATTATCGATAATTAAAATTGTTAATTTAATAAGATTTTTGAAATTTATTAATTAAGAAAATAAAAATTAGTGAACTATTAATAAAAATAATAACTAGAATGAAATTCAAATTAATTGAAAAGTGGAAATATTATAATTTGTTATAAATGAAATATAATAAAAACAAATGAAATTATTGAATTAATGTATGAAATAGTATAATAGATGGAAATTGTTTGTGAAGAATAAACATACAAGTATTATAAAGGGATAATGGTGAGAAATGGTTGTTGTCACTAGTTAATTTACCAATTACAAATAAGGGTAATTAAATGCTACTTTAATGATAATTAATGTAATAGTGGAAATTGTGAATGTAAATTAAATAGAAACGTAAATTTATTTATAAGGTAGTAGTTGATGTAATAAAAGTATGAAACCAAGTAAATAAATTAATTGAGAATATAAATCGTAATTAATGTACATATTTGGCAAATATAATATAATGGAAATAGTAGTTAATACAAAGGAAAGATGGGTATTTGAATATAGTAGTGTAATGAAAGAGAAACAAATCATTTCGTTGAAATCTAATTTATAATAAGCGTAATTATTGTAGTAATTGAAATTAAATATTATGCAATTGAAATAAAGATGAAAATGGAAATATTGAAGCATGTAATGCAAGGGTATCATAAATAGTAATGGAATAAAATTAGTATTATATATGGAATAATAACTTGGGTTGATAGGTAAATAACTTATAAATGCAATTAAGAGCAAATAGGTGACAATTGATATCGGTTGTTTATTTATTTATTGTGTTAAATGAACTTTGGTAATCAATTACAATAAATCTTAATTTAATGTTTTGTTAATGTAAATTAAAGTAATAATCGTAAGTAATGTAAATTTTATTCATAATATGATAATTAGTTGAATTAAAAGAATGGAAATAAAGATTTATCCATTTATTGGGATTCGAACTATAATAATTGGATTAATTGCAATTAAATGAAATTAAATATCTAAATATTAAGTTATTTGAAATTAAGATGGAATGTGAGATTATTAATGTAATAGTTATGAATCCAATGTAAAATCCATCTATTTGACAATAATGAATGGAATAATTATTGATTGATTTAATTAATCAGAATTATTAGAAATTAAATTTATAATTTTGAATTAATGAAATTTAGGTGAAAACTGAAATTTATAAATTAATTGACTCTAAATTGACAATTTAATTTATTTAAATCATTGTAAATGATTGAGGAATCAAAAATGGTGAAATTTGTCAATTATAGAATTAAAATTGAAAATTTGATTTGATTAATTAATTATTAATTTATTTAATTAATTAGAAAATAGCCACTTTCGTCACTGACTCGGATTTCGACAAAACCAGTTTCATCGGATCCGTAGCGGTGAATTATTGTGGAATTTCAAGTTTCGTAGCGATCAGACTTGTCGTTTGATCGCACGAACACGAAACGCCTAAAAATCAATGAAATTGCAATCAATTGAAATCAATTTGAAAAAAATTGATTTTGGCATAACTTCTTCATACGATGGAATTGGGACTTGAAACCTGTTCCGTTGCGTTTAAAATATTTTAATACATCTATTTTGATATATGGGTTGACCCAGTTTCGTTCTGGAGTCAGAACGGGCTTTTCGGGCCATTTATCGTTCAGCGCGTTTATAAATCGAGTCCATCTATTCTATTTCAATTTACCTATAAATACCCTATTATAAACCCTAATTCATTTCTTATTCCTCAT
This sequence comes from Allium cepa, assembly GCA_030765085.1. NCBI lineage: Eukaryota > Viridiplantae > Streptophyta > Magnoliopsida > Asparagales > Amaryllidaceae > Allium > Allium cepa. The sequence continues at coordinate 782,091,924 of CM060940.1, read as the reverse complement.
TTCTGTACGTTCTATTAGCTCCTCTTTCCAATGGCTGCAAACCCTAGTTCCCAAATACAATTCCAAATCAAATCCAAAGCCAAAATTTCAAACTCCTCAAATACTATCAAATTTATATCGATCTGAAGCTCTCGACGAGCGCAAGTCAAATCCATGATTCATTTTTCTTTTTGAGTTTCGATGTGGCCAGAAATCAATGAAACATTCATGGCCATTCATCGCGCGTCGATGAACGTTGTCGGATCGTCGAGTCATTTCTGGGTATTGTAGAGAGTCTAAGGGGGATTCCATCGGGACAGGTTGCAAGTCATATTGATGGTTGGATCTATGGCAAAAATTCGATTAGGGTTTAAAATTTGGGGTGGCTGTTGTTCATTCAATTCGTGGGTGGAGGGAGGTCGGCATCGAAGTCTTGGTGGCCGAGTCGGCCAGCGGCAGCATGCGGCGGAGGCAAATTTTCTCGATGGTCAACGGCTTCGGTTGCGAGCGTGTTTTCTGGTAGCAGTCGTTTACGCGTGCATATTGGGTTACTAGAGATGATAGTTGAGGTGACATGGTGTTTTTCTTTGGTTCGTTTTGTTTTATTTATTTTATTTTAATTTGATTTTCAAATGTTCTAACACGTGTAACTTCTCATACGATGTCTGATTTACGAGCAGTTTCTTTTGTTAGGATGGTATTTAAATTCTAGACATTTTGACGCTAGTTTGGACGAATTCCGAGTCTGTTCAAATTTTAGGTTTAAATTGGATTTAAATTCAAAAGGTGAGTGTTTTAACCCACTCACAACTTCTAAAATTTCTTATGTTGGTTAAATTAATTTTCAATGTGATTAGAATTTTTTTTATTGCTGTTTGGTATATTTTTATCATCATTCCAGTTAAATTTAATTTATTGAATTAAATTGTTGTTCAATTTATTATTGCAAAAAAACTGCCAGTTAAATTTATTTATTATTGTACATAAACTGCCAGTAATTACCTGTTATTTATTATCTGTTCTACATTAATGTTATTGTTTGAATTGGATGATGATTGTGATAAATGGTTAATGGTTGATATTGGACGAATGGATGTTGTATGTTATATTGATATAAAGAGCAAATTGTTATGCACTTTATTTTATTCGGGATTGCAGTTTGAATGATATATAACTGTATTTTTATTTTAAATTACGGATTGAAATGATAAATATCCGTATCACGTGGCCATAGGATAGAAAATTTTATACAGACACCGTCGGTCTATATATATGTAACGACCCGGAATTTTGGGCAATAACAATTTAATAATCTGCATTAATAATTAAATTGATTTGATAATTTTCTTTACAATTTTAATTTTAAATTTAATCTTTTAAAGGTTAATAAATTTTTAATCTAGCAAAATTTGATAAGAATTGTTTTTCAAAAGCTAATGAAATTTTATTCTTTTTATAATATATGCATTTGATATATATTGTGGATAGGATATCTTTTGTTTTAATTAAAAGATTGAATTTTCAAACTGTAATATATATGTATGTATATATTATAATTTGAGTTGTTTTGAAATTTTACTTAATATGTTAATAATTTAAATATGGATGAATAGTAATTTAAAGTTTTGTCTTAGAACTTAATATTTTTCAAAAGTTAAATTAAAGATTAATTCATTTGTTTTCAAAAATATAAGATAATTGTTATTTTAAATAAGATAGTTTAAAAGTGATTTAAACAAGCTTTGTTTTGTTTTCTTTTATAATGCTTAAATTTTAAATGATTATAAATGTTTAGGTATAATGTTTAGATTTTAAATAGATGTATAAGATTATATTTATATTATAATTAGTTTAGGATATTTTCTTTTAAAAGTAAACTTGTTTACATATATGTAAGTATTTGTTTACTTAGTAAATTAATATGTTAGTTTATGTTTTCATTTAAAATTAAATGAAAAATTAATTTAAAAATACTTAAGACAAATGTAATCATATTAGCCACTTTAATAACACTTGTAAACTTTTTAAATCATGTTGAGACACTTGTTTAATTTTATAACAAGTGGCATACTTATTTAAATTTTAATAAAAGTATTAAGAAGAAGATTTGTTTTCTTTTTCAAACATTTTCTTCTTTGTTTTCACTTCTTAACTCTATTCAATGGCAGCTTGTTATTCTTTTCAAATTTGAAATATTTTAAAACAAAAAAATCAAAATCTGAAGCAAATTTAAAACCTGGAAAAACTGCAAATGCTAACCAACTTCAATCTAACTGCAACTAAATGGAGGTTCTTCAAATCTGCATATGCAAATGAATTCAACCTGCAATTTCAAAGGGATCAAGATTCAAGCTGAATTCAATTAAAACCTGCAAGTTTCAACTTTTAAATCACCAAATCAAAGGCATGCAGTAGGATTTTACCAGCAAACATCAAAGTATATTTCAAATAAAAGTTAAAGACTGGAAGAAATCAAAACTTGCTCTGTGCTGTGCACTGCAATTTATCAGGTGAGTGAATCTTCATTTTAAAAATAGATTTGAACCTGTTATTTATCTAGATTTGTGTGACTACTTATATAGTAGTTCAGTTATAAATTTTTTGCGAAGATGATTGTATGTTTGTATAAAATGTTGATATGTATGTATGTGACTGTAATAGATATGCTCTGTTGAAATATAGGTAATTATCATTCAAACTAATTCAAATCTTTCAAAAAACAAACATTATTTGGCTTTGATAATTTAATGGTAGTTGTAGTTAATGGATGATGACTGTTTTAAAAATCAATTCAGGATTCTATTGCAGTAAATAAAAATTTACAGAGGAATTTGAATTTCGGTTAAAAATTTTGTAAAATCCCGAAATTTTTGAATATAAAGTTGGTAATGTATTTGAACTTTTGGAATTTAAATTGAGAATTTCAAGAAAAAAATAAATGTTGTTAATGTTAATATTATAAAGATGCATAGGATTTAAATTAACATATATAGTTAAGTTTAAATAAATAGATAATAATAATGATAATTAAATAAAATAACATATTTTTTTTTAAAAAACAATAAAATTAAAATTTGCTGTAAACAAAGATGTAGACATAAGGAAAATATAAAACTAAAACAAGACTCTTCCATATAACAAAGTAAGGTAAATTTGTATATAAAAAAAAATTGAAAGTAAACAAAACAACACATACATATAAAAATAAATAAATAAACAAAACAGTATGCTGTAAGATATAAGTGTATAGGGAAGCATTACAAAGCATGCTTCATTTAGTGCTATTACTCTAGTAACCTCAAGCAAAACATTAACTGTGAATCCATGCTTCATTAAATGCATTTACTGTCTAGCATAGATAAAGATCACATCAACCTGTACAAAATTCCCTCTATAAACAAGAACATTTGTTTCAGTTTTATTTCTTTCAACTTAGCAAAGAATAGGAAATAAACTTGGAAAAAATTATATACAAGTTCAAACAAATTGCTGAAGAAAGGATAAAAAAAAAGAAACAAACCAGAGAGGAAGATTTAGAACTACAGCTTCAAAATCAAATATAGTCTCTGCTTATCAATATATTCAAGTGAGTAAAAAAAAATTTACTTCAGGATTTAGATAGATTGTGGGAATGATTTATATTGTGTTGCTTATAAATTTCTCTCAGTTTTGTTCTGCATATATATACACATATCAAACTGTCTGAAACTTCCATTCCTTCTCTGATTGAATTACAGGGTTGTATTACACAAGGAAACACTTAAAACATCTGATTAGAATTAGCCTTTGATTTCAAAACTAAGTAGCAGTGCTTATGTATGAATTATAAGTAAATAGTTCATGAAGCATGAGTATATTCAGTATGAAACCTTATTTTTTTTTCCAGACGAAATCTTAAATTTTGACAAATTTCGAGTATCACAATTTTGAGATTGGATTATATAATGTGAATCTGCATTAGAAGATAGGAATTTTAAGCCGTGTTTGATGATTTTTAAGCATGTGGTTCAAGAGCAGATCGTTGACGACTGGAAAAGGGTTTACGGTCGAATTCAGGTGGTCGGAGGTACTAGGGAGGCCGGAGTTTCTCGAGAAGGTAAAGGAGCTTACGGGGTATCGGAGAAAAATATTGGGGTGGTCGGAAGGTCAACGTGGCGGCGGCGGCGAGTGGTTTCTTTTCAGAAACCTAGTTTTGTTAGTAGTTTTTAATTTGATTCGTTTTCCCTCTGTGGTTGATCGAGTGGCACATGGTCTGGGGAAATGATGGCTGAGTGGATGACGAGTCATCGGCCGGAGTTAGGAACCTTCAGGTGGTCAAGGCGTCAAGTTCGAGGCGGAGTTTGGCGACTGGGTTGGTTTCAGTTAGTAGTGAGAGAGCTCGATTTCGATTCGCTTTCGAATTCGAATATTTGTGAAGTTGGAAGGCTAGTGGGGATCGACTGCGATGTGCGGGGGGTCTCGGTGATGGTCAGCGACCATCCAAACGCCTGGACACGTGCACGCGATGACCTTCGTATCAGCATTGTGTGTGAGTTAGGGGAGACGTAGTTTTCTCGGGTTCGAATCGGGGTAGCCTATGGGTTTACTCGAAGAAACTGGGAAATGGTGAAACCCGAAGTCAAACGCGTGAATAATTTCTTTTGGCTCGGGGAAGTTGTTAAACAGGATTGGGTTGCTAAGCCTATTGCCTGGCTTCAGAAAAAAGACTGTTTAAAACCTGGGTTTTGGAATAATCTTGTTTTGAATTTAATTTGTTTTAAAATAACTTAGAAGTGATATGTGAATTAAGTAATTTTTAACTACATTTAAGTGAACCTGAAACCGTTTCAGGTTTCTAAAAAATATAAATAAAAATAAATAAATAAAATAAAAAAAAATATGTAAAAGTAGAAGCAAGATTTAATAACAGGTATTTTAAACAAAGTTTAAAGTTGAATTCAAATGATTTTCTTATATCCTAAATTTAAAAATGAAAATTTAAAACATAAAACCAGATTTAAACTAAGTTTAAAATTAAAGGGATCGTAGATTCAAGTTTTACTTGAATGTGGAATTTAAATAAGTTTTATAAAATTAAAATGTTAAATCAAATTTAAATAAAGTATGTTTAAACATGATTGGGTTTCAAATAAAGGATTAAACTTACTTTATATAGATTCTTTTATAAAAATGATTTCTTAACATTGAATGAAAAGTAAATAAATTTGTTTAACAAAATATAAATAAAAATTATAAGTTAAATAATTGAATTAAGATAATTTAAGTTAATTAATGATTAAGCTTGTTGTAGTAGAAATAAATTTCTGAATAATAAAGATTTCTAAATGTTAAATCACAAATTATTTTGGAAGACAACCATGGATGATTAAATTGATTTATTAAATCCCATTCACTTTAATTTGTAAACAATTAACTATTGCTATGCACTAGGTTGATATTTCTGTTGTGACTGTGATACGGTGTGATGCACTGTGACTATGATTTGTTCTGTATTGATGTGAAAACCTTTATGCCGTAAAACGACATTTAAACTTCGATGCGACAGGGAATCGGATTCTAGTGAGTATCCGAAACTCACATCGAACCCTAAATATGAATCTTTGTAATTGACATATCCGTGTGTTTTAAAAATATTGCGCTCACTATTCGGGTTAACCGGGAAAAGACTTTGGGGTCGTATAACCCATTCCGAATATGTGATACGTCGTTATGAATTGCATTTGGAGACCGGTGTTGAAGACCGGATATTTTTGAAAGCGAAAGGACAACTCGTCGAATGTCTTTGCATCGACTAGTCCCCGGTATAGAGACTCCATATGTGATGGGAAGTCCGAACATGATTAGTGAATATTCGGATTGCAAGGACTTCTTTGTAAGTGCCTTCGGTTCTGTTCGAGGCCGGAACAGACTTGTATGGATAGTATGTCTGACATTACAAATTGAGAAATAAAGCTGATTTCTTTCAAATATATTTCTGTTGGTGGCGGAGAATTTATTCTCTTAGCTTAACACCCTTCTCTGAGACGTACGAGCTCAGAGGTTATGTAGTTGAATGTTATCAGCGATATATTCCCAATTTGGTAATGTGACATGCTGAGTGTTGCTGTGAAATGATCATTGTGTTGATTATTTGTGATAGGATCATTTATTTGATCGTCTATCCTGGTGATCATTTTTATGATCATTTGTTGACCCAAAGCACAGCTTTTGAGCGTGACTTTGTGGACGAGACTTCGTCGAGCCTCACACCCCGAAATGGTCAAAACAGGAAAGATGCGGCAAGGTTATGAGGGGTAGCTCCCTTTAGGGTATATCATTTCCTTCTGGAAAGGGTGGTATTATGGTATGGAGCCCAGATACTTACTCATGTTGATACACTATATCTATTACTGTGTGGTGTTGTTGGTTGTCGAGCGCTCGAATAAAGGTCCAATGGGGCCGAGGGATGACATATTCGTGTAGTAGTTACCTAGTGATAAAGGTAACCCGGCCTTGTGTTGGCAGAGAGCTGGTTAAGTTCTCGGGACGTCCCGCCAGAGGCGTTTCCATGTGGCAATAGGAAGTTCCTTGGCCTGACCATTTGTTGGAAATCCAAAGAAACAATACGAGCCCTGTACGGTTTTAGTTGTAAAACCTGTCATGCAGCGTGGCGGTAACCTGCCACAAAACATGGTAGCTATAGTAGGCATAGTTCGGAATGTCTATGTTGGCTAAGATTAATATTCTATTTTCGAAATGATTTACTTCACTATGCACTAGTATAATATCAAAGAATTCTTTTCTCGTACCAAGCATATTTAACTATCATAAGAAGAAATCTCCTCCAATTCTGCGTTTGCATTGTGTGTGTGGCGGGAGGTCTTATGGTAGTTCCATTTTTAAAAGCATTCTGAAAATTCTTTTATAAATCTTGTTTTATTTAAATGCAACTGTTTTTGTTTACTCATACCAGTCCCATGACTGATCCGGAGTTTATTGTTTTTTTTTCCTAAACTCTGGGTGCCCATTATTTCCACACGGGCAGCCTAGTAGCAGGTTTCTGTATTTTGGAGGAGCGATATTTTGGAGCTTTTTATCTTGGAGATATCTTAGGAGCTTTTGGAGATTTCAGGTGTTAGTTTTTGGGAGTTCGTTATCATCTCTCTCTTTTGAGAACTTTTGGATATATGTTCACTGTTGTGTTATCGTGATGTTGTATTTGGAGTTGTGGTGTATGTATTATGTACTCTGTTGCAGTAAGGATATTATGTTGATGTTGTAACTGTGATGATTATGATATTGATTCTGTTCCGCTGTTTTATATTCATCTAATTGTTGTTATAAGCTCCGGCGATGCGAATTTGGTGTTGTTTATCGGACATCGAGTTTGGGTCGTCACAAGTGGTATCAGAGCTCCAGGTTGAGTAAGAACTTTAGCTATGGAGTATAACACATTAGATGGCTCATTAGAGATAGGGTGAAGTATACCCTAGAATGAGTATAACCAAGACTGAAACTTTAAACTTTCTTAGTCTATTTCTTTTTACTGCTGATATTCCTTAAGATATCTCGTCTGTATATCTAAATCAATTTTCTTACTAATCTCATATAGTGAAAATGAGTGGACGCAGAGGAAGAGTTAGGGGTCGAGGGAATGCTGCAGCACCTAATCAAATTCCCCTAGCCGTAGAAGCAATAATAGATATTCAGCAACAGCCGGACTTGGCCGATTTATATAAGAAGTTCGAAAAGCTTGGTGGCAAACCGTTCACCGGCAAGGAGTCAATTATTGAGGCTCAAGCTTGGGTAAGATCGTGTGAGAAGATTTTTAAAGGTCTAAGACTACAGGATGAGCAGAAAAGACTTATAGCTTCATGGCAACTCCAAGGAGAAGCTTCAGCTTGGTGGGAAACCATCATTATAGATGAACCCGAGGAAGAATTTACTTGGGATCGTTTTAAGGAAGTGTTTGAGAAACGTTACATGCCATCGGCGGGAATTTCCAGAATGTATCAGGAATTTCTGGATTTGAAACAAGGAAGTTTGTCGTTTGAAGAATACTTGAATAAATTCAGCGAACTATCTCGGTTTGGCCTGGAATTGCTAAACACACCTCTTAAGAAAAACGAAAGGTTTATCCGTGGAATGAACCAGAAATATCATGAAAGAATGACGGGCCACGTTAAAGAATCTTTTTCGGATTTAGTTGATATGGGTTACAGATACGCCACACTTGATATACAAGAAGCCCCAGCAGAAAAGGGAAATTCGGGCAACCAAAATTGGAAGAAGCGGAAATTTGGAGGTAAGAAACCATGGCAGGGCAACGAGAAAAAGAAGAGCATTCATGGTAGTACAGCAGAGGAAGTCACTTGTTTTAATTGCTTGGAGAAGGGCCACTATTCGAGCAGATGTACGAAGCCTAAGAAACAAGTCAGTCAATCCACTCAAGCAAAACCTAGGAAGTGCTATTACTGTCAGAAAGAGGGGCATGAAGTTAAAGACTGTCCAACTATGAAACAAGCTCAAACAGCAAAGGTATACGCAGTCAAGGACCAACCTGCAACTTCCAAAGCAGGAAAAGGGAAAGAAGTTCTGGAAGGTAATCTTATCATTTATGATAGAATTGTTAGATTTCTATTTGATACGGGCGCTACACATAGTTTTATCTCTCAGCAAGCCATTAAAGAATTAAATCTTGAACCTGATTTTGTTGATGAGCCTATATGCGTAAGGAATCCAGTTGGAGGGCCTGCGAATCTTTGTCTTCGATGTAGGGACGTTCCTATCTCATATTCTCATTATTAATTCCCCATTGGTCTCTTCGTTCTTGATTTTAGCGAGTTTGAAGTCTTACTCGGAATGGATTGGCTAGAAAAATATGAAGCCAGATTGGATTGCAGCAATCGATTGATTTCGATTAAAACCGAATTTGGGAATTTCATCGAAATTTCTTGTGAGGACCCTAGTCCTAAAAGGGAAGGGTTGATGTGTAATTTGGGTTATCCTGAACCCAGTTTGGAGTCTATACCAATTGTTAGAGATTTTCCGGACGTATTCGAAGAAGTGAAATCTTTACCTCCTCACCGAGAAATAGAATTTAGAATTGACCTTGTACCTAATGCTCGTCCTGTTGTTCACGCAAATCGCAGGATGACACCCAGGGAAAAGATTGAATTGGTTCATCAAACTGATGAGCTACGAGCAAAAGGATTAATTCGACCCAGTGTTTCTGAATGGGGCTCAGCCATCGTATTTGTTGCTAAATCGGACGGATCTTTAAGATTGTGTGTAGATTACCGCGATCTCAATAAACAAACTCTTAAGAACAAATTTCCTCTACCAAGAATTGATGATCTATTTGATCAATTGCACGGCGCTCGTTTCTTTTCAAAGATGGATCTAGCCCAAGGATTCCATCAATTACGAATCGCCGAAGATTGTGTACCTTTAACTGCTTTCAGGGGTCCCAATATGTTTTACGAATGGTTAGTTATGCCTTTCGGGCTAACCAATGCTCCAGCATACTTCGTGGATCTTATGACTCGTGTGTTTCGGGAAGTTCTGAATAAATTTGTTCTTGTATTTATCGATGATATCCTAATCTACTCCAAAACCGAAGAAGAACATGCTGAACATCTCAAAATGGTTTTGGAAATCTTGAGAAGGAATATCTTATTTGCAAAATTTTCCAAATGCCACTTTTGGGTCAGAGAAGTCAAATTCCTTGGCCATATTGTTAATGAAGGAGGAATTTCGGTAGATCCTAGCAAAATTTCCGCTATTCTTGATTGGAAACAACCCACTACTCCAAAAGAAGTTCGAAGCTTTTTGGGTTTAGCAGGTTATTACCGGAAATTCGTTCAGGATTTTTCCAAGATAGCTAGTCCGCTGACTAAGCTAACGATGAAAGATGTAAAATTTGATTGGACTTCGAAATGTGATGAAGCTTTTCAGGAGTTGAAGAAGAGATTAACCACTGCTCCTGTTCTCGCTATTATAAACGGGAATCAGGAATTATCTGTTTATACTGACGCATGTGGTGATGGGGTAGGTGCAGTATTAATGCAAAATGGAAGGGTAGTTGCCTACGCGGGTAGACAATTACGTCCGCATGAGAAGAACTACCCAACGCACGATTTGGAACTTTTAGCTGTTGTTTTCGCCTTAAAGATCTGGCGACACTATCTTCTGGGTGAAAAATTTGAATTATTCACCGACCATAAACCTTTGAAATATCTCTTCACCCAGAAGGATTTGAATTTGCGACAACAACGTTGGATGGAATTTCTGGCATCATATGACCTAGATATCCAATATACGCCGGGAAAAGCCAATGTGGTTGCCGACGCTTTGAGCAGAAGACATGCTGTTCTTGCATATCTTGTTATTACTCCTACTCTCCTTGAGAAGATCGCAAGACAGCAATATGAAGATGAGTTTCTTCGGAGAATTTATAAAAGAATTTGCCAAGGAGAAGACACTAGTTTCGAGATGGATAATAGAGGAGTAGTAAGATTAAAAGGCAGAATTTGTGTTCCAGACTTCCCTGATCTGAAACGTGAAGTATTGGATGAATGCCACAAGTCAAAATTCAACATCCATCCAGGAGTCAACAAAATGTATCGTGATGTTAAAAGGACATTCTGGTGGAAAACGATGAAGAGAGACATATTTATTCATGTGAGTCGCTGTGCTACTTGTCAGCAAATCAAGAGCGACCAAAAGAAAGTGGCCGGTTTACTTCAACCTTTGGAAGTACCGAAATGGAAGTGGGATCAGGTATCGATGGATTTCATCGACGGATTGCCACGAACTAAGAAAGGCAATGAAGCGATTTGGGTTATTGTGGACCGTCTAACCAAAAATGCTCATTTCATTCCAGTTAAATCTACTCGGACTGCAGCAAGCTTGGAAGGTATTTATATAAAGGAAATTGTTCGCCTCCATGGGATTCCCAACAGTATAGTGAGTGATCGTGATCCGATCTTCACTAGTAGATTTTGGGAAGCATTCCAAGACGCTTTGGGAACGAAATTAAATTTCAGTACTGCTTATCACCCACAATCTGATGGACAGACTGAAAGGGTTAACCGAATTCTAGAAGACCTATTGCGTGCTTGTGTTCATGATTTTGGTGGTTCTTGGGAGGACCATTTGCATCTGGTTGAATTCTCATATAATAGCAGCTATCAGGCCAGTATAGAAATGGCTCCTTTCGAAGCTTTATATGGTCGTCCATGTCGATCACCTACATGCTGGATTGAATCAGGTGACAGACTTGTTCTTGGACCGGATATGATAAAGGAAGCCACTGAGAAGGTAGACTTTATTCGAAAGAAGTTATTAACCGCCCAAAGCCGTCAAAAGAGCTATTATGACCGACGAAGGAGAAATTTGGAATTTCAAGTTGGAGATTCTGTATTTCTGAAAGTATCTCCGATGCGGGGTGTATTGAGATTCGGAAAAACTGGAAAGTTAGCACCGCGTTATATTGGTCCTTTTCCTATTCGGGAAAGGATCGGGTCTCTAGCATATCGAGTGAAATTACCCAGCTGGTTGTCTGGTGTACATGATGTGTTCCACATTTCTAATCTTCGGAAATATGTGCACGATCAAGATGATATTATTGAAGAAGCTGCTCTGTAGGATCTTGAAATTACTCCTAACTTGGCAGTTAGAAGGGAACCGATAAAAATTGTAGATCGTGATGAGAAGCGATTAAGAAACAAGATTGTGAAGCTGGTCAAAGTTAAATGGAGTGGCGATCCAAAGGACTGTACTTGGGAAACTGAGGATAATATGAACAAATCATATCCCAAATGCAGAATAGACATCTCGGCTTAAATTGTAAGTCATTTCTTTATATTTCCTAAATTCTTATATGCTTTGTTTGCGTTTCTCACTCTTTTAATTTCGAGGATGAAATGTTCTTAAGGAGGGGATATTGTAACATCCCGAAATTTTTGAATATAAAATTGGTAATGTATTTGAACTTTTGGAATTTAAATTGAGAATTTCAAGAAAAAAATAAATGTTGTTAATGTTAATATTATAAAGATGCATAGGAATTAAATTAACATATATAGTTAAGTTTAAATAAATAGATAATAATAATGATAATTAAATAAAATAACATATTTTTTTTTAAAAACAATAAAATTAAAATTTGTTGTAAACAAAGATGTAGATATAAGGAAAATATAAAACTAAAACAAGACTCTTCCATATAACAAAGTAAGGTAAATTTGTATATAAAAAAAAATTGAAAGTAAACAAAAGAACACATACATATAAAAAAAACAAAACAAAACAGTATGCTGTAAGATACAAGCGTACAGGGAAGCATTACAAAGCATGCTTCATTTAATGCCATTACTCTAGTAACCTCAAGCAAAACATTAACTGTGAATCCATGCTTCATTAAATGCATTTACTGTCTAGCATAGATAAAGATCACATCAACCTGTACAAAATTCCCTCTATAAACAAGAACATTTGTTTCAGTTTTATTTCTTTCAACTTAGCAAAGAATAGGAAATAAACTTGGAAAAAATTATATACAAGTTCAAACAAATTGCTGAAGAAAGGATAAAAAAAAAACCAGAGAGGAAGATTTAGAACTACAGCTTCAAAATCAAATATAGTCTCTGCTTATCAATATATTCAAGTGAGTAAAAAAAAATTTACTTCAGGATTTAGATAGATTGTGGGAATGATTTATATTGTGTTGCTTATAAATTTCTCTCAGTTTTGTTCTGCATATATATACACATATCAAACTGTCTGAAACTTCCATTCCTTCTCTGATTGAATCACAGGGTTGTATTACACAAGGAAACACTTAAATCCTTATCATCTGATTAGAATTAGCCTTTGATTTCAAAACTAAGTAGCAGTGCTTATGTATGAATTATAAGTAAATAGTTCATGAAGCATGAGTATATTCAGTATGAAACCTTATTTTTTTTTCCAGATGAAATCTTAAATTTTGACAAATTTCGAGTATCACAATTTTGAGATTGGATTATATAACGTGAATCTGCATTAGAAGATAGGAATTTTAAGCCGTGTTTGATGATTTTTAAGCATGTGGTTCAAGAGCAGATCGTTGACGACTGGAAAAGGGTTTACGGTCGAATTCAGGTGGTCGGAGGTACTAGGGAGGCCGGAGTTTCTCGAGAAGGTAGAGGAGCTTACGGGGTATCGGAGAAAAATGTTGGGGTGGTCGGAAGGTCAACGTGGCGGCGGCGGCGAGTGGTTTCTTTCCAGAAACCTAGTTTTGTTAGTAGTTTTTAATTTGATTCGTTTTCCCTCTGTGTTTGATCGAGTGGCACATGGTCTGGGGAAATGATGGCTGAGTGGATGACGAGTCATCGGCCGGAGTTAGGAACCTTCAGGTGGTCGAGGCGTCGAGTTCGAGGCGGAGTTTGGCGACTGGGTTGGTTTCAGTTAGTAGTGAGAGAGCTCGATTTCGATTCGCTTTCGAATTCGAATATTTGTGAAGTTGGAAGGCTAGTGGGGATCGACTGCGACGTGCGGGGGGTCTCGGTGATGGTCAGCGACCATCCAAACGCCTGGACACGTGCACGCGATGACCTTCGTATCAGCATTGTGTGTGAGTTAGGGGAGACGTAGTTTTCTCGGGTTCGAATCGGGGTAGCCTATGGGTTTACTCGAAGAAACTGGGAAATGGTGAAACCCGAAGTCAAACGCGTGAATAATTTCTTTTAGCTCGGGGAAGTTGTTAAACAGGATTGGGTTGCTAAGCCTATTGCCTGGCTTTAGAAAAAAGACTGTTTAAAACCTGGGTTTTGGAATAATCTTGTTTTGAATTTAATTTGTTTTAAAATAACTTAGAAGTGATATGTGAATTAAGTAATTTTTAACTACATTTAAGTGAACCTGAAACCGTTTCAGGTTTCTAAAAAATATAAATAAAAATAAATAAATAAAATAAAAAAAAATATGTAAAAGTAGAAGCAAGATTTAATAACAGGTATTTTAAACAAAGTTTAAAGTTGAATTCAAATGATTTTCTTATATCCTAAATTTAAAAATGAAAATTTAAAACATAAAACCAGATTTAAACTAAGTTTAAAATTAAAGGGATCGTAGATTCAAGTTTTACTTGAATGTGGAATTTAAATAAGTTTTATAAAATTAAAATGTTAAATCAAATTTAAATAAAGTATGTTTAAACATGATTGGGTTTCAAATAAAGGATTAAACTTACTTTATATAGATTCTTTTATAAAAATGATTTCTTAACATTGAATGAAAAGTAAATAAATTTGTTTAACAAAATATAAATAAAAATTATAAGTTAAATAATTGAATTAAGATAATTTAAGTTAATTAATGATTAAGCTTGTTGTAGTAGAAATAAATTTCTGAATAATAAAGATTTCTAAATGTTAAATCACAAATTATTTTGGAAGACAACCATGGATGATTAAATTGATTTAGTAAATCCCATTCACTTTAATTTGTAAACAATTAACTATTGCTATGCACTAGGTTGATATTTCTGTTGTGACTGTGATACGGTGTGATGCACTGTGACTATGATTTGTTCTGTATTGATGTGAAAACCTTTATGCCGTAAAACGACATTTAAACTTCGATGCGACAGGGAATCGGATTCTAGTGAGTATCTGAAACTCACATCGAACCCTAAATATGAATCTTTGTAATTGACATATCCATGTGTTTTAAAAATATTGCGCTCACTATTCGGGTTAACTGGGAAAAGACTTTGAGGTCGTATAACCCATTCCGAATACGTGATACGTCGTTATGAATTGCATTTGAAGACGGGTGTTGAAGACCGGATATTTTTTAAAGCGAAAGGACAACTCGTCGAATGTCTTTGCATCGACTGGTCCCCGGTATAGAGACTCCATATGTGATGGGAAGTTCGAACATGATTAGTGAATATTCGAATTGCAAGGACTTCTTTGTAAGTGTCTTCGGTTCTGTTCGAGCCCGGAACAGACTTGTATGGATAGTATGTCTGACATTACAAATTGAGAAATAAAGCTGATTTCTTTCAAATATATTTCTGTTGGTGGCGGAGAATTTATTCTCTTAGCTTAACACACTTCTCTGAGACGTACGAGCTCAGAGGTTATGTAGTTGAATGTTATCAGCGATATATTCCCAATTTGGTAACGTGACATGCTGAGTGTTGCTGTGAAATGATCATTGTGTTGATTATTTGTGATAGGATCATTTATTTGATCGTCTATCCTGGTGATCATTTTTATGATCATTTGTTGACCCAAAGCACAGCTTTTGAGCGTGACTTTGTGGACGAGACTTCGTCGAGCCTCACACCCCGAAATGGTCAAAACAGGAAAGATGCGGCAAGGTTATGAGGGGTAGCTCCCTTTGGGGTATGTCATTTCCTTCTGGAAAGGGTGGTATCATGGTATGGAGCCCAGATACTTACTCATGTTGATACACTATATCTATTATTGTGTGGTGTTGTTGGTTGTCGAGCGCTCGAATAAAGGTCCAATGGGACCGGGGGATGACATATTCGTGTAGTAGTTACCTAGTGATAAAGGTAACCCGGCCTTGTGTTGGCAGAGAGCTGGTTAAGTTCTCGGGACGTCCCGCCAGAGGCGTTTCCATATGGCAATAGGAAGTTCTTTGGCCTGACCATTTGTTGGAAATCCAAAGAAACAATACGAGCCCTGTACGGTTTTAGTTGTAAAACCTGTCATGCAGCGTGGCGGTAACTTGCCACAAAACATGGTAGCTATAGTAGGCATAGTTCGGAATGTCTATGCTGGCTAAGATTAATATTCTATTTTCGAAATGATTTACTTCACTATGCACTAGTACAGTATCAAAGAATTCTTTTCTCGTACCAAGCATATTTAACTATCATAAGAAGAAATCTCCTCCAATTCTGCGTTTGCATTGTGTGTGTGGCGGGAGGTCTTATGGTAGTTCCATTTTTAAAAGCATTCCGAAAATTCTTTTATATATCTTGTTTTATTTAAATGCAACTGTTTTTGTTTACTCATACCAGTCCGATGACTGATCCGGAGTTTATTGTTTTTTTCCTAAACTCTGGGTGCCCATTATTTCCACACGGGCAGACTAGTAGCAGGTTTCTGTATTTTGGAGGAGCGATATTTTGGAGCTTTTTATCTTGGAGATATCTTAGGAGCTTTTGGAGATTTCAGGTGTTAGTTTTTGGGAGTTCGTTATCATCTCTCTCTTTTGAGAACTTTTGGATATATGTTCACTGTTGTGTTATCATGATGTTGTATTTGGAGTTGTGGTGTATGTATTATGTACTCTGTTGCAGTAAGGATATTATGTTGATGTTGTAACTGTGATGATTATGATATTGATTCTGTTCCGCTGTTTTATATTCATCTAATTGTTGTTATAAGCTCCGGCGATGCGAATTTGGTGTCGTTTATCGGACATCGAGTTTGGGTCGTCACAAATTTATTACCTTAAATTCAAAATTTGATTACATATATGTAATCTTGATGTAAAATCATGAATTTAGATACGAAGTTTGTAATTTTTAGTGTGGTAATTTATTTGAATTTTGGGTTTGTACTTTTCTGATATTTTCGGTGATGGCCAACGAATTACTTGATGATTCGAGTGGAAATTTGGATCCAAGGTAGCATTTGAAGCGTAGAGTTTGGGAAAAATGTTGAATAAATTTTTCTATGTATGATTTGCTCGAATTTGAGGAAGTTAGGGTTTATTTTGGTTTATGGGTTCGGCTGTTTGTCTTGGCTTTTGCGTCATGGAAGGAGGACCGGGGGTAATCGCGAGTTGATGAAAGGTGGCACGGTGATGCTACGGTGCTTGGGGGTGATTACCGGAGCTTCTGGTGGTGGTGCGTTCATCTGAGACGTTGGATTTTGGGTACGGCAGTTCTGCAATTACGAGCTCGAGTACGAAATTTCGATTCGAATGTCTTTTGTTGGATCTGGGTTGGTTTTTGGGCTCGCATGCGATATCGTGACCCACGTCGGTGGTCGCGACGATCAAGATTGGCTGGAGGCGGCCGCGCATGTGCACAGTGCACATTAGTGTGTACTGGAATGAGGAGCTGGAGTTTTGTAGGGAAAGACGTATTTCTCTCGGGCATGGATGCGTGCAAGCATCGGGGGCGACTCGAAGCGTATGGTGCTAGGGGTTTCTCGGAGTAGTTCTCGTGTTTTTGCCGTGACAGTCTCGGGTTTTGGGTTGTTGTGTTTTGTTAATGCTGTACAATTAAAGACAAGTTACAAAATTAACTTGTGGTTTGAATAATCGAAACAAAGCTTGAGTTTTATAAAAGAAAACAAGTTAAAACTTGTTGTTTTGAATTAAAATGTAAATCAAACTTTAAAAAGTATCGACTGAATTTATTTTAATTTAAATTTGTTTAAAATGAGTTATTTTGAAATAATTAACTTCCTTCAAATTTTGAATGTTAATTTAAAAAAAGGGTAATGATTGAATTCAAGTATTAAATCAAAGTTTTAAGATAAGTTTTAAAATAGTGTTTAAAACTTAAGTTTGAAAATTTTATTTAATGCGAAGAAGTTTGAATTAGATGACATAAGAGTTTTAGACTTTAAATTGATTTCTAAATTTCTTATTTTCAAATAAGGTTATTATTATGATTTTGAAATCCAAATAGAATAATTTGATTTTAAGTTATTAAAAATTTGATTAATTCAAATAATTTAATTATGAAGATAAATAGGGTTGATTTATTCTTGTTATTAACTTAAGGATACTTAATTAATATGATTTTTTAATTAGTAAAGAGTTTAATTAAGATTATGATTTTCTTATTTAATTAAGGATTATTTTTTAAAATATAAGAAGTTAATTAATTATTTAATTAATTTTAAATAATTAGTTAATTGATTATTTAATTTTAAATAATCACTTAATTATGGATTAATTAAGTGAGATTACTTAATGAAGTAATCAATGGTTAATTTTTGAATATAATTAGAATGGTAATTACTTAGGGAGGTGATTAGAGAAGTTACTCATGGGGGTAATTAATTGAAGTGATTAATGGATAATCACTAATTGTTATCAATTAAGAATTGATTAACTTAATTTTTTTGAAGATAATTAATTATTTGTTAAGTCATTAATTAAGAAAGTAATTAACATTTATTAAAGGAAGTAATTACAGATAATTACTTATGTAAGTAATTAAGAGTTAATTACTTAATTATTTTAGTTAACTAATTAATGTGATTAATTAATTAATGAATGAGATTAATTTAAGATTAATTACTAAGTGTAATTAATTAAGATGTAATTAATTAATAAGGTAATTAATTAAGGATTAATTGTTAATTTAATTGTTAATAATTACTTAATTAAGTAATAAAAGATTAATTAATTAAAATAAATAATTAATCAGGATTAATATAATTAATTAAGAAGTTATTTAAGATAAGTAATTACAAGTTGTTAATTACTGTTTAAGATTAATAAGATGATTAATTATAAATTAATTATTTAATTAATTAAAGGAATTATTAATTAAAAAGGATCATTAGTGTAATTAATGAATTAATCAAGGTTGATTAATGAAAGTAATTAATTTAAGTAGGATTAATTAATTGTAATTAATTAAGGATTAATGTAATTAATTATAGTTAATTAATTAATGAAGGATTATTAATTATTGTAATTAATAATAGTAATTGAAGGTTAATTACTGAATATGGTTAAGGATAATTACTTGAATGTAATTAAGATAATTAACCAAGGAAGATTAATTGGGGAAGATCATTAGAGATGATTAATTTATTTATTTGGAATAATAATTAATGGTAATCCAATGATTAAGAGATAATCAATTCTATTTGGATGATTTATTAATATTGGTTGATTGAATGATATTGGATGATCAATATTTGGAGATTGATATTAGATGATTGGTTGATATTGGATATTGATATTGGTTGATACTGGATATCTCTGTTATGTGATATGCTGTTATGAGATAAATGTTGTTATATCTATTGTGATAATTATGATTCATCTATCTATTTATATACCCTCCTGAAGTTAAGTTAATTATTAAACCCTTAAGTACAACTCGGACATTAAAATGGCATTTGGTTTCGGTGAGACCGGGATCGGGTTTCCATATTTGGATATCCGAAAACCACATCGATTCCAATTAAACGTTAGGTCGTGAATCCAAGTGGAGCAAGAAGACTCGAGGTGTAAGGGCTATACGTCAGTATAACTCTGTGGGTGATTCCGTAATGAGTTTGACGGATTAGTACTTATAGATTCGAGATGGTGATTTAGAGTGCAAGGGCTATGGTCGTTGACTCTGAGGGTGATTCCAAAATGAGTGCAACGAGATAGTGCCTTCGGTTTCGTTCGAACCCGGAACGAACTTAATGGATTGAATGCTTTCAGAACATCGTCAGGTGGACGATGAGCATTCTAAGATAGATGTGTTCTATAAAGGTAATCGCAGCCTCAATCCTCATCAACCGGGAATGGCTAAAACAGGGGAGGTGTAGCAAGGCTTCGTGGGTAGCTCCCACTGGAGAGCAAGATTTACTCCTGTCTTGAAGACCCTTTTTATTCGGCTGTGAGGGGCGGTTGTTCCGGACAACTGCCGGGGTTGTCTTGTTCGTGACTGTTCAGTAAGGAATGGTCCCGGCCTTGTGTTGCAGGGGAGCGGACGTACTCCTCGGTACGTTGATCTAGGCCACGTACTGTGACGGGCGGTGCCCCAGTAGCCCTGCCATTGATGGAAACCCATTCTTCCTACGAGACCCTACGGTTTTGTTTGTATTACCCACTTTTGTGGCTAGTAGCTGGAATTTAATAGATGTAACAATTTCGGCTATTTCTTATTTACTTGAAAACCCTAGACACTATTATAATATCACTGGATTTCCTATCAAATGTTTTGGTTAGCGTAAGGTAAAAACTTTTCCATGTTTATGTGTAGGAAGTCTTACGTGATACCTTTTCTTTTAAAAGGTTTTCCAAAGTTAAGCAATTTTACCCCTTTACTCACACCAGACTCCTGTCTGACCCGAGTGTTTATTTTATGTTTTGTTAAACTCTTGGGTACGCATATTATGTATGAGTAGTCAAGTGATTCGGTTTTGCTTGACGAATTCTGGAGGAGAAATGGAGCAGGAGGCTTCCACGTGTAGATATATATTGGTTCCGTTGTGTTTGTTGGTATCTGTATCTTATATACTTGAGTTGTTGGAATTAGACAGATGTTTGTAACTGTCTAATATGTGTTGTATAAGTTGTATACTCTGATGTATTATGATACTGTGTAATATTTTATGTGTTATATTATATTTTACTCGTTCCGCTGTGAGTTCTCTGTTGTTGTTGTCTTTCTTCTTTCTCTTTCTTATCTTCTTCTATCCCTTTCTTTCTTCAAGATGATGCGATTTCCTGGAGTTAGGAAGTCGGGTCGTCATAGTTGGTATCAGAACATTAGCTTGAGTGAATACCTAGGCTCTGTAGTGGTGTCTTCCTTGAGAGAGCGTACTTGTAATTTTTATATATAACTATATATATACATATATTTATATCTACCTGATCTGTTGGGTTCTCTGTTCGGATTTTCCAGCATATGTTTTAGAGGTAGATGGAGTAGTGGTATGTGTATGTAAAACGATTACCACTCGTGGAAGAGGCCCACATGTTTGAGGTTTGAAGTATTTTTCGAGACTGTAGACCTGGTACCGTCTCGATTAAGATTTGTAGTTTGGAGTGAGGGTTTCTCTGATATCCGAAGGAAACCTTTTGAAGACTCGGAGTTTATCTTTGAAGTGTAAGTTTGGATTTCGCTCGGGTGAGCGAATTATTCTTGAGTTTGGATCTGTTGGAAGTGCAGAAGTAAGTAATGGTATCTTGGTAACTGCGTGATGAGATGCACTATCCTTGGATATTTTCCGAAGATGTTTTCTCTTGAAGTAGTTTTAGAGGTGGTTGAGGAGCAGTCTTTACCTACCTCAGGGAAGACTTATCTGAGTAGAAGTTATCCGGATCTTCAGCATGGAAGTTGGCTGTTCTGGAATATGAGACTAAGGTCTATAAGTTGTTTCACTTCGGCATGGTCTTATTTGTCATCCTTTAAGGAGAGTGAGGTGTTGATGCTTGGTTTGGAGCCCGAGTTTCTTTTTGGTTGTCTTCCATCTCGGAGGTTTTTTTTGTGTGGTTTGTAGATAGTTTTGGTTTTCGAGAAGCCTTTGGGTTAGAAGTTTTTGGTTAGTTGTGGTAGCAGTACAACTCGAAGTGTTCGTTGTGCTGATGAGAAGGTCTTTTGGCTTTGCAGTATCATCAAAGTAGAGTGTGTAAGCAGCAATGTTGGTTGTTTCTCCGATGGTTCGGGAATCTTGGTGTTTCTTCTATCAGTAGCCCGGGAAGTTGGTGGAAGTTATCTTGAAGAATTAACCTTGTTTGGAAAATCTTTAAGCTGTTCTAATTGGTAAAGAGAGGACAGTTTCTTTGGAATTCGAATTAGGTTGGATCGCAAAAGTGACTTGCGATTGGTTTGGAATTTTCTTAAACATTCTTTTGTTTGAGACGGAGGATCCTCATGAGGAAGTAGGAGCTGCTGGAGTAATCAGATGTTCATCTGTATCTGAAGTTGAGTTCCATATTGTTTTGGTTCCAGAAGCGATTTTGGTGGTCAGCCTAGTAGGAGAAGTTGGTGTAGCAGCTCAGAAATTTTTGGAATTTGGATTTGGTTAGATCTTGTTTTTGAATTGGATTCTGTAGTAAGGTTGTGTGACCAAGTCAGATGAGTCACTCAGATTTTTTTATGGATTTGATGAACAAAGTTTCCAAATTTAGTGGATAAGTTGTATTCGTGTTCATCAACATTATTCTCATCTATTTCAGAATCAGAGTTATGCAGCGAAAGCGAGGTAGCAGCTGTGCAAGGAAGGAAGCAAGTTCTGTTTGCTATTGCTTGAGTAGTAGAGTTTGTGTTCTGGATTTCGACGGATTTTGGAAGACTTTTCCGTTGGATAGGATCCTGAAGCTTGTTTGTTTTGGTCTAGCTGTTTCTGGAAGTATCAGCATAGGTGGAACTGATTAGGGAAAGGATTGGCAGCCCATGATTGTCTGTTGGGTTATGCAGATTTTAGATAAGGAGTTTTGAATTCGAAGTTGGAGACTTCATTGTTGTTAAGATTTCTCTGGTTTAGAGAACATAAATTGGATAAGATTGGTTGGTTAGTGCGGGGGCATTTGAGATTTTCTTATCTGTGTCTTGATAGGATAAGATTGAATTTCCAGTTTGGATAGCTGGAATTCATTTTGTAACACGTGTCTCTGAGGAAATACGTGCATGATTCATTGTTGGTTATTAAATCTGTAGTTCAGTTAGATTTGGAAGTTGAGCTGGATCTGAGTATCTGAAGTTCTGTTCAGATTGATGAATCTAGAGAAGAGAGGAGCTCTGGATTTTGGTAGTGTAGTTAGTTTGTTAGTTTAGCTTCTATAGAGCGAGTCTCCCGGTTATTTTTACTTGGGAAACTCGAAATAGTATTAAAGTTTTATTCTGACGTATGTCAGGATAATTAGTTAAGTTTGTTTGTGTGATTGATTGCTTTGGTTGTTAGTAACTGAATGATAAGTATGCTTTGCTGATTGAATTAAAATCTTTTCTGGGTTATTAAATTACCTTTGCTTTTAAATTTCGAGGACGAAATTCTTTTAAGGAGGGAGGATTATAACGACCCGGAATTTTGGGCAATAACAATTAAATAATCTGCATTAATAATTAAATTGATTTGATAATTTTCTTTATAATTTTAATTTAAAATTTGTGAATTTAATCTTTTAAAGGTTAATAAATTTTTAATCTAGCAAAATTTGATAAGAATTGTTTTTCAAAAGCTAATGAAATTTTATTCTGTTTATAATATATACATTTGATATATATTGTGGATATGATATCTTTTGTTTTAATTAAAAGATTGAATTTTCAAACTGTAATATATATGTATGTATATATTATAATTTGAGTTATTTTGAATTTTACTTAATCTGTTGATAATTAAAATATGGATGAATAGTAATTTAAAGTTTTGTCTTAGAACTTAATATTTTTCAAAAGTTAAATTAAAGATTAATTCATTTGTTTTCAAAAATATAAGATAATTGTTATTTTAAATAAGATAGTTTAAAAATGATTTGAACAAGCTTTGTTTGTTTTCTTTTATAATGCTTAAATTTTAAATGATTATAAATGTTTAGGTATAATGTTTAGATTTTAAATACATGTATAAGATTATATTTATATTATAATTAGTTTAGGATATTTTCTTTTAAATGTAAACTTATTTACATATATGTAAGTATTTGTTTAGTTAGTAAATTAATATGTTAGTTTATGTTTCATTTAAAATTAAATGAAAAATTAATTTAAAAATACTTACGACAAATGTAATCATATTAGCCACTTTAATAACACTTGTAAACTTTTTAAATCATGTTGAGACACTTGTTTAATTTTATAACAAGTGGCATACTTATTTAAATTTTAATAAAAGTATTAAGAAGAAGATTTGTTTTCTTTTTCAAACATTTTCTTCTTTGTTTTCACTTCTTAACTCTATTCAATGGCAGCTTGTTATTCTTTTCAAATTTGAAATATTTTAAAACAAAAAAATCAAAATCTGAAGCAAATTTAAAATCTGGAAAAACTGCAAATGGTAATCAACTTCAATCTAACTGCAACTAAATGGAGGTTCTTCAAATCTGCATATGCAAATGAATTCAACCTGCAATTTCAAAGGGATCAAGATTCAAGCTGAATTCAATTAAAACCTTCAAGTTTCAACTTTTAAATCACCAAATCAAAGGCATGCAGTAGGATTTTACCAGCAAACATCAAAGTATTTTTCAAATAAAAGTTAAAGACTGGAAGAAATCAAAACTTTCTCTGTGTTGTGCTCTGCAATTTATCAGGTAAGTAAATCTTCATTTTAAAAACAGATTTGAACCTGTTATTTATCTAGATTTGTGTGACTATTTATATAGTAGTTCAGTTATAAATTTGTTGCGAAGATGATCGCATGTTTGTATAAAATGTTGATATGTATGTATGTGACTGTAATAGATATGCTCTATTGAAATATAGGTGATTATAATTCAAACTAATTCAAATCTTTCAAAAAACAAACATTATTTGGCTTTGATAATTTAATGGTAGTTGTAGTTAGTGGATGATGACTGTTTTAAAAATCAATTCAGGATTCTATTGCAGTAAATAAAAATTTGCAAAGGAATTTGAATTTTGGTAAAAAATTATTACCTTAAATTCAAAATTTGATTACATATATGTAATCTTGATGTAAAATCATGAATTTAGATATGAAGTTTGTAATTTTTAGCGTGGTAATTTATTTGAATTTTGGGTTTGTACTTTTCTGAGATTTTCGGTGATGGCCGACGAATTACTCGATGATTCGAGTGGAAATTTGGATCCAATGTAGCATTTGAAGCGTAGAGTTTGGGAAAAATGTTAAACAAATTTTTCTATGTATGATTTGCTCGAATTTGAGGAAGTTAGGGTTTATTTTGGTTTATGGGTTTCGCTGTTTGTCTTGGCTTTTGCATCATGGAAGGAGGACCGGGGGTGATCGCAAGTTGATGGAAGGTGGCACGGTGATGCTACGGTGCTTGGGGGTGATTACCGTAGCTTCTGGTGGTGGTGCGTTCATCTGAGACGTTGGATTTTGGGTACGGCAGTTCTGCAATTTCGAGCTCGAGTATGAAATTTCGATTAGAATGTCTTTTGTTGGATCTGGGTGGGTTTTTGGGCTCGCATGCGATATCGTGACCCACTTCGATGGTCGCAACGATCAAGATTGGCTGGAGGCGGGAGCGCATGTGCACAGTGCACATTAGTGTGCACTGGAATGAGGAGCTGGAGTTTTGTTGGGGAAGACGTATTTCTCTCGGGCATGGATACGTGCAAGCATTGGGGGCGACTCGAAGCGTATGGTGCTGGGGGTTTCTCGGAGTAGTTCTCGTGTTTTTGCCGTGACAGTCTTGGGTTTTGGGTTGTTGTGTTTTGTTAATACTGTACAATTAAAAACAAGTTACAAAATTAACTTGTGGTTTGAATAATCGAAACCAAGCTTGAGTTTTATAAAAGAAAACAAGTTAAAACTTGTTGTTTTGAATTAAAATGTAAATCAAACTTTAAAAAGTATCGATTGAATTTATTTTAATTTAAATTTGTTTAAAATGAGTTATTTTGAAATAATTAACTTCCTTCAAATTTTGAATGTTAATTTAAAAAAAGGGTAATGATTGAATTCAAGTATTAAATCAAAGTTTTAAGATAAGTTTTAAAATAATGTTTAAAACTTAAGTTTCAAAATTTTATTTAAAGTGAAGAAGTTTGAATTAGAAGATATAAGTGTTTTAGACTTTAAATTGATTTCTAAATTTCTTATTTTCAAATAAGGTTATTATTATGATTTTGAAATCCAAATAGAATAATTTGATTTTAAGTTATTAAAAATTTGATTAATTCAAATAATTTAATTATGAAGATAAATAGGGTTGATTTATTCTTGTTATTAACTTAAGAATACTTAATTAATATAATTTGTTAATTAGTAAAGAGTTTAATTAAGATTATGATTTTCTTATTTAATTAAGGATTTTTTTTTAAAATATAAGAAGTGAATTAATTATTTAATTAATTTTAAATAATTAGTTAATTTATTATTTAATTTAAATAATCACTTAATTATGGATTAATTAAGTGAGATTACTTAATGAAGTAATCAATGGTTAATTTTTGAATATAATTAGAATGGTAATTACTTAGGGAGGTGATTAGAGAAGTTACTCATGGGGGTAATTAATTGAAGTGATTAATGGATAATCACTAATTGTTATCAATTAAGGAATTGATTAACTTAATTATTTTGAAGATAATTAATTATTTGTTAAGTGATTAATTAAGAAAGTAATTAAGATTTATTAAAGGAAGTAATTAGAGATAATTACTTATGTAAGTAATTAAGAGTTAATTACTTAATTATTTTAGGTAACTAATTAATGTTATTAATTAATTAATGAATGAGATTAATTTAAGATTAATTACTAAGTGTAATTAATTAAAATGTAATTAATTAATAAGGTAATTAATTAAGGATTAATTGTTAATTTAATTGTTAATAATAACTTAATGAAGTAATAAAAGATTAATTAATTAAAATAAATAATTAATCAGGATTAATATAATTAATTAAGAAATTATTTAAGATAAGTAATTACAAGTTGTTCATTACTGTTTAAGATTAATAAGATGATTAATTATAAATTAATTATTTAATTAATTAAAGGAATTATTAATTAAAAAGGATCATTAGTGAAATTAATGAATTAATCAAGGTTGATTAGTGAAAATAATTAATTTAAGTAGGATTAATTAATTGTAATTAATTAAGGATTAATGTAATTAATTATAGTTAATTAATTAATGAAGGATCATTAATTATTGTAATTAATGATAGTAATTAAAGGTTAATTACTGAATATGGTTAAGGATGATTACTTTAATGTAATTAAGATAATTAACCAAGGAAGATTAATTGGGGAAGATCATTAGACATGATTAATTTATTTATTTGGAATAATAATTAACGGTAATCCAATTGATTAAGAGATAATCAATTCTGTTTGGATGATTGATTAATATGGGTTGATTGATTAATATTGGTTGATTGAATGATATTGGATGATCAATATTTGGAGATTGATATTAGATGATTGGTTGATATTGGATATTGATATTGGTTGATACTGGATATCTCTCTTATGTGATATGCTGTTGTGAGATAAATGTTGTTATATCTATTGTGATAATTATGATTCATCTATCTATTTATATACCCTCCTGAACTTAAGTTAATTATTAAACCCTTAAGTACAACTTGGACATTAAAATGGCGTTTGGTTTCGGTGAGACCGGGATCGGGTTTCCATATTTGGATATCTGAAAACCACATCGATTCCAATTAAACGTTAGGTCGTGAATCCAAGCGGAGCAAGTGAAGACTCGAGGTGTAAGGGTTATACGTCAGTATAACTCTGTGGGTGATTCCGTAATGAGTTTGACGGAATAGTGCTTATAGATTCGAGATGGTGATTTAGACTGCAAGGGCTATGGTCGTTGACTCTGAGGGTGATTCCAAAATGAGTGCAACGAGATAGTGCCTTCGGTTTCGTTCGAACCCGGAACGAACTTGTATGGATTGAATGCTTTCAGAACATCGTCAGGTGGACGACGAGGATTCTAAGATAGATGTGTTCTATAAAGGTAATCGCAGCCTCAATCCTCATCAACCGGGAATAGCTAAAACAGGGGAGGTGCAGCAAGGCTTCGTGGGCAGCTCCCACTGGAGAGCAAGATTTACTCCTGTCTAGAAGACCCTTTTTATTTGGCTGTGTGGGGCGGTTGATCCGGACAACTGCTGGGGTTGTCTTGTTCAGGACTGTTCTGTAAGGAATGGTCCCGGCCTTGTGTTGCAGGGGAGAGGGCGTACTCCTCGGTACGTTGATCTAGGCTACGTACCGTGACGGGCGGTACCCCAGTAGCCCTGCCATTGATGGAAACCCATTCTTCCTACGAGACCCTACGGTTTTATTTGTATTACTCACTTTTGTGGCTAGTAGCTGGAATTTAATAGATGTAACAATTTCTGCTATTTCTTATTTACTTGAAAACCCTAGACACTATTATAATATCACTGGATTTCCTATCAAATGTTTTGGTTAGCGTAAGGTAAAAACTTTTCCATGTTTATGTGTGGGAAGTCTTACGTGATACCTTTTCTTTTCAAAGGTTTTCTAAAGTTAAGCAATTTTACCCATGTACTCACACCAGACCCCTGTCTGACCCGAGTGTTTATTTTCTGTTTTATTAAACTCTTGGGTACTCATATTATGTATGAGTAGTCAAGTAATTCAGGTTTGCTTGACGAATTCTGGAGGAGAAATGGAGCAAGAGGCTTCCACGTGTAGATATATATTGGTTCCGTTGTGTTTGTTGGTATTTGTGTCTTATATACTTGAGTTGTCGGAATTAGACAGATGTTTGTAACTGTCTAATATGTGTTGTATAAGTTGTGTACTCTGATGTATTATGATACTGTGTAATATTTTATGTGTTATATTATATTTTATTCGTTCCGCTGTGAGTTCTCTGTTGTTGTTGTTGTTGTCTTTCTTCTTTCTCTTTCTTATCTTCTTCTATCCCTTTCTTTCTTCAAGATGATGCGATTTCCTAGAGTTAGGAAGTCGGGTCGTCATAATATATAAATATTTTTAAAATGATTTCTATGGTTTTGGATAGAATTATACAGTTTAATAAATATTGATTCTTTTTGATATTATATAAAAATATTTTTTGTATACTTAAATTCATGTATTTAAGCTATGTATAAATTTGTTTAATAACAATAAGTTTAACAATGGAGTTTGATTTTTTTATAATAAAATATGGTTAAGTATTCAAATCATACTTTAATAGAAGTTATAATGATTTAAATAAATTAAGATTGGAAGGTAAATTGGAAATTTATTTGAAATTGAGCCTATTTAAGAATTAAACTCCATAAGTTGATGTAAAATTTGTAAAACTTGAAATTTTAAAAGCTGTATTTTTATTCAAGATGAATTAAATGAATATTTCTAGTATAAATGAATCGAAGGAAATATTTAGTTATTGGAAATTGGAGTTTTATTTAAATGATAATGGATTTATTATGCAAATATTTCAAAACAACATAATAGAACATTGAATTGTTGAATCATAATTATTAACCTTAGTTTTGAAATTGTTTAATACTCAAAGTTTGAAATATATTGAAATTGAAGTGGTTTATTGAAACTGAAAGTGAGTTGAAAATTTGTGAATTGAGATCTAATTTAAGTGAATAAAATGGTAAAGTCGAGGAAATTATTTTACTTTATAAAGTAATTTTAAATTCAAACTATTTTATTTTATATACTGTTTGAATTTCCAAGCTATTTAAGCTTTGGAAGTTATGGTTTTGAAGCTATAAAATTCAAAGTACTATGTTTTGGAAGGTTATATTTCAAGCGTTTGGTTTAGAAATATTATAATTTTGAAAGTGTTATGATTTTGGAAAGGATATATTCGAAATAAAAATGATATTATATTGATTTGGGTTTTATAAAAATGATATCATATTTATTTGGTTTTTGAAAGGGAAATGACATCGTATTTATATGGTTTTGAAATGTTTTTATAATTTTGTTTTGAAGCATAATTATTTTGAAATGACCGCGGTGTTATAATTACGTTTGGTTGGTTAAGAGACCGGGATCAGAAGTTGTCATACTCTCTGCCAACTCCAAAAACCACTTTAACAACCGTGTATGCGGTGGAGATTCCAGAATGAAGTAGGATGGTGGCAGCGTTTCCTTTGAGGTAAATACGTGGACCCGACTCCCGTGAGATGGCATAAGGTGGCTAAAACAGGAGCGATTGACGAGCTAATGAGGTAGCACCTTTGATTGGACACATCCCTTCGATATTATACTTTGACTTTTGGATTGATTCGGTGGCCACTTTTTATTTTTTTTATTTGGGGGTGTGGCTCGAGGTTGGCGGTAGCTGTGGCTATGCCTTACTACCGGCCCGGAAGCGTAATTGGTATATCTACCCTGGCATTGCCTAGTTGTGCCGTGTCACCTACCCTAGCGTGTATTGTACGAGTTTGGATTTCTCCCATAGCCTGTATGGTATCCTCTGGTGGCTTCTCGATCAGGAGGGACTATGATATTGGATGGTCTACTGGGACTATTACGTGTTAAGGGCAATATGGGTAACCCCTTAATGCTATTAAAAAGTAAGTTTATTTTACTATAGACATTATTATAATAGCGAAATATTACTACATAGTAAATAGTTTAACGGATCCGTATGAGATGTGAATCCTGAGCATCTCTTAAGTTACTGCACTCTTGTTAGACACTGGATAAGAGTTGTCAAATCCCGTAAACATCTCTGACGTCGTTTCACTCATATTATTTATTGTTAATTTAACTTACATAAGACCTTTTAGTTCTGACTCGAGTGTTTTGTCTTTTCAATTCGCTCGGGTCAGTCTGAACATTTCAGGATTCGAAGACTTCATCTTTGGAGGACGAAGACGAAGATTTATATTATTATTATTTATTATAGTATTCCACTACATTCATACTGTTCCGCTGCATTATTTATTGTTCTCTGGTATGTGTAACTCTGAGATATATTGTATAAGTAAAATCAAATATTGTGTAAAACAACTTCATGAACTGTATATTTGATTATTATATTTTATCGTTCCGCTGCTAGATTCTGTTTTGTTCTTTTTCTTTCTCTTCATTTTCTTATCTACCCATAACAATCCTCCCTTCTGTATGGTTTAAGTCTGACGTGTGTGGTTTATCGTCGATTTAAAGCGTACAAAAACACGGGACGTTACATCTGGTATCAGAGCTTTGGTTTAGCGATAAACCTTTGCTTTGTGGGGTCTGACTCTTTATAAATAGGGTAGTATTACCCTATGATAATGAGTCAATGAGGGTATATATATGAGAGAGTGTATTTGTTAGCTTTATAAAAAGTTTTTTTTATGTTGTGTTAATTTGTTCTGTTTCGTATTTATAAATTCTGGGTGATGCATGGGACACTATGACATCAATAGGGATTTCTAAACGCTTAATAGGACAGACGGACATAATATTTGTTTGGAATATAGGTGAATGAAATAATTTTGCCTATTATATTTTCTATATATAAAATAAAAAATATATAAGTGAGATATATTTGGTTGTTAGGTAGTGAAATTTATAAATATTGGTTGGAAATAAGATTTAAAATTAAAGTAAATGAAAATTAGAAATTTTAGAACTTAAGTTCTGAGGTTTTTGAAAATTTCTTTTAAAAGATTTTGAAATATAATAATATTATTATTAGAAGTATTTTCTGATATAAATAATTCAAAATGATTTGAAAGAGTTGTTGTAAGGACCGATTCTTTGACTTCCGAAAGCCGACATCAATACGTTCACAGTATCAACTGCCGAGCAATCGAATGCCGGAAAACCGAACACTTAAGATTTAAGAAAAAGAAAAGGATAGAAGAAGAAAGGAAGAAGCAACAGAACAATATCAGAATCTAACAATCGCAGTGGAACAACATATAATAGATAATGAATAATCTTTAAACAAAGAACTATATCAGTTATTACATTACATTATATTACATTACATTATCAGAGTTTTCAACAACAAACAGCGGAAAAGAAATACTATATACTTAGTAATATGCTACTCCATCTGGCTCGCCTCCAGATTTCTGTAGCAACTCCCGAATTCCAGAAATTCCTGATAACCTTAACTCTAGACTGCCCGTGTGGAAATTGGTGGGCACCCAGAGTTTAGAAAGGAAACAATAAACTCCAAGTTAGTCATGTGACTGGTGTGAGAACTAAAACAGTTTATCTTTAAAACAAAGAACAGGATAATTTTAAAATAGATTCGCAATGCTTTTTATAAAATGAGACTACCATAAGGCCTCCCGCACACACACACAATGCAAACGCAGAATCGGAGGAGATTTCTCCTTATGATAGCCAAAGAAGCTTGATACGCATTAAAAAGAAACTTTTGATATTATTACTAGTGCATAGTGTTAGAAAACATTTCGAAAGTAAAGATATAAATCTTAGCCAGCATAGGCATTTCGCACTTATGCCTACTATAGCTACCATCCAAACAGTGGGGTGCCACCATAAGTGAATGATAGGTTCTACAACTAAAACCGTACAAGATCGTATTGTTTCTTTGGATTTCCAACAAATGGTCAGGCCAAGGCACTTCCCATTGCCACATGGAAACGCCTCTGGAATGACGTCTCGAGAACCTAACCGGATCTCTGCCAACACAAGGCCGGGTTACCTTTCAAACTAGGTAACTACTGACACGAATATGCCATTCCCCGATCGTAACCGATCTATATCCGAGGATCCTCGATTTCCAACAACCACAAAGCAATAAATTTGCAGCAACAACATAGGTTAAGTATCTGGGCTCCATACCATGATACCACCTCTATCCAGAAGGAATGACATACACCAAAGGGCGCTACCCCCGATAACATTGCTGCATCCTTCCTGTTTTGACCATTTTCGGGGTGTGAGGTCCGACGAAGTCTCGTCCACAAAGCCACGCTTTATACAAAAGTTGTGCTTTGATCATCAAATGCTCAAAAGCACTTCATATGCCACATCACCAATTTGGTAATGTATCACTAGTAACTATCAACTACATGACCTCTAGGGGTGTTAAGCTAAGAGAATAAATTCTCCGCCACCAACGGAAATATATTTGATAGAAACCAGCTTTACATCTCAAATTGTAATGTCAGACACACATCCATACAAGTCAGTTCCGGGATCGAACGGAACCGAAGGCACTTACAAAGAAGTCCTTGCAATCCGGATATTCACTAATCACGACCGGACTTCCCATCACAAAGGGTAATAAATTTCTATATGGGGATCAGCCGATGCAGAAACATTCGACGGTAATCCTTCCGTTTTCACAAATATCCGGTCTTCAACACCGGTCATCAATGCTATCTATTACGACGTATCACATATTCAGAATGGGTTATATGACCCCAAGGTCCTTTCCAGGCTAACCCGAATAGTGAGCGCTTATTTCAAAAATAAGCGTGGCATTCAAATTCAAGCAATTCACAACAAATACCTATTTAAAGGTAAATATTGATAGTCGGATTATTTAACTATCAATAGGTATGCTCAACATCACCAGATTTCAAATAATTTCCCAAATTATTTACTTTCCAAAATATCTTTACTAGATATATAATTTCCACACTTAAACGTTTGAAAACAATTTTCAAATCACTTTTCAATTTATCTTTTATAAGATACTATCTCAAAACGTTTCGCTTCATATTGGAAAAACATTTCCATACTTATTTAATAATAAGTATTTCACAAATCTATTTATTTTCAACACTTGGAAAATATTCGATATACTTAAATCATAACTAAGTATATATTTCATTCTATAAGGAAATACATTCTCTTAAACACATTCCTTTGAGTCAAAACGAAGGTTACGTAAAACATCGTTACGACAACTCAAAATCACTAGTATAGGGATTCGAATTTAAGATAGATATATAAATCCTAATACTATATAAAACATTTCCTTTCGGAAATCATCTACTATAACAACAGTATTATAGTCTACCATTTCCTTCTATTTCTCGAAAACGTCTATTTCAACAATGAATGTTGAAATCTATGGTTTCGATAGTTAATACATTTTAAAATATCTTTTGAAACAATTAACTTCACTTTAAAATTTCACTTCTCCAAATCATACCCGTTTTATTCAATAATATATTCACCGTCCAAAATCGTGAATATACATTATTTACCCAATTCGGTATTTCTATACTTTTACCAAAGATTATCCTCTGTCCAAAATCGTGTATATACATCGTTTACCAAACTCAACATTTCCACATATTTAATTAAAGGATTTTCCACGGTCCAAAATCGTGTATATACATCGTTTACCAAATTCAACACTTCCACATATTTAATTAAAGGTTTTTTCACAGTCCAAAATCGTGGATAAAATTCCTTCAATAATTTCTATGTTTACTTATCAAATTTATTTGATTACAGATTTATAAAACAACGTTTATAAATTCCATTTCTATTTCATAATTTGTAACAACCCTAGATTTTGTATATTATTTAAATTGGACTTTCTTTTATTTTTATATTTATTTTATTTCAAACATTTCATTTTTAAATATAAATGTTGATTATTAAGTGATTTATAGTTCAAACTAGTATAATTTGAATATTTTACTGTAAAGTGAATTTCTGGTCAAACTGTTCAAACTTTGACTTTTAAACTTCAAATTTAAATTATTTTAAATCTTAGATTTTATATTTTATTATGAAAATAGATGAAATAACTTGAAAACTGCTTTTCGTTTCGTTGAAAAAGGAGTTAAACTGCAAAAGTTAT
Source organism: Allium cepa (assembly GCA_030765085.1). Lineage (NCBI taxonomy): Eukaryota > Viridiplantae > Streptophyta > Magnoliopsida > Asparagales > Amaryllidaceae > Allium > Allium cepa. Next base: position 782,057,846 of record CM060940.1, on the reverse strand, counting down.
GTACATTTCAATTTTGAGTGTAATTTAATTTATTTAACAATTTTGTCTATTTTAAATTATATAAATTATATTTTCTTTGTCATATTTTATTTTAATATGTGTTAATCTGTTATTTTATGTATAATTTTGTCTTTTAATATTTTTGAAGTGATAGTATAATTTTTCTAAAGCTTATTGAATTTATTTTCTATTTTTAAAAGCCTAGTTTCTATTTTCTTTGCTATTTTCTTCATTTAAATTATATTTACATTAAAATTTATATATTTATTTGTGAATGCATTTTAGTTTATGTTATTATCTCTGTTATAAATATTTTTACAAGTACATAAAGATTTTCCAAAGTTCATTGCATTTATTTTTCATATTTTCAAGACTAGTTTGCAATTTTTGCTGTTTTATTAATTAAATTATATATATAATTAATATTTATTTATTTATTTTTGTTTATTTAATAAATTTTCTTACTTTTATCTGAATTTATATATATATTTCAGTTATTTAAAAATTAAAATAAATTGATGGAAATTTTAAAGGTTTTAAACACTTTAACTTCCAAAGCCTTTTTACATTCCGACCTTTCATTTTCTCAACTCCATTCTTTAATGATTTTTTGCCGTGCTTTCATTTCTCATTCTAGCTGCATCTCCCTCATTTTTCACGTATTCTAACCTTCTCGAACTCATAAAAAAATTGCACGGCCATTGCTTCAAAGGTTTGGGTAAAATTCATCTCCTTCTTCCTTGTTTTTCTAGTTTTCTATTGAATTTTGTATATGTTCTCTACCTTCATAGCTTTGTTCCTCCACCTCCAGCTGCTAGGCCGACCCCATCACCACCACAACCAGCCACTACCAGCCACTACCACCTCCAGATCACCACCCCATTAGGCCGACCTGCCCTAGGCAAGAGATCCACCTCCATTTACACAAACCATCACCATATAGTTTAGGCCGAGCATACCCTTCCTCTATCACCACTTCCACCACCTTTTCCACCACTTCCTCCACCACCCCTTGCTCTGACCTGACCACCACCCACTACCACCTCACCCACCACCATCTGGACACCTGGCCATGCCCCTATAGCTTGAGGCCGAGCCCATGTATAGCCTAGAAATGATGATATGTTGCCTTGTGTGTAGATTGTTGCACCCTATGTCTATCACCTTCAATTTCCACCATGGCCATCACCAATAGCCTCCACCACCTGATCTTCCACCACCTCTAGCTGCCACATCAGACCCCACCTGACCTTCACATTTCATGGCTAGACCCACAACAGCAAGGGTCGAACCCTATGGTGCAACAAAAGCCACCATTTGCCTTAGAACCCTTTGTATTCCATTGTCTTCTCTACTTGTAACTCCCACTCCCTTATCACCTTGTAGCCGAGCCTACACTGGACCCAAACCAAACCTTAATCCATGCCTTGGCTATGCTATTTCAGTTCATAACTGAAGTATGTGAAGTTGAGAACAAGTGCAAACCATTTAACTTGTTTTCGACATTGATTTCTAGTGTTGTTCAAGTGTTACATTGTTTTGTAACTTATATGTTGCATTGTTTTGTGTAAATGTGAACAGGGCAATTATCTTTGGCTCTCTCAATATCAAATCTTTGTCATGCCATCGTGCTTTTGAAGATCTCAGTTTGTGTCAGTTGTATTGCAATCTCCAGCTAAAACAAGTGAGTTATCCTCACCAGACAATATGTACATATATAACTAGTAAATTGACCCCTTTTGAATCTGTAAAATGCATTAACATGTTACATATGCTATATCATGATTATATGATGTTCACCCATGCTTAAACACCTATTATAACATCTGTTACTGTTATATTATGTTGTTCTTTTATTTTTATCAGTTTATCACACTGCAAGTTCCCTTTAGATTAGAATCACTATGGGTTGAAATGATACATACCCGAACGGACTTTAGAATAGGGGAAAATCGTTATGGGCTGAAATGATAGGCCTGAGCGATTTTCATTTTATTTCATTTACTTGGGACTGCGGGTTTGAAATGATAAAACCCGGATTTTCTTTGTAAATTACGGGTTGAAATGATACATTACCCGTATCACTTTACCTAGGCTAGAAAATTATATACAGACCCGTAGTTAAAATATATTTTTCTAAAATTTTTAAAAATATGTTTGAAATGTAAATATTATAATATTTTGATTTAAAACATAATTAAAAATGATTTTTGTAAAGTATTATTGATTTTTTGGAAATTTATAGGTTAAATAAATTATGGAAAAGTTAGAAAATTTAAATGTAAGTTATTTTGGAAATTTTGATTTAATTATAATTGGAAATTAAATTAAATATGAAATTATGATAAATTTATGATAATTTGAATTTAAAATGAATTTAAAATGATTTTATAATATATTAATGATTTTTGAGTAAAGTTAAAAAAAATGAAAGGGATGATTATTTAAGTTGAAATTTTGAAATATAACCAAATGGGAATTTGTGAATTTGGCTTAAAAGTGAATTTTAAGTTAAGTGAATAAAATTGAAATTAAGTTATATTTTGAAATTAAAACTTAAGTGTTAATTTGAAATTTAAATTAATGAATTTAAATTTGAATGTTGAAATTGAATAAGTGAATTATTATTAAATCTTGATTTTTGAATGGAAATTTAACTTTATAAAATCATGAACTTAAGGAAAATTAAATAATGTTTATAAATGTGAAAATGTATGATTTTATTAGTTAAAAATGTTTTAAATAAAAATATAATTGGTTGTGAGATCATATGGAATATTTGAAGTTAATTAACTGCATTTTTCAAATGCTATTAATTGCAATGTAAATGATATTACAGCATTTGTAAATGATGCAGTTGATGATAATGAACTAAAAAGCCAAATTGAATTAAAGGCTATTATAGCAATCTTTTTGTAACGACCTAGGAATTTTAATAATTAAAATTTGAATATTTAATTTATTTTAGATATTAAGAAGTGGATTTATAAGTCAAATAAATTTTTATTCGAATAATTGGATTTAATTGAATAATTAAATCGATAATTTAATATGTTAAATTATGGAAATAATTGAAAATTGAGTTAAATATGATTGAAAATGATTTGTAAAATTTTGTTTTATCATATTGGAGTTAGAATGATATTTTAGAACTTTTAAAATCGAATTAAGAGTTAATTTGTGAAAATTGAATATTTTAATATTTAATCGACTAGTAAAAATAGTCAATTTTTGAACAGTCTCATAATTGAACGAAACTAGTTCCATTGGATCCGTAATAGTTAGTTATTACCGGATTTCAAATTTTGTGTCAATCGGAGTTATCGTTTGATCGTGGCAGCTCGAAACGCATTGAATTATTTTTAGTTTTAATTTGGCGAGTTAAAATAGCCATTTTTCAAAAAGTCTCGGATTTCGACGAAACCAGTTTCATCGGATCCGTAATGTGATATTATTGTAAGGTTTCAAATTTCGTGTCAATCGGATTTACCGTTTGTCCGGTACAAATTAAAACGCCTAGAAATCGATTTAAATCGGTTTAAATTAAATTGAACGTTTATAGCCATAACTCGCACAGATGTCCGAATTAACTTTCGAAACCTGTTCCATTGTGTCCGGAACGCGGGGTAAACCCTAGAAACGCTGGTTACGGCGCGTAAATCGGAGTTCGGAATTTCCGAGATGAATAGTGTTCGAAAATTCTCTATAAATAGCTCAAAATTCACAAATTAAAAGAAAAAAAATATTAGGGTTTCATCATCTTGTGGCCGCCAGTTTTAGGTATGAATGGCCAAAAATTTTCATATTTCTCCTCTTAATCTCTCTCAATCCATAAGTTTTTAGGAGATTCGTTCAACTACAAACTTGAAGATCTCATCAATACCTTCGATTCTATAAGGTGATGATCGGATTTGAGGCGTTGTGGGGGCCGTTAGGGGGGTGCGTTCGGCTGTGTTTGGGCACGAATTCCCAGGCCCAGGGGAGGACGAGTTGCAAAATATTTTGGCCGATGGTGGCTTGCTTCTTGGCCTTCGACGTGGTATACTTGGATCGAGTTCTAAGTGTTTGGTTAGTTTGCAAAAATTTAAACCCTAATTGGAGCTATGGGTTTTGGTCTCGTGTTCGATCTGTAGAAGAGGACGTGGGTTTGGGAAGATGAAGGGTGCGGTGGTGATTGCATGGAAGCAAAATCCTACGGCTGTAAATTGTTTAGGTTTAAATTAGTTAATTTATGTTGTAAATTAGTTAATATAAAATCGTGTAAACTTCAAAAATTCATATCTTTTTCATACGAGGTCGAAAACGCGCGAAACCATTTGCGTTGGAATCGTATGGACGAGCACTACGCGATGAAATTGGATTGGAGTCGTTTGGAGTTAGTGAGAATTTTGGGTAAAATTAAACGTCCGTTTAATTTTATTCGAAATAAATCGCTAAAACGGAATTTAAAATCAAGGTGAGAACTTCTCACTCAATCGAATCAGTTTCGATTTTATTTTAAATAGTTAGATTTAAAATATTTGAATGCATGTTTGAATGTTGATTGATATCTATTGATTGTTAAAATAGACATTATGCGCCGTTAGTAAGCGGATGTTATTTATTAAAAACATATACCGCGAATATTTCATAAGCAGTGAAATTGGTATTATATATAATAGCAATATATATATATTGGCATATGTATATATTGGAGTTATTGATTTCCCGCATTTTTTGTTTAGCGGGTGAGACCCTATTGCGCCGTCTATTAAGCGGATAATATTTTAAATCCCATATACCGCGATAATTCCGTACTAGAGCGGAATTGGTATTGTGCTAATGTTTTTGGATGCAGGAAAACAGGTTGGAGGGATCCAACTGGATTCCTCAACAGTATTTATTTGATTTCAGATATTTTGATATTTGATGGATTATCATATCGATATATGATATCGTTGTTGTCGTGATTGACTATTTGGTGTGTAGCATCATTGGACCAAATTTTGGAATTTTAAAATGATTTTCAAAGTGATTTTTGAAAAGTATACGTTATAAAATATTTTGGAATTTGATCCATTTTAAATAAATAAACGTCAAAATTTTAATGTTATAAAAATTATGAAATTTTGAGAAATAATAGTTAAAGGTTGATTTTTGAGAATATGATGCTAATGATTTTATAAAATAGTTTAATCGGGATTTTAGAATTTATTATGAAAAGTTTAAATATAGGATTTATAAAATTTAACTATTTTATAAATCAAAATGGTAAAATTATAAAGGATATTAAAGACGTTTTGAAATAATAATATAAATTGATTTATATAAGAGATTTATAAATGGATATTTATAAATTAAAACGTTGGAATTATAAAACGAGTTTTTATAAGTGTTAGAATGAATTGTGAATGAATTTCATAAATGAATGAAATTTATAGAATTATAAACGGTGAAGTTATAAAGGAATTTTATAAGCAGTAGGTTTATAAAATTTATAAAGTCGTTAAAAGAATAGATTTGGTTAAATAAATGAATCTTATAAGTTATAAGATTTATAAATTGGAAAATCTTTAAAAGAACGATTTTGTAAAATAATCGTTTTATAAGCATTTAACTTATAATATGGACTTTTAGTTCATAATTGAGATATAAATCGAATAGGCTAATAAAGGAGATTTATAAAGGAAGTTGTTATAAAATAAATAGAAATAGAATTTATAAACGTTGTTTTATAAATTCGCAATGACTTATTTTGATAAGTAAATTGTTGTAACCTATTAATGGAGTTATATTCACGTTTTTGAATAGTGAATAATATGTTAAAGAATTGTTTAGAATGTGATATTTTGAACTGAATTAAAACGATCTAACGATGTTTTAAAATGTGTTGAGATTCGAAACCATAGATTTCAACATTTATTGTTGAAATAGACGTTTTCGAGAAATGAAAAGGAAATGGTGGACTATAACACTATTGTTATAGTAAATGATTTCCGAAAGGAAATGTTTTGTATAGTATTGGGATTTATATATCTATTTTAATTTCGAATCCCTATACTAGTGATTTTGGGACGTCGTAACGATGTTTTACGCAACATTCGTTTTGGCCAAAATAAATATGTTTAAGAGAATGATTTCCTTAAAGAATGAAATATATACTTAATTTCGATTGAAGTATATTGAATATTTTCCAAGTGTTGAAAATAAATAAAATTTGTGAATTACTTATTAATAAGTAAGTATGGAAATGTTTTCCAATATAAAGTGAATATTTTGAGAATTTATCATTTTGAAGATAAATTGAAATGAATAATTTAAATCGTATATTCATAGATATTTTGAAATATACATTCACTATGGAATCTATGAATAGAAAGGGGAGTTGTTTAAAAATAAATATTGATTTATTTTTGAAGTGTGAAATTATATATCTTGTAAAGATATTTTGGAAAATAAATAATTGGAAAATTATTTGGAATCCGGTGATGTGTGCATATCCATTGATAGTTCAATAACCGACTATCAATATTTCCCTTTGAATGGGTAATTTGATGTGATTTGTTTGAATTTGAATGTCACACTTATTTTTAAATAAGCGCTCACTATTCGGGTTAACCGGGAAAGGACCATGGGGTCGTATAACCCATTCCGAATATGTGATACGTCGTTGTGAATTGCATTGAAGATCGGTGTTGAAGACCCGGTATTTGCGAGAGCGATAGGATGACCTGTCGATTGACTCCGCACCGAGTAGCTACGGTATTGAGTTCTCCATATGTGATGGTGAATCCGATCAGGATTGTGAATATCCGGATTGCAAGGACTTCTTTGTAAGTGCCTTCGGTTTTGTTCGAGCCCGGAACAGACTTGTATGGATTGTATGTCTGACATTACAAGTTGAGATATAAAGCCGATTTCTTTCAAATATATTTCTGTTGGTGGCGAAGAATTTAATCTTTTAGCTTAACACCCTTCTCTGAGACGTACGAGCTCAGAGGTTATGTAGTTGAAGGTTATCAGCGATGTATTCCCAATTTGGTAACGTGACATGCTGAGTGTTGCTGTAAATGATCATTGTGTTGATTATTTGTGATAGGATCGTTTATTTGATCGTCTATCCTGGTGATCATTTCTATGATCATTTGTTGACCCAAAGCATGGCTTTTGTATAAAGTATGTTTTTGTGGACGTGACTTCGTCGAGCCTCACACCCCGTGAATGGTCAAAACAGGAAAGAAGCAGCAAGGTTATGAGGGGTAGCGCCCTTTAGGATGTGTGCATTTCCTTTTGGAAAAGGGTGGTATCATGGTATGGAGCCCAGATACTTACTCATGTTGAAAACACTTTGTTATGATTGTGTGAATTGATTACGAGCGCTCGGTGAAAGGTCCCAAAGGACCGGGGGATGGCATATTCGGTCAGTTGTTACTCAGTTAGGGGTAACCCGGCCTTGTGTTGGTAGAGATCCGGTTTGGTTCTCGGGGATGTCCATCCAGAGGCATTCTCATGTGGCAATGGGAAGTTCCTTGGCCTGATCATTCGTTGGAAATCCAAAGAAACAATACGTGACTTGTACGGTATTAGTTGTAGAACCTATCATTCACTTATGGTGGCGCCCCACTGTTTGGATGGTAGCTATAGTAGGCATACGATAATGGTCGTATGTTGGCTAAGATTTATATTCTACTTTCGAAATGAATTTTTCTCTACACTATGCACTAGTAATAATATCAAATGTTCTTTTAAATGCGTATCAAGCATCTTTGACTATCATAAGGAGAAATCTCCTCCGATTCTGCGTTTGCATTGTGTGTGTGTGCAGGAGGCCTTATGGTAGTCTCATTTTTTTAAAAGCATTGCGAATTGACTTTAAAAATATTCCTCTATTTTGATTTTAAAGATAAATAAACTGTTTTGAGTTCTCACACCAGTCACATGACTGACTCGGAGTTTATTGTTTTCCTTCCTAAACTCTGGGTGCCCACCAATTTCCACACGGGCAGTCAAGAGTTAAGGTTTATCAGGATATTCTGGATATTCTGGAGTTGCTGGAGGCAAGCTGGATGGCATGGCGTATTATTAGTACATAGTATTTCTTTTTCCGCTGCACTGTATGTTGTTGTTGTTGTTGTACACTCTGATGATATGATGTAATGAAATGTAATGTGTAAAATGTAATAACTGATATAGTTCTTTGTTTAAAGATTATTCATTTATTATTATATGTTGTTCCGCTGCGAATTGTGAGATTCTGTTGTTGTTCGGTTGTTTTCTGTTCCGTTCTATGTTTTCTTTATTTTCTATTTATTTCCTCTTTTCTTTCCTCTCTATTTTCTATCCTCTGTTCTCTTTTCTATTTTCTGTCTTTCCTCTCTTCTTCTTTCTTTTTCCTTTTCTTAAACCATAACATTTCGGGTTTCCGTCCTTCGATTTCTCGGCAGTCGATAAAGTGAGTATCGATGTTGAATTTTCGAAAGTCGAAAATTTCCGGGGCGTTACACTTTTTAAGTGCTATAATTGTTGAATTTAACTAAGTTTATTTGAAATATTTAGTAAACCCTATTACAGCATTTTTAAAAATGCTGTCTTTTGTTAAATTGAACTGTTTTTAATGTAACTTTCCGTAGCATTTTCTAAATGCTGCGAAAAGTGAATTTTCACTGTTTTGATAAACTTAAGTGAATAAATGAACTTTGGAAGTTGAAATTTTTGGAAATTTAATAATTTAATTATTAAATATAATAACTTCATTTTAATGATTTAAAATGATTTTTGAAATATAAACTGTTTTGAAATGTAAATTGAAATGGTATTTTAAATTGAATAAAATGAATAATGATTTGAAATGAATGTGGTTTTGAAAAGATATGATATTTTGGTGTATTAAAATGATTTGAAATGTGGTTTTGGAAAGATATGATATTTTGGTGTATTAAAATGATTTGAAATGTGGTTTTGGAAAGATATGATATTTTGATATAATAAAATGATTTGAAATGAAGTTTTGGAAGGATATGATATTTTTGATATATTAAAATGATTTGAAATGTGGTTTTGGAAAGATATGATATTTTGGTGTATTAAAATGATTTGAAATGTGGTTTTGGAAAGATATGATATTTTGATATATTAAAATGATTTGAAATGTGGTTTTGAAAAGATATGATATTTTGATATATTAAAATGATTTGACAATAATTTCTAGAAAGATATGATGTTTTGAAATGGTTTGGAATTAATTTAATCTTTATTTTGATAAAGATTTGGATTTGAAATGATATCCTATTTTGAAGTATAAACATTATTTTAAAAGTTATAACTACGGGTTATAATAACGATTGGTTGGCAAAGAGACCGGGATCAGATATGGGCATACTCTCTGTCGATACCGAAAACCACTTTGACTAACCGTGTACGCGGTGGAGATTCTAGAATGAACTAGGATGGTGGCGACGTTCTTGAGGTATATTTACGTGGACCCAACTCCCGTGAGTTGGCATAAGGTGGCTAAAACAGGAGCGATCTCGGGCCAAGTGAGGTCATTCCTCCTATCGGACACATTCCTTTGATACTATACTCTTACTGGTGATTGATTAGATGGCCATCCTCCGATTTTGATATGGGAGTGTGTTCCGAGGTGGGCGTATGTGGCTGCTGCGTTACCACCAGCCCGTGTGCGTAACTGGTATATCTACCCTGGCATTGCCTTGTGTGCCGTGTCACCTACCATACCGAGCCTTTACTACGAGTTTGTTTTTCTCCCGTAGCCCGTGTGGTATCCTCTGACAGTCACCCGGAGTGGAGATGGCATGATATTGGATGGACTACTGGGACTATTATGTGTGAAGGGTGATATGGGTAGCCCGGAACGCTATTTAAAAGTAAGTTTATTTTACTGTAGACATTATTATAATAGCGAAATATTACTACATAGTAAATAGTTTAACGGATCCTTAAAGGATGGGCGGTCTCAGGCATCCTTTAAGTTACTTGTACCTTATTACAGTTCATTTGAGTTGGTTTACATTATATAAGTATATATTGTCCTGACTCGAGTGTTTGTATTTTTATTTACGCTCGAGTCAGCCTGAGTTATTAACAGATTTGCATTCCACTTTCTGGAGATTGGAATCGCTGGAGATTATCTGCTTATCTAGTTTTATCTATTCCAGTTCTGTTGTTCTATTCATCTTGTACTTGGTTATCATCTTAAGAGTTCTGTTGTACTTTATTTAGTCTGTTGTATTTTATTTAACTCTGATATATTTATATAGTGGCTTCATGAACTACTATTTCTTTTACTTCCGCTGCATTATTAAATACTCTGTATCTGTGATCTGTGATTTTATTTACTGTATATTCTGAGATTTGCCAAATTTTATTTGCAATGCGGTATTTTGAGCAATTCAAGTCCGACATGTGCGGATGCGAATGGTTGAAAATATCTGGTTGTTACAGTTGGTATCAGAGCTTTGGTAGCTCCAGGCAAAACTCAGTATATAGGGTAAATGTATTTACAGAATCACTTTCATTCGAGTTTAAACCTCTTCCTTTTTGACTCGATTCCTTTGAATTTTGGAACATTCCTTGTGGTTCCAAAATCCATTCGTGTCCCTCACTATTTATCTTCTTTTGTTTCTGGAGTATCCCATAACTCCACTTCAAAAGATCTTCATAATGAGTCGGCGGTCTCTCCAACCTTAAATTTATTTGTAAATGGGGAAAACTCCTTTACAACAACATCGATTCACCAGAGATTATATATCCTCGGTTTAGATGCTAGTATCGATTATAATTTCGAACTCTACATCTTGAGATCGAATGTCGATTTACCCAAGAAATCCACATCGATCTTATTCTTTAAGTCACGGTTGACCCGGTTAAGGTTGCCCGCGATTTATATAAACTCATCCATCTCCCTATTCTGTTATTTAATCATCTCATCTTTGTTTCCAACTTATCTTCAAATTATTCTTGAAGTGTATTTGTAAACTAATATTTAAAATGTTTTATATATTGTGTTGTTTGAGTTGTTGATGTTGATTTGGGTTTCTAATCGATTCGTCTGATCAACGTCATCGATAAGATTTTCAAAACACTTGAACAGAGCAAACTGACACAATATGTTTTTAAAATTTAGTAATGAAATAAATTTTGTGAAATAAATTTTGTAACTATATTATAAATCTTTATCTGGATTTTTATTTGAATTAGTTGTTAAGAAATAATATTTGATTTATATATCATTTTCTATTGTTTCATATATCTAATTGAACTATAAAACATGGTTATAAATTTATTTGGAAATTTAAAATGAATGTAAAACAAGAATTTGAGAATTTAATTTCCGATGGTTTCAAACCTTGTGTTTTCAAGTTTTAAAAGGATATCTTATTTAAAGCATTTTGAATAGAAATTTGTTTCCAAAGAATTTGAAAAGTTAAAGAAATTTGTGCTCTTCTCTTTGTCACTGGAAAATAATTTCGGCGATGAACCGCGACATCATCGACTTTCATTTTCGAGTTTCGAAGTGACGAGACCGTTATGTAGTCTTGCTACAGCTTTGTTTTGGGAAATTTAGTTGATTTGAATTTCTAAAATAAGACTGGATTTATAATATATATATATATATGATTTAAATATGATTTGACTTATTATGTTTATATATTTATTTATCCCTAAATGGTTTGAAGGGAATCAGAAATTTAATTCTTAAATTTTATTTTAAAGAATCATTTCAATTATAAAAATAAAATCAAAATTTTAGATAGATGATTCAAACTTGAGATGAGGAAATTAGAAAGTTTTATTTGTATAATACAATTGCATTCAAATTTAACTTGCCTTAATTTCAAAAGTTAACAATGTAATTGGAGAATATACAATATAAAATGCTTTATAAATAAAATTTGAGTGATTATAATAAATTTTGTACACTTAAATTTTAATTATAAAAGATTGACAGAGGTAAATATAGAAAAAGGGGTTAAATGAATAATTTACAATATAAATGATGTTAAATGAATCAAAAATAAATTAAAACAGTTATAATAAATGTAAGTATCTTAACATAAGTGATAAAACATATTGAGAGGAATAAATTTAATTTTTATTTAGGAATAAAGAAGAATTAAATTTATTAAGTACATTTTTGAATATAATAAATGATGATTTTTCAAATACATGATTTTAGGGATTTGTTAATTTAAGATAATTGGATGATAAGATAATGAAATTAGAGATGCTTAAGATTTATTTGACTTATGTAAAATTAATTTTCAGTTTAAGTTGAAATTTTATGGTTTCAAATTTATTATTTTATTTTGTTTTTCAAACTATCTTTTGGTTGTCCTAATTTCCCTTATCTTGCTACAGAATGGGAGGCTATTACATATACCAGTCTGTTTAGAAATCTTTCTATAATCTTTAATAATCTTTGGTACTCATTTTAAATCTGAGCACTGCTTTTCATCCACAGACCGTCGGTCAAGCGGAAAGAGTTAATCAGATTCTAGAGGATCTTTTCGTGCTTGTGTTCCTGATTTTGGAGAATCTGGGGAAGATCATCTCCACCTTGTGAAACATACCTATAACAATAGTTATCAGGTGTAATTTAAATCTCCTTGTCATCTTACCTTAATCTTATTTCACTCTATCTAATTCTGTGCTTTCCCGTACCTCATTCCTTTTCGGGGACGAAAAGTTTTGAGTGGGGGAGAGTGTAACAACCCTAGATTTTTGTATATTATTTAAATTGGACTTTCTTTTATTTTTAAATTTATTTTATTTCAAACATTTCATTTTTAAATATAAATGTTGATTATTAAGTGATTTATAGTTCAAACTAGTATAATTTGAATATTTTACTGTAAAGTGAATTTCTGGTCAAACTGTTCAAACTTTGACTTTTAAACTTCAAATTTAAATTATTTTAAATCTTAGATTTTATATTTTATTATGAAAATAGATGAAATAACTTGAACACTGCTTTTCGTTTCGTTGAAAACGGAGTTAAACTGCAAAAGTTATGTACATTTCAATTTTGAGTGTAATTTGATTTATTTAACAATTTTGTCTATTTTAAATTATATAAATTATATTTTCTTTGGCATATTTTATTTTAATATGTGTTAATCTGTTATTTTATGTATATTTTTGTCTTTTAATATTTTTGAAGTGATAGTATAATTTTTCTAAAGCTTATTGAATTTATTTTCTATTTTTAAAAGCCTAGTTTCTATTTTCTTTGCTATTTTCTTCATTTAAATTATATTTAAATTAAAATTTATATATTTATTTGTGAATGAATTTTAGTTTATGTTATTATCTTTGTTATAAATATTTTTACAAGTACATAAAGATTTTCCAAAGTTCATTGCATTTATTTTTCATATTTTCAAGACTAGTTTGCAATTTTTGCTGTTTTATTAATTAAATTATATATATAATTAATATTTATTTATTTATTTTTGTTTATTTAATAAATTTTCGTACTTTTATCTGAATTTATATACATATTTCAGTTATTTAAAAATTAAAATAAATTGATGGAAATTTTAAAGGTTTTAAACACTTTAACTTCCAAAGCCTTTTTACATTCCGACCTTTCATTTTCTCAACTCCACTCTTTAATGATTTTTTGCCATGCTTTCATTTCTCATTCTAGCTGCATCTCCCTCATTTTTCACGTATTCTAACCTTATCAAACTCATAAAAAAATTGCACGGCCATTGCTTCAAAGGTTTGGGTAAAATTCATCTCCTTCTTCCTTGTTTTCCTAGTTTTCTATTGAATTTTGTATATGTTCTCTACCTTCATAGCTTTGTTCCTCCACCTCCAGATGCTAGGCCGACCCCATCACCACCACAACCAGCCACCACCACCTCCAGATCACCACCCCATCAGGCCGACCTGCCCTAGGCAAGAGATCCACCCTCCATTTACACAAACCATCACCATATAGTTTAGGCCGAGCATACCCTTCCTCTATCACCACTTCCACCACCTTTTCCACCACTTCCTCCACCACCCCTTGCTCTGACCTGACCACCACCCACTACCACCTCACCCACCACCATCTGGACACCTGGCCATGCCCCTATAGCTTGAGGCCGAGCCCATGTATAGCCTAGAAATGATGATATGTTGCCTTGTGTGTAGATTGTTGCACCCTATGTCCATCACCTTCAATTTCCACCATGGCCATCACCAATAGCCTCCACCACCTGATCTTCCACCACCTCTAGCTGCCACATCAGACCCCACCTGACCTTCACATTGCATGGCTAGAACCACAATAGCAAGGGTCGAACCCTATGGTGCAACAAAAGCCACCATTTGCCTTAGAACCCTTTGTATTCCATTGTCTTCTCTACTTGTAACTCCCACTCCCTTATCACCTTGTAGCCGAGCCTATACTGGACCCAAACCAGACCTTAATCCATACCTTGGCTATGCTATTTCAGTTCATAACTGAAGTATGTGAAGTTGAGAACAAGTGCAAACCATTTAACTTGTTTTGGACATTGATTTCTAGTGTTGTTCAAGTGTTACATTGTTTTGTAACTTATATGTTGCATTGTTTTGTGTAAATGTGAACAGGGCAATTATCTTTGGCTCTCTCAATATCAAATCTTTGTCGTGCCATCGTGCTTTTGAAGATCTCAGTTTGTGTCAGTTGTATTGCAATCTCCAGCTAAAACAAATGAGTTATCCTCACCAGACAATATGTACATATATAACTAGTAAATTGACCCCTTTTGAATCTGTAAAATGCATTAACATGTTACATATGCTATATCATGATTATATGATGTTCACCCATGCTTAAAAACCTATTATAACATCTGTTACTGTTATATTATGTTGTTCTTTTATTTTTATCAGTTTATCACACTGCAAGTTCCCTTTAGATTAGAATCACTATGGGTTGAAATGATACATACCCGAACGGACTTTAGAATAGGGGAAAATCGTTATGGGCTGAAATGATAGGCCTGAGCGATTTTCATTTTATTTCATTTACTTGGGACTGCGGGTTTGAAATGATAAAACCCGGATTTTCTTTGTAAATTACGGGTTGAAATGATACATTACCCGTATCACTTTACCTAGGCTAGAAAATTATATACAAACCCGTAGTTAAAATATATTTTTCTAAAATTTTTAAAAATACGTTTGAAATGTAAATATTATAATATTTTGATTTAAAACATAATTAAAAATGATTTTTGTAAAGTATTATTGATTTTTTGGAAATTTATAGGTTAAATAAATTATGGAAAAATTTAGAAAATTTAAATGTAAGTTATTTTGGAAATTTTGATTTAATTATAATTGGAAATTAAATTAAATATGAAATTATGATAAATTTATGATAATTTGAATTTAAAATGAATTTAAAATAATTTTATAATATATTAATGATTTTTGAGTAAAGTTTAAAAAAAAATGAAAGGGATGATTATTTAAGTTGAAATTTTGAAATATAACCAAATGGGAATTTGTGAATTTGGCTTAAAAGTGAATTTTAAGTTAAGTGAATAAAATTGAAATTAAGTTATATTTTGAAATTTAAACTTAAGTGTTAAGTTGAAATTTAAATTAATGAATTTAAATTTGAATGTTGAAATTGAATAAGTGAATTATTATTAAATCTTAATTTTTGAATGGAAATTTAACTTTATAAAATCATGAAGTTAAGGAAAATTAAATAATGTTTATAAATGTGAAAATGTATGATTTTATTAGTTAAAAATGTTTTAAATAAAAATATAATTGGTTGTGAAATCATATGGAATATTTGAAGTTTATTAACTGCATTTTTCAAATGCTATTAATTGCAATGTAAATGATATTACAGCATTTGTAAATGATGTAGTTGATGATAATGAACTAAAAAGCTAAATTGAATTAAAGGCTATTATAGCAATCTTTTTAAGTGCTATAATTGTTGAATTTAACTAAGTTTATTTGAAATATTAAGTAAACCCTATTACAGCATTTTTAAAAATGCTGTCTTTTGTTAAATTGAACTGTTTTGAATGTAACTTTCCGTAGCATTTTCTAAATGCTGCGAAAAGTGAATTTTCACTGTTTTGATAAACTTAAGTGAATAAATGAACTTTGGAAGTTGAAATTTTTGGAAATTTAATAATTTAATTATTAAATATAATAACTTCATTTTAATGATTTAAAATGATTTTTGAAATATAAACTGTTTTGAAATGTAAATTGAAATGGTATTTTAAATTGAATAAAATGAATAATGATTTGAAGTGAATGTGGTTTTGAAAAGATATGATATTTTGGTGTATTAAAATGATTTGAAATTTGGTTTTGGGAAGATATGATATTTTGGTGTATTAAAATGATTTGAAATGTGGTTTTGGAAAGATATGATATTTTGATATAATAAAATGATTTGAAATGAAGTTTTGGAAGGATATGATATTTTTGATATATTAAAATGATTTGAAATATGGTTTTGGAAAGATATGATATTTTGGTGTATTAAAATGATTTGAAATGTGGTTTTGGAAAGATATGATATTTTGATATATTAAAATGATTTGAAATGTGGTTTTGAAAAGATATGATATTTTGATATATTAAAATGATTTGACAAGAATTTCTAGAAAGATATGATGTTTTGAAATGGTTTGGAATTAATTTAATCTTTATTTCGATAAAGATTTGGATTTGAAATGATATCCTATTTTGAAGTATAAACATTATTTTAAAAGTTATAACTACGGGTTATAATAACGATTGGTTGGCAAAGAGACCGGGATCGGATATGGGCATACTCTCTGTCGATACCGAAAACCACTTTGACTAACCGTGTACGCGGTGGTGATTCCAGAATGAAGTAGGATGGCGGCGACGTTCTTGAGGTATATTACGTGGACCCAACTCCCGTGAGTTGGCATAAGGTGGCTAAAACAGGAGCGATCTCGGGCCAAGTGAGGTCATTCCTCCTATCGGACACATTCCTTCGATACTATACTCTTACCGGTGATTGATTAGATTGCCATCCTCCGATTTTGATATGGCAGTGTGTTCCGAGGTGGGCGTATGTGGCTGCTGCGTTACCACCAGCCCGTGTGCGTAACTGGTATATCTACCCTGGCATTGCCTTGTGTGCCGTGTCACCTACCATACCGAGCCTTTACTACGAGTTTGTTTTTCTCCCGTAGCCCGTGTGGTATCCTCTGACAGTCACCCGGAGTGGAGATGGCATTATTGGATGGACTACTGGGACTATTATGTGTGAAGGGTGATATGGGTAGCCCGTAACGCTATTTAAAAGTAAGTTTATTTTACTGTAGACATTATTATAATAGTGAAATATTACTACATAGTAAATAGTTTAACGGATCCTTAAAGGATGGGCGGTCTCAGGCATCCTTTAAGTTACTTGTACCTTATTACAGTTCATTTGAGTTGGTTTACATTATATAAGTATATATTGTCCTGACTCGAGTGTTTGTATTTTTATTTACGCTCGGGTCAGCCTGAGTTATTCACAGATTTGCATTCCACTTTCTGGAGATTGGAATCGCTGGAGATTATCTGCTTATCTAGTTTTATCTATTCCAGTTCTGTTGTTCTATTCATCTTGTACTTGGTTATCATCTTAAGAGTTCTGTTGTACTTTATTTAGTCTGTTGTATTTTATTTAACTCTGATATATTTATATAGTGGCTTCATGAACTACTATTTCTTTTACTTCCGCTGCATTATTAAATACTCTGTGTCTGTGATCTGTGATTTTATTTACTATATATTCTGAGATTTGCCAAATTTTATTTACAATGCGGTATTTTGAGCAATTCAAGTCCGACATGTGCGGATGCGAATGATTGAAAATATCGGGTTGTTACATAATTACTTCGATTTATAAATCTCCATTAATAACCAATCTATTTATATTTCATTTATACGTCGAATCCAACTTATAAGTAAATTACTTATAATCCATTTATTCACAAATCCATTCTTTTATATCATCGTTAATTTATAAATCTAAAATTCTTATTTACTTATAAAACTAGGTACAACTTTATTTTAACACTTATAAAAGCTCGTTTTATAATTCCAATATCTTTAACTTATAAAATATCAATTTTATAAATCTTATATATAAACCATTTATAATAATTCAAAAAATCCCAATTTAAACCATTTTATAAATTTATCAGCTATTTATTTCAAAAATCATGCTTTGGTTATATTTCACAAAAGTAAAATTTTTATAACATAAAAATTTATAACGTTTTAATTATTTAAAATGAATCAATTCGAAAATTTAATAAACGTATAATTTCAAAAATCACTTTAAAAATCCCTTAAAAATCAAAATCGTTATTTTTAAACTTCAAAAATGGATCCGATGATGCAACACACCAAATAGTCAATCACGACTTCCAAACATCATATATCGATATGATAATCAATCAAATATCACAATATCTAAAATCAAATAAATACTGGTGAGGAATCCAGTTGGATCCCTCCAACCTGTTTCCCTGCATCCACAGATGTTAGCACAATACCAATCCCGTTTCAAGACGGGATATCGCGGTATATGGGATTTATAAATTATTATCCGCTTAATAGACGGTGCAATAGGGTCTCATCCGCTATATAATGCGGGAAATCAACTCCAAGTACATATATAATACCAATTCCACTTCGAGGTGGAATATCGCGGTATATGCGTGTAATAAATAACCTACGCTTAATAGGCGGCGTATAGGGTCCATTTCAATCAAATATACATATATATATATATATGTATGTATGTATGTATGTATGTATACACAACAATCATCATTCAAACACATAATCACTCAATCAACCAATTTAAATTTAACTATTTAAAATTTAAATCAAAACAAAATTTTGATTGAGTGAGAATTTCTCACCTTTGCTTTTAAATTTGCAGTCCAATTCCATTTCAGCTCGTTTCCCTTCAGATTTTAACCTTGAATCAAACAATTATATAATTCATTAATGTTCGAAACAATCGAACAATTAAATTCTCATTTGATAATTTTAAACTATTCAATGGTTTTGTTTTAAACCAATTCCTTTAATAAATTTATTTAACCAAAAATTTAAATTTTATACTAATGATTTTATTTAAACGAATCATAAATTTTAAAATAATTTTTATTTAATTTATTTATTTAACCAAAAATTTCATTTAAAAATTCAAAATGTGATTTTTAACTAATTCCTTTAAATTCTTGAACTTTTGAATCCCTATATATATTTATTCTTCTTTTCAACCCTATATGCATCTTCATATTTTAAAATACATTTCTGCATATATATGTAGAACTGCATTTATTTTTCTAACTACTAAAAAATACTATTTAAACCTTACTAATTTGGTTTTATTTTTCCATATATATATATATATAATTTTTTTTCTACCGTGCCACTGTGTATATATTATTAAATTAAAAACTGAATCAATTCATACCTTACGGCTAAAATCCACATCGATCACAACTTCAGCCAGACGCCATCGTGATGTAGCTTGACGCGATGATCCTACTTCGGCCCTGACATCTTGCTAGCGCTAGAACGACTCGTGACACCCCAGTAAACTCGAATGCCTCGCCAACCATCGAGCTCGCCGCGAGCTGCTGCTGCCACCACAACCATCGCGTAACCCCAATACTTCCTCGATCACGGTGACTAACCCACACATTCACGTCTCCAAGCCATGTCGTGACCACCCCGTCTCGTTGCGAAACCCCACACGAGCCGCTGCTCCTCCCTCGACTTAGCGACAACACGCGATGCCATCTCGTGCTCGAGAACCAACGGCGTCGCGAATGCCGCCGCCAACGAAGTCCCATCTCGCGGCCATAAATTTTTAGCCGAGGGAGATGTGGAAATTGGAATTCGATTTCGTTCGAACTACCCTTTACTTGAATGAAAGAAGAAAGGAGGATTTAGGGCTTTCTATTTTGAATTTGGAACTGGAGAGGCTCGGTCATTGTTAGATTCGAACGAGAGAAAGGTTTCGTTTGTTTTTTTTTCTTTGTTTGAAATAAATTGAAAGAGGGGTCCGAGATATTTACTATCGAATGAAGTATGATTTGCACGATTTTCTCCCACGATCTTTTGCGTGATTTTAGGCACGATTTACGGAGAGGAAAGTAGCTGAAAAGAATATAGCAGTTGTGCTAATTATATTATATATATTTTTCTTTCTAAATTCAGTTTGGTTCGATATAAATTTTCTTTGACACATTTATATGTCGTATGCTCACATAACAACTCCGATTAATACAAAATTTGAAATCCGATAATAATTCAATATTACGGACCCAATGGAACTGGTTTCGTCGAATTCCGAGACGGTGCCTCGGAAGGCTATTTTTATATATCGATTTAAACGATAAAAATTTCAAAATTGAACAATGCACTTTCAAATTCAATTCTGAAGCTTCTATTATCTTCAGTATTATCAATATGGATTTTACAAGCCTTTGAAATATTTTTAATCGGCTTAAAATTGAAGATTCAAATTTTAATTCAACTTTTAATATATTAAATTCTAAAATTTAATCGCCAAATTCAAAGTTATATTGAGAATTCAAATTAAACCATCATTCAAATATTTAAAATTAATTAAATATTTTCAATTTAAATTGTTCAAAATTCTGGGTCGTTACAACCTTCCCCCCTTAAAAGAATTTCGTCCCGAAATTACAAGTTAGGAAAAACGATTCTTCACCCGTTTATTATTTTTCACAATCCAAATAATTTTATTAACTTTCTAAAATTTTTTTTTATTAAAATCCATTTTCATTTCAACTAACTTTCGAACTCCAATTATAAGTTCCAACCAACATTGTTCTCCTAACAATTCAAATTTAAATTTAAATTTCAAACTTTCAAAATTTTCTCAAAAATTTTCTAACACCCTAAATTTTCGAAAAATTTCGCCGGCGTCTCCTTTGCGCGGCTAGCTCGGTACGACTACAAAATGGCACCACGGCCCCTCGAATTCAAAAAGAAAACGAAAAGCCAAGCGGCTGGACAAGAAAATCACCAAATTTCATACTGAAACTGAAATACATACCTTTTTGTCAAGCAATTCAATTTTAACTTTGAAATCAAAATCCTAATTCCATTTCCTTTAATACACCTGTATATCCTGCTAGCCATAATATTCAATTACAATATTCAAATATCATTTTGCATATTCCATTACAAAATTTCGATACTTACTTCTTATATCATCTTTAGTTTACTATTGAAGTTATATATTCATTTTCATTCAATCTTACATTTCCAATTTCAATTGAATTCAATTTACAATTTCAATTTAATTTGGATTGAGTTTACTTTCTAAATATTGAATTTTATCAACCATCTTTTATTCACAACTGATTCATAGCATTATTTTAAATTAGTTTCATTCACTAATTCATTACAAATTCCAATTCATTTTATTCAAATTTGTTTTCAACATTCAGTTCCAATTCCAGTTTTATTATTTTGTTCATTCCCAAAATTTATTTTCAATTCATTATTTTGGTTTATAACCACTTATATTTAAAGTGGATTTCAAATTCCATACAAATTTTAATTCATCTTTCATTTAATTGCAATTGTAAATTTATTCATTCATTCACAATGAATTTCCATAATTCAAATTCAATTCCAATTCTAAAGTAAATTCTATTTAACTTTTACCAAAATCAAATTTATCATCCCATATTATAAGTTCAAAACTCATTCTACTTATATTCTTCAATTAGAGCTTGTATTCTAATTTCAAATTTGTTTATCATAACCAAACTTCAATTTTCAATTTATTTCTACTTGAATTTTCCTGCAAATTATAATCATTTTTTAATTTAACTAATTCAACTTGATCCCTAATCAAATCTCATTTGTATTTTTTTCTTAGCTTTTGGTTTTGATTTCAATTTCTTATTTAACAACCAACGATAATTTAATATTATCATCTCCTAGCAACCAAGCAATCATATACCATAATAATTTATAGAAAATCATTTCCTTTATATACAAAAATTGCTTTGGGTAAAATTATTTCATTTACCCTATTTTAAAACAATACTGTGTCTGTTTATCTTGTTTAAGAGTTTAGAAACCCCTATCGAAACAGTTGGCCAGACTGCACCGACCAGAATCTATAAACAATCAACCGATAAGTCAACACAATACAAAACAATTTTATATTCACTAACAAATACGCGCTCATATCTATTATTACACTCAAACTCATTTTAGAGTACTGCTGACTCTATCCCTAATTAGTAACACCCAACAGAGCCATGGTTGTCGCTTAACCATATGCTCTGATACCACTTTGTAAGGACCCGATTCTTCGACTTTCGAAAGCTGACATCAATACGTTCACTGTATCAACTGCCGAGCAATCGAATGCCGGAAAACCGAACACTTAGGGTTTAAGAAAAAGAAAAAGATAGAAGAAGAAAGAAAGGAAGAAGCAACAGAACAATATCAGAATCTAACAATCGCAGCGGAACAACATATAATAGATAATGAATAATCTTTAAACAAAGAACTATATCAGTTATTACATTACATCATACTACATTACATTATCAGAGTTTACAACAACAAACATCGGAAAAGAAATACTATATACTTAGTAATATGCTACTCCATCCAGCTCGCCTCCAGATTTCTGTAGCAACTCCTGAATTCCAGATATTCCTGATAACCTTAACTCTAGACTGCCCGTGTGGAAATTGGTGGGCACCCAAAATTTAGGAAGGAAACAATACACTCCGAGTTAGTCATGTGACTGGTGTGAGAACTAAAACAGTTTATCTTTAAAACAAAGAACGGGATAATTTTAAAACAGATTCGCAATGCTTTTTAGAAAATGAGACTACCATAAGGCCTCCCGCACACACACACACAATGCAAATGCAGAATCGGAGGAGATTTCTCCTTATGATAGTCAAAGATGCTTGATACGCGTTAAAAATAAACTTTTGATATTATTACTAGTGCATAGTGTAGAAAACATTTCGAAAGTAAAGTTATAAATCTTAGCCAGCATAGGCATTTCGCACTTATGCCTACTATAGCTACCATCCAAACAGTGGGGCGCCACCATAAGTGAATGATAGGTTCTACAACTAAAACCGTACAAGATCGTATTGTTTATTTGGATTTCCAACAAATGGTCAGGCCAAGGAACTTCCCATTGCCACATGGAAACGCTTCTGGAATGACGTCCCGAGAACCTAACCGGATCTCTGCCAACACAAGGCCGGGTTACCTTTCAAACTAGGTAACTACTGACACGAATATGCCATTCCCTGATCATAATCGATCTATATCCGAGGATCCTCGATTTCCAACAACGACAAAGCAATAAATTTGCAACAACAATATAGGTTAAGTATCTGGGCTCCATACCATGATACCACCTCTATCCAGAAGGAATGACATACACTAAAAGGCGCTACCCCCGATAACCGTGCCGCGTCCTTCCTGTTTTGACCATTTCCGGGGTGTGAGGTCCGACGAAGTCTCGTCCACAAAGCCACGCTTTATACAAAAGTTGTGCTTTGATCATCAAATGCTCAAAAGCACTTCGTATGTCACATCACCAATTTGGGAATGTATCACTAGTAACCATCAACTACATAACCTCTAGGGGTGTTAAGCTAAGAGAATAAATTCTCCGCCACCAACGGAAATATATTTGATAGAAACAAGCTTTACATCTCAAATTGTAACGTTAGACACACATCCATACAAGTCCGTTCCGGGATCGAACGGAACCGAAGGCACTTACAAAGAAGTCCTTGCAATCTGGATATTCACTAATCACGACCGGACTTCCCATCACAAAGGGTAATAAATTTCTATATCGAGGATCAGCCAATGCAGAAACATTCGACGGTAATCCTTCCATTTTCACAAATATCCAGTTTTCAACACCGGTCATCAATTCTATCTATTACGACGTATCACATATTCGGAATGGGTTATACGACCCCAAGGTCCTTTCCCGGCTAACCCGAATAGTGAGCGCTTATTTCAAAAACAAGTGTGGCATTCAAATTCAAGCAATTCACAACAAATAACTATTTAAAGGTAAATATTGATAGTCGGATTATTTAACTATCAATAGGTATGCTCAACATCACCAGATTCCAAATAATTTCCCAAATTATTTACTTTCCAAAATATCTTTACTAGATATAAAATTTCCACACTTAACCGTTTGAAAACAAATTTCAAATCACTTTTCAATTTATCTTTTAAAAGATACTATCTCAAAACGTTTCGCTTCATATTGGAAAAACATTTCCATACTTATCTAATAATAAGTATTTCACAAATCTATTTATTTTCAACACTTGGAAAATATTCGATATACTTAAATCATAACTCACTATATATTTCATTCTATAAGGAAATACATTCTCTTAAACACATTCCTTTGAGTCAAAACGAAGGTTACGTAAAACATCGTTACGACAACTCAAAATCACTAGTATAGGGATTCGAATTTAAGATAGATATATAAATCCTAATATTATATAAAACATTTCCTTTCGAAAATCCTCTACTATAACAACAGTTTTATAGTCTACCATTTCCTTCTATTTCTCGAAAACGTCTATTTCAACAATGAATGTTGAAATCTATGGTTTCGATAGATAATACATTTTAAAATATCTTTTAAAACAATTAACTTCAGTTTAAAATTTCACTTCTCCAAATCATACCCGTTTATTCAATAACATATTCACTGTCCAAAATCGTGAATATACCTTATTTACCCAATTCAGTATTTCTATACTTTTATCAAAAGATTATACACTATCCAGAATCGTGTATATACATCATTTACCAAATTCAACACTTCCACATATTTAATTAAAGGATTTTCCACAGTCCAAAATCGTGAATATACATCGTTTACCAAATTCAACACTTCCACATATTTAATTAAAGGATTTTTCACAGTCCAAAATCGTGGATAAAATTCCTTCAATAATTTCTATGTTTACTTATCAA
The DNA here is from genome assembly GCA_030765085.1 of Allium cepa. Lineage (NCBI taxonomy): Eukaryota > Viridiplantae > Streptophyta > Magnoliopsida > Asparagales > Amaryllidaceae > Allium > Allium cepa. The sequence continues at coordinate 782,032,802 of CM060940.1, read as the reverse complement.
ATTTATTTGATTACAGATTTATAAAACAACGTTTATAAATTCCATTTCTATTTCATAACTACTTCGATTTATAAATCTCCTTTAATAACCAATTCTATTTATATTTCGTTTACATGTCGAATCCAACTTATAAGTAAATTAATTATAATCCATTTATTCACAAATCCATTCTTTTATATCATCATTAGTTTATAAATCTAAAATTCTTATTTACTTATAAAACTAGGTACAACTTTATTTTAGCACTTATAAAAGCTAGTTTTACAATTCTAATATCTTTAACTTATAAAATATCAATTTTATAAATCTTATATATAAACCGTTTATAATAATTCAAAAAATCCCAATTTTAACCATTTTATAAATTTATCAGCTATTTATTTCAAAAATCATGCTTTAGTTATATTTCACAAAAATAAATTTTTATAACATAAAAATTTATAACGTTTTAATTATTTAAAATGAATCAATTCGAAAATTTAACAAACGTATAATTTCCAAAATCACTTTAAAAATCCCTTAAAAATCAAAATCGTTGTTTTTAAACTTCAAAAATGGATCCGATGATGCAACACACCAAATAGTCAATCACGACTTCCAAACATCATATATCGATGTGATAATCAATCAAATATCACAATATCTAAAATCAAATAAATACTGGTGAGGAATCCAGTTGGATCCCTCCAACCTGTTTCCCTACATCCACAGATGTTAGCACAATACCAATCCCGTTTCAAGACGGGATATCGCGGTATATGAGATTTATAAATTATTATCCGCTTAATAGGCGGCGCAATAGGGTCTCATCCGCTATATAATGCAGGAAAATCAACTCCAAGTACATATATACTACCAATTCCACTTCGAGGTGGAATATCGCGGTATATGTGTGTAATAAATAACCTCCGCTTAATAGGCGGCGTATAGGGTCTATTTCAATCAAATACATACATACATATATATATATATATGTATATGTATGTATGTATGTATGTATATATACACAACAATCATCATTCAAACACACAATCACTCAATCAACCAATTTAAATTTAACTATTTAAAATTTGAATCAAAACAAAATTTTGATTGAGTGAGAAGTTCTCACCTTTGCCTTTAAATTTGCAGTCCAATTACATTTCAGCTCTTTTCCCTTCAGATTTTAACCTTGAATCAAACAATTATATAATTCATTAATGTTCGAAACAATCGAACAATTAAATTCTCATTTGATAATTTTAAATTATTCAATGGTTTTGTTTTAAACCAATTCCTTAATAAATTTATTTAACCAAAAATTTAAATTTTATACTAATGATTTTATTTAAACGAATCATAAATTTTAAACTAATTTTTATTTAATTTATTTATTTAACCCATAATTTCATTTAAAAATTCAAAATGTGATTTTTAACCAATTCCTTTAAATTCTTCAACTTTTGAATCCCTATATATATTTATTCTTCTTTTCAATCCTATATGCATCTTTATATTTTAAAATACATTTCTGCATATATATATATAGAACTGCATTTATTTTTTCGACTACTAAAAAATACTATTTTAAACCTTGCTAATTTGGTTTTATTTTTCCATATATATATATATACAAAAAAAATTTCTACCGTGCCACTGTGTATATATTATTAAATTAAAAACTGAATCAATTCATACCTTACTGCTAAAATCCACATCGATCACGACATCAGCCAGACGCCATCATGACATAGCTTGACCCGATGATCCTACGTCGGCCCTGACATCTTGCTAGCGCGAGAACGAGTCACGACACCCCAGCAAACTCGAATGCCTCGCCAACCATCGAGCTCGCTGCGAGTTGCTGCTGCCACCACAACCGTCGCGTAACCCCAATACTTCCTCGAACACGGTGACTAACCCACGCATTCACGTCTCCAAGCCGTGTCGTGACCACCCCGTCTCGATGCGAAACCCCACACGAGCCGCTGCTCCTCCCACGACTTCACGACAACACGCGATGCCATCTCGTGCTCGAGAACCCACGGCGTCGCGAATGCCGCCGCCACCGAAGTCCCATCTCGCGGCCATAAATTTTTAGCCGAGGGATATGTGGAAATTGGAATTCGATTTCGTTCGAACTACCCTTAACTTGAATGAAGAAGAAAGGAGGATTTAGGGCTTTCTATTTTGAGTTTGGAACTGGAGAGGCTCGGCCATTGTTAGATTCGAACGAGAGAAAGGTTTCGTTTTTTTTCTTTGTTTGAAATAAATTGAAAGAGGAGGGCCGAGATATTTACAATCGAATGAAGTATGATTTGCACGATTTTCTCCCGTGATCTTTTGCGTGATTTTAGGCACGATTTACGGAGAGGAAAGTACCTGAAAAGAATATAGTAGTTGTGCTAATTATACTATATTTTTTTCTTTCTAAATTCAATTTGGTTTGATATAAATTTTCTTTGACACGTTTATATGTCGTATGCTCGCATAACAACTCCGATTAATACAAAATTTGAAATCCTATAATAATTCAATATTACAGACCCAATGGAAATGGTTTCGTCGAATTTCGAGACTGTGCCTCGGAAGGCTATTTTTACATATCGATTTAAACGATAAAAATTTCAAAACTGAACAATTCACTTTCAAATTCAATTCTGAAGCTTCTATTATCTTCAGTATTATCAATATGGATTTTACAAGCTTTTGAAATATTTTTTAATCAGCTTAAAATTGAAGATTCAAATTTTAATTCAACTTTTAATAGATTAAATTCTAAAATTTAATCGCCAAATTCAAAGTTATATTGAGAATTCAAACTAAACCATCATTCAAATATTTAAAATTAATTAAATATTTTCAATTTAAATTGTTCAAAATTCTGGATCGTTACAGTTGTTTTAAAGAAACTTTTGAAAGGAATAAGTTATGTACTCCCATCTCTATCGCTGGAAAATAATTTCGGTGATGAATGCACGCATCATTCACATTCATTTTCGAGTTTCGAAGTGGGAAGGGCACTGTGGTAGTTTTACTACAGATTTATTTCGATAAACAAATATAAATTTTGAATTATTTTAAATATAATGGGATATATATATAAACTGTAAGTATATACATTTATCTATTATTTTTGATTTGAAATTAAACCCGGTATTTAGCTCTTAAGTTTCCGTTAATTAATGGTTTCAATTATTGTAGTGGAATGGGATGTAGCTAATTAATAATTAGAACCTCTAATTAAAATAAGAAATTAAATGATAGGTTATAAATGAAATTTCCAAAAAGTTGAAATTGTAACTTGTAAAACAAAGGATAAAATTATTGAACATTTAATTAAATTAAAAGGAATGAGATAAACTTGTATAATTTTCAATTACATTCTTTAACATATATATAGCTTACATACTATACAAAGTTAAAATGTTAAAAGAAAATGTAATGGGAAATCTTACAAGAAAAACATGAAATAATGAAAGTATTCAAGGGATTTGCTTTTATAAATAAGAGTTAACATTAAAATTGTTGTAAACTTAAGTATGACTGAAAGGCCACTAATAAAATATAATAGAAAAGTTGTAAGAAATGAAAATAAACTTAAGTAAATATTGAGGCTATCTATTATAAAAATAAGCAGAACATGAATACTAAATAAATGAAAATGAATGTTTTGTAAATGAAAATTGTAAGAAATAATGTGAATAAAAAGATAAACACTATATGAATGAAAAGGAAATCAAACAACAAATGTTATGAAATGAAATCGAAAAGAATGAACTTGATCTATTGTTGAGATTGTTGTTTGTCTGGTTTGCGGTTGTTTGGGTAAGGACACTTTAAAATTGTTTGGATATATGAATAATCTATTTATCTTCATCAAAGACTGTTGAGAAAATGGTGTGCTTAGTAGTTTATTTTTCATTCTGTACAATTTGAAGTTTTGAACCGAAACAACTATTGTTTTGTTTGATATGAATGAATGATTGATTTGTATTGATTCTATGTGACCTTGTATGCCTTATTGCAAATGACTGTTATTTGTATTAATTTGTTTGTTTATGGTTGAAACAACTTTAAATATTTCATTTTATATAGTTGTTAACTCTTTTGGATTATATAAGTGAAATACAGGTAATAGAAGCAATTGCTACCGCATTTGGTTTCATAATATAAGCGTAAATTGCCCGACAAATAGGCACGTTCTCGGCTTTACGGTTTATAGCATTATTATATTGTTTTTCCGTGTTGGGATATATTATTTTGGAAATTATATATGATATTTTGTAATATTTGACATTATACTTTCTCCCGAGCCTCTCGTACAAAGGAGACTCTGCCGAAATTTTCCGTAAATTTTGGACTTAGAAAACACTTTGAAAGTGTTTTCCAAACATTATTAATTTAAGTATAAAAAGATTTAATGGTTATAAATTGGTATATTTTATTTAAATTAATTAATTTTGTAAATATATTTGTTTATAAATTTAATATTTTAAGTAAGATATATTGATTTCTTAATTCTTCTTTTTCCTTTTCGGGGACGAAAAGTTTTGAGTGGGGGAGAGTGTAACGACCAGTAAATTCTCAATAATTAAAATTGTTAATTTAATAAGATTTTTTAAATTTATTAATTAAGAAAATAAAAATTAGTGAATTATTAATAAAAATAATAACTAGAATGGAATTCATATTAATTGAAATAGTGGAAATATTATAATTTGTTATAAATGAAACATAAGAAAAACAAATGAAATTATTGAATTAATGCATGAAATAGTATAATAGATGGAAATTGTTTGTGAAGAATAAACATACAAGTATTATAAAGGGATAATGGTGACAAATGGTTGTTGTTACCAGTTAATTTACCAATTACAAATAAGGGTAATTAAATGTTACATTAATGATAATTAATGTAATAGTGGAAAGTGTGAATGTAAATTAAATAGAAACATAAATTTATTTAAAAGGTAGTAATTGATGTAATAAAAGTATGAAACCAAGTAAATAAATTAATTGAGAATATAAGTCGTGATTAATGTACATTTTGGCAAATATAATAAAATGAAAATAGTAGTTAGTACAAAGGAAAGATGGATATTTAAATATAGTAGTGTAATGAAAGAAAAACAAGTCATTCCATTAAAATTTAATTTATAATAAGCGTAATTATTGTAGTAATTGAAATTAAATATTATGCAATTGAAATAAAGATGAAAATGGAAATATTGAAGTATGTAATGCAAGGGTATTGTTACATCCCAAAATTATCAATTAAAATAAGTAATATATTTAAACTCTTGGGCTTTAATTTGAGAATAAATTGGAAGAAAAATCTAAAAAAAAATAAAATGAGTGGAAATAATATACGAAATAAGTTTCAATTTTATTTTGAGTTGAAAATATTGAAATAATAAATGTTTTTAAAAGCCATTTAGATTTAAAATCTTATATATATAAACATTACATATATTAGTAAAATTTAATACACATTGAGATTTAATTTACATTTTTTCAAGGCAAATGTGAAAATGCAAATGAACATAAGTGTTTATATTTCAAGTTTAAAAATTAAAGATTCGAATTTAAATTTAAAAAAATGTTTTAAATAGTAAGTAGTATTTAAAATCGTTAAGATGTAATACATATAGTTTAGTTAAATTCTTTCATACATTGTACATGTATGTATATATATACAAATGAATATATATATATATATATATATATATATTTGTTTATGAAAGTGTATATAATATATAAAATAAAATCTATAAAACTTTCTTTTGCCTTGTAAAAATCAAAGGGTTGAACATTCATTCATATTGGAGTAGAATAGTGGACAAATCTTGACCATATGATTTTCCTCTTACAAACGGCACAAACCATCATTGCCTAAATAAACTATTCAAATAAAAAAAATTCAAAAAAACTTTTCACCTTCCAATTCAAATTTTTAAAGCCCCTAATATCTGAAGTTTGGTAATCCAAAAGAGATTTTTCAAATCTTTACTTCAACATTCAAGCAAGAAAAAGAAATTAGAAAAAAAAAAAGAAACTGCCTTCTTCAATTCAAAGTAAAATCTGAAGTGTTTCAAACAATAGTGTGATACATTCAGGTAAGTTTTGTTTTAAACTTTATAGTTTATAAAATTATGATTTTTAAATCAAAGTGTTAACAATCAATTCAAACCAAAAACTGCAGATTTGTGAAGGCAGGGAGTTTCCGGTTTCAAGCAGCGCATAGTTTTTTTCCGGAAATAATAAAAGGCAAGTAATTTTTTTTAATTTCGAATTTGAAGTTATAATCTATAATGAAGCAAGAATTAATGCAATAACATCCAATTATTTGTAGGAGAAATCAAGAATTAAAAGCTAATTTGGTTTACAAGTTTATATTTTCAAAACTGCAGAAAAAAGAAAGCTTCTCTATTATTCAATCTATATGTAATCTAGAAAAAAAATTGTTATTTTTAATGATTAAAATAAATGAATACAACATGGGATTTAATACAACAATATATAATTTTTATTGCAGGAAGAATCAAGAATTAAAAGCTTTAATATATTTTTGGTTTCTAGTTGCAGAAAATAAAAAGGGGTCTCTCCTGTAAATCTAAACTGTAAGTAAAATAAAAAACTGTTGTTAGTAATGAAATAAGTAAATGAACATAACAAAATTAATCACAGATCTGTAACTATAAATTTGCAGATATAAAACCCCAAGTTTTAAAGTAAGGAAAGAAGAAAAATTTCAGGCTTCCATCTCTGTTTGGAAGAAAAAAACTGTCAAGAGCCTTACTGTCATCTGGAAAAAAAAGTAAGTAAACTCCTGTTTTCTTTTAATCTTTGGTTGCTGTGTGTATGCTTGGATGATGAAGTGAAGTTAATCCTTGGTTTTCTAATATTGAGTGTATGATTAGATTTTTGCCTGTGCATGTTGATTTTACAGAAATACTAGTCACTATTTTAGCCTCAGGAAAACAGAACATGTCAACCTTTTTCTTTTCCCTCTCTCTCTATTTGATAGTATGTTAAACTATGGATGAACATACAATTTGTTTCAATAAACAAGATGGATCTTTATTTAAACTTGAACTATGTTTTTTTAGTAATTAATCAAAGCAAAGTTGTTCCTTCTTTCAAGAAACTGTATAAACACAGTTACTTCTGAGTGTTGGTTTGCAGGTTAAACCATATCTAAAAAAATTAGATCTCTCTCCCTCTTTACCTCTGAAAAAGAAATGTAAACAAGTTAAGATTTTTGTTTAAACCTGTATTTTCTTTCAGAAATGAATTAAAGCAAAATTTGTAAAATTTTCTTCCTAAAAGTTATGAAAAATAGTACATCTGAAATTCTCAAGAAATTGAACTTCATGAATTTTAATTTCAGTAACACCATGTGAATCCCCTGTAAGAATAATGATTTTCATCGCATATTTCTCTAGAAAATGGAAGTTGAACTGAAAGTAAACTTTCAACAAATCCTGGTGATCCAAACGATGGTGGGTCTCGAGTTCATCGTCAGGGGTATATTAAAGGGGCGAGATTAAAAGAAAAATACTAGATTAATTTATCAACCCCTAAATCTTTGATTCGAAGTCAAACTAGGATTTAAGAACCCATTCTTGTTCATGATAGAAATGGCGGTGCTGCACCGTCATGGGTGGATCGGACCGTGTGCCACCGATGCGAATCGTTGCCTCGCGTGATGATGGTGCTTGGGTCCAAACTTGGTGGACGATAATGGTTTGGGGAGGCGGCGCGTGGAAGATTTTGGTGACGTTCCTGATGATGGTTTTGGTCGTGATGCTCAATTCGTATTTTCGACATAAAATTGTGATATGGGTGTTCGTAACGTTTTGGGGGATGGGCGTCGATGTGTTGGTGGCCGTAGCACCAACCAACGGTGGAGAAGATGGCCGTGCACGTGCACGTGGATGATTGGTGTGTCAATGTGATGCTTGGGGAAGAAAGGGAAGTTGCTCGAAGCACAGCGCGAGGGATTGGGGGAAGAACTCGAAGTCGAACTCGAGTTGTTTAGCGCGGTATCGGGTTGACTTAAAACTTAAACAAATTTTGTGAAAAAAAATTCGCTCGGGTCAATTTTGGCCTAAACTCGAAGAAGGGGATGATGGCTCGCGGTACGACTCGAAGCAAGCCTCAAATTGTTAAATAAAAGATAGCAAAATCCAGTTTTACCTTAATTTTAAAACTCGAGTTAAATAAAAAAAAATTCCTAGACAAATCGATGGTGATTGTAAATAGAATATGAGACAAATGGTATTCGAAATGTATGTTGTTCAAAGATATTCCTAAATCCTAAAGTTTCTTTTAAATAAAAGTTTGTTTTGAAAGTTTAACTTAATAAAAAGTTTTAAAAATAAAATCAAATATTCAAGTGCTGGTTTTAAACCAAATTTATTTTGAAATAATAATTAACAATTAATGTTTTGTAATGATTTTATAAATAAATAATTAATTAATTTAAAGAATTGTTAATGAATAATAGGATCCCACTTTTTACGTCCTCATGCCGCCACACGAGAGGGACATGGGGCGCAAAAGGGAAAGAGAGGGATGGGGTTTCTCTCGCTTTTGGCATAAAATGTACTATGTAATATACTTTATCCGCTGGGTTACGGGTACTGGTGGGTATTTTACTAGGCAAGATTCCTTTGTGCAGAATAAGAAAGAGTGGGTCAAGTCAAAGATAGCTGGGCTATAGGAGAGTTTCGTTCCATCCACCTTAGTCACTGTGGTCAGGGCGACGGAGCCTGTATTAGATTGTAATTTACTTAATTAGTTAACAACTAAGAATTAATGAATTAAAATAATAAATTAAAGAATAATTAATTAATTAATCCAATTAAATTAATTCATAATTAAGTCAGATTAAACATTGGTTTAAAATAATCAATAAAGATAATTATATGGTTAATTCACATTAGTCCCATCACCTTAATCAAAGATGATTGACTATCATCAAATATTCTGCACTGGATTGAGATTTCTATTGTGATACTGTGATTGCTTTGTGATGAACTATGGTTTGTGAATTGTTCCTATATATGTGTGAAAGCCCTTTTGCCCGTAAAACGACATTTAAACTTCGATGCGACAGGGAGTCGGATTTCAATTTGTTATCCGAAACCCAAATCGAACCTTGAATGTGAATCTTTGTGATTGATACACCCACATGTTTTTAAATTGAGCTTTAACTATTCGGGTTAGCCGGGAGAGGACCTTTGTGTTATATAGCCCATTCCAAATAGTGATTCGACGAATGGATAACAATTGAGGATGTTGGTGAAGACCGGTTGTCTTCGAAAATGATAGGATGATCTATCGATTGTCTCTGCACTGAGTTGCTCTGGTATAGGGATTCCCTAAGTGATGGGAAGTCCGATCGGGATTGTGGACGCCCGGATTTGCAAGGGCTTCTTCCTTTATTGGACGAAGTGCCTTTGGTTCTGTTTGAACCCGAAACAGACTTGTATGGTCGTGTGTCTGACACTACACTTTGAGATATAAAGCCGATTTCTTTCAAATACGTATCTGTTGGTGGCAGAGAATTTATTCTCTTAGCTTAACACCCTTCTCTGAGACGTACGAGCTCAGAGGTTATGTAGTTGAAGGTTATCGACGATATACTCCCAATTTGGTAGTGTGGCATGCTAAGTGCTGCTGTATATTGATAATCACTTGTTGATCATTTGTGATCAAAGCATGGCTTTCGTGTAAAGCGTAGCTTTGTGGACGAGACCTCATCGGACCTCACACCCCGGAAATGGTCGAAACAGGAAAGATGCGGCAAGGTGATGAGGGTCACGCCCTTTAGGGTATGTCATTTCCTTCTTGAAAAAGGTGGTGTCATGGTATGGAGCCCAGATACTTACCTATGTGGTTGCTTCAATCTCATTCTCTGTGTGCTTTTTGCTTTGTGATGGGGGCCCCTCGGATAAAGGTCCCAAAGGACCGGGGAATGGCATACTCGAGTAGTAGTTACCGAGTTATAGAGGTAACCCGGCCTTGTGTTGGCAGAAAGCCGGGTAGGTTCTCGGGAAATCCCGCCAGAGGCGTACCCATGTGGCATAGGAAGTTCCTTAGCCTGACCATTTGTTGGAAATCCAATCAAAACAATACGCGCCCTTTACGATTTCAATTTGTATAACCTGTCACCTTAGGTGACAGCTATAGTAGGCATAGTATCATGGTACCTATTCTGGCTAGGATTGATATTATACTTTTGAAATGGCTTTCTTTATTATGCACTAGTAATAATATCGAAGACTTTTCCCGTATCAAGCATATTTGACTATCATAAGATGAAATCTCCTCCAATTGTGCGGTTGCATTGTGTGTGCGGCGGGAGGTCCTATGGTAGTTTCATTTTCCAAAAGCATACCGGATTTTCTTGTATAAATCTGTCTTATTTGAAAGCAACTATCTTTGCTTACTCATACCAGTCCCATGACTACCCGGAGTTTATTGTTTTCTTTCTAAACTTTGGGTGCCCACCATTTCTACACGGGCAACCTAGTAGCAGGTTTTCCGTATTTAGGCCCTAGCCATATTTTGGAGTTGTTGGGTTGGAGATTATCGTTTTTTTTTGGAGGCTCATACTTTAGAGACATTTTGGAAGCTTTTGGATCTCGAGGTGCTTAGCTTGGATGTTCATTATCACTTTATCTTTTTAAAAACTTTTGGCATATGATCTCTAGTTGTTCTATTATGTCATCCTATTTGGAGTTGTGATTCATGTATTATGTACTCTGATGTTGTAACAGATATTATTATGATGTTGTATCTGTGATGCAATGCATGTTATTCATTTTATTTCCGTCCTTTTATAGTCATCTAATGTTGTTATAAGCTCCATCCGACTGGAGTTCGATGTTTGAATCATTGACAGTCGAGTACAAGTGAGGTATTTGATGTCAATTTTCGAACGTTGAATTTCAGGTCGTGACACGTGGTATCAGAGCAAAAGGTTGAGTAAGAACTTTTTTTGTGCCAAAATTGGTCACAAACCCCAAATACCGTGAAAGCACTAGTGTATGAATACAACCCAACAATATTCAAACACAAATCATAGATCTAATCAAATATCAAACAGCAATTCACAAATAATGAATAGAGACACAAGTTTTATAGTGGTTCGGCTATCTCCGGCCTACGTCCACTCCAAAATTTTATCCTTTTATTGATTATCCTTGCTAATTACAGATGATTACAGCAGTAAATATGAAGAATTTTCAGTACAATAGCAGTATTGAAGTGTAGAAATGAATCCTGTAGAGTCTGTACGTTTAATAGCCAAAAGATCCTTTCTCTGTAGGCTTCAGGGTGCTATTTATAGGTGTTGGAGGCTGATATTGTGCTCAAACTTCGGGAGACTCCTTCTGGCACATGAGTGGGTCCACGAGACCGACCCCACCAAGTTTCGACTCGACCTGTGATCGATACGAAGTGATTTCGTATCAATCAAAAATGATCCAATCGAGCTGAAACTTGGCAGGAACATTCCTTACCTTGCATGCAAGCTGCTGCGAAAATTTCGTTGCGTTTGGATCAGTGGATCTTGAGTTATGATCGACTCGAAATAGGGTTCTCCATTGGCTGTCGTCTTCGAATCCATCTGCTCGAATCCATCACCTTTGACTCGATCCAATGCGCGTGCACGCAATGACGTGGCCCTACCTTCCCGGGTCGATTCGAATATCGCGGCTTGTTGACTCCACTTGATGCGCCGAGTTGAACGCTTCCTTCCTAGAGACGCGCACGTATCCACGCGTCACGCTTGCACGTGTCCATCACTCCTTCACGTACCCAACTGTTTGCTCTCGCATCGATCGCAGGGGAGTATTTTGTATCGATCTGATCGATACGAAAATGTTGAATGCTATTAGTTCGAATGGAAGGCCAACAAATGGGTACGAAACCATACTCGATGATGGATACGAACGATGCCTTACCTGATGGATACGAGAATGCCAAAGTCCATCTGCTATCGATACGAGAGTATCGATTCGAAGTATGACACCTCTTCCCATCCTGACCGATACGAAACCATCGAGCCATGTCCATGCTGATCGATACGAACAGTATCAATTCGATGTCATTTATCTTGCTCGTCCTTGGGATCGATACGAACACTATCGAGCCGAATCCATACCGATCGATGCGAACGGTATCGATACGAAGTCCTCACCTTCTGATCGATGCGAAGTGTATCGGTTCGAACCAATCCTGTAAACTGAAGGATACGAATCTGGTGGATTCGAAATGAGCATCCCTTCGACCCCTTGATGGATTCGAACAGTATGCCCCTCCTACCTTGTAACGATCATATCTCCTCCATTTGAACTCCGATTGACCTGAAACTTGAAACGTAGCCTCTCGTAATCCTCATCATCTTCTCTAATCGATTCCATCCAGATTGGAGCTCAACCAAATTTTGACGTCATCGATTGTGGCCTTGTTTCCAATCGATCTCTAATCCCAATATCCATCATTCCTTTCCAATTTGTTGATATTCCAGTTTTGGCCAAAAAGTGGGATAACACTTTGCCCCCCAAAACATGCCTTGTGATAAGAAGGCGTGTTTTGAATAGTTTCGATTCCAATATCCAAAGTCCATAGCCATATCGCCAAAGTATGTCATCCTTGACTACTCCGAGTCGATGCCCAATTCCAAATCCAATAACCAAAGCCTTAGCCAATTCCATATCCATCCGAACTGGACAATCGAGTCCTAATCCATCCTTGTCCAACAGCCAATAACCGAATCCAGGACCTCTCCGGGTCGATATCCGAATCCATAACCTCTTCGGGCTCTTGCCGAGCGCAGTCCACACTTGATGACCGTGGTCCAGTATCCCTGGACATTGAGCTAACCTCTCTGGGTTCTTGCCAAGCGCAACACACACATGACGGCCGTGGTCCAGTGTCCCTGGACATTGAGCTAACCTCTCCTGGTTCTTTCCAAGCGCAATCCACACCTGACGACCGTGGTCCAGTGTCCCTGGACGTTATACAAAGCTATGGCTTAAGTCCTAAGCCGAATCCTGGTCTCTCCGGACCCTTATTGAGCATAGTCCATACTCAACGACCTGAAAATAACAATTGATAATACAGGGCCTAAGTCCTAGGCCGAATCCTGGTCACTTCGGACCCTTGCCGAGCATGGTCCATACTCGACGACCTGAATGAGTCAATTTACCACGTTCGGGCAAAGTGACTCACCCCTTGCCAGGCATAATCCATACCTGACGACCGTTTATCAAAAACCAGATAAAAATCCAATCAAAATCCAATCCAAAATCCAAATCCAAAATCCAAATCAAAACCAGAAAACCAGAAATTCAAACCTGCATCCAAAACCGAAAACAATCGTCCAAAGGAAAATCCAAATCAAAGAACAAGCAAAACAAGCAGTTCAATCCAGACTCCAAAACCAAATCCAAAAAGAAAAGCAGTGTCCAATCAAAAGCAAAAGATAAATTTCACAAACCATAACATCGCAGTTTATCATCATTCAGAGCATGCCTAGTGGCTATCTCCATCCCCATACATGTGTAAATGACTTAGTTGCTTGCCAATAGTTCGCTACTTATTTCATATTATCCTAGTCAATGGATGATCATTCGATCATCATTCCTGGGCCTCCCACGATCGTGGCTTGAGGTAGGCGGCGGTTGCTCCTGCTCCGCCGTTGCATTCCGAGTTCCGACATATTGTGGCAATAGTCCCTTCCTGACATGCTTCTCGATTATGTCCTTTAAATGCCTGCAGCTGTTGGTGTCGTGTCCATCCAAATCATGGAAAAGACAATGCCTTCCTGATGTCCTCACCCGTTCTGATGGTTCTCGCCTAGCCGGCCTTCGGTAGGGAAGGCGATTCCGAGTATCCTGGTATATCCGCTCCAGCGTCTCATTCAGTCCTGTGTATGTGGTAAACTTCGGATCCTTCCATCGCTTCCTATCTTTTCCAGAATCATCGTCTAACTTCCTTTTTCCTTTGTCTTTATCCGAACCTTTGCTGGATGGTCCTCCACCCTTAGTTGCATTAACCTTTTTCAACTTTAGATCCATACTCATATCTTCTTGCCGAAGGAACCTCTCTGCCTCGTGAAATAATTCATCGAGATCCTATGGGGGATCTCTTATCAAAGATACCTTGAAGTCTAAATCCCCCTTGACTCTTGATACTGTCGCCATTAAAACCATCGATGGATCATGCCGATCCACCGAAGCAACCGCCGCACTGAATCGAGTTAGAAAAGCTCTAAGTGATTCATCCATCCTTTGTTTTACCGATATCAATGTCATCTCATTCTTCGACCTCTTGACGTGAACCCGAAACTGTCCCAAAAACCTTTCCACCAATTCCCCTCAAGTCCTGATAGATCCTTCTCCCAACTGCCTAAACCACATTGCAGCTAAGTCCGTCAAGTACAAAGGAAAGCATCGTGCCATTACTTCCTACGATGCCCCCAGCAGCTCCATTTGTCTGGTGTACCTCATCAAGTGATCAGTTGGGTCTGCCTTACCATCATACACATCCACGCGCTAGGTAGCTTGAACTTAGGTGGATTCCGAGCCATCCTTATTTCCCGAGCAAACGGACTCCTATTCACTCCTTCCAAGTCTCTGTTGGTCAAACAACCTCGCACAGTTTTTCTGATGATCTCCACTAATCTAGTATTGTTTGTTGGGGGTTGCCCCCCATGCCCCCAGGGAACTCCGGCATATATTCCTCATGCGGCTCAGCAAAGTTGGCCCTAGCCTGTTGAACTCCTTCCAAAGGTCCTCTTGTGTTAGATCCCGTGGGCCTGCCCCCAAGCCCTTGTTGATTTCCTTCTGGCTCCGTATCCCGTCCTCCATTGGGTTCCGCAACTCTAGTTCCTTGTCCTGCATCCACAGCCACTATAGCTGTTCCTAAGTTCTGCATCCCGGCAGCTCTCATTTGCTCAAAGAAAGTCTGCATCATTTCCTGTTGACTTTTCAACAATCTCTCCTGCAATGAATTTGCCATAGCTTCCATTTCATCCCGGGTTATGTAGATCGAAGCCTGTCCGACCCCAGCTCTGGAGGATGCTTGTTGACTTCCTTCCTGTTGGCTTCTCTCAGCCCTTTGCCTTCTACTATTTTGCCTAGTCATTGTCTTCAAATCCAAACTCCTCAAACTTCTTCAAATCTGAACTTCGAATCCGATGTAGTGGGTGCTAGTCCTTCTCAGTGAAAGCACCAAAGTGTTTATGCCAAAATTGGTCACAAACCCTAAATACCGTGAAAGCACCAGTGTATGAATACAACCCAGCAATATTCAAACACAAATCACAGATCTAATCAAATATCAAACCGCAATTCATAAATAATGAACAGAGACACAAGTTTTATAGTGGTTCGGCTATCTCCGGTCTACATCCACTACAAAATTTTATCTTTTTATTGATTATCCTTGCTAATTACAGATGATTACAGCAGTAAATATGAAGAATTTCCAGTACAATAGCAGTATTGAAGTGTAGAAATGAATCCAGCAGAGTCTGGACGTTTAATAGCCAAAAGATCCTTTCTCTGGAGGCTTCAGGATTCTATTTATAGGTGTTGGAGGCTGATATTGCGCTCAAACTTCGGGAGACTCCTTCTGGCACGTGAGTGGGTCCATGCGACCGACCCCACAAAGTTTCGACTCGACCTGTGATCGGTACGAAGTGATTTCATATCCATCAAAAAATGATCCAATCGAGCTGAAACTTGGCAGGAACATTCCTTACCTTGCATGCAAGCTGTTGTGAAAATTTCATTGCATTTGGATCAGTGGATTTTGAGTTATGATCGATTCGAAATTGGGTTCTCCATTGGCTGTTGTCTTCGAATCCATCTGCTCGAATCCATCACCATTGACTCGATCCAATGCGTGTGCGTGCAATGACGTGGCCCTACCTTCCCGGATCGATTCGAATATCGCGGCGTGTTGACTCCACTTGATGTGCCGAGTTGAACGTTTCCTTCCTAAAGACGCGCACGTATCCACGCGTCACGCTTGCACGTGTCCATCACTCCTTCATGTACCCAACTGTTTGCTCTCGCATCGATCGCAGGGTTGTATTTCGTATCGATCTGATCGATATGAAAATGTTGAATGCTATCGGTTCGAATGGAAGGCCAACAGATGGGTACGAAACCATACTCGATGATGGATACGAACGAAGCCTTACTTGATGGATACGAGAATGCCAAAGTCCATCTGCTATCGATACAAGAGTATCGATTCGAAGTATGCCACCTCTTCCCATCCTGACCAATACGAAACCATCGAGCCGTGTCCATGCTGATCGATACGGTATCGATTCGAAGTCATTTATCCTGCTCGTCCTTGGGATCGATACGAACACTATGGAGCCGAATCCATACCGATCGATACGAACGGTATCGATACGAATTCTCACCTTCTAATCGATGCGAAGTGTATCGGTTCGAACCAATCTTGTTAACCGAAGGATACGAATCTGGTGGATTCGAAATGAGCATCACTTCGACCCCTTGATGGATTCGAACAGTATGCCCCTCCTACCTTGTATCGATCATATTTCCTTCATTCGAACTCCGATTGACCTGAAACTTGAAACGTAGCCTCTCCTAATCCTTATCATCATCTCCAATCGATTCCATTCCGATCGGAGCTCAACCAAATTTTGACGTCATCGATTGTGGCCTTATTTCCAATTGATCTCTAATCCCGATATCCATCATTCCTTGCCAATTTGTTGATATTCCAGTTTTGGCCAAAAAGTGGGATAACAAACTTTAGCTACGGAGTATAACACATTAGATGCCACATTAGAGATAGGGTGAAGTATACCCTAGAATGACTATAATTGATCGAAACCTCAAATTTTCTTAGTCTATTTCCTTTAACTGTTGATATTCCTTAAGATATCTCGTCCAAATATCTAAGCCAATTTTCTTACTAATTACAGATAGTAAGGATGAGCGGACTAAGAGGCGAACTTGGGGGGGCGAGGAAATGCCACAGCATCTAGCCATGTTCCCCCTACAGCCGAAGCAGCTTTACCTATTCAGCATCAGCCGAATCTGGCTGATTTATATAAGAATTTCTCAAGGCTTGGTAGTAAGCCGTTCACCGGCAAGGAGATGATTGTTGAGGCCCAAGCATGGATTAGATCTTGTGAGAAAATCTTTAAGGGGCTTAAGTTGCAAGATGATCATATGCGTCTCATAGCTACTTGGCAACTTCAAGATGAAGCCTTAGCATGGTGGGAGACAGTCACTATTGATGAGCCTGAAGACGAGTTCACTTGGGGAAGATTCAAAGAAGTATTTGAGAAGCGCTATATGCCATCAGCTGGGATTTCTCGTATGTACAAGGAATTCTTGGACTTAAAGCAAGGAAGTTTGTCATTCGAGGAGTATCTCAACAAATTCAATGAATTGTCTCGCTTCGGTCCAGAATTAGTGAATACACCTTTGAAGTAGAATGAGAGGTTCATTCGTGGGATGAATAAAAAGTTCCACGAAAGGATGCTGGCCACGTCAAAGAATCCTTCTCAGATTTGGTTGATATGGGATACCGTTATGCTACACTGGACATGCAAGAGGTACCAATGGAGAAAGGAAATTCGAGCAATCTGAATTGGAAGAAGAGGAAATTTGGAGGCAAGAAACCATGGCATGACAAGGAGAAAAAGAAAAGCAATCAAGGGAGCACTATGGAGAATGTAACTTGCTATAATTGCTTGGAGAAGGGCCACTATTCTAATAGCTGCAAGAAGCCAAAGAGAAATCAGTCCGCTCAAGCAAAGCCCAGGAAATGCTATTATTGTCAGAAGGTGGGACATGAAGTTAAAGACTGCCCAGTTATGAAGCAAGCCCAGACAGCTAAAGTGTACTCAGTCAAAGACAAGTCCACATCTTCCAAAGCAGAAAAGTGGAAGGGAGTTCTGGAAGGTAATCCCACTATTTATGATAGCATTGTTAGAGTTCTTTTTGACACTGGCGCTACACATAGTTTTATCTCTCAACAAGCTATTAATGAATTGAATGTTGAACCTGATTTGTTCATGAGCCTATATGCGTAAAGAATCTAGTTGGAGGACCTACGAATCTTTGTCTTCAATGCAGTGATGTTCCTATCTCATATTCTAGCTACCAATTTTCTATTGGTCTCTTTGTTCTTGATTTCAACGAGTTTGAAGTCTTGCTCGGAATGGATTGGCTAGCAAAATATGAAGCCAAGTTGGATTGCAGTAATCGACTGATCTCAATCAAAACCGAATTTGGAGATTTCATCGAAGTTTCTTGTGAGGACCCTAGTCCTAAAAGGGAAGGGTTGATGTATAATTTGGGTTGTCCTGAACCCAGCCTGGAGTCCATTCCTATTGTTAGAGATTTTCCAGATGTATTTGAAGAAGTGAAATCTCTACCTCCTCACCGAGAAATAGAATTCAGAATCGACCTTGTACCAAATGCTCGTCCTGTCGTTCATGCAAGTTGCAGGATGGCACCTAGGGAAAGGGTTGAACTAGTCGAGCAAACCAGAGATTTACTAGCAAAGGGGTTGATTCGACCTAATGTTTCTGAATGAGGCTCAATCGTCGTATTTTTTGCTAAATCAGACGGATCTTTGAGACTGTATGTAGATTTCCACGATCTTAATAAGCATACTCTCAAGAATAAATTCCCTCTGCCCAGAATTGATGATTTATTTGATCAGTTGCACGATGCTTGTTTCTTTTCGAAGATGGATCTAGCCCAAGGATTTCATCAACTACGAATCGTCGAAGACTGTGTTCATTTGACAGCTTTCTAGGGTCCCAATATGTTCTACAAATGGTTATTCATGCCTTTTGGGCTAACCAATGCCCCAACATACTTTGTAGACCTTATGACTCGTGTGTGGGGATGTATTGAATAAATTTGTGCTCGTATTCATTGATGATATTTTGGTCTATTCCAAGACAGAACCGAACACCTTAGAAACGTCTTGGAGATATTGAGGAGAAATATTCTACATGCAAAGTTTTCCAAATGCCATTTCTGGGTCAAAGAAGTTAAATTTCTTGGCCATGTTGTTAATGAAAAAGGGATTTCTATTGATCCTAGCAAAATTTCCGCCATTCTTGATTGGATGAGACCTACTACCCCAAAGGAAGTTCGAAGTTTTATGGGTTTAGCGGGTTATTATCGGAAGTTTGTCCAGGATTTTTCGAAGTTAGCTAGTCCATTGACCAAGCTAACAATGAAGAATGCAAAGTTCATTTGGACTCCAAAACATGACGAAGCTTTTGAGGAGTTGAAGAAGAGATTAACCACCGCTCCTGTTCTCGCTATTATCAACGGGAACCATGGATTATCTGTTTATACCGATGCTTGCGGTGAAGGCTTGGGTGCAGTATTGATGCAGAACGGGAAGGTGATTGCTTACGCGAGTAGACAATTTCGTCCTCATGAAATAAATTATCCGACCCATGATTTGGAGCTTCTAGCTGTTATCTTCGCTTTAAAAATATGGCGACATTATCTTCTGGGTAAGAATCTCTTCAGCTTTCTTAACAATCTACGAATTTAATTTAACTTAATTTAACAAATATACTTATCGAACTGTCTTTATTTCTAGGTGAAAAATTCGAATTATTCACCGACCATAAATCTTTAAAATTTCTCTTCACCCAAAAAGATCTGAATTTACGACAACAACGTTGATTGGAATTTCTGGCATCGTATGACCTAGACATTCTATATACACCCAAAAAAGCCAATGTAGTTGTCGATGCCTTGAGTAGAAAGCATGCTATTCTTGCTCATCTTGTCATTGCTCCTACTCTTCTTGAGAAAGTCGCCAGCCAACAAAAAGAAGATGAATTCCTTCATCAAATTTATGAGAAAGTGCGTCGTGGTGAAAATACTAGTTTTGAAGTTGAAGACAATAAAGTTATAAGATTGAAAGGAAGAATCTATGTCCCTAATATCCCTGATCTGAAACGTGAAGTTTTGGACGAATGCCACAAATCTAAGCTCAGTATCCATACAGGAGTTAATAAGATGTATAGAGATACTAAAAGAACCTTCTGGTGGAAGACGATGAACAGGGATATATCTATTTATGTCAGTCGCTGTGCTACTTGCCAACAAATCAAGAGCGACCAAAAGAAGATGGCAGGATTACTTCAGCCTTTAGAGGTTCCCAAGTGGAAATTGGACCAAGTATCGATGGATTTCATTGATGGTTTGCCTCGTACTCATAAAGGCAATGAAGCAATTCGGCTCATTATGGACCGTTTGACTAAGACAACCCACTTCTTGCCAGTGAAAGCTACCCGCACGGTTGCAAGTCAAGCTAATTTGTATGTGAAATAAATTGTCCGTCTCCATGGCATTCCTAGCAGCATAGTGAGTGATCGTGATCCGATCTTCACTAGTAGATTTTGGGAGGCGTTTCAAGACGCATTGGGAACCAAGCTGAATTTCAGTACTGCTTATCACCCACAGTCTGATGGGCAGACAGAGAGGATCAACTGAATCTTGGAGGACTTATTGCGAGCTTGTATACTTGATTTTGGTGGTTCTTGGGAGGACCATTTGCATCTGGTCGAGTTCTCTTATAACAACAGCTATCAGGCCAGTATAGAGATGGCTCCTTTGGAGGCTTTATATGGTCGTCCGTGTCGATCACCGGCATGCTGGATCAAGGCTGGTGATAGACTCGTTCTTGGACCGGATATGATTAAAGAAGCCACCGAGAAAGTTCATTTTATTCGGAAGAAATTGAAAACAGCTCAGAGTCGTCAAAAGAGTTATTATGATCGCAGAAGGCGGGATTTGGAATTCCAGATTGGGGACTCTGTTTTTCTTAAAGTATCTCCTATGCGGGCTGTACTAAGATTTGGGAAGACCGGTAAGCTAACACCACGATATATTGGTCCTTTTCCAATTCTGGAGAGGATCGGTCCCTTAGCCTACCGTGTGCACTTGCCCAGCTGGTTACCTGGTGTGCATGATGTATTCCACGTTTCTAGCCTTTGGAAGTATGTGCACAATCCGGATAGTATTAATGAAGAAGCTGCCCAACAGGATCTCGACATCACTCCCAACTTGACTGTCAAAAGAGAATCGATAAAGATTGTGGATCATGAAGAAAAGCAATTGAGAAACAAAGTCGTGAAGCTAGTAAAAGTTCAGTGGAGTGGCATCCAAAGGACCGCACTTGGGAAACTGAAGATAATATGCAGAAATCCTATCCCAATTGCAGAGTGGATATCTCGGCTTAGTTGGTAAGCCACTTCCTTATCCTTTTTGAATTCGTATATTCTTTGTTTGTTTTATCTCTCTCTTTCAATTTCGAGGACGAAATTTTCTTGAGGAGGGGATATCTGTAACGTCCCAAAATTATCAATTAAAATAAGTAATATATTTAAACTTTTGGGGTTCAATTTGAGAATAAATTGGATGAAAAATCTAAATACAAATAAAATTAGTGGAAATAATATGTGAAATAAATTCCAATTTTATTTTGAGTTGAAAATATTGAAATAATAAATGTTTTTAAAAGTCATTTGGATTTAAAATCTTATGTATATAAACATTACATATATTAGTAAAATTTAATACACACTGAGTTTAATTTACATTTTTTCAAGGTAAGTGTGAATATGCAAATGGATATAAATGTTTATATTTCAAGTTTAAAAATTAAAGATTTGAATTTAAATTTAAAACAAATGTTTTTAATAATAAGTAGTATTTAAAATTATTAAGATGTAATACATATAATTTAGTTAAATTCTTTCATACATTGTACATGTATGTATATATATACAAATGAATAAAGATATATACATATATATATTTTTATAAAAGTGTATATAATATAGAAAATAAAATCTATAAAACTTTCTTTTGCCTTGTAAAAATCAATGGGCTGAACATTCATTCATATTGGAGTAGAATAGTGAACAAAATCTTGATCATATTATTTTCCTCTTATAAATGGCACAAACCATCATTGCCTAAATAAAATAGTCAAATAAAGAAATTCAGAAAAACTTTTCACCTTCCAATTCAAATTTTTAAAGCCCCTAATATCTGAAGTTCAGAAACCCAAAAGAGATTTTGCAAATCTTTACTTCAACATTCAAGCAAGAAAAAGAAAGCAGAAAAAAAGAGAAACTGCCTTCTTCAATTCAAAGTAAAATCTGAAGTGTTTCAAACAATAGTGTGATACATTCAGGTAAGTTTTGTTTTAAACTTTATAATTTATAAAATTATGATTTTTAGATCAAAGTGTTAACAATCAATTCAAAACAAAAACTGCAGATTTGTGAATGCAGGGAGTTTCTGGTTTCAAGCAGTGCATAGTTTTTTTATGGAAATAATAAAAGTAATTTTTTTTATTTTGAATTTGAAGTTATAATCTATAATGATGCAAGAATTAATACAATAACATCCAATTATTTGCAGGAGAAATCAAGAATTAAAAGCCATTTTGGTTTACAAGTTTCTGTTTTCAAAACTGCAGAAAAAAGAAAGCTTCTCTTTTATTCAATCTATAAGTAATCTGGAAAAAAAATTGTTATTTTTAATGATTAAAATAAATGAATACAGCATGCGATTTAATACAACAATATCTAATTTTTATTGCAGGAAGAATCATGAATTAAAAGCTTTAGTCTACTTTTGGTTTCTAGTTACAGAAAATAAAAAGGGGTCTCTGCTGTAAATCTCAACTGTAAGTAAAATAAAAAACTATTGTTAGTAATGAAATAAGTAGATGAACATCACAAAATTAATCACAGATCTGTAACTATAAATTTGCAGATCTAAAATCCCAAGTTTTAAAGTAAGGAAAGAAGAAAAAATTCAGGCTTCCATCTTTGTTTGGAAAAAACTGTCAAGAGCCTTTTTGTCATCTGGAAAACAAGTGAGTAAACTCTTGTTCTCTTTTAATCTTTGGCTGCTGTGTGTATGCTTGGATGACGTAGTGAAGTTAATCCTTGATTTGCTTGCAAAAATATTGAGTGTATGATTGGATTTTTGCCTGTGCATGTTGATTTTACAGAAATACTAGTCAGTATTTTAGCCAAAGGAAAACAGAACCTGTCAACCTTTTTCTTTTCCCTCTGTCTCTATTTGATAGTATGCTAAACTATGGATGAACATACTATTTGTTTCAGTAAACAAGATGGAGCTTTATTTAAACTTGAACCATGTTTTTTTAGTAATTAATCAAAGCAAAGTTGTTCCTTCTTTCTAGAAACTGTACAAACACAGTTACTTCTGAGTGTTGGTTTGCAAGTTAAACCATATCAAAAAAATTTAGATCTCTCTCCCTCTTTACCTCTGAAAAGAAATGTAAACAAGTTAAGATTTTTGATTAAACCTGTATTTTCTTTCAGAAATCAATTAAAGCAAAATTTCTAAAATTTTCTTCCTAAAAGTTATGAAAAACGGTACATCTAAACTTTTCAAGAAATTGGAACTTCAGGAATTTTAATTTCAGTAACACCATGTGAATCCCCTGTAACAATGATGATTTTAAAACCAGAAATTTAATTTTTTCATTGCATATTTCTTTGGGAAATGGAAGTGAACTAAAAGTAAACTTTTAACAAATCCTGGTGGTCCAAACGATGGTGGGTCTCGAGTTCATCGTCAGGGGTAGATTAAAGGGACGAGATTACAAGAAAAATACTAGATTAATTTATCAACCCGTAAATCTTTGATTCGAAGTCAAACTAGCATTTAAGAACACATTCTTGTTCATGATAGAAAAGGCGGTGCTGCACTGTCATGGGTGGATCGGACCATGTGCCGCCGGTGCGAATCGTTGCGTCACGTGATGATGGAGTTTGGGTCCAAACTGGGTGGCCGATAATGGTTTGGGGAGGCGGCGCATGGCAGTTTTTGGTGACGTTCCTGATGATAGTTTTAGTCGTGATGCTCAATTCATGTTTTCGAAATAAAATTGAGATCTGGGTGTTCGTAACGTCTTGGGGGATGGACGTTGATGTGTTGGTGGCCGCAGCACCAACCAATGGTGTCGAAGGTGGCCGTGCACATGGAAGTGGATGATTAGTGTGTATCAGTGTGATGCTTGGGGAAGAAAGGGAAGTTGCTCGAAGCACAGCGCGAGGGATTGGGGGAAGAACTCGAAGTCGAACTCGAGTTGTTTAGCGTGGTATCAGGTTAACTTAAAACTTAAACAAATTTTGTGAACTTTTTTTCGCTCGGGTCAATTTTGGCCTAAACTCGAAGCAGTGGAATGATGGCTCGGGGTACGACTCAAAGCAAGCCTCGGGTTGTTAAATAAAAGACAGCAAAATCCAGTTTTACCTTAATTTTTGAAACCCGAGTTAAATAAAAAATTTTCCCTAGATAAATCGATGGTGATTGTAAATAGAATATGAGACAAATGGCATTCGAAATGTATGAAGTTCAAAGATATTCCTAAATCCTAAAGTTTCTTTTAAATAAAAGTTTGTTTTGAAAGTTTAACTTAATAAAAAGTTTTAAAAATAAAATCAAATATTCAAGTGTTAGTTTTAAACCAAATTTATTTTGAAATAATAATTAACAATTAATGTTTTGTAATGATCTTGTAAATAAATAATTAATTAATTTAAAGAATTGTTAATGAATAAAAGTAATTAACTTAATTAGTTAACAACTAAGAATTAATGAATTAAAATAATAAATTAAAGAATAGTTAATTAACTAAGCCAATTAAATTAATTCATAATTAAGTCAAATTAAACATTGGTTTAAAATAATCAATAAAGATAATTATATGGTTAATTCATATTAATCCCATCACCTTAATCAAAGATGATTGACTATCATCAAATATTCTACACTGGATTGATAATTCTGTTGTGATACTGTGATTGCTTTGTGATGAACCGTGGTTTGTGAATTGTTCCTATATATGTGTGAAACCCCTTTTGCCCGTAAAACGGCATTTAAACTTCGATGCGACAGGGAGTCGGATTTCAGTTTGTTATCCGAAACCCACATCGAACCTTGAATGTGAATCTTTGTGATCGATACACCCACATGTTTTTAAATTGAGCGTTCACTATTCGGGTTAGCCAGGAGAGGACCTTTGTGTCATATAGCCCATTCCGAATAGTGATTCGACGAATGGATAGCAATTGAGGACGGTGGCGAAGACCGGGTGTCTTCGAAAATGATAGGATAACCTATCGATTGTCTTTGCACCGAGTTTCTCCGGTATAGGGATTTCCTAAGTGATGGGAAGTCCGATCGGGATTGTGGACGCCCAGATATGCAAGGGCTTCTTCCTTTATTGGACGAAGTGCCTTTGGTTCTGTTTGAACCCGAAACAGACTTGTATGGTCATGTGTCTGACACTACACTTTGAGATATAAAGCCGATTTCTTTCAAATACGTATCTGTTGGTGGTGGAGAATTTATTCTCTTAGCTTAATACCCTTTTCTGAGACGTACGAGCTCAGAGGTTATGTAGTTGAATGTTATCAGTGATATACTCCCAATTTGGTAGTGTTGCATGCTAAGTGCTGCTGTATATTGATGATCATTTGTGATCAAAGCATGGCTTTCGTGTAAAGCGTAGCTTTGTGGACGAGACCTCATCGTACCTCACACCTCGGAAATGGTCGAAACAGGAAAGATGCGGCAATGTTATGAGGGTCGCGCCCTTTAGGGTATGTCACTTCCTTCTAGAAAAAGGTGGTGTCATGGTATGGAGCCTAGATACTTACCTATGTGGTTGCTTCAATCTCATTCTCTGTGTGGTTGTTGCTTTGTGATGGGGGCCCCTCGGATAAAGGTCCCAAAGGACCGGGGAATGGCGTACTCGAGTAGTAGTTACCTAGTTACAGAGGTAACCCGGCCTTGTGTTGGCAGAGAGCCGGGTAGGATCTCGAGATGTCCCGCCAGATGCGTACCCATGTGGCATAGGAAGTTCCTTAGCCTGACCATTTGTTGAAAATCCAATCAAAACAATACACGCCCTTTACGATTTCAATTTGTATAACCTGTCACCTCTGGTGACAGCTATAGTAGGCATAGTATCATGGTACCTATGCTGGCCAGGATTGATATTATACTTTCGAAATGGCTTTCTACACTATGCACTAGTAATAATATCGAAGACTTTTCCCGTATCAAGCATATTTGACTATCATAAGAAGAAATCTCCTCCAATTGTGTGATTGCATTGCTTGTGTGGAATGAGGTCTTATGGTAGTTTCATTTTCCAAAAGCACACCCGATTTTCCTTATAAATCTGTTTTATTTGAAAGCAACTATCTTTGCTTACTCATACCAGTCCCATGACTACCCGGAGTTTATTGTTTTCTTTCTAAACTTTGGGTGCCCACCATTTCTACACGGGCAACCTAGTAGCAGGTTTTCCGTATTTAGGCCCTAGCCATATTTTGGAGTTGTTGGGTTGGAGATTATCGTTTTTTTTTGGAGGCTCATACCTTAGAGACATTTTGGAAGCTTTTGGATCTCGAGGTGCTTAGCTTGGATGTTCACTATCACTTTATCTTTTTGAAGACTTTTGGCATATGATCTCTAGTTGTTCTATTATGTCATCCTATTTGGAGTTGTGATTCTTGTATTATGTACTCTAACGTTGTAACAGATAATATTATGATGTTGTATCTGTGATGTAATTCATGTTATTTATTTTCTTTCCGCTGTTTTATATTCATCTAATGTTGTTATAAGCTCCATCCGACTGGAGTTCGATGTTTGAATCATTGACAGTCGAGTACAAGTGAGGTATTTGATGTCAATTTTCGAACGTTGAATTTCGGGTCGTGACAGGTATCATAAATAGTAATGGAATAAAATTAGTGTTATATATGGAATAATAACCTAGGTTGATAGGTAACACACTTATAAATGCAATTAAAAGCAAATAGGTGACAATTGATGTAGGTTGTTTATTTATTTAATGTGCTAAATGAACTTTGGTAATCAATTACAATAAATCTTAATTTAACGTTTTGCTAATGTAAATTAAAGTAATAATCAGAAGTAATGTTAATTTTATTCATAATATGATAATTATTTGAATTAAAAGAATGGAAGTAAAGATTTATCAACTTATTGGAATTCAAACTATAGTAATTGGATTAATTACAATTAAATGAAATTAAATATCTAAATATTACATTATTTCAAATTAAGATGGAATGTGAGAATATTAATGTAATAGTTATGAATCCAATGTAAAATCCATCTATTTGACAATAATGAATGGAATAATTATAGATTGATTTAATTAAATAGAATTATTGGAAATTAAATTTATAATTTTTGAATTAATGAAATTTAGGTGAAAACTGAAATTTATAAATTAATCGACTCTAAATTGACAATTTAATTTGTTTAAATCATTGTAAATGATTGAGGAATCAAAAATGGTGAAATTTGTCAATTATCGAATTGAAATTGAAAATTTGATTTAATTAATTAATTATTAATTTATTTAATTAACTAGAAAATAGTCATTTTGGCCACTAACTTGGATTTCGACGAAACCAGTTTCATCGGATCCGTAACGGTGAATTATTATAGGATTTCAAGTTTTGTAGCGATCGTACTTGTCGTTTGGTCGTACGAACACGAAACGCCTAGAAATCAATGAAATTGAAATCAAATTGAAAAAAAATTG
Source organism: Allium cepa (assembly GCA_030765085.1). Lineage (NCBI taxonomy): Eukaryota > Viridiplantae > Streptophyta > Magnoliopsida > Asparagales > Amaryllidaceae > Allium > Allium cepa. The sequence continues at coordinate 782,005,127 of CM060940.1, read as the reverse complement.
ATTTTGGCATAACTTCTTCATACAATGGAATTTGGAGTTGAAACCTATTCCATTGCGTTTAAAATATTTTAAAACATCAATTTTGATATATGGGTTGACCCAATTTCGTTCCGAAGGTAGAACGGGCATTTCGGACCATTTATCGTTCAGTGCGTTTATAAACCGGGTCCATCTATTATATTTCAACTTTGCCTAAAATAACCTATTATAAACCCTAATTCATTTCTTATTCCTCATTTGTGTACGTTCTATTAGCTCCTCTTTCCAATGGCTGCAAACCCTAATTCCCGAATACAATTCCAAATCATATCCAAGGCCAAAATTTCAAACTCCTCAAATACTATCAAATTTTATATCGATCTGAAGCTCTCGACGAGCGCAGGTCGAATCCCTGATTCGTTTTTCGTTTTGGGTTTCGATGTGGCCGGAAATCAATGAAACATTCACGGTCGTTCATCGTGCGCCGATGAACGTTGTTGGATCGTCGAATCATTTCTGGGTATTGTAGAGAGTCTAAGGGGGATTCCATCGGGACAGGTTGCATATCGTATTGATGGTTGGATCTACGGAAAAAATTCGATTAGGGTTTAAAATTTGGAGCGGCTGCTGTTCATTGCACGGTCGATGGTGGCGATTCGTGGGTGGAGGGAGGTCGGCATCGAAGTCTTGGTGGCCGAGTCGGCGAGCGGTAGCGTGCGGCGGTGGCAAATTTTCTCGATGGTCAATGGCTTCGGTTGCGTGCATATTTTCTGGTAGCAACCGTTTTCGCATGCCTATTAGGCTACTGGAGATGATAGTTGATGTGACGACCTAGAATTTTTGGGCACCTGAAATCGAAATATTTAATTGATTTTAAATATTTAAAATTTAATTTTCAACTTGAATTCAAATATTACTATTATTTAGCAATTAAGTTATTAGATTTAATAAACTAAAGTTGTGTAAAATATTAAATCTCCAGTTTTAAGCTTGTCAAAAATAATTTGAAGGCTTGTAAAATTTATATTGATAATACTGAAGATAATAAAAGTGTTAAAATTGAATTTGGAAGTGTTATATTAAGTTTTAAAAATATACCATTTAAATCGACGTTTAAAAATAGCCTTCCGAGGCACAGTCTCGGATTTCAATGAAACCAGTTCCATTGGATCCGTAGTATTATATTATTATCGGGTTTCAATTTTCATAGTGTTTGGAGTTGTCGTGTGATCGTACTGTAGATAAACGCGCTGAAATTTATATCGAAAATTCAATTTAATAATTGAGTTCAAAAGGCTATCTTCTCCATACGATCGAATTAGGACTCGAAACCTTTTCAAATGCATCCGGAATAGGGGTATAACATTATAAACGCCTAGCGGTGCGCATCAATTGGAGGTCGAGATTTTAAGATATGTAAAACGAGATGATTCAAATATAAATATAATATATCGTTGGACCAGTCAAATTTTCTTCGGTCGATGTAACATCCCGCCTTTTCGCACGCTTTAAATCGACGATAAAGCACACACGTTGGACCTAAACCATACAGAAGGGCGGATTGTTATGGGGTAAATAAGAAAAGGCAGGGAGAGCAAAAAAAACAAATAGAATCTTGCAGCGGAACGATAAAATATAATAATCAAATATACAGTTCATGAAGGTGTTTTATAAACATTTGATTGTATTTATACAATACATATCAGAGTTGCACATACCAGTGGCTAATAATCCATGCAGTGGAACATAGTGTGTAGTGGAACAATATAATACATATAGTAATAATAATAATGAAATCTTCGTCTTCTTCCTCCAGAAATAAAGTCTTCGATTCCTGGAATGCTCGGACTCACCCGAACGAATTGAAAAGACAATACACTCGAGTCAGAACTAAAAGATCTTATGTAAGTTAAATCAACTGAAATAAATATGAGTGCAACGGCATCGTAGATGTTTACGGGGTTTGACATCTCATATCCATTGTCTAACATGAGTGCAGTAACTTAAGAGATGCTTGGGATTCACATCTCCTAAGGATCCGTTAAACTATTTACTATGTAGCAATATTTCGATATTATAATAATGTCTATAGTAAAATAAACTTACTTTTAAATAGAGTTAAGGAGTGACCCAATATTCCCCTTAACACAGTAATAGTCCCAGTAGTCCACCCAGTATCAGCGCATCTCCAGATCGGGAGACTACCCTAAATACTCCACAGGCTACGGGAGAAAAACAAACTCGTACAAGGCGCGCTAGGGTAGGTGACACAGCACAACTAGGCAATGCCAGGGTAGATATACCAATTAGGCTTCCGGGTTGGTGGTAACGTGTAGTGCGCAGCTACCGTCCACCTCGAGCCATTCCCCTAAATAAATAAAAAATCAAAAGTGGCCACCGAATCAATCCAAAAGTCAAAGTATAATATCGAAGGGATGTGCCCGATCAAAGGTGCTACCTCATTAACCTGTCGATCGCTCCTGTTTTAGCCACCCTATGCCAACTCACGGGAGTTAGGTCCACGTATTTACCTCAAAGCAAACGCCACCACCATCCTACTTCATTCTGAAATCTCCACCGCGTACACGGTTGTTAAAGTGGTTTTCGGAGTAGGCAGAGAGTATGACAACTTCCGATCCCGGTCCCTTTAACAACCAAACGTTATTATAATACCGCGGTCATTTTAAAATAATTATACTTCAAACCAGAATATAATATCCATTTCAAAACCATATAAATACGACATCGTTTCTATTTTTTAAAACCCAAATCAATATGATATCATTTTTATTTCAAATATATCCTTTTTCCAAAATCATAGCACTTTCAAATCTATATACCTTGAAAACCCATACTTTGAAACATAACTTCAAATACTTAAATGTATTAAATAATAAATTACTATATATAATAAAATAGCTTCTTTGATTTCACAAATAAATTTCCAAATTCTGATTTGAAACTCGAATAGACCATTTCGAATTTTCATATATTTCATAGCTTTAAATATTTACCATTTCAAAACTAATTCTTTGATAATCTCATATATATTAAATTCAATTGCTATTATTTAGATTTGAAATGTTTACTTAATAAATCTAATATAATTTAAGTAAAACCTTTAACTTCAAACAACTGGATATACTTCTAATATCTTTTACTTGATATATTCATTTATCTCAACTTTATTTTCACTTAAATCACTTTAAACCAAACCAAGTTATAAGGATCATACCCTTTAAAATCTCCATTTTTATTAAATTTTCAAATCAAATTTTATTCAATTACAATTCTTAAATAATTCAATTTAATCCAATATCATATTTATCTTCCAACTTAAATTTCATTTAAGTCTTTTAAAAACTCTATATATAGAATATCTTAAGTAGGTACTTAACCATAAAATATAAAACAATTAAACTCCAGTATTAAACTCATTTTTGTTAAACAGTTTTATACATAGCTTAAAAACCAAGAAGTTAACTATATATATATATATAATATAATATTTATATGACCCCAAAATTTTAGTAGTTATTAAACCGTATATTCCTTTCCAAAACCATAGAAATCATTTTCAAAATAATTTATATATCGACCGCGGTGCCTGTATATAATTTTCTATCCTATGGTCAAGTGAAACGGATATTTATCATTTCAATCCGTAATTTAAAATAAACTACGGTTGTATATCATTTCAAACCGCAATCCCGAATGAATAAAAATACATAATAACTTGTAGTTTATAATTATAAAATACCACATCCATTCATCCATCATAAAATCATACATCCATCACAATCATCATCCAAAATAAAAATCAATATCAATATATAACTGATAATATATAACAGGAAATTAACCGGCAGTTATTCAAAAATAAATTAAATAATGATTTAATTTAAATAAATGAAATTAACTGAGATGATGATTAAAAATATCCGAAACAGTCATAAATAAATGCATAATCACAACAAAATTAAACTTAACAAACATAAGAAATTTTAGAAGTTGTGAGTGGGTTAAAACACTCACCTTTTGAATTTAAATTGAATTTAAATTCAATTTAAACCCAAAAATTTGACAGTCTCAGAATTCGTCCAAACCAGCGCCAAAATGCTCGGAATTTCAATATGATCCTAACAAAAAAACCGTGCGTGAATTGGTGTTCCATGTGAAAGATATAGTGATAAATACGTTTTAATTTCAAAAAAATAAAAAAATAAAAGAACACAATACGCACTAAGCCACGTCACCTGTAGATTACCTCCCTCCAGAACGCAATCACACACGTACGTGAGATGCTGTTCGAACCCATTACCCTACAGTTGACCGAAAATTTGACCGCGAAAACTCGCCGCCACGTCCATCTACAGCAGCGCCGACCTTCTCCATCGTTTCCTACACGCCACGCCGCCCCCAATGGCACCTCCCTCGACACCCACGTCGCAGGAAAAACGCGGCCACTGCCACGTACATGAAACCCTAATCGAATTCTCCATCGTCTCCTACACGCCACACCGCCGATGAATTCCTCTCCATCCCTTCTTCAAAACCCAGAAAAGGTTGGTCGATCGGTCGATGTTCATCGACGCGCGATAAACGGCCGAAAATTGTTCTTCAATTTTTGGACAAACATTGCGTCGAATCGAAAAAAGAGTTACAGATCTGAGTTACGCTCTTCGAGTGCTTTGAATTGATATAAAATTCGGCATATATTGTGAAGTTTGAAATTTCAGCTTTGGATTTGATTTGGGGTTCCAATTGGAATTACCGTTGTGTCCGGCATTGAAGTGAGAAGGTGAATAGAACATATAGAAATGAGGAACAGAGACTGCTAGGGTTTATAGCAGGATATATATATACAGGGTTGACATTTGAATGGATGGATAAGATAGATTTACGCGCTAATGCCAAAGTGGCCCCAAAAGCCCGTTTCGACTCCGGAATAAAATTGGATTAAACCTGTTAGCACCAAAATTGGTCACTAACACCCTTGCGAAAGATTGTGTAGAGAGATTAATGAAGATAGTAAATTAAAACAGAAGACGGTATGTAAATTTAAATGCAGAGAACAAGAACACCAAATTTATAGTGGTTCGACTCAACTGCCTACGTCCACTTTGAAGTTGATTTTTATTGCTTTCTTCGATAGTTGATTACAGATACAATCCGTTTCCAATTACTTGAATACAATTGCAAAGTAAAAGATTAAGTCTTGAGTGAGTGTTGAATGCGGCAGGGTTTCTCCAGTGTTCTCGAAAAAACCGATCCCTTTCACTGTGCCCCTGCCACTCTATTTATAGACGAAGATGGGTTGGACTTCCTTGGTGGGCCTGGTAGCTGAATACCTCGGCCCAAATGGAGTAACTCTATGTACCGAACCAAATATGCCGAACGGCCAAATGCCAAACAGGGCATGAATGCCGAATGATCTCCTCTTTCCTAACAGAATGATGCCGAACGATACCGAAAGCCGAACCAGTGTGTTGTGCCGAATGACTAAATACCGAACCACCATCTTCATCCCGAACGAAGTGCCGCCGAACACCTAGAGTGTCGAACAATAGGGAATCCTACCGAACAAAGCGAAGCCGAACATCCTGAACGCCGAGCGTTATCCAATGCTGGACTCTTTCTAGATGCCAAGCGTCCTTGAATTGCCGAACGTCCCTGGATTGCTGAACGCTCTTGGATGCCGAGCGCTCCTGGATGCCGAGCGCTCCCAAATGCCGAACGACCCTGACCGCCGAACACTTCCCAATGCCGAGTACTTACGAATGTTATTCGAACATGAATGCCAGAAGAACCATTTGCGCCAAGCGTTCAGAATGCTGAACGGTATGTAGATGCCGTACGATCCATAAATAGCCGAACAGTGTGCTAATGCCGAGTACCTACTTGCCTGGTCAAATCTCTAGGAAATACTAGCCACCCAAAGTGTATCGCGTGATCGAACATGATGCACTTTGAATTACGTGTCCTCTGTGGTCCTCTTCGACCCTTGGTTTATTTCTCTCGATGGTGTGATGGTGTGTGCCAAACGGTGCGCGAGTGCCGAACAGAACAGCTGAAGCCGAACGCTCCTTGTATGTCGAACGACTTTGTTTTGACTGGTTCTAACGGTCACCGTCTCTTCGACTTCTTCTTCTTCCCTATAAAGGCCGGCCTGCTCCATATTCTTCTTTTTCACTTGTTACCTCCGCTACCTTGTACTTGCAAACCTTTCATGTTAACAGTCTCCAAAGATTTAACAATCCTACCCAATCCATTCGGCATTAATCAAAACCACGCCCTCAACTCCAAGTTTCTCCAAGTCTCGATCTACTAACTAGGTATCGATCCCTCTATTTAAATCCTTTCATCGAATAAAAAGGTTTTAACATGAGGCTCGAGTTTGTAAATTAGAACTGTAGCCGATAGGTGTTGCGTGGATGAAAGAATCGTAGATGGTATGGAGGGAAAGAGAAGTGGCCAGAGCCGAGTACACGAGGGAGTTGCTGGGAGGTGTATTGTGGTTCGGCATGGTTCCCTTATGCCGAACGAGATTGGAGGGAAGACTAGAGGAGGAGCAGGAATGGGCTGGAATGCTGAACAGCATGGTTCGGCATAACTCGTCGAACGACTCGTCCTTGTTGTTCAGTATGGTGAATGATGGAGTGTCGAGCATTGGGGAAAGGCATAACTCTGGTTCGGCATGATTCGCCACATGCCGAGTAGTGGAATGGAAGGATAGGAAGGGAGTACGAAATAGATAAGATGCCGAACATTATTTCGACCGAACAAAGCTTAGGCCGGACGATACTTTGGCCGAACGATACCTAGGCCGAGCAATGTCTTGACCGAACAATATATAGGCCGACACTGATGTCGAACTACATTTTAACTTTGCCTGAACATAAGACAAAATAAAGACATGGACCTAATCAAACTGGCATATCAAATTAATCTGGACTGAGAACTTCGTAGTTCCGATCGTCATAAGTCCGAACTGAAGTCGTTATAAACAGACAAAAGCTTTTGACGTACAATGTCAATGTCCGAGTCCAAAATTGGAAACATTGCCAGGCTGGCTTTCGGAGACGGTCAGCGATGACGGTCTTCGAGAATGACAGTTTCAAAGTTCAACTTTTTACCATCAACTATGTGACCTATAATTTCTCAGCATTTAAATTTGAATGATTGCACTAGTTCACACACCGCACGGGGGGAATATTTACGTTGTTAAGCCTAATGTTGGTTATTTTTCAAGTATAGTTCAAACAGGTGCTCTGCCAAATTCAATATTTATTGGAAATGTCTAGGAGATCTAGCTCCGCCATGATTTCAGATAGACTGGGACCGTCCTCCCGACAAGAAGTCATAGGTATTTCAAATCCATCAACCTTCCCTGCACATAACTTAGCTCCCGACGCTTTGGAGGCAGCAATTTTCTTGGACAACCCTATCGATTCTCAGGCTTCAAAGGTCAATGAAGTTGCGCTCCGGCGAATATGTTCTATTCACGGGATCCCTTTTGACGACGTGTTGGTTCCATCGGGACACGATCGTCCACACTTGCCACCAGTTGGATACACGGCGTGTAATAAATTCATGTGTTGGGTTGGCAGCATGCCACCGTTCAACTTATTTCTTCGGGATGTGCTGTAATACGTCAACATTGCCCCGTCGCAGCTGCACCCGAACGGCCACGCGTTCATCTACGATACCTACAACCTCTTCATGATCGTCCTCTCTAGGCCTCCAACTTCGGGCGACATCAGATATATGTATATATGGTCAAGAAGCGGAGAGATAGCCCCTCCTTTGTGTTCCTCGAGCCGTACCACAAATGCCAGATTTTAACAGAGGCGTAGAGCAAGTTTGCCCTGTACAAACAGGAATGGTTCTATGTGCGTTGCCCTCCTGGTTTCGCGAGGAGATGGGATGAAGGAAGTAAGTCTTTTCTCTGGATCGATATTCCTGCTTGGTCGGAGCCGTGCCTTTTGTAACTTTTGTTTCGCCTTTTCAGGTATCAACCCACGTCCTGATGGTCGAGGATATTCTGAGGCTGTCGAGGCTATTCGAGCCCTTCCTGCCGAAGAACGGGACATCCGTACTCTCTTTTGGAATGAGACACTTTCAAGGTTTGGGTTGTTGGAAGAAGGTCGTCAGATAAGCCTTCCTCAAGGCGTCACCGTACCCTGGCCCACCTCTAGGAAAGGGAAGAAATTAGCCGAGTCATCAGCCCGTCATACTCCTGACGCACCAGAAGAGGAGGAAATTAAAGGGAATGAAACACCCAAAGCACAAGGTGAGAACTTGGGTCCCACTCAGGATCCGATAGTCGAAGTGCACGACATCGAAACGTCATCTTCCCCTTCGAAGAGGAAAAAGAGATTGACGTACAAGATTAGGAAGGAGAAGGTTCGCGGAACTTTAAAAGTTACGCTCATTCCAACGGAGAAAGAGGCTTCTTCACAGCATGTAGAAGGTTCTTTAAAGGGCCCATCGAACCTCTCCATTCCCGATGATCTGCTCAACTATTACTTCGATGACCCAGAAGCATTTCTACTTCACTCGCCTATCAGAGGCGATGCGGGTGCTCTAGCCTAAAGTCAGGGAGAAAAACTCCCATTAGTAAAGCAACTGGTCCGTCAGGGGGAAACACTAGGACACGCACAAACACTTACACTTCAATTTGCACTTAGATTTTCGTCGCCACACTACTCTTTGCTAATTCGTTGTTGTTTAAATTCTGTGCAGGTGACATGGGGCGCTCACACGGGTTCGATCGCCTTCGTGGTTCGTCTATCTTTTATCAACCTGGATGGGACTCGGGTTTCGGAAGACGTCGGGACAGAGATGGTGACGGCGATAGAGATTATCATTCTCGGGACTCATCATCTCAGAGGAAAATTTACTATCAGCCAAAATACCACCAGGATACCTCTTCTCACCCAGAGCAAAGCAAAGATAAGCACGACCATAAGGGGTCGCAATCTGATGTCCCCCGAGACCAACACTCCGATTCCTCTTCCACTCGACAATCCCGGGATCGTCACAGGAGAGTTGAACTTTCAAAGCCGTCCCCTCCTGCTCCTGCAACAGATCCAACAGTATAGGAGTGGCTGGCCGAGCATAAAATAAATTTTCAAAAATCAGCTTTGATGGCCTAAAATTCCTCCCGGCGATTCATCCTATTCCTGGACATGTCAAGCAGAGCGCCATTGCCTGTACCAACGACGTCTATGTTCAACATGACGCGTTTGTTCATTTGGCTGAAAACTTTCTAAAGTCTCCATGGAGTGCCAACATGAGATCGACCACCTGAAGCATGAGGCTATCCACGACAAAGATATCATTAAAGCTCATGATGAAGAGATTGCGACTTACAAGTCTGAACTTGAGGCCGCCTAGCAGAGCGCCAAAGAAACCGCCGAAGCCGTAACTCGTCTGGAATCGACTCGCAAAAAAGAACTCGACGAGGCGGTACAACACTGTGGGGCTTTGGCTTTGGAAAAAGATTCGGTACAAAAAGAGGGGGATGCACTCTGTCTCCGGGTTAAAGAACTTGAGGAGCAGCTCCGTAAAGAGAGAGAGGAGAAAACGACTGCTCAAGAAGAGTCACAACGATACTGTGATGAGATCGTTGCTACTCGACTTTTAAAGGAGAAACTTGAGGGCGAGCTTTCCAAAGTCGAGACGTTAAAGAGCGAAGCCCGTGAAGAAGGCAAGAAGATAGCGTCCATGGATATCGACTCCCGTCTTGAGGCGGCTGCAGAAGAAGGTAGGGAGGAGGTCAAAAGCATGTTTGACCCGCTAATCGTTGAATTCAAAGCCCGCGTTCTCATGCATCGAGACTTAACTTTTCTAGGCGAGGGCTATCTCGAATCTTTGGCCAAGGCATGGGAGACTTTAATTGAAATCAAAAAGGCCGAACACGGTATTGAGGAGGTTGATGAGGGGGCCTTGATAAAAGAATTCCTCAAGGGAAATGAGCCTTCTGACCTGTCAGCGGCTAAAGCTATTTATTGTAAAGGCTCCCCTTCCACAAAAGGAAAGGAGGTTATGGCATTCCCATCCAGGATTGAGTCTCCAGCTCGTGAGCCTACCCAGCCGACCAGTCGGCCGATACTCGATCCTTTTGAACAACACATTGGCTATGACCCAGAGGACCCTGGTCTTGGTGTTCGTTTTTTGTCCCCTATTCCGGAGGGTGAGACCCGCTTGACGGCTGAGAGCCTGCCGGAACCTGGTAGGCAACTCTTTTTCTTTAACATTCCGAGAGCTTTTGTTTTCCACCAGAATCTATCGTATTCTAATACTTTCTTTTCATGATTTTGTGCAGACCATTCTGATCTTGAGCCTACTCCGAGGAGAGATGTTGCCAAGGAGGTGAGGAAAAAAACGAGTGAAGCCACTCATGCGGGAGAGGCTCCCGGTCCAGATGCCCAAGTGATCGGAGCGCTTGATGAAGATAAATCTGAGACTTCGTCTCCCATTGATGGGAGCTATGAAGTTGAGACTACATGCGTCTCCGAGCACACATCCGAGCCAAGCATGAAGGAGCGGCTTGAGAAAGAGAAAGAAGAAATGATCAAGATCAAGGTCGAACCTCAAGTTGTGGACCCAGACGATCCCTTGAACAAGCCGTAGAAGGTCATTCTCCCTGGCAGGTCCAAACCCACGGATGTTCCTCATGCTTCTTCGGATTTCACTCCCCTGTCAAAGAAAGCTATCAATGGTAAATGTACCGAGGAGTATTCATCGGGAAAAAAGTCAAAGAAGTCAAAGAAGTAGTTTTCGCTCCGGTTCAACAAGAGTTGGTGTAGATTATGTAGTTATTTTTGTTTTCGTACTTTACGTAAATAAACTTTTGACACCGAGCTTCGGTGGAGTTGTAGTAGAAGCTTATTTATGGTGAATAAAACTTAGTTTTTTTATCTTTCAAAAAGCTCTTGTCTTTCAATTTTTGTGTGATTGTGATTTAAATCCAAGCTATTGTTAATAACATAGACTTCTCGGTTCACCTTCATATAGCTCGGAGATTCTTTGGGAGTTGCTCATTTTTCCTTCCGCGCTTCAAGCACTGAGAATGTTTTTTAGTCCGCACATCGGGGACTTAGAGTACTCCAGTCCACACTTTGGGGTCTTGGGAGATGTGAGTCATTTATACTCGAGTCCGCACTCCGGGGACTTAGGGTACTCCAGTCCACACTCTGGGGACTTGGAGTTTTAAATCGTTTATCCTCGAGTCCGCACTCCGGGGACTTAGAGTACTCCAGTCCGCACTCTAGGGATCTGGAGTTTTAAATCGTTTATACTCGAATCCGCACTCTGGGGACTTAGAGTACTCCAGTCCGCACTCTGGGAACTTGGAGTTTTAAATCGTTTATACTCGAATCCGCACTCCGGGGACTTAGAGCACTCCTGTCCGCACTCTGTGGACTTGGAGATTTGAATCGTTTATACTCGAGTCCGCACTCTAGGGACTTAGAGTACTCCAGTCCGCACTATGGGGACTTGGAGATTTGAATCGTTTATACTCGAGTCCCCACTCTGGGGACTTAGAGTACTCTAGTCCGCACTCTGGGGATCTGGAGTTTTAAATCATTTATACTCGAGTCCGCACTCTAGGGACTTAGAGTACTCCAGTCCGCACTCTGGGGACTTGGAGTTTTAAATCGTTTATACTCGAGTCCGCACTCCGGGGACTTAGAGTGCTCCAGTCCGCACTCTGGGGACATGGAGATTTGAATCGTTTATACTCGAGTTCGCACTCTGGGGACTTAGAGTACTCCAGTCCGCACTTTGGAGATCTGGAGTTTTAAATCGTTTATACTTGAATCTGCACTCTGGGGACTTAGAGTACTCCAGTCCGCACTCTGGGGACTTGGAGATTTGGGTCGTTTATACTCGAGTCCGCGCTCCGGCGACTTAGAGTGCTCCAGTCCGCACTCTGGGGACTTGGAAATTTGAGTGCCTGCATGTGTTCGTACGTCATCTAGAATAATATAATTTCATTTGTGTCACAGGATCATCATACGCAGAAACATTAGTAATTCACGGAAAAGTTGGCTTCAAGCCTTTATTAACGAAAGCAAGCTAAATTGTCTTACTACATGACAAGAACTAGAAATAAAAGCGTCTGGAAATAAATGCAACTAATACATGAAAGAAATAGACTAAGTATAATAATGCCGCAAGTGTTCGCTGTTCCATGCTCGGGGGAGTTTCGCACCATCGACGGTCGCTAGCTTGAAAATTCCTTCTCCAAGCTTCCGTTCGATGACGTATGGACCTACCCATGCGGGATTCATATGAGATAGTGTCGGAAAAACTCGTTTCAAAATGAGGTCTCCCACACCAAAAATTCTCGGTCGGACCTTTTCGTTATAATATTTAGCGACTCTATGTCTGTATGCGGCCGCTCTCAAATTGGCTTCTTCGTGTTTTTCATCAATGAAGTCCAACGATTCCAATAAAAGATTCCGGTTCGACTCGGGGTCGTAATAAGTTACCCGATGTGATGGAACCTCAAGTTCCATGGGTATGACAACTTCTGTGCCATTTGCCAATGCGAATGGAGGGTGGCCAGTCGCGGTCTTGTGGCCTGTAGGCCCAAAGCGCCGTTGGAAGTTCATCCACCCACTTGCCTTTAGCCTTTTCCAAACGCTTTTTCAATATGGACTTGATTATCTTGTTTACGGCTTCCACTTGTCCGTTGGCTTTTGGGTGAGCAACCGCTGCAAACTTCTTCTTAATGCCATATTTCTGACAAATTTCTTTGAACTCCTTACTTTCGAACTGAGTTCCCTTGTCCGTAATGATGGTCTGTGGAAGGCCAAAATGGCATATGACATTTCATACGACGAAATTAATAACCTTCTTGGTTGTTACTGTGACCAGAGGCTCTGCTTCTGCCCATTTGGTAAAGTAGTCAACCGCAACTATTGCATATTTTGCTCCACCTTTGGCTATGGGTAAAGAACCAACTAGGTCGATCCGCCACATTGCAAATGGCCAGGGACTAACCATTTGCGTGAGTTTTGTCGGCGGAGCTCTCGGAATTTTTGCATATATCTGGCATTTATCACATCTTCCCACATAGTCTGCAGCATCCCGATTCATAGTTGGCCAATAGTATCCATAATGGAGGATTTTCTTTGCTAATCTCTGCCCCCAGTATGGTCACCGCACTCTCCCTCATGGACTTCCTTTAATACTCGTTTTATCTCATCGTGGGCCACGCACTGGAGTAAGGGGGTTGAGAATCCCCTTCGATACAACACCCCATCCTGTATTATATATCGTGAAGCCTTACGAAGGACTTGTCGTCTTTCGCTTCTTTCTTCGAGTAAGATCTCGAATAGAAAGTACTGCTTGATTGGGGTCATCCACGATTCCTTCTCGATTTCTGTTTCTAACATGAAATCTACCTCCATCGTATTTATACACAGAACACGTAAGGTTTCGACAGGGAACAATCCCACCTGTTGTGGATCACCAGTGCTTGTAAATTTTGCCAATGAATCGGCTGCTCTGTTTCGCTCACGGGGGACATGTGAAATATCATAATACTCGAGATTCTCTAGCAGCTCCTGAACTCGGACCAAATATAGGGCAAGTCTCTGCCCCCTTTCTTGATAGTCTCCTCGCACTTGGTACACCACCAGCTGCGAGTCGCTAAAAAATTCAACCGATTTTACTCCCAGTTCTTTGATAAGTCTTAAGCTGGCAATCAACGCTTCATATTCGGCTTCGTTATTCATTGCTGTGAATTCGAGCTTCAAAGCGTAGCATACTGATCGGTTCTCAGGAGTTACAAGAACTATGCCAACCCCCGAACAACGGTCGTTAGATGCCCCATCGGTGTATATCTTCCATCGAATGGGAGGTATGACATTGTGGTCATTTGATTCGTCTGACACTGTAAATTCAGCAATGAAATCAGCTAGCACTTGTCCCTGTATGGCCTTTCGCGGTAGGTAAGTAATATCAAATTGACTTAATTCGTTATTCCACTTTAACATCCTTCCGAAAGTTTCCGGTCGTTGGAGTACCTGTCGCAGGGGTTGATCAGTGTAAACATCGATTGAGTGTACCTGGAAGTATGGGCGAAGCTTGCATGATGCAATCACTAAGCAATAAGCTAATTTCTCGATCTTGGGATAATTTCTTTCTTCCCCCATCAAGCGTTTACTGACATAATATACTGGCTTTTGAACTCGGTCCTCCTTGCGAACCAGAGCTGTACTGATAGCGGCTGGGATACTGCCATGTATACATACAGCCTTTCATGGTCGATTAGTTTCGGTAGTACCGGGGGCACTCCAAATGCCTTACCAGAGCTCCAAATACTTCCTCACAGTCGGATGTCCACTCGAAATTCCTTTTTCCCTTCTTTATCACGTCGAAGAAGGGAATGCATTTATCCGTGGCTCTGGATATGAATTGGCTCACCGCTGCTACCTTTCCGTTCAGGCTTTGTACTTGCTTTTAGTTCTAGGCACTTGTATGTCCCGAATAGCTTGAATATTTTCCGGGTTAGCTTCAATTCCATGTGCATTCACAATGAACCCAAGAACTTTCCTGATGCCACACCAAAAGAGCACTTCAAGGTGTTGACCTTCATACCGTAATGTCTGAGTATATCAAATATTTCTGCCAAGTCTTGAATGTGGTCGTTTGACTGTAGTGACTTCACGAGCATGTCATCCACATAGACTTCCATCGTCTAACCGATCTAGTCTTTAAACATTCGATTCACCAGAGTTGATAAGTTGCTCCCGCGTTTTTCAATCCAAAGGGCATTACTACATAGCAATATAGCCCCATATTCGTGACAAAACTGGTGTGCTCTTGGTCTGGAATATGCATCGGGATCTGATTGTATCCTGAATACGCATCCATAATGACGATAGTTCGTGTCCGGCGGTAGAGTCGACGAGCTGGTCGATTCTAGGTAAAGGGAAACTATCCTTTGGGCATGCTTTGTTTAAATTAGAATAGTCAACACAAGTCCTCCATTTTCCATTCGCTTTCTTCTATAGCACTGGGTTAGATACTCATTCAGGGTAGAGGGCGTCGCGGACGAACCCATTGGCTTTGAGTTTGTCCACCTCCTCTTTGAGAGCCGCGGACCTCTCTTGTTCCATGCCTCTCCTTTTCTGTTTCACAGGAACATGTCCTGGGTCTATGTTCAACATATGACTCGCGATTATAGGAGAAATCCGACACATGTCAGAATGTGTCCAAGTGAAAACATCAAGATTCGCTCGGAGGAAGTCAGTGAGGTTCTCGGCCACCATAGGGTCGAGTTGTGATCCAATTTTAAGAATTCGTGACGGGTCATCCCGGTTGACTGGGATGTCAATTGTTAGTTCAGCCGGTGCTGCAATTGTTTCCCTGGGTCCCCCATCATCATCTCTCGGATCTATGTCTCTATAGATCCAAAAATGTTGCCCGAGCCAGGGCTCGGGGGCTACTTGTCAATCATCAGAATCTTGGATGCGGACAGAGCTATCTGCAACCTTTCCTTTCTCTCTACACCGAGCCTCTCTCAGCTCAGCAACATAGCATGCACGACCGGTCGCCTGATCGCCGTGTACCACTCCAACACCTCTGTCTGTTGGAAATTTTAAAGTTAGACACCAAGTGGCCAATGCTTCCCTAAATTCTTCCAGGGCTGGACGTCCTAGAAATACGTTATATGGAGAGTCAACATCCAACACTATGAACGTTAGGATTCGTACCCTCCTACGCTCGCCTTGCCCGAGTTCAACTCTTAACTCCACATATCCCACTACATCCGTTGCTGCGCCATTAAAGCCATGGATTCTGCCTTTAGATGGTTTCAAATCCTTAGTCTCTAGCTTCATTTGGTCGTATGCCTTTTTAAGATGATGTTAACGGAACTTACACAATCAATTAGAATTCTCTTCACGAACGCCGGCCCGATTGTCGCAGATATGACCATCGGGTCGATGGTAGGAGCCTCCACCTTATTTGCATCTCTGCTCCTGAATACAATATCATCATTCATCGTGCGCTGCTGCTTTGCAGGAGTCCCATCCTCCACATTCGAACAACACTCATACTCCAGATGTCTTAAAGAGTTAGCATATCGCTCCATCTCCTGCCAATTCTTGTCCGTAGGATGAGGTCCGCCAGCAATCGTGTTAATAACCAATCTACCCACAGTTCGAGCAGGTTGTTTTGGTTGGCGTGGAGCTGGCCCGCGTCCGGGGTCCGATGTCTCTTATCTTCCACCTTGTGGGTCTTTAACAAACTCCTGCAGCTTCTTCTGTCTAATCAACTTTTCTATAGTGTCATGGAGGTGTCTATACTCCTCTGTGTTGTGCCCATAAGCCTCATGAAAGCGGCAATACTTATCAGTCTGCTTCTGTTCCTCTGTTGATTCCTTTGGACGTGGTTCTCTATATTGAAAAGTATTGCAAGTTGACAAATAGATGTTCTCAAGAGATGCGTTTAGCGGGGTGTATTCATTGTAGGTCGGGATCTTTGACTTCCATTTCCCCGTCTCTCTTTTCTTTCCGGGATTTCCACCTCCGGATCCTTTAGACTGCCCAGGCTTGTTTTGGACGTTGACTTGAGCCTTTTCCAAATTATCGCTGGTTTGCTTCATGACGACGGTACTTTTCACAGTCTCCTGAGCAAGCCCTGGTGCCTTGTCTCATCTTGTCCATCGGGTTTCTTCCCTTCTTATGAACTGATGAGCTTTCGAATAAAAACGCTCCAGCGTGGCTGGAGGCTTTCCCGCCAACCAATCTCCAAATTCAGAATCTGGATCCACTCTACGCATTACCGCCATCAAAATTGCATGGTCGTTAGGATTACTCATTTCAGTAGCTACAACATGAAATCTCTGCAAGTATGCTTTCAATGACTCTCCCGGAGCTAGGATTACGCTCGATAAGGACATCACATCCTTTGGGCGAGTGGTATGTATCCTGAATTGTCCTATGAATTTCATTGCCAATTCGTCGAAGCTGGATATAGATTGTGGGGGAAGTCGAGTAAACCACATGGTGGCAATTTCAGATGGAGTGATTGGGAAGCACCTACACTTGGTCGCATCATTAGCTCTTGCAGAATCCATCATCCATCCGTACCTCATCACATGCTGCCTGGGATAAGTCTTCCCTTCTTAGGCTGGGATAGTCGGCATATTGAACTTCTTGGGGTACTCAGCCTATAGGATACCATCTGTAAAGGGAGTAAGACTTCTGACCACTCCCCAATCTTCATTGGTCAAGCCTTGGTTCTCTCTCACCAACTGCCTGACCATAGCTGTTAAGTTCGGAGTTTGTATGGAGGATGGAAGGTTGGATTCCATCCCATGGGACCGTGCGGGTTGATGCCCCGCCTGATTTGGGTCTTGGAGATTCGGGCGTCCGGTCTCCTCACGGGCTTGATCCCTAGTCGATCGATCTGTGACACCTGCCTGTGCACCTTCATCCTTACGGCGCCTACGCCTAGGAGGTTCATCAGCTGAGGTTGAACTACCAGATTTAGAATAAAGGGCTAGGTTACCTCCAGCATTCTGACGCTGCTGCTGAGTGAGCTGAGTCATGAGGTTAGTGTTGGCTTGAATCTGCTCAGCAAGTTGCCTTCAACTTTCCATGAGTTCTCTTATCAAGTCGTTGAACTCTGTTCGGGAACAACTTCCGCTTGGTTTTGGGTGGAGGGCCCTACACGTCGAGTTGCTTACTGATTTCTAGGTCCAACTTGTTGCACGTAGCAGTGTCGTGGACATCTGCGTTGTGGGAGGCCGATCTGGTTCGTGATCTTCCCATGGTAGAGTTGTTGGTTGTAACTCTGAATAGAATCAACAGATGCCTAGTGAATGATCTTGGATCTCCTCTGGGGGATTTATGCAATCCAGTAGCTACAAAGCAGATCCGAAAAGCCTGAGAATTCGGCTCTCAATGAAAGAACCAAAATGTTAGCACCAAAATTGGCCACTAATACCCTTTAGAAAGATTGTGTAAAGAGATTAATGAAGATAGTAAATTAAAATAGAAGACGGTATGTAAATTTAAATGCAGAGAACAAGAACACCAAATTTATAGTGGTTCGGCTCAACTGCCTACGTCCACTTTGAAGTTGATTTCTATTGCTTTCCTTGATAGTTGAATACAGATACAATCTGTCTCCAATTACTTGAATACAATTGCAAAGTAAAAGATTAAGTCATGAGTGAGTGTTGAATGCGGAAGAGTTTCCTCGGTGTTCTCGAAAAAACCGATCCCTTTCATTGTGCCCCTGCCTCTCTATTTATAGACAACGATGGGTTGGACTTCCCTGGTGGGCCTGGTAGCTGAATACCTCGGCCCAAATGGAGTAGCTCTATGCGCCGAACCAAATATGCCGAACGGTCAAATGCCGAACAGGGCATGAATGACGAACGATCTCCTCTTGCCTAAGAGAATGATGCCGAATGATACCAGAAGTCGAACTAGTGTGTTGTGTCGAACGACTAAATGCCAAACCACCATCTTCTTGCCGAACGAAGTGCTGCCGAACACCTAGAGTGCCAAACAATAGGGAATCCTGCCAAACAAAGTGAAGCCGAACATCCTGAACACCGAGCGTTATCCAATGCTGGACGCTCTCTAGATGCCAAGCGTCCCTAAATTACCGAACGTCCCTGGATTGCCAAATGCTCCTGGATGTCGAGCGCTCCCAAATGCCGAACGACCCTGACCACCGAACACTTCCCAATGCCAAGTACTCACGAATGTTATTCGAACGTGAATGCCATATGAACCATTTGCACCGAGCGTTCAGAATGCCGAACGGTATGTAGATGCCGAACGATCCATAAATAGCCGAATAGTGTGTTAATGCCAAGTACCTAGTTGCCTGGTCAAATCTCCAGGAAATAAACCCATATATCAAAATAGATGTTTTTAAATATTTTAAACGTGATGGAACAAGTTTCAAGTCCAAATTCCATCGTATGAAGAAGTTATGCTAAAATTAATATTATTCAAATTGATTTCAATTGATTTCAATTTCATTAGTTTCAAGGCGTTTCGAGTCCGTATGATCAAACGGCACGTCCGATCGCTACGAAACTTGAAACCCTACAATAATTCGCCGTTACGGATCCGATGAAACTGGTTTCATCGAAATCCGAGTCAATGGCCAAAATGGCTATTTTTCCATTAATTAAATAAATTAATAATTAATTAATTAAATCAAATTTTCAATTTTATTTCGATAATTGAAAATTTTCAACATTTTTAACTTCTTAATCATTTACAATGATGTAAACAAATTTAAATGTCAATTTATCGTTGATTAATCTATCAATTGAAGTGTTAAATTTTCAATTTCATTATATTCAAATTTATAAATTAAATTTCCAATAAAATCTATTAAATTCACTTCCATTCTATTATTCAATTCATTATTATCAAACAGATAAAATTAACATTGGATTTACAAACTATTACCTTAATATTTTCTCATAATTCATCTAAATTTCAATTAACGTAATATTTAATGTTTATATTCTACTTATTGCAATAAACTCAATTATTTAACTTTAATTTCAAATAAATAAATAAATCCTGATTCCCATTCTTTAAATTCACTATTTATCATATTATCATCTTAGGTACCATTTATTTTGGTATATATCCATATACATTAACATTTTTCCAATTTCTTTATCTCAATTGCATAACATTTAATTTACATTAACGTAACATTCAATTTGAATTTTATTGCAATTGATTACCCGTTTTAATTCAATAGACTAAATAAATGGTTCACTTATAATAATCGTTTTACATTCATTACATTAGTGCTCCCATTCCATCCTTTATTTATCGACTATTATATCTCCATTTACTATATTTTGGTCAATTCACACTTCCGTTATTATATTAATAATCACTAAAGTAACGTTTATTATCAACCATAAACATTATAATTACTTAACGAACATTGGTTTTATAAATTTCCAATTTATTACATATTACTTCATCAGTTAACATAACTTTGAATCCATTTCCCAATTTTATAATTTCAATCAATCATAACTTTTACAATCTGTTTCAATTAATAGGGTGTGCACTAATTTAGTTATTGTATTAATTCTTATTATTATAACATTAAGGTTCCTTTACTCTAATTGATTTCCAATTTTATTATTAAACGAAATAAACAGGTAACTTATACAAGTGTTACCGTGCCATAAATTACGCTCATGAATTCCCTATTATCAAGCAACCGTTACAGTTCTTAAATACTTATGCTTTTATTTAATTACCATTAACTATAATATTATTATTCCACCAGCTAATCAGGTATTTAAATTCATTTCTTTCATTTCAATTTAACTATTTATTAAGTTTTACATAAATAAATGTTTCAAATATTACCTTAATTAACCTTAACGTAATATTTTATTTAAATTTATCGCAATTGATTCCAATCAAATTTCTATTTCCTATTATACTCAAATTTAACAACTTCTAAACAATTGAATACCTCTCACATAAATGTAACTTTTGTTTATATTTATTCAAAATTGATTTTTCTCATTTCAATTAATAGACTAAATAAATGGGCAACACATAATTATTGCCTTCGTTTACTTTTACTACATTTAAGTTTATTGTTTCCATTAATAATTCAGTAAATTTTTATTTCCTTCAACATTAAGTTACCAAAATCTTCTTAAATTAAGAATTTTAATTATCGATTCTTACGGATCGTTACAGTCGACTAATATTTTCAACGCAGAAATCAAATCACTGTCGCTTACCTTCCCCAACACGCCATTTCCTTAGATTTAACTCGCGTACCTTTCCACCTTCTTTTTCAAACCAAACCAAAGCGACAGAATAGAAAAGAAAAAAATGGTGACTGTAGAATTTAAAATTTCGTTCGTTTCCTTCTTTTCCCCCATTTCCCAAATTAATTCACGCAAATCCCTCTCTAACTCTTCATTATCAAATCCTCGTCCAAAAAAAATGGTGAGCTCGAATTCGCGAAGGTTAGGGGTGGCACGAGGCAGTATGGTCGGGAAGGAAAGGGGCAGATCTGAGGAGGACATAGGCGAGGAAATACGCGTGTGGTCGAGTTCGATGGGGTTCTAGACGGCGCGTTTGGGTTTTGTGGTGAACATGGAAAGGCGATGATGTTGGCATCGCATGGGCGAAGCTCGTGCACGAAGGTGCGGCAGATCGATTGGAGGAAGGAGCTCGGTTTGGGGCTCGTGATCTAGTGGTCGAAGTGGAGGACTGATGGCAGTCGATATTTGTAGACTATTTTTTTTTGTGAGTCTGTTGACTTTAATTTCTGTAATTTTTGTTTTGATAATTTCATGAAAGAGTAAGATTTAAAACAGAAGCCTTTTTAAAAGTTAGGGGTTATTATTATTTACAAATAAGAGTTAGGAGAAATAGAATTTTAAATGTTTAAACCCTATATAGATTGTTTAGCATGTGCAATTTGGAAAAAAATAGAAATAAATATACATGTTGTAATTTACTAGATTTATTTTAAGAAAAATAATGGAGTAGATGATTAGTTTATTTAATTTAATTATCTAATTATTCTAGGCACTAAAATATTTTTATTATAAGAAGATTAGTTTAAATTTTAATTTTTGATTTAAAACTAAAATTTTTGTTAAATTAAATCATAGGCCATTTAAATTTACTAAATAGAAATTGATTTTATTCAATTTATTTCGAATGCTAATAAACTGTGTAAATTTTATACAAGGTCGACAAATCATGGAGAAAAAAGGCCAAGGTTGGATTGGATTGCAAACAAAATTAAAGGTGAGTTAATCTCACTCTTCTGGATGACTATTTAAATTTAAATTTAAATAGTTAAATTTAAATAATCGACTGAATGATTGAATTGTTTTGATGTGCAATATTAAATATAGTAATATATAATATATCTTAGAATGACAGATTTCCCGCATTATATAGTGGATGAGACCCTATGCGCCGCATAATAGCGGATTATATTTTATAAATCCCATATACCGCGATATTCCACCTCGAAGTGGAATTGGTATTTTATGTTGTGCTAACGTCTATGGATGCAGGGAAACAGATTGGAGGGATCCAACTGGATTCCTCAAAATTATTTATATTGTTTAATATTCTCTGTTGTGAGTATTAGATATTCTGTGATGAATTTTATTGATAATTGGAATATTGAATGCTATGGTTTACTTGAATATATTTCAGTACACCGAGTTATCAAAATATATAGAATTGGATTTTTGAAAAGAAAATAAAAAGAAGAGAATTTGTAAGTGAAATAATTATAGAGAATTTAAATAAATTAAGAATGAACTGGATAAGAATAATAGTGGTTTTAAAATTCTAACTAATAAATTCCGTATATGAAAAGTGTATTTTGAATAAACAGGAAAAAAATGAATTTTAAACTTTAGTGTTATTATTTAAAGGAATAAAGCATTTGTTCGTGCCAAAATTCGTCACAAACCCCAGATACCGTGAAAGCACCAGTGTATGAATACAAATCAACAATATTCAAACACAAATAACAAATCTCGGCAAATAATAAGCAGCAAATCCAAAATAACGAGCAGTGACACAAGTTATATAGTGGTTCGGCTATCTCCGGCCTACGTCCACTCCAAAGTTTTATCCTTTTTATAAATTATCCTTGTTGGTTACAAGTGATTACAGCAGTTACAAAGTCCAAATTCGAAATCAATGGTAGAAATGATGATATGGAATGATTCTGGCAGCGTCCGGGCGTGCTTGTTCTTTCTTAATTCTCCGACCCCTTTTCTGAATGACCAGGGGCTCTATTTATAGGTGTAGGAGGCTGATATTTCTCCTAAAAATCCGGTAGACCGCTTCTAGCACGTGAGGGGGCCCATACGGTCGAATTTTGGAGATCCGGGCCCACATCGAGATCGATTCGAACTCCATTCGAATCGATAAAGAAATCATCCAATTGACCTAAAATTTGATGAGAACATTCTTCAACATGTATGTAAGCTCCTGAAAAATTTCATTGCATTTGGATCAACGGTTTGGAAGATATGATCGATTCGAGATCAAAGCTCTGTATGTTCTGCCTGGTTCGAATCCATGCTTCGAATCCAAGCTTCGAATCCATCTGAAGCGCATGCGCAACGATGACGTGTCACGAATTCTCCGGGTCGATCCACCTTTGTCGCCGCGTTGAACGTTTCTTCCCTGGTTCGTATCGATCGCTTCGAAATTGTCCCTAAGTCCTTCGAATCCATGAAGTTGGCTCCCTGCGTATCCTTCTCGATTGCTCTCTTCGTATCGATAGGTACGAATCCAGAATCCTATCGATTCGAACCACCATCGATACAAACTAACCTGTGTACACCTTATAGATACGAAGGAGATCCATGTCGTCGTCGAGTTGAAGTCCACCTGTCCTTCCCATCTGATCGATACGAAGACCATCGTGCCGTGTGCAAGCTGATCGATACGAAAGGTATCGATTCGAAGCCATCACTTCCTGATCGATACGAGGTGTATCGATTCGAACCATCCTTGCGCCGTGCCTTCGATCGATGCGAACCTGATGGGTTCGAATCTGATGGATTTGAAATGAGCACCACCTTGACCCCTTGATGGGTTCGAACAGCATGACTTTCCTACCTTGCATCGATCATAATTCCTTCATATGAACTCCGATTAACCTGAAATTTGAAACATAGCCTTTCCTAATCCTTATCATCATCTCCAACCAATTTCATCCCGGTCGGAGTTCAACCAAATTTTGACGACATCGATCGCCGCCTTGCTTTCAATCGATCTCCAATCCCAATATCCATCATCCCTTGCCAATTTATTGATATTCCAGTTTTGACCAAAAAGGGGGATAACAACATTTATTTTAAATTTAAAATTTAAATTATTGAAAAGAATAAAGAAGAAATTTGGAATCTGAAATTGATATGTTTCAGTTAAAGGATGTTTTAAAAAGCATGTTTTAGAAAATTTATTATTTCTAAATGTTTAAATTCTGAAGTAAGTATTTTTCAATTCTATTATAGATGTAATTATTTGAAGGTGACTTGATATTTTGTTTTAAAAGAGAAAATCTAGTTTTATATTTTATAAAGTAGCCTCATTTTACATATTCCTATAGTATATATTTTTAATAAGGTATTAAAGTAATTTTTAATTTAAATGTTGTAAAGGATATTTTTATAATAAAGAGTTTTAGATTATTTAAAATCCAAAGCTTTGTACTTGGTGTTTTCAATGGAAATAAATATTTGGGGATTTAATTCATGAGAAATGTGTGTCGAAAACTATTTTCAAAAGAGTGAAAATGGAAATATATCTCGCGAAGATATTTTAAGGTTAATAAATAAGTTGGAGAAATTATTTATGTTTGATGGTTGTTTGTGAATGTTAATTGATGGTTATATAACCAACTATCAATATTGGCCAATGCGCTGATCGTTTCGAAGAGACCGGGATCGGGATTAATTTCTCGAAAACCACTTCGATTCGGTTTTTACGTTTTCGTGGGAAAAACGAGTTCGGAGTCGAAGATGGAGCAATGAAGTGCAAGGGCTAGTCGCAACTAATCCTGAGGATAATTCCAAAATGGATGTAGTAGGAATAGTGCATTCGGTTTCGTTCGAACCCGGGATAGACTTGTATGGATGAATGCTTCCGGAACATCGTCAGGTGGACGATGGGCATTGTAAGTGAAACATTCTAAAAAAAGTAACACTTAGCCTCAAGCCTCATCAACTGGGAATGACTGAAAATCAGGGGTTATGCAGCAGGGCTTGGTGGGTAGCACCCATTTCCGGGTGAGGTCATCCCTGTCTAGATGTCCCTTTTATTTCGGCTTAGTGGTGTGGTTGCTGATCCCAACCGTGGGGTGATCTTACTCGGGATTATCCAGTAAGGGGTAGTCTGGGTCTTGTGTTGTACGGGGTCGGAAGTGATCCTCGGTATGCTAATCTAGACCAAGTACCGTGACAGGTGGTACCCCAGTGCCTAGTCATTAGTTGGAAATCCATTTTCCCTACGCGCCCGTAAGGTTTTGATTGTGCCCAACTATTGCTGAAACGTGAGATGCAAGCATTTCGGCTTGATTCTATTTTACTTTCTTTAGATCTTATTATAATATCAGATAATTTTAATAAAAAGTGTTTTAGCTATCGTAAGGTAAAAACCCGACATGTTTATTTGTGGCGTGGTCTTACGAGATGCTTTTTTTCCAAAGGATTTTGAAACTTTAATAATCAATTTGAGTATGGTTTTCTCACTCTGGTATTCCAAACTGACTCGGGTGTTATTTAACTGTAATGCTCGGGTCAGACCGAGTATTATAGAATACAGGATATGATGTTGTGGAGCTTAGGAGACGAACTGGATGGCGATGCGTACTTCCGTATTTGATCATTATTCTGTTGTGTATCCAATTGTATGTTATTGATGTTGAAATCTGATGATGCACTCTGATGATGTATGTATAAACAGATATAGTATTTGTTTTGGTGTAAAGATCTGTTATTATCTATTATATTTTATTCCGCTGTGATGGTTAGATTTTGATGTTGATTTCTATTTTCTTCTTCTACCTCTTCTTCTTTAACCCAAATGGTTCGTATTTCTATACATCTTGAGATGATTGATGGAAAATAGTGTCGACTCTAAGTGGTTCGGATTTGCGGGCTGTTACAGTTGGTATCAGAGCTTTGGTTGGTGATAACCTTGGCTCTGGTGGGGATTACTGATTGAAAATGGAGTCTGTAGTACTCTAGAATGAGTTTGAGCATATTAATAGATATGAGCGCGTATTTGTTAGTGAATATAAATTGTTTTAATATTGTGTTGACTTATTGGTTGAGTGGAATATGAATTCTGATCGAGTAAGTTGGCCGCTATTCGAGGAGAGTTTATAAACACCTGACACGGTAAATTGACACGGTATTGTTTTAAATGTGGGTGAATGAAATAATTTTACCCAAAAATATATTTTGATATAAAGAAAAGTTTTTGTAAACTATTTTAGCTAATATATGATTGCTTGGATGTTAGGAATGATAATATTAAATTATTATCATTGTTGTGTAAATTTTTTAACTAGAATTGAAAATATAACCAAAGGTTAAGGAAATAAATTCATTTATAAAATGAAATTTATAAATGTGAATTATAAACGTGAATTATAGG
Source organism: Allium cepa (assembly GCA_030765085.1). NCBI lineage: Eukaryota > Viridiplantae > Streptophyta > Magnoliopsida > Asparagales > Amaryllidaceae > Allium > Allium cepa. Next base: position 781,978,950 of record CM060940.1, on the reverse strand, counting down.
TTGAAATATAATCAAATGGGAATTTGTATAAGAATAAATTACGCAAATGAATTATAATTAAAATTTGATTTAAGCCAGAATTTGAAAATTTAAAATCCCGGAGATTTTGGAAGTGTTTTTCGAAGTGTTTTGAAGACAAATAATAGCATTATTATTTTAAAAAGTATATTTTAAAGATAATTGTTTCAAATAAATTTTGGGAATGGATATAGCATTGAACTCGCTTCAGTCGCTGGAAAATAACTTTGGTGATGACTCCAGCATCATCGATATTCATTTTCGGGTTTTTAAGTGATGGATTGCTACCAAATTTATTTGTTCAGGAGAACCGGTTTGATTTTTAAATTTCAAAGGAAATTTGTTGGGAATAAAAACCAGGATTGGTTCAAATTTTTGAGAAGTGTGATTTTGAGATGTTGAAGATTTCAAAATGATTTGAAACCAAAAGCCGGGTGTTTGAAAATCCTGATGAGATAGGTTATAAGCTTATAAATTGAGATGATTTTTGAATAAGGAAGAAAAATATGAGCTTTGATTGTTGTAATTTAAATTTAAAGTGAAAAGTTAAAAATGAAATTAATTTAGATTGAGGAAGAAAATTGAATTGAATTGAATTAAATAAATATGAGTTAAAATAAAATAAAATTGGAATAAAATTCAGTTGAGTTATAGGTGGTATTGAATGGAATTAGATCCTTACTTAAATAAACGGAAATAAATTGGATAAGAATTCAATTGGAATAAATGGATTAGAATAACTTATAAAAGAACAAAAAATCCATGGAATAAAAATATGCTTCGGTTATAAATAAGCGTAAATCTTGACTTAAAAATAAAAGATGAATATATTCAAGCCTAGAATGAATGGAAATGTGTAAAATAAAAAGTTGTGACTTATAAAATTTAAAAGTGGAATAGAAAACCCAAAATAAACATTGTTTGATGATTTGGAAAATAAAACAAAAATTCAAACTTGAATTAAAAATAGGGGAGAACTAATTAGATAATAAATTAGTTAATGAAATATGTAAATGGAACCTAATGTAGTTGAATAGAAGCTGAATTGTGATTTAATAATGGAATTTGGAAATAAAATTCGAGTTATAAATTAAATTCGACTTGAATCGTTAGTGGAGTAAATATAATTGAAAATGTTGCCAAATAAAAATAAATTGGATTAAAGTAGGGATGGTTTTAGTTGTAAATAAAACCCAGATGAATTTGGGAATAAATTGAAAATGGCCTTGTAATTAATTAGATGAATTTGATAATAAATTGAATCTGGAAATTTAAAATTTATAATAACTAATCAAATAAATTTGTAGATTGAAATGAGATTTGATTAAAATAAAATCAATTTAAATTGAAAAGAAAAATTTATTTGTAAAATGAAAATGAGCTTAAGTATGAAATTTGAATAATTTGAAATAAATTAATTTAAGTTTAAAATTAGTGGAAGCTTGGCTTCGAGTAAGGGTAAAAGTCCATTAAATAAAAGCTTGGGTAAATTTAAATTGGTTATTAAACTTAAGCAATTATTTATTCACACGCATATCATCAAATTGCATAGAATGAATTGTAGTTTGACGTAAATGAAGGTAATTAAAATTCTACGGATCGTTGCAAGTAAATAAAATTGATTTTTTGAATCAACTGTGATAAAATTGAAATAGAATGTGTCGAGCTAAATGAAATGGTTGTGAGTGAATTAAAATAGAAGAAATTAAATATAAATTGAGTTGGAATCAATTTAAAATGATTATAAGCTTAAGTAATTGTTATTTGCATGAATAACATCAAATTTGCATAGAAAATTTGTCATTTTGTCATAAACGAAAGTAAATGTATTAACAGAGGTGAATAAAATTGAATTCTTTGTCAATTGGAATAATATGGGTTTGTTTAAAATAAAAAATGAATTGAATGTAAGCAAGTGGATTTTAAACCATTCAAATTGAATGAAAATGGTACATGAATTAATTGAAAACAGTTGAATTAGTATTAAAACTATATAAATTGCTTACGGAAAGTGTTTAGTGTGCATTGCTTTTAAAATTCATGTGTTTAACTATTGCGAATAAGTGAAATGTTGTTAAACTTCATATATATAACATTTATATGTTTTAGTTGAGTAAGTACAGGTTTAGGGAAGTCGTTGGGTTGGATTTTGGGCAGGCTAACTGCTAAATAAATTAGCCGCTTGCTTAAAAATACTAAATAAGTGTACGCCTACGCAATAAAAATAGGAAATATGAACTGTTTTTGTTTTTCCGACTGGGTGGGTCGATGTATATATATTTATATCTTTTGTCAAATTGCAAAAGCTCCTCCGTACAGAGGAGACTCTGCCAAAAATTTTGGAAAATTTTAGATGTTAGAAATTTTTTGAATTTTTTGGGAAAATTTTTGTTAGTGACAAAACGATTTTAAATTGGAAATTGAAGTAAATTAGTTAATGAAACTAATTTAAAATAACACTATGAATCAGTTATAAATGGAAGATAAAATTCAATATTCAGAGTTGAAGATAAATTGAATTCATATGGAAATTGGAAAACTAGTTTGAATAAAAGTAGATATGAAAACTTATGTAAGTAAATGTATAAAATGATTTTAAAAAGCTATGATTGGATATTATTGCTAAGTAGGATATGCAGGTATTATAAAGGAAAAGGAAAATTGGTTTTGATTTCAGAAGATAAATTTGAATTGCCCGACTAAAAAGGTATGTGTTTAGATTTATGTATGAAATTTGATCGGGTTTTTGATCTAGCCACTTGGCTTTTGTTTTCTTTTGGGATTTGGAAGCCTATAGAGGCATTTTGTAGTTGTACCAAACTAGCCGTGCAAAGGAGACGCTGGCAAAAAAATTCAAAAATTTAGGGAGTTAGAAAATTTTTGAGAAATTTTGAAAATTTAAAACCTGGTTTTGAATTATAATTTGAATGGTTGAATAAGTAAAGTTGTTAGGGAGCTATTGAATACTTTGGAAAGTTAGTGCGATGGATAATGTGTCATTAATAAAGATTGTTTGGTTGTTGTTAAAAAAACTATTTGGTTTTGGGGAAATTGTAAACAGGTATTAGATCATTCTTCTTAACTAGCAATTTCTGGGACGAAATTCTTTTAAGGAGGAAGGAATGTGACGACCTGGAATTATTGAGCATTTGAAATCAGAATATTTAATTGATTTTAAATATTTAAAAGTTAATTTTCAACTGGAATTCTAATATTATTATTATTTAGCAATTAAGTTATTGGATTTAATAAACTGAAGTTGGGTAAAATATTGAATCTCCAGTTTTAAGCTTGTTAAAAAAAATTTAAAGGCTTGTAAAATTTATATTGATAATACTGAAGATAGTAAAAGTGTTAAAATTGAATTTGGAAGTGTTTTGTTAAGTTTTAAAAATATATCGTTTAAATCGACATTTAAAAATAGCCTTCCGAGGCACAGTCTCGGATTTCGACGAAATCAGTTCCATTGATAATACTGAAGATATTATTATCGGATTTCAATTTTCGTAGTGTTTAGAGTTGTCATGTGATCGTACGGTAGATAAACGCGCTGAAATTTATATCGAAAATTCAATTTAATAATTGAGTTCAAAAAGCTATCTTCTCCATACGATCGAATTAGGACTCGAAACCTTTTCCAATGCGTCCGGAATAGGGGTATAACATTATAAACACCTAGCGGTGCGCATCAATTGGAGGTCGAGACTTTAAGATATGTAAAACGAGACGATTTAAATATAAATATAATATATCTTTGGACCAGTCAAATTTTCTTCAGTCGACTAATATTTTCAACGCAGAAATCAAATCACTGTCGCTTATCTTCCCCAACACGCCATTTCCTTAGCTTTAACTCGCGTACCTTTCCCCTTTCTTTTTCAAACCAAACTAAAGCGACCTAATAGAAAAGAAAAAAATGGTGTCTGCAGAATTTAAAATTTCGTTCGTTTCCATCTTTTCCCCCATTTCCCAAATTAGTTCACGCAAATCCCTCTCTAACTCTTCATTATCAAATCCTCGTCCGAAAAAAAATGGCGAGCTCGAATTCGCGAAGGTTAGGGGTGGCGCAAGGCAGCGTCGTCGTGAAGGAAAGGGGCAGATCTGAGGTGGGCGTAGGCGAGGCAATAGGCGTGTGGTCGAGTTCGATGGGGTTCTCGACGGCGCGTTTGGGTTTTGTGGGGAACGTGGAAAGGTGATGATGTTGGCATCGCGTGGGTGAAGCTCGTGCACGAAGGAGCAGCAGCTCGATTGGAGCAAGGAGCTCGGTTTGGGTTTCGCGATCTTGTGGTTGAAGTGGAGGACTGATGGCAGCCGATGTTTGTAGCCTTTTTTTTTTGGTGAGTCTGTTGACTTTAATTTCTGTAATTTTAGTTTTGATAATTTTATAAAAGAGTAAGATTTAAAACAGAAGCCTTTTTAAAAGTTAGGGGTTATTGTTATTTACAAATAAGAGTTAGGAGAAATAGGATTTTAAATTTTTAAAGCCTATATAGATTGTTTAGCATGTGCGGTTAGGAGAAAAAAAAAGTAGAAATAAATATACATGTTGTAATTTACTAGATTTATTTTAAGAAAAATAATGGAGTAGATGATTAATTTATTTAATTTTCTTATCAAATTATTCTAGGCACTAAAAATATTTTATTATAAGAAGATTAGTTAAAATTTAATTTTTGAGTTAAAACTAAAATTTTTGTTAAATTAAATCATAGGTCATTTAAATTTAGTAAATACAAATTGATTTTTCTTTAACTTATTTTGAATGTTAATAAACCGTGTAAATGTTATACATGGTCTAAAAATCATGGAGAAGACAAGCCAAAGTTGGATTGGATTGCAAACAAAATCAAAGGTGAGTTAATCTCACTCTTCTGGATGACTATTTAAATTAAAATTAAAATAGTTAAATTTAAATAATTGACTGAATGATTGAATTGTATTGATGTGCAATATTAAGTATAGTAGTATATAATATATCTTGGAATGATAAATTTCTCGCATTATGTAGTGGATGACACCCTATGCGCCGCATAATAGCGGATGATATTTTGTAAATCCCATATACCGCGATATTCCACCTTGAAGTGGAATTGGTATTTTATGTTGTGCTAACGTTTGTGGATGCAGGGAAACAAGTAGCAGAGATCCAACTAGATTCCTCAAAATTATTTATATTGTTTAATATTCTCTACTGTGAATATTGGATATTCTGTGATGAATTTTATTTATAATTGGAATAATGAATGCTATTGTTTACTTGAATATATTTCGGTACACTGAGTTATCAAAATATATAGAATTGGAATTTTGAAAAGAAAATAAAAAGAAGAGAATTTGTAAGTGAAATAATTATAGAGAATTTAAATAAATTTAAGAATGAACTGTATAAGAATAATAGTGGTTTTAAAATTCTAAGAAATAAATTCCGTATATGAAAAGTGGATTTTGAATAAAGAGGAGAAAAATGAATTTTAAACTTCAGTGTTACTATTTAAAGGAATAAAGAATTTATTTTAAATTTAAGATTTAAATTATTGAAAAGAATAAAGAAGAAATTTGGAATTTGAAATTGCTATGTTTCAGTTAAAGGATTTAAAATCAAAATGAAAAAGAAAAAAATATGTAATATAAAGTCTACAATTAATGGATTTTGAAATAAATTGAGTAAGTAAAGAAATTTATTTCAAATGGGATAAATTGGAAATCAATTTGGAAATTTATTTAAGTGTTTGAAATTGGAAATTTAAAAGGGAATGGGACTTTGAAATTTATAAACTGGGTTTATAAAAGTAAAGTAATAAATTAGTGGATATTTGGAGGAATAAATCCACAATGGAAGTATTTAAGGAATGAGAAATTTTGTATAAAAATAAATAGTGATTTATTTTTTAAAGGATGTGAAGAGAAGTATATTTCTCCGTATAGCCAAGTACGTTTCAAAGTAAATTTTTAAAAGTTTTAATGTCGTTTTAGAAAGCATGTTTTAGAAAATTTATTATTTCTAAATTTTAAATTCTGAAGTAAGTACTTTTCAAATCTATTATAGTTGTAATTATTTGAAGGTTACTTGATATTTTGTTTTAAAAGAGAAAATCAAGTTTAATATTTTATAAAGTAGCCTCATTTTAAATATTCCTATAGTATATATTTTTAATAAAGTATTAAAGTAATTTTTAATTTAAATGTTTTAAAGGATATTTTTCTAATAAAGAGTTTTAGATTATTTTAAAATCCAAAGCTTTGTACTTGGTGTTTCAATGGAAATAAATATTTGGGGATTTAATTCATGAGAAAGGTGTGTCGAAAACTGTTTTCAAAAGACTGAAAATGGAAATATATCTCGCAATGATATTTTGAGGTGGATAAATAATTTGGAGAAATTATTTATGTTTGATGGTTGTTTGTGAATGTTAATTGATAGTTAAATAACCGGCTATCAATATTGGCCAATGCGCTGATCGTTTCGAAGAGACCTGGATCGGGATTAATTTCTCGAAAACCACTTCGATCCGGTTTGTACGTTTTCGTGGGAAAAACGAGTTCGGAGTCGAAGATGGAGTAATGAAGTGCAAGGGCTAGTCGCTACTAATCCTAAGGATAAATCCAAAATGGATGTAGTAAGAAAAGTGCCTTCGGTTCCGTTCGAACCCGGGACGGACTTGTATAGATGAATGCTTCCGGAACATCATTTCGTAGATGATGGGCATTCTAAGTGAAATATTCTAAAAAAGTTACACTTAGCCTTAAGCCTCATAAACCGGGAATGACTGAAAATCAGGGTTTATGCAGTAAGGCTTGGTGGGTAGCACCCATTTCCAGGTGAGGTCATCCCTGTCTAGATGTCCCTTTTATTTCGTCTTAGTGGTGCAGTTGCTGATCCCAACCGTGGGGTGATCTTACTCGAGATTATCCAGTAAGGGGCAGTCCAGGTCTTATGTTGTAGGGGGTTGGAAGTGATCCTTGGTATGCTGATCTAGACGAGGTACCGTGACAGGTGGTACCCCAGTGCCTAGTCATTAGTTGAAAATCCATTTTCCCTAGGCGCCCGTACGGTTTTGATTGTGCCCAACTATTGATGAAACGTGAAATGCAAGCATTTCAGCTAGACTCTATTGTACTTTCTTTAGACCCTATTATAATATCCGAGAATTTTAATAAAAAGTGTTTTAGCTATCGTAAGGTAAAAACCCGCATGTTTATTTGTGGTGTGGTCTTACGAGATGCTTTTGTTTTCAAAGGATTTTGAAACTTTAATAATCAATTTGAGTGTGGTGTTCTTATGCTGGTATTCCAGACTGACTTAGGTGTTATTTAACTGTAATGCTCGGGTCAGACCGAGTATTATAGAATACAGGATATGATGTTGTGGAGCTCAGGAGACGAGCTGAATGGCGATGCGTACTTCCGTATTTGATTATTATTCCGTTGTGTTTCCAGTTGTATGTAACTGATGTTGAACTCTGATGATGTACTCTGATAATGTATGTATAAATAGATATAGTATTTGTTTTGGTGTAAAGATCTGTTATTATCTATTATATTTTATTCTGCTGCGATGGTTAGATTCTGATGTTGATTTCTATTTGCTTCTTCTACCTCTTCTTCTTTGACCCAAATGTTTCGTATTTCCGTACATCTTGAGTTGATTGGTGGAAAATAGTGTCAACTCTAAAGGGTACGGATTTGCGGGCTGTTACAGTTGAGGTCACGTGGCATTTTTCTTTGGTTTGCTTTGTTTTATTTATTTTATTTTAATTGATTTTCAAATGTTCTAACACGTGTAACTTTCTCATACGATGTTTGATTTACTCGCTGTTTTTTTGTTATGATCGTATTTAAATTCTGGACATTTTGACGCTGGTTTGGACGAATTCTGAGACTGTTCAAATTTTGGGTTTAAATTGGATTAAAACTAAATTTAAATTCAAAAGGTGAGTGCTTTAACCCACTCACAACTTCTAAAATTTCTTATGTTGGTTAAATTAATTTTTAATGTGATTAGAATTTGTTTTATTGTTGTTTGGTATATTTTTATCATCATTCCAGTTAAATTTAATTTATTGAATTAAATTGTTATTCAATTTATTATTGCAAAAAAAGCAGTTAGTTAAATTAATTTATTATCGTATATAAACTGCCAGTAATTACCTATTATTTATTATATGTTCTATATTAATGTTATTGTTTGAATTGGATGATGATTGTGATAAATGGTTGATGGTTGATATTGGATGAATGGATGTTGTACGTTATATTGTTATAAACAACAAATTGTTATGCACTTTATTTTATTCGGGATTGCGGATTGAAACGATACATAACCGTATTTTTATTTTAAATTACGGATTGAAACGATAAATATCTGTATCACTTGACCATAGGATAAAAAATTTTATACAGACACCGTCGGTCTATATATATAAATATTTTGAAAATGATTTCTATTGTTTTGGATAGAATTATACGGTTTAATAAATATTGATTCTTTTCGATATTATATAAAAATATTTTATATATAGTTAAATTCATGTATTTAAGCTATGTATAAATTTGTTTAATAACAATAATTTTAATAATGGAGTTTGTTTTTTAAAAAATAAAACATGGTTAAGTATTTGAATCATACTTTAATATAGACGTTATAATGATTTAAATAAATTAAGATTGGAAAGTAAATTGGAAATTTATTTGAAACTGAGCTTATTTAAGAATTAAAGCCCATAAGATGATGTAAAATTTATAAAACTTGAAATTTTAAAAGGTATGATATTTATAACTGGATTTTTATTCAAGATTAATTAAATGAATACTTCAAGTATAAATAAATTGAAGGAAATATTTAGTTATTGGCAATTTGAGTTTTATTTAAATGATAATGGATTTATTATGCAAATATTTCAAAACTATATAATAGAACATTGAATTGTTGAATCGTAATTATCAACCTTAGTTTTCAAATTGTTTAATACTCAAATTTTGAAATATACTGAAACTGAAGTGGTTTATTGAAACTGAAAGTAAGTTGAAAGTTTATGAATTGAGATTTAATTTAAGTGAATAAAATTGTAAAGTCGAGGAAATTGTTTTACTTTATAAAGTAATTTTAAATTCAAACTATTTTATTTTATATACTATTTGAATATCCAAACTATTTAAGCTTTGGAAGTTAGGGTTTTGAAGCTATAAAATTCGAAGTATTATGTTTTGGAAGGTTCTATTACAAGCGTTTGGTTTTGAAATTTTATAATTTTGAAAGTGTTATGATTTTGGAAAGGATATATTCGAAATAAAAATGATATTATACTGATTTGGGCTTTATAAAAATGATATCATATTTATTTGGTTTTTGAAAGGGAAATGATATTGTATTTATATGGTTTTGAAATGGATAGTATAATTTGGTTTTGAAGTATAATTATTCTGAAATGACCGCGGTGTTATAATAACGTTTGGTTGTTAAAGAGACTAAGATCGAAAGTTGTCATATTCTCTGCCAACTCTGAAAACCACTTTAATAACCGTGTACGCCATGGAGATTCTAGAATGAAGTAGGATGGTGGCGGCGTTTCCTTTGAGGTAAATACGTGGACCCAACTCCCGTGAATTGGCATAAGGTGGCTAAAACAGGAGTGATTGATGGGCTAATGAGGTAGCACCTTTGATCGGACACATCCCCTCGATATTATACTTTGACTTTTGGATTAATTCGGTGGCCACATTTGATTTTTTTATTTGGGGGTGTGGCTCGAGGTGGGTGGTAGCTTCGGATATGCGTTACCACCAGCCCAAAAGCGTAATTGGTATATCTACCGTGGCATTTCCTAGTTGTGTTGTGTCACCTACCCTAGCGTGCCTTGTACGAGTTTGGATTTCTCCCGTAGCCTGTATGGTATCCTCTGGTGGCTTCCCGATCATGAGGGACTATGATACTGGTGGACTACTGGGACTATTACGTGTTAAGGGCTATATGGGTAACCCCTTAATGCTATTAAAAAGTAAGTTTATTTTACTATAGACATTATTATAATAGCGAAATATTACTACATAGTAAATAGTTTAACGGATCCTTAGGAGATGTGAATCCCGAGCATCTCTTAAGTTACTGCACTCACGTTAGACACGGGATAAGAGATGTCAAATCCCGTAAACATCTCTGACGCCGTTTCACTCATATTATTTATTGTTGATTTAACTTACATAAGACCTTTTAGTTCTGACTCGAGTGTTTTGTCTTTTCAATTCGCTCGGGTCAGTCTGAGCATTTCAGGATTCGAAGACTTTATCTTTGGAGGATGAAGACGAAGATTTGTATTATTATTATTATTTGTTATAGTATTCCACTACATTCATACTGTTCCGCTGCATTATTTATTGTTCTATGGTATGTGTAACTCTGTTATATATATTGTATAAGTAAAATCAAATATTGTTTAAAACAGTTTCATGAACTGTATATTTGATTGTTATATTTTATCGTTCCGCTGCAAGATTCCATTTTTTTCTTTTTCTTTCTCTACTTTTTCTTATCTATCCCATAACAATCTGCCCTTCTGTATGGTTTAAGCCTGACATGTGTGGTTTATAATTGATTTAAAGCGCACGAAAAGGCGGGACGTTACACGTACGTGGAGAAACGCGGTCACGTGCATGGCAGCGCAAATTTCCTGTGCATGAGATTGGGTTCGTGCAACCCCGACGTTGCTATTTTGCTGGTTAGGTTTTGGTTTAGTTTATTTGTTTTATTTTATTTATTTAAATTCAAATCACATAATTTTCTAACACGTATATCTTTCGCATACGAGGTCCGTTTCACGTGAGGTTTTCTCCGCTTGGTTCGTATTGAAATTTCTGACATTTTGACTCTAGTTTGGATGAATTCTAAGAGTATTCAAATTTTTGGTATAAATAGGATTTTAATTCAATTTAATTCAAAAGGTGAGCGTTTTAACCCACTCACTACTTCTAAAATTTCTTATGTGTGTTAAATTAATTTCTGATGTGATTAGAAATTTATTTATAGTTGTTTGGTATATTTTCATCATCATTCTAGTTAAATTGAATTTATTGAATTAAATTGTTATTCAATTTATTATTGCATATAAACTGCCAGTTAAATTAATTTATTGTTGAATAAAAACTGCCAGTAATTACCTGTTATTGTAACGACCCACTATTTTGGACCATTAAAATCGACAATAATCCACACATGTCAGACTTGAATACTTCAAAACAGTGGATTATTAAGAATTTTGGAGCAAATAAAATCAACACAAAATCACAGACATAGAATATCAGAATAACTCGCAGCGGAAATAAAATACCATAGTAGTTCATGAAACTACTATATACATACTCTCAAAACATATATAAAATATCATAGTTTTAAAAATGGATACAATAGAAGTCTGGATACATGACTCACTAATACAGAAGCAATACCGAATAGAAGATAATTGGAAGAAGTAGACGAATAGATAGTCAGATAAGCTCCAACAATTCTCTAGCTCCAGAAGGTGAAACCAAAGCTGTGATTCTCAGTCTGAACCGAGCGTAAAGTAAAACACAAACACTCGAGTCAGGACATACATACTTATACAATGTAAACCAACTCAAGTGAACTGTAATAGCAATGCACAATAACTTAAACGATGCTTGGGATCGCCCATCCTTTAAGGATCAGTCAAACCATCAATTAAGTAGTAATAAACACTATCCTAAAAATATCCATATTAAAGTAAACAATGCAAATAATAGAGTTATTGTGACTAGGGTAGCGTAGAGCTGCGGTAACCGCTCAACTCCCAAACTCTCAAATCAAAGGTGTGCATTAAACAATCACAAGGAAATCACGTGACACACAAAGTAGTGTACCCATGGTTATAAATTTCAAAATAATTTATAATTCCAAATTAAAATCATTCATTTGAACTATTAAAAATTAAATTCATTATTCCCTCAAATCAAATACAAAATTCCCAAAAAATTAGCCTTTTCTGAGTTCATGTATTCGGTTAAACACTTCAAATATTGAAATTTCAGCCACAAATAAACTTTGATTTTAACCCTTTAAAAATTATAAAAATCATATTTTAACGCTAAAAAAATGTTCATTAAAATACCTTTAACTTATGATTTTTATAAAGTATATTTCACAAATAAATATCAATAATTACACTTATTAAATTCAAGTGTACAAATTTCCCATTCTTTACCTTTTAACAAGTATTTATCACTTAAATTTCAAATTACCATTTCATACATTAAACTAAATTTCCCTTTATTTAATTTACTTAAACTTCCATTTTAAAACCAAATCTCACAATTCCAAGTCAAGTTAAATTCCAAATTTCCATTTAACTATCCATTTATTTAACATTTTAAACTAATTACATAAATTCAAAATACACTGTAAGTTGCTTAACTTTATTTTACAAATAACTTGATATTTTCTTTTACTTTATATTTATCCAATTCATACATCAATTATATTAATTACCAAATTAAGCTTATAATTCCATTTTCACCTAAATTCCCATTATGAAGTTAAATCAAACTTTCACACTACACTCAAACCATATATTAACTTATACCATTTATCCTGTTAGAAAATCACTGCTTAACCATTTTAAATCCAATATAAGTCAAATTCCATATATTTTTTCTTTCACTTACAATACATGAAATTTATAAGAAATCATATTTTGAAATCAACCATGGGTCTGGATAATATTTCACACCTAAATCAAGTGATATGCAAAATATCATTTAAATCCATAATCGGTAGAATTTTCGGGTTTTGATTATATCAAACCCGCAATCCCAAGACAAATACAAATAAATAAAAATCATTCAGGCCTATCATTTCAGCACATAACGGTTTTTCCCTATTATAAAGTCTGTTCGGGTATGTATCATTTCAACCTCTAGTGATTCTATTCTACAGGGAACTTGCAGTGTGAGAATAGAATATAATAAACAGTATAACAACATAAAGCAGTATCAGATGATATGACAGATAAATAAACAGGATTAACATCATATAATTTATAACACAGACATGTATAACATGATGTAATAATTTCTACACTTTCACTTGCTATCAATTCACGGTCATATAAGTATAAATGTCAGGTGTGATTACTCACCTTTTTAAAGCTGGAGTTCACAAAACAAACAACACGAATGAATTCCACAAGGCACGATTACACGACTATAGACTCAAGTGGGAAGAGAGCCAAGCTATTGATCTTGTAGAAACCAATAGAATAAGACAAATATAAATATAAATTCAATACAACATATATTGAAACAATCTTTGAAATAAGAAGCAAAATGAACACAATTGCTTTGGCCATGCTTTCAACAATCAATTGCTCAACCTACGGGATTAATATGGTTCGGCCATGACATGGTATGGCTTGGGTACAGGTCTGGTTTGGACTCAAATGCATGGCTACAAGAGAATAGGAAGAGGTAGTGGAGTTACAACAACAAAATTCAAACTTCTTCATAGCTTGTGATATTGTTTGGTGTTGAGAGCAACATGTTTTAATATTAGAATTTTAGGGATTTGAAAATATTTATAGTGATACTACTGTAAAAAGGATGGTGAGAGGATGAAGGAAGAAAAAAAATATGTTTTTAATTTATTCTCGATTTCCTTCCCTTTTATTTCCAATAGTTAGGATCAAAATAGGATAACTTCCGCCAATTCTAATTAATTTAAAATTAATTGATACCCAAGCAATTAATTTCCCACATTGTTTATATAGTAAACAAATATATATTAAAATTTAAAATTTTTAATAAAATTCCATAATTAAGATATAGAAAATATAAACATATATGTATATATTTACCCTAAATATGTATATACATATTAGGCCCATATGTAAAAACTCGAAATATAGAATTTGATGCCTACAACCGTATTTGTTAGTTTTCCATAACACAAGAAATCAAGGCACATTCATATTATAGAAATAATTCAAAAACTAGGATATATGTCAATTAATGCTCAACTAATTGTCAGTCTATTCAATTAATTTACCATAGTATATGAAATTTTTATATAACCAATCATATACATATTCCAAAATCAAGATATATGTCAATTAATACACAATCCAATTATAATACATTAATTTCATTTTAAGTAATCAAATCTCAATTATATACTTAAATTAAGTGTTTCATAAAATCTAGGGTTATACAGACTCCCCACTTAAGAAAATTGCGTCCCCATAATTTCCTCTTAGTAGAAATCTAAAATGTTTACATAAACACATATAATTTTCAAATAGAAGACAGATAAACCTATATGAATCGTGGGCGACCTTAACCGGTCAACCGTGACTTCAGGAATATAATCAATGCGGAAATATAAGGCAAATCGACATTCAATTGCCAGAGGTAGAATCCAGGTATAGCAGAAGGTAGATAGCATCGTAAACCGAGGATACAGAAATCTCCAGTGAATCAATGCCAATTGTAAAGGAGTTTCACCCCTTTACAAATCATTCAAAGATTTGCGGAATCACCGATCTCTATAGAGGTCATTAAAAAAATGAAGTTATCAAATGCTCCAAAATCAAGTATAAAATAGGGAAGACAAGATTGGATTTCAGAACATGTGGGAGCGTTCCAAAGTTCAAGAAATCCTAATCGATAAGAATCCTAACCAAGTGATTACTAACAAGGTGGATACGGAAGGGATGAAATTAGAAAAAAATTGATTTCAAAATAAGAAATTTTTTATACAAATATAATCTTTGAAAATCCTTTAAAAATCATTTTATACTTCGAAAATACATTCTCTCACAAAGAAAAGATTCTGAGATTGATTTCACTCGTTCTAGGGTATTTCTACCCTATCTCTAATGAGTTTTTGCTCCACAGGCAAAGGTTTGCCTAAAACCAGAGTTCTGATACCAAATGTAACGACCCACTTTTTTGGACCATTCAAATCGACAATAATCCACACATGTCGGACTTGAATACTTCAAAATAGTGGATTGTTAAGAATTTTGGAGCAAATAAAATCAACACAGAATCACAGACACAGAATATGAGAATAACTCGTAGCGGAAATAAAATACCTAGTAGTTCATGAAGCTACTATATACATACTCTCAAAACATATATAAAATATCATATTTTTAAAAATGGATACAATAGAAGTCTAGATACATGACTCACTAATACAGAAGCAATACCGAATAGA
This sequence comes from Allium cepa, assembly GCA_030765085.1. Lineage (NCBI taxonomy): Eukaryota > Viridiplantae > Streptophyta > Magnoliopsida > Asparagales > Amaryllidaceae > Allium > Allium cepa. The sequence continues at coordinate 781,963,709 of CM060940.1, read as the reverse complement.
AGATAACTGGAAGAAGTAAACAAATAGATAGTCGGATAAGATCCAACATTCTCTAGCTCCAGAAGGTGAATCCAAAGTTGTGATTCTCATCTGACCTGAGCGTAAAGTAAAACACAAACACTCGACTCAGGACATACATACTTGTACAATGTAAACCAAATCAAGTGAACCGTAATAGCAATGCACAATAACTTAAAGGATGCTTGGGATCACCCATCCTTTAAGGATCAGTCAAACCATCAATTAAATAGTAATAAACACTATCCTAAAAATATCCATATCAAAGTAAACAGTGCAAATAATAGTGTTATTGTGACTAGGGTAGCGTAGAGCTGCAGTAACCGCTCACCTCTAGCCACACTCTTAAAATCAAAGTTGTGCATTAAACAATCACAAGAAAATCACGTGACACGCAAAACAGTGTACCCGTGGTTATAAATTTCAAAATGATTTATAATTCCTAATTAAAATCATTCATTTAAACCTTTAAAAAGTGAAGTCATTATTCCTTCAAATCAAATATTCAATTCCCAAAAATTTAGCCTTTTTTGAGTTCATTTATTCAGTTAAACACTTCAAATATTGAAATTTCAGCCACAAATAAACTTTGATTTTAACCCTTTAAACGTTATAAAAAATCATATTTTAACACTAAATAATGTTCATTAAAATACCTTTAACTTATGATTTTTATAAATTATATTTCACAAATAAATATTAATAATTTCACTTATTAAATTCAAGTGTACAAATTTCCCATTCTTTACCTTTTAACAATTATTTATCACTTAAATTACAAATTACCATTTCATACATTAAACTAAATTTCCCTTTTATTTAATTTACTTAAACTTCCATTTTAAAACCAAATCTCACAAATCCAAATCAATTTGAATTCCAAATTTCCATTTAACTATCCATTTATTTAACATTTTAAACTAATTACATAAATTCAAAATACATTGTAAGTTGGTTAACTTTATTTTACAAATAACTTGATATTTTCTTTTACTTTATATTTATCCAATTCATACATCAATTATATTAATTACCAAATTAAACTTATAATTCCATTTTTACTTAAATTCCCATTATTAAGTTAAATCAAACTTTCACACTACAACTCAAACCATCTATTAACTTATACCGTTTATCCTGTTAGAAAATCACTGCCTAACCATTTTAAATCCAATATAAGTCAAATTCCATATATTTTTTCTTTCATTAACAATACATGAAATTTATAAGAAATCATATTTTGAAATCCACCACGAGTACGGATAATATTTCACACCTAAATCAAGTGATACGGAAATTATCATTTAAATCCATAATCATTAAAAATTTCGGGTTTTGATTATTTCAAACCCGCAATCCCAAGACAAATACAAATAAATAAAAATCATTCAGGCCTATCATTTCAGCCCATAACAATTTTTCCTATTATAAAGTCCGTTCAGGTATGTATCATTTCAATCCCTAGTGATTCTATTCTATAGGGAACTTGCAATATGAGAACAGTATAAAATAAACAGTATAACAACATAAAGCAGTATCAAATGATATGACAGATAAATAAACAGGATTAACATCATATAATTTATAACACAAGCATGTATAACATGATGTAATAATTTCTACACTTTCACTTGCTATCAATTCACAGTCATATAAGTATAAATGTCAGGTGTGATTACTCACCTTTTTAAAGCTGGAGTTCGCAAAACAAACAACATGAATGAATTCCAGAAGGCACGAAAACACGATTATAAACTCAAGTGGGAAGAGAGCCAAGCTATTGATCTTGTAGCAACCAATAGAACAAGACAAATATAAATATAAATTCAATACAACATATATTGAAACAATCTTTGAAATAAGAAGCAAAATGAACACAATTGCTTTGGCCATGCTTTCAACAATCAATTGCCCGACCTAGGGGATTAATATGGTTTGGCCATGACATGGTATGGCTTGGGTATGGGTCTGGTTTGGACTCAAATGCACAGCTACAAGAGAATAGGAAGAGGCTGTGGAGTTACAACAACAAAATTCAAACTTCTTCATAGCTAGTGATATTGTTTGGTGTTGAAAGCAACATGTTTTAATTTTAGAATTTTAGGGATTTGAAAATATTTATAATGATATAATTGTAAAGAGGATGGTGAGAGGATGAAGGAAGAAAAAAAAAATATGTTTTTAATTTATTTTCGATTCCTTCCCTTTTATTTCCAATAGTTAGGGTCAAAATCGGATAACTTCCGCCAATTCTAATTAATGTAAAATTAATTAATACCCAAGCAATTAATTTCCCACAATGTTTATATAGTAAATAATATATATTCAAATTTCAGATTTTTAATAAAATTCCATAATTAAGATATACAAAATATAAACATATATGTATATATTTACACTAAATATGTATATACATAATAGGCCCACAAGTAAAAACTCCAAATATAGAATTTGATGCCTATAACCGTATTTGCTAGTTTTCCATAACACAAGAAATCAAGGCACATTCATATTATAGAAATAATTCAAAAACTAGGATATATGTCAATTAATGCTCAACTAATTGTCAGTCCACTCAATTAATTTACCATAGTATATGAAAGTACATAACCAATCATATACATATTCCAAAATCAAGATATATGTCAATTACACAATCCAATTATAATATATTATTTTCATTTTAAGTAATTAAATTTCAATTATATACTAAAATTAAGTGTTTCCCAAAATCTAGGGTTATACAGACTCCCCACTTAAGAAAATTGCGTCCCCATAATTTCCTCTGAGGAGAAACCTAAAATGTTCACATAAACACATATAATTTTCAAAATACGTATATACATACCTTCAAAGCCATATTTTTAAAAAATTAAGGTATTTTTCAAACATTACATTACAAAATAAATATATTGCAGTGGATTTCCTTTTCAAAATCAAGGTTTACAATTGTGAAGTTCTTTTCAATGCATCACGAAATATATATATATATATATATATATTGGATGGAGTTTTGTCATAAGGAGTGCACGGCCTTGACTGGTCAGAGAAGGAGGAGGTGATAGGCGGTGGATGGTGAAGAGGAGGAGGTGGTGGTGGCTATGGCCGAGCATGGCAAGAGAAGAGCATGGCCAAAACATTGAAAAATCATAAGAAAAGCGAAGAGAAAAGTAGAAAAAGAAGAAGACATTACCACTTTTCTTCCTCAGATCTGAACTTGCGTTGCAAAAATGAAGACGGGAAGAGATTTTTACATGAATATAGTGATATAGGCGGCTAGGGATTAAGGAATAAACGGCAACAAATATGGAGGAGTTATGGTACAAATTAATGGATGGAAAGATAAAGAGGTAATAAATCAAAACGTGACGTATGCCTTTAATTGAAAATAGGCAACATATCTTTAATTTAATTTGTTTCCCATGTATTTAATAAATATATGCCAAAGAAATAATTCAATAAATACGTACCATTTATATAAACACTATATAAATAAATAAGAAAACGGTTATAGAAACGTACAAATTAATTGCTATTTACATCTTTGTATGTTACTTAATTTACGAAGTATATATCCAAATTAAATGAAATAAAAACGGACAAATGTTGTAAACATATACATAACATGTAATGTTCCATAATATACACAATTATAACATGATATATCAAACAAAAAAATATTACTTATATTAATTAAAATAAACATTTAAAGATATGCCTTTTAAAACAATAACGTGTGCATATATATATTTTTGGAATTTCTTTCCAAGAAATAAATAGGGATCTAAATACTTATCCATTTAATTACTAAATGAATGTATAAATAAGAAAAATAAGGTAGAGATATATATTATAAATAATAAAAAAATAGTTTTAGGAAAAGTAGGAAATAAATAAAGAAAATACTTTATTTAATGGAAACTAGAATTAAAGATAGAAAACAATATACAATCAACATTTGAATATTATAGCTATACTTTTAAAAAAAATTAGAAATAAAATTTATGCAAAAGATATCATGTTACACAAATTAGAACATGATTTTACAACAAAAATATTATTTATATAAATTTAAAATAAACAAATTTGTTAAATAAAACCATTTACACACAATATTGAAAAAAGCATAACTTTCACAATATTAATCCAATTTCAGCGAAACGAAAAGCAGTATACTTGAAATTTAATTTACTTTCATAATAAAAGATAAAATTCAAAATTTCAAATATTTAAATTTAAAATTTAAAAGTCAAAGTTTGAGCATATTGAATAAAAATCCATATTTTTGGAAAATATTCTATTTATTCATGTTTGAACTTATAATTCACATAAAAATCAAAATTTATATTTAAAATGCCAAAATTTATCCATTTTAATAAATAAAATAAAGTTTTTGAATCAGGAATTTCAGTGAAAATAAATAAATTATAAAATTAAAATAATCACAAAATACAGGGTTGTTACACTCTCCCCCACTCAAATCTTTTCGTCCTCGAAAAGGAACGAGGTACGGAAAACACAGAAAAGATAGAATGAAATAGGATTAATACAAGATGACAAGATGATTAAAATTATACCTGATAATTATTGTTATATGTAAGTTTAACAAGGTGGAGAATAGGAATAGCTAGAAGGGAAAATAGGTTGAAAGATAAGGATGAACCATTATTCAAAAGCTATATAAATTTCAATTATTTGGAAGGGTAAAAAAATGACCAAAATATCCTTTATATAATACTTTATCAAAGTACTTTTATAACTTGATGTCTTAACAAGTTTATCCTCGTTCCTGTAGACTCTGGCAGTGCGTTGATCAGGCGCAAAGCTAGAATTCTCCAGGTACTTGTTAGACTTGTTTCAACACCCAGTGAACATACTCGAAAAACTTTTAAAAGCAGATATGGAAAGTACAATCCAAACAATACAACCAAACCAAAATCTTTGTCTAACCATGGTTCGCAGATACACAATAGTTACGCCTGGATCTCCCAGTAAACAATCCATGTCCATAAGCTTTCTCAGCCCTGCGAGTAATGCCATGATGACTAGTAGACTGCAGGATACACAATGATTATGCTTGGATCCCCCAGGAAACAATCCGTACCCCTAGGCCATCTCAGCCAGGTGGAATTCGCTACTAATGCGACCTAGATAGTTCGCAGGATACATAGTGATTATGCCTGGATCCTCCAAGAAACAATCCGTACCCCTAGGCCAGCTCAGCCAGGTGAATTGCGCTATGCAGTCGCGCTCAAAAGAAAAACCATGGAGATCACCGTGGTGGGACACTCGAGTATCACATCCGAAAAACCAAAAATTAGAGACAATCATATCGTTAGAATGAATCCACAGTGTGGTCACAAAACGGATATCAAGCAGAAGGCACTTTCCATATCTTTACTTCGAAAATATATATCATATAGTACCTTTTCAAATCACTTTCAAATATCATACTTATATAAGGCTATTGTATATAGGATTCCATTTTCAAATCGAATACTTTCCAAAATCAATAGTATTTCAAATCATACTTATATAGACTTCGATTATACAAGATTTCTCTTCAATAGTTTTCAAATCAATATCATACTTATACAAATCTGTTTTATATAAGTTCGATAACTCCCAAATCAAGTACTTAATAATACAAGGTTCTCAATTTCAAATCATTTCAATATCAATTCAGTTTCAAAATCATATATGATTTCATCAAGTTATTTCTTCCAAATTAAATATCTTCAGGTTCAAGGTATCAAAAATAATAGGTTTAGAAAATAATCCAAGTTTACATATTAACACAATTTAAGTCGAATAAATTCATTTCCAAAATCATCATATAAATACTGGGTTTTACATTCCAATCTATTTTCAAAACCAAATATTTTCTCAAAATCATTTATACCCAAACTGGTTACTGAGTTTAAAACCATCCCGTTTGAAAACCTTTAGACTATTTATTTCAATTCAAAAGATCCAATTTACCTTTAGCAAATTATTTACATAACAAAAGTTTCAAATTTATTTAAGTCGTGCTCTTCATACTTTACACATACAAAACTAAACTTAGATACTTTATCAATTATTTTATACTTTTCAAAATTACTTAGCTTGGAAAAGTTAACCTTGATTTGGAAGTGTTCGAACCTTCAAAATAGTTGGTGAAATCAAATTTCAAATCCAAGAGTTCGAAATCAGCAACAATCAGTAAATCGGTTTTTGTAAATAGAGTTATACTAAATCAAATCCAAAACTCGAGGACTGAACACCGAGCTCACTTCAAATCATTTCAAATATATATACATATATCTTTCGAAAATCAAATCATCCTTCGGTATTTTGAAATCAAAATTGGTTTCACAAAAAAAAATCACTTTCATAAAAAAGCTACTAAAGTGGCCTCTCCCCCACTCTGAAACTCAACAATCAATGTCGATGATGCGTGCACTCATCACCGAAATTATTTCCAAACGACACAAGTGAGTTCTGGACTTCTATTTCTTGAAAACTTCTTTGGAATTTATTTAAAACCATTGGAATTCATTTGAACTCATTTGAAACACTTCTTATCCGAAAAATATTTTCAAATCGTATTATTATATGTTTTCGAAATCCCAAAACCAAATTTCAAAATACCGGAGTTCAATCTCTCAAATTTCAAATTCAAAACCTTTTAGTTACAAATCATTTTTATACAAATCAAATTTCATATAAAATCTTCAAAATTTCAAATCCTTTGAAAACTTCATATTTCCATTTATAAAGGGCATATAATCCTTATCGAAAACATTTCACTTTTATATAAAAATGCTGTCATCCTTATCAAAATAATAATTTCGATGTATACACAATTTCAAAATGCAATCGACAAATTTTCTTCAAAGGATGATTTAAGAATGGATTTCAAAACAAAAAGGAGATTCAAATTTAGAGGAACCCTAATCAAATAGAATTCTGATTCGAAGATAAGCTCGAACGAAGATAAGATAATTAAGTTATCAAATAGAAGATAGATAAACCTATATAAATCGTGGGCGACCTTAACCGGTAACCGTGACTTTAGGAATATAATCAATGTGGAAATCTAAGGCAAATCGACATTCAATTTCCAGAGGTAGAATCCAGGTATAGCAGAAGGTAGATAGCATCGTAAACCGAGGATACAGAAATCTCCGGTGAATCAATGTCAATTGTAAAGGAGTTTCACCCCTTTACAAATCATACAAAGATTTGCGGAATCACCGATCTTTATAGAGGTCATTAAAAAATGAAGTTATCGAATGCTCCAAAATCAAAGGATAAAATAGGGAAGACAAGACTGGATTTCAGAACATGTGGGAGCGTTCCAAAGTTCAAGAAATCCTAATCGATAAGAATCCTAACCAAGAGATTACTAACAAGGTGGATACGGAAGGGATGAAATTAGAAAAAATTTGATTTCAAAATAAGAAATTTTTTATACCAATATAATCTTTGAATATCCTTTAAAAATCATTTTATACTTCGAAAATACATTCTCTCACAAAGAAATGATTCTGAGATTGATTTCACTCATTCTAGGGTATTTCTACCCTATCTCTAATGAGTTTTTGCTCCACAGGCAAAGGTTTGCCTAAAACCAGAGCTCTGATACCAAATGTAACGACCCACTATTTTGGACCATTCAAATCGACAATAATCCACACATGTCGGACTTGAATACTTCAAAATAGTGGATTGTTAAGAATTTTGGATCAAATAAAATCAACACAGAATCATAGACACAGAATATCAGAATAACTCGTAGCGGAAATAAAATACCTAGTAGTTCATGAAGCTACTATATACATACTCTAAAAACATATATAAAATATTATAGTTTTAAAAATGGATACAATAGAAGTCTGGATACATGACTCACTAATACAGAAGCAATACCGAATAGAAGATAACTGGAAGAACTAAACGAATAGATAGTCAGATAAGCTCCAACAATTCGCTAGCTCCAGAAGGTGAATCCAAAGTTGTGATTCTCATCTGACTTGAGCGTAAAGTAAAACACAAACACTCGAGTCAGGACATACATACTTGTACAATGTAAACCAACTCAAGTGAACTGTAATAGCAATGCACAATAACTTAAAGGATGCTTGGGATCGCCCATCCTTTAAGGATCAGTCAAACCATCAATTAAATAGTAATAAACAATATCCTAAAAATATCCATATCAAAGTAAACAGTGCAAATAATAGTGTTATTGTGATTAGGGTAGCGTAGAGCTGCTGTAACCGCTCACCTCTAGCCACACTCTTAAAATCAAAGTTGTGCATTAAACAGTCACAAGAAAATCACGTGACACACAAAACAGTGTACCCGTGATTATAAATTTCAAAATGATTAATTCCTACTAAAATCATTCATTTAAACCATTAAAAAGTGAAGTCATTATTCCTTCAAATCAAATATTCAATTCCAAAAAATTTAGCCTTTTTGAGTTCATTTATTCAGTTAAACACTTCAAATAATGAAATTTCAGCCACAAATAAACTTTGATTTTAAACCTTTAAACACTATAAAAATCATATTTTAATACTAAATAATGTTCATTAAAATACCTTTAACTTATGATTTTTATAAATTATATTTCACAAATAAATATTAATAATTTCACTTATTAAATTTAAGTGTACAAATTTCCCATTCTTTACCTTTTAACAATTATTTATCACTTAAATTTCAAATTACCATTTCATACATTAAACTAAATTTCCCTTCTATTTAATTTACTTAAACTTCCATTTTAAAACCAAATCTTATAAATCTAAATCAAGTTAAATTCCAAGTTTCCATTTAACTATCCATTTATTTAACATTTTAAACTAATTACATAAATTCAAAATACATTGTAAGTTGGTTAACTTTATTTTACAAATAACTTGATATTTTCTTTTACTTTATATTTATCCAATTCATACATCAATTATATTAATTACCAAATTAAGCTTATAATTCCATTTTTACTTAAATTCCCATTATTAAGTTAAATAAAACTTTCACACTACAACTCAAACCATCTATTAACTTATACCATTTATCCTGTTAGAAAATCACTGCTTAACCATTTTAAACCCAATATAAGTCAAATTCCATATATTTTTTCTTTCGTTAACAATACATGAAATTTATAAGAAATCATATTTTGAAATCAACCACGGGTCCGGATAATATTTCACACCTGAATCAAGTGATACGGAAATTATCATTTAAATCCGTAATCAGTAAAAATTTTGGGTTTTGATTATTTCAAACCCGCAATCCCAAGACAAATACTGTAACAACCCGCATATTTAACGATTTTATATTTAAATGTTTTATTTAAATATAGCGTCGTTTGTCGGATTTTTGGTCCGAAATGTTACTTTTTGCAAATGGCCGAATTGGAACTCGAAACCACCTCCATTGGTTCCAAAATGACGTTTGCGATCTTTTTGAGTATGATCTTTGATATGTTTGGAGTGAGTCAAATTTCGCTACTTTTTCTATTGGGTTTTGGGTTTGGGTTCAGCCCACTAGCTAACTAAACCCCTAACTCAGTCCCTTTCCTCTCCATTCTCTCATTCCACTCTTATAAAACTTAAGCAAAACTGAAATGGTGGAGGGGAAGAGGAAATAGAAATTGCTAACCCTAGTTTCTTCTTTGCAAACTTGATTTCTTGCTCCAAAATCAAAGTGAATCTTGTGGAAAGCCTCTTCTTCATCTTCTCTATTTCTTTCTCTCTTCAATCTTAGAAATTTTCTAAACCTAAACTTAGGAAAATACTTGTTTTATTCTTAGATTGAAGCTAGTAGAGTTGAAGTGGAGATTTGTTGGTCTTCTCCTTGCAAATTGAACTCCTTCTTCTTTGTTTGGGTGTAAGAAGGTGAGTTTTGAACTCACATGTACTTCTTTTGATATCATTGATGTTGGGTATGGATTCCTAACACTTGTTCATATGCTTTTGCTTTCGATTTGGTTTGCTTTGTTAAATTGCCAAATTATGATTTTTGAAGCCAAATCTATGTAAAACCTTCTATGGTTGATGTTTATGTTGTTCGGAGTGATTGGGTGTGTCGTGAAGGTTGGGTAGACGTTTGACGTAAGCCCATAATCAATACGCATCCGATTGCTTTCGATTTTTTTGGCCATAGTGGCCTAGGTTCAGGAAATACCTGATCAACATGTTTCAGACGTCTGAAACCCTATTTTTAGACGTCTGAATATTGTTCTGTGGAACATTTTCACCCCCAGATTCAGACGTCTGAATTTATATTCCAGATGTCTGAATTGGCTAATTTTCAACCAGAAAGGAAGTAGGCCGAATATTGCCTATTTCAGACGTCTGGAAGTTTGGATTCAGACGTCTGAATTCTGTTTTGAAAAACAAATTTATTTTCAGATTCAGACGTCTGAATCTCTTCTTTCAGACGTCTGAATATGCTGTTTTTTCCAAATTGCCTTATTCGTTTAGTTTTCCAAATTTGATCGATGCATATTGATTCCATTTAGTTGTTTATGTATATTTGACCTTGATGATTCCTTTTTGAATTCATTCACGGGTTTTGTAAACGATTTCTTCAAATCGTATTAAAAGTTCGCTTCTCCGATTTATAAATTCTATTTAAAGCACACACAATTTCTCACTTCGAGCGAAGTGGAAGGGTGATTAAATGGTTGGGCAAAACATGGACCATGAATCTGTGCGTTTATCCTTCCGATTAATTCCCGACCTATTCAATTGATCGTTTTGACCTTCGGGTTTGGTTTACCGATAATATGAGGTGAACTTTATACTGCTTTGAGTGTGAAATTAACTAACGGATAGTAAACCGTTTAGTGCGAATGAGTGGTTATGGGACTCACGTTACCACTTTTCGGATTCCTTTTTGAGAGTTATGACACATTTCGCCAGTTACTAGTGTCCAGTACTGGGTCTTTGACCTTCACCACTACGGTTTGTTGCCTTCGGGTATGTTGCCTTCGGGTATGTTGCCTTCGGGTTTGTGCCTTCGGGTTTGTGCCTTATGGTTTGTGCCTTCGGGTTTGTTTCCCTTTAGTATCGCTTCCGATGTTGGTCGTTATGAGCCGCATGGGTGATATTGGGTTGCCCTTTAGTATCGCTTCCGATGTTGGTCGTTATGAGCCGCATGGGTGATATTGGGTTTGGAGTCTTCGGGCTCATGGATCCTTTTTTGTACAGTACTGAGCTCGAGCAAATTTTATGATGTTTTCATTCATATGTATATTCCCTAGGTATCGTCCTTCGGTGTTGGTCTTTTTGAGCCGTATGATATGTAGCGATTACCTTGTGGAACTTGTGTTACCTTCATTGGTATTTGTTATTTGCCTTTTTGGCTTGATTTGGGATATTTGTATCCTTTGTTTCTATGAGTTGCCGATGATATGAGGCTTGTTTTGTTATCATATGATTCATCTTTTGTTAGATGATTGTGTTATCTCCTTTAGAGATATTTGTTATACGATGTAACCTTGAAGGTTTATTGTTGTTCAGTTTATCTAACTGATTTGTTTAGCTAGACTGACCCGTGTATTTTATACTCGGGTCAGACCGAGATGTTTCAGGTTAGGTGCTTTTGGACTTAGCCTATTTTGCTTCCGCATGGACTATTCAGCTTGTTCCTTTTTGTTAAAGCTTTTTGTGTAGTCCTTTTATTTGTGACTCTGATATATGTATTCTTTTGGCTCGTCTGTATATTGTGGTTTGTTATACCACTTGACGTGTATTAGTTTGCATACTCTGTTATGTATCTGTACATGTGTATATGATGATCTACTGTTCTGTGATGTATATTACATTTGAGTTGTTATACTCTGTTCTGATAGATCCTTCAACCACCTATGGTTTTGTTTTAATTATTCATTGGATATGTTGATCAACTTTGTATGATTATTGTCGATGTATTCTATGGATGGTTAGAGCAAGGTTATAGATGGTCGCTCCTATCCAGCCTTATTCTCCGTGTCAGTTGACGGCATTACCCTGTAGTGCCCTTGGCTAGCATGGGTATAGAGTTGGGCGTCACAAATACAAATAAATAAAAATCATTCAGGCCTATCATTTCAGCCCATAACAATTTTTCCCTTTTATAAAGTCCGTTCGGGTATGTATCATTTCAACCCCTAGTGATTCTATTCTACAGGGAACTTACAATGTGAGAACAGTATAAAATAAACACTATAATAGTATAAAGCAGTATCAGATGATATGACAATAAATAAACAGGATTAACATCATATAATTTATAACACATGCATGCATAACATGATGTAATAATTTCCACACTTTCACTTGCTATCAGTTCACAGTCATATAAGTATAAATGTCAGGTGTGATTACTCACCTTTTTAAAGCTGGAGTTCGCAAAACAAACAACATGAATGAATTCCAAAAGGCATGATAACACGATTATAGACTCAAGTGGGAAGAGAGCCAAGCTATTGATCTTGTAGCAACCAATAGAACAAGACAAATATAAATATAAATTCAATACAACATATATTGAAACAATCTTTGAAATAAGAAGCAAAATGAACACAATTGCTTTGGCCATGCTTTCAACAATCAATTGCTCGACCTAGGGGATTAATATGGTTTGGCCATGACATGGTATGGCTTGGCTACGGGTCTGGTTTAGACTCAAATGCACGGCTACAAGAGAATAGGAAGAGGTTGTGGAGTTACAACAACAAAATTCAAACTTCTTCATAGCTAGTGATATTGTTTGGTGTTGAGAGCAACATGTTCTAATTTTAGAATTTTAGGTATTTGAAAATATTTATAGTGATACAATTGTAAAGAGGATGGTGAGAGGATGAAGGAAGAAAAAAAATATATGTTTTTAATTTATTTTCGATTCCTTCCCTTTTATTTCCAATAGTTAGGGTCAAAATCGGATAACTTCCGCCAATTCTAATAAATGTAAAATTAATTCATACCCAAGCAATTAATTTCCCACAATGTTTATATAGTAAATAAATATATATTCAAATTTCAAATTTTTAATAAAATTCCATAATGAAGATATAGAAAATATAAACATATATGTATATATTTACACTAAATATGTATATACATAATAGGCCCACAAGTAAAATCTCCAAATATAGAATTTGATGCCTATAACCGTATTTGTTAGTTTTCCATAACACAAGAAATCAAGGCACGTTCATATTATAGAAATAATTCAAAAACAAGGATATATGTCAATTAATGCTTAACTAATTGTCAGTCCATTCAATTAATTTACCATAGTATATGAAATCAATATATAACCAATCATATACATATTCCAAAATCAAGATATATGTCAATTAATACACAATCCAATTATAATATATTAATTTCATTTTAAGTAATTAAATCTCAATTATATACTAAAATTAAGTGTTTCCCAAAATATAGGGTTATACAGACTCCCCACATAGGAAAATTGCATCCCCTTAATTTCCTCCTGGGAGAAATCTAAATTTTTTTTATAAACACATATAATTTTCAAAATACGTATATACATGCCTTCAAAGCTGTATCTTTAAAAAATTAAGGTATTTTTCAAACATTACATTCCAAAATAAATATATTGCATTGGATTTCCTTTTCAAAATCAAGGTTTACAATTGTGGAGTTCTTTTCGAAGCGTCACGAATATATATATATATATATATATATATATATATATATATATATATATATATATATATTTGATGGAGTTTTGTCATAAGGAGTGCACGACCTTGACTGGTCAGAGGGGGAGGAGATGATAGGCGGTGGATGGTGAAGAGGAGGAGGAGGTGGTGGCTATGGCCGAGCATGGTAAGAGAAGAGCATGGCCAAAACATTGAAAAATCAATAAGAAAAGTGAGGAGAAAAGTAGAAAAAGAAGAAGACATTACCACTTTTTTTTTCTCAGATCTGAACTTTCGTTACAAAAATGAAGATGGAAAGAGATTTCTCTGTGAATATAGTGATATAGGTGGCTAGGGATCAAGGAGTAAATGACATCAAATATGGAGGAGTTATGGTATGAAATTAATGGATGGAAAGATAAAGAGGTAATAAATCAACGTATGCCTTTAATTAAAAATAGGCAACGTATCTTTAATTTAATTTATTTCCCATCTATTTAATAAATATATGCCAAAGAAATAATTCAACAAATACATACCATTTATATAAATACTATATAAATAAATAAGAAAACTGTTATAGAAACGTATAAATTAATTGCTATTTACATCTTTGTATGTTACTTAATTTACAAAGTATATGTCCAAATTAAATGAAACAAAAACGGACAAATGTTGTAATATATACATAAGATGTAATGTTACATATATATATACACACAATTATAACATGATATATCAAGCAAAAATATTAATTATACTAATTAAAATAAACATTTAAAGGTATTCCTTTTAAAACAATAACGTGTATATATATTTGAAATTTCTTTCCAAGAAATAAATAGGGATCTAAATACTTATCCATTTAATTACTAAATGAATGTATAAATAAGTAAAATAAGGTAGTGATAGATATTATAAATAATAAATAAATAGATTTAGGAAAAGTAGGAAATAAATAAAGAAAATACTTTATTTAATGGAAACTAGAATTAAAGATTGAAAACAATATACAATCAATATTTGTACATTATAACTATACTTTTAAAATGTTTTAAAAATAAAATTTACGAAAAACATATCATGTTACAAAAATAAGAGCATGATTTTACAACAAAAATATTATTTATATAAATTTAAAATAAACAAATTGTTAAATAAAACCATTTACACACAATATTGAAAAAAGCATAACTTTCACAATATTAATCCAATTTCAGCGAAACGAAAAGCAGTATACTTGAAATTTAATTTACTTTCATAATAAAAGATAAATTTCAAAATTTTAAATACTTAAATTTTAAATTTAAAAGTCAAGGTTTGTCCATATTGACCAAAAATCCATATTTTTGGAAAATATTCTATTTATTCATGTTTGAACGTATAATTCACATAAAAATCAAAATTTATATTTAAAATACCAAAATTTATCCATTTTGATAAATAAAATAATGTTTTTGAATCAGGAATTTGAGTGAAAATAAATAAAATATAAAATTAAAATAATCACAAAATACAGGGTTGTTACAGTTATTTATTATCTGTCCTATATTGATGTTATTGTTTGAATTGGATGATGATTGTGATAAATGGTTGATGATAGATATTGGGTGAATGGATGTCGTATTTTATATTGTTATGGACTACAAGTTGTTCGGCATTTTTAGTTTATTCGGGATTGCGGTTTGAAATGATATATAACCGTATTTTTATTTTAAATTACGGATTGAAATGATAAATATCTGTATCACTTGACCATAGGGTAGAAAATTATATACAGACACCGTGGTCTATATATAAAATATTTTGAAATGATTTTCTATGGTATTGTAAAGAAATATATTGTTTGTGAGATATTGATTTGAATATTTTATAAATGTTATTTTATATATAGTTAAATTCTTGGTTTTAAGTATAAAATAAGTTTAATAATAAAGTTTGATTTATTAAGATATAATATGGTTAAGTATTTATTTAAATTATATTTCTGGAGTTTATAATGACTTAAATGAGAATAAGGTGGGAAGATAAATATGAAATTGATTTGAAATTTATTAAAATTGGGATTTTAAAGGTATGAGTTTTATAACTGGATTTTGTTTTAAGATGAATTAAACAAATATTTCAATTTTAAATATGTTGAAGGAAATATTTGGTCATTTGCAATTATTTCAGAACTAAAATAGAACATTGAATTGTTGAATCGTAATTACCAACCTTAGTTTGAAATTGTTTAAATCTCGAAGTTTGAAATATATTGAAGGTGAAATGGTTTATTGAAACCGAAAGTGAGTTGAAATTTATGAATTGAGATTTAATTTAAAGTGAATAAAATTGTGAAGTCGAGAAATTATTTTACTTGATAAAGAAATTTTAAATTCAAACTATTTGTATTTTATATACGGTTTGAATATCCAAACGATTTAAGATTTGGAAGTTATGGTTTAGAAGCTATGAAATTCGAAGTATTATGTTTTGAAAGGTTATACTTCAAGCGTTTGGTTTCGAATATTATAAATTTGAAAGTGCCATGATTTTTGGGAAGGAGGATATATTTGAAATAAAAATGATATTATATTGATTTGGGTTTATAAAAATGAAATCATATTGATTTGGGTTCTAAAACGAAAATGATATCGTATTTATATGGGTTTGAAATGGATATTAAATTATGGTTTTAAAACTATAATTATTTTGAAATGACCGCGGTGTTATAATAACGTTTGGTTGTTAAAGAGACCGGATTCGGAAGTTGTCATACCTCTGCCAACTCCGAAAACCACTTTAACAACCGTGTACACGGTAGAGATTGCAGAATGAAGTAGGTTGGCGGCGGCGTTCCTTTGAGGTATATACATGGACCCGACTCCTGTGAGTTGGCATAAGGTGGCTAAAACCGAAGCGATTCTGGGCCAGTGAGGAAGCCACTCTTATCGAACACACTCCTTCGATATTATATTCCGACTTTGAGATTTATTTGGAGGCCACTTTTGATTTTTGATTTTTGGAGGTGTGGCTCAAGGTGGGCGGTAGCTGCGTGCTATGCGTCACCACCAGTCCGGATAGTAATTGGTATATCTACCTTGACATTGCATAGTTGTACCGTGTCACCTAAACTAGCGCGCCTTGTACGAGTTTGATTCGTGTTGTACCTATGGAGTATCTTTTCGTAGTCTCCTGATCAGGAGATGTGTAGGTACTGTATAGACTACTGGCACTATTTATGTGTTAAGGTGGAAAATGTAAAGCCTTAATGCTATTTTAAAGTAAGTTTATTTTACTAATAGATACTATTATAATAGCGTATATTACTACATAGTAAATATTTTAACGGATCCTTAGGAGATGTGAATCCGGAGCATCTCTTAAGTTACTGCACTCACGTTAGACATTGGATAGGAGATGTCAAATCCCGTAAACATCTATGACGCCATTCCACTCATATTATTTACAGTTGATTTAACTTACATAAGATCTTTTAGTTCTGACTCGAGTGTTTTGTCTTTTCAATTCGCTCAGGTCAGCCTGTGCATTTCAGGATTTGGAAGACCGTATTCTGGAGGACGAAGGCGAAGATTTATTATTATTTATTATAGTATTCCACTACATTCATACTGTTTCTGCTGCATTAATTATTATCTCTGGTATGTGTAACTCTGATATGTATTGTATAAATATAATCGAATAATTTGTAAATAGCTTCATGAACTGTTTATTTGATTATTATATTTTATTGTTCCGCTGCAAGATTCTATTTTGTTTTTTTTTCTTTCTCTGCTTTTCTTATTTATCCCATAACAATCCGCCCTTTCTGTATGGTTTGAGTCTGACGTGTGTGGTTTATCATTGATTTAAAGCGTACAAAAAGGTGGGACATTACAGACGGTGGTGAAGGAGATGACAAAGACATGTACATGGATGTGGACACAGTTATGGCTAGCGGGACCGCGACAAACTAGAACTGCGATAAATTCGATATCGAGGAAGTGAGTCAAGATGAATAAAAGATCAATGAAACAAGATATATGTTACATGTACATAAATTTTCTAAAAATCAATTCAAAACATATATTTAAAATAAGATCTATATATTTATTTTCAAATCAATATTGAATTTAAAACACATAAAAAATATCTTCATATTATTTTGAAAATCAATATTTATTAAAATTCATGTACTAAAGCAATTACAAAATCCAATATAATTTTTAGTGAATACTTTTAAACATATCATATATCCTTACCTTATTTTATATATATATATATATATATATATATATATATATATAAATAAAAATAGAAACAACCGTCCCCAAAGCTTTATAATCTAATATATATATATAACACTGTAAATAAGAAAAATATAAAACAAAAAACCTAAACGATAAAGGCTTATGCAAATTACATATATTATATATTACATATGAACAAATGAGCTGCTGAAAGGAGCATATTTATGCAACATATATATAACTAATGAAAACAATTATAACTTATATATTGTAGGTTAATTCATTTAAACTGGTATACTTTATAATTCATATGTAAACTACATACTTTATATGATACACTAATAAATCGATCTTACTTTGATATATATGTACTCACATATATAAACAGCATTTTATATAACTTACACAAACCATACATATAAACTAATTTATCATATAATTCATATAAACATATATATATATATATATATAAACAGAAGTCAAATTCCCAAAAGGCAACGAAGAAAAGAAAAGAAAAAATCTATTTTGAAAATAATAATATAATTTCTTACAAAACTATATATAACTTCTTTGAACATATCATCTTATGTACGTGTACACTTCCAAGTATCACATTTATTAAACATGTATATATGTATATATAAATCAATATACCTATCTTATAAAAATTTAGTACTAAAACCATATACGTACACATGCAAGCTTAAGCAACTATATGTAACTATACTTATAAAATGTGTAAGCAGGCTGCAAAACAAATGTTTATATATTGTACCAAATGTATGCATGTAGTGAGAGGAAGCAAAGGCGAAGAGGTTTGTTTGGCAAGGCTAACGTGAACGCAGAGGCAGGCGCGATTGCTCGGTAGGCGCGGGAAGGGCTGTTGCGGTGGACGTGTAGGCGGTTGTTGAAGGATTGTGTAACAACCCGTAAATTTTTGATAATTTAATTTGTAATTTGATAAGATTTTGGTAATTAAATCTGGAATAAATAAAAATTTGGAATTTGTTAATGAACTAATAATGGGAATGAAATGTAAGAATGTAAATGCAAGTTTATAAATAACAAATTTAGTGCAACCCCAATTAATTGAAACAATTGTAGGGTTATAATTGATTGTAAATAGTAAAATTTGGAAATAAATTTGACGTTATATTAATTGATGAAATAATATGCAATAACCTGTATTTTGATAAAATCAACATAGATAAGTAATTAAAATATTGGTTTGGAATGATAAATTATAAAAGTATGATTAAGAATTAGTGGCAACAATTATTATAAGTTACCGATATATTTTTAATCCATTAATTGAATTAGAATCAATTGCAATAAATCTAAATGAAATATTACGTTAATGTTAATTAGGGTAATATTTGGAATTAATGTTAACGTTATTCATAATAAGACAATTTGTTGAATTAAAGGAATGGAAATAAAGATTTATTAATGTAAAACTTAATAAATGGATAAGTTGAAATGAAAGGTCAGTTGAAATATTGAAAATTGTTATAATTGGTTATGAGATTGAAATGTAAGAAACGAATGTAAATACTTAATTAGCTGATGGAATAATAATAATATAGTTAGTGGTAATTAAATAAAAGCAGAAGTATTTAAGAATTGTAACATTTGCATGATAATAGGGAATTCATAAGTGTAATTAAAGTCATGGTGACACTTGTTATAAGTTACTTGTTTATTTGGCTTAATAATTAAAATGGGAATCAATTAGAATTAAATGAACCTTAATGTATATTAATGAGAATTTTTGCAATAACTAAAGGTGTGAATGTAATAAATACAAACCAATGTTACTTGTAACTATGAGATGAAAATTTAGTGAATAACAGGATTTAAAAACCAAATAAATGAATTTCTTGGGAATTTAAATTTTAAATACCGGATAAATTGAAACTGAAATTAAATACTGTAAATTGGGAATTATTCAATGATAAATTGATGTAGAAATTTGTTTAAAGGATTCTAAATTTACCAAGTAATCCAAACTGATAATATTTGTAAATAATTAAAGTTGAATTGTAAAATTGATTTAATTAACTTATTATTAATTTATTTAATAAACGAGAAAATAGCCATTTTTTCCACTGACTCGGATTTTGACGAAACCAGTTTCCTCGGATCTGTAACAGTGAATTATTGTAGTGTTTTAAGTTTTGTAGCGATCAGACTTGTTGTTTGATCATACGGACTCGAAACTCCTTGAAATCAATGGAATTGAAATCAATTGAAATCAATTTGAAATAACTTGATTTTAGCATAACTTCTTCATATGAATGAATTTGGACCTGAAATCTGTTCCATTGATTTTAAAATAATTTAAAACATCTATTTTGATATATGGGTTGACCAAATTTCGTCCCGGAGTCAGAACGAGTTTTTTTGGGCCATTTTATCGTTCAACGCGTATACCCAATCGATCCGGTCCATTCTAATTTCAGCTTGCCTATATATACCCTGTTATAAACCCTAGCTTATTTCTTATCTTCATTATTCTATACGTACAATTCCATTTTCTCCACCTCATTCCAATGGAAGACAAACTAAAAATTCTAATTGCAATTTCAAATCAAATTCAAAGCCAAAATTTCAAACTGCTCAAAAAAATTCAGAAATATTATATATCGAATATCTTGACAATACAAATCTGTGTCAAGTGTTCATTTTCGGAATTGATGCTTCAATCAGTGGCAAATCTTGGTCAAAGCTTCGAACGGTGAAACCCAAAAGCTAGATTGGGCGTTTTTGATTCGGGCGACAATCGGGGAAACGGTTTCTGGTTTTCAAGAGTTCGTCCAGGGAGGCTAACGCTGGTGGCGGTGTGTGGGCTAATTCGATCGGAGGCGCTTGAATTTGCTTGATTAGGGTTCGAAAACCCTAAACTTTGAAGACGCGGCAGCGATGATGGTGGGACCGGAGGCGGCGGCCTCTTGGCCGTGGGTGCGGTGGAGGGAGGCCAAGGCGACGGCGGTGGTGGCCTAGGCTAGCACGGCCGGAGGTGAGAGTTATTGGCGGTCAAAGTTGATGATTTTGGCATGTGGATGGGTTTTGTTTTCGTGTATGTCTGGAGAGGAACGCAAGCGCGTTAGCAGCTGACGTGGCGGGCTTCTAGCGGTTCGTTTATTCCATTTATTTTTGTATTTTAAAATCGTTCATCTTCTAATCGTAATAACTTTTACATACGAGGTCCGTTTCACACGCGGTTTTCTCTGTTAGGTTCGTATTGAAACTCTGGAAATGTTGGCGTTGGTGAATTCTGAGATTGTTCAATTTTTGGGTTTAAATTGGATTTAAATTCAATTCAAATTCAAAAGGTGAGTGTTTTAACCCACTCATAACTTCTAAAATTTCTTATGTGTGTTAAATTAATTTTTGATGTGATTAGAAATTTATTTATGACTGTTTGGCATATTTTTAATTATCATCTCAGTTAAATTGAATTTATTGAATTCAATTTTTATTTAATTTATTATTGCATATAAAATTCCAGTTAAATTGTTATTTAAGTTATTATTGAATATAAACTGCCAGTAAATACTTGTTGTTATTATCTGTTTATATTGATGTTATTCATTTAATTTGATGATGATTGTGATGAATGGTTGATGATTGATATTGGATGAATGGATGTTGTATTTTACATTGTTATAAACTGCTAGTTGTTATGCATTTTTATTTCATTCAGGATTGCAATTTGAAATGATATATAACCGTATTTTTTTTAAATTACGGATTGAAATGGTAAATATCCGTATCACTTGACCATAGGGTAGAAAATTATATACAGACACCGTGGTCTATATATAAAAACATTTTGAAATGATTTCTATGGTTTTGTAAAGAAATATATGGTTTTATGAGATACTGATTTGGATATTTTATAGATTTTATTTTATATATATAGTTAAATACTTGGTTTTAAGCTATGTATACAATTGGGTTAAAGTATAAAATAAGTTTAATAATAGGTTTGATTTTGTTAAGATTTAATATGGTTAAGTATTTATTTAAATTACATTTCTGGAGTTTATAATGACTTAAATGAGAATAAAAGGGGAAGATAAATATGAAATTGATTTGAAATTTAATAAAATTGAGATTTTAAAGGTATGATCTTTTTTTAACTGGATTTTGTTTAAGATGAATTAAACGAATATTTCAAGTATAAATAAATTGAAGGAAATATTTAGTTATTTGTAATTTGAGTTTTATTTAAATGATAATGGATTTATTATGCAAATATTTCAACACTAAATAATAGAACATTGGATTGTTGAATCGTAATTACCAACCATAGTTTTGAAATTGTTTAATACTCAAAGTTGAAATATATTGAAATTGAAATGGTTTATTGAAACTGAAAGTGAGTTGGAAGTTATGAATTGAGATTTAAAATAAAGTGACTAAAATTGTGAAGTCGAGAAAATTATTTTACTTTATAAAGTAATATTAAATTCAAACTATTTTATTTTATATATGCTGTTTGAATATCCAAACCATTTAAGTTTTGGAAGTTATGGTTTAGAAGCTATAAAGTTCGAAGCATTATGCTTTGAAAGGTTATATTTCAAATGTTTTGTTTCGAAGTGTATAAATTTGAAAGTGCTATGATTTTGGAAAAAGGATATATTTGAAATAAAAATGATATTATATTGATTTGGGAATTCTTTAAAATGATATCATAATGATTTAGTTCTGAAACGGAAATGATATCATACTTATATGGTTTTGAAATGGATATTATATTCCGGTTTTGAAGTATAAATTATTTTGAGATGACCACGGTGTTATAACAACGTTTGGTTGTTAAAGAGACCAGGATCGGAAGTTGTCATACTCTCTGCCAACTTCGGAAACCACTTTAACAACCGTGTACGCGGTGGAGATTCCAGAATGAAGTAGGATGGTGGCGACGTTCTATTAAGATATATATGTGGACCCGACTCCCAAGAGCTGGCATAAGGTGGCTAAAATAGGATCGATCTCGAGCCAAGGAGGCAGCCCCTCTTATCGGACACATCCCTTCGATATTATACCCTGACTTTTGGATTGATTCGGTGGCTACTTTTGATTTTTGATTTGGGGATGTGGCTCGAGGTGGGCGATAATAGCTGTTACGCATTACCACCAGCTCGTGTGCATAATTGGTATATCTACCCTGGCATTGCCTTGTGCGCCGTGTCACCTACCCTATCGCGCCTTGTACGAGTTTGGTTTTCTCCCGTAGCCCGTGGAGTATTTACGGTAGTCTCCCGATCTGGAGATGCGCTGATACTGGATGGACTACTGGGACTATTACGTGGTAAGGGCTATATGGGTAACCCCTTAACGCTATTTAAAAGTAAGTTTATTTTACTATTAGACATCATTATAGTAGCGAAATATTACTACATAGTAAATAGTTTAACGGATCCTTAGAAGATGTGAATCGCGAGCATCTTTTAAGTTACTGCACTCACGTTAGACACTGGATAGATGTCAAAACCCGTAAACATCACTAATGCCATTCACACTCATACTTATTTACTGTTAATTTAACTTACATAAGATCTTTTAGTTCTGACTCGAGTGTTTTGTCTTTTCAATTCACTCGGGTCAGCCTGAGCATTTCAGGATTCGAAGACCTTATTTCTGGAGGACGAAGACGAAGATTGTATTACTATTATTTATTATATCATTCCATTGCATCACATTATTCCACTGCATTACTTATTATTCTCTGGTATGTGTAACTCTGATATGTATTGTGTAAGTGTAACAACCCGCATATTTATCGATTTTATATTTAAATATTTTATTTAAATATTTTATCGTTAGTTGGATTTTAGTCCGAAAAGCTACTTTTTGCATACGGTCGGATTAGGACTCGGAACCACTCCCATTGAGTTTAAAATGCCGTTTGCGACCTTTTTGAGTATAAGCTTCGATATGTTTGGAGAAAGTTGATTTTTGCTACTTTTTACTTTGGGTTTGGTTTTTGGGCTTAGCCCTATGTTAACTTATACTCCAAAACTGAACCACTCTCCCCATTCTCCCTCACTTCTTTCTCTTTTCAGTTTTCTTAGCTTTAATGGTGGAAGAGATTGGAAATTAAAACTCCAAAACCCTAGTTTCTCTTGCAAATCAAATTCCAAGCTCCAAACTCAAGAAGAACCCATTGGTAAGCTTCTCTTCTTCTTCTCCAACTTATTCTCTTACCAATTTCAGAAATTCCTAAACCTAATTTTGGGAATGTTCTTGTTTTGAGCAAGGATTCAAGCTCATTTGGGTTGTGTTGAAGAGAGGTTGATTCTCCATTTGCTTTCAAGCTCCTTCTTGTTCGATTTTTTGAAAAGGTGAGATTTTTAATCTCACATCTAAGTCTATGAATTATCTTCGAATGTTAGGTATGAATTCCTAACACTTATTCGTGTGCGTTTGCTTTTGGTTTGGATTGAATTGGTGTATATTCCAATTTTTGGTGTTTTGAGTTCAATTCGTTAAAAATCCAAACTTCTATGTTTGAACATGTTTTGGTGATGCATCGAGGAGCATATAGGGCCGGGTAGTCGATTGGCATAAACCCTTAGCGCCGTTGCTCGAGAGAATGAAATTTGGTCAAGATTGAACCTCATATGTTATAGGCAGGGAAGAGGCTGGAAACAGGTTCGGCCGACCGACCCCTCTGGTCCGGTCGACCGACCTGCTTCCAAGTGCATAAGCACTTTCTGTTTTAAGGTTCGGTCGACCGACTCAGGGAGCCCAGTCGACCGACCTGCTGCCGAGTGCATAGGCACTCCCCTGTTTAAGGCTCGGTCGACCGACTCAGGGAGTCTGGTCGACCGACCTGCTGTTAATTGCCAGATTAGCCTATTTTGCTAATCAGTTTGAATATCCAACTTTATTCGATTCGTGTTGTCTCCCTTTTGTTGTTGTCATTTATTATCGACTTAGATGACCTTTTCTTTGGGAATTTTAGATATATCCACTTTGATGGATTTTATATCGATTTCTTTGGATTTTATTCACGTTTTCGAATGTGAATCTTAGTGATTGATTGTTCCTGCAATCTTCTTTGTGATTTGTCACTTTAAAAATATAAAGGTTTTCTATACTAGTAGTAAATATCAAAACTCTTTCCTCAAACGATTTCAATGCTATTTTAATACCAAATTCGTTTATAAAACCGTTTTCCAAATCTATTACTATATATAAACCTTTACCTCACTCGTATGAGAAATCTAATTAAACGACTTAGTAAAACAAGTGGTATGAAACGCTTGCGTTCACTTTGTTGGTTAATTCTTGGACTTGTTCGATTGAAACCCTTGTGACAATTTTCTAGTGGAAATCTACAGTTTGTTCGTAAATACTTAAGTTAAGCAAGTGGTTATAGGACATGAAGCTAAACTCATATATTTACTAGCTTAGTGTAATTGACACTTCTCGTTGATCATGACGATCATCTTTGTGATTTAGACTAGCAATGTGCGATGTCTCTTTGTCTGCGAGGGAGACTAAACCCCGTTTTGTGGAGTTTCGACTCAATTTGTGATGGGGTAGCAACCCATGGTCTTCGGGCCGTTTGTGGAGCTTCGGCTCAATTTGTGATGGTTAGCGACCATGGAATTAGCATTCCGTTTGTGATACACGTGTTGGTGGGCTTTATGCTCCCGTTTGTGATAGGCCTCCCCCCCTTTGTGATTTCTCGATTTCTTGTGTAGATTCCTAGAATTTGTGTTTCATCAATTTTCGTGATTTACATTGATAAGTTTTATCAATATTTGTGCATTGGTAAATTTGTGTGTCATTGACTTTAGTGATTTCTAGATTTCTTGTGTAGTCTTCTGGAATTTGTGTGTCATTGACTTTAGTGATTTTTGGGTTTCTTGTGTAGTCTTCTGGAATTTGTGTGTCATTGACTTTTGTGATTGACATTGATATTATCGTCAATATTTATGGAATGGTGAACGAAATAAGGAGTATGACGTTTCTTTGATTCTTGTGTAGATTTTGTGATGTTGATTAATCTCTTGTTGATTATCAACTACTTATATATCACAGCTTGGCCTTGTGATTATTATGTGTTCAGTCATATCTCTTATTCTATATCGTTTCATCTGATATTTATAGTTAGACTGATCCGTTTATTATTTTCTTATTAAATAATACTCGGGTCAGACCGAGATGTTACAGGTGCTTCTGCTTGACTTCTCATCCGGGATTAACTCCTTGACTTTTGGGTTAACTACTTATATTAGTAGTTATTTTGTTGTATACATTTGAGAAATAGACTCCTTGATGTATACTTATTCTTTTGTGTAGTTCATGTAACTATTCTTTTGTGTTATTGTGGATCTCTTTAGACCACTACTCTGATGTACACTTTCTAGTGTAATATTCATATCTTATTCCGCCTTTGTGATATGAATTGTCTGTGACTGATTAGTGTTATGCTTATTTCTGTATTTGTTTTCCGAAGGATTTATATAGCCACCGTGTAGTAGCTTTGAGTTTGTGTCGGTATGTCGGATTTCCTCTTGAAATAGAATGCATGTTATATTATCTGACATAGCGGTGCTCGCGTAAAGAAATTACACGGATGGTCGCTCCTCAACAGCCTTATTCTCCGTGCTAGTCGAGAGCATTCACCGTAATGTTCTTGTCTAGCGTGGGTATAGAGGTGGGGCATCACAGCTTGGTATCAAAGCCAAACTTCGGAACAATATGGAATATTATAACAAGGATCATCGTCCTAAGTTCATCTTAGGAGTCGTGCTTTAGGATTTTATTCGGGTCTACGTACCGTTCTATCCTATTTTCTTTTATGATTCCTTGTTTTGTCTATCAAGATTGCTTGATATTCAATTTGGTGAATAACCTTTTTCTTCCTCTTCTTTCTTTCTAAAGGAAGAGAAATGTCTAGACCTGGCCGCCCCAGAGCCGTGCCATCTAGCACTCCGCCCCAGGATGGAGTTTTTATGACTGCTCAACAGCTTCTTGATTTAGTGACAAATGCTCAAGGAGCTGGAGCTAACCCGGAACCTACTCACCCAAAGTCGGGTTTTGCACGCTTGTGTAGCGATTACACTAATTTGGGTGGGGAGCCATTCAGAGGTTCCGAAACTGTTATTGAAGTACAGGCTTGACTAAGGTCATGCGATCGAATCTTTTCTCGCATGAATCTTATTGACCTTCACTGAGTTCAGGTGGCCTCTAGTATGCTCCGAGAAAGAGCATTGGACTGGTACGAACTTCTTATTTCTGAGATTAATGAAGCGGATCTCAGTTGGGAGAAATTCCGAGAACGCTTCAAGTTGAAATTCGTACCTGAAGCAGAAAAAGTGACATTGGCTCGACGATTTATAGGCCTTGTTCAAGGTGAGTCATCCGTGACTGATTACGTCGCCTCCTTCGAGTCGCTTTCCAAATATGGGGTTGAATACATCAACACCCCTCTTAAGAAGAATCAGAGATTCGTCTATGGCTTAAACAAAAGTCTCAAGAAGCCATTACTTCTAAAATTAGAAGTTTCTTTCGACCAACTCGTTGATATCGCTCTTCGTCTTGAAGAGGCGGATAAGGAGAATGATGTTGAAGTGGTGGGTTCCAAACCAAACTTCAACAACAAAAAGAGGTCAAACAAATTCAAAGGCCCTTATCCCAATAAGAAAGGGAAGCAAGCAACCTACGTGGCAAAGACTTCTTCCTTTGGTCGTGGGGAATGCCATAATTGTGGTTCGAAGGACCATTATGCGAACAAGTGCACAAAGTCTCCTTCTTGTCGCTACTGCAAAGTTCCCGGTCATGTTATATCTTCATGCCCCAAGCTTCAGGGCAGGAAGGAGGGAAAGCTTAATGTTGCTCAAGCCCCTGGCAACACATCTCGTGGCCAAGGTATTTCTCATTCTATTCTAGATGGAATTATTTTATTTCGTGATCATCCTATTCGAGTTCTTTTTGATACGGGTGCGTCCCATTCTTTTATATCAAAAGAACTTGTTGATACTTTTTCTTTGGATGTTTTGTGTTTAATGACTTCTTTGAGAATTGCAAATCCGGTTGGTGGATCCGCAACAATCAGTTTATTGTGTAAAGATGTCGAGATTATTTTGTGTGATTTTTCTTTCCGAGCCGATTTGCATGTCATGCGTTATTCAGGCTTTGGAATGATTTTGGGAATGGATTGGCTTAACCGTTATGAAGCTCATATCCTATGTCCTGAGCGGACTATTTATCTTCGACATCATCAATCTGTTAATCAGGTTTCTATTATTCTTAAAGATTCAAATTCTGCTTTGGTTGCATCTTTATATTCTTTAAATCCTCGTGATGAAGATGATGATGATGAGGGTGATATTATTTCTTTTATTCACGTCGTTTGTGAATTTTCCGACATATTCGAGCCCGTTTTAGGATTACCACCTAAGCGAGCAATTGAGTTCAGAATTAATCTTATTCCTGGAGCTCAACCTATCACTCGTCCTCCTTATCGTATGTCCAATAAAGAAAACGAGGAGATGCGCAAACAATTATCTGAATTGGAAACAAAGCAATTTATTCGCTCTAGTTCCTCGCTTGGGGAGCTTCAGCTATTTTTGTGAAGAAATCCGATGGTAGGCTTTGCGTTGACTACCGCAAGCTTAATGATCTTACTATCAAAAATAAATATCCTTTACCTCGGATTGATGATCTATTCGATCAACTTAGTGGTGCTAGAGTCTTTTCACAATTGGACTTGGCTACCGGTTTTCATCAGCTTCGTATTGCAGAGGATAGCATTCCTTTGACATCGTTCCGTACTCGGTATGGATCTTATGAATGGGTTGTTATGCCATTTGGGTTAACGAATGCCCCGGCTTATTTCGTTGACTTAATGAATCGAGTTTTTAAAGACTTTCTCGACTGGTTTGTTCTCATCTTTATCGATGATATTCTTGTGTATTCTAAAACCGAGGAGGAGCATGAAAAACATCTTCGGATTTTGTTGGAAACTCTTAGGAGTAATCAATTAAAGGCAAAAAAATTTAAATGCCATTTTTGGCAATCTCGTGTGAAGTTTCTCGGTCACATTATTTCCGAATCCGGAATTTCCGTGGATCCTTCAAAGATTGAAGCGGTTCAAGATTGGAAGAGACCGGAGAGTGTGACAGAGATTCGTAGTTTTCTTGGATTGGCGGGCTATTACCGTCGTTTTATTAAAGACTTTTCTAAAATTGTCGTGCCTCTCACTAGCTTGACGAAGAAAGGTGTTAAATACATTTGGTCGGACAAATGTGAAGCTTCTTTTCAGAAATTAAAAGAACGTCTTTCTGATGCTCCTATTCTTGTTATTCCCGATGGGAATCAAGATTTCGTTATTTATACCGATGCTAGTCGCATTGGTTTGGGTGCCGTTCTTATGCAAAAGAACGTGTTATTGCTTATGCTTCTAGGCAATTAAAGCCTGCTGAGACTAGATATGCCACTCATGATTTAGAGCTCGCAGCTATTGTTTTTGCTCTTCGGATTTGGCGTCATTATCTCTTAGGAGAGAAATTTGTTCTTTGCACAGATCATAAGTCTTTGAAATATTTATTTTCTCAAAAGGAACTTAATTTGCGTCAACAACGTTGGTTCAAGTTTCTTGCTCCTTATGATCTTGATATTCTTTATACTCCCGGAAAGGGTAATCGTGTCGCCGATGCTCTTAGCCGTAAACAACAAGCTGTTGTTTCTATGATGATATCCGAATGGAACGATCTGGAGATTTTATCCACTTGCGAAATTCGAGACCGTGTTTCCGATTTATGCTCATCATTTGTTTTATGTAGCCATGAGGTTCATCCTTCTCTTTTAGACCGCATTCTTGAAGCTCAAGGGTTAGATCCTGAATTGGCTCTTCTTGGTCAAAATATTAGGGATAAAATTGATATTGAAGGATTGAAAGACTTTGATATCGATTCTCGTGGCGGCATTCGGAAATTTGGTAGACTTGTCGTGCCAAATATTGGTGATCTTCGTAAAGATATTTTAGAAGATTCTCATCGTTCTAAATTTACCATTCATCCCGGTAGTAGTAAAATGTACGCGGATATGAAGCGACTTTATTATTGGGAGGGAATGAAACTTGACATCGCTAACTTCGTTAAGCGTTGCATGACTTGCCAACTCGTTAAGGCCGAACATCAAAGGCCTGGTGGGATATTGCAACCTTTAGAAATTCCAATTTGGAAGTGGGACCAAATTTCCATGGATTTTATAGATGGCCTTCCCCGTTCTCGTTCGGGTCATGATAGCTTATGGGTGGTCGTTGATAGACTTACTAAATCCGCCCATTTTATTCTCGTTCGATCTAATCGAACCGTTACTCTTTTGGCCAAAATATTTATCAAAGAAATTGTTAAATTGCATGGTGTTCCTACTTCTATTGTTAGTGATCGTGATCCATTGTTTACTAGTGGATTTTGGAAGAGTCTGCAAAAAGCTTTAGGAACGAAGCTTAATTTTAGCACCGCTTATCACCCCCAGTCCGATGGACAAACCAAGCGTGTTAATCAAATTCTTGAAGATCTTCTTCGTGCTTGTGTGCTTGATTTCGGTGGAAGTTGGGAAGATCATATTTCTCTTGTTGAATTTTCCTAGAATAATAGCTTCCAATCTAGTATTGGTATGGCACCTTTTGAGGCACTCTATGGAAGGCCATGCTGATCTCCTTCTTGTTGGCTTGAGGCCGGTGAGAAGCTGGTTTTAGGTCCAGATTTTATTCGTGATTCCACAGAGAAAATTGAACTTATTCGACATAGGATGAAAGAAGCCTAGAGTAGACAAAAATCCTATGCCGATAACCGGAGAAGGAAGTTAGAATTTTCTGTGGGAGATCTTGTGTTCATTCGTGTTTCACCTATGAAGGGTGTTGTACGTTTCAGTCGATCGGGAAAATTAGCGCCTCGATATATTGGGCCATTTCCTATCACCGAACGTATTGGTTCCATGGCTTATCGCCTTTTATTACCGGTTCAGTTTTCTGCTATACATGACGTGTGTCACGTTTCTCAACTTCGGAAATGTCTTCGAGATTCTGATTCTGTTCTTGAGCCCGGTGTTGTGGAAGAGATTGAAGTTTCGCCTAATTTAACTTATGAGCAACATCCTATTCGTATCATTGCTTCGGAAGTCAAACGACTTCGAAATAAAGATGTTCCGCTTGTTAAAGTTAAATGGTCTTCAAATCCTAAGGATTGTTCTTGGGAATCTAGAGAGTACATCGAGCGTACACATCCGGATTTACTTTCTCGTGCTCTTTGAGGTGAACTTCTTATTTCAAACTTCTTTTGTGTTGAATATGCTTTTATGGTTGTTACTATATATATATCTTCTTCTTAAATATTGCGAGGACGCAATTTCTTTAAGGAGGGGAGTCTGTAACAACCCGCATATTTATCGATTTTATATTTAATATTTTATCGTTAGTCGGATTTTAGTCCGAAAAGCTACTTTTTGCATACGGTCGGATTAGGACTCGGAACCACTCCCATTGAGTTTAAAATGCTGTTTGCGACATTTTTGAGTATAAGCTTCGATATGTTTGGAGAAAGTTGATTTTTGCTACATTTTACTTTGGGTTTGGTTTTTGGGCTTAGCCCTATGTTAACTTATACTCCAAAACTGAACCACTCTCCCCATTCTCCCTCACTTCTTTCTCTTTTCAGTTTTCTTAGCTTTAATGGTGGGAGAGATTGGAAATTAAAACTCCAAAACCCTAGTTTCTCTTGCAATCAAATTCCAAGCTCCAAACTCAAGAAGAACCCATTGGTAAGCTTCTCTTCTTCTTCTCCAACTTATTCTCTTACCAATTTCAGAAATTCCTAAACCTAATTTTGGGAATGTTCTTGTTTTGAGCAAGGATTCAAGCTCATTTGGGTTGTGTTGAAGAGAGGTTGATTCTCCATTTGCTTTCAAGCTCCTTCTTGTTCGATTTTTTGAAAAGGTGAGATTTTTAATCTCACATCTAAGTCTATGAATTATCTTCGAATGTTAGGTATGAATTCCTAACACTTATTCGTGTGCGTTTGCTTTTGGTTTGGATTGAATTGGTGTATATTCCAATTTTTGGTGTTTTGAGTTCAATTCGTTAAAAATCCAAACTTCTATGTTTGAACATGTTTTGGTGATGCATCGAGGAGCATATAGGGCCGGGTAGTCGATTGGCATAAACCCTTAGCGCCGTTGCTCGAGAGAATGAAATTTGGTCAAGATTGAACCTCATATGTTATAGGCAGGGAAGAGGCTGGAAACAGGTTCGGCCGACCGACCCCTCTGGTCCGTTCGACCGACCTGCTTCCAAGTGCATAAGCACTTTCTGTTTTAAGGTTCGGTCGACCGACTCAGGGAGCCCAGTCGACCGACCTGCTGCTGAGTGCATAGGCACTCCCCTGTTTAAGGCTCGGTCGGCCGACTCAGGGAGTCTGGTCGACCGACCTGCTGTTAATTGCCAGATTAGCCTATTTTGCTAATCCGTTTGAATATCCAACTTTAATTGATTCGTGTTGTCTCCCTTTTGTTGTTGTCATTTATTATCGACTTAGATGACCTTTTCTTTGGGAATTTTAGATATATCCACTTTGATGGATTTTATATCGATTTCTTTGTATTTTATTCACGTTTTCGAATGTGAATCTTAGTGATTGATTGTTCCTACAATCTTCTTTGTGATTTGTCACTTTAAAAATATAAAGATTTTCTATACTAGTAGTAAATATCAAAACTCTTTCCTCAAACGATTTCAATGCTATTTTAATAGCAAATTCGTTTATAAAACCGTTTTCCAAATCTATTAGTATATATAAACCTTTACCTCACTCATATGAGAAATCTAATTAAACGACTTAGTAAAACAAGTGGTATGAAACGCTTGCGTTCACTTTGTTGGTTAATTCTTGGACTTGTTCGATTGAAACCCTTGTGACAATTTTCTAGTGGAAATCTACAGTTTGTTCGTAAATATTTAAGTTAAGCAAGTGGTTATGGGACATGAAGCTAAACTCATATATTTACTAGCTTAGTGTAATTGACACTTCTCGTGGATCATGATGATCATCTTTGTGATTTAGACTAGCTATGTGCGATGTCTCTTTGTCTGCGAGGGAGACTAAACCCCGTTTTGTGGAGTTTCGACTCAATTTGTGATGGGGTAGCAACCCATGGTCTTCGGGCCGTTTGTGGAGCTTCGGCTCAATTTGTGATGGTTAGCGACCATGGAATTAGCGTTCCGTTTGTGATACACGTGTTGGTGGGCTTTATGCTCCCATTTGTGATAGGCCTCCCCCCCTTTGTGATTTCTGGATTTCTTGTGTAGATTCCTAGAATTTGTGTTTCACCAATTTTCGTGATTTCCATTGATAAGTTTTATCAATATTTGTGCATTGGTGAATTTGTGTGTCATTGACTTTAGTGATTTTTGGATTTCTTGTGTAGTCTTCTGGAATTTGTGTGTCATCGACTTTAGTGCTTTCTTTATTTCTTGTGTAGTCTTCTGGAATTTGTGTGTCATTGACTTTTGTGATTGACATTGATATTATCGTCAATATTTATGGAATGGTGAACGAAATAAAGAGTATGACGTTTCTTTGATTCTTGTGTAGATTTTGTGATGTTGATTAATCTCTTGTTGATTATCAACTACTTATATATCACAGCTTGGCCTTGTGATTATTATGTGTTCAGTCATATCTCTTATTCTATATCGTTCCATCTGATATTTATAGTTAGACTGATCCGTTTATTATTTTATTATTAAATAATACTCGGGTCAGACCGAGATGTTACAGGTGCTTCTGCTTGACTTCTCATCCGGGATTAACTCCTTGACTTTTGGGTTAACTACTTATATTAGTAGTTATTTTGTTGTATACATTTGAGATATAGACTCCTTAATGTATACTTATTCTTTTGTGTAGTTCATGTAACTATTCTTTTGTGTTATTGTGGATCTCTTTAGACCACTACTCTGATGTACACTTTCTAGTGTAATATTCATATCTTATTCCGCCTTTGTGATATGAATTGTCTGTGACTGATTAGTGTTATGCTTATTTCTGTATTTGTTTTCCGAAGGATTTATATAGCCACCGTGTAGTAGCTTTGAGTTTGTGTCGGTATGTCGGATTTCCTCTTGAAATAGAATGCATGTTATATTATCTGACATATCGGTGCTCGCGCAAAGGAATTACACGGATGGTCGCTCCTCAACAGCCTTATTCTCCGTGCTAGTCGACAGCATTCACCGTAATGTTCTTGTCTAGCGTGGGTATAGAGGTGGGGCATCACAGTAAGTATAATCGAATATTTTGTAAAACAGCTTCATGAACTGTATATTTGATTATTATATTATATCGTTCCGCTGCAAGATTTTGTTTTGTTTTATTTCTTTCTT
This sequence comes from Allium cepa, assembly GCA_030765085.1. Taxonomy (NCBI): domain Eukaryota; kingdom Viridiplantae; phylum Streptophyta; class Magnoliopsida; order Asparagales; family Amaryllidaceae; genus Allium; species Allium cepa. Next base: position 781,929,388 of record CM060940.1, on the reverse strand, counting down.
CCTTTTTCTTATTCACCCCAATAACAATTCGCTCGTTTGTATGGTTTGAATCTGACATGTGTGGTTTATCGTTGATTTAAAACGTACAAAAAGGTGGGATGTTACATCTGGTATCAGAGCTTTGGTTTAGTGATAAACCTTAGCTTTATGGGGTCTGACTCTTTATGAATAGGGTAGTAATACCCTATGATGAGCTGCTGAGCGTATATATTTGAGAAAGCGTATTTATTAGTGTTATGAAGGTTTTGATATTGTGTTAATTTATTCCGTTTTGTATTTATAGATTCTGGTTGGTGAATAAGACGCTATGACATCAATAGGGATTTCTAAACACTTAATATGACAGACCGACACAATATTTGTTTTGAATATAGGTGAATGAAATAATTTTGCCTATTATATTTTCTGTATATAAACTAATAAATTTTATAAAGGTTATATTTGGTTGTAATGTATTGGTTGTTAGGTAGTGAAATTTTTAAATATTGATTGGAAACAAAAGTTGGAGAAAATAAAAAAAATGAGAATAAACTGGAAATTTAGAACTTAAAGTTCCAGGGTTTTAAAAAAAGTTCTTTCGAATGATTTTGGAATATAATACTGATATTATTTAGAAGTATTTTCTGATATAAATATTTCGATATAATTTGAAAACAATTGTTTTAAAGAAATTTTGAAAGAAATAAGTTCTGTACTCCCCTCTCTATTGCTGGAAAATAATTTCGGTGATGAGTGCATGCATCATCGATATTCATTTTCGAGTTTCGAAGTGGGAAGGCCACTGTAGTAGTTTTACTGCAGATTTATTTTGATAAAAAAATATAAATTTTAAATTGTTTTAAATATAATTGGATGTATAAGTTGTGAGTATACATTTATCTATTATTTTAAAGTGATTTGAAATTTAACCCAGTATTTAGTTCTTAAATTTCCGATAATTAACAGTTGTAATTAGTGTAGTGAAATGGAATTTTACCAATAATTGAAACCTCTACATGAAATAAGAGATTTAATGCTAAGTTATAAATGGGATTAAATGAAATTTGAAATTGTAATCTATGAAACAAAGAATATTAATATTGAACATTAAGTAAATTAAAAGAAATAAAATAAACTTATGTAACTTTCTATTACATCCTTAAAAGCGTATATATAACTTACCAACTATAAAAAGTTAAAATGCTAAAAGAAAATGTAATGGAAAATTTTACAAGTAAAACTTGAAGTAATGGAAGTATTTAATTAAATTCTTTTATAAACAAGAATTTGATGTTGTAATTATGTGAACTTAAGTTATAATTGAAAGGTTATTGTAATAAAGGTAATAGGAAGTAAGTAGTGTGAGTATAAGATTATAAACTTAAGTAAATGAATAAATATGCAAAGAAGTTGAATTTAACGTGAATACTATAAATAAATAAAAACGAATATTGTAAGTAATAAATGAAAATTTGCAACAAATAACATAAACTAAAAAGGGATAAACCACTATATGAATGAAGAGGAAACAAAATAACAAATGTTATGAAATGAAATTGATAATAAATGAAATTGATCTATTGTTTGGAATTGTTGTTTGTTTGGTTTATGGTTGTTTGGGGCAAGGATACTTTAAAATTGTTTGGATGTATGAATAATCTATCTAGTTTCATCTAAGGCTGTTGAGTAAATGGTGCACTTAGTAGTTTATTTTTCATTCTGTACAATTTAAAGTTTTGAACCCGAATAACTATTTGTTTTGTTGATAAGAATAGATAATTGATTTGTGTTGATTTTGTATGATGATTGTATATAGGTTGCAAGTGATTGTTGTTTGTATTGATTTGGTTGTTAGTGATTGGAACTACTTAAATGTTTCATTTTATATAATTATTAACTCCTTTTGGATTATATAAGTGAAATTCAGGTTATGCAAGCACTTGCTACTGCATTTGGTTTCATAATATAAGCATGTTTGCCCGACAAATAGGTACGTTTTCGGATTACGGTTTATAGCGTTATTATATTGTTTTTCCCGTTTTTGATATATATTATGTTGAGATATTGTGTTATATATTGTTGTATTTAATATTATATTTTCTCCCAGACCTCTCCGTATAAAGGAGACTCTGCCGAAATTTTTCGTAAATTTTGGACGTAGAAATTTTTTGAAAATGTTTTCTAAACTTTATTTATTTGAGTATAAAACGATATAATGGTTATAAATTGGTATATTTATTTAAATTTATTTATTTTTTAAATTTATTTGTTTATAAATTTAATATTTTAATTAAGATATATTGATTTCTTAATTCTTCTTTTTCCTTCTTTTTCCCTTTCGGGGACGAAAAGTTTTGAGTGACGGAGAGTGTAACAACCTATAAATTTTCGATAATTTAATTTTTTAATTTAATAAGATTTTGGTAATTAAATCTGGAATAAATAAAAATTTGGAATTTGTTAATGAATTAATAACGGGAATGAAATGTAAGAATGTAAATGCAAGTTAATAAATAACTAATTTAGCGCAACCCCAATTAATTGAAACAATTGTAGGGTTATAATTGATTGTAAATAGTAAAATTTGGAAATAAATTCAAAGTTATGTTAATTGATGAAATAATATGCAATAAACTGTATTTTGATAAAATCAACATAGATAAGCAATTAAAATATCGGTTCGGATTGACAACTTATAAAAGTATAACTAAGAATTTGTAACAACCCTGTTTTGTTACTGTCGAGAAAAAAAATTTAAAATAGTAATTTTAAATTAAAATTAGAAATTGAAAAAAAATGAAATCAATTTCAAAGGCGGATGAATGCATAAGGGCATGTTGAAATAAGTGGCAAATATGCCTTCACGCGTGATAAATTGATGGTCCATTTTAAAATGCAAATGAACACTATGCTGACACATTCATTTATAAATAAAAGTGAAACATTTTTCCATTTGCTGTCACCAATTTCAAAACCAAAAAGTGAACACTTGCTGTTAACAATATTTATAAAGCAAACATAAACACTTTTGTGCCATCATCAATGCAACCGTCCTTTCGGTTCAGTGATGCACATCTCCTCTTTAATGCTAGTGTACCACAAACCACTACTAGCATTATTTTCTTTGACTTGTTCACATATGTGAAAAAAAAAAGTTAGCTGCATCTTTCAATTTTTCTCCACTCTTCAGTAGGTCAGTAGAAGATCATTAATGGCAATCATTCTTGCTTCCTTTGGATCCTAATTGCCAACCGGTTCTGAAACAATTATTGGTGAGTGTAAAAACCTCACACTTCTAATTTAATTACCATTTAATTCTTGTGTGCGAATTATAACGCTCTAACATTGTTTCGATTTCTTGTGTGCAAATATATCAAGTTTCAGGTCATTCTTGTCCACTTCATTTCTTGAGTAAAAATATATGGTACGTATGCGTGATAGTGTAGTGTGCATGCATCATCAATATTTCAAGCAAATAGCACATATGCGAAAACCATGCCAGGCGAGTATTCATTCATTGTCAGGCTACTTTATATTTGGTAATTCCTATACACGTATTGCACATATGCGAAAACCATGCATGGCCAAATGTTTTTACTTCATATATTGCGTGCATAGTGAGTTCAGATCTAAAATTTCTGGTACATTTCTTTTTACCTGCAAGTTGAAACACGAAGCCATTTTCAGGTTACATAAATTTTTTTTTACTATCATGCATATTAAGCTCAGGCAAACCTTCTTATTCCAAGTGTATAATATGTTATGAAACTTTGCTCAGGAAAACTGTTGCATGCTCAAACCCACGTAAATATGGTCTAGGTTCGCATGTTTTACAGTGTCAAGTATAGTTCATGTGATTTTAAAATATGATCTGCGGGCGTGTATAATGAAGTAGCACCGGGGCATATTATTTGAGTTTGTTTTCTTTGCGTGCACATATATATATGTTGACCAGGTAGCTTTATTTTATATGTTTACTTATGTGTATATTTGCATGCGCACCTATATATGTTGCCCAGGTAGCTTCATTTTATACTCTTTTTACTTAAATGTATATAAGTGTGTCCACACTGTTTTTTTTGTGTAAGTATATTGCGTGAAAACGAGGTTTCAAGTCACATTTTTCTTTTGCATTTTTAATGTGTCTTCATATTATAGCGTGCATACATGGATATCGTTGTGCACGTGAATATTGCCAGATAGTGCAATACTTTGTTGAGTATGCAGTAGTGCAGTTTACTGCATTAATTTATTTTTGAACCGGTGTTTGATTTTAAAACGAATTTTGTTGCCGTTATTTTTATAATGGATTTTTACTCCGGTACTATATTTTTAAAGCGTGTTGTTTTGATGAGATTTTGACGAATAAAAATTACTATTGTTTTGACTTCAGTAACCGTCAATTTTAAAGTGAGTTTCCAAGCGTCTATCCTGCAACGCTATTTTGATACCCGTTTTTACGGTGTTTTGTGAAGCGCGATTTCTTTATCGAAATGGCTATATGAGTTGCTGTTTTAATCACGTATTTTTGAAGTCGTTTTGAAATAAAATTGTTTCCAAAAATTTTACAGTTTACGCTTTCAAAAGAATGAGGAATCGATTTAAATGCTCCAGCAAAATTAAGGACTATGAACCCTTACTTTTACTGATTCGGTTAATTCCGGACTTGTCCATTTGAGAACGTAAAATGTTATTTATATAAAATACACAATTTTGCACTTTCAAGGAAACAATGAAGAGAATTAAACGACTTAGCAAAAGTGCGGAGTATGGAACAACACTTTTACTATTTCGGTTAATTCCGGACTCGTTAATTAAAACTTTTGCCGTGGATTTGTTGTTTGATGATTTTGATGATTTTATTGGGCTTTCGAGCCACTCTACTGGACCTTCGGGTCATTTGATGGACCTTCGGGTCAATTACCAGTACTACACCTTCGGGTCACTTTGTGGACCTTCGGGTCGTCTGATGGGCGCCAAAAATTATAGTACTTGGTAGGCTTCGGCCATATGAGATGAACGTGTGGCGTAGCTTAGACTTGCCATCTGCTGGGATCGATCCACTTATATGTTGATTTTCTAGTTATCATACTTTGATTTCTAGATTTTGCGACTACTTATTTGTCTAGTTATCTTATTTTGATTTCTAGATTTTTGGTGTATTGCTATTTCAAATTCAATTTTGAATTTGGAAGTTGAGTTTGATAGTCTCATTCGGGATTATAATTTTGTATATAGTCTCATCCGAGATTATAATTTTGCGTATTGTTGTTTTGAATTCAATTGTGAATTTGAAAGTTGATTTTGATGGAGTTTAAATTGAGATTTCTTCATTTAAACTATGTTGATTATTTATGTTGAATAGTCTCATTCGAGACTATAATTATTTTCTTAAGTGTTTTTTATCATACACTTATTTTTGAGTTTAAATTAGACTGATCCGTTTATTATTTTCTTTTAAATAATACTCCAGTCAGACCGAGTTATTTCAGGATAATCGCTATCTCTGATTTAGTTGCTGCTTCAGCTTTTGGGATTTCACTTCATCTTTTGTCTAGACTTCGAGGAGTACTTTTGGTGTATTGACTATCGTCTTATGTATGTTGATGTATATGTATATGTACATTTGGTTCATGTGAACCATCGACTGTAGTAGCATGTATCCAAACTTGTCTTTCGCTATATATCTGATATTTCTATTCTGATGTGATTATACTTATCTGTGTTGTTATTATTATGAATTGTTCTGAATTTTTCATATGCCACCGTAGTTTCAATTTAGATTTTGTAACGATCCTAGTTTTAATGACGAATTTAAATTCTTAATTTAATTAAATTTTTGGATTAAATTATGGATTTGTTTGAAATTTTCAAAATTAATAAGAAATACATACTTATTTGTTTCTAAATTTGATTTGAAACTCAAAAATGAATATTTTCAATTGAATTCAATTATAAATTAAATGTTTAAGATAAAACTATAGAGTAATAACAAAAGAAATACAAATGCAAATCTAAGTACATATAGAATATAAAGTAAGAAAAAAATAGAATACGAAGCATAAAACAAATATGAAAACAAACAAAGCAAACATATAAGTAAGCTTGCTAAAGAAGGAAACAACTTACAGAATACGAAGCATATGCATACATAATTAAATAGTATAAGTTATAAACAAAAGTACATAAGCACAAGCTTGTAAAAGAAGATAAAATAAAAACAAGACAAAAGTAATTAATGCAAAAATATCTTAGCACACATTTTTCTTATATCAGTCGAGTTAAAGTCGTAGGCAAGGCAAGTATAAAACAAAATAAAGAATAGGCAAAAGTACACTTATACATGCTTATACAAAGTAAACAAATGAAATGTATACAGGCATGGGTTGCAAACGAAGACATAAAGTACTTGTGTAATTAATGCTAGCTCAACTCAATGTCATTCGAAATATTTACCAAATTATTTTTAGTTGCAAAAATCTTGCCTGGTAGAGAAAATATCTTTGATATGATACAAACCAATTTTTACCACTTGTACAAAATATATATGATATCACCTGTAAACTTCTTATATACTTTAGCTTCTCTTATCAGTTCGTTCACTTACAAAAGTTTGAGTATTAATGAAAAAAAAAACTACAACTTGAAACAATCAAGCAAGTTCAAGCATGCAATTCAATTTAACAACAAAGCAAGTTTAAAAAAAAAATCAAAATCAAAATAAAATCTGGAAACCCAAAGCAAACAGATTCAAAGAAGAAAAAATTTGCAGTCTTCAAACAACTCTGGCCTCTCTGTTCAAATCTTGTTTTCAGGTGAGCAAACCTCCTATATTTAAAACTTTAAATCTTGATGTGCTTGCATGATTATGTTATGTATGCATGCTTATGATGATATAGGTGTGTTCAGATATACATATATAGGTCCCTGTTGGAGTTACAGGGTTTTGAATTCAAGTTTAAAATTTCAAACTCCCTGTCCAACCAATATTTGGCTAAGGAATTTAGAAAAAAAGAAGAAGAAGATGATGTTAGCAAAAGTAACTTCCAGTTATACTTTTATCTTTTTACTGGCAACAATAAAATACATAGGATCTTGTAAAACATGTAAAATTAAATGTTGAGTTTATTGATTCAAGTATACATCTGGAAACATCACTAAAAAAATAAGATCTTTAAAACAAAAACAATAAAAACAAAAAGAAAATTGTATTGAAATGAATGTGTGAATGCCCTGTACAACTTTTACCACCTCTGTTCTTCATATACTGGTGAGCAAATCCTGATTCTTAAACCAATTCTTCGATTTCTTTTTGTTCTGTGATGGTGGTGATTAAAGATGTTGTTTTATTTTTTTGCACACCTTAGCAAGTGTATATGTATTTATGTGGGTAATTAGATGTGTGTATGTATGTCTGGAAACAGGGATCTTTACTTCTGTTTTTGACAACAGGATTCAAACTTCATCCCTAATCAAAGCAGAAATCAAAACCCTTTATCTCCACTCTATGTTAATCTTTGAAATTTAAACAAAAACTTGTTTGTATGATGATGACTTAGGTCTTAAAAACATTGCTAAGTGTATTTAGCAAGAAATATTTTTTTTACTGGAAATAGAAACAACAGTAATTTTTTTTATGTTAATAACAATTGATACAATTCTTTGATTTGAATACGTAACTTGAAATGACTTGGGAATTTATGATTTTTAAAACAAAAAGGAAGATTTTTAGTTCAGTAATTCAAGAGCGGGTTGCATTTGAACAAATATTGAATTTTTACCAATTGCCAGTGATTGAATCGTTAATAAATATTGAAATTCGTTTTGAAGCAAGTATAAACATAGGTGTTTTCGTGAAAATTGTCAGAATAAGTTTCGATTGAGTGGATTAAGGGGACGAGATCAAACTAGGGTTCGAGCAACAGTTTTTTTTTAACTAGCTTTGGAGCACTTTCGATCGGTCGTGGGTCAACTGAAGCTGATCGCACCGGGGGGAATAGGTTCAGGGGTCATCGAAGTAACTGTGGTCGAAGTGGCTAGGGTTCCGGTGGCATCAGGCGGCGGGGCGAGGTGATTGTCGATCGAGGTATTTCATTCCAGTTCGATCGAATTGCCTCGATTTCAATCGTTAATGAAACGATGGGTTCTGGGGGGTCGCTGAGCTCGAGTCGATCATCGGTGGGTTGTGGGTGACGGCCAAGTTGATCGGAGGTGGCGGGGGACCGTGTGCACTTGCACCGTGCATGTTGGTGTACTGTGGAGATTGGGTGATGGAATTGTGTGATGGGGAAGAAAGGGTTGACTTCGGGTTCGTTCGTTTGGGAAGGGCTATGTGTTTAGCAGGGACGAACTCAAAGAAATTGGGTTGGGCCGGGTTTTTGGCGAGATATGGTATATAGTTGAAGGTTAAACCATAAAAGTTTTAAATAGAAAAGGGAAAAGGAGAGTCTGGGTTTTGTTAAGGAGAAGGGTAAGAGGAACTTGGGTTCCATTTTCTATGGGTAAGCCTAAATACTTCCAAGTTAAAAAGTTAAACAAGCTTAATATTTATTATGTTAACAATGTTGTCAAGTCTTAAGTTAAGATTTGATCTACAAATTTATTAAAGGAAAGTTTTTAAAATGTTAAACAAGGATAATATTAATTAAATAAAAAATGTTAGCAAGTTGTAAGTTAGGATTTGGTTTAAAATTTATTAAGAGATTTGAAAATGTAAGATTACTAATTAATTCACAAATAGATTAATAATCAATTCACAAATTATAATTAACCACTTAAGTTAATTTGTGAATGATTTATAGTTAATTAATTGAGGAATTTAATCAAGAATTAATAAATGATTCATTAAGTAATTAACAGTTAATAAATGGATGAATAAATTTTATTAATTAATAATTAAGTTTATTAAGAAATAATTAAAGATTGGTTAGTTAATAATTAAGTATTTGACTAATTTGTAATTTAAGATTGTTAATTAAATAATTAAAGTTAATTAAATCTGTAATTTGTAATTAATTGAGTTAACTGATTTAAAAAAAAAATATTTATCATTGAAAATATTTACGTAGTTAATTCTTTTAAATCACCTTCACTTTGAATTAAAGATGATTGACTATCATCAGATGTCGTGCACTAGATTGACATTTCTGTTTGTAATTATGATACTGTGTGATGTGAACTGCCTTGTGCTATACTATAAATCGCGATTTGCTTCTATGACCATTTCCCCGTAAACGGCATTTAAATTTCGATGCGACAGGGATTCGGATTCCAGTTGGCTATCTGAAACCCACATCGAATCGTAATGATGAATCTTTGTGATTAATAAATTTATTTATTTATGAATCTGTGAATAGAGATAAGCGTTATGGATTATATCGCTTATCAATATTGATATCTCTAAAATAATTGATGTTGTGCACTATTGTGTAAAATCCCTGGACCACACTCATACACACACAAAAATGGATTTCATGTGGAAATCGGTTAAGTCACAGATTTCTAAATAAGTTTTGAATTTGAATTCAAATAGTTTTGGAAATAAATTAAGTTTAATATGAAAAGCTTTTGAAAAGCTGTTTTAAGAATAAAAGCTATTTTTGAATAACTTAATAAAGATTTGAAAATTGAATATTCGGATTTAAATTGAAATTCAAAAATCTGAAATTGAATTCTATATTCAATATTTATGATTTAAAAAGAACTTTACAAGTTATTCGGGCTTAAACCGTTTTTTAAGCATTGATTTGGAAATTTGAATTAAACCAAAGACAGTAACTTGTGTAAATGGAATCGGGTTTTTCCGAAATAAAACTATTGTTTCTAAGTGATAAAAAGCTTACATATGCGTAATGAACTTCCAATTTATATAAAGGGATTTCAAGTTTGAATTGAAAATGATTTTCCAAGTTATGGATGAATCTTTGGAAACGATTTGAAAGCCATGAGATAAATCTTTGATTTAAAGATTTATACGAGTTAATTCCAAGAGAAATGGAAATTGTTTTGAAATCTGTAAATGGATCTTTGTGAAAACTGAGTGAACTTTGTGAAATAAAACTTTTTGTTTAAAAGACTTGAAATGGTAATTGGTTTAAACCATTTGAAAGAAAGTTTTGAATCATTAAGTTGTGACTTAATTGAAATCCTATATCCATATGTTTTAAATGTTGCGCTCACTATTCGATTTAGCCGGGAGAGGACCTTTGTGTCGTATAACCCATTCCGAATATGTGATTCGACGTTATGGGATAGCATTTGAAGACCGGTGGTGAAGACCGGGTATTTGCAAGAACGATAGGATGACCTATCGATTGTCTCTGCACCGAGTTGCTCCGGTATAGAGATTCCTAAGTGGTGGGAAGTCCGATCGGGATTGTGAATACCCTGATTTGCAAGGGCTTCTTTGGAAGTGCCTTCGGTTCTGTTCGAACCCGGAACAGACTTGTATGGATTGTATGTCTGACATTACATTTTGGGATATAAAGCAGATTTCTTTCAAATACATATCTGTTGGTGGCGGAGAATTTATTCTCTTAGCTTAACACCCTTCTCTGAGACGTACGAGCTCAGAGGTTATGTAGTTGAAGGTTATCAGCGATATATTCCCAACTTGGTAATGTGGCATGCTGAGTGCTGCTGATCATTTGTTGCTCGAAGCCTGGCTTTGTGAAAAGCGTAGCTTTGTGGACGAGACTTGGTCGAGCCTCACAAACCGGTAATGGTCGAAACAGGAATTGTGCGGCAAGGTTTCAGGGGTAGCTCCCCTAGGGTATGACCATTCCTTCTGGAAAAGGGTAGTATCATGGTATGGAGCCCAGATACTTACTCATGTGGACACACTTTATTTATTACTGTGTGATGTTGTTGGTTAGAGAGCTCTCGTATAAAGGTCCCAAAGGACCGGGGGTGGCATATCTGAGGTTCTGTATATTCCCCGGGAAGGGGGGGGTAGCCGGCCTTGTTTGGCAGAGATCCGGTTAGGTTCTTGGGGTGTCCCGCCAGAGGCGTTCCCATGTGGAAATAGGAAGTTCCTTAGCCTGACCATTTGTTGGAAAATCCATTCATCCAATACGAGCCTTGTACGGTTTTAGTTGTATTACATGCCATTCACTTATGGTGGCGCCCCACTGTTTGGATGGTAGCTATAGTAGGCATAGTTCGAAATGTCTATGCTGGCTAAGATTAATATTCTACTTTCGAAATGTTTTCTGCACTGTGCACTTATAGTAATAATATCAAAGAAATTTTTATGCGTATCAAGCATGTTTGACTATCATAAGGAGAAATCTCCTCCGATTCTGCGTTTGCATTGTGTGTGTGGCGGGAGGCCTTATGGTAGTTTCATTTTTCAAAAGCATTGCGATTTTGAAATTTAAATCTTTGATTGTTTTTAAAAAAACAAACTGTTTTCGTTTGCACACACCAGTCCCATGACTGACCTGGAGTTTATTGTTCCTTTCCTAAACTCTGGGTGCCCATAATTTTTCACACGGGCAGTCTAGAGTTGGCTTGTTCAGATAGTTAGGTTTAGTAGATTATCTGGAGCTAGTTCAGTTTTTTTGGATATGGACGAGACCTGCTTAGCTTGGTGCAAATATTGATGGTGGATCGAGCTAGGGGTTTTGGAGCTTTTGGATTAGAGTTGCAGTATTGGATCCTGATGAAGACTTATCTCATATTGTATCATGTTCCGCTATATTCTATGTTGTATATTCTCTGATGTTGATGATTATCATTGTATCATACTGAAGTATCAGATATTGTATTTATGTCATATCAGTGATATCATCTTTTATTTTCCGCTGTGTTATTTATCATCTAGTGGGTGTTGCAAGCTCCCGCGATACGAGTTTGATGTTGTTATCGGACATCGAGTTCGGGTCGTGACAGATTGGTATCAGAGCTGAAGGTTGAGTAAGAACTTTAGCTACATAGTGTAACACATTAGATGGCTTATTAGAGATAGGGTGAAGTATACCCTAGAATGTGTACAACCAGTGGAACCAAATCCAAATTTCTTAATCTATTCTTTTTATCTGTTGTTATTCTCTAAGATATTTCGTCCGAATGCCTAAATCGGATTTCTTACTATTTACAGATAGTAAGAATGAGTGGAAGAAGAGGACGGAATAGGAGACAGGAAAGTACCACTTCAGCTGGTCAAAGCGCTGCAACGACAGATATTCCCATTCAATCTTAATCAAATTTGACTGATCTACATCGAAGTTTTTCTAGACTTGGTGGAAAGTCATTCACTGGCAAAGAAACCGTTATCGAAGCATATGTGTGGATTCGATCGTGCGAAAAGATTTTCAAAGGACTAAAGTTAGAAGATGATCAAATGCGATTGATAGCTTCTTGGCAACTCCAGGAGGATGCTTTAATTTGGTGGGAAATTGTTACCGTGGATGAGTCGGCAGATGAATTTACTTGGAATCGTTTCAAAGAAGTATTTGAGCAGCGATATATGCCGTCTGCTGGTATTTCTAGAGTGTACCAGGAGTTTGTGGATTTAAAGTAAGGGAGTTTATCATTCGAGGAATACTTGAACAAATTTATTGAATTATCTCGATTTGGTCCAGAATTGGTGAATACACCGTTAAGGAAGAATGAAAAGTTTATTCGGAGACTGAACAAGGAGTTTCAGGAAAGGATGAGTACTCACGTCAAGGAATCTTTTTCTGAATTAATTGATATGGGCTATCGATACGATACTCTGGAAAAGCAAGAAGATCCGGAGGAGAATGGAAATGCAAACAATCTGAATTGGAGAAAAAGGAAGTTTGGCAGTAAGAAACCAAAGAAGAATAAAGGAAAGAAGGATGTACAGAAGAAAAAGAAGAATGTTACTTGTCTCAATTGTTTGGAGAAAGGTCACTACTCAAATAAATGCAAGAATGATTGGAAGCCAGGAATGAGAGAGCCATTTATGAGGCCAGATCAGGAATCTACGGGATGCTATAAATGCCGCAAGCCAGGACACAGGATCAACAACTGTCCAGCTTATAAGCAACTCTAGGAAAAAAATGTATGCAATCAGAGACGATTCTTCAACTTCAAAAGCTGATTAAGGAAATGAATTTTATAAGGTAACTTTCTTGTTTACAATTAAATTGTTTGAATTATGTTCGACACGAGAACTACACATAGTTTTATTTTTCGGCAAATCGTAAATGAATTTAATCTTGAATTTGAGATCGTAATCGAATCTATTTCTGTCTATTTCATTGGGTTTCGATATATTCTACGAACGGTTAGTTATCCCTTCGAACTAACAAATACCCCTGTATACTTCGTAGATCTGATAACCCAATTATTTCGTGGTTGATTGAGTTTGTTCTCATATCTATTGTTGATATTCTGATTTTGTAAGCCAAATGCAGAATTGATATTCGGTTTGATTTCGAAAGATAATTCTCTATCTTTCATCTATCTTTGTTATCTCCTTGGCAAATTTCGAGGACGAAATTTCTTAAGGAGGGGAATCTGTAACGATCCTAGTTTTAATGACGAATTTAAATTCTTAATTTAATTAAATTTTTTGGAATAAATTATGGATTTGTTTGAAATTTTCAAAATTAATAAGAAATACATACTTATTTGTTTCTGAATTTGATTTGAAACTCAAAAATGAATATTTTCAGTTGAATTCAATTATAAATTAAATGTTTAAGATAAAACTATAGAGTAATAACAAAAGAAATACAAATGAAAATCTAAGTACATATAGAATATAAAGTAAGAAAAAAATAGAATACGAAGCATAAAACAAATATGAAAACAAACAAAGCAAACATATAAGTAAGCTTGCAAAAGAAGGAAACAACTTACAGAATACGAAGCATATGCATACATAATTAAATAGTATAAGTTATAAACAATAGTACATAAGCACAAGCTTGTAAAAGAAGATAAAATAAAAACAAGACAAAAGTAATTAATGCAAAAATATCTTAGCACACATTTTTCTTATATCAGCCGAGTTAAAGTAGTAGGCAAGGCAAGTGTAAAACAAAATAAAGAATAGGCAAAAGTACACTTATACATGCTTATACAAAGTAAACAAATGAAATGTATACAGGCATGGGTTGCAAATGAAGACATAAAGTACTTGTGTAATTAATGCTAGCTCAACTCAATGTCATTCGAAATATTTACCAAATTATTTTTAGTTGCAAAAATCTTGCCTGGTAGAGAAAATATCTTTGATATGGTACAAACCAAATTTTACCACTTGTACAAAATATATATCATATCACCTGTAAACTTCTTATATACTTTAGCTTCTCTTATCAGTTCGTTCACTTACAAAAGTTTGAGTATTAATGCAAAAAAAACTACGACTTGAAACAATCAAGCAAGTTCAAGCATGCAATTCAATTTAACAACAAAGCAAGTTTTAAAAAAAAAAATCCAAATCAAAATAAAATCTGAAAACCCAAAGCAAACAGATTCAAAGAAGAAAAAATCTGCATTCTTCAAAAAACTCTTGCCTCTCTGTTCAAATTTTGTTTTCAGGTGAGAAAACCTCCTATATTTAAAACTTTAAATCTTGATGTGCTTGCATGATTATGTTATGTATGCATGCTTATGATGATATAGGTGTGTTCAGATATACATATATAGGTCCCTGTTAGAGTTACAGGGTTTTGAATTCAAGTTTAAAATTTCAAACTCCCTGTCCAACCAATATTTGGCTAAGGTATTTAGAAAAAAAAAGAAGAAGATGATGTTAGCAAAAGTTGTTTGATGTGATTTTTTGTTTGATGATAACAAACGTATATATATATATCAATATATATACGTGTTTGCAGTTTGGACTATATACAGAAAGGAAGAAATAGTCATATTGAATAATTATACTATTGCACAGAATCTATATAATTCAACTAGTATTTTTTATTCAATATAATATTTTATTACAACACTTAAACAATACAAAGTTTTCAGCTCTCTCTATATATATACATACATCAGTTCATACATTTTACTTTTCTCACTACAACACTCAACACTCAGTTTTTCACTCTGTCTGCACATCTGTATCTATCTGCATTGTCCAGCTCCACTTCTCGTCCTGTCTCCTGTGTAGCTGTATAATTAGCAACTACAACAGTAATCTGAAAACAAACAAATTTGAATTTGCGAAAATAAAAAAATTTATTTGTGTCTCAGATATATGGGTTATTGTCATCATCTTTGATTGTGTAATATCTGTGCATATCAGTGTTCTTACAGATAATCGTGAGTGGCTGCAATACACACGTGTACATGTATACACGTGTGCACTGCGTCGCCAACTCGTGTGCGTTATCAACAAGAGCAATCAATACTTCAATGAATTCAACATGAAGCACTGCTACTCAAGGCAACTAGGAATGAACAGAATCACAAGGCAAGTGCACCACAACACAAGCATACACACACACATACATACGCATGTGTATACATGAGGAAGGTTACAGATTCAAGTCCAAATGCACAGTTCAAACTACAGCGGACAGTGAAGTTCAAGTTACAGGTTAAAATGCACAAAGACATGGCAAGAGTCACAATACCATCAAGCAGTAAGCAAGTGCAACTGGAAACAACAGAAATTGTGCAACATGATCAGAAGCAATGCAGTAAAGACCGAACGAGTAAGCTAACCGGCAAATGAACAGAGGCAACAAGGTCAGAGTACAATGCAACATTTTCATAATGCAGTGAAGCATGCTCATGGAACACAGCAACAACAGAGCTACATGAACAAATGCAACACTGTGAAGTAATGTAACAGCAATTACAGTGACAAACTGCAACAAACAAAGTCTCGACCAAAATCAGTAACACAATGCAAATACAACAATATAGCACAATGCACAAAAGTCACAAACAAGGTCAAACCCAAGATAAGTTCAACTCAAGGCAACTTGAAGCATACAAGGGATGAATACAACTTGATGAAGCAGTGGAAACAAACTCAAGTGCAACAGTTGAATACATGAACAAGTGTAGCATCTGATACAGTGAAAAAGTTCAAGTCAAGATGAAGCTACAATGCAACACAGTGATAATGCAACATGGAGTATGCAAGTGAATTTCGAATTGTCAAAACTGTTTCAAGTTACAACAAAGAAGTCAGTGACAGCCCCAAAATCAATATCAACATAATATGAAGAAGTTCAAATCCAAGTACAAACCCGAAAATATATGCATACACACATACATTTGTATATATGCACATATATAGTAAACAGGTGAATGTGCAGTAGGGAATGCAAAGACAATGGCGAGTACAAATCAGTGCAGAAATCAAGCCGAAGTTAAAGAACAAAATTCGTATCTTTTGATTAAGTCTTTGATTAAGTCAAAAAAAAATCTAATTTGGAAAGAAATCTCTGCATAAAATTTCTCGAAGTCACATATGGTCAGTATTAATTCAAATGGGGACCGATACAACAAATACAGCAAGAAATTTTCGAATTAATTAATTCGAAAACAAATATGGACAGCAATAATTCGAAATAAAATCAAGAAAGGAATACTCCAAAATCCAGAACAAATTCAGGAAAATAATCAACGATCAAATCTGACAGTGGTTAATTAGGGTTTCAACCCTATAAATACACCCCAAGAAATCATCATAGACAACAGAACAATCGAGTTAAAAAGCAAGCAATCAAACAAGCAACAAAAGAAAATTACATACCGAACCATCAACAAACTCGATCAACAGAGAACAAGCTAGCAACAAGCATCAATCATCAGAGAACAAGCAAGAGCTTAATCAGACATCAGAAAGAAGCCGAAGCCCCAAATTCGAGGAAGAAACAGAAGCCCTAATTCAGATCGAATAAACAGAGGGCCGCCATTTTTTTTACAAACAAAAGAAAATGGACCGGGTGAAATAAGATAAAGGGAAGTGACCGCATATTCTTTTGTTTGTTTTGGGTTAGGGTATCTTTATTTTTATTATAAAGGCAAGATAATTTAAATTGTTTTAAATTTAGTGCTTGCTTTTATAATTTGCTTTATTTGTATGTTCTTTTCAAAACAAAACATGGTAAATTATCACCTAGGGTTTAGGTGTTGTCAGATTGTCTAGTTAGAGTTAGTCCAGTTAGCAGGGTTTGCAAGTTTGCAAAACTCTATAGGCGGTAGCAGGGTTTGCAAGTTTGTTAGAGTGTTTGTAAGCGGGAAACTGTTTAATTCTAATAGAAATCTGGGAATGCAGCAGTAGGCAGGGGTTGCCGAAGCTGGGTAAATTTTGTGTGTGATTTATTTTTCATCATATTTATTTCTGCAGTTTGCTTCTGTGTTTAATTCGCAAAAATTTGCTATAACCCTATTCACCCCCCCTCTAGGGTTAATCTAGATCCTACAAGTGGTATCAGAGCAAGGTATTTTACTTTAACTCTAGAGTCATGAATCCACCAAATAATGCTTTTTCTGAGGGGCAATCTATTGCTAGGCCACCCATGTTTAATGGGAATGATTATGCTTATTGGAAAGTTAGAATGAGTATTTATCTTAGTTCTGTCGATTATGATGTTTGGGATATTATTGAAACTGGCTATAAATCTCCCACTATAGTTGTTGGTGATACTGAGGTTCCTAAACCTAAGGATAGGTGGGATGCTAACGATAAGAAATTAAAAACTACAAATGCCAAAGCAATGAACGCTTTGATCTGTACTCTTGATAAAAATGAATTTAATAGAATTTCACATTGTACAACAGCACAGGAAATTTGGCACACTCTGGAGGTGACACACGAAGGAACTTCTCAAGTCAAGGAGTCACGACTAGCTCTATTTAGCAATGAATACGAAAACTTTGTGATGGAAAAGGGCGAGAGCATAAAAGATATGTTTGGACGATTTTCAACTTTGGTGTACAATGCTAGAGCGCTTGCGAAGGTCTTCACTGAAGTAGAGCTTGTACAGAAGATACTGCGAGTCTTACCAATGAACTTTGAGGCAAAAGTCACTGCAATACAAGAATCAAAATATCTGAGTAAACTAAGCATGGAGGAGTTGATCGGAAACTTGATGACATATGAGCTTGAGCTAAAGGCAAAGGAGGAACGTAACAACTCCGAATCAAAAAAGAAGACGATTGCCTTAAAAAGCAAAGAAGAAAGCGGTGAAGAAGAAGAAGATCCAATTGAAGAGCTTGCGATGGCTGTCAATAATCTTAGAAAATGGTCAAAATTCAGGCCACGCAAGAAGAAAACAAGTGGTAATAAGTCAAAAGATTCTGATGATTCCGATAATGAATTGACATGCTTTAACTGCAAAAAGTCTGGCCACTTCAAACAAAAATGTCCACTTCTCAAAAACAACAAAGGAAAGAAAAAGAAGAAGAAGGCCTTTGCAGCAACTTGGGATAATGAAGGAGAAGAAGTTTCGGATAATAGCTCAGAAGAGGCTAACTTGTGCCTTATGGCAAAATCAGATTCAGAAACAAGTTCAGAGGAATCCAGTGAGGTACGTGACTATTCTTATAAAGAACTTGTTTTGATGTGTTATGATCTTACTAATACAATTGATACTCTTGAAACTAAAATTGAAAAATTGAAGTCTGACAGGAGAGAACTTGTTCATGAGAATACTAGGTTAGAAACTGAACTTGAGAATATTCAAAACCTAGACTGTAAAAAATGTAAAACTTTAGATTCAGAAATATCAAGACTTAAGAATAGCTTCGATAATCTTGAAAAAGAAAACTCAAGTCTTAAGGAAACCATTGACACTAGGAAAAAGAATTTTATAAATAGATGCACCACACTTGTAACTGAAAACACAACACTAAAAACCAAAGTCCAAAATCTTGAGAAATCTCTGAATAACTTTTCAAGAGGAGAAAAATCGTTTAACATGTTATTGGGAAATCAACTCTTTGCTAACAACAGAAAAGGACTAGGTTTTGGGAAAACACAGGTTGATGATCATGCAAAAGGTAAGAGTGTCTTTGTTGGAAGTGAAATTGGACATCATGTTGAAAATTGTAGTCATAGGAACAAGAACACAAAATTTATACAAGTTTGGGTTCCTAAGAATTCTACAAACAAATTTCATGTCTATAGGAACAAAAATAAAAGGACAAAACAAGTTTGGGTTCCAAAGGGATTGTTTGTTCACAATGCTTCAGTTACTAATATCATTGGACCTAAGAGTTTCTCTAGGTCATCCTCCTCTCTCTTTATGTAGGTCTGTTGGCGGGCTAAGGAGCAACAAGAATGGTTTCTAGATTCAGGTTGTTCTAGACATATGACAGGTGATAAATCTAAGTTCCTTAGCCTAGAGAAGTTTAGAGGTGGAAATGTGATCATGGGAGATAATAGCAAGTGTAAGATTATTGGGAAAGGTGAAGTAAGTAATGGTACTTTTTCCTTGACTAATGTTTTATACGTTGATAATTTGCATCACAATCTCATTTCTATTAGCCAACTATGTGACAAAGGTATGAATGTGGTTTTTGATAGTGATACTTGCAAAATCATTGATAAAACTTCTAATAACATTGTTTTTATGGGCAAAAGAAAAGGAAATGTTTACTCACTTTCGTTTGACAATCTAAATCTTTCCAGATGTTTGGTAGCCACTGACGAAGAGGCATCTTTATGGCATAGGAGACTCGGACATGCTAGCATGAGTCTCTTAAGAAATCTTGAAACGAAAGAATTAGTCAGAGGGTTACCACATCAGAAATTTAAAGATAACAAAGTGTGTAAAGCATGTTCCTTGGGCAAGCTTAGTCGATCATCATTTCGCCCTAAAAACATTGTTAGCACATCAAGGGTCCTCGAATTAATTCATATGGACTTATTTGGACCAAATGAAATTGCAAGCTTGAATGGAAAACGTTATTGTTATGTATTGGTTGACGATTATTCTAGATTTACATGGGTTTATTTCTTAGCCAAAAAGTCTGAATCTTTTGATTATTTTTCAAAATTTGCTAAACTTGTTCAAAATGAAAATGGAGTTTCAATTAAAACTTTGAGAAGTGATCATGGAGGCGAATTTGAAAATTCAGAATTTGAAAACTTTTGTGAAGAAAATGGTTTAAAACATGAATTTTCTGCCCCACGAACACCTCAACAAAATGGGGTGGTTGAAAGGAAAAATCGTACATTACAAGAATTGGCTAGATCCATGTTGAGTGAGTATAAACTACCTCTAACTTTTTGGGCAGTGGCGGTGAATACTTCGTGCTACGTAATGAATAGAGTAATGATTAGACCAATACTTGGCAAAACTGCTTATGAAGTGTGGCATGAAAGGAAACCTAACATCTCCTATTTTCGTGTTTTTGGATGCCCTTGTTTCATTCTTAACACAGGTGATCAACTTGGAAAATTTGAATCAAAGGCTGATGAGGGAATTTTCATGGGCTATTCAACAAGGAGCAAGGCTTACAGGATATACAACAAACGAACAAAGACAATTGTTGAATCAGTCAATGTGAAATTTGATGAATCTGATCTGGAAAGGACGACTGAAAAAACGGGTGATGATGGGGTAGATCATGAAGGCATTAAAGAAGGGACATCTACTGAGAAAGATGGAAGTAGGACTGTTGATGCTGATAGATTGAAGTTCAAATCCAATCATCCTCCTGAATTGGTTATAGGAGATCCTATGGAAGGTATACGCACTCGCTCTGCATTTGATAAAAATTTGTGTGCGTTTTGTTGTCATAGTGGTTTTATTTCTGAAATAGAACCTGATTCTATTGAAATGGCTCTTAATGATGAAAGTTGGGTTTTAGCGATGCAAGATGAACTTAATCAATTTGAGAGAAATAAAGTTTGGAAATTAGTTCCTAGGCCTAATGACTATCCAATTGTAGGAACTAAATGGGTGTTCAAAAACAAACTTGATGAATCAGGAAATGTAATTAGAAACAAAGCTAGGTTGGTCGCAAAAGGATATAACCAAATAGAAGGCATAGATTTTGATGAGACATTTGCACCAGTTGCTAGGTTAGAAGCCATTAGGATTTTGCTCAGCTTTGCTTGTTATAAAGGTTTCAAACTAAAACAAATGGATGTAAAAAGTGCATTTCTAAATGGTGATCTGAAAGAAGAAGTTTTTGTTGAACAACCCCCCGGTTTTGAAAATCATGTTTTTCCAAATCATGTGTATAAACTTGAAAAAGCATTATATGGTCTTAAGCAAGCTCCTAGAGCTTGGTATGACTGCCTTTGTACATATCTTTTGGAAAATGGCTTTGAAAAGGGGAGTGCTGGCACGACACTGTTTCTATTACATAAAGGAAGTGATTTTTTGATTGTTCAGATTTATGTGGATGATATCATTTATGGTGCTACTAATGAACTCTTGTGCGAGAAATTTGAACAAGTCATGCAGGCTAAATTCGAGATGAGCTTGGTTGGAGAATTGAAATATTTTCTTGGATTTCAAATCAAGCAAAGCAGTGATGGCATTTTCATTTCGCAATCCAAGTATGTGTTGGAACTGTTGAAGAAATTTGGAGTCGAGAACTCCAAACCATTGAGAACTCCTATGAGCCCATCAACAAAGTTGGACAAAGACGAGAAAGGAAGTGCTGTTGATCAGAAAAAATATCGAGGGATAATTGGTTCACTTCTCTATCTTACTGCTTCTAGACCTGATATTATGTTTTCTGTGTGTTTGTGTGCACGTTTTCAATCTAATCCTAAAGAATCTCATTTGAAAGCCACTAAACGAATTTTGAGATATCTTTCACACACACACAAATTTGGATTATGGTACCCTTCTTGTGAAAACTTTGATTTAGTTGGTTATTCTGATGCTGATTATGTTGGTTCATTGGTTGACAGGAAAAGCACCAGTGGGACATGTTTCATGCTAGGACATTCATTAGTTTCATGGTCAAGTCGAAAACAGAATTGTGTTGCATTATCCACCACTGAAGCAGAATATATTGCTTTAGGAAGTTGTTGTGCTCAAATTTTATGGATGATGCAAACTCTTTCTGATTTTGGCTTAGTTTATAAACAAGTTCCATTAAAATGTGACAGTAAAAGTGCAATAGACTTATCAAATAATCCTGTTCATCATTCACGCACAAAACACATTGATGTGAGACACCACTTTCTTAGAGATCACATTGCTAAGGAAGACATTTGCATTGAATATATTTCAACTGAGGCTCAACTTGCTGATATTTTCACAAAACCCCTCCGCGAAGACAGATTTTCTAGATTACGTTTGGATTTGGGGATTATAGAAATTGACTAACCATTTTTCATTGTTAGGTTGAAATATTCTTGGATATATACTTTCAACTTCAATTTCTAGGATTCAAACAAGTTTTGGATATTTTCCAAAGATTGATTCGAATATGGTATTCAGTACTGGATATTACATAATATAATTAACTTGGTAACTTATTCCACGATCATTTCTATTTCTACCATCTTTCTATCATTCATAATGGTTTGATAAAATAAGAAGAGTGAATTATTTTTAAATTTAAAAAAAAAATAATAAATAAAAAAAAATTAATAATAAATAATAATAACTCTCATGCATCCATTCTCATTTAAAAGTCCTTATGGTTATGCATGGATGGAGCATGTGAGTGAATTATTTTTATCATTACTCCATTCTCATTTAAAAGTCCTTATGGTTATGCATGGATGGAGTATGGTAACTAAGTATTCTGGTCTCACTTAATAGTCTGGATGCTTAGACTAATAAGTAACTGCTAATCCCATTTAAAAGTCCTTATGGTTATGCGTGGTTAGTAAGTGCTTATTTTTTTGTTTTTGTGCTTAAATGTCAAATTAATGTTAAAATATCTCTCTTCTTATTAAAACTGATCATCGATCCATCCTCTACAATATGGAAGTTTTTATCTCGTTATGATATATTATTTTTTGTTCCTATTGTTCCATTGTTTTTTTTGTCAGTCTTTTGATAATGACAAAAGGGGGAGAAGAACAAGATTTTGATGAGAAAGTAAATATTTTGTGACCTATTTCAACAAATTTGGTTAAATGTTGTTAGTTAATTTTTCTTTAGTTCTTTTATTCTTTTGTAATTTTTTGTTATCTTCTAAATAGGGAGTGGTCTTGGTTGTAGGGGGAGCATTCAAATAGGGGGAGCTAAAAATTTCATGTTCAAACACATGTATTAGCATTTCAAAATCTTTAATATATATGTTTGTCATCATCAAAAGAGGGAGATTGTTTGATGTGATTTTTTGTTTGATGATAACAAACATATATATATCAATATATATGTGTTTGCAGTTTGGACTATATACAGAAAGGAAGAAATATTCATATTGAATAATTATACTATTGCACAGAATCTATATAATTCAACTAGTATTTTTTATTCAATATAATATTTTATTACAACACTTAAACAATACAAAGTTTTCAGCTCTATCTATATATATACATACATCAGTTCATACATTTTACTTTTCTCACTACAACACTCAACACTCAGTTTTTCACTCTGTCTGCACATCTCTATCTATCTGCATTGTCCAGCTCCACTTCTCGTCCTGTCTCCTGTGTACCTGTATAATTAGCAACTACAACAGTAATCTGAAAATAAACAAATTTGAATTTGCGAAAATAAAAAAATTTATTTGTGTCTCAGATACATGGGTTATTGTCATCATCTTTGATTGTGTAATATCTGTGCATATCAGTGTTCTTACAGATAATCGTGAGTGGCTGCAATACACACGTGTACATGTATACACGTGTGCACTGCCTCGCCAACTCGTGTGCGTTATCAACAAGAGCAATCAATACTTCAATGAATTCAACATGAAGCACTGCTACTCAAGGCAACTAGGAATGAACAGAATCACAAGGCAAGTGCACCACAACACAAGCATACACACACACATACATACGCATGTGTATACATGAGGAAGGTTACAGATTCAAGTCCAAATGCACAGTTCAAACTACAGCGGACAGTGAAGTTCAAGTTACAGGTTAAAATGCACAAAGACATGGCAAGAGTCACAAGACCATCAAGCAGTAAGCAAGTGCAACTGGAAACAACAGAAATTGTGCAACATGATCAGAAGCAATGCAGTAAAGACCGAACGAGTAAGCTAACCGGCAAATGAACAGAGGCAACAAGGTCAGAGTACAATGCAACATTTTCATAATGCAGTGAAGCATGCTCATGGAACACAGCAACAACAGAGCTACATGAACAAATGCAACACTGTGAAGTAATGTAACAACAATTACAGTGACAAACTGCAACAAACAAAGTCTCGACCTAAATCAGTAACACAATGCAAATACAACAACATAGCACAATGCACAAAAGTCACAAACAAGGTCAAACCCAAGATAAGTTCAACTCAAGGCAACTTGAAGCATACAAGGGATGAATACAACTTGATGAAGCAGTGGAAACAAACTCAAGTGCAACAGTTGAATACATGAACAAGTGTAGCATCTGATACAGTGAAAAAGTTCAAGTCAAGATGAAGCTACAATGCAACACAGTGATAATGCAACATGGAGTATGCAAGTGAATTTCGAATTGTCGAAACTGTTTCAAGTTACAACAAAGAAGTCAGTGACAGCCCCAAAATCAAGATCAACATAATATGAAGCAGTTCAAATCCAAGTACAAACCCGAAAATATATGCATACACACATACATTTGTATATATGCACATATATAGTAAACAGGTGAATGTGCAGTAGGGAATGCAAAGACAATGGCGAGTACAAATCAGTGCAGAAATCAAGCCGAAGTTAAAGAACAAAATTCGTATCTTTTGATTAAGTCTTTGATTAAGTCAAAAAAAAATCTAATTTGGAAAGAAATCTCTGCCTAAAATTTCTCGAAGTCACATATGGTCAGTATTAATTCAAATGGGGACCGATACAACAAATACAGCAAGAAATTTTCGAATTAATTAATTCGAAAACAAATATGGACAACAATAATTCGAAATAAAATCAAGAAAGGAATACTCCAAAATCCAGAACAAATTCAGGAAAATAATCAACGATCAAATCTGACAGTGGTTAATTAGGGTTTCAACCCTATAAATACACCCCAAGAAATCATCATAGACAACAGAACAATCGAGTTAAAAAGCAAGCAATCAAACAAGCAACAAAAGAAAATTACATACCGAACCATCAACAAACTCGATCAACAGAGAACGAGCTAGCAACAAGCATCAATCATCAGAGAACAAGCAAGAGCTTAATCAGACATCAGAAAGAAGCCGAAGCCCCAAATTCGAGGAAGAAACAGAAGCCCTAATTCAGATCGAATAAACAGAGGGCCGCCATTTTTTACAAACAAAAGAAAATGGACCGGGTGAAATAAGATAAAGGGAAGTGACCGCATATTCTTTTGTTTGTTTTGGGTTAGGGTATCTTTATTTTTATTATAAAGGCAAGATAATTTAAATTGTTTTAAATTTAGTGCTTGCTTTTATAATTTGCTTTATTTGTATGTTCTTTTCAAAACAAAACATGGTAAATTATCACCTAGGGTTTAGGTGTTGTCAGATTGTCTAGTTAGAGTTAGTCCAGTTAGCAGGGTTTGCAAGTTTGCAAAACTCTATAGGCGGTAGCAGGGTTTGCAAGTCTGTTAGAGTGTTTGTAAGCGGGAAACTGTTTAATTCTAATAGAAATCTGGGAATGCAGCAGTAGGCAGGGGTTGCCGAAGCTGGGTAAATTTTGTGTGTGGTTTATTTTTCAGCATATTTATTTCTGCAGTTTGCTTCTGTGTTTAATTCGCAAAAATTTGCTATAACCCTATTCACCCCCCCCTCTAGGGTTAATCTAGATCCTACAAAAGTAACTTTCAGTTATATTTTTATCTTTTTACTGGCAACAATAAAATACATAGGATCTTGTAAAACATGTAAAAATAAATGTTGAGTTTATTGATTCAAGTATACATCTGGAAACATCTCTAAAAAAATAAGATCTTTAAAACAAAAACAATAAAAAGAAAAAGAAAATTGTATTGAAATGAATGTGTGAATGTCCTGTGCAACTTTTACCACCTCTGTTCTTCATATACTGGTGAGCAAATCCTGATTCTTAAACCAATTCTTCGATTTCCTTTTGTTCTGTGATGGTGGTGATTAAAGATGTTGTTTTATTTTTTTGCACACCTTAGCAAGTGTATATGTATTTATGTGGGTAATTAGATGTGTGTATGTATGTCTGGAAACAGGGATCTTTACTTCTGTTTTTGACAACAGGATTCAAACTTCATCCCTAATCAAAGCAGAAATCAAAACCCTTTATCTCCACTCTATGTTAAGCTTTGAAATTTAAACAAAAACTTGTTTGTATGATGATGACTTAGGTCTTAAAAACATTGCTAGGTGCATTTAGCAAGAAATATTTTTTTTACTGGAAATAGAAACAACAGTAAATTTTTTTTATGTTAAAAACTATTGATACAATTCTTTGATTTGAATACGTAACTTGAATTGACTTGGGAATTTATGATTTTTAAAACAAAAAGGAATATTTTTAGTTCAGTAATTCAAGAGTGGGTTGCATTTGAACAAATATTGTATTTTTACCAATTGCCAGAGATTGAATCGTTAATAAATATTGAAATTCGTTTTGAAGCAAGTATAAACATAGGTGTTTTCGTGAAAATTATCAGAATAAGTTTCGATTGAGTGGATTAAGGGGACGAGATCAAACTAGGGTTCGAGCAGCAGTTTTTTTTTTAACTAGCTTTGGAGCACTTTCGATCGGTCGTGGGTCAACTGAAGCTGATCGCACCGGGGGGAATAGGTTCAGGGGTCATCGAAGTAACTGTGGTCGAAGTGGCTAGGGTACCGGTGGCATCAGGCGGCGGGGCGAGGTGACTGTCGATCGAGGTATTTCATTCTAGTTCGATCGAATTGCCTCGATTTCAATCGTTAATGAAACGATGGGTTCTGGGAGTTCGCTGAGCTCGAGTCGATCATCGGTGGGTTGTGGGTGACGGCCAAGTTGATCGGAGGTGGCGGGGGACCGTGTGCACGTGCACCGTGTATGTTGGTGTACTATGGAGATTGGGTGATGGAATTGTGTGATGGGGAAGAAAGGGTTGACTTCGGGTTCGTTCGTTTGGGAAGGGCGATGTGTTTAGCAGGGACGAACTCAAAGAAATTGGGTTGGGCCGGGTTTTTGGCGAGATATGGTATATAGTTGAAGGTTAAACCATAAAAGTTTTAAAAAGAAAAGGGAAAAGGAGAGTCTGGGTTTTGTTAAGGAGAAGGGTAAGAGGAACTTGGGTTCCATTTTCTATGGGTAAGCCTAAATACTTCCAAGTTAAAAAGTTAAACAAGCTTAATATTTATTATGTTAACAATGTTGTCGAGTCTTAAGTTAAGATTAGATCTACAAATTTATTAAAGGAAAGTTTTTAAAATGTTAAACAAGGATAATATTAATTAAATAAAAAATGTTAGCAAGTTGTAAGTTAGGATTTGGTTTAAAATTTATTAAGAGATTTGAAAATGTAAGATTACTAATTAATTCACAAATAGATTAATAATCAATTCACAATTATAATTAACCAATTAAGTTAATTTATGAATGATTTATAGTTAATTAATTGAGGAATTTAATCAAGAATTAATAAATGATTCATTAAGTAATTAACAGTTAATAAATGGATGAATAAATTTTATTAATTAATTATTAAGTTTATTAAGAAATAATTAAAGATTGGTCAGTTAATAATTAAGTATTGGACTAATTTGTAATTTAAGATTGTTAATTAAATAATTAAAGTTAATTAAATCTGTAATTTGTAATTAATTGAGTTAACTGATTTAAAAAAAATTTATTTATCATTGAAAATATTTACGTAGTTAATTCTTTTAAATCACCTTCACTTTGAATTAAAGATGATTGACTATCATCAGATGTCGTGCAGTAGATTGACATTTCTGTTTGTAATTATGATACTGTGTGATGTGAACTGTCTTGTGCTATACTATAAATCGTGATTTGCTTCTATGACCATTTCCCCGTAAACGGCATTTAAATTTCGATGCGACAGGGATTCGGATTCCAGTTGGCTATTTGAAACCCACATCGAATCGTAATGATGAATCTTTGTGATTAATAAATTTATTTATTTATGAATCTGTGAATAGAGATAAGCATTATGGATTATATCGCTTATCAATGTTGATATCTCTGAAATAATTGATGTTGTGCACTATTGTGTAAAATCCCTGGACCACACTCATACACACACAAATATGGATTTCACGTGGAAATCGGTTAAGTCACAGATTTCTAAATAAGTTTTGAATTTGAATTTTTAAATTCAAATAGTTTTGGAAATAAATTAAGTTTAATATGAAAAGCTTTTGAAAAGCTGTTTTAAGAATAAAAGCTATTTTTGAATAACTTAATACAGATTTGAAAATTGAATATTCGGATTTAAATTGAAATTCAAAAATCTGAAATTGAATTCTATATTCAATATTTATGATTTAAAAAGAACTTTACAAGTTATTCGGGCTTAAACCATTTTTTAAGCATTGATTTGGAAATTTGAATTAAACCAAAGACTGTAACTTGTGTAAATGGAATCGGGTTTTTCCGAAATAAAACTATTGTTTCTAAGTGATAAAAAGCTTTCATATGCGTAATGAACTTCCAATTTATATAAAGGGATTTCAAGTTTGAATTGAAAATGATTTTCCAAGTTATGGATGAATCTTTGGAAACGATTTGAAGACCATGAGATAAATCTTTGATTTAAAGATTTATATGAGTTAATTCCCAGAGAAATGGAAATTGTTTTGAAATATGTAAATGGATCTTTGTGAAAACTGAGTGAACTTTGTGAAATAAAACTTTTTGTTTAAAAGATTTGAAATGGTAATTGGTTTAAACCATTTGAAAGAAAGTTTTGAATCATTAAGTTGTGACTTAATTGAAATCCTATATCCATATGTTTTAAATGTTGCGCTCACTATTCAATTTAGCCGGGAGAGGACCTTTGTGTTGTATAACCCAATCCGAATATGTGATTCGACGTTATGGGATAGCATTTAAAGACCGGTGGTGGAGACCGGGTATTTGCGAGAACGATAGGATGACCTATCGATTGTCTCTGTACCGAGTTGCTCCGGTATAGAGATTCCCTAAGTGGTGGGAAGTCCGATCGGGATTGTGAATACCCGGATTTGCAAGGGCTTCTTTGGAAGTGCCTTCGGTTCTGTTCGAACCCGGAATAGACTTGTATGGATTGTATGTCTGACATTACATTTTGGGATATAAAGCAGATTTCTTTCAAATACATATCTGTTGGTGGCGGAGAATTTATTCTCTTAGCTTAACACCCTTCTCTGAGACGTACGAGCTCAGAGGTTATGTAGTTGAAGGTTATCAGCGATATATTCCCAACTTGGTAATGTGGCATGCTGAGTGCTGCTGATCATTTGTTGATTGAAGCATGGCTTTGTGAAAAGCGTAGCTTTGTGGACGAGACTTCGTCGAGCCTCACAAACCGGTAATGGTCGAAACAAGAATTGTGCGGCAAGGTTTCAGGGGTAGCTCCCCTAGGGTATGACCATTCCTTCTGGAAAAGGGTAGTATCAAGGTATGGAGCCCAGATACTTACTCATGTGGACACACTTTATTTATTACTGTGTGATGTTGTTGGTTAGAGAGCTCTCGTATAAAGGTCCCAAAGGACCGGGGGTGGCATATCTGAGGTTCTGTACATTCCCCGGGAAGGGGGGCAGCCGGCATTGTTTGGCAGAGATCCGGTTAGGTTCTTGGGGCGTCCCGCCAGAGCGTTCCCATGTGGCAATAGGAATTTCCTTAGCCTGACCATTTGTTGGAAAATCCATTCATCCAATACGAGCCTTGTACGGTTTTAGTTGTATTACCTGCCATTCACTTATGGTGGCGCCCCACTGTTTGGATGGTAGCTATAGTAGGCATAGTTCGAAATGTCTATGCTGGCTAAGATTAATATTCTACTTTCGAAATGTTTTCTGCACTGTGCACTTATAGTAATAATATCAAAGAAATTTTTATGCGTATCAAGCATGTTTGACTATCATAAGGAGAAATCTCCTCCGATTCTGCGTTTGCATTGTGTGTGTGGCGGGAGGCCTTATGGTAGTTTCATTTTCCAAAAGCATTGCGATTTTGAAATTTAAATCTTTGATTGTTTTTAAAAAAACAAACTGTTTTCGTTTGCACACACTAGTCCCATGACTGACCAGGAGTTTATTGTTCCTTTCCTAAACTCTGGGTGCCCACAATTTTCCACATGGGCAGTCTAGAGTTGGGTTGTTCAGATAGTTAGGTTTAGTAGATTATCTGGAGCTAGTTCAGTTTTTTTGGATATGGACGAGACCTGCTTAGCTTGGTGCAAATATTGATGGTGGATCGAGCTAGGGGTTTTGGAGCTTTTGGATTAGAGTTGCAGTATTGGATCCTGATGAAGCATGTTCCGCTATATTCTATGTTGTATATTCTCTGATGTTGATGATTATCATTGTATCATACTGAAGTATCAGATGTTGTATTTATGTCATATCAGTGATATCATCTTTTATTTTTCGTTGTGTTATTTATCATCTAATAGGTGTTGCAAGCTCCCGCGATACGAGTTTGATGTTTTTATCGGACATCGAGTTCGGGTCGTGACAGATTTGGATTGAATATATATCTTTGGGATTAATTTATACAACTCCTATGGATGTAATCAATACTCATCTAAGGCATAACTTACGAATGGTTGCTTCTAACAAGCCTTATTCTTCGCAATACGGATGTTATTCCTTATAATAACCTTTGTTATTGTGAGCATAGAGGTGGGGCGTCACAGCTTGGTATCATAGCTGAAAATCAGAAAAAATTACAATAAACATGGAACAGAAGCAGAATGGAACATGCATTACAACTATTCGAGGGTTTTATTCGTGCCTTTCTAATCTATTCTTTCCACTTTAACATGTGGAGTATGTCTAGGAATAAACCTCATATTCCATAGTATTCCATTTGTTAAATTTCTTATCAATCTTGTACTGTTTTAACTAATCCTTACCTTCTCTTGTCTCTCAGCCTATGGCTGGAACAGGTAGAGGGAAGCGTTCTACTATAGGTCCGTCTAGTGGTTCTCATCCGGACGGAGTCTATATGTCAGTTGATCAGTTTATAGAGCTATTTCGAGGTACTCAACCTTCTGGTGCTACTCCCACAGCTCCTACTCAAAAGTCTGCCTTCGCCCGCATGTGTAGTGACTATTCCCACTTTGGAGGCAAGCCTTTCAAGGGATCGGAAAGTGTAATGGAGGTTCAGACTTGGTTGCGTGCTTGTGAGCGCGTATTTTCTCGGATGGATTTTTTTTATCATCATCGCGTTCTCATAGCATCTAGCATGTTGTAAGAGCGTGCGCTTGATTGGTATGAGCTTTATTATTGCGGAAGTTGATGAGTCATCTCTCTCATGGATTCAATTTAAGGAATGTTTCGAACTTAAGTTCGTTCCTAAATCAAAAAAGACTAATCTCGCTCGTAGTTTCCTTGTATTGAAGCAAGGAAAGTCCTCTGTTTATGATTATGTTGCATCTTTCGAGGCCTTGTCCAAATACGGAGTTGAGTTCATTTACACTCCGCGTAAGAAGAATCTTCGTTTTGTTGATGGTTTGAAGAAATATTTGAAGAAAGTTCTTTTGCTTCAGCTTAAGCTCTCTTTTGAGGAACTTGTTGATTCGGCACTTTGCCTTGAAGCTGTCGAAAAGGAACATGATAGTGGTGATGAGGTTGAGGTTTCTAAGAACCCCAACAAGAAGAGGTTTCCATTTCATAAGCCTAATTCTTCGAACCAGAAGAAGAAGAAGCAAGCTACCTCTAGTTCTTAGCCTAGCAATGCACCTTCTAATCAGAGGGCGTGCTATAGTTGTGGTTCTCTAGATCATCTTCACCGTAGTTGTCCTAAGCCTCGCATTTGCCGCTATTGCAAGAAAGAGGGTCATTGGATTTCTGATTGTCCTACTGCTTCTAGGGGTCTCAAATCTGGGAAGCTTAATGTTGCTTAAGCTTCTGGTGATTCTTCTAAGCCCAAAGGTATTACTCCTTCTGTTTTGGAAGGTTTTATTTTATTCCGTGGTCGTTCTATTAGAGTTCTTTTCGATACGGGTGCATCGTATTCATTCGTGTTAAAGGAGCTAGTTGATGTTATTCCTTTGGATGTTGTTAGTCTTTGCGACCCTTTGAAGACTGTGAATCCTATTGGTGGATCCACTACTCTTGATTTTTTGTGTGTTGATGTTGAGATTATTCTATGTGGTTTTTCCTTTCATGCGAATCTGCATGTTATGGATCATCTTGGTTTTGATATGATTTTGGGTATGGATTGGCTCATCCATTATGAAGTTCAAATTCTATGTCCCGAAAGAACTTTATATCTCAAGCATCCTGATGCTATCGAGCAATTATCTATTATATTTCGAAGCATGGATCGTATTTGGAATGCACTCATTTCTTCCTTCAAATCGGAGGATGTCATAGATAATATTCCAGTTGTTTGTGATTTTTCTGATGTTTTCGAGCCTATTTCATGTTTGCCGCCTAAGAGGGCAATTGAGTTCTGTATTCATCTTATCTCTGGTACTCGTCTTGTCAGTCATCCTCCCACGAGGATGTCTGCTAAGTAAAATGAGGAACTCAAGCAACAATTATCTGAGTTAGAAGCCAGGCATTTTATTCGTTCTAGTTCATCTGCTTGGGGCACCGCCGTTGTCTTCGTTAAGAAGCCAAATGGTGCTCTTAGGCTTTGCATTGATTATCGCAAGCTTAACGAGCTCACTATCAAAAATAGGTATGCATTGCCTAGGATCGATGACATGTCCGATCAATTAAGTGGCGCTAAGCTCTTCCCCCAACTCGATCTTGCTACCGATTTTAATCAGTAACGAGTTGCGGAAGACACCATTCCTCTTACCGCATTCCTTACTCGTTATGGTTCTTACGAATGGCTTGTTATGCCGTTCGGTTTGATGAACGGTCCAACGTATTTTGTTGATCTTATGAATCAGATATTCCAAGAATATCTCGATAGGTTCGTCTTGGTTTTCATTGACGATATTCTTATTTATTCAAATCTGAAGCCAATCATATTCAGCATTTGGAGATTGTTTTGAGCACTCTTCGTCAGCATCAGCTCTATGCCAAATTCTCTAAGTGTCACTTCTGGGAGAGTAATGTGAAGTTTCTCGGTCATATTGTT
This sequence comes from Allium cepa, assembly GCA_030765085.1. Lineage (NCBI taxonomy): Eukaryota > Viridiplantae > Streptophyta > Magnoliopsida > Asparagales > Amaryllidaceae > Allium > Allium cepa. The sequence continues at coordinate 781,896,180 of CM060940.1, read as the reverse complement.
TCTTTCGATGACATTTCTGTCGATCCTTCCAAGATCGAATCTATTTAAAATTGGAAGAGGCCCGAGATCTGTAGTTTTCTTGGATTGGCGGGTTATTATCGCCAGTTTATTAAGGATTTTTCTCGTATTGCTTTACCGCTTACCACTCTTACGAGAAAAGCTGTTCCTTTTGTTTAGCCTGATAAGTGTGAGAATTCTTTCTTGAAGTTAAAAGATCTCCTTACTCATGCTCCTATCTTAGTGGTTCCCGAAGGGAATCATGATCTTGTTGTTTATACCGATGCCAGTGGTTATGGACTCGGTGCTGTTCTCATGCAAAAGGATAGAGTATTTGCCTATGCTTCTAGACAAATAAAGCCTAATAAGATTCGTTATGCTACCCACGATTTGGAGTTAGCCGCCATAGTTTTTGCTCTAAAGATTTGGCGACATTATTTATTGGGCGAGCGTTTTATTCTCTTCACTGATCACAAATCTCTGAAGCATCTATTCACTCAGAAAGAACTTAATATGAGGCAATAGCGTTGGCTCGAATTTCTTGCTTCATATGATTTCGATATTCAGTATACCCCTGGTAAGGGTAATCAAGTTACTGATGCGCTTAACCGCAAGCAGCAAGTTGTTGTTTCCATGATGCCAGCAGAGTGGAATATGTTAGAAGCTTTATCTCTTTGTGATATTAGAGACCGTCCTTTAGTTTCTGACCCATGCTTTTATTTAGCATGGAAGCTCGTCCTAGTTTGTTGGATCGTATTGCCATGCCCAGAAACAAGATCCAGATATCTCTTATCTTATTCAGAGTTGTAAATCCGAATCCCGAAGTGATGATCTGAAGGATTTTGATATTGATATTCATGGTTGTATTCGGAAGAAGGGAAGGTTGATCGTGCCTAATGTTCCTAATCTTAGAAATGACATTCTTGAGGACTGTCATCGTTCTAAGTATATTATCCATCCAAGCAGTAGTAAGATGTATGCTGATATGAAACGCTTATACTTTTGGGAAGGTTTGAAGCGTGATGTTACAAGTTATGTAAGTCGTTGCATGACTTGTGAACTTGTTAAAGTAGAACACCAGCGTCCTAGTGGTCTTTTGCAACCTCTTGAGATTCCATTATGGAAATGGGATCATATTTCCATGGACTTCATTGATGGTCTACCTCGTTCGAGGTCGGGCCATACTAATATTTGGATGATTGTTGATAGATTGACCAAATCAGCCCATTTTATTCCTATCAAGTCCAATTGGATTGCTCCTTTATTGGCTAAGCTTTTTATTAAAGAAGTCGTTCGACTTCATGGAGTTCCTAGTTCCATTGTTAGTGACAGGGATCCGCTTTTTACTAGTGGTTTCTGGCAAAGCCTTTAGAAAGCTTTGGGCACTAAGCTCAATCTCAATACAGCTTATCATCCACAGTTCGATGGTTAGACTGAAAGGGTGAATCAAGTCTTAGAAGATCTCCTTCACGCTTGCATTCTTTATTTTGGTGGTAGTTGGGAAGAGCATTTATCTCTTGTTGAGTTCTCTTATTCAGTTTTCAATCCAGTATCGATATGGCTCCTTTCGAAGCCCTTTATGGAAGGCCGTGTCGATCACCTTCTTGTTGGTTGGAATCTGGGGAAGAGTTAGTTCTCGGCCCCGATTATATTCGTGAGTCTTCTGAAAAGATTGATATTATTAGGCAGAGAATGAAAGAGGCTCAGAATAGGCAGAAATCTTATGTCGATCATCCCAGGAAGCCTTTGGAATTTTCTATTGGCGATCTCGTATTCATTCGTGTTTCTCTGATGAAGGGTGTGGTGCGTTTTAGTAGCTCCGGGAAATTGGCTCCTCGATATATTGGACTGTTTCCTATTACGAAATGCATTGGCCCTATTGCATATCGTGTATCGCTACCTATCCAGTTTTTGAGGATTCATGACGTATTTCATGTATCTCAGATTCGTCGATGCCTTCGTGATTCAGATTCTATTATTGATCCTCATGTTGCAAGATCTTGAGATCTCATCCGACTTGTCTATGGTGCAAAATCCTATTCGTGTGCTAGCTTCGGAGGTTAAACGCATTCGGAATAAAGAAGTCCCGCTTGTGAAAATTCAATGGTCCGCAAACCACAAAGATTGTACTTGGGAAACCAAAGAATTCATCGAGCATTCTTATCCCGGCTTTCTCCTCTTCGGGTGGGGATGAGCATTCTTATTCATCTTTTCTATTTTAATCTTTGTTGAGATGAATGATTTGTGTTATAGACTTCTTCTAGTATGAAAATTGCAGGGATGCAATTTTTATAAGGGGGGAGTTTGTAACAACCCTGTTTTATTACCGTTGAGAAAAAAAAATTAAAATAGTAATCTTAAATTAAAATTTGAAATTAAAAAAAAATGAAATCAATTTCAAAGTAAGATGATTCCATAAGGGGTAGCATGTTTAAATAAGTGGAAAATATGCCTTCACGCGTGATAAATGGATGGTCCATTTTAAAATGCAAATGAACACTATGCTGACACATTCATTTATAAAAAAAGTGACATTTTTCCATTCGCTGTCACCAATTTCAAAAGCAAAAAGTGAACACTTGCTGTTAACAATATTTATAAAGCAAACATAAACACTTTTGTGCCATCATCAATGCAACCGTCCTTTCGGTTCAGTGATGCACATCTCCTCTTTAATGCTAGTGTACCACGAACCACTACCAGCATTATTTTCTTTGACTTGTTCACTTATGTGAATAAAAATGTTAGATGCATCTTTCATTTTTGCTCAATTCTTTAGTAGGTCGGTAGAAGATCATTAATGGCAGTCCATTCTTGCTTCCTTTGGATCCTAATTGCTAACTGGTTCTGAAGCAATTATTGGTGAATGTAAAAACCTCACACTTCTAATTTAATTACCATTTAATTCTTATGTGCGAATAATATCGCTCTGGCATTTGTTTTGTTTTTCTTGCGTGCAAATATATCATGTTTTAGGTCATTCTTGTCCACTTCATTTCTTGAGTAAAAATATATGGTATGTGTGTGTGATAGTGTAGTGTGCATGCATCATCAATATTTCATGCAAATAGCATATATGCGAAAACCATGCCAGGCGAGTATTCATTCATTGTCAAGCTACTTTATATTTTGTAATTCCTATACACGTATTGCACATATGTGTAAACCATGCCTGGCCAAATGTTTTCACTTCATATATTGCGTGCATAGTGAGTTCAGATCTAAAATTTCTGGTACATTTCTTTTTACGTGCAAGTTGAAACACGAAGCCATTTTCAGGTTACATTTTTTTTTACTTTCATGCATATTAAGCTCAGGAAAATCTTCTTATTTCAAGTGTATAATATGTTATGAAACTTAGCTCAGGCAAACTGTTGCATGCTCAAACCCACGAAAATATGGTCGAGGTTCGCATGTTTTACAGTGTCAAATATAGTTCATGTGATTTTAAAATTTCGTCTGCATCGTGTATAATGAAGTAGCACTGGGGAATATTATTTGAGTTTGCTTTTCTTTACGTGCATATATATATATATATATATATATATATATATATATATATATGTTGCCCAGGTAGCTTTATTTCATATTTTTACTTACGTGTATATTTGCGTGCGCACCTATATATGTTGCCCAGGTAGCTTCATTTTATACTCTTTTTAGTTAAGTGCATATAAGTGTGTCCACACTGTTTTTTTGTGTAAGTATATTGCGTGAAAACCAGGTTTCAAGTCACATTTTTCTTTTGCATTTTTAATGTGTATTCATATTATAGTGTGCATACATGGGTATCGTTGTGCACGTGAATATTGCCAGACAGTGCAATATTTTGTTGAGTATGCAGTAGTGCAGTTTATTGCATTAATTTATTTTTGAACCGGTGTTTGGTTTTAACACGAATTTTATTGCCGTTATTTTTATAATGGATTTTTACTCCGGTACTATATTTTTTAATCGTGTTTTTTTATGAGGTTTTGACGAATAAAAATTAATGTTGTTTTGACTTCAGTAGCCGTCAATTTTAAAGTGAATTTTCAAGCGTCTATCCCGCAACGCTATTTTGATACCCGTTTTTACGGTGTTTTGTGAAGCGCAATTTCTTTATCGAAATTGCTATATGAGTTGCTGTTTTAATCACGTGTTTTTAAAATTGTTTTAAAATAAAATTGTTTCCAAATTTTTTACAGTTTATGCTTTCAAAAGAATGAGGAATCGATTTAAACGCTTCAGCAAAATTAAGGACTATGAACCCTTAGTTTTACTGATTCGGTTAATTCCGGACTTGTCCATTTGAGAACGTAAAATTTTATTTATATAAAATACACAATTTTGTACTTTTAAGGAAACGATGAAGCGAACTAAATGACTTAGCAAAAGTGCGGAGTATGGAACCACACTTTTACTATTTTGGTTAATTCCGGACTCGCTAATTAAAACTTTTTCTGTGGATTTGTTGTTTGATGATTTTGATGATTTTGTTGGGCTTTCAGCCACTCTGCTGGACCTTCGGGTCATCTGATGGACCTTTGGGTCAATTACCTATACTAGACCTTCGGGTCACACTGTGGACCTTCGGGTCATCTGATGGGTGCCAAAAATTATAGTACTTGGTTGGCTTCGGCCATATGAGATGCATGTGCGGCGTAGCTTAGACTCGCCATCTGCTGGGATCGATCCACTTTTATGTTGATTTTCTAGTTATCTTATTTTGATTTCTAGATTTTGCGACTACTGATTTGTTTAGTTATCATATTTTGATTTCTAGATTTTTGGTGTATTTCTATTTCGAATTCAATTTTGAATTTGGAAGTTGAGTTTGATAGAGTCATTCTAGATTATAATTTCGTGTATAGTCTCATCCGAGATTACAATTTTGCGTATTCTATTTTGAATTCAATTGTGAATTTGAAAGTTGATTTTGATGGAGTTTAAATTGAGATTTCTTCATTTAAACTATGTTGATTATTTATGTTGAATAGTCTCATTCGAGACTATAATTATTTTCTTAAGTGTTTTTTATCATACACTTATTTTTGAGTTTAAATTAGACTGATCCATTTATTATTTTCTTTTAAATAATACTCCAGTCAGACCGAGTTATTTCAGGATAATCGCTATCTCTGATTTAGTTGCTGCTTCAGCTTTTGGGATTTCACTTCATCTTTTGTCTAGACTTCGAGGAGTACTTTTGGTGTATTGACTATCGTCTTATGTATGTTGATGTATATGTATATGTACATTTGGTTCAGGTGAACCATCGATTGTAGTAGCACGTATCCAAACTTGTCTTCCACTATATATCTGATATTTCTATTCTGATGTGATTATACTTATCTGTGTTGTTATTACCATGAGTTGTTATGAATTTTTCATAAGCCACCATCGTTTCGTTTTAGATTTGGATTGAATATATATCTTTGGGAGTAATTTATACAACTCCTATCGATGTAAGCAATACTCATCTAAGGCATAACTTACGGATGGTCGCCTCTAACAAGCCTTATTCTTCGCAATAGCAGACGTTATTCCTTATAATAACCTTTGTTATTGTGAGCATAGAGGTGGGGCGTCACAGAATTAGTGGCAACAATTATTATAAGTTACCGATATATTTTTAATCCATTAAATTGAATTGGAATCAATTGCAAAATCTAAATAAAATATTACGTTAATGTTAATTAGGGTAATATTTGGAATTAATGTTAATGTTATTCATAATAGGACAATTTGTTGAATTAAAGGAATGGAAATAAAGATTTATTAATGTAAAACTTAATAAATGGATAAATTGAAATGAAAGGTCAGGTGAAATATTGAAAATTGTTATAATTGGTTATGAGATTGAAATATAAGAAACGAATGTAAATACTTAATTAGCTAATAGAATAATAATAATATAGTTCATGTAATTAAATAAAAGCAGAAGTGTTTAAGAATTGTAATATTTGCTTGATAATAGGGAATTCATAAGTGTAATTAAAGTCATGGTAACACTTGTTATAAGTTACCTGTTTATTTGGCTTAATAATTAAAATGGGAATCAATTAGAATCAAATGAACCTTAATGTATATTAATGAAAATTTATGCAATAACTAAAGGTGTGAATGTAATAAATACAAACCAATGTTAAATGTAAATATGAGATGACAATTTAGTGAATAATAGGATGTAAAATCCAAATAAATGAATTTATGAGGAATTTAAGTTTTAACTACTGGTTAAATTGAAATTGAAATTAAATACTGTAAATTGGGAATTATTCAATGATAAATTGATGTAGAAATTTGTTTAAAGGATTCTAAATTTACCAAGTAATCCAAACTGATAAAATTTGTAAATAATTAAAGTCGAATTGTAAAATTGATTTAATTAACTTATTATTAATTTATTTAATTAACTAGAAAATAGCCATTTTAGCCACTGACTCGGATTTCGACGGAACCAGTTTCATCGGATCCGTAATGGTGAATTATTGTAGGATTCAAGTTTCGTAGCGATCGAACTTGTTGTTTGATCATATAGGCTCAAAACGCCTTGAAATGAATGGAATTGAAATTAGTTGAAATCAACTAGAAATAACTTGATTTTAGCGTAACTTCTTCATACGATGGAATTCGGACCTGAAACCTGTTCCATCGATTATAAAGTGTTTTAGAACATCTATTTTGATACATGGGTTGACCCAATTTCGTCCCGAAGTCAGGACGGGCTTTTTCGGGCCATTTTATGGTTCAACGCGCATACCTAATCGATCTGGTCCATTCTGATTTTAGCTTGCCTATATATACCCCGTTATAAACCCTAGCCTGTTTCTTATCTTCATTATTTTGTATGTACAATTCCATTTGCTCCTCCTCATTCCAATGGAAGACAAACCAAAAATTCCAATTGCAATTTCAAAACCAAATTCAAAGCAAAAATTTCAAACTGCTCAAAAAATTCAAAAAAATTATATATCGAATATCTTGACAATACGAATCTGCGTCAAGGGTTCATTTTTTCTATTGATGCTTCAATCAGCGGCAAATCTCGGTCAAAACTCTAAACGGCGAAACCCTAAAGCTAGATTGGGCGTTTTTGATTCGGGCGACAATCGAGGAAACGACTTCTGGGTTTGCAAGAGTTCGTCCACGGGAGGCTAACGCTGGTGGCAGTGTGGCCTAATTCGATAGGAGGCGCTTGAATTTGGTTGACTAGGGTTCGAAAACCCTAAACTTTGAAGACGCGACGGCGACGATGGGGGGACCGGAGGCGGCGGCCTCTTGGCCGTGAGTGCAGCGGAGGGAGGCCAAGGCGACAGTGGTGGTGGCCTAGGCTAGCGCGGCCGGAGGTGACAGTTATTGGCGATCAAAGTTGATGATTTTGGCATGTGGATGGGTTTTGTTTTCGTGTATGTTTGGAGAGGAACGCGCCCGCGTTAGCAGCTGACGTGGCGGGCTTTTAGTGGTTCGTTTTTTCCATTTATTTTCGTATTTTAAAATCGTTCATCTTCTAATTGCAATAACTTTTGCATACGAGGTCCGTTTCACACGCGGTTTCCTCCGCTAGGTTCGTATTGAAATTTCGAACATTATGACACTGGTTGGAAGAATTCTAAGACAGTTCAATTTTTGGGTTAAAATTGGATTTAAATTCAATTTAAATTCAAAAGGTGAGTGTTTTAACCCACTCACAACTTCTTAAATTTCTTATCTGTGTTAAATTAATTTCTGGTGTGATTAGAAATTTATTTATGACTGTTTGGCATATTTTTAATCATCATCTCGGTTAAATTGAATTTATTGAATTAAATTGTTAATTAATTTATTATTACATATAAACTGCCAGTTAAATTGTTATTTAAGTTATTATTCAATATAAACTGCCGGTAAATTCCTGTTGTTATCATCTGTTTATATTGATGTTATGATTTAATTGGATGATGATTGTGATAAATGGTTGATGATTGATATTGGATGAATGGATGTTGTATTTTACATTGTTACAAACTGTTAGTTGTTATGGATTTTTATTTCATTTGGGATTGCGGTTTGAAATGATATATAGCCGTATTTTTATTAAATTACGGATTGAAATGATAAATATCCGTATCACTTGACCATAGGGTAGAAAATTATATACAAACACCATGGTCTATATATAAAAACATTTTGAAATGATTTCTATGGTTTTGTAAAGAAATATATGGTTTTATGAGATATTGATTTGGATATTTTATTAATGTTATTATATATATATATATATAGTTAAATTCTTGGTTTTAAGCTATGTATGAAATTGGGTTAAAGTATAAAATACGTTTAATAATAGGTTTGATTTCATTAAGATTTAATATGGTTAAGTATTTATTTAAATTATATTTCTAGAGTTTATAATGACTTAAATAAGAATAAAGGGGGAAGATAAATATGAAATTGATTTGAAATTTAATAAAATTGAGATTTCAAAAGTATGATTTTTTTATAACTGGATTTCGGTTTAAGATGAATTAAATGAACATTTCAAGTAAATAAACTAAAGGAAATATTTAGTTATTTGTAGGTTGAGTTTATTTAAATGATAATGGATTTATTACGCAAATATTTCAAAACTAAATAATAGAACATTAGATTGTTGAATCGTAATTACCAACTTAGTTTTGAAATTGTTTGATACTCAAAGTTGAAATATATTGCAATTGAAATGGTTTATTAAAACTGAAAGTGAGTTGGAAGTTATAAATTGAGATTTAAAATAAAGTGAATAAAATTGGGAAGTCGAGGAAATTATTTTACTTTATAAAGTAATTTTAAATTCAAATTATTTTATTTTATATATACTGTTTGAATATCCAAACCATTTAAGTTTTGGAAGTTATGGTTTAGAAGCTATGAAATTCGAAGTATTAACATTTGAAAGGTTATATTTCAAATGTTTGGTTTTGAAGTGTATAAATTTGAAAGTGCTATGATTTTGGAAAAAGGTTATATTTGAAACAAAAATGATATTATTTTGATTTGGATTTGTTTAAAATGATATCATACTGATTTAGTTTTGAAACGAAAATGATATCATATTTATATAGTTTTGAAATGGATATTATATTCCGGTTTTGAAGTATAAATTATTTTAAAATGACCACGGTGTTATAATAACGTTTGGTTGTTAAAGAGACCCGGATCGAAAGTTGTCATACTCTCTGCCAACCCCGAAAACCACTGTAACAACCGTGTACATGGTGGAGATTCCAGTATGAAGTAGGATGGTGGCGACGTTCTATTAAGGTATATACGTGGACCCGACTCCCGAGAGCTGGCATAAGGTGGCTAAAACAGGAGCGATCTCGGGCCAAGGAGGTATCCCCTCTTAACGGACACATCCCTTCGATATTATACTCTGACTTTTGGATTGATTTGATGACCACTTTTGATTTTTGATTTGGGGGTATGGCTCGAAGTGGGCAGTAGTAGCTGCTACGCGTTACCACCAGCCTGTGTGCGTAGTTGGTATATCTACCCTGGCATTACCTTGTATGCCATGTCACCAACCCTATCGCACTTTTTATGAGTTTGGTTTTCTCCCGTAGCCCGTGGAGTATTTAGGGTAGTCTCCCGATCTGGAAATGCGCTGATACTGGATGGACTATTGGGACTATTACGTGATAAAGGCTATATGGATAACCCCTTAACACTATTTAAAAGTAAGTTTATTTTACTATTAGACATTATTATAATAGCGAAATATTACTACATAGTAAATAGTTTAACGGATCCTTAGGAGATGTGAATCTCGGGCATCTTTTAAGTTACTGCACTCACGTTAGACACTGGATAGGAGATGTCAAAACCCATAAACATCTCTGATGCCGTTTACACTCATACCTACTTACTGTTGATTTAACTTACATAAGATCTTTTACTTCTGACTCGAGTGTTTTGTCTTTTCAATTCGCTCGTCAGCCTGAGCATTTCCAGATTTGAAGACCTTATTTCTGAAGGACGAAGACGAAGATTTTAGTACTATTATTTATTATATCATTCCACTACATCACATTATTCCGCTGCATTATTTATTATTCCCTGGTATGTGTAACTCTGATATGTATTGTATAAGTATAATCGAATATTTTGTAAAACAGCTTCATGAACTGTATATTTGATTATTATATTTTATCGTTCCGCTGCAAGATTTTGTTTTGTTTTATTCCTTTCTTCCTTTTTCTTATTCACCCCAATAACAATTCACCCTTTTATATGGTTTGAATCTGACATGTGTGGTTTATCGTCGATTTAAAACATACAAAAAGGCGGGATGTTACAAGTTGGATATTATGGTTGGATATGAGGCGTGTGTGGATAATAGGGGAGTGTGCATGCGGTTGCACTTGTGGTGGATGAGCCCGGGGTGGCAGAGGATGCAGGCTCAAAAAAAAGAGCGGCGATAATGGATTAGGCGGTGATGCGGTTGCGGTGGAGCACGGCTGCACGTTGGAAGGGGTTAGAAGTGTGGCTCTGTGCATGGACAGGTGGAGAGGAAAGTGGTTGAGGGTTGCGTTGGAGGATAGCTCATTGTGGCGAAGGTAGTGGCTGCCATTGGCTGGTGAAAGGCGGAGGTGAGTGGTTGAGTTTTGGGTGTGTTTAGCTTGCGTGGCCTGAGCAGGTCTCGAAAAAGAAAGCAAATCCCCTCGAAGCAAGTATACAAGCTCCTGACAACATATGCCTTTCACACATTCTTTTTTTAGAGAATAAAAGGTTGAGAACAACCATAAGAAGGAGATAGTGAGATGCAAATGGAAATGAATAGGATACGAAAAATGTGAGTAACTTTACACTTTGCTTCATAATATTCTTTTTTTTTCATAAAACAAATTAGAGAATGGTATTTGGAGAGACTAAAACAATTACTGAACCGGCACATGAATTGCCATTATAGGTTTAGCAAAAGTTACATTTTAATTTGCCGGGAAATAAAAAATGATGGCTGTCAATTTTCAACCCGTGGATAAATGAATGGACAAAGGAAACCAAAGAGTCTCAAGTACAAAACCGATACGATAAATCATTTCGTCGCGTACCGGATGCCGAATTTCAAGAATGAATATACTACGAAGATCAGCACGATGAGACGAACAGAGTAGTATACGGATATCAGCGATACAACCATCCTACCAAAAGTAGATATTTCGCTGCTAGACTACTACAAATTCGTCGAAAATAAGATAAACAGGGATGGAGAAGTCCGAATTTGAAGAAACAAAAGATGACGTGTCATTCCAAAAATAGTTTACATTTTTCATATGCAAAAAAAATTTAGATTTCGAAAACATTTCAAATTCAGTAAATTAACTGATTTTAAATTGAAATTGAAATTACACAATGGAACTAATATTCGTATTTTGCCAGTGAAAATCTATCATTTTCTATGTTTAAATAGACGCATTTCAAATATTAAATTTCCATTGCTAAATTTTATGATTAATTTTAAAGCAAAATTTTCATTTAATTACGTTACAAAACAGTTAAAATATCTGAATCGTTACACTCTCCCCCACTCAAAACTTTTCGTCCCAAAAAAGGAACGAGGTAGGAAAATTTGAGCAACTAGAAAGAAAATAGATTGAAATGCAAAATACAAAAATAAATTCAAAACCATATAAATGTCAATTTAAATTAAATAATATTTAACAATTTGATTTAATCCATTTATTAAATACAAAAATGGCCATTCAACTCAGAGATTTGATTTTCATTTTATCAACATTTCTTTCAAACAAATTCATTTTTAAATCAACTCATTTATTTTACCCATTTACCTTCAGCTAAGTTGATTCCACTAAAAATTCAAGTTCACTATTCTTAGGTTCATATTTACCTGCTTAAATAGTCTTCTCTTTTATTTATTAAATTTATTTCACTAACATATCTTGCAATATAGGTTAAGTGTATAAATTTTATTGTAAGTACCCAAATTTTATTTATGAATTCCCTTAAAATTTCATTTTTGAAATCTTATTACATACGTTTATTATTGTATATTATTCAATTACATTCAAACCCTTTCCAAGTAAAATTTTTTATGTTCACGAATATAATTGAACACTATATACCCTTTATTTACAATATTGAACATTTTTATTACTTAAATTTCCTAGTATAACCTTTAATTTAATATTCGCCCTAACATACTTATTTGAATATTTTAGGTAAGTTATATATATTAGAATGCAATTATTACACAAATATATTTTTATCCTATTTCTACTGTTTCAAGTTATTTAAAATTCAAATTTTAATTTTAATCACGTCAAATATTTTAAAAAATTTGATTTATTTTAATGATTGAAAATCCTAACTTAACACAGAATTTAGGAATTAAATTTTAGGTTTCACTTCCTACAATTTTGAAATAAGTACATACATATATATTTATTAATCGAGTCATACTCAAGAGATTCAAATTAATTCCATTTGTAAAACAAAATTGTACTAACTTATTCTTTTCAAAATTATTCTTTTGAAACAATTTCCATTCTAAAATACTTTCAAACAATTATATTTTTGAAATAAATTTTTTGAAAAGTATTAGAAATTAAATTCTCAAATATTTAATTTAAATTCAATTCATTTGCAGATCAAATAAACCCCACTTATAAGATTTCAACACCTTATAACATATACAATAGAAAATGATTTAGTAGTGTTGACAAAATAATAAATGATAATCTAGTATTATCATTCCTAACAACCAATTTAATTAACTATCCAATTTCAGAGAAATTTATACTTTTACATATAAAATATAACCATGCATAAAATTATATTATTTACAAATTTTGAAAACAATATTGCGTCAGTTTGCTCTGTTCAAGTGTTTTGCAGCTCCTATCCATAACGTTCGCCAGATGAATCGATCGAAACCCAAAATTTAAAATTAACATCTCAAACAACACAATATAAATATTTTTATATTCATTACAAATACACTCCCTCACAGGAAGATTCAAGAATGGATTTCATAACAAGGATAGAGATTCAAATTTAGAGGGACCCTAATAAAAAAGAATTCAACTGCAAATATAACTAGAAAGGAAGATAACATAATTAGGTCACAAAAGACAAAGGATTGATAGACTTAATTAATTGCGGGCAACCTTAACCGGGTCAATCGAGATTCCAGGAATATTATCGGTGTGGAAATTAAATTTCCCGCTTGCAGGGAAGGGAAGTGACTTTACCACAACATTCAGATAATCCCTGACTATCAGAGTGGAGTCGGGATCATTAAGCTGAACATCAAACGAAGGATAAAACTACCTACAAAAATTCTAAGGCATTCGACATTAAATAAGAAGAAAATTATCCGGATCGTATACTAAGAGGCGATTCGGGCTTTGCAAGAAATACCAACATTGAAACCGAGGATATAGAAGTCTTCGATGAATCGACGCCTATTGTAAAAAGTTTCACCCCTTACAGATCACACAAAGGTTGGCAGGGTCGCCTATGGGATCAGTCACACTCAAGGATAAAGCTACCAATTGAAGTGGAAAGAATAGCTCAAATTGATTATAAAGATCAATAGAAATAGTTCTATGGGATGCTCCGATATCAAGAGGACATGAATAGGAGAAGCCAAGGATGAATTTCAGAACAATGGAGAGAGTTCCAAAATCCGAAAGAAATCCTAAGCAAAGAGGATCCTAACAAAGAAATTTAAGCTCGAACGAATATGATTCTATGATTAAATTTTTACTCCATATGCTAAGTTTTGCCAAAACCAGAGCTCTGATACCACTTGTAAAGACCCACTATTTCGAAACATTCGCACCCTCACATGCTGAACTTGAATTGCTCAAAACAATAGATTGTTAATTTATATTTGGCATAACTCAGCATATAGAATAAATAAATAAATCATAGAGTCGTATATACAGAGTAATATAACAATAAGTAGTGGAATAGGTAAATAGGAGTTTATAAAGCAACTATATAAACATCGGATTCTAAAATAAAATACAATAGAATATCTCAAATACAATGTAGTGTCAATACACAAGTCAATGATAAGTCTGAAAAAACAACCGAGAATCTGAATAGATAGAGACAGATCTTCAACCAAAAATCCAAGTGTAACGCTCGCGGATTTTCGTTGCCGAAAAACCGAGAATGTTATGGGTTTTAAAAAGAATTTAAGAAAAGAAAGAGGTAGAAGAAAATAGAAGAAGATAGAAAATTTTAAAATAGAAGGAAAAGAGAATAGAGGAAAAAGAAAAACAGAAGAAAATAGGACGGAGAATAGAACGGAACAGAAAACAACAGAACAACATCAGAATCTCACAATTCATAGCGGAACAACAAATAATAATAAATGAATAATCTTTAAACAAAGAACTATATCAGTTATTACATTACATCACATTTCATTACATCATATCATCAGAGTGTACAACAATAACAACTAGTGCAGCGGAAAAAGAAATACTATATAAGTAATACGCCATGCCATCCAGCTTGCCTCCAGCAACTCCAGAATATCCAGAATATCCTGATAAACCTTACTCTTGACTGCCCGTGTGGAAATTGGTGGGCACCCAGAGTTTAGGAAGGAAAACAATAAACTCCAAGTCAGTCATGTGACTGGTGTGAGAACTCAAAACAGTTTATTTATCTTAAAATCAAAATAGAGAGATATTTTTATTTCAATTCGCAATACTTTTAAAAATGAGACTACCATAAGGCCTCCCGCACACACACACATGCAAACGCAGAATCGGAGGAGATTTCTCCTTATGATAGTCAAAAATGCTTGATACGCATTTAAAATAACATTTGATATTATTACTAGTGCATAGTGTAGAATAAATTCATTTCGAAAGTAGAATATAAATCTTAGCCAGCATAGACATTTCGAACTATGCCTACTATAGCTAACTATGTTCAATAGCAGGTTACCGCCACATTCCATAGCAGGTTATACAACTAAAACCGTACAAGTCTCGTATTGTTTCTTTGGATTTCCAACAAATGGTCAGGCCAAGGAACTTCCCATTGCCACATGAGAATGCCTCTGGAAAGACATCCCCGAGAACCAAACCGGAACTCTGCCAACACAAGGCCGGGTTACCCCTAACTGGGTAACTACTGACACGAGCACGCCATTCCCCGATCGTAAACGTCCTTTCTCACGGGATCCCGAAAACCAACAACCACAAAGTAATAAATTCGTAGTAACCACATAGGTTAAATATCTGGGCTCCATACCATGATACCACCTCTATCCAGAAGGAAATGTACATACCCTAAAGGGTGCTACCCCTCATAACCTTGCTGCATCTTTCCTGTTTTGACCATTTCCGGGGTGTGAGGTTCGACGAAGTCACGTCCACAAAAACATACTTTATACAAAAGCCATGCTTTGGGTCAACAAATGATCAACACGATGATCACCAAGATAGACGATCAAATAAACGATCCTATCACAATAATCAACACAATGATCATTTCAGCAACACTCAGCATGTCACATTACCAAATTGGGAATATATCGCTGATAACTTCAACTATATAACCTCTGAGCTCGTACATCTCAGAGAAGGGTGTTAAGCTAAAAGAATAAATTCTTCGCCACCAACAGAAATATATTTGAAAGAAATCGGCTTTATATCTCAACTTGTAATGTCAGACATACAATCCATACAAGTTTGTTCTGGGATCGAACAAAACCGAAGGCACTTACAAAGAAGTCCTTGAAATCCGGATATTCACAATCCTGATCGGATTTCCCATCACTTAGGGAGTCTCTATACCGTTGCAACTCAGTGCAGAGACAATCGACAGGTCATCCTATCGCTCTCGCAAATACCGGGTCTTCAACACCGATCTTCAAATGCAATTCACAACGACGTATCACATATTCGGAATGGGTTATACGACCCCATGGTCCTTTCCCGGTTAACCCGAATAGTGAGCGCTTATTCAAAAATAAGTGTAGTATTCACATTCAAACGAATCACATCAATTACCCATTCAAAGGGAAATATTGATAGTCGGTTATTGAACTATCAATTGATATGCATACATCACCAGTTTCCAAATAATTTTCCAAATTATTTATTTCACAAAATATCTTTACAAGATATATAGTTTCACACTTCAAAAATAAATCAATATTTATTTTTATACAAATTTCCACTTTCTTTTATAAATTCAATAGTGAATTCATATTCCAAAATATTCATGCATATACGATTTCAATTATCCATTTTCAATTTATCTTCCAAAAGATAAATTCTAAATATTCACTTCATATTGGAAAACATTTCCATACTTATTTATTCATAAGTAATTTTCAATCCATTTATTTTCAACACTTGGAAAATATTCAATATACTTAATCGAGATTAAGTATATATTTCATTCTTTAAGGTAAACATGCTCTTAAACATATTTATTTGGGTCAAAACAAATGTTGCGTAAAACATCGTTACGACGTCTCAAAATCACTAGTATAGGGATTCGAAATTAAAATAGATATATAAATCCCAACACTATACAAAACATTTCCTTTCGGAAATCATTTACTATAACAACAGTGTTATAGTCCATTATTTCCTTTTATTTCTCGAAAACGTTTATTTCAACAATACATGTTGAAATCTATGGTTTCGAATCTCAACACATTTTAAAACATTGTTCGATCGTTTTAATTCTATTTCAAATATCACATTCAAAACAATTTCTTTAACATCTTATTCACTATTCAAAAACGTGAATATACTACGTTAACACATTTCATCCTTTTATACATTTTATTTAAAAGAATTATTCACTATTCAAAAACGTGAATATACTACGTTAATAAATTTCATTCTTTTATACATTTTATTTCAAGGGATTATTCACAGTCAAAATCGTGAATATAACTCCATTAATAGGTTACAACAATTTACTTATCAAAATAAGTCATTGCGAATTTATAAACAACGTTTATAAATTCCATTTCTATTTATTTATAAAAACTTCCTTTTTTATAAATTCCTTTATTAACCTATTCCCGTTTATAACTCAATTATAAACTAAAAGTTCATATTATAAGTTAAATACTTATAAAACAATTACTTTACAAAAATCGTTCTTTTAACTTCATAATTATAAATCTTATAACTTATAAGATTCAATTATTTATCCAAAATTCATTCTTTCAATAACTTTATAAATTTTATAAACCTACTGTTTATAAAATTCCATTTATAACTTCACTGTTTAAAATTCTATAAATTTCATTTAATTATGAAATTCATTTTCACTTAATTCAAACACTTATAAAAACTCGTTTTATAATTTCAATATCTCAATTTATAAATATCCATTTATAAATCTCTAAATATAATTCAATTTATATTATTCTTTTAAAACTTCTTTAATCTCCTTTATTATTTCACCATTTTGATTTATAAAATAATTAAATTTTATAAATCCTATATTTAAACTTTTCACAATAAATTCTAAAATCCCGATTTAAACTATTTATAAAATCACTAGCATCGTATTCTCAAAAATCAGCTTTTAACTGTATTCCACAAAAACCATAATTTTATAACTTTAAAAATTATAACGTTTATTTATTTAAAATGAATCTATTCCAAAAATATAGTATATTTTCAAAAATCACTTTATAAATCATTTTAAAATTCCAAAACTTGGTCCAATGATGCTACACACCAAATAGTCAAATCAAGACTACAACGATATCATATATCAATATGAAAATCCATCAAATATCAAAATATCTGAAATCAAATAAATACTGTTGAGGAATCCAGTTGGATCCCTCCAACCTGTTTTCCTGCATCCAAAAACATTAGCACAATACCAATTTCGCTCCAGTACGAAATTATCGCGGTATATGTTCTTATTAAATATTATCCGCTTAATAACGGCGTAATAGGGTCTCATCCGCTAAACAAAATGCGAGAAATCAATAACTCCAATATATACATATGCCAATATATATATATATATTGATATTATATATAATACCAGTTTCACTGTTTATGAAATATTCGCGGTATATGTTTTTAATAAATAACATCCGCTTACTAACGGCGTATAATGTCTATTTTAACAATCAATAGATAACAATCAACATTCAAACATGCATTCAAATATTTTAAATCTAACTATTTAAAATAAAATTGAAACCTATTCGATTGAGTGAGAAGTTCTCACCTTGATTTTATTTCCGTTTTAGCGATTTATTTCGAATAAAATTAAACGGACGTTTAATTTTACCCAAAATTCTCACTAACTCCAAACGACTCCAAACCAACTCCATCGCGTAGTGCTCGTCCATACGATTCCAACGCAACTGGTTTCGCGCGTTTTCGACCTCGTATGAAAAAGTTATTGATTTTACAAGTTTGTACACAATTTTATATAAACAATTCAACATAACTTTAAAATTTTAAACCCACACCATACTCTCAGCCCTTAGATCCCCTTGCTTGCATCCTGGCCGTCCCCTACCTTCATCTCCCTCATGTTCAAGCTTCAGGAATTAGGCCGCAACCACTAGCCCATCCTTAGCCAACTAGGGTTCCATATTACTCCGCCAATACTCAACGATAACTCGATCAACAACTTGCAATAGGAAGCCCCTTCCACCACCTATGCACGGCCTCCAAGGCACAAAGCTCGGCCACCTCTCTCCCTATGAAAATGTGTGCGCAGCCCCCTAGGACGCGGCCCTGTAGCTTCCTCCACACGACTCCATATTCGATCATAACCGTTGAATCTCTAGCTTTCATTGCCCTCTTCAATTCTCTAGTTGAAACCTAAGGCTAATTCTTTGTAGATTGAGAGAGATTGAGGGGAAAAGGAAGATCATTTCTGGCCATAGAACATGGGGGTGGCGGCTAGGGTTAAAATTTAGGGTTTTAGTTATTTTTTTATCAAATTATGAAGAGTGGTGGTGTATTTATAGAGTTTCGTTCGACACTATTCATCCGGAAATTCCGAACTCCGATTTACGCGCCGTAACCAGCGTTTCTAGGGTTTACCCCACGTTCCGGACACAATGGAATAGGTTTCGAAAGCTAATTCGGAAGTATGTGCGAGTTATGGCTGTAAATGCTCAATTTACATTAAACCGATTTAAGCGATTTTCTAGGCGTTTTAATTCGTACCGGACAAACGGTAAATCCAATTGACTTGAAATTTGAAACCTTACAATAATATCACATTACGGATCCGATGAAACTGGTTTCGTCGAAATCCGAGACTTTTTAAAAAATGGCTATTTTCACTCGTCAAATTAAAAATAAAAATAAATCGATGCGTTTCGAGCTGCCACGATCAAACGATAACTCCGATTGACACGAAATTTGAAATCCGATAATAACTAACTATTACGGATCCAATGGAACTGGTTTCGTTCAATTCTGAGACTGTTCAAAAATTGGCTATTTTACAGTCGATTATTAAATATTAAAATATTCAATTTTCACAAATTAACTTTTAATTCAATTTTAAAAGTTCTAAAATATCGTTCTAACTTCCATATGATAAAATAAAATTTTACAAATCATTTTCAATCATATTTAACCCTATTTTCAATTATTCCCATAATTTAACATATTAAATTATCGATTTAATTATCCAATTAAATCCAATAAATCGAAATAAAATTTATTTGACTTATAAATTCACTTATAAATATTTAAAATTAATTAAATATCCAAAAATTAATTAATAAAAATTCCGGGTCGTTACAATCTTTCCCCCTTAAAAGAATTTCGTACTCGAAATTATTAAGTAAGAAAAGTTATAGAATCTATTAACTTTTCCCATAAATCCATAGTTAAATTTCTTACAAAACTTTACTAAGTTTTCCAAATTTTCTCAAATTTTTTCTAACGCCTTAAATTTTCGGAAAAATTCGCCATAGTCTCCTTTGCGCGGCTCGATCCGAAAAAAAAATGACAGTATATATATCACAAATATACATCTCATCAAGTAATGAGGCATCCCGCAGGGAAAAAAGTGTAAAAGTACGATATTTAATCCGAGATATGTACCTTATACTTTATTAGCAAGCATATACGGCTAATATAGCGCGAAAGAGAGCTCCAAATGCGAAGCAAACGCGATCCGCACCTACTAATTACTCAACAAACAACATGAGAACATGCATATATGACAATAATCTCAAAATACAACATATAACAACATAATAACTATACATGCCAACATAGCGAATGCAACAAAACAACAAATGCAAACATCAACCAACTAACATCCAACAATTCATAACCAATATATATTCATTCATATTCTCGTTAATATTCAATGAATTGGTTTTTCAATTTAATCACATTTGATTCATTAACAGTGGATGTTCTTACTAACATTCATTCTTATTCAATTTTTAATTAGTTTGCATTCACTAATTCACAAGTTGGTTCACTTCCAAATCAAATTCAATTCCATTTAAGATTCATTTAACTTCCAATTTGAATTCAATTACATAGCTTTAAATTTCATTAATACTTAATGAATTATAAACAATCAACTAACAATCATATGACAATCAATGTTTATTAATTACAACCAAATTCCTTTGCTTCTATTCATTCTATTTGGTTTTAACACCATCACTTTCAATTAGTTCAATTAAATTGATTTCCATTCAATTATTCAACTTTCTAATAACATTAGATTTTAATGAATTAACACTTATATTCATTATTTCATATCAACTTAAATCACATTTAATTGATAAATATTCAATCCATTTCAATTTCTAAAGTTGAATTTCATTTATATAACTCAAGTTCATTTCTATCACTTGGTTTTACTTAACTTAAATTCCCATTTATAAATCAATTCAGCTTCCAATTCTAAGTAAATTTTCCATTTAACTTTAAATTCATTTTTATTTTCAACTCATATTCACAAATATATTCATATCTTTTCACTTCTTACATATATAAGTTTATTCACAATTGTAAATCACTTTAATTATAATTCAATTCTTATAATTCATTTGCTTATACAATTCTTCTTTTATTTAGATTATTCAAACAACCAAACAATCAACTTATATACTCTTTAATAATTCTGAAAAATTATTCCTTCATATATAAAATATACTCAAGTAAAATTATTTCATTTACCCAATTTAAAACAATATTATGTCGGTTTATCTTGTTTAAGAGTTTAGAAACTCCTATCTACGATAGTTAGCAAGACTACATCGACTGGAATCTATAAACAATCAACCGATAAGTCAACACAATACAAAACAATTTTATATTCACTAACAAATACGCTCTCATAGCTATTATTACACTCAAATTCATTCTAGAGTACTGCTGACTCTATCTCTAATGAATAATACCCAACAGAACCATGGTTGTCGCTTAACCATAAGCTCTGATACCAAATCTAACGCTCGCGGATTTTCGTTGCCGAAAAACCAAGAATGTTATGGGTTTTAAAAAGAATTTAAGAAAAGAAAGAGGTAGAAGAAAATAGAAGAAGATAGAAAATTTTAAAATAGAAGGAAAAGAGAATAGAGGAAAAAGAAAAACAGAAGAAAATAGGACGGAGAATAGAACGGAACAGAAAACAACAGAACAACATCAGAATCTCACAATTCGCAGCGGAACAACAAATAATAATAAATGAATAATGTTTAAACAAAGAACTATATCAGTTATTACATTACATCACATTTCATTACATCATATCATCAGAGTGTACAACAATAACAACTAGTGCAGCGGAAAAAGAAATACTATATAAGTAATACGCCATGCCATCCAGCTTGCCTCCAGCAACTCCAGAATATCCAGAATATTCTGATAAACCTTACTCTTGACTGCCCGTGTGGAAATTGGTGGGCACCCAGAGTTTAGGAAGGAAAACAATAAACTCCAAGTCAGTCATGTGACTGGTGTGAGAACTCAAAACAGTTTATTTATCTTAAAATCAAAATAGAGAGATATTTTTATTTCAATTCGCAATGCTTTTAAAAATGAGACTACCATAAGGCCTCCCGCACACACACACATGCAAACGCAGAATCGGAGGAGATTTCTCCTTATGATAGTCAAAAATGCTTGATACGCATTTAAAATAACATTTGATATTATTACTAGTGCATAGTGTAGAAGAAATTCATTTCGAAAGTAGAATATAAATCTTAGCCAGCATAGACATTTCGAACTATGCCTACTATAGCTAACTATGTTCAATAGCAGGTTACCGCCACATTCCATAGCAGGTTATACAACTAAAACCGTACAAGTCTCGTATTGTTTCTTTGGATTTCCAACAAATGGTCAGGCCAAGGAACTTCCCATTGCCACATGAGAATGCCTCTGGAAAGACATCCCCGAGAACCAAACCGGAACTCTGCCAACACAAGGCCGGGTTACCCCTAACTGGGTAACTACTGACACGAGCACGCCATTCCCCGATCGTAAACGTCCTTTCTCACGGGATCCCGAAAACCAACAACCACAAAGTAATAAATTCGTAGTAACCACATAGGTTAAATATCTGGGCTCCATACCATGATACCACCTCTATCCAGAAGGAAATGTACATTCCCTAAAGGGTGCTACCCCTCATAACCTTGCCGCATCTTTCCTGTTTTGACCATTTCCGGGGTGTGAGGTTCGACGAAGTCACGTCCACAAAAACATACTTTATACAAAAGCCATGCTTTGGGTCAACAAATGATCAACACGATGATCACCAAGATAGACGATCAAATAAACGATCCTATCACAATAATCAACACAATGATCACTTCAGCAACACTCAGCATGTCACATTACCAAATTGGGAATATATCGCTGATAACTTCAACTATATAACCTCTGAGCTCGTACGTCTCAGAGAAGGGTGTTAAGCTAAAAGAATAAATTCTTCGCCACCAACAGAAATATATTTGAAAGAAATCGGCTTTATATCTCAACTTGTAATGTCAGACATACAATCCATACAAGTTTGTTCCGGGATCGAACAAAACCGAAGGCACTTACAAAGAAGTCCTTGAAATCCGGATATTCACAATCCTGATCGGATTTCCCATCACTTAGGGAGTCTCTATACCGTTGCAACTCAGTGCAGAGACAATCGACAGGTCATCCTATCGCTCTCGCAAATACCAGGTCTTCAACACCGATCTTCAAATGCAATTCACAACGACGTATCACATATTCGGAATGGGTTATACGACCCCATGGTCCTTTCCCGGTTAACCCGAATAGTGAGCGCTTATTCAAAAATAAGTGTAGTATTCACATTCAAACGAATCACATCAATTACCCATTCAAAGGGAAATATTGATAGTCGGTTATTGAACTATCAATTGATATGCATACATCACCAGTTTCCAAATAATTTTCCAAATTATTTATTTCACAAAATATCTTTACAAGATATATAGTTTCACACTTCAAAAATAAATCAATATTTATTTTTATACAAATTTCCACTTTCTTTTATAAATTCAATAGTGAATTCATATTCCAAAATATTCATGCGTATACGATTTCAATTATCCATTTTCAATTTATCTTCCAAAAGATAAATTCTAAATATTCACTTCATATTGGAAAACATTTCCATACTTATTTATTCATAAGTAATTTTCAATCCATTTATTTTCAACACTTGGAAAATATTCAATATACTTAATCGAGATTAAGTATATATTTCATTCTTTAAGATAAACATGCTCTTAAACATATTTATTTGGGTCAAAACGAATGTTGCGTAAAACATCGTTACGACGTCCCAAAATCACTAGTATAGGGATTCGAAATTAAAATAGATATATAAATCCCAATACTATACAAAACATTTCCTTTCGGAAATCATTTACTATAACCACAGTGTTATAGTCCATTATTTCCTTTTATTTCTCGAAAACGTTTATTTCAACAATACATGTTGAAATCTATGGTTTCGAATCTCAACACATTTTAAAACATTGTTCGATCGTTTTAATTCTATTTCAAATATCACATTCAAAACAATTTCTTTAACATCTTATTCACTATTCAAAAACGTGAATATACTACGTTAACACATTTCATCCTTTTATACATTTTATTTAAAAGAATTATTCACTATTCAAAAACGTGAATATACTACGTTAATAAATTTCATTCTTTTATACATTTTATTTCAAGGGATTATTCACAGTCAAAATCGTGAATATAACTCCATTAATAGGTTACAACAATTTACTTATCAAAATAAGTCATTGCGAATTTATAAACAACGTTTATAAATTCCATTTCTATTTATTTATAAAAACTTCCTTTTTTATAAATTCCTTTATTAACCTATTCCCGTTTATAACTCAATTATAAACTAAAAGTTCATATTATAAGTTAAATACTTATAAAACAATTACTTTACAAAAATCGTTCTTTTAACTTCATAATTATAAATCTTATAACTTATAAGATTCAATTATTTATCCAAAATTCATTCTTTCAATAACTTTATAAATTTTATAAACCTACTGTTTATAAAATTCCATTTATAACTTCACTGTTTAAAATTCTATAAATTTCATTTAATTATGAAATTCATTTTCACTTAATTCAAACACTTATAAAAACTCGTTTTATAATTTCAATATCTCAATTTATAAATATCCATTTATAAATCTCTAAATATAATTCAATTTATATTATTCTTTTAAAACTTCATTAATCTCCTTTATTATTTCACCATTTTGATTTATAAAATAATTAAATGTTATAAATCCTATATTTAAACTTTTCACAATAAATTCTAAAATCCCGATTTAAACTATTTATAAAATCACTAGCATCGTATTCTCAAAAATCAGCTTTTAACTGTATTTCACAAAAACCATAATTTTATAACTTTAAAAATTATAACGTTTATTTATTTAAAATGAATCTATTCCAAAAATATAGTATATTTTCAAAAATCACTTTATAAATCATTTTAAAATTCCAAAACTTGGTCCAATGATGCTACACACCAAATAGTCAAATCACGACTACAACGATATCATATATCAATATGAAAATCCATCAAATATCAAAATATCTGAAATCAAATAAATACTGTTGAGGAATCCAATTGGATCCCTCCAACCTATTTTCCTGCATCCAAAAACATTAGCACAATACCAATTTCGCTCCAGTACGAAATTATCGCGGTATATGTTCTTATTAAATATTATCCGCTTAATAACGGTGTAATAGGGTCTCATCCGCTAAACAAAATGCGGGAAATCAATAACTCCAATATATACATATGCCAATATATATATATATTGATATTATATATAATACCAGTTTCACTGTTTATGAAATATTCGCGGTATATGTTTTTAATAAATAACATCCGCTTACTAACGGCGTATAATGTCTATTTTAACAATCAATAGATAACAATCAACATTCAAACATGCATTCAAATATTTTAAATCTAACTATTTAAAATAAAATCGAAACCTATTCGATTGAGTGAGAAGTTCTCACCTTGATTTTATTTCCGTTTTAGCGATTTATTTCGAATAAAATTAAACGGACGTTTAATTTTACCCAAAATTCTCACTAACTCCAAACGACTCCAAACCAGCTCCATCGCGTAGTGCTCGTCCATACGATTCCAACGCAACTGGTTTCGCGCGTTTTCGACCTCGTATGAAAAAGTTATTGATTTTACAAGTTTGTACACAATTTTATATAAACAATTCAACATAACTTTAAAATTTTAAACCCACACCATACTCTCAGCCCTTAGATCCCCTTGCTTGCATCCTGGCCGTCCCCTACCTTCATCTCCCTCACGTTCAAGCTTCAGGAATTAGGCCGCAACCACCAACCCATCCTTAGCCAACTAGGGTTCCATATTACTCCGCCAATACTCAACGATAACTCGATCAACAACTTACAATAGGAAGCCCCTTCCACCACCTATGCACGGCCTCCAAGGCACAGAGCTCGGCCACCTCTCTCCCTATGAAAACGCGTGCGCAGCCCCCTAGGACGCGGCCCTGTAGCTTCCTCCACACGACTCCATATTCGATCATAACCGTTGAATCTCTAGCTCTCATCGCCCTCTTCAATTCTCTAGTTGAAACCTAAGGCTAATTCTTTGTAGATTGAGAGAGATTGAGGGGAAAAGGAAGATCATTTCTGGCCATAGAACATGGGGGTGGCGGCTAGGGTTAAAATTTAGGGTTTTAGTTATTTTTTTTATCAAATTATGAAGAGTGGTGGTGTATTTATAGAGTTTCGTTCGGCACTATTCATCCGGAAATTCCGAACTCCGATTTACGCGCCGTAACCAGCGTTTCTAGGGTTTACCCCGCGTTCCGGACACAATGGAACAGGTTTCGAAAGCTAATTCGGAAGTATGTGCGAGTTATGGCTGTAAACGCTCAATTTAAATTAAACCGATTTAAGCGATTTTCTAGGCGTTTTAATTCGTACCGGACAAACGGTAAATCCAATTGACTTGAAATTTGAAACCTTAAAATAATATCACATTACGAATCCGATGAAACTGGTTTCGTCAAAATCCGAGACTTTTTGAAAAATGGCTATTTTCACTCGTCAAATTAAAATTAAAAATAAATCGATGCGTTTCGAGCTGCCACGATCAAACAATAACTCCGATTGACACGAAATTTGAAATCCGGTAATAACTAACTATTACGGATCCAATGGAACTGGTTTCGTTCAATTCTGAGACTATTCAAAAATTGGCTATTTTACAGTCGATTATTAAATATTAAAATATTCAATTTTCACAAATTAACTTTTAATTCGATTTTAAAAGTTCTAAAATATCGTTCTAACTTCCATATGATAAAATAAAATTTTACAAATCATTTTCAATCATATTTAACCCTATTTTCAATTATTCCCATAATTTAACATATTAAATTATCGATTTAATTATCCAATTAAATCCAATAAATCGAAATAAAATTTATTTGACTTATAAATTCACTTATAAATATTTAAAATTAATTAAATATCCAAAAATTAATTAATAAAAATTCCGGGTCGTTACACCAAGCTCCAAAGGTAAGACTCAAATGCTGTGTCAATCATCTTGACCAGAGTATAAAGCGAAACACAAACACTCGAGTCAGGATTTACATTCTTATACTAGTAAATACCACTCCAGTGAAATATCAACTGAAATACATGTAACTTAAAAGATGTTTGGAATTCCCATCCTCTAAGGATCTGCGGAACTATCTACTATGTAGTAGTATACTCTATTATAATATGTCTATAGTAAAGTAAAGTATTAAAATAGCATTAAGACGTTACCCATATCTCCCTTAACACATTTTATATATTCCTGTAGTCTATAGAGTAACGTAACTCCCCCCATAAACTGGAGGGCTATCGGAGGGCACTCCATAGGTACGGTACAAACAAAACTCGCAGAATCGCGGTAAGCCATGTGAACACGGCACTCGAGGCATTGCCAGGGTAGATATACCATTTGCACTCCCGGACTGGTGGTAACATATAGCAGCTACTACCGCCCACCTCGTGACACAATTCCAAATCAAAGGTGAACCCAATCAAATCACAAAAGCAATAGCATGGTATCAAAGAAATGTGCCCGATCGGGGGAATGACCCCACTTGGCTTTGTATAGCTCCTTTTTTAGCCATATCAAGCTAACTCATGCGAGTCAGGGCTACGTAAATACCATGTAGAATCAATGTCAAACCATCCTACTTCATTTTGGAATCTTCATCACATACACGGTTGTTAAAGTGGTTTTCGGTATTGGCAGATAGTATGACAATATCTGATCACGGTCTCTTTAACAACCAAACGCTTATTTCATACCGTGGTCATTTCATTTTTCAAACAGTTTACACTTCATATCAAAATATCATATTCATTTCAAAACCATATCAATTCGATATCATTATTCACTTAAAAATATTCATTTCCAGAATCGTAACACTTTCAAAATTATAGCACTTTCGAAATCATAACACTTTTGAATCATAACACTTTGAAATCATAACATTTTTGAAATTATAACACTTTTGTAATTATAAAACTTCCGTAATCATAACACTTTCAATTTTAAAAGGTTAAGATTCAATTCAAATTCTCAATAAACCATTTCAATGTTTATCGATTTTAAATCCAGGTTTGAACTATTATTTCAAATCCAATAAGATTCAAATTTTAAATATTCAAATATTCACAATATAGGTTTCACTTATATTTCAACATTCAATTTTAGTTTTATTCAAATTGGACAATATTTACTTAACAATTAAATAAAATCTCAATTTATAAATTTGAATCAAAATTAAATATTCAGTCACAGTTTAGTTTAAAGTTATAAACCATACCTTTCAAATCTCAAAATCAATGAGTTTAAATAAATTCTTATTTAAAGTCAATTATTATCCAATTAAATTTTAAGTCAATTCTACTTCATTTTCCAGGCTCTATTATTTAAATATAAAATGTATTTTTAAAATATAATTTTAAATAAATACCTAAACATATTATATACTACTTAAATTAAATTTAATTAAATTAAATATTATTATTAAATTTATTTTATGTTAAATCTATTTTTATATATTTTTAAATAGTAAAATTATAAGAAAAATATAAAAATTATATTTTCAAAACTAACTTAAAATATAAGATATCCAAAATATATAATTTAAAATTTTAATTTTTAAAAATAAAATATCTTTATATTATATTTAAAAATCAATATTTAATAATATCCGTATATTTCCTTTCAAAACTACAAAAATCATTTTCCAAAATAGATCAACGGTGTCCGTGTATAATTTTCTAACCTATGGTCAAGTGATATGGATATTTATCATTTCAATCTGCAAATTTAATATTTACGGGTATATATCATTTCAATCTGCAATCCCAAAATTCAAAATCAATGAAAATCGCTTGGGTTTATCATTTCAACCCATAACGATTTTCCTCTATTCTATAAAATCGTTCGGATATGTATCATTTCAACCCATACGGAATTTCTAAATTAACAGGGAATTTGCAGAGTGAGAACAATTATGATAAAAATATAACATATTAACAACAGGCATATATCATCAGTAACAAATTAAATAAAATATACACACTAGGATATGTGTCATATATCATAAGTAAACAATTGCAGATAATGGCATATCCTATTTAAAAATTAAATAGCTAGTAATTCAAATTTAACATCATATTTTAATTGTCATTTCAGTGTGGATCAAATTTATTAAATATAAGAAAGTCAATCGTGAGTGATCGCTCACCTTTCAAGGCTAAAGAACGACGGTGGTAAAGGAGATGACACAGACACGTACATGGATACAGACACGGTTACAACTAGCGGGACAGCGACAAGCTAGGAATTTCTGCGATAAATTCGATATTGAGGAAGTGAGTCAAGATGGACAAAAGATCGATGAAACAAGATATATGTTACATGTGTATAAATTTTCTAAAAATCAAATTAAAACATATATTTAAAATATATATTTATTTTCAAATCAATATTAATTTAAAACACATAAAAAAATGTCTTCACATTATTTTGAAAATCAATATTTATTAAAATACATATATTAAAGCTATTAAAAAATCCAATATAATTTTAAGTAAATACTTTTAAACATATCATATACCCTTATCTTACTATATATATAGAAACAATCGTCGCCAAAGCTTTATAATCTAATATATATATAACACTGTAAATAAGAAAAATATAAAAGAAAGGACCCAAATAATAACGGCTTATGCAAATTACATATATTATATATTACATATGGACAATTGACCTGCTGAAAGGAGCATATTTATGCAACGTGTATATAACTAATGTAAACAATTATAACTGTGTATTTTATAATTCATATGTAAACAACATACTTTATAAGATACATTTATAAATCGATCTTACGTTGAAATATATACTTACATATATAAACATCATTTTATATAACTTACACAAACCATATATACAAACCAACTTATCATATAATCTATATGGACATATATATACAAGAGTCAAATTCCTAAAAGGCAGCGAAGAAAAGAAAAGCAAAAATCTATTTTGAAAACAATAATATAAGTTCTTACAAAACTATATATAACTTCTTTGAACATAACATCTTATATACGTATACACTTCCAAGTATCGCTTTTATTAAAATGTATATATGTATTTATAAATCAATACACCTATCTTATAAAAATTCAGTACTAAAGCCATATACGTACACTTGCAGGCTTAAGCAACTATATGTAACTATACTTATAAAATATGTGTAGTCAGGCTGCAAAACAAATGTATATTTACTGTACCAAATGGATACATGCGATGAGAGGAAGGAAAGGTGAAGAGGGTTGTTTGGCAAGGCTAACGTGAAGGCATAGGGAGGCGCGATTGCTCGGTAGGCTTTGGAAGGGCTTTTGCGATGGAGGTATAGGCGGTTGTCGAGGGGT
This sequence comes from Allium cepa, assembly GCA_030765085.1. Classification (NCBI taxonomy): domain Eukaryota; kingdom Viridiplantae; phylum Streptophyta; class Magnoliopsida; order Asparagales; family Amaryllidaceae; genus Allium; species Allium cepa. The sequence continues at coordinate 781,865,674 of CM060940.1, read as the reverse complement.
TAGAGATGATGGTTGGAGATGATGCGTGTGTGGCCAATAGGGGAGTGTGCATGCGGTTGCAAGTGGTAAATGAGCCTAGGGTGGCAGATGATGCAGGCTCGAAAAAGAGGAGCAGCGATAATGGAGTAGGCGGTGACAAGGATAAGGTGGAGCATGGCTGCACGTTGGAAGGGGTCGGAGGTGTGGCTCTATGCGCGGATAGATGGAGAGGAAAGTGGTTGAGGGTTGTGTTGGAGGGTAGGTTGGTGTGGCGGAGGTGATAGTTGCCACTGGCTGGTGAAAGGCGGAGGTGAGTGGTTGAGTTTTGGGTGTGTTTGGCTTGCGTGGCCTGAGAAGGTCTCGAAGCAGAGAGTGAATTCCTTTGAAGCAAGTATACGAGCTCCCGACAACATATGCCTCTCATACATTCTTTCTCTTAGAGAAGATGTGACGACCCAGAATTTTTGGATGTTCGAAATTAGAATATTTAATTAATTTTAAATATTTAAAAGCTAATGTTAACTTGAATTTGGAAGTGTTTTGTTCAGTATTGAAAATATATCGTTTAAATTTATATTTGAAAATAGCCTTCCGAGGCACAGTCTCGAAATTCGACAGAACCAGTTCCATTTGATCCGTAATATTGTATTATTATCGGATTTCAATTTTCGAAGTAATTGGAGTTGTTGTGTGAGCGTACGATATATAAATGCGCTAAAATCTATATCGAAAATTTAATATAATAACTGGGTTCAAAAAGCTATCTTCTCCATACAATCGAATTAAGACTCGAAATCTTTTCCATTGCGTTCGGAATAGGGGTATAACATTATAAATGCCTAGCGGTACGCCTCGATAGGATGTCAAAGATTTTAAGCTACGTAAATCGAGACAATTTGGAATTGAATTTGAATTAATTTATATTTATATCCTGGTCAGACATCAATTGAAATTCCTTCACATCAGTTGTCTTTTTGTTCACTTCAGGCTACTGTAGCAAGTTGAGTGGATCATGTAAACATCTTTTCCTTGTTCCCATTTCCAGCTGATAACACGCAATCTTCCTCTGCAATTTTCAAACGCAAGCTGTTTAAACTAGAATGAAAACCTAGCCTCTTTCTTCATTCGAACCGGAGTCAGTTCAAATGTCTTCCTCCCTCGTTTTCTTTTCTCAAAATTGAATAAGCGATTCCTCTATAAAAAAGAGAAAAGAAATGAAGTCGATTCGCGATGTCGCAGGTGAGTGGTGCGGTCACGTGGCGTACTCGAGCATGAAGAAATAAAATCAAAACGAAGTAATAAAATCTGAAGTTAATGGATTTAAAATAAAATCAAAACGAGGAAATGGGGTCATGTGGCGTACTCGTGAACGTCTTCCTCCCTCGTTTTCAGCTAAAAGATTTAAAATCAAAACAAAGAAATAAAATCTGAAGTTAATGGATTTTGAAAAAAAAGAGTAAGTAAAGGAATTTATTTCAGAATGGAGTAAATTGGAAATCAATTTGGAAATTGATTTAAGTGTTTGAAATTGGAATTTTAAAAGGAAATTGAGCCTATGAAACTTATAAACTTGGTTTATAAAAGTTAAGTAACATATTAGTGGATATTTGGAAGAATAAATTGAAGGTGGAAATTTATTAAAGGAATGGGTAGATTTGTTTTAAAACGAATAGTGATTTATTTTTAAAGGATGGAAAGAGAAGAGTATTTCCCTGGATAACCAAGTACGTTTTAAAACAAATTTTTAAGTATAAGTCAAAGGTTTTAAATGTTAAGTAAAAATATGTTTTAGAAAATTTATTATTTTTACGTATTTAGATCTTGAAGTAAGTATTTTTCAAATTTATTATAGTAGTAATTATTTAAAGGTGACTTGGTATTTTGTTTTAAAGAGATAAAAATTTAGTTTTATATTTTATAAAGTGGCTTTATTTTAAATATTCTTAAAGTATATATTTTTGAATAAGTATTAAAGCAATTTTTAATTTAAATGTTTTAAAGAATAAATTATAATAAAGTGTTTTAAATTATTATAAAAATCTAAAGTTTTTGTGCTTGGTGTTTTCAGTGGAAATAAATATTTAGGAATTTATTCCATGAGGAGAGTGTGGTTTGAAAACTGTTTCAAAGGGGTTGAAATTGGAAATATATCTTGCAAAGATATTTTGAGAATAATAAATAATTTCGGTGAAATTATTTATGGTTGATGGTTGTTTGTGAATGTTAATTGATGGTTAAATAACCGACTATCAATATTGGCCAATGCACTAATCGTTTCCAAGAGACCAGGATCGGTATTAATTTCTCGAAAACCACTTCGATCCGGTTTCTACGTTTTCATATGGAAAATAAGAGTTCTGAGTTGAAGATGGAGCAGTGAAGTGCAAGGGCTAGTCGCTACTAATCCTGAGGACATTCCAAAATGGATATAGTAGGAGTAGTGCATTCGGTTCCGTTCGAACCCGGGACGGACTTGTATGGATGAATGCTTTCGGAACATCATCGGGTGGACATTGGGCATTCTAAGTGGAACGTTCTAAAAAGGTAACGCTTAGCCTCAAGCCTCATCAACCGGGTATGACTGAAAATCAGGGGTTGTGCAACAAGGTTATGTGGGTAGCACTATTTAGGGCAAGGTCATCCCTGTCTAGATATCCCTTTTTATTCGGCTTAGTAGCGCGGTTGCTGATCCCAACCGTGGGGTGATCTTACTCATGATTATCCAATAAGGGGTTGTCCCAGCTTAGTGTTGCAGGGGATTGGGAGTAATCCTCGGTACGGTGATCTAGGCTACGTACTGTGATAGGTGGTACCCCAGTGCCTATTCATTAGTTGGAAATCCATTCTCCCTACTTGCCTTTTACGGTTTTTGTTTGTATAACCCACTTTGTGGCTTGTTGCTGGAATTTAATCATGTAACAATTTCGGCTATTTTAATAAGTATTTTTAAATAGGCCCTATTATAATATAAGAGGATTTTAATAAAAAATGTTTTAGCTATCATAAGGTCAAAACCCGACATGTTTATTTTTGGCGTGGTCTTACGAGATGCTTTTGTTTTCAAAGGATTTCGAAACTTTAATAATCATTTGTGTGTGATTTTCTCACGCTGGTATTCCAGACTGACTCGGGTGTTATTTGACTATGATGCTCGGGTCAGACCGAGTATTATAGATTACAGGAAAGGATGCTATGGAGCTGGATGGCGATACGTACTTCCGTACTTGTGTTAGATATTCCGCTATGTATTCAGATTGTGAGGACAGGTTATGATACTGTCCAATTGTGTGTTATGTGATTGTTGTACTCTGATGATCTAATGTATAAACAGATTTTCTTTTGGGTAAAGGTCATTTATTATCTATTATATTTTATTCCACTGCGATGGTTAGATTCTGTTGTTGTTTTCAATTTCTTCTTCTACCTCTTCTTCTTTAAACCAAATGGTTTGTGTTTCCATTCATCTTGAGTTGATTGATGGTTAAAAGTGTCGATTCAAGGGGTACGGAAATGCGGGTTGTAACGACCCGGTATTTTCAACCATTCGCATCCATTGTAAGTGTATAGATAGACACTCATGCCGGAATTGAATTGCTCAAAATACCGCGTTGTAAATAAAATTTTGGCAAACCTCAGAATATACAGGAAATAAAATCACAGATCACAGACACAGAGTATATAATAATGCAGCGGAAGTAAAAGAGATAGTAGTTCATGAAGCTACTAAAAAAAATATAAGATACATCAGAGTTAAATGAGATACAACACAAGAGTAACAAGATACATCACTGAAACAATGGATACTGAAACAAAATAGAAGGTTGGATCTTCAAGGAAAGCTCCAACTCCGAAGGTGAATCTTGAATGCTAACTCAATCAATCTGACCCGAGTGTAAAGAAAAACACAAAACCCTCGAGTTAGGACATAAATACTTATAAACTGTAAATCAACTCAAGTGAACAGTAACAAAATGCATCAATAACTTAAAGGATGCTTGGGACCGCCCATCCTCTAAGGATCCGTTAAACTATTTGCTATATAGTAATATACGCTATATACGGTAGTGTCTAATCAGTAAAGTATAATCATATAGAAAATAGCGTTAAGGGGATGGTGAACCTTAACGCGGTCGGATCTTTAAAACCAAAATCGTAGTGGGCTCGATATAAGGATATGACATGGCACGCGAGGCAATGCCAGGGTGGATACACCGTTTGCACTCCCGGACCGGTGGTGACGGCAAGCCAGCAGCTTCCGCCCACCTCGAACAATACCCCCGAATCAAAGTGGCGCCACCGAATCGAATCACAACAGTAATAGAATAGTTTCCGATGGAGCATGCTCGATGAAAGGGTGCGACCCTTTGTGTAGCCCGGTATAGCTTCTGTTTTAGTCATATATGCCAACTCACGGGAGTTGGGTCCACGTAACATACCTCGAGAACGTCGCCACCATCCTACTTCATTCTGAAATCTCCACCGCGTACACAGTTATTAAAGTGGTTTTCGGTATTGTCCGGCTATAAGACAATATCCGATCTCGGTCTCTTTAACAACCAATCGTTATTATAACCCATGGATATTTATTTCAAATAATTTATACTTTCAAGACCAAAATATCATACTCATTTCAAAACAATATCACAATTGTATCATTTCCATTTCAAAAATAATTCAATATTATATCATTCAAATAAAACCCAAATTTTCAAATCATTGAATATTTCTTTAAATTTATTAAACTTGAAATATTCCTTTAAATTATCATAGCATTTTGGAAATGTTACCTTAAGGAATCATAGCATTTTCGGAATGTACTACTTTCCACTTTACATTGTATATAATCAAAGTATTGATAAGCTTAAAATTTTAACATGTCAATTTATCATAGCCTTATAGTTAAATAAACTTTCTTACTGTAATATACAATTTAAACCGAAATTCTTATGTTAAGTTAAAAGCACCTTATTAACTTACATTATTATTACAATAAGTAACATTTATCATTTTAATCAATTTAAAATACACCATTACATTGATTAAAATCTACACGTCAAATGTACGTTTTAAATTTTATATTCCTATTACAATGATGAACATTTATTAATTAAATCAATACCACACTACTTAAAACTTTACATGTTTCTTTCTTAATTAAGACTTTACATGTTCTTGCATTAATTAAAACTTATACCATTCTTCATTAATTAGGAATTTACATGTTCCTATCATTAATTAGAACACCATGCGTTCTTTCATTAATTAAAACACCATACGTTCTTTCATTAATTAAAACACCATACGTTTCTTTCATAAATTAAAACCTATACGTTTCTTTCATAAATTAAAACATGTACGTTTCTTTCATAAATTAAAACATGTATGTTTCTTTCATAAATTAAAACCTATACGTTTCTTTCATCAATTAAAACATGTACGTTTCTTTCATAAATTAAAACCTCTACGTTTCTTTCATAAATTAAAACCTATACGTTTCTTTCATAAATTAAAACTTAACATTTCAGATTTATATTACCTTTTCACAATTTTAACTAAACTTCCAGTTTATTTAATTAATTTAACATCTTTAGTTAAAACTCAAATTTCACATTTTCAAGTCAAGTTATATTTTAAAATTTCATTTTCAACAGTCATTTATTCAACCACTTAAATTTATAGAAAATCAATAATTCTTTAATAAATCACTTAAATTCAAATATAAATCAATTTATCATATTTACAATTTTCCAAATAAAATTAAAGTCCATTTTATTCATGTAACTTAAATATCATTTTTAGTCAAAATTCGAAATTTCAAACATAAGTTATATTTCAAAAATCCAGTTAATCCATTCATAAATTACATTTTTAACACATAGAAAAATCAAAATTTATTTATTTTAAAACCTTTCAAAATCTATTTAAATCAAATTTCATAATTTTATATTTTTAAAATACTTAAAATATTCAAAGCACTTTATAGAATAACCACGGGTGTGTATATAGTTTTCTAACCTAGGTCAAGTGATACGGATATGTATCATTTCAATCCGCAGTTTAAAAGGTAAAAATCCGGGTTCTATCATTTCAAACCCGCAATCCCAAGTATAGATAAATAAATAAAATAACTCAGGCTTATCATTTCAGCCCATAATGATTTTTATCCTAACAGGGAACTTGCAGTGTGATCATATACAGAAATAATATAAACAATGTCAATATCACAATATACAGTCATGTATCAGATGTCAGCTGAAAATTAACAGTTTTAACATGGTAATAACATGGTAATAACACGGCATAGCATATCATATGATCATCGTTAACTTGCATAAACATTTTACATTACTAAACACTTGTCATCAATCCACTTTTCATAAGTATATATGTCAGAGTGAGAAAGACTCACCTTTTTCAAAGCTAGAGACCAAAACAACATACAAGCACGACTCCAAAGGCACGACAAGCACAATTTCACGACTTTTGATTTGAATTGAAAGATAGCCAAGATATGATTTTGTATCACCAACCCAAAGCAAAACAATGAAAGGAGAACAAATGAAATAAAACAAGAGTGAAAAGAAGAAAGAAAGAAACAAAAAAGAGAAAAAAAATGAAAGGAAAAGCATGCGCCGGTTCATACCTTCAGGAGATGCTTACGCAAATTTTAATGGAAGCAAAATGAATAATTTATGGTATGGAACTTTTGAACGTGAAATATATATTAACATTGCTCACTAATTTATGTAGAGGGCAGGCAAGAGAAAAATGCTTGAACGGTAGAGGCAATTAAGGCATTCAATTCTATCCAATAGGTGGAAACGTATGGGAGGCAAGAGGGAAAGAAATAATTCACACACGGAAATGATTTAAGGCAAGATTTGAGCAAGATTTTGGATTCTCAAAAGAGAATATACGGCTGAAAACTTTGCATTGTTAACGCAAGAAAAAAAATCAAATAGATAACGAAAAGGCAAGAGCAACAATTAAATATATACCCAAAGTAACGTGAAAATTATTTTGTTTCTCTTATTAAATAACGTACAAATTACTTTGTTTTCTCTTATTAAATAAATTTAAAATACTAACGTTTCTATTAGGAAAATAAACCATCACTTTAAACCAAAATTTAATAGCTATTGTACCATAATTAATAACATTTGATTTAGCTTCATCCAATTGATTGTTAAATATAATGTTAAGAAACAGATGTAAACATATGTAAAAGAAATGTAAAGTTTATTTCCCGTTTCACACTAATTATTACTAACTTTTTTTTTTAAAAAAAAAGTATACAACAAATCTGACCCAAACAAAAGTGAAACAAATGTTACACAATTGTATACAGTTCAAGATGAAAAATTTGCCTTTAGAATTATAAAATTTAGAATTTCTATTAAAGTTACACTTTTTATCCAAATCAAATTTTCAGACATTGTTTATTTTTATTTGGACAAATGATCAGAAATCATTTCAAGAAAATTTCCACAATGAGATTTTTAAGAAAACAAAAGCCAAAGTCTTTAAATAAATGAAAAAAATAAAATTTAGGGAAAACAAGTAGAAAAGTAAGAAAAAGAAAGGGAAGCCATTACCAGATCTTTGAAGCCGTGAGAAACAAATGAAAATGATCTTTTTTTTTTCACGTGAAAACCTAATGAGATGACGGCTACATTAGGGTTTTACACGGCTAAGGCAATTAATTGAGGAGTTTAAGGAAATGAAGGGTTTGGGCAAATAAAAGGGCTTACGTTTCAAAGTGATTTACAATCTTCCATATTCTTTTCCTTTTAAAACTTTACATAAACAAAATTTCAGAAGAAAATACTCTACAAACCGAAATCAATTAGAAATATGAGGTAACGAATAGTATAATTTGAAAAAAATATAAAATAATGAAGAAAATGCCTTAAAAATACCAAACAGTGTTCTAAAATTGTGCATAAATCACTGTTAGTCTTGGAAAATTATACATTTCATTATAAAATTATTATGAAGTGGAAAGGAATGTTTTCATGTGAAAATGAGGTAAGAAATGCACAGCTACAATAAAGAAAGGAACGGCCAAAGGAAATTAAATCTATTAATTGGAAAAGAAACGGAAGAAGAAACGTTAAAACGGTTTTACGTTTCTTTGCTTTCAAAAATTTTAAACTTCCTATATATATTCATATACATCTAAATAACTGAAAATAATTAAAATCTCAGTTAAAATTCGAAAATATAACATATAAACAAAATATTAATTAGATATGATTAAAATAAGAAAAATAGCACAGAAAATGAAAACTTGACTTAAGAATTAGAAATAACTTCAATACACTTTGGAAAAATTTACTTTGATTTAAATATATGTAAAATGAATAAAATAAAGTAAAACACAGCGAATAACAGTGAGTGCGTAAAATAAATAAATAAATTTTAATTATATATAATTAAATTAAGAAAATAGCTTAAAATTGTAGACTAGGCTTTTAAAATTAGAAATAAATTCAAATGAACTTTAGAAAAATTATATTATCATTTTAAAAATACTTAAAAGTCAAAATATACATTATATAATATATTATCACATATTAAAATAAAATAAAACAAAGAAGAAGTAATTTATACAATTTAAAATAGTCATTGTTAAATAACCCTATATACGCACAATATTGTAAAGGGTATAACTTTCACAATTTACATCCAATTTCAACGAAACGAAAAGTGGTGTTCTTATAATTTTATGTACTTCCGTAATAAAAGAAAAAAAATAAACTTTTAAACTTTTAAAATTTTAAGTTGAAAGTCACAGTTTGACTATTTTGAACAAAATCAGCATTTCAGGCAAATATTTCAACTTACACAAGTTTGGGATTATAACTCATAAAAATCAAGATTATATTTAAATAATAAATTTAATCATTTCAAATAATTAAAAATAAAAGTTTTTTTTAAACCAAAATTTTACATTAAAATAATTAAAATATACAATAAAATAATTACAAAATATAGGGTTGTTACACTCTCCCCCACTCAAAACTTTTCGTCCCCGAAAAGGAATGAGGTATGGAAGGGCACAGAAAAGATAGAGTGAAATAGGATTAAGATAAGATGACAAGAAGATTGAAGTTATACCTGATAACTGTTGTTATAGGTAAGTTTTACAAGGTGGAGATTATCAAAGATTATAGAAAGATTTCTAAATAGAAAGATCATAGAAAGATGCATATACCAGTCTATAGCAAGATGAGGACGATAAGAACAACCAAAAGATAGTTTGAAAAACAAAATAAGAAAATGAATTTGAAAGCATGGAGATTTCAACTTAAATAGATAATAAACTTTTACACAAGTTACATAAATCTTAACTATCTCAAATTTCATTATCTTATTATCCAATCATCTTAAATTAACAATTTTTTTTAAAACCGTGGGTTAGAAAAATAAACATTTATTACACTCACCATGTATTTAATAAATTTTATTCTTCTTTATTCCTAATAAAAATTAAATTTATTCCTCTCAATATATTTATCACTCATGTTCAATATACTTACACTTATTATAACTTCTTTCTTTTATTCTTAGTTCTTTTAACATCATTTTATTGTAAGTTATTCAGTTACCCTTTATTATATTTACCTCTGTTAATCATTTTATAATTAAAATTTAAGTGTATAACATTTATTATAACCACTCAAATTTTATTTATAAAATCTTTTTATATTGTATATTGCCCAATTACATTGTTAACTTCTGAAATTAAGGTAAGTTATGTTGGAATGAAATTATGTCATACAAATAAAACTTTCCAATTCAATTATGTCAAGTTTAATCATTTATCCAAAAAAAAATTGATTTTCTTTTTATAATTGAAATTATTGTTAAAAATAAAATTTAAGAATTAAATTTTCGATTTCTTCAAACCATTTAGAGATAAGTAATAATATATATAAAATATGTCAAATCAAATTTCAATCATATATCTATATATTTTATAAACTAAGTCATATTGTAGAAATTCAAATCAATTTAATTTCCCAAAACAAAGCTGTAGCAAGACTACAGAACAGTCTCTTCGCTTCGAAACTCGAAAATGAACGTCGATGATGCTGCAGTCATCACCGAAGTTATTTTCCAGCGACAAAGAGAAGAGTACTAATTTTAAACTTAAAATTCTTTGGAAACAAATTTCTATTTGAAAATATTATAAATATTATATCCCTTTAAACATTTAAACAAAAGGTTTGGAACCATCGGAAATTAAATTCTCAAATTTCTTTTTCTAAATGCATTTAAGTTCCCATAAATTTACTTATATATCAAAATTTATTTCATTAACCAAATTTTTTTTAAAATAATATCGTGTCGGTTTGCTCTGTCAAAGTGTTTTAGAAATCCTATCGATAGCGTTGATCAGACGAATCGATCGGAAACCCAAATCAACATCAACAACTCCAACAACACAATATATATATAAAAAAATATATAGATTGACAAATACAATTCAAAATGTTTGAAAATATGTTGGAAACAAAAGACAAGATGATTAAATACAGAGTAGGGAGGCGGATAAGCTAAAATAAATCACGGGCAACCTTAATCGAGTCAACCGTGACTTAAAGTATAAGATCGAAGTGGATTTTCTGGGGTAAATCTACGTTCGACCTCAAGAGATAGAGTTTGGGATAATAGGAGATACTAGCATCTAAACCGAGGATATAAAAATTTTGGTGAATCGATGCTGTTGTAAAGGAGTTTCACTCCTTTTACAAGAAAATTTTTGAGATTGGCGGGACCGCCAATTCACTATAAAGATCATTCGAAGTGTAGTTATGGGATACTCCAGAATCAAGTGAAGATGAGTAGTGGGGAATAAGAATGTATTTTGGAACCGCAGGGAACGTTCCAAAATTCAAAGGAATCGAGTCAAAAGAGAGAGATTCAACTCGAATGAAAGTGATTCTGTAAATACATCTACTCCATATGCTGAGTTTTGCCTAGAGCTAACCAAAGCTCTGATACCAACTGTAACAACCCGGTATTTTCAACCATTCGCATCCATTGTAAGTGTATAGATAGACACTCATGCCGGAATTGAATTGCTCAAAATACCGCGTTGTAAATAAAATTTTGGCAAACTTCAGAATATACAGTAAATAAAATCACAGATTACAGACACAGAGTATATAATAATGCAGTGGAAGTAAAAGAGATAGTAATTCATGAAGCTACTAAAAAAAATATAAGATACATCAGAGTTAAATGAGATACAACAGAAGAGTAACAAGATACATCACTAAAACACTGGATACTGAAACAAAATAGAAGGCTGGATCTTCAAGGAAAGCTCCAACTCCGAAGGTGAATCTTGAATGCTAACTCAATCAATCTGACCCGAGCGTAAAGAAAAACACAAAACCCTCGAGTCAGGACATAAATACTTATAAACTGTAAATCAACTCAAGTGAACAGTAACAAAATGCATCAATAACTTAAAGGATGCTTGGGACCGCCCATCCTCTAAGGACCCGTTAAACTATTTACTATATAGTAATATACGCTATATACGGTAGTGTTTAATCAGTAAAGTATAATCATATAGAAAATAGCGTTAAGGGGATGGTGAACCTTAACGCGGTCGGATCTTTAAAACCAAAATCGTAGTGGGCTCGATATAAGGATATGACACGGCACGCGAGGCAATGCCAGGGTGGATACACCGTTTGCACTCCCGGACCGGCGGTGACGGCAAGCCAGCAGCTTCCGCCCACCTCGAACAATACCCCCGAATCAAAGTGGCGCCACCGAATCGAATCACAACAGTAATAGAATAGTTTCTGATGGAGCATGCTCGATGAAAGGGTGCGACCCTTTGTGTAGCCCGGTATAGCTCCTGTTTTAGTCATATATGCCAATTCACGGGAGTTGGGTCCACGTAACATACCTCGAGAACGTCGCCACCATCCTACTTCATTCTGAAATCTCCACCGCGTACACAGTTGTTAAAGTGGTTTTCGGTATTGTCCGGCTATAAGACAATATCCGATCCCGGTCTCTTTAACAACCATCGTTATTATAACCCATGGATATTTATTTCAAATAATTTATACTTTCAAGACCAAAATATCATACTCATTTCAAAACAATATCACAATTGTATCATTTCCATTTCAAAAATAATTCAATATTATATCATTCAAATAAAACCCAAATTTTCAAATCATTGAATATTTCTTTAAATTTATTAAACTTGAAATATTCCTTTAAATTATCATAGCATTTTGGAAATGTTACCTTAAGGAATCATAGCATTTTCGGAATGTACTACTTTCCACTTTACATTGTATATAATCAAAGTATTGATAAGCTTAAAATTTTAACATGTCAATTTATCATAGCCTTATAGTTAAATAAACTTTCTTACTGTAATATACAATTTAAACCAAAGTTCTTATGTTAAGTTAAAAGCACCTTATTAACTTACATTATTATTACAATAAGTAACATTTATCATTTTAATCAATTTAAAATACACCATTACATTGATTAAAATCTACGCGTCAAATGTACGTTTTAAATTTTATATTCCTATTACAATGATGAACATTTATTAATTAAATCAATACCACACTACTTAAAACTTTACATGTTTCTTTCTTAATTAAGACTTTACATGTTCTTGCATTAATTAAAACTTATACCATTATTCATTAATTAGGAATTTACATGTTCCTATCATTAATTAGAACACCATACGTTCTTTCATTAATTAAACCACCATACGTTCTTTCATTAATTAAAACACCATACGTTTCTTTCATTAATTAAAACCTATGCGTTTCTTTCATAAATTAAATTCTTTCATAAATTAAAACATGTACGTTTCTTTCATAAATTAAAAGCTGTACGTTTCTTTCATAAATTAAAACCTAAACGTTTCTTTCATAAATTAAAACCTATACGTTTCTTTCATAAATTAAAACTTAACATTTCAAATTTGTATTACCTTTTCACAATTTTAACTAAACTTCCATTTTATTTAATTAATTTAACATCTTTAGTTAAAACTCAAATTTCACATTTTCAAGTCAAGTTATATTTTAAAATTTCATTTTCAACAGTCATTTATTCAACCACTTAAATTTATAGAAAATCAGTAATTCTTTAATAAATCACTTAAATTCAAATATAAATCAATTTATCATATTTACCATTTTCCAAATAAAATTAAAGTCCATTTTATTCATGTAACTTAAATATCATTTTTAGTCAAAATTCGAAATTTCAAACATAAGTTATATTTCAAAAATCCAATTAATCCATTCATAAATTACATTTTTAACACATAGAAAAATCAAAATTTATTTATTTTAAAACCTTTCAAAATCTATTTAAATCAAATTTCATAATTTATATTTTTAAAATACTTAAAATATTCAAAGCACTTTATAGAATAACCACGGGTCTGTATATAGTTTTCTAACCTAGGTCAAGTGATACGGATATGTATCATTTCAATCCGCAGTTTAAAAGGTAAAAATCCGGGTTCTATCATTTCAAACCCGCAATCCCAAGTATAGATAAATAAATAAAATAACTCAGGCTTATCATTTCAGTCCATAATGATTTTTATCCTAACAGAGAACTTGCAGTGTGATCATATACAGAAATAATATAAACAATGTCAATATCACAATATACAGTCATGTATCAGATGTCAGGTGAAAATTAACAGTTTTAACATGGTAATAACATGGTAATAACACGGCATAGCATATCATATGATCATCATTAACTTGCATAAATATTTACATTACTAAACACTTGTCATCAATCCACTTTTCATAAGTATATATGTCAGAGTGAGAAAGACTCATCTTTTTCAAAGCTAGAGACTAAAACAACATACAAGCACGACTCCAAAGGCACGACAAGCACAATTTCACGACTTTTGATTTGAGTTGAAAGATAGCCAAGATATGATTTTGTATCACCAACCCAAAGCAAAACAATGAAAGGAGAACAAATGAAATAAAACAAGAGTGAAAAGAAGAAAGAAAGAAAAAAAAAGAGAAAAAAAATGAAAGGAAAAGCATGCGCCGGTTCATACCTTCAGGAGATGCTTACGCAAATTTTGATGGAAGCAAAATGAATAATTTATGGTATGGAACTTTTGAACGTGAAATATATATTAACATTGCTCACTAATTTATGTAGAGGGCAGGCAAGAGAAAAATGCTTGAACGGTAGAGGCAATTAAGGGATTCAATTCTATCCAATAGGTGGAAACGTATGGGAGGCAAGAGGGAAACAAATAATTCACACACGGAAATGATTTAAGGCAAGATTTTGGATTCTCAAAAGAGAATATACGGCTGAAAACTTTGCATTGTTAACGCAAGAAAAAAAAAATCAAATAGATAACGAAAAGGCAAGAACAACAATTAAATATATACCCAAAGTAACGTGCAAATTATTTTGTTTCTCTTATTAAATAACGTACAAATTACTTTGTTTTCTCTTATTAAATAAATTTAAAATACTAACGTTTCTATTAGGAAAATAAACCATCACTTTAAACCAAAATTTAATAGCTATTGTACCATAATTAATAACATTTGATTTAGCTTCATCCAATTGATTGTTAAATATAAGGTTAAGAAACAGATGTAAACATATGTAAAAGAAATGTAAAGTTTATTTCCCATTTCACACTAATTATTACTAACTTTTAAAAAAAAAAAGTATACAACAAATCTGACCAAAACAAAAGTGAAACAAATGCTACACAATTGTATACAGTTCAAGATGAAAAATTTGCCTTTAGAATTATAAAATTTAGAATTTCTATTAAAGTTACACTTTTTATCCAAATCAAATTTTCAGACATTATTTATTTTTATTTGGACAAATGATCAGAAATCATTTCAAGAAAATTTCCACAATTAGATTTTTAAGAAAACAAAAGCCAAAGTCTTTAAATAAATGAAAAAAATAAAATTTAGGGAAAACAAGTAGAAAAGTAAGAAAAAGAAAGGGAAGCCATTACCAGATCTTTGAAGCTGTGAGAAACAAATGAAAATGATCTTTTTTTTTCACGTGAAAAGCTAATGAGATGACGGCTACATTAGGGTTTTACACGGCTAAGGCAATTAATTGAGGAGTTTAAGGAAATGAAGGGTTTGGGCAAATAAAAGGGCTTACGTTTCAAAGTGATTTACAATCTTCCATATTCTTTTCCTTTTAAAACTTTACATAAACAAAATTTCAGGAGAAAATACTCTACAAACCGAAATCAATTAGAAATATGAGGTAAAAAATAGTATAATTTGAAAAAAAATATAAAATAATGAAGAAAATGCCTTAAAAATACCAAACAGTGTTCTAAAATTGTGCATAAATCACTGTTAGTCTTGGAAAATTATACATCTCATTATAAAATTATTATGAAGTGGAAAGGAATGTTTTCATGTGAAAATGAGGTAAGAAATGCACAGCTACAATAAAGAAAGGAACGGCCAAAGGAAATTAAGTCTATTAATTGGAAAAGAAACGGAAGAAGAAACGTTAAAACAGTTTTACGTTTCTTTGCTTTCAAACCTTTTAAACTTCCTATATATATATTCATATATATCTAAATAACTGAAAATAATTAAAATCTCAGTTAAAATTCGAAAATATAACAGATAAACAAAATATTAATAATTAAATATTAATTAGATATGATTAAAATAAGAAAAATAGCACAGAAAATGAAAACTTGACTTAAGAATTAGAAATAACTTCAATACACTTTGGAAAAATTTACTTTGATTTAAATATATGTAAAATGAATAAAATAAAGTAAAACACAGCAAATAACAGTGAGTGCGTAAAATAAATAAATAAATTTTAATTATATATAATTAAATTAAGAAAATGGCTTAAAATTGTAGACTAGGCTTTTAAAATTAGAAATAAATTCAAATGAACTTTAGAAAAATTATATTATCATTTTAAAAATACTTAAAAGTCAAAATATACATTATATAACATATTATCACATATTAAAATAAAATAAAACAAAGAAGAAGTAATTTATACAATTTAAAATAGTCATTGTTAAATAACCCTATATACGCACAATATTGTAAAGGGTATAACTTTCACAATTTACATCCAATTTCAACGAAACGAAAAGTGGTGTTCTTATAATTTTATGTAATTTCATAATAAAAGAAAAAAAATTAAATTTTTAAACTTTTAAAATTTTAAGTTGAAAGTCACAGTTTGACTATTTTGAACAAAATCAGCATTTCAGGCAAATATTTCAACTTACACAAGTTTGGGATTATAACTCATAAAAATCAAGATTATATTTAAATAATAAATTTAATCATTTCAAATAAGTAAAAATAAAAGTTTTTTTTAAAACCAAAATTTTACATTAAAATATACAATAAAACAATTACAAAATATAGGGTTGTTACACGGGTCGTTACATAAGAGAAGGTTGAGAATAGCCTTAAGGAGGAGACAGTGAGATGCAAATGGAAATTAACAGGTTACAGAAAATGTGAGTAACTTTATACTTTGCTTTACAATATTCTTTTTTTCATAAAATAGATTAGAGAATGGAATTTGGAGAGACAAAAACAATAATCGAACCGGCACATGAATTTCCACAATAGGAATAGCAAAAGTTACATTTTAATATGCTGTGAAATAAAAAAAAAGAAAACCAGACAGTCTCAAATACGGAACCGACATGATAAATCGTTTTGATGATTTCGTCGCGTACCGGATGTCGAATTTTAGGAATGAATATACTACGGAGATCTGCATGACGAGACGAACATAGTGGTACACAAATATCAGCGATACGGCCATCCTATTAAAAGTACTTATTTCACTGCTAGACTGCTGCAAATTCGTCGAAAATAAGATAAACGGGGCTGGAGAAGTCCAAACTTGAAGAAACAAAAGATGACGCCTCACTCAGTTTTCTAACGGCCCACCATTTAAGCACAAATATTTGCTTAAACGATAGATAGTTATTTAGTGTAAAATAGAATCAATCATAGAACACAAATACAGAATAAAAAAACAACTCAGTCTCACAATGGAAAATAAATAAATACATACATAAGTCATGAACTCACAAAGTTACATTATTCTCACTCTAATTACTGAATGGAAAATAACTGGAATAAAATGAGTCTAACTGACATAACGAACTAAACTGATAAAATAACTACAATTGAAGAGAATCTCCAGAAATGCCTTCGTCTTCACACAAGCTCTTCAAACTGGAAATACTCAGGTTGACCGGAGCAAAATGGAAACACAATACTCGAGTCAGAACTAATATTTTCATGTAAGTCAATAAATAAATGCAAAGTAACTTAGGAGATGTTACGAGTTTTTCCAACTCCTAAGGATCCTTCAAACTATCTATATATAATAGTGTAATCTATAATATATAATGTCTATCGGTAAAATAAATATCAAAATAGCATTAAGGCTTTACATTGATCCACCTTAACACATTACAGTTTAAACCAAAATCATAATGGGCTCGTATAGGGTTCAATATGACAAGGCACGTGAGGCAATGCCCAAGGTAGGATTCTACCAGTTTACCCTTTCTGGCTGGCCGTAACCCATCCGTGGCCGACTATCAATCCAAACAGAATGGTGCACCCACCCAGTTCAAATCATGATAGTAAAATACGAAAGATCAACGTCGCTAAAGGTGGCTAACCTCAATGGCCAGACAAAGGCTCCTGTTTTAGTCAGTTTAATTATGACATGAATGTCAAAGCTATCCATCATCGTTCTCTTACTTCATTCCAGTAAGCGTCGCCAATTCAACCACTACATTCTAGGTAACATCCACCGCGTGCACGGTTATCAAAGTGGTTCCGGGATTGACAGAGAGTATGCCAATGTTCGGCCCCGGTCTCTTTGACAACCAAACGTATATTTTACACACCATTTGGCGAATTAAGGTTTTATAATGATTCACAAAAACGGAATTTATAAATTTTTCCAAATTTCTCAAATTCAATTCCTGTTTCAAAATCCCATTATAAAAAATTCTGATTCCAAACTCAATTTCCCTTTTTACCCATAACTTGATTTACTTGACAAATTTTTTATTTAGGTTTAAATCCCAAGTTTAATCACAATTTAACCAACCAAATTTCCCAATAAGTTCAAAACTTTTAATAAACAATAAAAAAACTCCATTGTAATTTTATCAGACAATCTCTAATAAATTTCCAAATTTATACAACCATTTAAGTTTCCTATAAATTTGATTTACTCCAATTACAATATACGAAACAAATTTATGATTTAACTTAAACATTTAACTTGAATACCTTCAAATCTAAAACATTTCAATTTAAATTAAATTAAGTTTTTATAAAGCTTAAATCAAAAATCAAATTTATTTAAATAAAACATTTTCCTATATTCCCTTCTTCTTAACAAAATTACTTATCTTTCCCAAATTTCATTTAAATAATAAATCCAAAATTTAAACAAAATTTAAAGAATTTCAAATCATTTCTATATAAAATTCCATACAATCGCCATTTAAAATAAATCTTTTCCTTTTAGACCAACGGTGTTTAATTTAATTTTCTACCTAGGCTAAGTGTGATAAACAAATTAAATAATGGGTATATATCATTTCAACCCTTTCAACAATAAACTTTCAATGTACAGACATATCCAAATATCAAGCGGGAAAATTCAACAAATCATAACATACTGGCTATCAATAACATGATGAAAGTAACGAATCAATATCAATTTTCGTACACTAGTGTACATACATGGATCACGTATCTCGTGTCAATATGTGCACTTAACAAATATGATAATCAATCCATTCCACAAATTTATATAAAGTTGAGATCCAAATCAACAACGAATGAATATATATAGGTGACCTTTATTTTTATTTATTAACTTGCATTAGATATTAGTTAGTGTGAATATAAACACTCACCTTACTACAACGACTCGCGATGATCCACCAATTTGTCTGTACGCACGACACGACCCAAATCCACTGCAAAAACCAACTATACAGACGGTAACCAAAGACTGAGAAGCATTTCACTCCCACTTCTTAAAATATAATGTGTATGCTTCCCTTTCTATTTTTTCTTTTTTTATATATACCCTATGGACAAAAAGAAAATGGGTACACGAACTCTGGATCGAGCACCACTGATGCCGCACCTACTAGAGGCCAACCAAAGGTTGATGTAGCTGGTGACTCGTCGATAGGGGAGGAATAAGAGATGCGAGCAGATGAAATACTATTGTTTTTCTTTTTGTAAGGTGGCAGTAGTTGGAAGTTTTGGTGGGGAGGAGTTAGGCGCAAGGCCGGACAGTGGTGCGGTGGCGGCTGCAAGGTGAGGTAGGAGGTTCGACGTAGACAATGGGTTCGGGTTGGAGGTGGCTTGGCTCGAAGGAAGAACGAACGGTTGCGGTTTTAATTTTATGGAAAAAAATGCAAAAGTGAAAGATATAAGAAGAAGAAGAAGAAGGGCCACGTGCCAGTGCCAATAGAAGGTGAACGAAATATTCTGTTGGTTTTAAAATTCAAAGTGGTTTACGTATTCAATTTTTTTTATAAAGCTACTATTACTCGGTTGACAGAAAAAAATGATATAAACAATTTGTAAACTGGAAGAATAGAAAGATACGTGGCTACGTCACAGAGAATTTTTCTTTTTATGTTGTCTAACGTATGGAAGCATAACCGGTTAAATTTCCAACGTAGCTTCACAATTTCATTAAACTATTTTGTACTTTCCAATGTAACGAACTGCATATATATATATATATATATATATATATATATGTATGTATGTATAAACACACACATTCATGTTAACAAATAAAAATTTTTAATTGACACTTTAGTGAGGATATAATAATTATGCAATTGCCGGTTGTCGAAATCGATCATATAAATCATTTTGGACGGAGATAGCGACAACGAAATACGGCGAAACGAACGTCGATGTTTCTATTATAATTTTTTCTATGATATTTCTATATAAAATATTTAAATTTTTGAAACCAAAATTTAACTGTTTATTAACAACTGATTTTACGTTGAATTTTAAATCATTCTAAATTTTCGTTCAAAATTCAATTAACATTTTTTTCTTAATTTTAACTATTCATACGCAATGCAATTTTTTTATTCACATTACAAAGTTACTCAACTCAAATCAATCTTTAAATTAAATTGATTTATTATTCAAAATAACGATAAATTTCAGAATCGTTACATTCGCCCCCACTCAAAAAAATTCGTCCTCGAAAAGGTGGAACGGAATGGTATAGCTAGAATCAAAAGGTAGATTTAGATTAGAAAGCATATTGAAATCAAATAATTGAGGATTGGAAACACGAATATTATCCTCAGTTTCCCAAGTGCAATCTCGCTCATCATCACTCCACTGAACATTTACGAGATTGACTAATTTACTCCTCAGTTTCTTCATACTCCTATCAAGAATACGAATGGGTTTTCTTTCAATAGTAAGGTCAGGCTGAATCTCCAATTCCTCAAACTGCGTAGAATGAACTATCGCTGACGGGTCATGAATATACTTACGAAGGTTGGAGACGTGGAATACATCATGAACACCCAATAGTTTTTCAGGCAGCTCAACTCTATAAGCTAGGGTACCAATCCATTCGGGTATACGAAAAGGACCAATAAATCTTGGTGCCAACTTCCCTTTCTTCCCAAACCGAACGACGTTTCACAATGGAGAAATTTTGAGATACACAAGATCTCCAACTGTGAATTCCATCCCTTTTCGCCTTCTATCAGCATATTTCTTTTGCCTATCCTGCACAGTTTTCATCTTCTGCTTAATCCCCTCAACCTTCTCAGAGGCTTCCAAAATAATTTCATGCCCAAGAACAAGTCTGTCACCAGTTTCAATCCAACATGATGGAGATTTACATAGACGTCCGTAAAGAGCTTCGAACGGTGCCATGTCGATACTAGCCTAGGGAAAAGATTCGAATTACGAAGAGTTTATTTTACATGTATTTTTTTACAATGTTTTACCTGATATCTATTGTTATAGGTGAATTCAATAAAATGAAGATGGTCTTACCAAGAACCATCGAAATCAAGAATACAAGCATGAAGAAGGTCTTCCAAAGTTTGATTGATCCGTTCGATTTGGCTATCCATCTGTGGGTGATATACCGTACTTAGATCAACTGTGTACCCAACGAAACCTGAAGGGCCCTCCAAAAGTTACTCCTGAAAAAAGGGTCACGATCATAAACGATACTGGAAGGAATTCCATTGAGTCAAACAATCTCCTTCAAATAGATCTCAGCCAAACTCGATGAAGTTCGAGTTGGCTTCATAGGAATAAAAATCGACAATCACCCAAATGCTCCCATTACCCCTTCTCGTCTTAGGTAAACCATCCACAAAATCCATAGAAATCTAGTCCCACTTCCATTCCGGAACCTCAAGTGGCTGTAACAACCCTGCTAATTTCTGATGATCAGCCTTAATTTGCTGACAAGTACTACATCTACTCACATACGTCAAAATATCCCTCTTCATTCCTTCCCACCAATAAAGTCACTTCATATTCTGAAACATCTTTCTTACTCCGGGACGAATAGAAAATTTAGATTTGTAATTTTCCTTAAGTACTTCTTCTCTTAGTCCATCTACATTACGAACACAAACCCTACCATTTATCTTAAGAATACCCTTCCCATCAACTACTACATCATACCATCTCCTCGAGTCATTCTCTCTCCTCATAACTTTCTCTCGAATAGTTCTTAAACTCGGATCTTCATTCTGCTTAGAAACTATACGATCCATAAGAGAGGATGAAGCAACAAACTGACAAAGCATAACCCTATTTCCACTCAAGGCATCGGCCACTACATTTGCTTTACCCGGGGTATAATTAATGTCAAGATCATATGCAACCAAAAATTCTAGCCATCTCACTTGCCTTAGATTTAAATCCTTCTGAGAGAAAATATATTTCAAGGATTTGTGATCGGTAAAGAGTTCGAACTTGGAACCCAATAGATGATATCGCCACAACTTCAAGGTAAAAACTACTGCCAACAACTCCAAATCATGTGTTGCGTACTTAACTTCATGCAGTCGCAACTGTCTACTAGCATATGCAATAATTTTGCCATGCTGCACTAAAACGGCTCCAATTCCACTTCTATAAGCATCGGTATAAACCATAAGACCTTCATTCCCATTCGGAACAGCAAGAACAAGGGCTGAGGTCAACTTCTGTTTTAATTCATCAAATTCTTTCTGATACCTTTCATCCCAATTGAACTTGACGTTCTTTCGGGTTAAAGCTGTAAGAGGAGAAGCAATGCAGGAGAAATGCTCAATGAACCTTCTATAATAACCAGCAAGGCCTAAGAAACTCCTAGCATCCGTGGGCGTCTTAGGAATTTCCCAATCCTAAAATTATATATAAGGCACGAATCAAAATTTGAAAATTCGGATAATCAAATCGAAAGTAAGGATGTGGAACTTACATTTACTACGGCGATCCAAGTAGGATCCATCGAAACTCCGTTTTTTGAAACCACCTGACCAAGAAATCTGACTTCCTCCTGCCAAAAATGGCATTTGGAAAATTTTGCCTTCAACTGATGCCTTCTCAAAGTTTCAAGCATGAATTTCAAATGTTGCTCATGCTCTTCTTCGGTTTTAGAGAAAACTAGAATATCATCGATAAAAACAAGCACGAATTTATTAAGAACGTCTCTGAATACTCTGTTCATGAGAGCTACAAAGTAAGCCAGGGCGTTCGTTAACCCGAAAGGCATAACGAGCCATTCAAAAAATCCATCTTCGGTACAGAAAGCAGTCTTATGAATGCTATCCTCACAAATCCTCAACTGATGGAAACCTGAAGCGAGATCACGCTAAGAAAACACTTGTGCTCCATAAAGTTGATCGAATATATCATTAATACGAGGCATATGATATCGGTTCTTACGTGTGAGCTTATTCGACTCTTTGTAGTCCATACACGTTCTCAAGGAACTGTCAGATTTAGTGACAAAAACTACGGCTGCACCCCATTCCGAAAAACTTCTCCTAATCAAGCCTCTAGCCAAAAGATCATCGACTTGAGTCTTCAACTCAATTCTTTCCATAGGCGACATCCTTTGAGGGGGAAGTACGACAGGTCTAGCTTCGAGAATAAGATTAATTCGAAATTTGATTTCTCGATGAGGTGGTAAACAAGAAACCTCACCAAAGACATCAGGAAAAAGTCGAATAACTAGAATAGTATCTAGATCACTAGAATGCGAATCAAGTGAGAAAACAAAACTCTTGACAAGATCACAAGGCATTTTGCATTGGATAACCAGTTGAGATCCTTTATCATCAACCAAGGAAATGGTTCGATCACTACTAAAAATAACAGTTTCTAACTTGGATAGCCAATCCATTCCTAACAATAAATCAAATCCACTAAAGCCCAAAACATAAAAGTCTCTAGTGAAAAGGTGTTTGTCCTTAAAAAGACAAACGTCCTTACAAATCATTTCTAAATTTGTGGGGCCACCAATGGGATTAGAGACACACAAAGATTTAGAAGCGGGTTCGGGTTTCAAATCATGTTCAAATTTCTCACATAAATTAACAGATATAAAACTATGAGAGGCTCCAGTATCAAATAAAACATGGACAGGTGTAGCATGAAAAGAAAGTGTACCTTGAAGTACGGGATCAGTCTCCTCAACTGGAGGGGTGGAAGCAGTGACAGCAAATATACCGGATGGTTTGCCTTTCTTTTGAGTAGGACAATCTTTCTTGAAATGGCCCGATTGCAAGCATATGTGGCATAAGTCGCGCCTCGTCATCTGGACAAGAGGAATGGCTGCTAAGGATGCTGGTGGACATTCTCTAGCATAATGTCCCTTTTTATCGCATTTGAAGCAAGTGATGTGAGAAAAGTCCTTAGTCTTTTTTGAAGCAGTCCAACTCCATGATGGCTTTGCCACTTCTTCTTTTGATTACTAAAATTTGACTTTCTCTTGCCAAGGTTACTGGTACTAGAAGGGGCTGGGGTGTCAGAAACTTCTGAAATCCTGTAACAACCCAGTATTTTGTGATTTTTTTAATTGTTTATTTTAATTTTTTGAATTTGAGACTCCTGATTTAAAAACTTTATATATTTATTAAAATAAATGAATTTTTTTTTAAAAGTATATTTTGATTTTTGTGTGAATTATAATTTCAAACCTGAATAAATAGGATATTTCCAGAAAAAGTGGATTTTTGGTAAATCTGGTCAAACTTTGACTTTTAAATTTAAAATTTAAATATTTGAATTCTTGAATTTTTATCTTTTATTATGAAAATAGATTTTGTTTAAGAATACTACTTTTGTTTCGTTGAAATCTGATTTATATTGTGAAAGTTATGACTTTTACACTATTGTGCGAAATTTGTTGTATTTAACAAAATTGTTATTTTAATTTTTTTTATAAATAATATTTTTGTTTGTCGGGTTCTAATTTATATTTACATGTGTAACATAATGTTATGTATATATTTTACTTTTAAAACATTTTTAAAGTGTTATTGAAATTTTCCAATGTCAATTGGATTCTGTTTATAATTTCTAATTTCCAGTTTCAATTAATTTAAGGAATTCTTTATTTATTTTTCTATTTTCTCAAAATCTTATTTCATTCTCATTCCCACTTTGTTTTCTTACTCATTAATTTTATTTATTTGACATTTTATTTGTTTTAAAGTGAAAAAGAAATTTTTCTAGAGCCAATGGTATTTTATTTGTAATTTTCATGTCTTGTTTCCAATTTTTAAACAATTTCTTTAATTATTTTTCTATTTTCTCTAAATTTAATTATGTATTTGACTTTGAATAAGTTTAAAAAATTAATTTATTTCAAAATTTTGCTTTAGAATATTTTTAAAATGAAGTAGATGTTTTCCAAGGCTAGTGATGATTTATTTGTAATTTTTGAACACTGTTTTGGATTTTTAAGCAATTTCTTTTATTCTTTTCCATTTTTCTTTAAATTTAATTATTTATTTTCATATTATTTCACTTGGTTTCGGTTTTTAAAAGTATTTGCTGAAATTATTTTGTTTTATTTTTTTAAAAAAGAAATGGAAATTGAAGAGCCAAGGACTCTTCCTTTTCTTTTGACTTTTCACTTTCTAGACTTTTCATTTTCATAACTCTTCATTAATTATTCTTTGTCCATGTAAATTTATTTGTTTAGATGTGTGGTTGCTGATCCCAACCGTGAGATGATCTTACTCGGGATTATCCAGTAAGGGGTAGTCCCGGCTTTGTGTTGCAGGGGATTGAGAGTAATCCTCGATACGGTGATCTAGGACACGTACTGTGACAGGTGGTACCCCAGTGCCTAGTCATTAGTTGGAAATCCATTCTCCCTACGCGCCTTTTACGGTTATTGTTTGTACAACCCACGTTGTGGCTAGTAGCTAGAATATAATCATGTAAAAATTTCGGCTATTTTAATAAGTATTTGTATAGACCCTATTATAATATCAGAGGATTTTAATAAAAAGTGTTTTAGCTATCGTAAGGTAAAAACCCGACATGTTTATTTGTGGCGTGGTCTTATGAGATCCTTTTGTTTTCAAAGGACTTTGAAACTTTAATAATCAATTTGAGTGTGATTTTCTCACGCTGGTATTTCAGACTGACTCGGGTGTTATTTAATTATGATGCTCGAGTCAGACCTGTAGGATCTAGATTAACCCTAGAGGGGGGGTGAATAGGGTTATAGCAAATTTTCTTGATATAAACTCAGAAACAAACTGCAAAAATAAATATGCTGAAAAGTAAATCACACACAAAATTTACCCAGCTTCGGCAACCCTTGCCTACTGCTGCATTCCCAGATTTCTATTAGAATTAAACAGTATCACGCTTACAAACACTCTACTAGACTCGCAGAGCCTTTTGCTCCCGCTCACAAACACTCTACTAGACTCGCAAACATTTGCTCTCGCTCACAAACACTCTACTAGACTCGCACATCCTGCTCCCGCCTATAGAGGTTCGTTTACTTGCAAACTCTGCTCCCGCCCATAGAGCTTTGATTACTCGCAAACACTGCTCCCGCCTATAGAGCTTTGCAAACTCGCACACCCTGCTCACTGAACTAATTCTAACTAGACAATCTGATACGACCTAATCCCTAGGTGGTGAATTACAAATTCTTCGATTCGAAAAATAAAAACAACAATTAAAAGACAAAAATTAATAACCTTAAATAAAACACTAAAGGCCTAAACAAAAATTAATCCCCCCTTTTTTTTTCTTTTAACAAGGCCGGCCCCTTTCTTTCACTCTAGCCCGTTCCTTTTTGTCTCGTTCCTTTGTGAAAATGGTAGCTCTCTTTCGTTCCTTTTTGCGCTTGAATTAGGGCATGCGTCCTTGATCCAAATTAGGGTTTTTTGCAAATTGAAGCGCCGACCTTTGATACTGTTCGACTTCGATGCTCTTTAATTTGCTCACCGCGGCTGCTTCGTTGATCGAATTCCGGTATGTAATTATATCCTTTTGCTTTACTGATTTTGTGCTTTCTGGAATTCGATGATTTGATTGCCGATGATGATTGGGCTTTTATATGCGTTCGAATTCCTTTATTTTCGTTCGTATAAGTTCATTTGAATTTGTCAATTTACTTGCTCTGGCCGCTTGATCTTGTATTGATGCTTGGGATTTCACAGACTTCTTCAATTTCGTATAAATTGATATTACTTGGTTGACACGGTGTTGATTCATTGCTTGGTCAATACGGCGTTGATCTTGACTCGGTTCGATTTGCTCATCATATTTTTGCTATCCTCGGCATATTGATTTCTGGCATTTTACTTTGTTTGACTTGTTCATGACTGTGAAAATTTCACTATTGTTCATTCTGAAATCACTGCGCACTTTGTAGCTTCTTTTGGCTTCAGTCATTTTTGAAAAATCTTTCTTGATTTTGCTCGGCCTGTACCTGTACTTGTAGTTGTTCAACCTGGTTTTGATACTTGTAGTTGTATCAATTGATATTCATTCCTGTAGTTTGCATTCATGTACTTGCTGTCGTAGATGTTGCACTGCTTCACCACTGTTCTTTGCATTTGTTCATATGAATGTGCTCACTGTAGTTTGTACCTGTGCGTATATGTTTACTGTAGTCCATGTTGTTGCTTGAGTCTCTGTTGCCTTGCTTGTGATCATGTTGCACAATTTCTGTTGTTTCCAGTTGCACTTGGTCATTTTGTATCTGCATTTGTTACTTCTGAAGCTCGAGTTGCACTGTCTATCAGTTACATGGTTCATGTCATGTAATTTTTGAGTTGCACTAGCTCATTTGTTCACTGGTCTTTGTTTGTTTAATGGCTGTTGCACTCTGTTAGTCTTGACATTTGCATCTTGTGTTTCACTTGCACTTGTACTTTGATGGCTGATCATTTGTATACATACATTCTTGTATGTATATATGTGTATGGTCACTTGTGCATTGCCTTTCTGAACTGTGCACATTGTTGCATGCATTGTGTATTTCCCTAGCCATTTGTGTTGGGCATTTCTTGCATCACTGGTGCACTCGGTCATTCGAGTCTTCCCTGCATCATTATCTGTTGCATCTTTGGTTTTGGAGCTGCTGTGTTATCATCCTTTTGTTTGCCTGCAGACCATGTTGCATGCATGTTTGCATATTTCCTTGCTTGGTCTCTGTTCTTTGTTCATTGGTCAATGCTTGGTCATTGCACTACTGAACTTGATTCACTTCATGTATGGCTGTTTTGATTTGTTGAAGCTTTGAACTGTTTCATGCATTATTGATGCT
The DNA here is from genome assembly GCA_030765085.1 of Allium cepa. Classification (NCBI taxonomy): domain Eukaryota; kingdom Viridiplantae; phylum Streptophyta; class Magnoliopsida; order Asparagales; family Amaryllidaceae; genus Allium; species Allium cepa. Next base: position 781,837,807 of record CM060940.1, on the reverse strand, counting down.
CTTTGTAGTTGATGTACTGCATGTCCGTTGATTTGAGGCTGTGTCATGTTTGAACATAGCATTCATGTGTACTTTTGATTTGCACCTGAGATTAATCCAGTTTTAAAACTCGGGTTTGACCTTGTGCTGAGAGTCGTGATTTTCAATGTTATTGCACGTGAGTTGAACCCGGTTTTTCATTTGGGTTTGACCTGTGCTCACCTATCCCTGTAAATCATCAAGTGTATATATTGGCGTGCACGGCCTTGTGGCATATACAGTAATATACTGTGTATGTCACAAGTTGTTCGTGTACGTTGAATTCAAATTTAAATTATGACGAACAACCCAAATAACTGAGGCAAATCATATTTTCAAAATCTTATCTTTTATTTCTGAATTTCAAAAATATTTCTTTTTCAATTTTGCTGCAGTAGTTTATATTTTTGCAGATTGCTCAGATGCTGGATTCAAACTGGAATGCAGTTGAAGATAAATACGAGTGTGAGTGATGTGTAGTGAGGTGAACTGTAAATATGAAATGTGATGTAATTGTAATCAAAGTTGTATAGTTATAGTGAGAGCTTGAAATTGTACTATTCAAAATTGTAATAAATAATTATTTTAATAAAATATCTGCTTGAATTCAAATTCTGTGTAATTTAATTTATTCAACAAATATTTATTTAAACTGTGAAAAATAGAATAGTATATTAACAAATACATTTAAACGAGTGTATATATGTTTATTATCATCAAACAAAAATCATATAAGCGCAAAGCGCATATTCAACAATCTCCCCCTTTTGATGATAACAAACATGTATTTAAGATTTTGTATGTATTAAATGTATTTGATCGTTCAATTTGCTTTCCCTATTTGAATGCTCCCTCTCTCACCATACTCCCCCTACATATATGCATACAAATAGAAATATATAAATGAGCCTATATGCAAATGGAAAATTATTTGACCTTTGCTTGATTCTATTTGACAAAATCTTAACTTTTCTCTCCCCTTTTTGTTATCAGCAAAAGAATAACAGTGTTATAAAAATAGGGATGAAGTGACAGACATGAATCAAACATTTAACTCAATTGAATGTAAATATCAAATTTCAATAAAAACTCAAACAAAAATCATAATTACCCTTGTCAGGCGCATATTCCACTTTCAGAAGTGATGGGGATAAAATCATCAAAAAAAATCATACAGTTCTGTCTATTGTGGTATATTTATTTTGGGAAATTTGAATATCTACTAACCATGCATAACCGTTAGGACTTTTAAATGAGATTAGTAGTATTCCAATTTAATTTTTAAAATGAATTCAAGTATCTTCTAACCACGCATGACCGTGAGGACTTTTAAATGGGATTAGAATCAACTTGTCTATTTAATCAATTAATTTTGATATGCGTTCCATACATGCATAACCGTGAGGACTGTTAAATGAGCATGGAAGCACATAATCAAAAATCCAAGTAATTCACCCATGCATAACCGTGAGGACTTTTAAATGAGAGTGAATACTTTGGATATTTATTATTATTTTTATTGCTAAAATATAATAAATTGAAGCACAAATGATTTCCCGTTTAAAATAATAAATTGAAGAACGAATACTTTCCTTTGTAAACTACCACAAATTTTCATACTATATATGATTTTGATAAGTGATGGTCGATAGAAAGATGATAGAAATAGAAATGATCATGGAATTTTTACCAAACAAAAAGTTTTTATAACTCTTGTTATGAAATTCTAAAGAAATTTTTCTAAATATATTGTCTTGAGTAACGTATGAAAAATATCGGCACTCATCACATTTTCAATCACTATTGATCTTTTTGATAATCATTAGGGAGTTAGATTAGTCAAAATTTGTCATTTAAAATCAAATAAAAATGACTAATCTTAAAATATGGTCAACAATGATTTTCTCGAAGGGGTTATATGAGAAAAATTCTGCCATTTGAAAAATTATTTCAAGTGAAAAATATGCAGATATTTTCTTTGAAAAAAAAAACGATGCAGCAAATGAATGTTTCAAAAATTAATCACGTTCCACTAGGAATTTTTCTATCAACTATATTGCCAGTGTAATCTGCATCTGAATTTAAGTTTCACTCAATATTCACTCGTTGGATGTCAAATACCTGATTGTGAAATTTCAACAAATTATCTCATAATTGTTTTCAACAATTTTTAAATGAAATTCTCTTGAATTTGAATTGAGACCATGTTAACATTCGAACAAATATCATAGTGTTAATTTCAGAAACCGTAGGATAAACAGTTATGTTCATGAGTAATCAACAGTCAATCATCATAATTATTTCAAAAAAAATTTCTTGAAGTTTCAACAATTTCTTAAAATCCTTTTTAACAGCTTTCACATGAAATTTGAAATCATGCAAATTTATAAGCAATGACCAAAATGTCAAAACCAATATTTCTACGTGTAGCATGAGTAACCATCATTTGACCGAACAAATTTATATGGATTAGTTCAAAGTTGAAAATCTGATTGGTCATCATTTAAGCACAAATCAAGGTCATAAATAAGAACAAGTCAAAAAAAATCATATCAATTAAGAATAAGTCAGAATTAAAGACATCATTCATTTCATCATCACATTACTGACTGATTTATTTTAGATTACGGTGCAAATTATCACATTTGATATATCGTTCAGAAACAAATTTACCTATTTTACCTTTACGATAATTTTTCGTGATTGCCCATTGTGATTCTGTCACCTTTGTACTAGGCTAAGGAACTTTGCTTTGTCGCCCGTTGTGTTTCTGGAACAGCCAGAATCCAGAGAATACTGTTGTTGTTCCTTAGCCTGCCACCACACCTACACAATGAAAGATTTATGTGACCTATTTGTTTTTATAGTTCCATGATTGTTAGTGGAAGAATATGAAAAATATGTTTGTGGAGACCCAAAACTATTTATATATGTTCCTTTTGGTACCCAAATTTGTTTGACTTTCAAAGATTTTATATTTGTGCCTTTTGGAACCCAAATTGGTATAGTTTTCACGTGTTTGGGTCTATACCAACAATTATTTAGATTATGTCCAAATTTTCTACAAATCGTGCACATTAAATTGACTTGATTAAATTTTGTGTTCCTATGACTATGATGTCCAATTATTTCAGATCGAGCAAAGCCACTTTTACCTTTTGCATTATCATCATCTTGTGATTTCCCAAAACCTAGTCCTTTTTTATTGTTAGCAAAAATTTGATTTCCCAATAACATTTTGAAAGACTTCTCTCCTTTTGAAAAGTTATTCAGAGATTTCTCAAGATTTTGGACTTTGGTTTTTAATGTTGTGTTTTCAGTTACAAGTGAGGTGCATCTATTTATAAAATCCTTTTTCCTAGTGTCAATGTTTTCCTTAAGACTCAGGTTTTCTTTTTCAAGATTCTCAGAGTTATTCTTAAGTCTTGTCAATTCTGAATCTAAAATTTTACATTGGTTACATTCTAGGTTTTGAATATTTTCAAGTTCAGTTTTTAACCTAAAATTTTCACGAGCAAATTCTCTCCTATCAGATTTCAGATTTTCAATTTTAGATTCAAGAGTATCCACTACCTTAGTAAGATCAAGACACATAAAAACAAGATCTCTATAGGAACACTCACCTGCTTCACTAGATTCCTCGGAGGTTGCTTCTGATTCTGATTTTGCCATACAACACAAGTTAGCCTCCTCTGAGCTGCTATCCGAAACTTCCTCTCCTTCTTCATCATCCCAGGTTGCTGCAAAAGCCTTCTTTTTCTTTTTCTTTCCTTTGTTGTATTTGAGAAGTGGGCATTCTGGCTTGATGTGGCCAGGCTTGTTGCAGTTATAACACGTCGGTTCATTATCGGAATTTTCAGAATCTTTTGACCTATTGCCCTTTGTTTTCTTCTTGCGTGGCTTGAATCTAGACCATCTTCTAAGATTATTGACAACCATTGCAAGCTCTTCAATTGGATCTTCTTCATCTTCATCGCTCTCTTCTTTGCTCTTTAAGGCAATCGTCTTCTTCTTTGGTTCGGAGTTGTTGCGTTCTTCCTTTGCTTTTAGCTCAAGCTCATATGTCATCAAGTTACCAATCAACTCCTCCTTGCTTAGTTTACTCAGATCTTTCGATTCTTGTATTGCTGTGACTTTTTCCTCAAAGTTCATTGGTAAGACTCGTAGTATCTTCCTCACAAGCTCTACTTCAGTGAATACCTTCCCAAGCGCTCTAGCATTGTATACCAAGGTTGAAAAGCGTCCAAACATGTCCTTTATGCTTTCGCCTTTGTCCATCACAAAGTTTTCGTATTCATTGCTGAATAGGGCTAGACGAGACTCCATGACTTGAGAAGTTCCTTCGTGTGTCACCTCCAAAGTATGCCAAATTTCCTATGCTGTTGTACATTGAGAAATTCTATTAAATTCATTTTTATCAAGAGCACATATCAAAGCATCATGGCTTTAGCATTTGTCGTTTTCAATCTCTTATCGTTAGCATCCCACCTATCCTTAGGTTTAGGAATCTCGGTATCACCAACGATTATAGTGGGAGGTTTAAAGCCAGTTTCAATAATATCCCAAACATCATAATCAACAGAACTAAGATAGATACCCATCCTAACTTTCCAATAAGCATAATCGTTCCCGTTAAACATGGGTGGCCTAGCAATAGATTGCCCCTCAGAAAAAGCATTATTTGGTGAATTCATGACTCTAGAGTTAAAAACAAAATACCGGGCTCTGATACCACTTGTAGGATCTAGATTAACCCTAGAGGGGGGTGAATAGGGTTATAGCAAATTTTCTTGATATAAACTCAGAAACAAACTGCAAAAATAAATATGCTGAAAAGTAAATCACACACAAAATTTACCCAGCTTCGGTAACCCCTGCCTACTGCTGCATTCCCAGATTTCTATTAGAATTAAACAGTATCACGCTTACAAACACTCTACTAGACTCGCAGACCCTTTTGCTCCCGCTCACAAACACTCTACTAGACTCGCAAACATTTGCTCCCGCTCACAAACACTCTACTAGAATCGCACACCCTGCTCCCGCCTATAGAGTTTCATTTACTTGCAAACTCTGCTCCCGCCTATAGAGCTTTGATTACTCGCAAACACTGCTCCCGCCTATAGAGCTTTGCAAACTCGCACACCCTGCTCACTGAACTAATTCTAACTAGACAATCTGACACGACCTAATCCCTAGGTGGTGATTTACAAATTCTTCGATTCGAAAAATAAAAACAACAATTAAAAGACAAAAATTAATAACCCTAAATAAAAAACTAAAGGCCTAAACAAAAATTAATCCCCCTTTTTTTTCTTTTAACAAGGTCGGCCCCTTTCGTTCACTCTAGCCCGTTCCTTTTTGTCTCGTTCCTTTGTAAAAATGGTGGCTCTCTTTCGTTCCTTTTTGCGCTTGAATTAGGGCTTGCGTCCTTGATCCAAATTAGGGTTTTTTGCAAATTGAAGCGCCGACCTTTGATACTGTTCGACTTCGATGCTCTTTAATTTGCTCACCGCGGCTGCTTCGTTGATCGAATTTCGGTATGTAATTATATCCGTTTGCTTTACTGATTTTGTGCTTTCTGGAATTCGATGATTTGATTGCCGATGATGATTGGGCTTTTATATGCGTTCGAATTCCTTTATTTTCGTTCGTATAAGTTCATTTGAATTTGTCAATTTACTTGCTCTGGCCGCTTGATCTTGTATTGATGCTTGGGATTTCACTGACTTCTTCAATTTCGTATAAATTGATATTACTTGGTTGACACGGTGTTGATTCATTGCTTGGTCAATACGGCGTTGATCTTGACTCGGTTCGATTTGCTCATCATATTTTTGCTATCCTCGGCATATTGATTTCTGGCATTTTACTTTGTTTGACTTGTTCATGACTGTGACAATTTCACTATTTTTCATTTTGAAATCACTGCGCACTTTGTAGCTTCTTTTGGCTTCAGTCATTTTAGAAAAATCTTTCTTGATTTTGCTCGGCCTGTACCAATACTTGTAGTTGTTCAACCTAGTTTTGATACTTGCAATTGTATCACTTGATATTCATTCCTGTAGTTTGCATTCATGTACTTGCTGTCGTAGATGTTGCACTGCTTCACCACTGTTCTTTGCATTTGTTCATATGAATGTGCTCACTGTTGTTTGTACCTGTGCATATATGTTTACTGTAGTCCATGTTGTTGCTTGAGTCTCTGTTGACTTGCTTCTGATCATGTCGCACAATTTCTGTTGTTTCCAGTTGCACTTGGTCATTTTGTATCTGCATTTGTTACTTCTGAAGCTCGAGTTGCACTGTCTATCAGTTACATGGTTCATGTCATGTAGTTTTTGAGTTGCACTTGCTCATTTGTTCACTGATCTTTGTTTGTTTATTGGCTGTTGCACTCTGTTAGTCTTGACATTTGCATCTTGTGTTTCACTTGCACTTGTACATTGATGGCTGATCATTTGTGTACATACATTCTTGTATGTATATATGTGTATGGTCACTTGTGTATTGCCTTTCTGAACTGTGCACATTGTTGCATGCATTGAGTATTTCCCTAGCCATTTGTGTTGGGCATTTCTTGCATCACTGGTGCACTCGGTCATTCGAGTCTACCCTGCATCATTATCTGTTGCATCTTTGGTTTTGGAGCTGCTGTGTTATCATCCTTTTGTTTGCCTGCAGACCATGTTGCATGCATGTTTGCATATTGCCTTGCTTGGTCTCTGTTCTTTGTTCATTGGTCAATGCTTGGTCATTGCACTGCTGAACTTGATTCACTTCATGTATGGCTGTTCTGATTTATTGAAGCTTTGAACTGTTTCATGCATTATTGATGCTCTTTGTAGTTGATGTACTGCATGTCCATTGATTTGAGGCTGTGTCATGTTTGAACATAGCATTCATGTGTACTTTTGATTTGCACCTGAGTTGAATCCAGTTTTAAAACTCGGGTTTGACCTTGTGCTGAGAGTCGTGATTTTCAATGTTATTGCACGTGAGTTGAATCCGGTTTTTCATTTGGGTTTGACTTGTGCTCACCTGTCCCTGTAAATCAATCAAGTGTATATATTGGCATGCACGACCTTGTGGCATATACAGTAATATACTGTGTATGTCACAAGTTGTTCGTGTATGATGAATTCAAATTTAAATTATGACGAACAACCCAAATAACTAAGGCAAATTCTATTTTCAAAAACTTATCTTTTATTTTTGAATTTCAAAAATATTTCTTTTTCAATTTTACTGCGTTAGTTTATATTTTTGTAGATTGCTCAGATGCTGGATTCAAACTGGAATGCAGTTGAAGATAAATACGAGTGTGAGTGATGTGTAGTGAGGTGAACTGTAAATATGAAATGTGATGTAATTGTAATCAAAGTGGTATAGTTATAGTGAGAGCTTGAAATTATACTATTCAAAATTGTAATAAATAATTATTTGAATAAAATATCTGTTTGAATTCAAATTCTGTGTAATTTATTTTATTAAACAAATATTTATTTAAACTGTGAAAAATAGAATAGTATATTAACAAATACATTTAAACGAGTGTATATATGTTTATTATCATCAAACAAAAATCATATAAGCGCAAAGCGCATATTCAACAAGACAGAATATTATAGATTACAGGAAAGGATGCTGTGGAGATGGATGGCGATACATACTTCCGTACTTGTGTTAGATATTTCGCTGTGTATTCAGATTACGTGGACAGGTTATGATTACTGTCCAATTGTGTGTTATGTGATTGTTGTACTCTGATGATGTAATGTATAAACAGATTTGCTTGTGTAAAGATCATTTATTATTTATTATATTTTATTCCGCTGCGATGGTTAAATTCTATTGTTGTTTTCTATTTCTTCTTCTACCTCTTCTTATTTAACCGAAATGGTTCGTGTTTCGGTTCATCTAGAGTTGATTGATGGTGAAAAGTGTCGATTCAAGGGGTATAGAATTATGGGTCGTTACAGTTGGTATCAGAGCCTAGGTTGGTGATAACCTTTGCTCTGTTGGAAATTACTCATTAGAGATAGAGTCAGTAGCACTCTAGAATGGGTTTGAGCGTATTCATAGTTATGAGCGCGTATTTGTTAGTGGATATAAAAATGGTTTTATGTTGTGTTGTTTGATTTATTATGTGACATATGAACCTTCGTCGGCACAGTCTGGACAACTGTATCGAAGGGGTTTCTAAACACTTGAATAGAACAATTTGACACAATACTATTTTCGGAAGCGTGTAAATGAAATATTTTACCCAAAGTATATTTTGATATAAAAGAAATATTTTTTTCAAATTGTTATATAACTTGGATGTTTGGATGATAATATTGTAAACAAATAAGATTACAAAAATTGGAATGACTTGTATAATCAAATGGAAAATTTGTATGAGCATAAATTATACAAATGAATTATAGTTAAAATTTGATTTAAATAAAATTTGTAAAATTAAAATCCCGGAGATTTTGGAAGTGTTTTTCGAAGTGTTTTGGAGATAGATAATAGCATTATTATTTTGGAGGTATTTCTGAAAGGAAATTTGTTTTAAATGGATTTTGAAAGTGATATAGCATTGAAATCACTTGGATCATTGGGAAATAATTCTGATGACGAAGGCCGCATCATCAGTATTCATTTTCGAGTTTCTAAGTGACGGATTGCTGCCAAATTGATTTGTTCAGAAGAACTAGATTGTTTTGAGATTTCAAAGGAAATTATTGGGGATAAAAACCAGGATTGGTTTAAAAATTTGAGAAGTGTGATTTTGAGATATTAGTGAATTTCAAATGGATTGGAAACAAAAGCCGGGTGTTTAAAAATCCTGAAATCCTTATTTAAATAATTTAGAGATCATCAAGAGATAAGTTATAAACTTGTAAATGGTGAATGATTTTGATGAGGAATATGGGGATTGGATTTTGGAATTAAAATTAAAGGTGAAAGTTAAAAATGAGAATTTAACTTGGATTAAGATTAAACTTTGAAATTTAACTGATGATTGGAAGAAATAAATTAGTAAATCTTGAATGTGATTGGAATGGGGAAATAGAAATTAAATTTGGATTGGGAGACAAATTGGATTGAAATTAATTGAAATAAACTGAAAATAAAATTTAGTTGTGTTTGAATGAAGTTGGAATCAAATTGAATTTAATAGAACGGAATTTAAATTGGAAATAGAGATGAACTTAAGTTGTTAACTTAACTAAATTGTTAAATGGTTGTTGTCGAGATTTAAGAAATGGTTTTGAATTAAACTAGTTTGGTTAATAAAGTGAAAATGCTTAAATAAAATATTTTAGGGCTACGAATAAATGTATAACCCCGGCCTAAATGAAATATGAATATATTCGAGCCTAGAATGAATGGAAATGTGAAAGATCAATAAGGGTGTAACTTATAAAAATCTAAGGTGTTATAATAAGCCAAAATAAATTGTTGTTGTTTTGAAAATTAAAAAGGAAGTCAAATTTAATTGTAAATTGGAAGTGAGCTAATTGGATAATTATTTTTTAATATAGAAATGGTAATGTGCTTAATTATAAATGAATGGAAGTACGAAAATATAGGCGCGTGACCTATGAGATTTTAAATAGTGAGATAAGGACCAAAGTATATTTGTTTGGTATTCCGGAATGAAATAATAATCCAAACATGAATTATAAAATAAATCGTAATGACCCGTAAATTTTTATAAATAAATTGGTAAGTTTAATTAAGATTTTGTAATAAAGTTGAGAAAATTTTAAAAATCTTTAATTTATATTTGAGCGAATGTTAGAGATTAAATGTAGCAGTTGTAATTAAAATTAACAATTTGAAATGAAATTTGCAATTCATGGAAATAATGTGAATTGTCATACTTGGTTATAAGTTAACTATAAGAAACAAATGAGAACCGTGAATTGGTGAATTGTTAATAAAAATATATAACTAGAATGGAATTCAAATTGTTATAATAATGGAAAGTGTAAATTGTTGCATTTGGGAAAAATTTAGAATAAGAAAATACAAAGTAGGTATTGAATTTGTTAATGAAAGAACACATTGTTACATTTATTGAATTAAATTAAGGAAATTAAATATTAATAAATGGTCATTTAACAAAACCAATGTTCTAGGAGTAATTATAATAGTTGTTTGAAATACGTATAAACTTTGACTTGGAAATCTATTGGATTAAAATGAAATTTGGTATTACTTTTATAAGCTTAAATGTTTGTTTATTTTGTAAAGTAATAAATGATGTAATAAAAGAGTGAAATCTAGATAAATATTTGAGACTTTAATTAAATAATGGGTGAAATAATAGGATAAATGGTAACATTGATATGGTAAGAAATAAAAACCCTATTAATGTAAGAAAACCAAGGCAAACATTTAAGTTATAAATGTTATAATAAATAAAAAATAAAATGACCATTTTTATAGGATTTGGAATATGAAAATAGTAACGGTTGTGTGTAAATATTGGAGCAAATATGATGTAGGCAACTATGATAATTTGTGGAAATAATAAACCTTAGTGTATTGTAAGGTTACCCGTTTATTTCGTTTATAATAAAATTTGAAATCAGTTAGAGTAAAGGAACCTTAATGTTATATTAATAAGAATTAACGCAATAACTAAATTAGTGCACACCCGATTAATTGAAACATATGGTAAAGTTAGGATTGATTGAAATTAGAAAATTGGGAAAGGAATTCAAAATTTTGTTAATTGATGAAGAATACGTAATAAATTGTAAATTTATAAAATCAATGTCCGTTAAGTAGTTATAATATTTATAGTTGATAATAAACGTTACTTAGTGATTTTTAATATAATAACGGAAGGCGTAAATGTAATAATGGAATAATTGGAATTGTAAATTTATGCGTATTGTAGTAATCGATATAATGGAAAGTATGAACCTAAGTAAATGAATTTATTTAGAATGTAAAACACAGTTAGCGTGTATATTCGTAGAAATGTAATATAATAAAAATAGGGTAGTCAGTACGTAGGAAAGACGAAAATTTGGACTTACTATTGTATAATAGGGTAAACAAAGGTTACCTTTGTTTATTGGATAATTATTTATGAAATAAAAAGGATTTGGGGTTAAATCAAGTTTATTTATTGAAATAAATTATAATTCATGGGATTTATTTCGAATGAAATTAATTACTACATTATTTGAAATAAAGATAATATGAAAAAAATTACTATAATAGTTTTAAATCCAATATTTAAGTCATCTATTTAACAATAATGAATGGAATAATTATTGATGGGTTTAATTAAATAGAATTTTGGAAATTTAATTTATAATTGTTGAATTTAAGGAAATTGAGGTATTTATTAATTCTAAATCAACAGTTAAATTTGTTTAAATTAGTATAAATGTTTAAGAAATTAAAAATGACAAGAATTATCGATTTTCGAATTGAAATTTAAAAATTGGATTTAATAAATTTAATATTAAATTATTTAATTAATGTAAAAAAAGCCATTTTGGCCACCGACTCAGATTTTGACGAAACCAGTTTCATCGGATCCGTAACGGTGAATTATTGTAGAGTTTCAAGTTTCATAGCAATCAGACTTGTCATTTGATCGTACGGACTCGAAACGCCTTGAAATCCATAAATTGAAATCAATTGAAATCAATTTGGAAAATACTGATTTTAGCGTAACTTCTTCATACGATGGAATTTGGACTTAAAAAATTTTCGATCGCGTTTAAAATATTTTTAAATATCTATTTTGATATATGGGTCGACCCAATTTCATTCCGGAGTCGAAACGGGCTTTTTGGGCCACTTTGGCGTTATCTCGTGTAACAACCCGGTATTTTGTACCGATTAATGATCGTCTTTGGACGATAATTTTTCTTAACTAATTGCCTATTGAAAATTTTAAAATTTGAATTAAAATTCTTTTCATAAATTTGTTTAAGAATTTTATTGGGCTTTAAAAATTGTTTTGGCCCATTTCTTTTGTTGCCGTGGTGGGTAACAAAGCTTAATAACCGCCCCCCCTCGTTTTCTTTATTTTTCTTTCATTCGAAACCTAAATTAAGAAACATACGAACGCAATGGCGGCCCCCTTCTCGTTCGTCCCCCCTTTCAAAAATTAGGGCTTGCTTCTGAAGTTGCCGACCCATGATTGCTCGTTCGAAAATGATTTTTAGTTTGTTGCCTTCGTCGATTGCTTGGCTCTTTGATTTGTCTTCGGCTGTTTCAATTGTGGCAAAGGTGAGTAATCTTATTATTCACATCTAAGTCGACTCAGTATTATGCTTTGCGTGAGAATTGGTTTAGTTGTTGATGCTTTCTCTGATTTTTCAAATTCGTGTAATTTCGTGATGCTTGGTTAACTCGGCTTTGCTTTTGGGCTGTTTGATTTTTCGTGACCATCACGAATTCGATTTTTCTTTGTTGACTTCTGTCACTTTGATTTTTAAACCTCTTGTTGTGTCTTACTTGAATTTGTCGCGTGTTTATGACCTGAGCTTTGATTCCTTTTGTGACTTTAGTCTTGACTTCTGCTAAACACTGGAGTAATACCACTGCAGATGTTCTCGGACTTGATTGTTTACCTTGGCCACTGTCTCGATCATGTTCCCTATGAACTTGAAGTGGCTCGTGTCTTTGGGTTTTACACTTCGATGTTTGACACTGTCAAACTCGGCTCTGACTTGGGTATGTTTTCGATTTTTTTTCCATTGCTCGAACTTGTAATTGCTTGGGGCTTCACTGTTGAAATACCTACATGCTTGGAGTTTTTGTGTAATTGTCTGCAGTATGTGCATTGCTTGTGGACTTGCCTCTGTTATACTTTGTATATACTGGCTGTTGTTGGGTTTAGTATTATACCACCTACTATTTACTTGCATGCCTGCCACTGATCCTATGTTGAAGTCATTTATATGCTCGACTTTGACAATTTATTACATTGAACTCGGTGGCCTTTGTTGCACTGCTTCAGGTCATACTTGTTGATGTCTTTGGAGTCTGTTACCAGTCAGCACTTCACTGCCTTTATGTCATTCATGTTGCATTTTCTCTATAGTACACTTGAACTTGTTTGTTCACTTATGACCAGTTGCATTGTGTAGTTACCACTGTCTTGTGCTTGTAGACTAGCTTGTTGCATTCCAATGCATACTCTAGTCTGCCCATTCACCTATGCTTGTATGCTGTTGGTTTATCACCTCTGTACTGTGTATTCATGTTGAAACTGGACCATTTACTTTCTTTGACCTTTGATCCATTGTAGCATTTTTAGTTACACTGACACTTGAACTTGTAGTCTTTATGCACTTTTCTGGTTTGATGTGCATATGCTTACTTGATCCTGTAGTGTTGTACTGGTGCACTGTTGTGTCTGCACTTGTATCTCTTGTGCACTATGACTCTCTTGTGCCTTTTTGAACCATTGCACTTGACCATGTGCATGTAGTCTTCATTTATGTGCAGTTTGCATTTGTATTGCCTCTGACCTTTTGGGCATGCAAACATTATTTCATGTTGTCCCATACTGTAACATGTTGCCACTCGTACACACTTTGATTTGAGTCCCATTGTTTATTCGAACTGCTGTATATATGTATTGTATCACATGTTTATATGGGCACTGCCTATGCATGTTTCACTGTATTCTCTTTGGGCTTTGACTTTACCACTATCTGACTTGTGCCTTGCCTTCATATTCTTGTACGTAAGCTATTGCTACATATTATGCTGTTTCATGTAATGGTACTAGTGCTTTGGTTAATGCATTAGTTTGCATGCTTTTGGTCATACACCATTGTGTATAGCTGCAGGTTGTAATTGCACCATTTGTTGCAAGTATTCATTGGGTACATCATCACTGTAGTGGCAAGGTAGTGCACGCAAGCGTGAACTGCAGCCACACGGTATTGGTTTATTGTTATTTCTTTTGCTTTTGATTTATGGATCTTTTTCGTATTCCATATGTTGTAGTGGCGAGGCAGTGCACGCGTGCGTGTACTGCAGCCCTACTCGAATTAATATTTTAATTGATATTTCAATGGTTTGAACTGTTTTCTTTATTCAATTCAATATTCTAAATTTCATTCTGATTTGGTTGAATTTGCTGATTTGTTGATTAACGCTGCTACGTGTTATATTTATCGTTATCCGATTTCTTTATTTAAGGATCGGATAGACGAAATTTATTGTGACTATCGTCTATTCATTATTTAATTATTATTGCTTCTGTGCACTAATAACTGAGTTTGAATTAGACTGACCTGAGTATTATTTCCTTTTGAATTTAATACTCGGGTCAGACCGAGTATTTCAGGTTGTGGATATTCTGCTTTGGGTTGCTGCTAGAGCTATGAAGTTCTTTCATATCTTTTGGAGTAGTCGTCGTTATTTGTAGTAGTCTGTATAATTGTATAGGAAGATATGTATTCATGTATATTATATACGTTAATGTACTTGTATATGTAACTTCCTGAGTCGACTGTGGTAGTTGTATCATATGTACCGTGTCATATGTATTGTATCAAATGTATTGTAACTGTCATCAGTTATTGTATATATGAGACTTTCTGTTTTATTTGTGTTCCGCATTATATTATCTGTGTAATATTTTATATATACTATTCTAAAATATTACGAACCATCATAGTTCGTTTTATACTGGAATTGGGGAATTTCGATGGGAGAAAATAAATCAGAGATGAAAAATGAAAGAATATATATATTTATATACCACTCCTATCAAGATAACCAATACTAGTGTAAGGCCTAACTACTGATGGCCACTCCTCAACAGCCTTATTCTCCGCGCTAGTTGACAGCACTATACCGTAGTGTTCTTGGCTAGCATGGGTATAGAGGTGGGGCGTCACAGCTTGGTATCAGAGCATAGGGTTTAGAACAAATATAAAACATAACTTAGATAGTACATGTGTTACAACTGTTTGTCGACGTTTTATCTCTCATATTTGCATATGATTGTCTTTGATTGTTAGGTATGAATTCCTAATGCTTATTCATATGCATTTGATTTTGATTCTTGTGTTTTCGGCTTTGATTTGATTTAGTCGATGATTGGTTTTGTTCGAATCTCAGCGATTCTGAACTTGATATTTTATGTTTTCCTCGGCTTGATTTCCATTCGACTTCGATCACTTTGTTTTTGAGAAATTGCTAAATTCTTGATTTCCAAGACTCTGACTTTGTTTGCCGTCGAGTCCTTTGATGATGATGTTGAATCGTTTTGTACTCTATTATGGCCATTATTTGTTGACTTCGGCATTGACTTGATTTTATTTTTGTTGAAGCCATTTATGCATTTATGCTCGTTCTACTTTGTTTTTCCAATTGTTAATCGATTCTTCTTTTCCGATTAGTTGATAACTTCTATTTCTGAAATTTTTGGATATTTCTACTTTGATGGATTTAGAATCGAATTCTTTAGATTTTATTCACGTCTTCGCATGTGAATTTTAGTGAATTGATTTGGTTTCCAAATTTAATTGATTCTTGTTAATTCCCTGATTTGTTGCTATCATTTATTAGCAACTTTGATCACACTTTCATTGGAATTTTTGTGAACATACCTTTTTATGGATATAGTATCGATTTCTTTGGATTCTATTCACATCTTTGTATGTGAATTCTTGTGATTGATTGTTCCTACAATCATTTTTTTGTGATTTGTCACTTTAAAAATATAAAGGTTTTCTATACTAGTAGTAAATATCAAAACCCTTTTCTCCAAACGATTTCAAAACTATTTTACTACAAAACTCTTTTCCTAAACCGTTTTCCAATCTATTAGTATATACTAACCTTTACCTCACTCGTATGAGAAATCTAATTAAACGACTTTGTAAAACGAGTGGTATATAACGCTTGCGTTTACTTCGCCGGTTAATTCTTGGACTTATTCGATTGAATCTCTTGTGACAATTTTTTTAGTGAAGATTTACAGTTTGTTCGTAAATATTTAAGTTAAGCAAGTGGTTATGGGACATGAAGCTAAACTTTTATATTTACTAGCTTAGTGTAATTGACACTTCTCGTTGATCTTGATGATCGCTTTATGAATTAGACTAGCAATTGCGCGATGTCTCTTTCATTGCAAGGTTAGGCTAGACACCACTTGTGTGATTCCACTCACACATACCTTTTTGCTTTTTGGTTAGCCTAGACACCATTTGTGTGATTCCACTCACACATACATTTTTGTTTGCGAGGTTAGGCTAGACACCATTTGTGTGATTCCATTCACACATACCTTTTTGCTTTTTGGTTAGCCTTGACCTCATTCGGGTGACTCAGACTCATCCATATGGGGTAGCTCCCCATGGTCTTCGGACCGTCATGTGATAGGCCTCTTTCTCTTTTTATGATTTCTGGATTTCTCGTGTTGATTTCTGGAATTTATGTCATTGACTTGTTATGAGTACAAGTTTCGGGTATGATGCCCCCTTTGGATCTTTGAGAAGATTCTTGTGATATTGATTGATCTCTGGATGATTATGACGATCATCTTTGTGATTTAGACTAGCAATTGTGTGATGTCTCTTTCTTTGTTTTCTGGTTAGGCTAGACACCACTTGTGTGATTCCATTCACACATACCTTTATGCTTTTTGGTTAGCCTAGACACCATTTGTGTGATTCCATTCACACATATCCTTTTGCTTTCTGGTTAGGCTAGACACCACTTGTGTGATTCCATTCACACATACCTTTATGTTTTTTGGTTAGCCTAGACACCATTTGTGTGATTCCATTCACACATATCTTTTTGCTTTCTGGTTAGGCTAGACACCACTTGTGTGATTCCATTCACACATACCTTTATGCTTTTTGGTTAGCCTAGACACCATTTTTGTGATTCCATTCACACATATCTTTTTGCTTTCTGGATAGGCTAGACACCACTTGTGTGATTCCATTCACACATACCTTTTTGCTTTTTGGTTAGCCACCAAGAGATAGCGTCTTGATTTGCGTTGCATGTGTTGGTGATTTTTCATGCTCACGTGTAGGTGAGTTTCCATGCTCCCGTTCTCGCTTTGCGTTGCACGTGTTGGTGATTTTTCATGCTCACGTGTAGGTGAGTTTCCATGCTCCCGTTCTCGCTTTGCGTTACATATGTTGGTGATTTTTCATGCTCACGTGTAGGTGAGTTTTCATACTCCCATTTGAGTTTTCATACTCCCATTTGAGTTTTCATACTCCTATTTGAGTCTCCATACTCCCATTTGAGTTTCCGTACTCTCATTTTGTGATATCTGGATTTCTTGTGTAGATTTCTAGAATTTGTGTTTTCTGCATTTCTTGTGATGATTTCTAGAATTTGTGCTTCACCAATTTTCGTGATTTCTATTGATAAGTTTTATCAATTTTTGTGCATTGGTGAATTCATGTGTTATTGACTTGTTATGAATACAAGTTTAGGTTATGATACCCTTTCCTATCTTTGAGAAGATTCTTGTGACATTTTTTATGAATGAAAATTCATTGGTATTATATTTTGAAGCCAATTATTTCGATGAAATTTTGACATATGTCGAAGTTGCTACGGATGTTTCTGCTTTAATCACGTGTTTTAAAAAAAAATTCAAAATATAAATCAAAATTGTTTTCAAAAATTTTACGATTTGCGCTTTCAAAAGAATGAGGAAGCGAATTAAACGTTTCAGTAAAATCGAGGACTATGACCCCTTTCTTTTGTTGATTAGCTTAATTCCGGACTTGTTCGTTTGAGAATGTAAATTATTATATAATTTTTTTAAAATAAATGAAAATTGTTTTCAAAAGTTTTACAGTTTACACTTTCGAAAGAATGAGGAAGCGATTTAAACGTTTTAGAAAAATCGAGGGCTATGACCCCTTTCTCTTACTGATTCGCTTAATTCCGGACTTGTCCGTTTGAGAATGTGAAATGTTATTTTTAAAATACACAATTATGCACTTTCAAGAAAACGATGAAGTGAATTAAACGATCTAGTAAAACTCGTGGTTATGGGTCATGTGCGTTTGCTATTTTGGTTAATTTCGGACTTGTTAATTGAAAAATTTGTGATTTCTGATTATCGTTTTGATAATCGGATGTTGGTGATTTCTGATTATCGTTTTTGATAATCAGATATTTATTGTTTCTAATTATCATTTGTGATAATTAGATATTTGAGATTTAATTATCGTTTGTGATAATTAAATATTTAGGATTTAAGATTTGATTATCAGTTATGATAATTAAATATTCGTTGATTTGTGATTTCTGATTATCGTTTTTGATAACCAGATATTTATTGTTTCTAATTATCGCTTGTGATAATTAGATATTTGAGATTTAATTATCGTTTGTGATAATTTAATATTTGTGATTTAAGATTTGATTATCGTTTTGATAATTGAATATTTGCTGATTTGAAATTGATTACCGTTGTGGTAATTCCTGATTATCGTTTTTGATAGTTAGATATTTGTGTTTTCCAATTATCTTTGTTGATAATTAGATTTGCCGATTTTGTTGTTTTCTAATTATCGAATCGGTGATTAGATATTGCTATTTTGTGATTTCTGTATTCTGATTATCTATTTGATAATCAAATTTTGTTGAGAATTTGCGAATTTCTTTTATGAGATTAAAAGATTTCTTTGGTGTTTATACTGTACTACGCCAGTGTACCAGCTCAATTCTCTGCTATTCATGATGTTTTTTCACGTCTTCCAATTACGGAAATGCCTTAGGGATTTTTGATTTTTATTCTTGAGCAACCTTCTATTCACATCATTGCTTCGGGCGTGTAGCACCTTCGAAATAACGATGTTTTTCTTGCGGAAGTTCAATGGTTCTCAAATCCTAAGGATTGCACTTAGGAATCCTGAGAATTCATCGAGCAAACACGTTCAGGCTTTCTCTTTCATGCTCTTTATGGTGAACTTCCTATTTCAAATTTCTTCATCTTGTGATGATATGCTCTTATGGTTGTTACCTTTTGTCCATTTATTCTTTATGATTGCGAGGACGCAATTTCTTTAAGGAGGGGAGTCTGTAACAACCCGGTATTTCGTACCGATTAATGATCGTCTTTGGACGATAATTTTTCTTAACTAATTGCCTATTGAAAATTTTAAAATTTGAATTAAAATTCTTTTCATAAATTTGTTTAATAATTTTATTGGGCTTTAAAAATTGTTTTGGCCCATTTATTTTGTTGCCGTGGTGGGTAACAAAGCTTAATAACCGGCCCCCCCTTTTCTTTATTTTTCTTTCATTCGAAACCTAAATTAAGAAACATACAAACGAAATGGCGGCCCCCTTCTCGTTCGTCCCCCCTTTCAAAAATTAGGGCTTGCTTCTGAAGATGCCGACCCATGATCGCTCATTCGAAAATGATTTTCAGTTTGTTGCCTTCGTCGATTGCTTGGCTCTTTGATTTGTCTTCGGCTGTTTCAATTATGGCGAAGGTGAGTAATCTTTATTACTCACATCTAAGTCGACTCAGTATTATGCTTTGCGAGAGAATTGGTTTAGTTGTTGATGCTTTCTCTGATTTTGTCGAATTCGTGTAATTTCGTGATGCTTGGTTAACTCGGCTTTGCTTTTGGGTTGTTTGATTTTTCGTGACCATCACGAATTCGATTTTTCTTTGTTGACTTCTGTCACTTTGATTTTTAAACCACTTGCTGTGTCTTACTTGAATTTGTCGCGTGTTTATGTCTTGAGCTTTGATTCCTTTTGTGACTTTAGTCTTGACTTCTGCTAAACACTGGAGTAATACCACTGCAGATGTTCTCGGACTTGATTGTTTACCTTGGCCACTGTCTCGATCATGTTCCCTGTGAACTTGAAGTGGCTCGTGTCTTTGGGTTTTACACTTTGATGTTTGACACTATCAAACTCGGCTCTGACTTGGTAATGTTTTCGATTTTTTTTCCATTGCTCGAACTTGTAATTGCTTGGGGCTTCACTGTTGAAATACTTACATGCTTGGAGTTTTTGTGTAATTGTCTGCAGTATGTACATTGCTTGTGGACTTGCCTTTGTTATACTTTGTATATACTGGCTGTTGTTGGGTTTAGTATTATACCACCTACTATTTACTTGCATGCCTGCCACTGATCCTATGTTGAAGTCATTTATGTGCTCGACTTTGACCGTTTATTACATTGAACTCGGTGGCATTTGTTGCACTGCTTCAGGTCATACTTGTTGATGTCTTTGTAGTCTGTTACCAGTCAGCACTTCACTGCCTTTATGTCATTCATGTTGCATTTTCTCTATAGTACACTTGAACTTGTTTGTTCACTTATGACCAGTTGCATTGTGTAGTTACCACTGTCTTGTGCTTGTAGACTAGCTTGTTGCATTCCAGTGCATACTTTAGTCTGCCCATTCACCTATGCTTGTATGCTGTTGGTTTGTCACCTCTGTACTGTGTATTCATGTTGAAACTGGACCATTTACTTTCTTTGATCTTTGATCCATTGTAGCATTTTTAGTTACACTGACACTTGAACTTGTAGTCTTTATGAACTTTTCTGGTTTGATGCGCATATGCTTACTTGATCCTGTAGTGTTGTACTGGTGCACTGTTGTGTCTGCACTTGTATCTCTTGTGCACTTTGACTCTCTTGTGCCTTTTTGAACTAGTGCACTTGACTATGTGCTTGTAGTCTTCATTTATGTGCAGTTTGCATTTATATTACCTCTGACCTTTTGGGCATGCAATTATTTCATGTTGTCCCATACTGTAACATGTTGCCACTCGTACACACTTTGATTTGAGTCCCATTGTTTATTCGAACTGCTGTATATATGTATTGTATCACATGTTTATATGGGCACTGCCTATGCATGTTTCACTGTATTCACTTTGGGCTTTGACTTTACCACTATCTGACTTGTGCCTTGCCTTCATATTCTTATACATAAGCTACGGCTGCATATTATGCTGTTTCATGTAATGGTACTAGTGCTTTGGTTAGTGCATTAGTTTGCATTGCTTTTGGTCATACACCATTGTGTATAGCTGCAGGTTGTAATTGCACCATTTGTTGCAAGTATTCATTGGGTACATCATCACTGTAGTGGCAAGGTAGTGCACGCAAGCGTGAACTGCAGCCACACGGTATTGGTTTATTGTTATTTCTTTTTCTTTTGATTTATGGATCTTTTTCGTATTCCATATGTTGTAGTGGCGAGGCAGTGCACGCGTGCGTGCACTGCAGCCCTACTCGAATTAATATTTTAATTGATATTTCAATGGTTTGAACTGTTTTGTTTATTCAATTCAATATTCTGGATTTCATTCTGATTTGGTTGAATTTGCTGATTTGTTGATTAACGCTGCTACGTGTTATATTTATCGTATCCGATTTCTTTATTTAAGGATTGGATAGACGAAATTTATTGTGACTATCGTCTATTCATTTTTTAATTATTATTGCTTCTGTGCACTAATAACTGAGTTTGAATTAGACAGACCCGAGTATTATTTCCTTTTGAATTTAATACTCGTGTCAGACCGAGTATTTCAGGTTGTGGATATTCTGCTTTGGGTTGCTGCTAGAGCTATGAAGTTCTTTCATATCTTTTGGAGTAGTCGTCGTTATTTGTAGTAGTCTGTATAATTATATAGGAAGATATGTATTCATGTATATTATATACGTTAATGTACTTGTATATGTAACTTCCTGAGTCGACTGTGGTAGTTGTATCATATGTACCGTGTCATATGTATTGTATCAAATGTATTGTAACTGTCATCAGTTATTGTATATATGAGACTTTCTGTTTTATTTGTGTTCCCCATTATATTATCTGTGTAATATTTTATATTTACTGTTCTAAACTATTACGAACCATCGTAGTTCGTTTTATACTGGAATTGGGGAATTTCGATGGGAGAAAATAAATCAGAGATGAAAAATGACAGAATATATATTTATATACCACTCCTATCGAGATAACCAATACTAGTGTAAGGCCTAACTACTGATGGCCGCTCCTCAACAGCCTTATTCTCCGCGCTAGTTGACAGCACTACACCGTAGTGTTCTTGGCTAGCGAGGGTATAGAGGTGGGGCGTCGCATCTCGAATATATGTTTATCCATCTATTCTATTTTAAATTCTACCTATAAATATCCCGCTATAAACCCTAGCCTTTCTAATTCTCATTTGTCTGTATGTACATCTCAACTCTCTCCTCCTCAATGGCAGACAAACAAACTCTAGATCCAAACACAAACACAAATCAAATCAAAAGCTAAAATTTCAAACTCTTTAAAAAAAGTCGAAAAAATTATTGGGTCGAAGATCTCGACGATACGAATCTGCGTCAACTATTCATTTTTGGAAATTTTGCTCGAATCAGCTGGAAATCGCGGTCAAAGGGGAGAAAACGTGAAACCCAATTGCTGATTTAGGCATTTTTGATTTTGGCGACGATCTCTGAAATTGGAATATGGGTTTGGAAGAGGAAGTCGTGGGGAGGCGATGGCTGGTGGTCTCATGGCCTAGCACGGCTTATGGTTTGAATTTCAGTTTTAGGGTTCGAAGTTTGGGTTTTGAAGTGGCGGATGGAGGTGCTTCAGGCGAACGGACTTGGGTTGTTGGATGGGCGGCGGCGAGGTGAAGGTGATGGTGGTGGCGCCTGGGTCTATAGCGGCGTAAAGGTGGAGTAACGGCCGGTCAAAGGCGGTGCAGTTCGGTCATTATGGGTTCGAACGAGGCCGTGCATTTTCGTAATTACTGTGCGCGTGTTCTAGGTGGAGATGACGTGTCTTCGTTCGGTTGGTGGTTTTCTTTCTTTTATTTATTTGATTTAAATTTGATTTCAAATCGTTATACGTGAATAACTTTTACATATGTTGTCAGATTTACGCGTGGTTTTCACTGCTGTGATCGTAATAAAATTCCGGAGATTTTGGCACTGGTTTGGACGGATTCTGAGACTGTCAAATTTTTGGGTTTAAATCGGATTTAAATTCAAAAGGCGAGTGTTTTAACCCACTCACAAGTTCAAAAATTTCTTATGTTTGTTGAATTGATATACGATGTGATCTAAAATTTATTTATGCTTGTTTGGCATATTTTTAATCATCATCTCGATTAATTTCATTTATTTAATTTAAATTGCCATTTAATTTATTCATTGCATTTAAACTGCCAATTAAACTGTTAATTAATTATTCATTGCATATAAACTGCCAGTTGAACAGTTATTTAATTTATCATTGAATATAAACTGCTATTTAATACCTATTGTTTATTATCCGTTCTATATTGATGCTATTGTTTGAGTTTGATGATGATTGCCGATAAATGGTTGATGCTTGATACTGGATCAATGGATGCTGTATTTTATATTGTTTTAAATTGCAAGTTATTATGCATTTTGATTTCATTCGGGATTGCGGTTTGAAGTGATATACAACCGCATTTTTTATTTTTAAATTGCGGATTGAAATGATAAATATCCGTATCACTTGACTATAGGATAGAAAATTACATACAAACACCGTGGTATATATATAATAATATTTTGAAATGATTTTCTATGTTTTGTAAAGAAATATATATATGGTTTTATGAAATATTGATTTCGGATATTCGATAAAGGTTATTTTATATATAGTTAAATTCTTGGTTTTAAGCTATGTATAATTTTTTTTAAAGTATGAAGTAAGTTTGATAATAAAGTTGATTTTATTGAAATATATTATGGAAAAGTATTTACTTAAATTATATTCTAATATAGAGTTTATATTGATTTTTATAAATCAAAGTTGAGAAGATATTTTGAAATTGATTTGAGATTTTATTTAATTAAGATCTTAGTGAAATTTAGATATAAAAAGAATATGGTGTTATAACTGAATTCGGGTTTAAGATGATTTAAGTGAATATATCTAGCCTAAATAAATTGAGGATATATATGAATAAAAAAATTAGTTTTGAAATGGTGGAATATTTTAAGCTTTGAAATATATGGAATTTAAATGGTTTAATTGAAGGTTCAAACCGGTATTTGGAATTTGTTGTAAAAGTTAAGAAGCTAATTTATTATATGAAGTAATTTAATATTTAAACCATTTAAGTATTTGAAGTTATGTTTCAAAGCTATGAGTTTCAAGTTATATAGATTTAAAAGAGCTATGATTTTGGGAAAAGAATATATTTTGAAATAAAAATGATATCATATTGATTTGGGTTTTTAAAACAGAAATGATATCGTGTTTATAGTATTTTGAAATGGATGTTATATCTTGGTTTTAAAGTACAAACTATTTTGAAAAGACCGCGGTGTTATAATAACGTTTAGTTGTTAAAGAGACCGGGATCGGAAGTTGTCATACTCTCTGCCGACTCCGAAAACCACTTTAACAACCGTGTACGCGGTGGAGATTTCAGAATGAAGTAGGATGGTGACGGTGTTTCCTTTGAGGTAAATACGTGGATCCAACTCCCGTGAGTTAGCATAAGGTGGCTAAAATAGGAGCGATTGACGGGTTAATGAGGTAGCACCTTTGATCGGACACATCCCTTCGATATTATACTTTGACTTTTGGATTGATTCGGTGGCCACTTTTGATTTCTTTGATTTGGGGTGTGGCTCGAGGTGGGCGGTAGTTGCGGCTATGCGTTACCACCGACCCGGAAGCGTAATTGGTATATCTACCCTGGCATTGCCTAGTTGTGCCATGTCACTTACCCTAGCGCGCCTTATACGATTTTGGTTTTGTACCATACCTATGGAGTGCCCTCTGACGACGTCCAGTACGGGGGAGATTACGGTACTGTATAGACTATGGGAATATATAAATGTGTTAAGGTGGAAAATGTAAAGCCTTAACGCTATTTAAAAGTAAGTTTACTTTACAAATTGACACTATTATAATAGCGAAATATACTACATAGTAAATAGTTTAACGGATCCTTAGGAGATGTAAATCCCGGGCATCTCTTGAGTTACTGCACTCATATTTATTTCTATTGATTTAACTTACATAAGATCTTTTAGTTCTGACTCGAGTGTTTTGTCTTTTCAATTCGCTCGGGTCAGTCCGAGCGTTTCAGGATCGAAGGCTTTATTTCTGGAGGACGAAGACGAAGATTACATTATTATTATTTTATTATATTGTTACACTACACACTGTATTCCGCTGCATCGATTTTATTCGTTGGTATGTGCAACTCTGTTATATATTGTATAAGTAAAATTAAATATTTTGTAAACAGTTTTATGAACTATATATTGATTATTATATTTTATCGTTCCGCTGCAAGATTCTGTTTTGTTTTTTTTTCTTCTCTGCTTTTCTTATTTACCCATAACAATCTGCCCTTCCGTATGGTTTGAATTGGCACGGGTGTCGATTTAAAGCGTGCGAAAAGGCGGGACGTTACATAAATTAAACTCGAGAAAACTAACTAGAGTGGTTTTTGAAGGTAAAAATCAAATTTCGAATTGGTTAAATGAAGGTTGAATTATGAGTTAGTAGTGCAGTTGGAAATGAACTTGAGTTAAATAAAATAGAGTTAGATCGAAATGGTGATGGTTTGAATTGCAAATAAAATTCAAGTGAGTTATAAATAATGTTTAACGTATTTTGTAAGTAAATTAGATATAATGGAAGTGTTGTCGAATGAAATGAAAGTGAATTATAATAGAAATGGTTTGAGTTGCAAACAAAACCCAGGTGAGTAGAATAAATTGAGAATGGCTTTGTATTAATAAAATAAATTCGAAAATGAATTAAGTAGGTGAATTAAAAATTAAAAATGGGATGACTAAATGGGTTAATTGAATTAAATAATAAATGGATGAAGTTTGATTGAATAAAAATTAAATCAAAGTTTTAATTGGAATTGGGTTATCAGAAATGAACTTAAGTTATGAGGCGCATTAATTTGAAGTAAAATTACTTAAGTCAATAAATCTTGGTTTCGTGTAAGAATGGAAGACCATTAAATAAAAGTTTTATTTGGGTTAAATTTATTTGGAAAATGGATATTAATATAAGCATCGAATGTTGTCAAGCTCAAAGAAATAGTTTTAAAATGAAACCAATGCGGAGATGAAATGAAATGCAAATGTATGGTTGGTGAATGAATTAGAAATGAAATGGAATTAAATACAGGATGAGTTGGAATTAATTTGAAGTAGTTATAAACTAAAATGGATACTCTATTAAGTGAATATTGTAAAATTTGCATAATAAAATAACTGGCGCTTAACGTTACAAGCTTAATTAAAATTCTATAAATGGGTAGAAGCAAATAAAACTGATTTTGGAATAAATTGAAATAAGTGTGAGTTGTTTGGGTTAAACATGAATTAAATATAAGAAATTGAATTGTAATCCATTAAAATTGATTGAAATGGCATGTGAATTGGTTGAAAGCAACTGAATTAGTTTTGAAATCATATAAATTGCTCATGGAAAGAGTTTGATGTATGTTGCTGATGAAATGTATGTGTTGCTATTTAAAGTAAGCGAAATGTTAATAAATTTCATATATTTAGTACTTACATGTTTGGATTGATTAATTACAGGTACCGGGAAGCCGTTTGGCTGGATTTGATTGCGCAAAATGCTAAAATAATAAGACGCTTGCTCAAAATGCTAAATAGAGGTACGCCTACGCAAAAAAATAGGAAATATGAACTGTTTTTGTTTTTTCGACCGTGTGGGTCGATGAATATATATTTATATCTCTTGTCAAATTGCAAAAGCTCCTCGGTACAAAGGAGACTCTGTCAAAATTTTCCGAAAATTTTGGGAGCTAGAAATTTTTTTGAAAATTTTTGAAAAATTTTTTGTTAGCGACAAAACTATTTCAAATTTGAAATTGAAATAAATTAGTGGATGAAACTAATTTAAAATAATGATATGAATCGGTTATAAATGGAAGATCAAAATTTAATATTCAGAGTTGAAGATAAATTGAATTCATATGGAAATGGAAAAACTAATTTGAATAGAAGTAGATATGAAAACTTCTGTAAGGAAATGTATAAAATGATTTTAAAAGCTATGATTGGATATTATGGCTAAGTAGGATTTGCAGGTATTATAAAGGGAAAGGAAAATTGGTTTTGATTTCAGAACATAAATTTGAATTGCTCGACAAAAAGGTATGTGTTTAAATTTCTATATGAAATTTGATTGGGTTTTTGATCTAGCCACT
Source organism: Allium cepa (assembly GCA_030765085.1). Taxonomy (NCBI): domain Eukaryota; kingdom Viridiplantae; phylum Streptophyta; class Magnoliopsida; order Asparagales; family Amaryllidaceae; genus Allium; species Allium cepa. The sequence goes on along the minus strand of CM060940.1, from coordinate 781,810,590 downwards.
TGGCTTTTTGTTTTCTTTTGGAATTTGGGGGCCCATAGAGGCATTTTGTAGTTATATCTAGCTAGCCGCGCGCTGGCGAAATTTTTCAGAAATTTAGAGAGTTAGAAATTTTTGAGAAGGTTTTGATAATTTAAATTTGGACTTAAATTTGAATAAGTGGAGTAAATAATGTTGTTGGAAACTATGGAAGGTTCTGGAAAGTTGGTTGAAGTAATAGTGGGTCTTTAATAAAAGATATGTTATGGAAAGTTGATAAAATTGTTTGGTTTTGGGAAAATAGAAAACGGGTATTGGACCATTCTTCTTGACTTTTAGGACGAAATTCTTTTAAGGGGGGAGGAATGTGACGACCCGGAATTTTTGGATGTTCGAAATCTGAATATTTAATTAATTTTAAATATTTAAAAGTTAATGTTAACATGAATTTGGAAGTGTTTTGTTCAGTTTTGCAAATATATCGTTTAAATTGATATTTAAAAATAGCCTTCCGAGGCACAGTCTCGGAATTCGACGGAACTAGTTCCATTTGATCCATAATATTGTATTATTATCGGATTTCAATTTTCGAAGTAATTGAAGTTGTTGTGTGAGAGTACGATCTATAAACGCGCTAAAATTTATATCGAAAAATTAATATAATAATTTGGTTCAAAAAGCTATCTTCTCCATACAATCAAATTAAGACACGAAATCTTTTCCATTGCGTTCGGAATAGGGGTATAACATTATAAGCCCCTAGCGGCATGCCTCGATAGGGTGTCAAAGATTTTAAGCTACGTAAATCAAGACAATTTGGATTTGAATTTGAATTAATTTATATTTATATCTTGGTCAGACATGAGTTGAAATTCCTTCACATCAGTTGTCTTTTTAGTCACTTCAGGCTACTGTAGCAAGTTGGGTGGGTCACGTAAACATCTTTTCCTTGTTCCCTTTTCCAGCTGATAACACGCATCTTCCTCGGCAAGCATCTTCCTCTGCAATTTTCAAATGCAAGCTGTTTAAACTAGAATGAAAACCTAGCCTCTTTCTTCATTCGAATCGGAGTCAGTTCGAATGTCTTCCTCCCTCGTTTTCTTTTCTCAAAATCGACTAAGCGATTCCTCTATAAAAAAAGAGAAAAGAAATAAAGTCGATTCGCGATGCCGCAGGTGAGTGGTGGGGTCACGTGGCGTACTCGAGCAGGCGAGCACGCGAAGGAGAGGCCCTCGCGATGGTTGCGGCAGCAAGGTGAAGTCTGAGAGGGTAGTTAGTGGTCGGCGGCAGGGTTTTTGGGGGAAAGGGTTCGGCCATCGATGCGTGCGTGGAGGATTGCGGAGTTCGCAAGGATTCATGTGGAGATTCATGGTCGGCGGAGGCGCGCGACTTAGAAGTCTGGGTCGCGTGAACGATTTGGATGGATGGGCCGAAGGGTTTATTGAAACCAGATTCATTTTCCTAAGGTAAGCTGCTTTGTTTTTTAGTTTAATTTATACATAGTTGTAGATTTGAAGACAGGATATATATGCATATATATCAAACTGTTATAAATCTTGGAAGGAGTTTTAATTCTTCAGATAGAGATATAATTTCAGCAAAATAGTATATATATATTGACAAATGCATGCAGGTTTCAAAAAAAATATACATGGGATTTGGGGAATAAAGATAGGAGATTCTTTTAAGATTTAAAAGGTTTATATAAAATTAGATTTTTAAATCTGAATATATTTTATAAGTATATATATGTATGTGATTTCAAAAAGGAAAGCATAGGTATAAATTATATATATTTATATATTTCCACTTACTATTTAATTTTAAAATAAATATTGAGATGATTAACTTATTTAATTGCTTATTTAATTTAATTAGTTACTAAAAGGGTTATTTTAAAGGAGATATCAGTGTGGAATGTAGCTATTGTTTAAAATAAATCATTAGTTAAAACTAAAAACTATTAAACGGTAATTAATAGTTCGATTTATTTCGGATATTAATGAATCATATCAATTGTTTATACAAGGTCTTGAATCGTGAAGAGACCGAGTCAAGATTTAAGTGGATTGCAAAAATCTAAGATGAGTTAATCTCACTTATCTGGGTTTTAAATTAAATTTAAATGGTTAAATAAAAATAATTGGTTGTATGATTGAATTGATATGATGTGCTATATTATATATAGTAGTATATAGTATATATTGGGTGATTGATTTCCCACATTATATAGAGGATGAGACCCTATGCGCCGCATAATAGCGGGTGATATTATATTAATCCTATATACTGCGATATTCCACCTCGAAGTGGAATTGGTATTGTGCTAACATATGTGGATGCAGGGAAACAGGTTGGAGGGATCCAACTGGATTCCTCAAAATTATCTAGATTATTTAATATTACGTGTTATGAATATTTGATACTCTGTGATAAATTATATTGATAATTGAAATATTGAATGCTATAGTTTGCTTGAATATATTTCGGTACAATGAATCATCAAAATATATAGAATTGGATTTTTGAAAAGGAAATAAAAGAGTGAATTTTTAAGTAAAATAATCATAGATAATTTGAATAAATTTAAGAATAAACTGGTTAAGAATAAAAGTGATTTTAAAATTCTAATAAATAATTCTGAGTATGGAAAAAAAAAGATTTTGAATAAAAAGGGAAATGATGAATTTTTAAAACTTGGGAGATGTTATTCAAAGGTATAAAAGAATTTACTTTAGAATTTAAGGTTTAGAATTTATTTAAAAGAATAAAGAGGAAATTTGGAAAAAAAATCTGGAATTGGTATGTTTCAGTTAAAGGATTTAAAATCAAAACGAACAAATAAAATATGAAGTTAATGGATTTTGAAAAAAATGAGTAAGTAAAGGAATTAATTTCAGAATGGAGTAAATTGGAAATCAATTTGGAAATTGGAATTTTAAAAGGAAATTGAGCCTATGAAACTTATAAACTGGCTTTATAAAAGTTAAGTAACATATCAGTGGATATTTGGAAGAATAAATTCAATGTGGAAATTTATTAAAGGAATGGGTAGATTTGTTTTAAAACGAATAGTGATTTATTTTTAAAGGATGGAAAGAGAAGAGTATTTCCCTGGATAACCAAGTACATTTTAAAACAAATTTTTAAGTATAAGTCAAAGGTTTTAAATGTTAAGTAAAAATATGTTTTGGAAAATTTATTATTTTTACGTATTTAGATCTTGAAGTAAGTATTTTTCAAATTTATTATAGTAATAATTATTTAAAGGTGACTTGGTATTTTGTTTTAAAGAGATAAAAATTTAGTTTTATATTTTATAAAGTGGCTTTATTTTAAATATTCTTAAAGTATATATTTTTGAATAAGTATTAAAGTAATTTTTAATTCAAATGTTTTAAAGAATTAATTATAATAAAGTGTTTTAAATTATTTTAAAAATCTAAAGTTTTTGTGCTTGGTGTTTTCAGTGGAAATAAATATTTGGGAATTTATTCCATGAGGAGAGTGTGGTTTGAAAACTGTTTCAAAGGGGTTGAAATTGGAAATATATCTTGCAAAGATATTTTGAGAATAATAAATAATTTTGGTGAAATGATTTATGGTTGATGGTTGTTTGTGAATCTTAATTAATAGTTAAATAACCGACTATCAATATTGGCCAATGCACTGATCGTTTCGAAGAGACCGGGATCGGGATTAATTTCTCGAAAACCACTTTGATCCGGTTTGTACGTTTTTATATGGAAAACAAGAGTTATGAGTTGAAGATGGAGCAGTGAAGTGCAAGGGCTAGTCGCTACTAATCCCGAGGACATTCCAAAATGGATGTAGTAGGAGTAGTGCCTTCGGTTCCGTTCGAACCCGGGACGGACTTGTATGGATGAATGCTTTCGGAACATCGTCGGGTGGACGATGGGCATTCTAAGTGGAACCTTCTAAAAAGGTAACGCTTAGCCTCAAGCCTCATCAACCGGGTATGACTGAAAATCAGGGGTTATGCAGCAAGGCTATGTGGGTAGCACCATTTAGGGCGAGGTCATCCCTGTGTAGATGACCCTTTTTATTCGGCTTAGTAGTGCGGTTGTTGATCCCAACCGTGGGGTGATCTTACTCATGATTATCCAATAAGGGGTGGTCCCAACTTAGTGTTGCAGGGGATTGTGAGTAATCCTCGGTACGGTGATCTAGGCTACGTACTGTGATAGATGGTACCCCAGTGCCTATTCATTAGTTGGAAATCCATTCTCCCTACTTGCCTTTTACGGTTTTTGTTTGTATAACCCACTTTGTGGCTTGTTGCTGGAATTTAATCATGCAACAATTTCGGCTATTTTAATAAGTATTTTTAAATAGGCCCTATTATAATATCAAAGGATTTTAATAAAAAGTGTTTTAGCTATCATAAGATCAAAACCCGACATGTTCATTTGTGGCGTGGTCTTGCGAGATGATTTTGTTTTCAAAGGATTTCGAAACTTTAATAATCAATTTGTGTGTGATTTTCTCACGCTGGTATTCCAGACTGACTCGGGTGTTATTTAACTATGATGCTCGGGTCAGACCGAGTATTATAGATTACAGGAAAGGATGCTATGGAGATGGATGGCGATACGTACTTCCGTACTTGTGTTAGATATTCCGCTGTGTATTCAGATTGTGACGACAGGTTATGATACTGTCCAATTGTGTGTTATGTGATTGTTGTACTCTGATGATCTAATGTATAAACAGATTTGCTTTTGTGTAAAGGTCATTTATTATCTATTATATTTTATTCCACTGCGATGGTTAGATTATGTTGTTGTTTTCTATTTCTTCTTCTACCTCTTCTTCTTTAACCCAAATGGTTTGTGTTTCCATTCATCTTGAGTTGATTGATGGTGAAAAGTGTCGATTCAAGGGGTACGGAAATGCTGGTCGTTACAGAAGAGAAGGTTGAGAATAGCCTTAAGAAGGAGACGGTGAGATGCAAATGGAAATTAACGGGTTACAGAAAATGTGAGTAACTTTATACTTTGCTTTATAATATTCTTTTTTTCATAAAATAGATTAGAGAATGGAATTTGGAGAGACTAAAACAATAATCGAACCGGCACGTGAATTGCCACAATAGGAATAGCAAAAGTTACATTTTAATATGCTGTGAAATAAAAAAAATGAAAACCTAACAGTCTCAAATACGGAACCGACATGATAAATCGTTTTGATGATTTCGTCGCGTATCGGATGTCGAATTTTAGGAATGAATATACTACGGAGATCTGCATGACGAGACGAACATAGTGGTACACAATTATCAGCGATACGACCATCCTATCAAAAGTAGTTATTTCACTGCTAGACTGCTGCAAATTCGTCGAAAATAAGATAAACGGGGCTGGAGAAGTCCAAATTTGAAGAAACAAAAGATGACGCCTCACTCAGTTTTGTAACGACTTACCATTTAAGCACAAATATTTGCTTAAACGATAGATATTTATTTAGTGTAGAATAGAGTCAATCATAGAACACAAATACAGAATAAAAAAACAACACAGTCTCACAACGGAAAATAAATAAATACATACATAAGTCATGAACTCACAAAGTTACATTATTCTCACTCTAATTACTGAATGGAAAATAACTAGAATAAAATGAGTCTAACTAACATAACGAACTAAACTGATAAAATAACTATAATCGAAGAGAATCTCCAGAAATGCCTTCGTCTTCACACAAGCTCTTCAAACCGAAAATACTCAGGTTGACCCGAGCAAAATGTAAACACAATACTCGAGTCAGAACTAATATTTTCATGTAAGTCAATAAATAAATGCAAAGTAACTTAGGAGATGTTACGGGGTTTTCCAACTCCTAAGGATCCATCAAACTATCTATATATAATAGTGTACGCTATAATATATAATGTCTATGGTAAAATAAATATCAAAATAGCATTAAGGCTTTACATTGATCCACCTTAACACATTACAGTTTAAACCAAAATCATAATGGGCTCGTATAGGGGTAAATATGACAAGGCACGTGAGGCAATGCCCAAGGTAGGATTCTACCAGTTTAATCTTTCGGGCTGGTCGTAACGCATCCGTGGCCGACCGCGACTATCAATCCAAACAGAAGGGTGCACCCACCCAGTTCAAATCACGATAGTAAAATACGAAAGATCAACGTCGCTAAAGGTAGTTAACCTCAATGGCCAGACAAAGGCTCCTGTTTTAGTCATTTTAATTATGACACGAATGTCAAAGCTATCCATCATCGTTCTCTTACTTCAATCCAATAAGCGTCGCCAATTCAACCACTACATTCTAGGTAACATCCACCGCGTGCACGGTTATCAAAGTGGTTCCGGGATTGATAGAGAGTATGCCAATGTTTGTCCCCGGTCTCTTTGACAACCAAACATATATTTTACACACCATTTGGCCAATTAAGGTTTTATAATGATTCACAAAAACGGAATTTATAAATTTTTCCAAATTTCTCAAATTCAATTCCTGTTTCAAAATTCCATTATAAAATATTCTGAACTCAATTTCCCTTTTTACCCATAACTTGCTTTTACTTGACAATTTTTTTATTTAGGTTTAAATCCCAAGTCCAATCACAATTTAACCAACCAAATTTCCCAATAAGTTCAAAACTTTTAATAAACAATAAAAAAAACTCCATTGTAATTTTATCAGACAATCTCTAATAAATTTCCAAATTTATAAAACCGTTTAAATTTCCTGTAAATTTGATTTACACTAATTACAATATACGAAACAAATTTCTGATTTAACTTAAACATTTAACTTGAATACCTTCAAATCTAAAAAAATTCAGTTTATATTAAATCAAGTTTTTATAAAGCTTAAATCAAAAATCCAATTTATTTAAATAAAACATTTTCCTAAATTCCCTTCTTCTTTACAAAATTACTTATCTTTCCCAAATTTCATTTAAATAATAAATTCAAAATTTAAACAAAATTTAAAGAATTTCAAATCATTTATATATAAAATTCCTTACAATCGCCATTTAAAATAAATCTTTTCCTTTTAGACCAACGGTGTTTAATTTAATTTTCTACCTAGGCCAAGTGGGATAAACAAATTAAATAATGGGTATATATCATTTCAACCCTTTCAACAATATACTTTCAAAGTACGGACATATCCAAATATCAAGTGGGAAAATTCAACAAATCATAACATACTGGCTGTCAACAACATGATAAAAGTAATGAATCAATATCAATTTTCGTACACTAGTGTACATACATGGGTCACGTATATCGTGTCAATATGTGCACTTAACAAATATGATAATCAATCCATTCAACAAATTTATATAAAGTCGAGATCCAAATCAATAACGAATGAATATATATAGGCGACCTTTATTTTTATTTATTAACTTGAATGAGATATTAGTTAGTGTGAATGTAAACACTCACCTTACTACAACGACTCGCGATGATCCACCATTTGTTTGTACGCGCGACACGACCCAAATCCACTACAAAAACCAACTATACACATGGTAACCAAAGACTGAGAAGCATTTCACTCCCACTTCTTAAAAAATAATGTGTATGCTTCCCTTTTTATTTTTTATTTTTTTTATATATACCCTCTGGACAAAAAGAAAATGGGTACACGAACTCTAGATCGAGCACCACTGATGCCGCACCTACTAGAGGCCAACCGAAGGTTGATGAAGCCAGTGACTCGTCGACAGGGGAGGAAAAGGAGATGCGAGCAGTTGAAATACTATTGTTTTTCTTTATGTAAGGTGGCAGTGGTTGGAAGTTTCGGTGGGGAGGAGTTAGGTGCAAGGTCGGACAGTGGTGCGGTGGCGGCTGCGAGGTGAGGTGGGAGGTTCGACGTAGACAATGGGTTCGGGTTGGAGGTGGCTCGGCTCGAAGGAAGAATGAATGGTTGCGGTTTGAATTTTATGGGAAAAAATGCAATAGTGAAAGATATAAGAAGAAGAAGAAGAAGGGCCACGTGCCAGTGCCAATAGAAGATGAACGAAATATTCTGCTGGTTTTACAATTCAAAGTGGTTTACGTATTCAATTTTTTTTATAAGGCTACTATTACTCGGTTGACAGAAAAAAATGATATGAACAATTTGTAAACTGGAAGAATAGGAAAGATACATGGCTACGTCACAGAGAATTTTTCTTTTTATGCTGTCTAACGTATGGAAGCATAACCGGTTAAATTTCAATTTTGTTAATTTTTTTTATATTTTCCAATGTAACGATTTGCATATATATATATATATATATATATATATATATATAGACACACACACATTCATGTTAACAAATAAAATTGTTTAATTGACACTTTAGTGAGGATTTAATAATTATGCAATTGCCGGTTGTCGCACCCAAAATCGATCATATAAATCAATTTGGACGGAGATAGCGACAACGAAATACGGCGAAACAAACGTCGATGTTTCTATTATAAATTTTTCTATGATATTTCTATATAAAATATTTAAATTTTTGAAACTAAAATTTAACCGTTTATTAACAACTGATTTTATGTCGAATTTTAAATCATTCTAAATTTTCGTTAAAAATTCAATTAACATTTTTTTCTTAATTTTAACTATTCATACGCAATGCAATTTTTTTTATTCACGTTACAAAGTTACTCAACTCAAATCAATCTTTAAATTAAATCGATTTATTATTCAAAATAACGATAAATTTTAGAATCGTTACATTCTCCCCCACTCAAAAAAATTCGTCCCCGAAAAGGTGAAACGGAATGGTATAGCAAGAATCAAAAGGTAGATTTAGATTAGAAAGCATATTGAAATCAAATAATTCAGGATTGGAAACACGAATATTATCCTCAGTTTCCCAAGTGCAATCTCGCTCATCATCACTCTACTGAACTTTGAAGAGATTGACTGATTTACTCCTCAGTTTCTTCATACTCCTATCCAGAATACGAATGGGTTTCCTTTCAATAGTAAGATCAGGCTGAATCTCCAATTCCTTAAGCTGCGTAGAATGAACGATCGCTGACGGGTCATGAATATACTTACGAAGGATGGAGACGTGGAATACATCATGAACACCCGATAGTTTTTCAGGCAGCTCAACTCTATAAGCTAGGGTACCAATCCATTCGGGTATACGAAAAGGACCAATAAATCTTGGTGCCAAATTCCCTTTCTTCCCAAACCGAACGACGTTTCTCAATGGCAAAATTTTGAGATACACAAGATCTCCAACTGTGAATTCCAACCCTTTTCGCCTTCTATCAGCATATTTCTTTTTCCTATCCTGCACAGTTTTCATCTTACGCTTAATCCCCTCAACGTTCTCAGAGGCTTCCAAAATAATTTCATGCCCAAGAACAAGTCTGTCACCAGTTTCAATCCAACGGGATGGAGATTTACATGGACGTCCGTAAAGAGCTTCGAACGGTGCCATGTCGATACTAGCCAAGGGACAAGATTCGAGTTATGAAGAGTTTATTTTACATGTATTTTTTTACAAAGTTTTACCTGATAGCTATTGTTATAGGTGAATTCAATAAGATGAAGACGGTCTTACCAAGAACCATCGAAATCAAGAATACAAGCACGAAGAAGGTCTTCCAAAGTTTGATTGATCCGTTCGGTTTGGCTATCCGTCTGTGGGTGATATGTCGTACTTAGATTCAACTGTGTACCTAACGAAACCTGAAGGGCCCTCCAAAAGTTACTCCTGAAAATAAGGTCATGATCACAAACGATACTAGAAGGAATTCCATCGAGTCAAACAATCTCCTTCAAATAGATCTCAGCCAAACTCGAAGAAGTTCGAGTTGACTTCACAGGAATAAAATGGGCAGTCTTCGTCAAACGATCAACAATCACTCAAATGCTCTCATTACCCCTTCTCGTCTTAGGTAAACCATCCACAAAATCCATAGAAATCGTCCCACTTCCATTCCGAAACCTCAAGTGGCTGTAACAACCCTGCTAATTTCTGATGATCAGACTTAATTTGCTGACAAGTACTGCATCTACTCACATACGTCAAAATATCCCTCTTCATTCCTTCCCACCAATAAACTCACTTCATATTCTGAAACATCTTTGTTACTCCGGGACGAATAGAAAATTTAGATTTGTAATTTTCCTTAAGTACTTCTTCCCTTAGTCCATCTACATTACGAACACAAACCCTACCATTTATCTTAAGAATACCCTTCTCATCAACTACTACATCATACCATCTCCTCGAGTCATTCTCTCTCCTCGTAACTTTCTCTCGAATAGTTCTTAAACTCGGATCTTCATTCTACTTAGAAACTATACGATCCATAAGAGAGGATGAAGCAACAAACTGACAAAGCATAGCCCTCTTTCTACTCAAGGCATCAGCCACTACATTTGCTTTACCCGGGGTATAATTAATGTCAAGATCATATGCAGCCAAAAATTCTAGCCATCTCACTTGCCTTAGATTTAAATCCTTCTGAGAGAAAATATATTTCAAGGATTTGTGATCCGTAAAGAGTTCGAACTTGGTACCCAATAGATGATATCGCCACAACTTCAAAGCAAAAACTACTGCCAACAACTCCAAATCATGAGTTGCGTACTTAACTTCATGCGGTCGCAACTGTCTACTAGCATATGCAATAATTTTGCCATGCTGCACTAAAAAGGCTCCAATTCCACTTCTATAAGCATCGGTATAAACCATAAGACCTTCATTCCCATTCGGAACAATAAGAAAAGGGGCTGAGGTCAACTTCTGTTTTAATTCATCAAATGCTTTCTGATACCTTTCATCCCAATTGAACTTGACGTTCTTTCGGGTTAAAGCTGTAAGAGGAGAAGCAATGCAGGAGAAAGGCTCAATGAACCTTCTATAATAACCAGCAAGGCCTAAGAAAACCTAGTAACCGTGGGTGTCTTAGGAATTTCCCAATCCTAAAATTAGATATAAGGCACGAATCAAAATTTGAAAATTCGGATAATCAAATCGAAAGTAAGGAGGTGGAACTTACATTTACTACGGCGATCCTAGCAGGACCCACCGAAACTCCGTTTTTTGAAACCATATGACCAAGAAATCTGACTTCCTCCTGCCAAAAATGGCATTTGGAAAATTTTGCCTTCAACTGATGGCTTCTCAAAGTTTCAAGCACGAATTTCAAATGTTGCTTAAAAACAAGCACGGATTTATTAAGAACATCTCTGAATACTCTGTTCATGAGATCTACGAAGTAAGCCGGGGTGTTCGTTAACCCGTAAGGCATAACGAGCCATTCAAAAAATCCATCTTCCGTACAGAAAGCAGTCTTATGAATGCTATCCTCACAAGTCCTCAACTAATGGAAACCTGAAGCGAGATCATGCTAAGAAAACACTTGTGATCCATAATGTTGATCGAATATATCATTAATACAAGGCGTAGGATATCGGTTCTTATGTGTGAGCTTATTCGACTCTCTGTAGTCCATACTCGTTCTCAAGGAACCGTCAGATTTAGTGAACCGTCAGATTTAGTGACAAAAACTACGGCTGCACCCCATTCAGAAAAACTTCTCCTAATCAAGCCTCTAGCCAAAAGATCATCGACTTGAGTCTTCAACTCAATTCTTTCCTTAGGCGACATCCTTCGAGGGGGAAGTACGACAGGTCTGGCTTCGGGAATAAGATCAATTCGAAATTCGATTTCTCGATGAGGTGGTAAACAAGAAACCTCACCAAAGACATCAGGAAAAAGTCGAACAACTGGAATATTATCCAGATCACTAGAATGCGAATCAAGTGAGAAAACAAAACTCTTGACAAGATCACAAGGCATTTTGCATTGGATAACCAATTGAGATCCTTTATCATCAACCAAGGAAATGGTTCGATCACTACTAAAAATAACAGCTTCGAACTTGGATAGCCAATCCATTCCTAACAATAAATCAAATCCACTAAAGCCCAAAACATAAAAGTCTCCAGTGAAAAGGTGTTTGTCCTTAAAAAGACAAACGTCCTGACAAATCATTTCTAAATTTGTGGGGCCACCAATGGGATTAGAGACACACAAAGATTTAGAAGCGGGTTCGGGTTTCAAATCATATTCAAATTTCTCACATAAATTAACAGATATAAAACTATGAGAGGCTCCTGTATCGAATAAAACATGGACAGGTGTAGCATGAAAAGAAAGTGTACCTTGAAGTACGGGATCAGTCTCCTCAACTGGAGGGGTGGAAGCAATGACAGCAAATATACCTGATGGTTTGCCTTTCTTTTGAGTAGGACAATCTTTTTTGAAATGGCCCGGTTGCAAGCAGATGTGGAATAAGTCGCGCCTCGTCATCTGGACAAGAGGAATGGCTGCTAAGGATGCTGATGGACATTCTCTGGCATAATGTCCCTTTTTATCGCATTTGAAGCAAGTGATGTGCGAAAAGTCCTTAGTCTTTTTCTGAGGCAATCCAACTCCTTGATGGCTTTGCCACTTCTTCTTCTGGTTACTAAAATTTGACTTTCTCTTGCCAAGATTACTGGAACTAGAAGGGGCTGGGGTGTCAGAAACTTCTGAAATCCTGTAACAACCCAGTATTTTGTGATTTTTTTAATTGTTTATTTTAATTTTTTGAATTTGAGACTCCTGATTTAAAAACTTTATATATTTATTAAAATGAATGAATTTTTTATTTTAAGAGTATATTTTGATTTTTGTGTGAATTATAATTTCAAACCTGAATAAATAGGATATTTCCAGAAAAAGTGGATTTTTGGTAAATCTGGTCAAACTTTGACTTTTAAATTTAAAATTTAAATATTTGAATTCTTAAATTTTTATCTTTTATTATGAAAATAGATTAAATTTTAAGAATACTACTTTCGTTTCGTTGAAATATGATTTATATTGTGAAAATTATGACTTTTACACTATTGTGTGAAATTTTTTGTATTTAACAAAATTGTTATTTTAACTTTTTTTACAAATAATATTTTTGTTTGTCATGTTCTAATTTATATTTACATGTGTAACATGATGTTATGTATATATTTTAGTTTTAAAACATTTTTAAAGTGTTATTGAAATTTTCCAATGTCAGTTAGATTCTGTTTATAATTTCTAATTTCCGGTTTCAATTAATTTAAGGAATTCTTTATTTATTTTTCTATTTTATCAAGATCTTATTTTATTCTCATTGCCACTTTATTTTTTTCCTCATTAATTTTATTTATTTGACATTTTATTTGTTTTAAAGTGAAAAAGAAATTTTTGTAGAGCCAATGGTATTTTATTTGTAATTTTCATGTCTTGTTTCCAATTTTTAAACAATTTCTTTAATTATTTTTCTATTTTCTCTAAATTTAATTATTTATTTGACTTTAAATATGTTTAAAAATTATTTTATTTCAAAATTTTGCTTTAGAATATTTTTAAAATGAAGTAGATATTTTCCAAGGCTAGTGATGATTTATTTGTAATTTTTGAACACTGTTTTGGATTTTTAAGCAATTTCTTTTATTCTTTTCCATTTTTCTTTAAATTTAATTATTTATTTTCATATTATTTCACTTGGTTTCGGTTTTTAAAAGTATTTTCTGAAATTATTTTGATTTATTTGTTTAAAAAAGAAATGGAAATTGAAGAGGCAAAGACTCTTCCTTTTCTTTTGACTTTTCACTTTCTAGAATTTTCATTTTCATAACTCTTCATTATTTATTCTTTGTCCGTGTAAATTTCTTTATTTAGACGTGTATCCCATTTATTTTTAATGCAAAAATTTATTTCCTTCATTCCCATTCACGGCATGAGAGAATTCTTCTGGTAATGGCTTCATCGTTTATGCTTTTTCTTCTTATTTTCTATGAATTATGCCTTGATTTCTCATGCTATTTGATAGGCCTCTCCTCCATAGCCCCAGCCACCACTCTCTACACTTCTTCCCAGCCATCACCACCACCGATACTCCAGACCATGGCCATAGCCGAGCTCTCCATGGTGACCAAACCCCTCAAATATGCAACCAAAGGCCTAAAACCATGCTTGTTGACCACTACTTGCTCATCTACTTCAACCACCACCCTAACCATCACCATAGCTGCCTCCACCACCTCTGACCTGACCATCACACACCTCTCCAGCCACTGTCCAGTCATGGTGCACCCACAGGCCGAGCCCACTCCCCATGGCCGAACCACTTTGATGACCAAAAAACCACTATATTGCCTAAAACTCTACACATCCCATGTTGTAACTCTTCTCCATCATTCTAGCCTTTATGCCGTGCATTTAAATGACCAAACCCAAGCCATGTACTGTCCAAACCTAAGCCAAATGTATCGCTAGGCCGTGCATAGCATATGAGAAGCAAGGAAAAAGATTTGACATTCAAATCTATTTTCATCTAAAAGTTATTTCAATTCATAGTGTATTGTATTTATAAATTGTTTTGATTTTGTTTGGTTTGTAACACAAGAGTTGTAGCATTGGATCTCACTCTCCACTCAAAGTCCATAGTCTTGTTAGTTTGCTTTTGATTCCGTTGTATTATTGGTTTTGCAATCTCCAGCATTTAGAGGTGAGTGAATCTCACACGGCACTATATACTTATGCAATTGTGAAGCAAAAACATTTGAATGTGTAGAATTTTAAATGATGTTATAACTGCCAATGATTATTTATATATGATGTTATACCTGTTAAATTACATGTCATATCACATGTTACTGTTGTATATTGTTAAACTGATCATTTATATCTGTTTATCACACTGCAAGTTCCCTGTAGAATAGAATCACTATGGGTTGAAATGATACATACCCCAACGGACTTTAGAATAAGGGAAAATCGTTATGGGCTGAAATGATAGGCCTGAACGATTTTTAAATTATTTCATTTACTTGGAATTGTAGGTTTGAAATGATAAAACCTGGGTTTTCTTTGTAAATTATGGGTTGAAATGATATATTACCCGTATCACTTTACCTAGGATAGAAAATGAAATACAGACCCGTTGTTAAAATATGTTTTTCTAAAAATTTTAAAATATTTTAGAAATGTAAATATTATAATATTTTGATTTAAATTTGATTAAAAAATGATTTTTGTAAAGCATTATTGATTTTTTTGAAAATTTATAAGTGAAATAAATAAATGGTAAAGTTAGAAAATCTGAAATGTAAGTTATTTTGGAAATTATAATTTGGTGATAAATGGAATTTAAATTAAATATGAAGATATGATAAATTATGATATTTTGAATTAAATGAATTTAAAATGATTTTATAATATATTAATGATTTTTGAATAAAGTTAAAATGTGAAATGAATGAATATTTAAGTTGAAATTTTGAAATATAACTAAAATTGGAAATTTATTAATTTGGCTTAAAAGCGAATTTTAAGTTAAGTAAATAAAAATGAAATTAAGTTATATTTGAAAATTTTAAACTTAAGTGTTAAGTTAAATTTAATTTAATGAATTTAAAATTCAATGTTGGAATTTAATAAGTGAATTATTATTAAATTTTGATTTTTGAATGGAGATTTAACTTTATAAAATCATGAATATAAGGGTATTTGAATGATTGTTTTAAAAGTGAAATTATATGATTATATAAATTAAAAATGATTTAAATAAAATATAATTGTTTGTGAAATTATACTGAATATTTGAAGTTAATTAACTACATTTCTGAAATGCTATTAATTCTAATGTAAATGATAATACAGCATGTGTAAATGTTGTAGTTGATAATAATGAACCAAATGACTAAGTTTAATTAAAGGCTATTATAGCATTTTTGTAAATGTTATAATTGTTGAATTTAACTAAGTTTTATTTGAAACTAATGTAACCCTATTACAGCATTTTTAAATGCTATCTTTTGTTAAATTGAACTGTATTGAATGTAACTTTCTGTAGCAATTTCTAAATACTGCGAAAGTTGAATTTTCATCAAGTGAATAAATGAATTTTGAAAGACTAAAATTTTGGAAATTTAATAATTTAATTATTAAATATAATAACTTCACTTTATGATTTAAAATGAAGTAATTTGTTTCGAAATATAAACTATTTTGAAATGTGTTTTGTAATGGTATTTAAATTAAATACAAAATGAATGTGGTTTGGAAGATATGATATTTTGATATTTTGAAATGGATTTTGAATGATATTGAATTTTGCAATGATATTTGATTTTGAAGTATAAAATACCATTTTGAAATTTTAACCACGGGATGTATTTAATTTATAGTTTAACTGATTCTTAAAGGGTGGGCGATCCCAAGCATCCTTTAAGTAATTTTGCATTTCTACTACAGTTCACTTGAGTTGGTTTACATTATATAAGTATACTGTCCTGACTCGAGTGTTTTGTGTTTTACTTTACACTCGGGTCAGCCTGAGTAGTCACAGCTTTGGACTTTCTTTCTGGAGCTGGTCATTGCTGGACTTTCTGCTTATCTACATTTATATCTACTTTCTGTTTCAGCAGTTCTAGTTTATCTCATGTATTAGTGAACTTCTATGTATTTGGAATTTCTATTATGTTGTTTTCATACTGTATTATGTATTTGGTTTGAGACTCTGCCGTTGTAGCTTCATGAACCACTATGAATTTATATTCCGCTGTGAGTTATTCTGATATTACTATGTATGTGATTCTATGATTATATTTCATTTGCTCCAAATTTATTTACAATGCGGTATTTTGAGCAACTCAAGTTTGACATGTGTGGATGCGAATGGCTGAAAATATCGGGTTGTTACAGTTGGTATTAGAGCATTGGTTTTAGGCAAACCTTATCCTGCAGAGCAAAAACTCATTAGAGATAGGGTAGAAATACCCTAAAATGAGTGAAATCAATCTCAGAATCCTTTCTTTGTGAGAGAACGTATTTTTGAAGTATAAAATAATTTCCAAATGATTTTAAAGTATTTTCAAAGAATATTTTTGGTATAAAAATTTTCTTATTTTGAAACCAAGATTTTCTAAACTTCATCCCTTCTGAATCCACCTTGTTAGAAATCTCTTGGTTAGGATTCTTATCAAATAGGATTCCTTGAACTTTGGAACGCTCCCACTTGTTCTGAAATCCAGTCTTGTCTTCCCTATTTTACCATTTTGATTTTGGGGCATTCCATAATTCCACTTTGGAATGACCTCTATAAAGATCAGTGATTCCGCCAATCCTTGAATGATTTGTAAAGGGGTAAAACTCCCTTATATTTGGCATTGATTCACCGAAGATTTCTATATCCTCGGTTTACGATGCTATCTATCTCCTGCTCTAACCAGATTCTATCTCTGGCAATCGAAGGTCGATTTGCCTTAGATTTCCGCATTAGATATATTCCCGAAGTCACGATTGACCAGTTAAGGTCGCTCGCGATTTATATAGGCTTATCCATCTTCTACTTGGTAATTAAATTATGTCATCTTCATTCGAGCTTATCTTCGAATCAGAATTCTTTTTGATTAGAGTTCCTCTAAATCTGAATCTCTGTTTGTTTGAAATCCACCCTTGAATCATCCTTTGGAAATTTATGTTTCGTTGTATTTTGAAATTGTGAATACATCGAATTATTATGATAAGGATGACCACATTTTTTAAAAGTAAAATGTTTTTGACAAGGATTTTATATCTTTTAAAATGAAAATTTTGAAATTTTGAAAAGATTTGAAATTTTGAAAATTTTATAAGAATTTGACTTGTATAAAAATGATTTATAACTGAAGGGTTTTGAATTTGAATTTCGAGGAATCGAACTCCGGTGTTTTGAAATCGGTTTTAAGATTTTGGAAAATATATAGTAATATGATTTAAAGATATTTTCTGAATAAGAAATGTTTAATATGTATTCGAATGAAATCCAATGATTTTGAAGAGATTTCAAAGAAGTTTCAAGAAAATAAAAGTCCAGAACCCACTTATGTTGCTGAAAAATAATTTCGGTGATGAATGCATGCATCATCGACATTGATTTTCGAGTTTCTGAGTGGGGGAGAGGCCACTCTAGTAGCCTTGCTATGCGAGTGATTTTGTGAAACCAAATTTTGATTTTAGATTATTGAAGTATGGTTTGATACTCGAAAGATATATATATATATATATATATATATATATATATATATATATATATATATATATATGATTTAAAGTAAGCCGGTGTTCAATCCTCGAGATTCAAATATTTTTGGTATAACCTTATCTATTGGAATTGATTTACTGATTTGTTGGTGATTTCCACCACTTAAATTGAAATATGATTTCTTCTACTATTTTAAGGTTCGATCACTTCCAAATCAAGGTTAACTTTTCAAAGCTAAGCAATTTTGAAAGTATAAGGTAGTTGATAAGAATATAAGTTTAGTTTGGAATGATTAAAGTATAAAGTAATATGATTTATATAAGTTTTAAGCTATGTGTTGAGTGAAATAAATAAGAATATTTTAAATTATACTGGTATGAAATATAGATTTGAATTGTTTTGAATAAAGTGTATATATAGAATAATAATCTTTCCAATGGTAAATTGGATTTTTCACATAGAAATATATAATTTGAAGGTTTTAAAAGGGATGATTTTAAACTTAGTAACCATTTTAGATATTTTGATGATTGAAATGGTTTAGAAATGATTTAGTCCTTATTTTGATAAAGCATGTGAATTTAAAATGATAATTGATTTTGATAAATGAATATTTAAAGTTATATTTGTATGAAAGGATATTTGGTTTACTTGTAATTTGAGTTTATTTAAAAATGATGGATTTATGAAATGAATATTTCAAAACTAAGTAATAATGAAGTAAAATTTGAGATATATGAAATTATGAAATTTAGTTTTGGAATATGGTACTTTTAAGCTCTGAAATATATTAAAGAATGAATAGTTTATTTTATGGATCAAATCTTTATTTGAAATTAGATAATATTTGAAATGGTTTTATTGGAAAAGTAAATTGAATTGAACTAAAATTTGAAATTTTAGATTTGGGTTTAATTGAATAAATCTGTGAAATGTAAAGAATTAAAGGAATGTTTTATGATTTCAAATGTATGATTTCAAAATGTTGGGACTTTCGAAGTGTAATGGTTTCAAGTATTTTGGTTTTGAAAGATTTATAACTTTGAAAGTATTATGATTTTTGAAAGTGAATATATGCTTGAAATGGAAATGAATTAGTTTGACCTAAATTTTTTTGATTTGGAAATTTGGATTATTTTTCTAAATCTATTGGTTTAAGAAACTTTGAAACTGAGTATATATAATTTGAAAGAAATGATTTGGCGAAATCATATATGAATTTGAAACTGAATTGATATTGAATAGTTTGAAATACTTGATTTGGGAGTTATCGAACTTATATAAAAGTAATTTGTATAAGTATGAAGTGATTTGAAAACTATTGATCTATAAAGGTACTAAATTTATAAATTGAAATCTTATATAATCGTAGTCTATATAAATGTGATTTGATATACTATGGATTTGGAAAATATTAGATTTGAAATGGAATCTTATATATAATGGACTTTATATAAGTATGATATTTGAAAGTGATTTTGAAAGGTACTACATGATTCATATTTTCGAAGTAAAGATATGGAAAGTGCCTTCTGCTTGATATCCGCTTTGTGGCCACACTATGGATTCATTCTATCGATATTATTCTCTCTGATTTGTGTTTTCCGGATATGATACTCGAGTGTCCATCGAATTCCATGGCGATCTCCATGGTCTCACGAGCGCGACTGCATAGCGCAACTGCCAGGCTGAGCTGGCCTAGGGGTACAGATTGTTTCCTGGAGGATCTAGACGTAACCATTGTGTATCCTGCACTCTATGTAGGTCGCATTAGTAGCGAAACTGCCTGGCTGAGACAGCCTAGGGGTACGGATTATTTCCTGGGGAATCCAGGGGTAACCATTGTGTATCCTGCACTCTACTAGTCATCATGGCGTAACTCGCAGGGCTGAGAAAGCTTACGGATACAGATTGTTTCCTGGGGGATCAAGGCGTAACCATTGTGTATCTGCGATCCATGGTTAGATAACTGTTTTGGTTTGGTTGATTTGTTTGGATTGTACTTTCCATATCTGTTTTTTAAAAAGAGTTTTTCAGTATTTTCACTGGGTGTTGAAACAAGTCTATTAAGTACCTGAAAATTCTAGCTTTGCTCCTGATCAACGCAATAGCCAGAGTCTACAGGAACGAAAATAAACTTGTTAAGACATTGAGTTATAAAAGTATTTTGGTAAAGTATTATATAAAGGATATTTAATCATGATTTAAATTGTTTTAAATATTGTTTATTTCAAACTATTAAATTTGAATCAAATGACTATTTATCATATTATAAAATGTTTAAAATGTTATAAATATTTGACATGTATATGGTTTTAAAATAGGGTTCATCCTTGTCTTTCAACCTATTCTCCCTTCTAGCTATTTCTACCTTTTTCCTCTTCCAAGATCCTTTTCGCATTTGTGGAAAGAGTTGGTTCTTTAGCTTATCGTTTGGATTTGCCCGAGAAACTTTCTGGTGTGCATGATGTATTCCACGTCTCACATCTCCTCTAGTATCTTCTTGACTCACCTCTTATTGTTCAGCCTTCTGCTTTTGATAGTTTGGATGTTTAGCCTTATCTGACTGTCGAGAGTAAACCACTTCGTATTGTCGACAGAGGTACGAAGCAGCTAAAAAGGAAATCTGTTGGTCTGATCAAAGTATTGTAAAGTACCGATGATTAGGATTGTTCCTAGGAGACAGAGGAGAGCATTCGTGCTTCGAATCCGAAATTGTTTCCAGTACAATTTGTTGTCTATCGTTCTTTTCCTTATTTTTCCTTGTTCATTCTTTTCGAGGACGAAAAGATTTGAATGGGGGAGAGTGTAACAACCCAGTATTTTGTGATTTTTTTAATTGTTTATTTTAATTTTCTGAATTTGAGACTCCTGAATTAAAAACATTATATATTTATTAAAATGAATGAATTTTTTTATTTTAAGATTATATTTTGATTTTTGTGTGAATTATAATTTCAAACCTGAATAAATAGGATATTTCAAGAAAAAGTGGATTTTGGGTAAATCTGGTCAAACTTTGATTTTTAAATTTAAAATTAAAATTTTTGAATTTTTGAATTTTTATCTTTTATTATTAAAGTAGATTAAATTTTAAGAATACTACTTTTCGTTTTGTTGAAATCTGATTTATACTGTGAAAGTTATGACTTTTACATTATTGTGTGAAATTTGCTGTATTTAACAAAATTGTTATTTTATTTTTTTTATAAATAATATTTTTCTTTGTCATGTTCTAATTTATATTTACATGTGTAACATGATGTTATGTATATATTTTAGTTTAAAACATTTTTAAAGTGTTATTGAAATTTTCCAATGTCAGTTGGATTCTGTTTATAATTTCTAATTTCCAGCTTCAATTAATTTAAGGAATTCTTTATTTATTTTTCTATTTTCTCAAGATCTTATTTTGTTCTCATTCCCACTTTATTTTTTTCCTCATTCATTTTATTTATTTGACATTTTATTTGTTTTAAAGTGAAAAAGAAAATTTTCTTGTAACGCCCCACTCCGAGACCCATATTAGCAAAGAGTATTACAAGGTAATACCGTCTGCTAATATGGAGAATAGAGCTGTATAGGAGCGACCATCCATGGTATTGTCTTAACTATCTACTGAATACGTCGATAAATGTCGCATATTTTTTTCAGGTGGATCGACTTATCCAATAAATATTTAATACAAAACTATAATGGCTATAAGATCTAACAGAACAAAATATAACAACACATATGTAAAACACATCACAGAACAGTAGATCATCACATACATGTACAGATACATCATAGAGTATACAAAATGATACATGTCAAGTGGCGTAGCAACCACAATATACAGATGAGTCGAAAGAATATAAATATCAGAGTTACAACCAAAAAGGATTACACAAAAAGCTATAACAAAAGTAGCAAGCAGAATAGCCCATGCGGAAGCAGAATAGGCTAAGTCCAAATGTACCTAACCTGAAACACCTCAGTCTGACCCGAGTATAAAATACACGGGTCAGTCTAGCTAAACAAATCAGTTAGACAAGCTAAATGATAATGAACATGCAAGGTCATAAAGTACCACAAATATCTAAAAGAGATAACTCAATCATCTACAAAAGATGAATCATAACAAGCCTCATATCATTGGCAACTTAATAAACAAAGGATATGAATATCCCAAACAAGCCAAAAAGGCAAATAACAAATACCAATGAAGGTAATACAAGTTTCCACAAGGTAATCGCTATGTATCGAGTGGTTCAAAAGACCTACTCCGAAAGGCGATACTCTAGGGAAATATAAATATCAATGAAACGAAAGACGCACGTGCTCAGTACTGTATAAACAAGGATCCACAAGCCCGAAGGCGACAAACCCAAGTATCTCTCGAGCGGTGATGAAGGACCAACTCCAAAAGCGATACTATAGGGCAACAAACCCGAAGGCAACAAACCCGAAGGCACAAACCCGAAGGCACAAGCCCGAAGGTACAAGCCCGAAGGCAACAAACCGTAGTGGCGAAGGTCCGGAGGCCCAGTACTGGACACCACTAACTGGCAATATGTGTCACAAACTCTCGGAAAGGAACCCGAAAAGTGTTAACGTGTATCCCATATCACACGTTCGCACTAAACGATTTACTAACCATTAGTCAATTCCATACTTAAAGCAGTACAAAGTTTACCTCATCTCATCGGTAAACCAGACCCAAAGGTCAAAACGATCAAACGAATATATTAGGAATTAACTGAAAAGATAAACGCACATGTTCATAGCACGCATTTTATCTAATCATTTAATTCTCCTCTCTCTTCGCTCGAAGTGCATTGTGTGTTTTATATAGAAATTAAATTGAAGAAAACGAGTTTTATGAATGCTTCAAAATCGCTTTAGAAATTGCATTTGACTCCTATTATGGAGTAATTAATTTAATACTTAAAAATAATATTAAATAATAATTTCAAAAGTCAATTTTCTTGAAAAATACTTTGTAATGCTTTATAAAACCCGTGTACGAAATCTAGAGAAAAATCTCAAAGAAATCGGAAAATATCAGAAAAAGCAGGAAATTATTCCAAGTAAAAAAAAAAAAGGGGGTGAAAACAGGCTGCGAACCCAAGTTCGACAGCAGGTTTGGACCTGCAAACCGAGTCCAAATGACATGGAATTTGGTAGGAATGTAGGTCAACATTCCTACTTCAATCTGCAAAAAGAATCATTCAAATCCAATTTGAAACGAAAAATCTGCTTCGTTTCAAAGTCGGACCAAAACAAAATTTAAAATACTGAATTACAGCAAGCTGCGAGTACAAGTTCGACAGTAGTTTAGGAATAGCAAACCAACCCAGATTTTCATGAAATTTTACAGGAATGTAAATCAACACTCCTACTTCAATCTGCAAAAAGAATAACTCAAATCCAATTTGAAACGAATGAGTTATGTTGTCTCAAACATGCACTCAGGCCATGTTTGCGACAGTTCAAAAACCAAATGTGCAGGCCTAAAACACTCCTGGACTCAAGTTTCAGGCATAAAACAGGAGATCAAGTGACATCATATTGAGCTAAAAATTGATACACATATAGTAGAAAATGTCATCTCTTAAACAGAAAAAGAATGATGCAATTTGGATAAACTATGAGAATGATATGATCGCTAAAAGTTGAACCCAGACAGTGTTTCACTGTTGAACTCTGGGCAAAAACATGGTCCAGGTCCAAGTTGGGTACCAGATATATATAAGCTATCTATGCCAAAATGACCTGAAATTTGGTATGCATAAAGAAGAGAACTTAATATTTTAGAAAAAAAAAGAATCGTGCAATTTGAGAAAGAAACGAAAGAGATATGATGTCTCAAACATGTACTCAGGCCGTGTTTGCAACAACTCAAAACAAAATGTGCACAGGATATTTGCAGACTGTGCATTGATTTTGCAGTGACGATTTGAACACTCAAATGATCATATTATTCAACCAAAATTTGCAGAAATGAAGTTTAACATATAAACTTGACTCAGAAAAAGATCCGGCAGCATTTCGTTGCCGGAGATGAAAGTTATGGATGGCCAAAGTTGGCACTTTAGGCCAGAAACGAAAATAGACTACATTGAATTAACTTTTACATATGCAGCAAATTCAGGCAATTTCACAAGCAATTTAGCTAGTATTCGTGAGATATTGTTCTCACCTTGCTGATTTATGCAAAAGCTTGGATTTTGTAGCAAAGTTGGAGCCTTTTGGCAAGATTTGAGCCTTCAAAAACCTATGGAAAGAAGAAACAATACATGCAAGCAAAATTATATAGTAAATTAGAAACCTCTTTCTCAAATTAGGGATTTGATGAAATTATAAGGTTTAGATATTGATTACCTTTAGATTTCACTCTAGTTTGCAAAAGATTTCAGTTTGTTAAATTGATTTGGAGAAATGAGCTTGAAAATGAAATTTTGAGAAGTGGGTTACTGGTTTGATTTCTTTCAGGAAGAAGAAGAGGAGGAGAGAAAAAAAAGAACGTACAGCTCCTCTTTTCTCATATCAGGTAAGAACTAATGGGCCTTGGACTTAAAATTAAAAGAAAACCATTTCGCCAAAAGAACTAATTCACCTAAATCAAATGTTCACACATATTACACTATATTATAAAATAAAATGCATTTTTCTTTCAAACTTTCACACAACGAAGTATGTAATTTTACATACTTAAGAAGTAACATATTTTATACTATATAAAAAGATTAATTTTAATTAATTTTTAAAACATTATTATTATTAAAATCCCCTATTTTACAATAACAACAATTTTCACCAAAGAAATGTAAAAGTCTACATTTTTAACTTCTAAAATTCAACAAAAATATTTTTCTTGCTTAGAAAAATATAACTAACCGTTCTAAAGTCAATTTTATAATTAAAACTCATTTTAAATCAATTTCCACTTTTTTATTTGATTAAACAACCTTTAAAAAATCAAACACTTCCTTTAAAAATTATTAAAAGAAGTAATTGGAAATAATTAATAAAATTATTGCAATTTCTATACATAAAAATTATTTTCCATTTATTATCAACCCAAATAAATAAAATAAAGTTTCAAACTTTATTTTCTCATGTTAATTTCCAAATACCATTGTTTATTCCAAATAAACAATTTAATTTCTCAAATTTTATTTTAATTCACAATATTAAATTATAATTATCATTATAATTCAATATTTAAAGGTAATATCCAAACCAGGGTTGTTACATTTCTGGAGCCAATGGTATTTTATTTATAATTTTCATATCCTGTTTCCAATTTGTAGACAATTTCTTTAATTATTTTTCTATTTTCTCTAAATTTAATTATTTATTTGACTTTTAATATGTTTAAAAAATTATTCTGTTTCAAAATTTTACTTTAGAATATTTTTAAAATGAAGTAGATATTTTCCAAGGCTAGTGATGATTTATTTGTAATTTTTGAACACTGTTTTGGATTTTTAAGCAATTTCTTTTATTCTTTTCCATTTTTCTTTAAATTTAATTATTTATTTTCATATTATTTCACTTGGTTTCGGTTTTTAAAAGTATTTGCTGAAATTATTTTGTTTTATTTGTTTAAAAAAGAAATGGAAATTGAAGAGGCAAAGACTCTTCCTTTTCTTTTGACTTTTCACTTTCTAGACTTTTCATTTTCATAACCCTTCATTAATCATTCTTTGTCCGTGTAAATTTCTTTGTTTATACGTGTATCTCATTTATTTTTCATTTAAAATTTATTTTCTTCATTCATATTCATGGCTTGAGAGAATTCTTCTGGTAATGGCTTCATCTTTTATGCTTTTTCTTCTCATTTTCTATGAATTATGCCTTGTTTTCTCATGCTATTTGATAGGCCTCTCCTCCATAGCCACGGCCACCACTCTCTACATTTCGTCCCAGCCATCACCACCACCTATACTCCAGACCATGACCATAGCCAAGCCCTCCATGGTGACCAAACCCCTCAAATATGCAACAAAAGGCCTAAAACCATGCTTGTTGACCACTACTTGCTCATCTACTTCAACCACCACCCTAACCACCACCATAGCCGCCTCCACCACCTCTGACCTGACCACCACACACCTCTCCATCCACTATGCAGTCATGGTGCACCCACAGGACGAGCCCACTCCCCATGGCCGAACCACTTTGATGACCAAAAAACCACTATATTACCTAAAACTCTTCACATCCCATGTTGTAACTCTTCTCCATCATTCTAGCCTTTATGCCATGCATTTACATGTCCAAACTTGAGCCAAATGTATCCCTAGGCCGTGCATAGCATATGAGAAAGCAAGGCAAAAGATTTGACATTCAAATCTATTTTCATTTAAAAGTTATTTCAATTCATAGTGTATTGTATTTATAATTTGTTTTGATTTTGTTTGGGTTGTAACACAAGAGTTGTAGCATTGGATCTCGCTCTCCACTCAAAGTCCGTAGTCTTGTAAGTTTTCTTTTAATTCCGTTGTATTATTGGTATTACAATCTTCGGCATTTAGAGTGTAGGATCTAGATTAACCCTAGAGGGGGGTGAATAGGATTATAGCAAATTTTCTCGATTTAAACACAGAAATAAACTGCAGAAATAAATATGCTGAAAAGTAAATCACACACAAAATTTACCCAGCTTCGGCAACCCCTGCCTACTGCTGCATTCACAGATTTCTATTAGAATTAAACAGTGTCACGCTTACAAACACTCTACTAGACTCGCAGACCCTTTTGCTCCCGCTCACAAACACTCTACTAGACTCGCACACCCTGCTCCCGCCTATAGAGTTTCGCTCACTCACAAACACTGCTCCCGCCTATAGATCTTTGCAAACTCGCACACCCTGCTCACTGAACTAATTCTAAATAGACAATCTGACACTACCTAATCCCTAGGTGGTCATTTACAAATTCTTCGACCCGAAAAGAAAAAACAATTTCAAAAATACACGCAGGAGCAAAAATTAAAATATAAACTAGAATCCCTAATTTTTGCTCAAATAAAATAAGAAAACCCCTTTAATTTAAAACCCTAAATAATTAAATAACTAAATCCCCTTTGAAAATAAACAAGGCCGGCCTTTGTTATTTTTCACCCGATCCACTGTGAAGTAAAAATGCGGCCTCTCTTTGTCGAATTAGGGCTTCGGCTTCTTTCTCGAATTAGGGCTTCGTTCTGATAATCGATTCTCTGATTTGTGACCGATGGCTTGCATCGCTTGTTCTCTGATAATTGATTCTTGTTGCTAGCTCGTTCTCCGATGATCGATTTGCGTTGACAGTTCGTTCTCTGATGATCGAGTTGTTGATGATTCGGTATGTTATTTCTTTTCGTTGCTGGTTTTAATGATTTGCTTGACTCTATAACTCGATGCCGATGATGATAGTATGGGGTTTGTATTTATATGAATTCGAATCAATTGATTCGTTTTTATTCACTTTGATACTTTCCCAATTTTGTTGCAACTTGATGCGCACGGCTTCTATTCTGTAGCGTTCGATTTCGCTTGATTCACACGGCATTAAAACTTCCCTCTTTTTGATACTTTGACTATTTCAAAGAATAATGATACGAATTTCATACTTTCATCAATTCGAATTGGACTTGGTCTACTTGTAATCTCTGGTATTTTATTGCTGACTTTTTCTTTTGGCAACAACTTGTTGATTACCTGTAGTTGCTGCTATATTACTTTGAATTGCATTCTGTGCATACTGTACTCGGTCGAGTTCATCCCCATTCTGTAGACCTAAACCTTGCATTTTACACAAAAGTATATGCTCACTATCTTCTGTTCACCTGCATGTTTACTGTGACGTTGGTCTTCATGTACTTGATATTGTAGTCTTCTTCGAACTGTCTTCATGTCTTGTTTCATATTGCAACTGACTTGTGTCTGCATTGTATTGATGATTTTGTATGCTTGTAACTTTGGTTTTATACTGCTTCACCATGTCACTTGAGGTCTTGCAGTTTGGTTGCTGATGCATTGTTGTACATTGGTCGTTTCTGCTATGTTATCTTAACTGCTGCACTTTGTAGTTGCTCTGCACTTTGGTGGCTCTGGCTTGTTTATCTGAACTTGTTCTTGTATTCACTGGTCAGTGGTGTTCATTGTGATGATTTTGTTGCTCTGACTTGTATCACTTATGCAGTCTTCACTGTTGCTGTTTGATGCTGTCTTGATTTTGCGCAGTCCATGTTGCATTCATTCCATTTTGCATTGATGCAGTGCTGTCATGTTGTTTGCAACTGTGTTGCACTGGTATCACTGGTATTTGAACTAAACTTGCGTATCTTGTAGCTTTCATCACTGGTGCATGTACATTGCTTCATGTTGCCTTCAGTAGCTTCACTGTTGCATTTGTATCACTGGTTCATTGCACTGTTTCATGCATGCTCGACATTGTGACTTGAGCTTTGTATATGAACTGTGTTGTCTTCATGCCTGACTTGATGTTTGTAACTTGTGATTTCATGCTTCATGCATGTACTCTGTTCATATGTTCTTGGTGGCATTTCTTTGGACTGCACTGCAGTATTCATTATGTTGGTCGATCTTGCATTCTTTGTTGGCACTTTTGAATGTTTGCAGCTTGGTCTTGAGTTGTTTAATGAAGAGGTTGAACTTGCATACTTCATGTAGCCTTTTGGTCTGACTGTTGCTTCATGTAGTTGACATATCTCATGCTCGAGTTCTTTGCATACTTCATGACTGTACTGTTCTTGTTGAGTTGATATATTTGTGGTCTTTATTTGGTGATTTGCACTTGGTGCAGTTTCCATATTTGTGCTCGAGCTTGCATGTGTACCACTGATCATGCTTGTGATATTCATTTGGGTTTGTGTGTTGTCTCTGACCTGAGCTGTTGCCTTTGCATTCATTCATTAGTTTATTTGATCATTGGACTGGCTGTTGTAGTCGAGTTGTATTCATGTACACTACTGCCTTGAGCTTGATTCACTTCATGTTGTGCTTGCACACTTGCTATTGTTGGCTGCGCACACGAGTTGGCGAGGCAGTGCACACGTGTATGAACGTACACGTGTGTATTGCAGCCACTTATGATTACCTGTCCCTGTAATATCTATGTGCACGACTTTGTGATGAATTCAAGTGTGAATGATGACGAACAACCCAAATAACTGAGGCAAATCATATTTTCAAAAATCGTATTTCATTTTATATTGCAAAAATATTTCTTTTTCAATTTTACTGCGTTAGTGAATATTTTTGCAGATTTCTCAGATGCTGGTTCAAACTGAAATGCAGTTGAAGACAAAATACGAGTGTGAGTGATATGTAGTGAGGTTATCAATGTAAAAATATTTGTGATGTAATCGTGATGTAATCAAAAATGTATATGTATAGTGAGAGCATGAATTTGTACTATTCAAGATTGTAATAAATATTTGTTTGAATAAAATTTCTGTTTGAATTCAAAATCTGTGTAACTTGTTCTGTTTGAATTCAAATTCAAATTCTGTGTAATTTATTTTATTCAACAAATATTTATTTAATCTATGAAAAACAAAATAGTACATTACCAAATACATTTAAATGAATATATATGTTTATTATCATCAAACAAAAAACAAATAAGCGCATATTCAACAATCTCCCCCTTTTGATGATAACAAACATATATTTAAGATTTTGACCGTGTTAAATGTATTTGACCAATTATATACTCTAATTGCTCCCCCTATTTAAATGCTTCCTCTCTACATGATGCTCCCCCTACATATATGCATACAAATAGAAATATATTCAAATGAGCCTAGATGCATATGGGAAAATTATTTGACCTTTGCTTAATTCTATTTGACAAAATCTTAACTTTTCTCTCCCCCTTTTGTTATCAGCAAAAAAATAATAGTGTGAGAGAAAAATAGAGATAAAGTGATCGATATTAATCCAACATTAATCTCAAATTGAATATAAATATTAAACTTCAATAAGAATCAAACAAAAACCATAACTACACTTGTTAGGCGCATATTCCAATTTTAGAAATGATGGATATGGTGTTCATATTAAATCATACAGTTGAATCAACTTGTGGTACATTTATATCAGGAATTTGAATATCTACTAATCATACATAACCGTTAGGACTTTTAAATGAGATTAGTAGTATTCGAATTTAATTTTAAAAATGAAATCAAGTATCTTCTAACCACGCATAACCGTGAGGACTTTTAAATGGGATTAGAATCAACTTGTCTATTTAAGCAATTAATTTTGATATGCGTTCCATACATGCATAACCATAAGGACTTTTAAATGAGCATGGAAGCACATAATAAAAAAAATCCAAGTAATTCACCCATGCATAACCGTGAGGACTTTTAAATGAGAGTGAATACTTTGGATATTTATTTATTTATTTAAAAAATAAGACATGAAAAAACAAATGATTCCTGATTATAGTACCACATATCGACAAACTATATTGAATATTTGATAAACCATGGTCGATATAAATAATGATAGATATAGAAATGGTCATGGAATCTTTACCCAACAAAAAGTTTTATAATTCTTGTTTTAATTCCTAAAGAAATTTTCCAAATATACTCTCTTGAGTAATGTATGTTAAATATCAACACTCATCACTTTTTCAATCACTATTTATCTCTTTGATAATTAGTAGGGAGTCGGATCAGTCAAAATTTGTCATTTAAAATCAAATAAAAATGACTGATCTGAAAATATGGTCAAACAATTATTTTCTCGAAGGGGTTATATGAGGAAAAAAATTCTGCTAAATGAAAAATTATTTCAAGTGAAAAATATGCAGATATTCTCTTTGGAAAAACGATGCAGCAAATGAATGTTTCAAAAATTAATCACGTTCAACTCGTATGTTTTCTATCAACTAGATTACCAGTATGAACTGCATCTGAATTTCTTTTTCAATCCAAAATATCACTAACTGGATTTGGTAAACCAGACATGAAGTGTGCATCAAAAATTTCAAACTCAATTTTAGCAATAATTTAAATGACATTCTTTGGATTTTGAATTGAAGCCATGTTCACACTCAACCAAATATCATGGTGTTAATTTCAGAAAGCATAGGATAAACAATTATATTCATGAGCAATCAACAGTCAGTCAACATCATAATTATTTCAAAAACAATTTCTTGAAGTTTTAACAATTTCTTAAAACCCTTTTTCACATGAATTTGAAATCGTGCAAATTTACAAGCAGTGACCAAAATGTCAAAATATATCTAAGTGTAGCATGAGTAATCAAGGATCAATAAAATACCATCATTTGACCAAACATATTAAGCTCAATGATGAAAGGATGGTTTGTCTACTTTTAAGCACAAATCAAAGTAAGAACAAGTCAAAGGAAAAATCATATCAATAAGTCAGAATTAAAGACATCACATCATTATCGCAATTTTGGCTGATTTAGTTCAGAATATGGTGCAGATTATCACATTTAATATACCTTCACCTGTTTTACCTTTACGATAATTTCTCGTGATTGCTCATTGTGATTCTGTCACCTTTATACTAGGCTAAGGAACTTTGCTATGTTGCCCATTGTGTTTCTGGAACAGCCAAAATCCAGAGAACACCGTTGTTGTTCCTTAGCCTGCCACCACACCTACACGATGAAAGATTTTTGTGACCTATTTCTAGGTCCATGATTGTTAGTGGCAGAAACATTATGAATAAACAAACCTTTTGGAACCCAAACTTGTTTAGACTTTTCATTCTTGTTCCAATAGACATGAAATTTGTTTGTAGAATTCTTAGGAACCCAAACTTGTATAAATTTTGTGTTCTTGTTCCTATGACTACAATTTTCAACATGATGTCCAATTATTTCATATTTATCAAAGACACTTTTCCCTTTTGCATTATCCTCAGCTTGTGTTTTCCCAAAACCAAGTCCTTTTCTGTTGTTAGCAAAAATTTGATTTCCCAATAGCATATTGAATGATTTTTCGCCTCTTGAAAAGTTATTCAAAGATTTCTCAAGATTTTGGACTTTGGTTTTTAGTGTTGTATTTTCAGTGACAAGTGAGGTGCATCGATTTATAAAATCCTTTTTCCTAGTGTCGATGGTTTCCTTAAGATTCAAGTTTTCTTTTTCAAGATTCTCAGAGTTATTCTTAAGTCTTGTCAATTCTGAATCTAAAACTTTACATCTTTTACATTCTAGGTTTTGAATATTTTCAAGTTCAGTTTTTAACCTAAAATTTTCATGAGCAAGTTCTCTTCTATCAGTTTTCAGTTTTTCAATTTTAGATTCAAGAGCATCAACTACTTTAGTAAGATCAGAACACATAAAAACAAGATCTCTATAGGAATACTCACCTTCCTCACTAGATTCCTCTGAGCTTGAATCTGAATTTGATTTCGCCATAAGACACAAGTTAGCCTCCTCTGAGCTGCTATCCGAAGCTTCTTCTCCTTCTTCATCATCCCAAGTCGCTGCAAATACCTTCTTCGTCTTTTTCTTTCCTTTGTTGTTTTTGAGAAGTGGGCATTTTTGTATGAAGTGTCCGGGCTTCTTGCAGTTAAAGCACGTTGGTTCATTATCGGAATTGTCAGAATCTTTTGGCCTATTACGATTTGTTTTCTTTTTGCGTGGCTTGAATCTCGACCATTTTCTAAGATTATTGACAGCCATTGCAAGTTCTTCAATTGGATCTTCTCCTTCTTCATCGCTTTCTTCTTTGCTCTTTAAGGCAATCGTCTTTTTCTTTGGTTCGGAGTTGTTGCGTTCTTCCTTTGCTTTTAGCTCAAGCTCATATGTCATCAAGTTTCCAATCAACTCCTCCATGCTTAGCTTACTCAGTTCTTTCGATTCTTGGATTGCCGTGACTTTTGCCTCAAAGTTCATTGGTAAGACTCGTAGTATCTTCCGCACAAGCTCTACCTCAGTGAATACCTTCCCAAGTGCTCTAGCGTTGTACACCAAAGTTGAAAAGCGTCCAAACATGTCCTCTATGCTCTCGCCTTTGTCCATCACAAAGTTCTCGTATTCATTGCTGAATAGGGCTAGACGAGACTCCTTGACTTGAGAAGTTCCTTCGTGTGTCACCTCCAAAGTGTGCCAAATTTCCTGTGTTGTTGTACAATGAGAAATTCTATTAAATTCATTTTTATCAAGAGCACATATCAAAGCATTCATGGCTTTAGCATTTGTCGTTTTCAATCTCTTATCGTTAGCATCCCACCTATCCTTAGGTTTAGGAATCTCAGTATCACCAACGATTATAGTGGGAGGTTTATAGCCAGTTTAAATAATATCCCAAACATCATAATCAACGGAACTAAGATAAATACTCATCCTAACTTTCCAATAAGCATAATCATTCCCGTTAAACATGGGTGGCCTAACAATAGATTGCCCCTCAGAAAAAGCATTATTTGACGGATTCATGACTCTAGAGTTAGATAAAAAATATATACCGGGCTCTGATACCACTTGTAGGATCTAGATTAACCCTAGAGGGGGGTGAATAGGGTTATAGCAAATTTTCTCGATTTAAACACAGAAATGAACTGCAGAAATAAATATGCTGAAAAGTAAATCACACACAAAATTTACCCAGCTTCGGCAACCCCTGCCTACTGCTGCATTCACAGATTTCTATTAGAATTAAACAGTATCATGCTTACAAACACTCTACTAGACTCGCAGACCCTTTTGCTCCCGCTCACAAACACTCTACTAGACTCGCACACCCTGCTCCTGCCTATAGAGTTTCGCTCACTCGCAAACACTGCTCCCGCCTATAGAGCTTTGCAAACTCGCACACCCTGCTCACTGAACTAATTCTAAATAGACAATCTGACACTACCTAATCCCTAGGTGGTGATTTACAAATTCTTCGACTCGAAAAGAAAAACAATTTCAAAAATACACGCAGGAGCAAAAATTAAAATATAAACTAGAATCCCTAATTTTTGCTCAAATAAAATAAGAAAACCCCTTTAATTTAAAACCCTAAATAATTAAATAACTAAATCCCCTTTGAAAATAAACAAGGTCGGCCTTTGTTATTTTTCACCCGATCCACTGTGAAGTAAAAATGCGGCCTCTCTTTGTCGAATTAGGGCTTCGGCTTCTTTCTCGAATTAGGGCTTCGTTCTAATAATCGATTCTCTGATTTGTGACCGATGGCTTGCGTCGCTTGTTCTCTGATAATTGATTCTTGTTGCTAGCTCGTTCTCTGATGATCGATTTGCGTTGACAGTTCGTTCTCTGATGATCGAGTTGTTGATGATTCGGTATGTTATTTCTTTTCGTTGCTGGTTTTAATGATTTGCTTGACTCTATAACTCGATGCCGATGATGATAGTATGGGGTTTGTATTTATATGAATTCAAATCAATTGATTCGTTCGTATTCACTTTGATACTTTCCCAATTTTGTTGCAACTTGATGCGCACGGCTTCTATTCTGTAGCATTCGATTTCGCTTGATTCACACGGCATTAAAACTTCCCTCTTTTTGATACTTTGACTATTTCAAAGAATAATGATACGAATTTCATACTTTCATCAATTCGAATTGGACTTGGTCTACTTGTAATCTCTGGTATTTTATTGCTGACTTTTTCTTTCGGCAACAACTTGTTGATTACCTGTAGTTGCTGCTATATTACTTTGAATTGCATTCTGTGCATACTGTACTCGGTCGAGTTCATCCCCATTCTGTAGACCTGAACCTTGCATTTTATACAAAAGTATATGCTCACTATCTTCTGTTCACCTGCATGTTTACTGTGACGTTGGTCTTCATGTACTTGATATTGTAGTCTTCTTCGAACTGTCTTCATGTCTTGTTTCATGTAGCAACTGACTTGTGTCTGCATTGTATTGATGATTTTGTATGCTTGTAACTTTGGTTTTATACTGCTTCACCATGTCACTTGAGGTCTTGCAGTTTGGTTACTGATGCATTGTTGTACATTGGTCGTTTCTGCTATGTTATCTTAACTGCTTCCACTTTGTAGTTGCTCTGCACTTTGGTGGCTCTGGCTTGTTTATCTGAACTTGTTCTTGTATTCACTGGTCAGTGGTGTTCATTGTGATGATTTTGTTGCTCTGACTTGTATCACTTATGCAGTCTTCACTGTTGCTGTTTGATGCTGTCTTGATTTTGCGCAGTCCATGTTGCATTCATTCCATTTTGCATTGATGCAGTGCTGTCATGTTGTTTGCAACTGTGTTGCACTTGTATCACTGGTATTTGAACTAAACTTGTGTATCTTGTAGCTTTCATCACTGGTGCATGTACATTGCTTCATGTTGCCTTCAGTAGCTTCACTGTTGCATTTGTATCACTGGTTCATTGCACTGTTTCATGCATGCTCGACATTGTGACTTGAGCTTTGTATATGAACTGTGTTGTCTTCATGCCTGACTTGATGTTTGTAACTTGTGATTTCATGCTTCATGCATGTACTCTGTTCATATGTTCTTGGTGGCATTTCTTTGGACTGCACTGCAGTATTCATTATGTTGGTCGAGCTTGCATTCTTTGTTGGCACTTTTGAATGTTTGCAGCTTGGTCTTGAGTTGTTTAATGAAGAGGTTGAACTTGCATACTTCATGTAGCCTTTTGGTCTGACTGTTGCTTCATGTAGTTGACATATCTCATGCTCGAGTTCTTTGCATACTTCATGACTGTACTGTTCTTGTTGAGTTGATATATTTGTGGTCTTCATTTGGTGATTTGCACTTGGTGCAGTTTCCATATTTGTGCTCGAGCTTGCATGTGTACCACTAATCATGCTTGTGATATTCATTTGGGTTTGTGTGTTGTCTCTGACCTGAGCTATTGCCTTTGCATTCATTCATTAGTTTATTTGATCATTGGACTGGCTGTTGTAGTCGAGTTGTATTCATGTACACTACTGCCTTGAGCTTGATTCACTTCATGTTGTGCTTGCACACTTGCTATTGTTGGCTGCGCACACGAGTTGGCGAGGAAGTGCACACGTGTATGAACGTACACGTGTGTATTGCAGCCATTTATGATTACCTGTCCCTGTAATATCTATGTGCACGACTTTGTGATGAATTCAAGTGTGAATGATGACGAACAACCCAAATAACTGAGGCAAATCATATTTTCAAAAATCGTATTTCATTTTATATTGCAAAAATATTTCTTTTTCAATTTTACTGCGTTAGTGAATATTTTTGCAGATTTCTCAGATGCTGGATTCAAACTGAAATGCAGTTGAAGACAAAATACGAGTGTGAGTGATATGTAGTGAGGTTATCAATGTAAAAATATTTGTGATCCTCGTGATGTAATCAAAAATGTATATGTATAGTGAGAGCATGAATTTGTACTATTCAAGATTGTAATAAATATTTGTTTGAATAAAATTTCTGTTTGAATTCAAAATCTGTGTAAGTGAGTAAATCTCACACTACACTATATACTTATGCAATTGTGAAGCAAAAACATTTGAACGTGTAGAATTTTAAATGATGTTATAACTGCCTATGATTATTTATATATGATGTTATACCTGTTAAATTATATGTCATATCACCTGTTACTGTTGTATATTGTTAAACTGTTCATTTATATCTGTTTATCACACTGCAAGTTCCCTGTAGAATAGAATCACTATGGGTTGAAATGATACATACCCGAACGGACTTTAGAATAAGGGAAAATCGTTACGGGCTGAAATGATAGGCCTGAACGATTTTTAAATTATTTCATTTACTTGGGATTGCAGGTTTGAAATGATAAAACCCGAGTTTTCTTTGTAAATTACAGGTTGAAATGATATATTACCCGTATCACTTTACCTAGGCTAGAAAATGAAATACAGACCCGTTGTTAAAATATGTTTTTCTAAAATTTTTAAAATATTATAGAAATGTAAATATTATAATATTTTGATTTAAATTTGATTAAAAAATGATTTTTGTAAAGCATTATTGATTTTTTTGAAAATTTATAAGTGAAATAAATAAATGGTAAAGTTAGAAAATCTGAAATGTAAGTTATTTTGGAAATATAATTTGGTGATAAATGGAATTTAAATTAAATATGAAGATATGATAAATTTATGATATTTTGAATTAAATGAATTTAAAATGATTTTATAATATAGTAATGATTTTTGAATAAAGTTAAAATGTGAAATGAATGAATATTTAAGTTGAAATTTTGAAATATAACTAAAATTGGAAATTTGTTAATTTGGCTTAAAAGTGAATTTTAAGTTAAGTAAATAAAAATGAAATTAAGTTATATTTGAAAATTTTAAACTTAAGTGTTAAGTTAAATTTAATTTAGCGAATTTAAAATTCAATGTTGGAATTTAATAAGTGAATTATTATTAAATTTTGATTTTTGAATGGAGATTTAAGATTATAAAATCATGAATATAAGGGTATTTGAATGATTGTTTTAAAAGTGAAATTATATGATTTTATAAGTTAAAAATGATTTAAATAAAAATATAATTGTTTGTGAAATTATATTGAATATTTGAAGTTAATTAACTACATTTCTGAAATGCTATTAATTCTAATGTAAATGATAATACAGCATTTGTAAATGTTGTAGTTGATAATAATGAACCAAATGGCTACGTTTAATTTAAGGCTATTATAGCATTTTTGTAAATGTTATAATTGTTGAATTTAATTAAGTTTTATTTGAAACTAATGTAACCCTATTACAGCATTTTTAAATGCTATCATTTGTTAAATTGAACTGTTTTGAATGTAACTTTCTGTAGCAATTTCTAAATGCTGTGAAAGTTGAATTTTCATTTGTTTTAATAAATTAAGTCAATAAATGAATTTTGAAAGACTAAAATTTTGGAAATTTAATAATTTAATTATTAAATATAATAACTTCATTTTATGATTTAAAAAGAAGTAATTTGTTTCGAAATATAAACTATTTTGAAATGTGTTTTGTAATGGTATTTAAATTAAATAAAAATGGATGGGGTTTGGAAGATATGATATTTTGATATTTTGAAATGGATTTTGAGTGATATTGAATTTTGAAATGATATTTGATTTTGAAGTATAAAATACCATTTTGAAATTTTAACCACGGGATGTATTAAATTTATAGTTTAACTGATTCTTAAAGGATGGGCGATCCCAAGCATCCTTTAAGTTATTGTGAATTTCTACTATAGTTCACTTGAGTTGGTTTACATTGTAAAAGTATATATTGTCCTGACTCGAGTGTTTTGTATTTTACTTTATGCTCGGGTCAGCCAGAGTATTCACAGCTTTGGACTCTCTTTCTGGAGCTGGTCTTTGCTGGAGTTTCTGCTTATCTACATTTATATCTACTTCTGTTTCAGCTGTTCTAGTTTATCTCATGTATTAGTGAACTTCTATGTATTTGGAATTTTATTATGTTGTTTTCAAACTGTATTATGTATTTGGTTTGAGACTCTGCCGTAGTAGCTTCATGAACTACTATGTATTTTATATTCCGCTATGAGTTATTCTGATATTTCTGTGTCTGTGATTCTGTGATTATATTTCATTTGCTCCAAATTTATTTACAATGCAGTATTTTGAGCAATTCAAGTCCGACATGTGTGGATGCGAGTGGCTGAAAATATTGGGTTGTTACAAATCCTATTCTGCTTCAAATTCTGAAAACGGATCGCCAAATCAATGATATCAGAAAATAGCCCATGAATATGGCCAGTCAGCTGCTCTCTATACTCCCTATGCATACCCGCAATGAATTTTTCATTCTTCTTAAGGGGAATCTCTATCAAATGGGGACCGAACTTCGGAAGCTCATTAAACTTCCTTTCATGCTATGATATGGTCATCTCACCTTGATTAAGCTCCATAAACTGATTGTACAAATCTGTCCTCCCAGCTTTTGGCATCCACTGGGTAATAAAAGCTTCCCTATGCATTTAAGAATACAAGACTAAGCTAAACTTATATGAGATAATCTTAAGAACGTAAAATTCTCATTTCGATAGATCTCACCTAAACTAGGCCCAAGAAACATCCTCCTTAG
This sequence comes from Allium cepa, assembly GCA_030765085.1. NCBI lineage: Eukaryota > Viridiplantae > Streptophyta > Magnoliopsida > Asparagales > Amaryllidaceae > Allium > Allium cepa. The sequence goes on along the minus strand of CM060940.1, from coordinate 781,771,491 downwards.
GGCATGGACCGTAAAGGCATCCCACCAATCAAGAGCGGCTTCCTGAAACTGCCAAGCTGCTAATTGGCGCCTTTGAGCGTCAGTGATGCCTGGTCCAACAAAAATCCTTTCAGCAATTTTAAGCCATTGCTGTGCTCCAACAATGCCTTCAGCTCCGGTGAACTTCTTCCCTCCAAGCTAAGTATACTCTTTACAAAGAGTAGTAAATCTCACTTCTGGAACAACAACGGGTGCAACAACCTCATTAGGAATACTTCCCCTACCTCTACCTCTAGAGCTACGATTACTCATCCTGCAATGAAGGGATGGCGAAGAAAATTTTTAGAAGGTGAGTCAAGAAAACGAACCTACTCAAAGAATTTACTAAAAAAGGCATTTTAATTTAAGTTTTTAAACCGTTCTTTCTTAAAGGTTTTTTTTAAAACACGCTCTATCAAGAAAGATTCTACTCATTCTAGGGTAATTAATTACCCTATCTATAATGAGTTTACCCCACAGGCTTAGATGTTCGCTCAACCATAAGCTCCGATACGAACTGTAATGGCCCACCATTTAAGCACAAATATTTGCTTAAACGATAGATAGTTATTTAGGGTAAAATAGAATCAATCACAGAACACAGATGCAAAATAAAAAAACAACTCAGTGTCTTACAGTGGAAAATAAATAAGTACATAAATAAGTCATGAACTCAAAAATTTACATTATTCTCACTCTAATTACTAAATGGAAAATAACTGCAATAAAGTGAGTCTAACTGACATATCGAACTAAACTGATAAAATAATTGAAATAGAATAGAATCTCCAGAAATTCCTTCGTCTTCGCACAAGCTCTCCAAACTGGAAATACTCAGGCTAACCCGAGCAAAATGGAAACACAATACTCGAGTTAGAACTAATATTCTAATATAAGTCAATAAATAAACGCATAGTAACTTAGGAGATGTTACGGATTTTTCAATCTCCTAAGGATCCATCAAACTATCTATATATAATAGTGTACGCTATAATATATAATGTCTATCAGTAAAATAAGTATCAAAATAGCGTTAAGGCTTTACATTAATCCACCTTAGCACATTACAGTTTAAACCAAAATCATAATGGGCTCGTATAGGGGTGAATATGACAAAGCACGTGAGGCAATGCCTAAGGTAGGATTCTACCGGTTTACCATTTCTGGCTGGTCGTAACCAATCCATGGCCGACCGCGACTATCAATCCAAACAGAATGGTGCACCCATCGAGTTCAAATCACGATAGTAAAATATGAAAGATCAACGTCGCTAGAGGTAGCTAACCTCAATGGCCAGACATAGGCTCCTATTTTAATCATTTTAATTATGACACGAATGTCAAAGCTATCCATCATCGTTCTCTTACTTCATTCCGGTAAACGTTGCCAATTCAACCACTACATTCTGGGTAACATCCACCGCGTGCACGATTATCAAAGTGGTTCCAGGATTGACAGAGAGTATGCCAATGTCCGGCCCCGGTTTCTTTAACGACCAAACGTATATTTTACACACCATTTGGCCAATTAAGGTTTTATAATGATTCATTAAAACGGCATTTAATAATTTATCCAAATTTCTCAAATTCAATTCCTGTTTCAAAATCCCATTATAAAAAATTTCGATTCCAAACCCAGTTTCCCTTTTTACCCATAACTTGATTTTACTTGACAAAATTTTTATTTAGGTTTAAATCCTAAGTTTAATCACAATTTAACTAACCAAATTTCCCAATAAGTTCAAAAAATTTAATAAACAATATAAAAAACTCCATTATAATTTTATCAGACAATCTCTAATAAATTTCCAAATTTATAAAACCATTTAAATTACCTATAAATTAGATTTACTCCAATTACAATATATGAAACTAATTTCTGATTTAACTTAAATATTTAACTTGAATATCTTCAAATCTAAAATTTTTAATTTAAATTAAATCAAATTTTTATAAAGCTTAAATCAAAAATCCAATTTATTTAAATAAAACATTGTCCTAAATTCCCTTCTTCTTAACAAAATTGCTTATCTTTCTCAAATTGCATTTAAATAATAAATCCAAAATTTAAACAAAATTTGAAGAATTTTAAATCATTTATATATAAATTTCCATACAATCGCCATTTAAAATAAATCTTTTCCTTTTAGACCAACGGTGTTTAATTTAAATTTCTACCTAGGCCAAGTGGGATAAATAAATTAAATAATGGGTATATATCATTTCAACCCGTTCGACAATAAACTTTCAATGTACAGACATATCCAAATATTAAATGGGAAAATTCAACAAATCATAACATACTGGCTATCAATAACATGATAAAAGTAACGAATCAACATCAATTTTCCTACACTAGTGTACATACATGGGTCGCGTATATCGTGTCAATATGTGTACTTAACAAATATGATAATCAATCCATTCAACAAATTTATATAAAGTCGAGATCTAAATAACAATGAATGAATATGTATGGATGACCTTTTTTTATTTATTAACTTGCATTAGATATTAGTTAGTGTGAATATAAACACTCACCTTACTACAACGACTCACGATGATCCACTAATTTGTCTATACACGCGACACGACCCAAATCCACTGCAACAACCAACTATACACATGGTAACCAAAGACTGAGAAGCACTTCACTCCCACTTCTTAAAATATAACGCGTATGCTTCCCTTTCTTTCTTTTATATATACCCTCTGGACCAAAAGAAACTGGGTACACGAACTCTGGATTGAGCACCACTGATGTCGCACCTACTAGATGCCGACCGAAGGTTGATGTAGCTGGTGACTCGTCGACAGGGGAGGAATAGGAGATGCGAGAAGATGAAATACTATTGTTTTCTTTATATATAAGGTGGCAGTGGCTGGAAGTTTCGGTGGGAAGGAGTTAGGCGCAAGGTCGGACCGTGGTTCGGTGGCGGTTGCGAGGTGAGGTGGGAGGTTCGATGTAGACAATGGGTTCGGGTTGGAGTTGGCTCGGCTCAAAGGAAGAAGGAACGATTGCGGTTTTATTTTTATGGAAAAAAAATGCAGAAGTGAAAGATATAAGAAGAAGAAGAAGAAGAAGAAGAAGAAGGGCCACGTGCCAGTGCCAATAGAAGGTGAACGAAATATTCTACGGGTTTAACAATTCAAAGTGGTTTACGTATTCAAATTTTTTTTATAAAGCTACTATTACTCGAGTAACAGAAAAAAAATGATATGAAAAATTTGTAAACTGGAAGAATAGGAAAGATATGAGGCCACGTCACAGATAATTTTTCTTTTTATGCTGTCTAACGTATGGAAGCAAAACCGGTTAAATTTCCAACGTAGCTTGACAATTTCGTTAAATTACTTTATACTTTCCAATGTAAAGAAATGCATATATATACACATCCATTTTAACAAATAAAATTGTTTAATTGACACTTTAGTGAGGATTTAATAATTATGCAATTGTCGGTTGTCACACCCAAAATCGATCATATAAATCAATTTGGACGGAGCTAGCGACAACTAAATATGGCGAAACGAACATCGATGTTTCTATTATAAATTTTTCTATGATATTTCTATATAAAATATTTAAATTTATGAAACCAAAATTTAACTGTTTATTAACAACTGATTTTACGTTGAATTTTAAATCGTTCTAAATTTTCGTTAAAAATTCAATTAACATTTTTTTTAACTATTCATACGCAATTCAAATTTTTTTTATTCACACAACAAAATTACTCAACTCAAATCAATCTTTAAATTAAATCGATTTATTATTCAAAATGACGGTAAATTTCAAAATCGTTACAAGTTTACATTTTTATTTTATAAAAAATATTTAGATTTCAAAAAAATTTCAAATTCAACAAATTAACTAATTTTAAATTGAAATTGTAATTACACAACAGAACTAACATTCATATTTACCAGTGAAAATCTATCATTTGGTATGTTCAAATAGATGCATTCCAAATATAAAATTTCCATTGCTAAATTTTATAATTAAATTTCAAGAAAAGTTTCAGTTAATTATGTTATAAAACCGTTAAAATATACGAATAATTAAAATCAAAATCATCGCATAAATGTTGGTCCGAAGAAGTTTCGGATAAAATGATCCCGGTCTCGTCGCACCAACAACGCAAAAGCGTTTCTCAACCTCACACAAAGACTAAGTCTCATAGAATTATCATATATCCAATTTTCTACTTGCTATCCTTCGGCCAAGAAGGAAGCTCGATAGATTGGAGTAATACTCCGCACGACACGAATCAACATTCTCAACACAAACGATAATCAAGCCCACACAAAAGGCTACGTACTAAGTATACGACTAAATAGTTCCCACATCAGGTCGAGGAACTAAAATGGCTAAATTTGATAGTCAGTTATTTAGCTATCAAAGCAAGCAAAAAAATATCTAGCACCATAAGCAATCACTAGGCCTTTTTAATTAATCTTTTGTTAATTAAATCACTTGTCAAATATTTACTTCAAATTATCTTTAAAAGATATATTTTCAATACCATTTTACTATTTCAATATTGGAAAACTGTAAGGACCCGTAAATTTCAATTATTAAAATTGTTTAAATTAGCAAGATTTTTGTAATTAAATTTAGAAAAGAAATAAAAAAAATTATAATTTACATTGAAGCGAAGGTTAAGAATGAAGTGTGGCAATTGTTATTAAAACTAATTATAGACAATTGGAGTAAAACCCCAATAGTGTAGTAGTGTAAATTGTTGTACTTAGTTAAAATGGAAAATAAGTAAATAAAAGTAAGTGTTGGATTTAACCAATGAATAATATATTGATTAATAGTAACTGAACATGAATTTAGGTAATAATCTTAAAGCAAGTTGATAAATAACTAGTTTAGTGAAATCCTAATTAATTGAAACAACTGTAAGGTTTTATTTGATTGTAATTTGTAAATTGGGAAATGGATTCAAAATTATAATAAGTGATGTAATAAAGGAATGGAATCAAGATAAATAAATTTATTGAGACTTTAATTACAAATAATGTGTAAATTGACCAAAATATAGTAAATGGAAATATGATAGTCAATAAATAAAGGATGGAATGGGAGCACTAATGTAAGGAATGTAAAACAAATATTAACTATGTTTATAGAAAGGAATAATAGAAATATTAACAAATGTTAACACTGAAATTGATAGATTTATCAACTCTAAATTGACATATAAATTTGTTTAAATTAGTGTAAATGATTAGGAAAATTGAAAGGGGTAAAATTTGACAATTTTAGAATTGAAATTTAAGATTTGATTTAAATAATTAATTATAAATTTATTTTATTAATGCAAAAATAGCAATTTTGGTTACTGACTCGGATTCCAATGAAACCATTTTAATCGGATTCTTAATGGTTAATTATTGTAGTATTTCAAGTTTCGTAGCGATCGGGCTTGTCGTTTGATCGTACGGGCTTGAAACACCTAGAAATTAATTTATTGAAATCAATTTGAAATAATTTGATTTTAGCATAACTTCTTCATACGGTGGAATTTGGTGAAACCTGTTCCATTGCATTTAAAATATTTTAAAACATCTATTTTGATATATGGGTTGACCTAATTTCGTTCTAGAGTCAGAACGGGCTTTGCGGACCATTTTATCGTTCAACGCGTAAACCAATCGTGTTCATCTATTCTTTTTCAACTCTGTCTATATAAATCCTATTATAAACCCTAATTCATTTCTTATTCCTCATTTTTGTACGTTCTATTAGCTCCTTTTTCCAATGGCGGCAAACCTTAATTCCCAAATACTATTTCAAATCAAATCCAAAGCCAAAAATTCAAACTCTCCAAACAATATCAAATTTTATATGGATTTGAAGCTCTCGACGAGCGTAATTCGCTGGTGGTATTTTTTTTTGATTTGGATCATGGTTTGACCAGGATTGCTCGAAATAGTCACGGGCGTCCATAGGTGGTTTATGATCGGCGACCGATCGTCTATTTGTGGTTACCGTTGCGGAGAGGTTGTCGAGGGGATTACATCTAGCTAGTTTGTGGGTGGTGTCAATGGCTGGATTTGGTAAAAAAATTCGAACTATGGTTCAAATTGCATACGACGGATGGTGAGGTAGACGTGGGTGGTGGCTCGGGGGAGGGTCACGCGAGGCATATGAAGTGGCGCGGCACCTGGGGCGACGGCGCAGCGTGCCCACGTGGCGGCTGGATGCGACGATCTGAGTGGCGGCTTAATTGCATTCCAATCAAATAGGCGCACGTGTATCTGGGTATCGGCTACGGTTTCAAGGAGATGGTGGTTGCTGACGTGGCTCGTACATGTATTTCATTTATTCCATCTTTATTTATTTTCAATTTTTAAATCATAACTGTTGATGTGCATAACTTTTGCATACGAGATCCGTTTCATGCACGGTTTTCTCCGCTAGCTTCGTATTGGACTTTCGGACATTTTGGCACCGGTTTGGATAGATTCGGAGACTGTTCAATTTTTGGGTTTAAATAGGATTTTAATTCAATTTAAATTCAAAAAGGTGAGTGTTTTAACCCACTCACAACTTCTAAATTTTTTTATGTGTGTTAGATTTATTTCTGATGTGATTAGAAATTTATTTATTGCTGTTTGGTATATTTTAATCTTCATTCAAGTTAAATGGAATTTATCGAATTAAATTGTTATTCAATTTATTATTTCATATAAACTACTAGTTAAATTTATTTATGATTGAATAAACTGCTAGTAAATACATGTTCTTTATTATCTGTTCTACATGGATGTTACTGTTTGAATCGGATGATGATTGTGATAAATGGTTGATGGTTGATATTGGATGAATGGATGTTGTATTTTATATTGTTATAAACTGCAAATTGTTATGAACTTTATTACATTCGGGATTGCAGTTTGAAATGATATATAACCATATTTTTATTTTAAATTACGGATTGAAATGATATATATCCGTATCACTTGACCATAGGATAGAAAATTTTATACAGACACCGTCGGTCTATATACATAAATATTTTGAAAATGATTTCTTTGGTTCCGGATAGAATTATATGGTTTAATAAATATTGATTCTTTTTGATATTATATAAAAATATTTTATATATAGTTAGATAATGTATTTAAGCTATGTATAAATTTTTTAATAATAATAAGTTTAAGAATGGAGTTTGATTTTATTAAAATAAAATATGGTTGAGTATTTAAATCATACTTTAATATAGAGGTTATAATGATTTAAATAAATTAAGAATGGAAGGTAAATTGGAAATTTATTCGAAATTGAGCTTATTTAAGAATTAAACTCCATAAGTTGATGTAAAATTTATTAAACTTGAAATCTTAAAAGGTACGACATTTATAACTGGATTTTTATTCAAGATGAGTTAAATGAATATTTTAGTATAAATAAATTGAAGGAAATATTTAGTTATTGGTAATTTGAGTTTTATTTAAATGATAATGGATTTATTATGCAAAAATTTCAAAACTAAATAATAGGACATTGAATTGTTGAATCGTAATTTCCAACCTTAGTTTTGAAATTGTTTAATACTCAAAGTTTGAAATATATTGAAAGTGAAGTGGTTTATTGAAACTGAAAGTGAGTTGAAAATTTATGAACTGAGATTTAATTTAAAGTGAATAAAATTGTAAAGTCGAGGAAATTATTTTACTTTATAAAATAATTCAAAATTCAAACTATTTTATTTTATTTTATTTTATATACTATTTGAGTATCCAAACTATTTAAGCTTTGGAAGTTGTTGTTTTGAAGCTATAAAATTCAAAGTATTATGTTTTGAAAGTTTATATTTCAAGCATTTGGTTTCGAACTATTATAATTCTGAAAGTGCTATAATTTTAGAAAAGAGATATATTTGAAATTGGTATAAATTGAAATGGTTTATTGAAGCTGAAAGTGAGTTGAAAGTTATGAATTGAGATTTAATATAAAGTGAATAAATTGTGAAGTCGAGGAAATTATTTTACTTTTTAAAGAAATTTTAAATTCAAACTATTTTATTTTATATACGGTTCGAATATCCAAATCATTTAAGTTTTGGAAGTTATGGTTTAAAAGCTATGTAATTTGAAGTATTATGTTTTGAAAGGTTATATTTAAAGCTTTGGTTTAGAATATTACAAACTTGAAAGTGTTATGATTTTGGAAATGAGACATATTTGAAATAAAATGATATTATATTGATTTAGGTTTTATAAAAAGTGTGATATCATATTGCTTTGGGTTTTTGAAACGGAAATGATATCGTATTTATATGGTTTTGAAATGAATATTACATCCTGGTTTTGAAGTATAATTATTTTGAAATGACCCCGGTGTGATAATAACATTTGGCTATTGAAGAGACCGGGATCAGAAGTTGTCATACTCTCTGCCAACTCCGAAAACCGCTTTAACAACCGTGTACACCGTAGAGATTCCAGAATGAAGTAAGATGGTGGCGACGTTTCCTTTGGGGTATATACGTGGACCCGACTCCCATGAGTTGGCATAAGGTGGCTAAAACAGGAGCGATTGACGTGCTAAGAAGGTAGTGCCTTTTATCGGACACATCCCTTCGATATTATACTCTGACTTTTGGATTGATTCGGTGGCCACTTTTGTTTTTTGATTTTGGGGTGTGGCTCGAGGTGGGCGGTAGCTGCCCGCTACACGTTACCACTGGCCCGGAAGCGTAATTGGTATATCTACCCTGCCATTGCCTAGTTGTGCCGTGTCACCTACCCTAGCGCGCCTTGTACGAGTTTGATTTGTGTCGTACCTATGGAGTATCCACTGGTAGCCTCCCGATCAGGAGGTATTACGGTACTGTATAGACAATTGCACTATTACGTGTTAAGGGCCATATTGGTAACCCCTTAACTCTATTTAAAAGTAAGTTTATTTTACTATTAGACACTATTATAATAGCGAAATATTACTATATAGTAAATAGTTTAACAGATCCTTGGGAGATGTGAATCCCAAACATCTCTTAAGTTATTACACTCACGTTAGACACTCGATAAGAGATGTCAAATCCCGTAAACATCTCTGATGCCATTCCAGTCATATATTTATCATTGATTTAACTTACATAAGAATTTTTAGTTCTGACTCGAGTGTTTGTCTTTTCAATTCGCTCGGGTCGGCCTGAGCATTTCAGGATTTGGAAGACCGTATTATGGAGGACGAAGACGAAGATTTATTATTATTTATTAGTGTATTCTACTACATTCATACTATTCCGCTGCATTATTTATTGTTCTCTGTTATGTGAACTCTGATATATTTTGTATAAGTATAATCGAATATTTTGTAAAACAGCTTCATGAATTCTATATTTGATTATTATATTTTATCGTTCCGCTGCAAGATTCTATATTGTTTTTTTCTTTTCTTTCTCTGCTTTTTCTTATTTACCCCATAACATTCCGCCCTTCTGTATGGTTTGAGTTGTCACATGTGTCCGCTTAAGCGTACAAAAAAGTGGGACGTTGCATCTGGTATCAAAGCTTTGGTGTAGCGATAAACCTTAGCTTTGTGGGGTCTGACTCGTATCAATAGGTGAGTCATTGAGTGTATATGCATGAGAGAGCTTATTTGTTAGTGTTATAAAAGGTTTTGATATTGTGTTAATTTGTTCCCTTTTGTGTTTATAAATTCTAGTTGATGCATAGGACGCTATGACATCAATAGGGATTTCTAAACATTTAATAGGACAGATCGACACAATATTTGTTTTGAAAATAGGTGAATGAAATAATTTTGCCTATTATATTCTCTATATATAAAATAAAAGATTTTATAAATGATATATTTGGGTGTAATATATTGGTTGGTAGGTAGTGTAATTTACAAATATTAGTTTAATGTAGGATTTGAAAAGTAAAATAAATAAGAATAAATTTGAAATTTAAGAACTTAAATTCCGGGGTTTTGAAACCTTCTTTCGAATGATTTTGGAATATAATAATGATACTATTAGAAGTATTTTCTGATATAAATATTTCACTATAATTTGAAAAAATTGTTTTAATGAAATTTTGGAAGTGATAAGTTATGTACTCCCCTCTCCGTCACTGGAAAATAATTTCGATGATGTGTGCAAGCATCATCGACATTCATTTTTGAGTTTCGAAGTGTGAAAGTGTAACGACCCGCCTTCCTATGCCCAGGAAGACGTATCGTGTTGAAGAAAGAAAGGGGTGAGAAAGTAGAAAAGATAGAGAAGAAAGAACAACAACATCAGAATCTCACAGCGGAACGAATAAATTATATTAATCACATAAGTATTTACATAATATACAACATCAATCAGAGTTATACAGACAATACATCACATACTAGACAGTTATAAACACCTGTCTAGTTATATAACTCAACTCAATACAGAGATATCAACACAGCGGAACTATATATATGTATCTACAACGCTGAAGCCTCCTGCTCCATTGCTCCTCCAGAATTCGTCAAAGCTAACCTGAATCCCTTGGCTACCCGTAAAAATTTGGGTACCCGAGAGTTTATGAAAAACAAAAATAAACTTCGGGTCAGACATGGGTCTGGTATGAGTAACAGGTTAAAGTTGCTTAACTTTGAAAATCTTTTGAAAACAAAAGGTATCACGTAAGACTTCCCACACATAAACATGGAAAAGTTTTTACCTTACGCTAACCAAAACATTTGATAGGAAATTCAGTGATATTATAATAGTGCCTAGGGTTTTCAAGTAAAATACAGAAATAGCTGAAATGCTTACATCTCACATTCCAACATAGTTGGGCACAACTAATTCGTACGGCACTTATTGGATTTTGGATTCCATACAATGGCAGGGCTACTGGGGTACCGCCCGTCACAGTACGGGGCCTAGATCACCGTACCGAGGATTACTCCCTTCATCCCCTGCAACACAAGGCCGGAACCATTCCTTACTGAACAGTCCCGAACAAGATAAACCCCGCAGTTGTTTGCAACCAACTGCCCACACAGCCGAATAAAAAGGGACATCTAGACAGGGGAATATCCTTGTCCTGCTTGGGCATGACCCACCTAACCTTGCTGCACCTCCCCTGTTTTAGCCATTCCCGGTTGATGAGGCTTGAGGCTGCGATTACCTTTAAAGAACATATTTTCTTAGAATGCTCATCGCCCGCCTGACGATGTGTTGAAAGCATTCAATCCATACAAGTTCATTCCGGGTTCGAACGAAACCGAAGGCATTATCTCGTTACACTCATTTTGGAATCACCCTCAGAGTTAACGACGATAACCCTTGCACTCTGAATCTTCATCTTCACTTCAGATTAACGACCTATCGTTAATTTGGAATCGATGTGGTTTTCGGATGTTCCTAATGCGGAAAACCCGATCCCGGTCTCATCGAAATCCAAAACGTGTCTTTTATGGCCAAGTTGTCTATTTAGTCTTAACAATTTAATTCAATATAATCAATATACACACAGATGGATAAATCATAATATCACAGTAAATAATCACAGATGATCTCATGAACAGATAATCAATATTATTATCCAAACAGATAACCAAATATTATCATATTTAAACAAGCATCCATGACACATAGATATAATTCATGCTAGATCACAATCAACAAATGAATTATCAATATCATTCATCCATAAGAAATGATTTTTAACCATACCATTGGTAATTAATTTAAAATGAATTAAATTAACTACTTCAATCTCTAATTAATTTAAAGTAAATTAAATTAATTACTCATCTATAAATCCTGCTTATACAATCGTTAATTAATTATAAATCTAATTAATTAACCATCCACTAAGAATTTATCTTGATTAATCACCATTGATTAATCATTTTCTAATTACATTATGTAATTAGTCTTTAATTAATTTTACAGATTAATTATACTTAATCATTTATAGTAATTAACATTTAATTCCTTCATTCATTCATTAAATATAATTACTTACATTTATCCTTAATTAATTACAATAATTAATCACTTCACTATTATTATTACTTAATTTACCCATTTCTAAATTCCATCATTAATTACATTAATTAATGATTTCTAATTATATTTAAAATTAATAACTTTATTCAGATTAATTACATTAAGTAATTAATCTTTAATTAAACACAATTATTAATCACCTTTGATTAATAACAATCCAGTAATTAACTACCCTTAATTACTTATTTAATAAATTAATTGTCCCATAATTAATTATCTCCAAAATTTATCCCCTGATTAATTACAAAAGTAATTACCCCAAATTACTTTACTTACAAATCATATTGTATTAATTACATTCAGTAATTATCATCTAATTACTTCCCCAAGTAATCCTGCTCCATTAATTACATTAAGTAATTTCATCTCTCAAACCATCAAATGATTTGCTTAAATCAATTAAAATAAATTAATTAACTTAATTCAATCATATCATCAAAATTAATTACAATAAGTAATTAATTTCTTAATTACTTTTATTAAGTAATTACTCTTAACAATTTACAATAGATTTATCTAAATTAATTAATCTAATTAATTAATAAAATTAATCACATTAATTAATTAAATTATAATCCTTAGTTAATTTTCTTCATTTACTAATAACATTTCTTAATTCACTTCTTAATTTATCCCTAATTATAAATTAATCTAAACTATTAATTTATAAATTAAATACATAAGTTATTCCTTAATTAACTTATTCATTTAATCATTTAAATACTTTAATTATTGCTAAGATAATTCACCTCTTTGTTAATGACTTCATTAATATTAAAGTGTATTATTACATTCTAAGTTCAAATTCAAATTCCATTTTGAATTTAAGATTCAAAAATGGTTATTGTTTAAACATTTACCACATTTGAATTCAATTTATAATCTTTTAAATAAATGCAATTAACATTTATTACTTACATATGAACTTATACAAGGAAAGCCCTTAAATTAAACTATTTAACTTTTAGTTAAAAATTAGCTTTTAAATTACATTGTATTTTTAACTTGCAAATTCAAGTTAAACAATTTATTTAACTTATTTTTTTTTAAAACATTCATATTTAAAAACTGATTTAAATTTTCAGATTTGAATTCAAGGTAAACTTGAGTCCATCAATTTATCTTTGACTTAAAACTTTGATGGAAACTTTCTTTTAATAACTTGAATTAAAAACTTGATTTTTCTAATCCAAATCCATTATAAAACCTTAAGATTCAAAAGTTCATTTGAATCTATACTTTAAATTTTTGAATTTAAATCACAGTTTAAATTCTGTTTTCAATCTTTAAAATCTGAAAACCTGTCATGCTTTTTTTAAACACGAAACACACCTTTAAACATTTTAAACTTTACCTCATTTCAAATTTGAATTCAAAAATAAACTTGAATTCAAACTTCAAACTGGATTTAAACTTTGTTTAAAACTAGTTTACAAATTTAAAGTTCATTTGAGCTTGTTAAAAAAAAATCTCAAACAACTATGCTTTCAGGTTTACACAAACTGGAACAAGATAGTTCATTTGCATTTGCTATCAGGTTATAGAAACTTGAACAAGGTAATTTCATTGCATTTGCAATCAGGTTATAGAACTGGAACAAGATAAAACAATTAAACTTGCTATCAGGTTATACCTCTGCACACATCAAAAACTCAACTGCATTGCAATGGCACGGTGCACGTGCACCGAGGCTCGGGCCATCTACGGCCACCCACGACAACTGCTAACCATCGGCAACCATCACCACATGGCATCACAATCACCAGAAACCATCACCACAGCTCGAAACAAAAACGAGTTCGAAGCTTCAAACCTGGAAAATACGCACAGGACCATCACCCAAAACTGTCAACGTGTCGTTCTCCCCACCTCGGCCACCTGAACTCGCGAAACCCCAACCATGAACTCGCCTTCGACCATGCTACCACCTTCCCAAACCGCGTGCAACTCGATGCACAGTGGAAGTCGTGGTGGTCAAAAGTTCGACCACCCTGAGACTTAGGATTACCCACTGAACATCCTACGCCGCTGCCAACACGACAAACTGCAGCGCCATACACCATTTTTCCCAGCCTCTCCAGTCACTCGTCCATCACCTCAGAGAACCCCGAGCACTCCGGTCCCCTTGATCACCAGAAATCGGCAATAACTCAAATATTGATGAACCCAAAACCTCACTTGAACCTCTTTACTAAAAATAGTGATTTTGTTTTCAAAAATCGAGTTTTAGTCCTAGAATTCGATTCATATATCTGAATCCATGAATTATATTAATTGAGTTTTAACTTATTTTAGTTTCTACTGTTGTTTATATTTTTTTCCAAACTGTTATTACCCTTAAACAGTTTTTAAACTCAAGTCGCTGCTAACCCAAACAATTTATGTTCAAGCTTATGTCTTGTTAAAGCTCGAATTAAATTCAAAATGAAAATTTTGATGTGGATTTAAAATCTGGAACTAAAGTCAGATAGAACAGAGATACTCACTACAGTATTCATATTGAACACAAAGCAATACAACTGAATTCCAGAGAAAAACTTGCAACATACATATCATGCATTCCTGTATAAATGCAGAGAGAAGCACCAATATATACATGCATTCAAACATAGAAATCCCAAAGATTTTATGCAACCTGATTACCACTTAAATTTTTCAAAATGAAGTTACTCACCAAAGATTGAAGAAAAGGAACAAAGCACCTTTGTTTGAAACACTGCACTTTAAAAACTGGGAATAACTTTGCTTCCAATCTTCTTGTTATTGATAGAGTTGTTTCAGTTGAAAAAAGAAAAAAAGAAAAAGCTTACTATGATAAACAAATGAAACGAGCAGATTGTATATATATAAAAAGAAGAGGGTTTACAGGGGTAGGGGATAACTGGGTTAAACAAATGCAGGAACAAAGATTTTGATCAGAGATTTTCTTTGCTTTGGCCAGATTTGTTTGCACACTGAAATGATATTTAACATCTCGGGTTGACTACAATTGCTGCTAAGATGAAGGCATTTAATGCCACTGTACATTATGTCTCTACTATCCTTATCTTATTTTATTTTGCTTTGCATTTGTATTAGCCTGCACATTTAACTTTGCTTTTGTTTTAATTAGTTTTGCTTCTAAACTTACTTTTCTTAGCTTTGTATTTGTTTAGATTCTACAGGCTACTGTCAATATTTTACTTTGTTTATTTTACTTTACTTATTTGTTATGCTAAGATGTTTTACTTTGCATTTGTATTATTACAGTCTGCATATTTCATATGTACTTATATTTGTTTACTTGCTCTTGCATCTTTACTTATAGGCAACATAATCATTACTCTGCCTGATTATGCTTTCATACCTATCTTAGTTTTGCTTTGCATCTATTTACAGGTTACATACAAACACATCTTTACTACCTGGCAGCTTTATACTTTATGTACATATTATTCTTTTTCTTGGATGCTTTTTATTATTTGTCTTTTTGTCTTAGTTACTTATATTGGTTTGTTACTTAACATACGTGCTTCTTTTTATTTCTCTTTTATCTTGTACTTGTTAATATAAATAAGGTTTATTTTAAATTTAAACATTTTTAAAAGATTTTGTATTTAAATATTCAAATTATAGCTTTCTCCAAAATACACATATATATAAATATTTCTATTTATTTTAAAAGCCTATTTGTAAAGATATTACATTTTAAATAAAACTCATTATCAAATTAAAATAATTTATAAAAGAAATTATCACTATATAAAATCATTGAAAAGTCTACTTGTTAATAAAATCATTTAAATAAATTTTAACTTAATCTTGAGTATATTTTGAAGCCAAATTGTTATTTAGTATCAAATTTCCAAATTATAATTTTCCAAAAAGATTAAAATAAGAAAATATGTTTTACTTGTTAAATTAAAACAAAGCTTACTATTTACAATATATATATATATACAAATATATATATATATATATATACATTATAAATAGAGAACAAATTAAATTAGCTTTTAAAAGATAAATTGTCAGTTAAATATTTGTTTAAAAGAAGATTATCAATATTATTAACAAATATTATCAAATCAATTTAATTTTAATGCAGATTATTAAATTGATATTGCCCCAAATTTCCGGGATGTCACATTCCTCCCCCCTTAAAAGAATTTCGTCCCCGAAATTTAAAACAAAGGTAATTTAATAATCTAAAAAGAATTAATTTTAAAACACAAGCATATATCAATCCTATGCTAACAAACAAAGCAACCAATTCATCCAAACAACCAAATCTAATTATCCAGACAAAATCAGGATAGATCTATCTAGAGTTCTCCAGGTATAAATACCGGGTTACTCGCCCTACAGAATCCAATCAGACAATACTACTAAGCTACTAAGCTTCCACTCATCAAGATCTACAATACAAGGCAGGATATCAGACTATAGACAAGTCTGACTCAATAACCAAACTCCCTGAACTGCTGGTTTTATAACCAGAGATAGAACTTACACGTACTCCCTCAGAGATACGTGAAACACAACAAATCTCAGTTATCCAAACTGACAATCCAATCCTGAAGACCAAACACTTATCTAAAATCAAATCTCCAATTTCGAAATCCAAATTCCTCCGTCTCTTATCCACAAAACTCTACAGACGATCCTGTGCTGCCTACATCTCTTCTGATCAGCTTACTCTTGCTGAACCGAAGACAATCCAACAAAATGATCTTTCCAAACTCAACGAAACTCAGAACACAAACTCTATTCCAAATCAGAAAACAGAACTCACTTCTCTCATCCAGAAGAGATAAAACAGATGCACTCCAAATCTGGCCTTAGATCCTGAAAAATTCTCTGTAGAAAACTCTTCCAATTCAAACACTGCAACATCCAATTGCTTCCACTTTAAAATAGCTGCCACCATGCTTCCACTACGCAACTCTGACTGAGCAGATGAAAATGCTGATGATGAACTCAAGCACAGACTGGACAACACATTCCAACATTAGGGTTCTCCAGATCCAAAAAGAAATCTTAGAAGTTCCTCAAAAATCCGAGCTACTTCGCCAAACTCCAAAAATCATCCTATTACTAAGCTGAACAATTGGTATCACCTCTGGAATCCAATCGATACCAAACTCAATCTCCAGATGCTGACCAGACTCTGACTTCTCGAAGACATCCAGAAAATGTCTCTGAAACACAAGAGAACACTCATATTATCGCAAGTCACTTTTGCGATCAATCCAGCCTAATTCCAGAGATACTGCTCTCTCTTTACCAAACAGAACAGCTTACGCTCATGTGGCCAACCCATCGAAAAAGATGGAGCTACTCTGCTGCTTCTGAAGTTACCCAAGAAAAGCTGCTAAGCCAGAAGACTTCCTTGACGGCACACAGAATACTCCGAGCTGCTACTGTTGACTCAGATGCCAAAGACTGCTTAATCCAAAGCTCTTCGAGAAACTCGGACCTCAATGCAAACAGGAATACCCAACTGAACCCAGCCACATCACCGAAGCAGATACACTTCCTTAACTTGTCCCAAAGAAATATCTTCGAAGACACCCAAAGTCACTGTGTCTCATCACACAGCTACTACACCTTGATGTATCAAGATATCATGACTTACTTCTGCCCAACCGACAGATCCAAACTCTAGCTCAATCAAATTACACCTCAAAATGAACTCCAAACCTTAACAGGTTTCCTTCAAAGATCGATGAAATCCTTACACCATCCAAAGTTTACTCGAGACGGTATTAGGTCTACAGTCTCGACAGTTACACTTCCAACCTCAAATATACAAACTCCAACCATTGGTAGTTGTGTTACACACACCACCACCCTATCTACCTTTATAGCTCGTTGGAAAACCTGAACAGGTAACCCAACAAATAGGTAGAAATAAATATATAAATATATATATCAAAATTACAAATACGCTCTCTCAAGAAGAAAACACTTAAGAGCCTAGGTATTCACTCAACCTAGCGCTCTGATACCACTGTAACGACCCGCCTTCCTATGCCCAGGAAGACGTATCGTGTTGAAGAAAGAAAGGGGTGAGAAAGTAGAAAAGATAGAGAAGAAAGAACAACAACATCAGAATCTCACAGCGGAACGAATAAATTATATTAATCACATAAGTATTTACATAATATACAACATCAATCAGAGTTATACAGACAATACATCACATACTAGACAGTTATAAACACCTGTCTAGTTATATAACTCAACTCAATACAGAGATATCAACACAGCGGAACTATATATATGTATCTACAACGCTGAAGCCTCCTGCTCCATTGCTCCTCCAGAATTCGTCAAAGCTAACCTGAATCCCTTGGCTACTCGTAAAAATTTGGGTACCCGAGAGTTTATGAAAAACAAAAATAAACTTCGGGTCAGACATGGGTCTGGTATGAGTAACAGGTTAAAGTTGCTTAACTTTGAAAATCTTTTGAAAACAAAAGGTATCACGTAAGACTTCCCACACATAAACATGGAAAAGTTTTTACCTTACGCTAACCAAAACATTTGATAGGAAATTCAGTGATATTATAATAGTGTCTAGGGTTTTCAAGTAAAATACAGAAATAGCTGAAATGCTTACATCTCACATTCCAACATAGTTGGGCACAACTAATTCGTACGGCACTTATTGGATTTTGGATTCCATACAATGGCAGGGCTACTGGGGTACCGCCCGTCACAGTACGGGGCCTAGATCACCATACCAAGGATTACTCCCTTCATCCCCTGCAACACAAGGCCGGAACCATTCCTTACTGAACAGTCCCGAACAAGATAAACCCCGCAGTTGTTTGCAACCAACTGCCCACACAGCCGAATAAAAAGGGACATCTAGACAGGGGAATATCCTTGTCCTGCTTGGGCATGACCCACCTAACCTTGCTGCACCTCCCCTGTTTTAGCCATTCCCGGTTGATGAGGCTTGAGGCTGCGATTACCTTTAAAGAACATATTTTCTTAGAATGCTCATCGCCCGCCTGACGATGTGTTGAAAGCATTCAATCCATACAAGTTCATTCCGGGTTCGAACGAAACCGAAGGCATTATCTCGTTACACTCATTTTGGAATCACCCTCAGAGTTAACGACGATAACCCTTGCACTCTGAATCTTCATCTTCACTTCAGATTAACGACCTATCGTTAATTTGGAATCGATGTGGTTTTCGGATGTTCCTAATGCGGAAAACCCGATCCCGGTCTCATCGAAATCCAAAACGTGTCTTTTATGGCCAAGTTGTCTATTTAGTCTTAACAGTTTAATTCAATATAATCAATATACACACAGATGGATAAATCATAATATCACAGTAAATAATCACAGATGATCTCATGAACAGATAATCAATATTATTATCCAAACAGATAACCAAATATTATCATATTTAAACAAGCATCCATGACACATAGATATAATTCATGCTAGATCACAATCAACAAATGAATTATCAATATCATTCATCCATAAGAAATGATTTTTAACCATACCATTGGTAATTAATTTAAAATGAATTAAATTAACTACTTCAATCTCTAATTAATTTAAAGTAAATTAAATTAATTACTCATCTATAAATCCTGCTTATACAATCGTTAATTAATTATAAATCTAATTAATTAACCATCCACTAAGAATTTATCTTGATTAATCACCATTGATTAATCATTTTCTAATTACATTATGTAATTAGTCTTTAATTAATTTTACAGATTAATTATACTTAATCATTTATAGTAATTAACATTTAATTCCTTCATTCATTCATTAAATATAATTACTTACATTTATCCTTAATTAATTACAATAATTAATCACTTCACTATTATTATTACTTAATTTACCCATTTCTAAATTCCATCATTAATTACATTAATTAATGATTTCTAATTATATTTAAAATTAATAACTTTATTCAGATTAATTACATTAAGTAATTAATCTTTAATTAAACACAATTATTAATCACCTTTGATTAATAACAATCCAGTAATTAACTACCCTTAATTACTTATTTAATAAATTAATTGTCCCATAATTAATTATCTCCAAAATTTATCCCCTGATTAATTACAAAAGTAATTACCCCAAATTACTTTACTTACAAATCATATTGTATTAATTACATTCAGTAATTATCATCTAATTACTTCCCCAAGTAATCCTGCTCCATTAATTACATTAAGTAATTTCATCTCTCAAACCATCAAATGATTTGCTTAAATCAATTAAAATAAATTAATTAACTTAATTCAATCATATCATCAAAATTAATTACAATAAGTAATTAATTTCTTAATTACTTTTATTAAGTAATTACTCTTAACAATTTACAATAGATTTATCTAAATTAATTAATCTAATTAATTAATAAAATTAATCACATTAATTAATTAAATTATAATCCTTAGTTAATTTTCTTCATTTACTAATAACATTTCTTAATTCACTTCTTAATTTATCCCTAATTATAAATTAATCTAAACTATTAATTTATAAATTAAATACATAAGTTATTCCTTAATTAACTTATTCATTTAATCATTTAAATACTTTAATTATTGCTAAGATAATTCACCTCTTTGTTAATGACTTCATTAATATTAAAGTGTATTATTACATTTTAAGTTCAAATTCAAATTCCATTTTGAATTTAAGATTCAAAAATGGTTATTGTTTAAACATTTACCACATTTGAATTCAATTTATAATCTTTTAAATAAATGCAATTAACATTTATTACTTACATATGAACTTATACAAGGAAAGCCCTTAAATTAAACTATTTAACTTTTAGTTAAAAATTAGCTTTTAAATTACATTGTATTTTTAACTTGCAAATTCAAGTTAAACAATTTATTTAACTTATTTTTTTTAAAACATTCATATTTAAAAACTGATTTAAATTTTCAGATTTGAATTCAAGGTAAACTTGAGTCCATCAATTTATCTTTGACTTAAAACTTTGATGGAAACTTTCTTTTAATAACTTGAATTAAAAACTTGATTTTTCTAATCCAAATCCATTATAAAACCTTAAGATTCAAAAGTTCATTTGAATCTATACTTTAAATTTTTGAATTTAAATCACAGTTTAAATTCTGTTTTCAATCTTTAAAATCTGAAAACCTGTCATGTTTTTTTTAAACACGAAACACACCTTTAAACATTTTAAACTTTACCTCATTTCAAATTTGAATTCAAAAATAAACTTGAATTCAAACTTCAAACTGGATTTAAACTTTGTTTAAAACTAGTTTACAAATTTAAAGTTCATTTGAGCTTGTTAAAAAAAAATCTCAAACAACTATGCTTTCAGGTTTACACAAACTGGAACAAGATAGTTCATTTGCATTTGCTATCAGGTTATAGAAACTTGAACAAGGTAATTTCATTGCATTTGCAATCAGGTTATAGAACTGGAACAAGATAAAACAATTAAACTTGCTATCAGGTTATACCTCTGCACACATCAAAAACTCAACTGCATTGCAATGGCACGGTGCACGTGCACCGAGGCTCGGGCCATCTACGGCCACCCATGACAACTGCTAACCATCGGCAACCATCACCACATGGCATCACAATCACCAGAAACCATCACCACAGCTCGAAACAAAAACGAGTTCGAAGCTTCAAACCTGGAAAATACGCACAGGACCATCACCCAAAACTGTCAACGTGTCGTTCTCCCCACCTCGGCCACCTGAACTCGCGAAACCCCAACCATGAACTCGCCTTCGACCATGCTACCACCTTCCCAAACCGCGTGCAACTCGATGCACAGTGGAAGTCGTGGTGGTCAAAAGTTCGACCACCCTGAGACTTAGGATTACCCACTGAACATCCTACGCCGCTGCCAACACGACAAACTGCAGCGCCATACACCATTTTTCCCAGCCTCTCCAGTCACTCGTCCATCACCTCAGAGAACCCCGAGCACTCCGGTCCCCTTGATCACCAGAAATCGGCAATAACTCAAATATTGATGAACCCAAAACCTCACTTGAACCTCTTTACTAAAAATAGTGATTTTGTTTTCAAAAATCGAGTTTTAGTCCTAGAATTCGATTCATATATCTGAATCCATGAATTATATTAATTGAGTTTTAACTTATTTTAGTTTCTACTGTTGTTTATATTTTTTTCCAAACTGTTATTACCCTTAAACAGTTTTTAAACTCAAGTCGCTGCTAACCCAAACAATTTATGTTCAAGCTTATGTCTTGTTAAAGCTCGAATTAAATTCAAAATGAAAATTTTGATGTGGATTTAAAATCTGGAACTAAAGTCAGATAGAACAGAGATACTCACTACAGTATTCATATTGAACACAAAGCAATACAACTGAATTCCAGAGAAAAACTTGCAACATACATATCATGCATTCCTGTATAAATGCAGAGAGAAGCACCAATATATACATGCATTAAAACATAGAAATCCCAAAGATTTTATGCAACCTGATTACCACTTAAATTTTTCAAAATGAAGTTACTCACCAAAGATTGAAGAAAAGGAACAAAGCACCTTTGTTTGAAACACTGCACTTTAAAAACTGGGAATAACTTTGCTTCCAATCTTCTTGTTATTGATAGAGTTGTTTCAGTTGAAAAATGAAAAAAAGAAAAAGCTTACTATGATAAACAAATGAAACGAGCAGATTGTATATATATAAAAAGAAGAGGGTTTACAGGGGTAGGGGATAACTGGGTTAAACAAATGCAGGAACAAAGATTTTGATCAGAGA
Organism: Allium cepa; assembly: GCA_030765085.1. Taxonomy (NCBI): domain Eukaryota; kingdom Viridiplantae; phylum Streptophyta; class Magnoliopsida; order Asparagales; family Amaryllidaceae; genus Allium; species Allium cepa. The sequence goes on along the minus strand of CM060940.1, from coordinate 781,748,678 downwards.
TTTTCTTTGCTTTGGCCAGATTTGTTTGCACACTGAAATGATATTTAACATCTCGGGTTGACTACAATTGCTGCTAAGATGAAGGCATTTAATGCCACTGTACTTTATGTCTCTACTATCCTTATCTTATTTTATTTTGCTTTGCATTTTTATTAGCCTGCACATTTAACTTTGCTTTTGTTTTAATTAGTTTTGCTTCTAAACTTACTTTTCTTAGCTTTGTATTTGTTTAGATTCTACAGGCTACTGTCAATATTTTACTTTGTTTATTTTACTTTACTTATTTGTTATGCTAAGATGTTTTACTTTGCATTTGTATTATTACAGTCTGCATATTTCATATGTACTTATATTTGTTTACTTGCTCTTGCATCTTTACTTATAGGCAACATAATCATTACTCTGCCTGATTATGCTTTCATACCTATCTTAGTTTTGCTTTGCATCTATTTACAGGTTACATACAAACACATCTTTACTACCTGGCAGCTTTATACTTTATGTACATATTATTCTTTTTCTTGGATGCTTTTTATTATTTGTCTTTTTGTCTTAGTTACTTATATTGGTTTGTTACTTAACATACGTGCTTCTTTTTATTTCTCTTTTATCTTGTACTTGTTAATATAAATAAGGTTTATTTTAAATTTAAACATTTTTAAAAGATTTTGTATTTAAATATTCAAATTATAGCTTTCTCCAAAATACACATATATATAAATATTTCTATTTATTTTAAAAGCCTATTTGTAAAGATATTACATTTTAAATAAAACTCATTATCAAATTAAAATAATTTATAAAAGAAATTATCACTATATAAAATCATTGAAAAGTCTACTTGTTAATAAAATCATTTAAACAAATTTTAACTTAATCTTGAGTATATTTTGAAGCCAAATTGTTATTTAGTATCAAATTTCCAAATTATAATTTTCCAAAAAGATTAAAATAAGAAAATATGTTTTACTTGTTAAATTAAAACAAAGCTTACTATTTACAATATATATATATATATACAAATATATATATATATATACATTATAAATAGAGGACAAATTAAATTAGCTTTTAAAAGATAAATTGTCAGTTAAATATTTGTTTAAAAGAAGATTATCAATATTATTAACAAATATTATCAAATCAATTTAATTTTAATGCAGATTATTAAATTGATATTGCCCCAAATTTCCGGGATGTCACAGAAAGCCACTATAGTAGTTTTACTACACATTTATTTTGATAAACAAATATAAATTTTTAATTGTTTTAAATATAATTGGAGATATAAATTGTAAATATATACATTTATCTATTATTTTTAAAATGATTTGAAATTTAACCCGGTATTTTGTTCTTAAGTTTCCGTTGATCAATAGTTTTAATTATTGTAGTGAGGTGGAATGTAAGTAATTAATAATTGGAACCTCTACTTAAAATAAGAGACTAAATGCTAAGTTACATGTAAAATTTAAAATAAAGTCGAAATATGTAACCTAAAAACAAAGGATATGATTATTGAACATTAACTTAGTTAAAAGAAATAAGATAAACTTGTACAATTGCCAATTGCATTCTTTAACATATAAATAACTTACCAACTATAAAATGTTAAAATGTTAAAAGAAAATGTAATGGGAAATTTTACAAGAAAATTTTTAAATAGTGGAAGCATTTAATGAAATTCCTTTAAATAAGAATTTGATGTTGTAATTGTTATAAACTTAAGTATAATTGAAATACTACTAATTAAATATAATAGAAGGCAGTTATTGTAAGTAAGAAATTTTAAACTTAAGTAAATAAGTTGAAGTTATTTCTAAATAAAATTATAAGAAATAAATGTAAATTAAAAAGATAAATCATTATATGAATGAAAAAGAAATCAAACAACGAGTATTATGAAATGAAATTAAAAGAACGAACTTGATCTATTGTTTGATATTGTTGTGTGTTTGGTTTATGGTTGTTTGGGCAAGGATACTTTAAAAATTGTTTGGATGAATGAATAATCTATTTAGTTTCATCTAAGACTATTGAGTAAATGGAATACTTCATAGTTATTTGTCATTCTAAGTGATTTAAAGTGTCTTAACCCAAACAAATCAATTGTTTGGCTTGCTTGGATGGTTGATTCGTATTTGATGTGTAAATTATGGTTGCAGGTGGTTGTTGTTGTTTGACATAGATTGTTTGTTAGTAGTTGTAACAACCTTAAATATTTCATTTTTTATAATTGTTAACTCCTTTTGGATTATATAAGTGAAATACAGGTTATGGAAGCAATTGCTACTGCTTTTGGTTTCATAATTTAAGCGTTGTTTCCCCGACAAATAGGTACGTTTTTCGGATTACGATTTATAGCATTATTATGTTGTTTTCCCATGTTGGGATATATATTATTTTAGAAAATATATGTTGTATATTGTTATATTTGATATTATATTTTCTCCCGAGCCTCTCCGTACAAAGGAGACTGCCGAATTTTTCCGTAAATTTTGGACTTAGAAAAATTTTGAAAAATGTTTTCCAAACTTTATTAATTTGAGTATAAAAAGATTTAATGTTTATAAATTGGTATATTTTATTTAAAGTAATTAATTTTGTAAATTTAATTGTTTATAAAGTTAATATTTTGATAAGACGTATTATTTATTTATTTCTTTTCTCTTCTTTTTCCTTTTCGAGTGTAACGACCCATAAATTTCAATAATTAAAATTGGTTAAATTAATAAGATTTTTGTAATTAAATTTAGAAAAGAAATAAAAATTTCATAATTTATATTGAAGCGAAGGTTAAGAATGAAGTGTGGCAATTGTTATTAAAACTAATTATAGACAATTGGAGTAAAACCCCAATAGTGTAGTAATGTAAATTGTTTTACTTGGTTAAAATGGAAAATAAGTAAATAAAAGTAAGTGTTGGATTTAACCAATGAATAATATATTGATTAATAGTAACTGAATGTGAATTTAGATAATAATGTTAAAGCAAGTTGATAAATAACTAGTTTAGTGCAATCCCAATTAATTGAAACAACTGTAAGCTTTTATTTGATTGTAATTTATAAATTGGGAAATAGATTCAAAATTATAATAAGTGATGTAATAAGGGAATGGAATCAAGATAAATAAATTTATTGAGACTTTAATCACAAATAATGTGTAAATTGACCAAAATATAGTAAATGGAAATATGATAGTCAATAAATAAAGGATAGAATGGGAGCACTAATGTAAGGAATGTAAAACAAATATTAACTATGTTTATAGAAAGGAATAATAGAGTGAAAAGTAAATTAATTGGAATTATTGAAAATTTAATTTATAATTTCTGAATATAATGAAATTGAAAGTTAACACTGAAATTGATAGATTTACCAACTCTAAATTGACATATAAATTTGTTTAAATTGGTGTAAATGATTAAGAAAATTGAAACGGGTAAAATTTATCAATTTTAGAATTGAAATTTAAGATTTGATTTAATTAATTAATTACAAATTTGTTTTATTAATGTAAAAATAGCCATTTTGGCCACTGACTCGGATTTCGATGAAACTAGTTTCATCGGATCCGTAACGGTTAATTATTGTAGGATTTCAAGTTTCATAGCGATCGGGCTTGTCGCTTCATCGTTCGGGCTTGAAACGCCTAGAAATCAATTGATTGAAATCAATTGAAATCAATTTGAAATAATTTAATTTCAGCATAACTTCTTCATACGATGGAATTTGGACTTGAAACCTGTTCCATTGCATTTAAAATAATTTAAAAGATCTATTTTGATATATGGGTTGACCTAATTTCGTTCCGGAGTCAGAATGTGCTTTGCAGACCATTTTATCGTTCAACGCGTAAACCAATCGTGTCTGTCTATTCTTTTTCAACTCTGCCTATATATACCCTGTTATAAAGCCAAATTCATTTCTTATTCCTTATTTTCGTATGTTCTATTAGCTCCTCTTTCCAATGGCTGCAAACCCTAATTCCCAGATACAATTCCAAATCAAATTCAAAGCTAAAAATTCAAACTCTCCAAATAATATCAAATTTTATATGGATTTGATGCTCTCGATGAGCGTAATTCGCCGGTGGTATTTTTTTCGATTTGGATCATGGTTTGAACGGGATTGCTCGAAACAGTCACGGCCGTCCATTGGTGGTTTATGATCGGCAACCGATCGTCTATTTGTGGGTACCGTTGCGGAGAGGTTGTCCAGGGGATTACATCTAGCTAGTTTGTGGTTGGTGTCAACGGCTGGATTTGGCGAAAAAATTCGAACTAGGGTTCGAATTGCATACGACGGCTGGTGAGGAAGACGCCGGTGGTGGCTCGGGAGAGGGTCGCGTGAGACATATGTGGTGGCACGGCACCTGGGGAGACGGCGCGGCGTGCCCACGTGGCGGCTGGAGGCGATAATCTGAGTGGCGGCGTGATTGCGTTCCAATCAGATAGGCATGTGTGTATCTGGGTATCGGCTAGGGTTTCAGGGAGATGGTGGTTGCTGACGTGGCTCATACGTGTATTTCATTTATTCCGTCTTCATTTATTTTCAATTTTTTAAATTATAACTGTTGACGTGCATAATTTTTGCATACGTGGTCCTTTTCATGCGTGGTTTTCTCCGCTAGGTTCATATTGGAATTCCAAACATTTAAGCTTTGGTTTGGACTGAGTCGGAGACTGTTCAATTTTTGGGTTTATATTGGATTTTAATTCAATTTAAATTCAAAAAGGTGAGTGTTTTAACCCACTCACAACTTCTAAAATTTCTTATGTGTGTTAAATTTATTTTTGATGTGATTATAAATTTATTTATTGCTGTTTGGTATATTTTTATCATCATTCAAGTTAAATGGAATTTATTGAATTAAAATGTTATTCAATTTATTATTGCATATAAATTGCTAGTTAAATTTATTTATTATTGAATATAAACTGCCAGTAAATACCTGCTATTTATTACTGTTCTATATGGATGTTACTGTTTGAATCGGATGATGATTGTGATTAATGGTTGATGGTTGATATTGGATAAATGGTTGTTGTATTTTATATTGTTATAAACTGCAAATTGTTATGCACTTTATTTCATTTGGGATTACGGTTTGAAATAATATATAACCGTATTTTTATTTTAAATTGCGGATTGAAATGATAAATATCTGTATCACTTGACAATAGGATAGAAAAGTTTATACAAACACCGTCGGTCTATATATATATATATATATATATATATATATATATATATATGTATATATATATATATATTTTGAAAATGATTTCTATGATTTTGGATAGAATTATACGGTTTAATAAATATTGATTCTTTTTTATATTATATATAAATATTTTATATATAGTTAGATTCATGTATTTAAGCTATGTATAAATTTGTTTAATAACAATAAGTTTAATAATGGAGTTTGATTTTATTAAAATAAAATATGGTCGAGTATTTAAATCATACATTAATACAGAAGTTATAATGATTTAAATAAATTGAGATTGGAAGGTAAATTGAAAATTTATTTGAAGCTGAGCTTATTTAAGAATTAAACTCCATAAGTTGATGAAAAATTTATTAAACTTGAAATTTTAAAAGGTATGATATTTATAACTGGATTTTTATTCAAGATGAATTAAATGAATATTTCTAGTATAAATAAATTGAAGGAACTATTTAGTTATTGGTAATTTAAGTTTTATTTAAATGATAATGGATTTATTATGCAAATATTTCAAAACTAAATAATAGGACATTGAATCATAATTTCCAACCTTAGTTTTGAAATTGTTTGATACTCAAAGTTTGAAATATATTGAAATTGTAGTGGTCTATTGAAACTGAAAGTGAGTTGAAAATTTATGAATTGAGATTTAATTTAAAGTGAATAAAATTGTATAGTCGAGGAAATTATTTTACTTTATAAAGTAATTCTAAATTCGAACTATTTTATTTTATTATATATACTGTTTGAATATCCAAACTATTTAAGCTTTGGAAATTATGGTTTTGAAGCTATAGAATTTGAAGTATTATGTTTTGAAAGTTTATATTTCAAGCGTTTGGTTTCAAACCATTATAATTTTGAAACTGCTGTGATTTTAGAAAAGATATATTTGAAATTGATATAAATTGGAATGGTTTATTGAAGCTGAAAGTGAGTTGAAAGTTATGAATTGAGATTGAATGTAAAGTGAATAAATTGTGAAGTCGAGGAAATTATTTTACTTTTTAAAGAAATTTTAAATTCAAACTATTTTATTTTATATACGGCTTGAATATCCAAACCATTTATGTTTTGGAAGTTATGGCTTAAAAGCTATGTAATTTGATGTATTATGTTTTTAAAGGTTATATTTAAAGCTTTGGTTTCGAATATTATAATTTTGAAAGTGCTATGATCTTGGAAAAGAGATATATTTGAAATAAATTATATTATATTGATTTAGGTTTTATAAAAAAAATGATATCATATTGCTTTAGGTTTTTGAAATGGAAATGATATCGTATTTATATGGTTTTGAAATGAATATTATATCCTGGTTTTGAAGTATAATTATTTTGAAACGACCGCGGTGTTATAATAATGGCTGTTAAAGAGACCGAGATCGGAAGTTGTCATACTCTCTGCCAACTCCGAAAACCACTTTAACAACCGTGTACGCGGTGGAGATTCCAAAATGAAGTAAGATGGTGATGGCGTTTCCTTTGAGGTATAAACGTGGACCCGACTCCCGTAAGTTGGCACAAGGTGGCTAAAACAGGAGCAATTGACGGGATAAAAAGGTAGCACCTTTTATCGAACACATCCCTTCGATATTATACTCTGACTTTTGGATTGATTCTGTGGCCACTTTTGATTTTAGATTTTAGGTTGTGGCTTAAGGTGGGCGGTAGCTGCGCGCTACGCGTTACCCCCGGCCCGGAAGCGTAATTGGTATATCTACCCTGGCATTGCCTAGTTATGTCGTGTCACCTACCCTAGCGCGCCTTGTACGAGTTTGATTTGTGTCATACCTATGTAGTATCATATGGTAGCCTCCCGATCAGGAGGTATTACGGTACTGTATAGACTATTGGCACTATTAAGTGCTAAGGGCTATATGGGTAACCCCTTAATGCTATTTAAAAGAAAGTTTATTTTACTATTAGACACTATTATAATAGCGAAATATTAATACATAGTAAATAGTTTAACGGATCCTTGGGAGATGTGAATCCCGAACATCTCTTAAGTTATTGCACTCACGTTAGACACTGGATAGTAGATGTCAAATCCCGTCAATATCTCTCATGCCATTCCGGAATTAATTGGAATTAATTGGAAGCACTAATGTAAACATCTCTAATCCTTGGGTGCGCTAATGTAAGGAATGTAAAACAAATATTAACTATGTTTACAGAAAGGAATATAGAGTTAAAAGTAAATTAATTGGAATTATTAAAAATTGAGTTTATAATTTCTGAATATAATGAAATTGAAAGTTAACGCTGAAATTGATAGATTTATCAACTCTAAATTGACATATACATTTGTCTAAATTAGTGTACATGATTAAGAAAATTGAAAGGGGTAAAATTTGTCAATTTTAGAATCGAAATTTAAGATTTGATAAAATTAATTAATTATAAATTTATTTTATTAATGTAAAAATAGCCATTTTGGCCACTGACTCAGATTTCGACGAAACCAGTTTCATCGGATCCGTAACGGTTAACTATTGTAGGATTTCAAGTTTCACAGCCATCGAGCTTGTCGCTTGATCGTACGGGCTTGAAACGCCTAGAAATCAATTACTTGAAATCAAATGAAACCAATATGAAATAATTTGATTTTAGCATAACTTCTTCATACAATGGAACCTGGACTTGAAACCTATTCCATCATGTTTAAAATATTTGGAAACATCTATTTTGATATATGGGTTGACCAAATTTCGTTCCGAAGTCAGAACGGGCTTTGCGGGCCATTTTATCGTTCTACGCGTAAACCAATCGTGTCCATCTATTATTTTTTTCACCTATGCTTACATATACCCTATTATATACCCAAATTCATTTCTTATTTCTCATTTCTGTACGTTCTATTAGCTTCTCTTTCCAATGGCTGCAAATCCTAATTCCCAAATACAATTCCAAATCAAATCCAAAGCCAAAAATTAAAACTCTCCAAACAATATCAAATTTTATATGGATTTGAAGCTCTCGATGAGCGTAATTCGCTGGTGGTATTTGTTTTTCGATTTAGATCATGGTTTGACCGGGATTGCTCGAATCAGTCACGGCCGTCCATAGGTAGTTTATGACCGGCGACTGATAGTCTATTCGTGGGTACCGTTGCGGAGAGGTTGTCGAGGGGATTACATCTAGCTAGTTTGTGGATGGTGTCAACGGCTGGATTTGGCAAAAAAATCGAACTAGGGTTTGACTTGAATACGGCGGCTGGTGAGGTAGACGCCAGTGGTGGCTCGGGGGAGGGTCGCGCGAGGCATATGACGTGGCGGGGCATCTGGGGCGACGGCGCGGCGTGCCCACGTGGGGGCTGGAAGCGGCGATCTGAGTGGCGGCGTGATTGAGTTCGAATCAGATAGGCAGGCGTATATCTGGGTATCGGCTAGGGTTTCGGGGAGATGGTGGTTGCTGACGTGGCTCGTACGTGTATTTCATTTATTCCATCTTTATTTATTTTCAAATTTTAAATTATAACTGTTAACGTGCATAACTTTTACATATGAGGTCCGTTTCACGCGCGGTTTTCTTCGCTAGGTTCGTATTGGAATTCCGGACATTTTGGCATTGGTTTGGACGGATTCGAAGACTGTTCAATTTTTGGTTTAAATTGGATTTTAATTCAGTTTAAATTCAAAACGTTGAGTGCTTTAACCCACTCACAACTTCTAAAATTTCTTATGTGCGTTCAATTTATTTCTGATGTGATTAGAAATTTATTTATTGCTGTTTGGTATATTTTTATCATCATTCAAGTTAAATTGAATTTATTGAATTAAATTGTTATTCAATTTATTATTGCATATAAAATGCAGTTAAATTTATTTATTATTGAATATAAACTTCCAGTAAATACATGTTATTTAGTATCTGTTCTATATGGATGTTACTGTTTGAATTGGATGATGATTGTGATAAATGGTTGATGATTGATATTGGATGAATGGATGTTGTATTTTATATTGTTATAAACTGCAAATTCTTATGCACTTTATTTCATTCGATATTGCGCTTTGAAATGATATATAACGTATTTTAATTTTTAATTACGAATTGAAATGATAAATATCCTTATCACTTGACCATAGGATATAAAATTTTATACAGACATCGTCAGTCTATATATATAAATATTTTTAAAATTATATCTTTGAATTTGGATAGAATTATACGGTTTAATAAATATTGATTCTTTTTTATGTTATACAAAAATATTTTATATATAGTTAGATTCATGTATTTAAGCTATGTCTAAATTTGTTTAATAACAATAAGTTTAATAATGGAGTTTGATTTTATTAAAATAAAATATGGTTGAGTTTTTAAATCATACTTTAATACAGAGGTTATAATGATTTAAATAAATTAAGATTGGAAGGTAAATTAAAAATTTATTTGAAGCTGAGCTTATTTAAGAATTAAACTCCATAAGTTGATGAAAAATTTATTAAACTTGAAATTTTAAAAGGTATGATATTTATAACTGGATTTTTATTCAAGATGATTTAAATGAATATTTCTAGTATAAATAAATTGAAGGAAATATTTAGTTATTGGTAATTTGAGTTTTATTTAAATAATAATGGATTTATTATGCAAATATTTCAAAACTAAATAATAGGACATTGAAGTGTTGAATCGTAATTTCCAACCTTAGTTTTGAAATTGTTTAATACTCAAAGTTGAAAATATATTGAAATTGAAGTGGTTTATTGAAACTAAAAGTGAGTTGAAAATCTATGAATTGAGATTTAATTTAAAGTGAATAAAATTGTAAAGTCGAGGAAATTATTTTACTTTATAACGTAATTCTAAATTCGAACTATTTTATTTTATATACTATTTGAATATCCAAACTATTTAAGCTTTGGAAGTTATGGTTTTGAAGCTATAAAATTCGAAGTATTATGTTTTGAAAGGTTATATTTCAAGCGTTTGGTTTCGAAATATTATGTTTTTGAAAGTGTTATGATTTTACAAAAGAGATATATTTGAAATTGATATAAATTAAAATGGTTTATTGAAGCTAAAAGTGAGTTAAAAGTTATGAATTGAGATTTAATATAAAGTGAATAAATTGTGAAGTCGAGGAAACTATTTTACTTTTTAAAGAAATTTTAAATTCAAACTATTTTATTTTATATATGGTTTGAATATCCAAACCATTTAAGTTTTGAAAATTATGGGTTAAAAGCTATTTTATTTGAAGTATTACGTTTTGAAAGGTTATAATTAAAGCTTTGGTTTTGAAATATTATAAATTTGAAAGTGCTATGATTTTGGAAAAGAAATATATTTGAAATAAAATGATATTATATTGATTTAGGTTTTATTAAAAAAATGATATCATATTGCTTTGGGTTTTTGAAATGGAAATGATATCGTATTTATATGATTTTGAAATGAATATTATATCCTGGTTTTGAAGTATTCTTATTTTGAAATGACTGCGGTGGTATAATAATGTTTGGCTATTGAAGAGACCGGGATCGGAAGTTGTCATACTCTCTACCAACTCCGAAAACCACTTTAACAACTGTGTATGTGACGCCCCACCTGTATACCTACGCTAGCCAAGAACACTGCGGAGTAATGCTGTCAACTAGCATGGAGAATAAGGCTGTTGAGGAGCGACCATCCGTGTAATTGCTTTGTGCGAGCACCGATATGCCAGATAGTATAACATGCATTTTATTTCAAGAGGAAGTCCGACATACCGATACAAACTCAAAGCTACTACACAGTGGCTATAATAATCTTCGGAAACAAATATAGAAATAAACATAACACAAATCAGTCACAGATATTCATATCACAAAGGCGGAAATAGATATGAATATTACACATAAGAGTGTATATCAGAGTAGTGGTCAAATAAGATCCTCAACATCACAAAACAATAGATACAAGTGCTAGGGAAAATAATATATATACATCAAGGAGTCTATTTCTCAAATGCATACAACAAAAACTACAAAACTAGAGTAGGTAGCCAAAAGATCAGACGATTGTCCGATAAGGAGTCAAGAAGAAGCACCTGTAAAATCTCAGTCTGACCCGAGTATTATTTAATAAGAAAATAATAAACGGATCAGTCTAGCTATAAATATCAGATATCATGATATAGAATAAGAGATATGGCATAAACATATAATATCCATACGGCATAATACTATAAGTATGTAATTGAAAATCAACAAGAGATTAATCAATATCACAAGAATCTTTTCAAAGATAAAAAGGAATGTCATACTCCTAATTTCATTCACCAAGCCATAATAAATGACATATATATCTATGTCAATCGTAAAAGTTGGTGAAACATAAATTTCAGAATTCAACACACGAAATCCAGAAATCACAAGAAAAGAATGGCCAAGACATTGATGTAGTGCAAACGGTACATCCAATGAATCATAAAGCAAAGACATTGATGTAGTGCAAACGGTACATCCAATGTATCAAAAGCAAAGACATTGATGTAGTGCAAACGGTACATCCAATGTATCAAAAGCAAAGACATTGATGTAGTGCAAACGGTACATCCAATGTATCAAAAGCAAAGACATTGATGTAGTGCAGACGGTACATCCAATGTATCAAAAGCAAAGACATTGATGTAGTGCAGACGGTACATCCAATGTATCAAAAGCAAAGACATTGATGTAGTGCAAACGGTACATCCAATGTATCAAATAATTCGGAGCATCGACGTCGTACAGCGTGACGCCCGATGAACCGAATCAAAAGGACATCGCACAATGCTAGTCTAAAACATAAAATGATCGTCATTGTAACAACCCGATATTTTCGTCAATTTTCAAATTGAAGTTTTTTTAAAATTTTAAATTACAAATGGTTATAAAGTTTGAGGGGCTTTGATTTTTAAATAGTGGTTCATTTGTTTTTGGGCCGTGAAAATTTTAAAAACCCAATACCCTTTCCTTTTTCTTCGACTTAAACCCGATCCCCTCTTTCTCATTTTCTATTATTCGTTCGAAACCTAAAAACACCGAGAGAACAAAAATGGTGGCGGCCTCGTGCTCCATCGATCGTCTTCATTCGTTCTCCTTCGTTCGAGAATTAGGGCTTCATCAATTAATGGCTGCTCGCCCTCGCGCTCGTTCATCTTCGCTTCCGTTCGTGGCAAAGGTGAGTTTGCTCACATCTAAATCATATCTCAAGTTAATTTAAGGATTCGAATTCTGTGATTTCGATTCGTATTCAATTGTTTTGCTTGGCCATTCGATTTTGTTTTAATATTGGAGATGATTCTGACTTGATTCGATTTTGCTCGATGTTGAAAAAAAATTTATGACTTCGGCAATTACTGTAGTCGGTTGCGAATTGGGTTTGATCATGAGGATTTGACTTGTTTTGCCTTGTGCCTTAGATAGTCTGACCACTGCGTTTCATATGTAATGTTGCTCCATTGTTTTAGCTGGTTTCTGATTAAACTTGTTTTGTGCCGTGGTTCTTCTGATACATTTTCTGGTAGCACTTTCGTCTTTGGCACTGACTTGTTAAATGACGGCCGTGTCACTTGTGTTGGTTTTATTTGAAACTGCTACACATTCGAACCCCTGTCACTTGATAATTTCGGCCGATTGACTTTGTTGGATTTCGATTTTTGATTTGGTGATAAGGTCTGGAAATAATTTAAAAAGAAAACAGTTACATTTGAATTTATTTGACGATTGATTTGTTTTGGTTAATTTCGGTCATTATGCCTTTGACCTGCTGCTTGAACTTGTTATATATATGAATTGCACTCACTATCACTTGCTGTTGTAGTTTTCACTACAACCTTAGTTTAAATATCAAGTTGAACTCATATATGTTGCGTGGTTGGTCTGCAACTCCTTGCAGCCACCTCTGTTTCATTTCTGTCCCCATGCTTGAACTTTGATTGGTTGAAGCTCTGTTTGCCTGGTTCACCTCTGTTGATTTCATTGGTGACTGACACTGCTCAGTTGCTTGTATCAACCCCATTTCCAGGTTACATGTAATCTTGTTGAAGTTGTTGAACTAGTGTTCTTGTGGTTTGCTGTAGCAATTCATCACACTTGAATTGCATTTGAGTTTCTTTTCAAACCCATCTTCTTGCTTCTTACTACTATGTGCACTTGATTTAGTTGTACACTTACTGTGCACATTCCATATCATGCCCCTGATATTGTGCATATCATTTTTACCATTATGTCATTCAGTTTGTATTATTATTTCATCCTGCTTGTTGTTTGACCTGCTGCACTATATGTTGTGTTGCCATCTTCTTGGTATTTGCAGTTCTCTACTGCCCCTTTAACTTGCTTATGCTCCCTGGAGACGTTGCATTCATTCTTTACTCCTTTGATTTGTCGCAGTCGTTGTACTGCATATATTGGGGACTGTCCAATTGAGTTAGTTCACTGATGCATTCATTTGCATATCACTCGATTGCCCCTTTTATTACATGTTCTTCAAGACAGATTGCATACCATTGCATTGTTGGTCTTGTAATTATGTCTCGGTGGTGCATTGTATTTGTTGTCGGTTCTTTACTTTTTGAACCTGTCTTTGAGATGTACTGTGACTATCTATTTTATATGTTGCAGTCTTGAGTTTCTTGTAATGGCCATGTGTGTCTGCTGCACTACATAGTAGCCATGTTGGTGCATTTTGACGTGTTGGGCCACCATGTCAGTGCTTTATTAACCTGGTTAGCATGCAGTTCCATGTTGCCATTTCTATATCCATTTTGTTAAGGTGTTGTTCGTTATGTACATTCAATTGTGTACATATTTTTCTTTCATTTGGTGGAAGTTTTAACTGTTGCCATCATGTACAGTCTGTTGTACATTGCTCTTCATATTAGTGCATTGGGTCCTTATTCCTTTTAGTTCATACTGTATATCTTTGTGTGCTAGTTGCCATGCACATTCTCCATGTCTTCCTTCTTGACCACTGAGGCCGTGGTATTTGATATTTGAATCTTCATTGATTTCGGTTCGTTGATCATTGGGTACATCGTCACTGTTGTGGCGAGGCAGTGCACGCAAGCGTGAACTGCAGCCACACGGTATTCATTGGGTACATCATCACTGTAGTGGCAAGGCTGTGCACGCAAGCGTGAACTGCAGCCGCACGGTATGGTTTTATGATATCTATCTTGTTTTGATTAATTGATCTTTTGCATATTCCATATGCTGTAGTGGCGAGGCAGTACACGCGTGCGTGTACTGCAGCCCTACTCGACTTAATATTTTAATTGATATTTAAATGTTTTGAACTGTTTTGTTTATTTCAACTAAATATTCTGAATTGCATTCTGATTTGGTTTAATTACTGTCGTCTATTCATTATTTAATTATTATTGCTTCTGTGCACTAATAACTGAGTTTGAATTAGACTGACCCGAGTATTATTTTCTTTTGAATTTAATACTCGGGTCAGACCGAGTATTTCAGGTTGTAGATATTCTGCTTTGGGTTGATGCTAGAGCTATGAAGTTCTTTCATATCTTTTGGTGTAGTCGTCGTCATTTGTAGTAGTCTGTAAAATTGTATAGGAAGATATGTATTCATGTATATTAAATACGTTAATGTACTTGTATATGTAACTTCCTTAGTCGACTGTTGTAGTTGTATCATATGTACCGTGTCATATGTATTGTATCAAATGTATTGTAACTGACATCAATTATTGTATATATGAGACTTTCTGTTTGATTTGTGTTCCGCATTATATTATCTGTGTGATATTTTATATTTACTGTTCTAAACTATTACGAACCATCGTAGTTCGTTTTATACTGGAATTGGGGCATGTCGATGGGAGAAAATAAATCAGAGATGAAAAATGAAAGAAAATATGTTTATATACCACTCCCATTGAGATAACCAATACTAGTATAAGGCCTAACTATTGATGGTCACTCCTCAACAGCCTTATTCTCCGTGCGAGTTGACAGCACTACACCGTAGTGTTCTTGGCTAGCGTGGGTATAGAGGTGGGGCGTCACAGCTTGGTATCAAAGCCTGGGGTTTAGAACAAATATAAAACATAACTTAGATAGTACATGTGTTACAACTATTTGTCGATGTTTTCTCTCTCATCTTTGCTTAAGATCATTTTTGATTTGTTACGTATGAATTCCTAACTCTTATTCATGAGCATTGCTGCTATTCTCTATTGCACTTGCTCATTTCTGTATGCACTGCTAAGTATCATTGTGTATATGCTTTACCAAGTTGCATATTGCTGCAACTTGCACCTACTTCGATTTGACGCATTGTTTATTCGAACTGCTGTATATATGCATTCTTATCTTTGATTCGTGTACTTAATGCAGTCTCTATACAATTGGGTTTTGGGTATCAATCTTTGAGACAAATTGAGTTTCAATTGTCGACTCTGTCTGCTTATCCATGGTTTGTTGGTTTTCATGTGCCTCTCTCTGATAGTTTTAAAATTTCTTTGGTATAAAAGAAATTGTCTTGGACTTTGCCTTGTCGATATCGACGTTGACTTGACTTTTACTTTTGTTAAAGTCATTCATGCATTTATGCTCGTTTTGCTTCGTTTTTCCAATTGTTGATCGATTCTTCTTTTCCGATTAGTTGTTATCACCTTTGTCGACTTTGATAACTTCTATTTTAGGAATTTTTGGGTATCCCTACTTTGATGGATTGGAATCGAATTCTTCGGATTTTATTCACGTCTTCGAATGTGAATCTTAGTGAATTGATTTGGTTTTCGAATTTAATCGATTCTTGATTATTTCCCGATTTGTTGCTATCATTTATTAGCAACTTTGATGACCTTTTCTTTGGGATTTTTGTGAACATACCTTTCGATGAATTCAGTATCAATTTATTTGGATTCTATTCACGTCTTCGTACGTGAAATTCTTGTGATTGATTGTTTCTACAATCATTTTTGTGATTTGTCACTTTAAAAATATAAAGGTTTTCTATACTAGTAGTAAATATCAAAACTCTTTTATCAAAATGTTTTTAACTCTATTTTCAATATCAAACTCTTTTCCTAAACCGTTTTTCAATCTGCTAGTATATACAAGCCTTTACCTCACTCGGATGAGAAATCTAATTAAACGGCTTAGTAAAACAAGTGGTATGAAACGCTTGCGTTCACTTCGTCGGTTAATTCTTGGACTTGTTCGATTGAACCTCATGCGACAATTTTCTAGTGAAGATTTACAGTTTGTTCGTAAATATTTAAGTTAAGCAAGTGGTTATGGGACATGAAGCTAAACTTTTACATTTACTAACTTAGTGTAATTGACACTTCTCGTTGATCATGACGATCATTTTTACGGTTAGACTAGGCCTCATCGGTGTGATTTCGTCTCACGCATATCTCTTGGGCTTTGAGGATTGTCTAGACACCATTTGTGTGATTTCGTTCACACATACCTTTTCGGTTAGACTAGGCCTCATCGGTGTGATTTCGTCTCACACATATCTCTTGGGCTTTGAGGATTGTCTAGACACCATTTGTGTGATTTCATTCATACATACTTTCCTTTTGTTTGCGAGGTTAGACTAGACACCACTTGTGTGATTCCACTCACACATACCTTTTTGAATTTTGGTTAGTCTAGACCTCAATCTGTGTGATTTCGACTCACACATGTGGGGTAGCGCCCCACGGTCTTCAGACCATTCATGTGTCAAAATTAATGGCTTGCAACCATGAGATAGCATCTCGTTATGCGTTGCACGTGTTGGTGATTTTCATGCTCATGTGTAGGTGAGATTTCGTGCTCCCGTTCTCGCTTTGCGTTGCACGTGTTGATGATTTTTCATGCTCGCATGTAGGTGAGATTCCGTGCTCCCGTTCTCGCTTTGCGTTGCACATGTTGGTGATTTTCATGCTCACATGTAGGTGAGATTCTGTGCTCCCGTTCTCGCTTTGCATTGCACGTGTTGGTGAGTTTTCATGCTCGCATGTAGGTGAGTTTTCGTGCTCCCGTTCTCGTTATGCGTTGCACGTGCTGATGAATTTTCATGCTCGCATGTAGGTGAGTTTTCGTGCTCCCGTTCTCGCTTTGCGTTACATGTGCTGATGAGTTTTCATGCTCGCGTGTAGGTGGGTTTTCATGCTCCCGTTCTCGTTATGCGTTACATGTGTTGATGAATTTTCATGCTCGCGTGTAGGTGAGTTTTCATACTCTCCTTCGAGTTTTCATACTCCGTTTGAGTTTTCATACTCTACTTCGAGTTTTCATACTCCATTTGAGTTTTCATACTCTGTTCGTGTTTTCATACTCCGTTTGAGTTTTCATACTCTGTTCGAGTTTTCATACTCCGTTTGAGTTTTCATACTCTCCTTCGAGTTTTCATACTCCGTTCGAGTCTTCATACTCCGTTCGAGTTTTCATAATCTCATTCGAGTTTTCATACTCCCGTTCGAGTTTTCATACTCTTATCTTGTGATTTCTGGATTTCTTGTGTAGATTTCTAGAATTTGTGCTTCACCAATTTTCGTGATTTCTATTGATAAGTTTTATCAATTCTTGTGCATTGGTGAATTCGTGTGTCATTGACTTGTTATGAGTACAAGTTTAGGGTATGATATCCCTTTCTATCTTTGAGAAGATTCTTGTGACACTTTTGATGAATGAAAATCCACTTATCGAAGTTGCTACTGATATCGCTGTTTTAATCACGTGTTTTAAAAATTGTTTCAAAATAAAAATCGTTTTCAAAATTTTTATAGTTTACGTTTTCAAAAGAATGAGGAAGCGATTTAAACGTTTCAGCAAAATCGAGGACTATGACCCCTTTCTTTTACTGATTCGTTTAATTCCGGACTTGTCCGTTTGAGGGTGAAAATTTGTAAATTCCTTTTATAAAATTAAGAGAATATTTTGTGATTGTATTGCCCATTGAGTGCTTTAAGAATTCTGGTCGATGCGCTTGATCAACGTTATCGATAGGAATCTCCTAGACGCTTTGATGAGACAATCAGACACAATAAATTGAATTTTAAAATGTAAATTTTTCTGAAAAGATAATTACATAAAGTAAATTGTAAATTTCGAAAGTTTTAGCTTTTCGGGAAAGAATATTATATAAAACAACTCTTTTCCGACACTTCTATTCTGGAGATTCCCGTGGGAACCAAGACTCTATCGTTTGTACCAATGCTAATCGTGTTAGTTTGCATGCCATTCTCTTGCAAAAGAGAACGTGCTGTCTCTTGTGTTTCTAAATCATTAATGCCTATTGAGACTAGATATGTCACTCATGATTTAGTGCTCTTGGCTATTGATTTCGTTCTTCAAGATTTGGCATCATTATTTTGGGTAAGAAATTTGTTCTCTACCCTGATCATGAATCTTGGGAATATTTATTTTCTCATAAGGAACATGATTTGCGTCAACCACGTTGACTCGAGCTCCATACATCTTATGATCTTGATATTATTTACCACTCTCGGATGGGAAATCGTGATGCCGATGCACTTGTCGTAGGCAAACAAGTGGTTGTTCTTTGATGATGTCCGAATGGAATCATCTTTTCACCAGGTTCATCAGACGTTTCGATGTACTTCGTTTTATTGAGCTTCGTCTCATTCCTTTTAGGGACTTACGTCTGATGTTCTTTTATGTTGATCGGTTCATTGGACGTACCGTTTTTGTACTACGTCGGCGTTCCGAATTAATGAAGCTTTGATTCATCTGGCGTATCGTTATTGTACTACGCTGTTGTTCCAAATTAATCGTGTTTCACCTATGAAAGGTGTTGTGCGTTTCAGTCGGTCGGGAAAGTTAGTGCCTCAATATATTGGGACATTTCCTATCACTGAACGTATTGGTTTCTTGACTTATCGCCTCTTATTACCGGCTCAATTTTCTGTTATTCATGACGTGTTTCACGCGTCTTTCTTTTACGGAAATGCCTTAGGGATTCCCATTTTTTTTATTCTTGAGCCCAGTATTATTGAAGAAATTGAAGTTTCACCAGATTTGACTTTGAGCAACATTCTATTCACATCAATGCTCCGGGGGTTCAGCACCCTCGAAATAAAGATGTTTTTCTCGTGAAAGTTTATTGGTTCTCAAATCCTATGGATTTCACTTAGAAATCCAGAGAATTCATCGAGCAAACACGTTCAGACTCTCCCTCTCTCTCTCATGCTCTATATGGTGAACTTCCTATTTCAAATTTCTTCATCGTGTGTTGATATATTCTTATGGTTGTTACCTTTTGCCCATTTATTCCTTAAGATTGCGAGGACGCAATTTCTTTAAGGAGGGGAGTCTGTAACAACCCGATATTTTCGTCAATTTTCAAATTGAAGTTTTTTTTTAATTTTAAATTACAAATGGTTATAAAGTTTGAGGGGCTTTGATTTTTAAATAGTGGTTCATTTGTTTTTGGGCCGTGAAAATTTTAAAAACCCAATACCCTTTCCTTTTTCTTCGACTTAAACCCGATCCCCTCTTTCTCATTTTCTATTATTCGTTCAAAACCTAAAACCACCGAGAGAACAAAAATGGTGGCGGCCTCGTGCTCCATCGATCGTCTTCATTCGTTCTCCTTCGTTCGAGAATTAGGGCTTCATCAATTAATGGCTGCTCACCCTCGCGCTCGTTCATCTTCGCTTCCGTTCGTGGCAAAGATGAGTTTTCTCACATCTAAATCATATCTCAAGTTAATTTAAGGATTCGAATTCTGTGATTTCGATTCGTATTCAATTGTTTTGCTTGGCCATTCGATTTTGTTTTAATATTGGAGATGATTCTGACTTGATTCGATTTTGCTCGATGTTGAAAAAAAAATTATGACTTCGGCAATTACTGTAGTCGGTTGCGAATTGGGTTTGATCATGAGGATTTGACTTGTTTTGCCTTGTGCCTTAGATAGTCTGACCACTGTGTTTCATATGTAATGTTGCTCCATTGTTTTAGCTGGTTTCTGATTAAACTTGTTTTGTGCCGTGGTTCCTCTGATGCATTTTCTGGTAGCACTTTCGTCTTTGGCACTGACTTGTTAAATGACGGTCGTGTCACTTGTGTTGGTTTTATTTGAAACTGCTACACATTCGAACCCCTGTCACTTGATAATTTCGGCCGATTGACTTTGTTGGATTTCGATTTTTGATTTGGTGATAAGGTCTGGAAATAATTTAAAAAGAAAACGGTTACATTTGAATTTATTTGACGATTGATTTGTTTTGGTTAATTTCGGTCATTATGCCTTTGACCTGCTGCTTGAACTTGTTATACATATGAATTGCACTCACTATCACTTGCTGTTGTAGTTTTCACTACAACCTTAGTTTAAATATCAAGTTGAACTCATATATGTTGCGTGGTTGGTCTGTAACTCCTTGCAGCCACCTCTATTTCATTTTTGTCCCCATGCTTGAACTTTGATTGGTTGAAGCTCTGTTTGCCTGGTTCACCTCTGTTGATTTCATTAGTGACTGACACTGCTCAGTTGCTTGTATCAACCCCATTTCCAGGTTACATGTAATCTTTTTGAAGTTGTTGAACTAGTGTTCTTGTGGTTTGCTGTAGCAATTCATCACACTTGAATTGCATTTGAGTTTCTTTTCAAACCCATCTTCTTGCTTCTTACTACTATGTGCACTTGATTTAGTTGTACACTTACTGTGCACATTCCATATCATGCCCCTGATATTGTGCATATCATTTTTACCATTATGTCATTCAGTTTGTATTATTATTTCATCATGCTTGCTGTTTGACCTGCTGCACTATATGTTGTGTTGCCATCTTCTTGGTATTTGCAGTTCTCTACTGCCCCTTTAACTTGCTTGTGCTCCCTAGAGACGTGGCATTCATTCTTTACTCCTTTGATTTGTCGCAGTCGTTGTACTGCATATATTGGGGACTGTACAATTGAGTTAGTTCACTGATGCATTCATTTGCATATCACTCGATTGCCTCTTTTATTACATGTTCTTCAAGACAGATTGCATACCGTTGCATTGTTGGTCTTGTAATTATGTCTCGGTGGTGCATTGTATTTGTTGTCGGTTCTTTACTTTTTGAACCTGTCTTTGAGATGTACTGTGACTATCTATTTTATATGTTGCAGTCTTGAGTTTCTTGTAATGGCCATGTGTGTCTGCTGCACTACATAGTAGCCATGTTGGTGCATTTTGTCGTGTTGGGCCACCATGTCAGTGCTTTATTAACCTGGTTAGCATGCAGTTCCATGTTGCCATTTCTATATCCATTTTGTTAAGGTGCTGTTCGTTATGTACATTCAATTGTGTACATATTTTTCTTTCATTTGGTGGAAGTTTTAACTGTTGCCATCATGTACAGTCTGTTGTACATTGCTCTTCATATTAGTGCATTGGGTCCTTATTCCTTTTAGTTCATACTGTATATCTTTGTGTGCTAGTTGCCATGCACATTCTCCATGTCTGCCTTCTTGACCACTGAGGCCGTAGTATTTGATATTTGAATCTTCATTGATTTCGGTTCGTTGATCATTGGGCACATCGTCACTGTTGTGGCGAGGCAGTGCACGCAAGCGTGAACTGCAGCCACACGGTATTCATTGGGTACATCTTCACTGTAGTGGCAAGGCAGTGCACGCAAGCGTGAACTGCAGCCACACGGTATGGTTTTATGATATCTATCTTGTTTTGATTAATTGATCTTTTGCATATTCCATATGCTGTAGTGGCGAGGCAGTACACGCGTGCGTGTACTGCAGCCCTACTCGACTTAATATTTTAATTGATATTTAAATGTTTTGAACTGTTTTGTTTATTTCAACTAAATATTCCGAATTGCATTCTGATTTGGTTTAATTACTGTCGTCTATTCATTATTTAATTATTATTGCTTCTGTGCACTAATAACTGAGTTTGAATTAGACTGACCTGAGTATTATTTTCTTTTGAATTTAATACTCGGGACAGACCGAGTATTTCAGGTTGTAGATATTCTGCTTTGGGTTGATGCTAGAGCTATGAAGTTCTTTCATATCTTTTGGTGTAGTCGTCGTCATTTGTAGTAGTCTGTAAAATTGTATAGGAAGATATGTATTCATGTATATTAAATACGTTAATGTACTTGTATATGTAACTTCCTTAGTCGACTGTTGTAGTTGTATCATATGTACCGTGTCATATGTATTGTATCAAATGTATTATAACTGACATCAGTTATTGTATATATGAGACTTTCTGTTTGATTTGTGTTCCACATTATATTATCTGTGTGATATTTTATATTTACTGTTCTAAACTATTACGAACCATCGTAGTTCGTTTTATACTGGAATTGGGGTATGTCGATGGGAGAAAATAAATCAGAGATGAAAAATGAAAGAAAATATATTTATATACCACTCCCATTGAGATAACCAATACTAGTATAACGCCTAACTATTGATGGTCGCTCCTCAACAGCCTTATTCTCCGTGCGAGTTGACAGCACTACACCGTAGTGTTCTTGGCTAGCGTGGGTATAGAGGTGGGGCGTCACAGTCATGATCACCGAGAAGTGTCAATTACAATAAGCTAGTAAATATATGAGCTTAGCTTCATGTCCCATAACCACTAGCTTAACTTAAATATTTACGAACAAATTGTAGATCTCCACTAGAAAATTGTCACAAGAGATTCAATCGAACAAGTCCAAAAATTAACCGACGAAGTAAACGCAAGTGTTTCATACCACTCGTTTTACTAGGTCGTTTAATTAGATTTCTCATACGAGTGAGGTAAAGGCTTGTATATACTAATAGATTGGAAAACGGTTTAAGAAATGAACTTTGTTATAAAATAGTGTTGAAATCATTTGAAGAAAGAGTTTTGATATTTACTACTAGTATAGAAAACCTTTATATTTTTAAAGTGACAAATCGCAAAGAAGATTGTAAGAACAATCATTCACTAAAATTCACATTCAAAGACGTGAATAAAATCCAAAGAAACCGATAGAGAATCCATCGAAATGGATATTCAAAAATCCCTAAAAAGGAGTCATCAAAGTCATAATAAATGATAACAGCAAATAGGATTATCACGAATCGATTTAAATTGGAATTCTCAAGCAAATAGGCAAAAAGGGTGCAGATTCAGACGTCTGAAATCAAGGATTCAGACGTTTGAATCTGGAAAATAAATATTTTCCAAAGACAGAATTCAGACGTCTGAATCCTTGGATCCAGACATCAGAAATAGGCACTTTTTAGCCTATTTCCTTTCTGGTTCAAAATGAACCAACTCAGACGTCTGAAATCATATATTCAGACGACTAAATCTAGGAATAGAAATCTTCCCAAAACAATATTCAGACGTCTGAATATTACGTTTCAGACGTCTGAATGAAGGGTTCAGGGCATTCCCTGAACCTAGGCAAAAAAATGGCCAAACGAATATCGGAAACGATCGAACGAGCAAATGACGATGACTAAGGAATTACGTCGAACGACAACCCAGCCTGAACGGCTCTTCGATACGCCTCAAATATCAATGTCCAAATATCCATAATAGGATTTTCATAAATTAGACCAAAACACCAAAAATTGGAATATACACCAAATCAATCCAAACCAAAATCAATTGCACAAGAATAAGTGTTAGGAATTCATACCTAACAATCGAAGATAATTATAGACTAAGATGGGAGATAAAAATCTCACCTTTGAACCCAAATCACTGAAGGAGAAGCTTTTAAAACAAGCTAAGATCAATTCCTCTTCAATAACAACTCAAGAAGCTTCAATCTAAGCTTATAAGTAAAATATTTCCTAAATTAGGTTTAGGAAATTCTGAAATTGTAAGGAGAATGAGTTGGAGAAGAAGAAGGAGATGCTTACCAATGGGTTCACTTGAATTTGGAGCTAGAAGTTGGATTTGCTAATGAAGACTAGGGTTTTGGAGTTTTAATTTCCCATTCTCTTACACCATTGTTGCTAAAGCTTGAGTGTTTAAGCAAAGAGGAGAAGTTATGAAAAGAAGGGGGGTTGGGCTGAGCTAATAAGGGTGCAGTCCAAACCAAAGTCATAAGCGGGAAAAAGTAGCAAAAATCAACTATCTCCAAATATATCGAAGCTTATACTCAAAAAGGTCGCAAACAGCATTTTGAACTCAATGGAAGTGGTCTCGAGTTCTAATTCGACTGTTTGCAAAAAGTAGCTTTTCGGACCAAAATCCGACGAACGATAAAATATTTAAATAAAATATTTAAATATACAATCGATAAATATACGAGTTGTTACAGACTCCCCTCCTTAAAGAAATTGCGTCCTCGCAATACTTAAGAAGAAAATAAATAGTAACAACCATAAAAGCATATCAACACAAAAGAAAATTTGAAACAAGAAGTCCACCATAAAGAGCATGAAAGGGTAAGCCTGAACGGGATCCCTCGATGAATTCCCAAGAACCCCAAGAGAAATCCTTAGGATCTGAGAACCAATGAACTTTCACAAGAAGAACACCTTTATTCCGAAGGCGCTCAACCTCTGAAGCAATGATGCGAATGGAATGTTGCTCATAAGTCAAATCTGGTGAAACTTCAATTTCCTCAATATCACTGGGCTCAAGGATAAAATAGGAAACCTAAAACCATTTCCATAGTTAAAAGACGCAGAAAACGTCAAGAATAGCAGAAAATTGAGCCAGTGCAACGGCGTAGTACAGAAACGGTACGCCCGAGAAACTAGAAACTCGAATAATTTGGAAGACCGACGTAGTACAAAAACGGTATGTCCAATGAATCGAAGTTCAAATAATTCGGAACGCCGACGTAGTACAAAAACGGTACGTCCAATGAACCGAACACCAAAAAGAACATCAGACGCTAGTCTATAAAAGAGATGAGATGAAACTCAGTAAAACGAAGTACATCAAAACGTCCGATGAACTTGATAAAAAGATAATTCCATTCAGACAACATCAAAGAATCAAAAACTTGTTGCCTACGACAAAGCGCAATGGAAACACGATTTCCAGAATATCAAGATCATAAGATGCCAGGAACTCGAGTTGACATGAAGTTCCTTATGAGAAAATAAATATTCCAAAGATTTATGATCGAGATGGAGAACAAATTTCTTCTCCAAAAATGATGATGCCAAACTCTAAAAGCGAAAACAATAGCCGCGAGCTCTAGATCATGAGTGGCATACCTAGTCTCAATCGGCTTTTAATGATTTAGAAGCACAAGTGATAGCACGTTATCTTATGTAAGAGAACGGCATCCAAACCAATGCGATAAGCATTGGTACAAAAGATAAAGTCTTGGATCCCCTCGGGAATCACAAGAACAAGAGTATCGAAAAGAGAGAATTTCTTTTAAATAATCTTCTTTCCTGAAAAGTTAAAACTTTCAAAATTACATTTATCATTATGTAATAATCTTTCTAGAAAATTTTACTATTTTCAAGTTAATATACTGTGTCTGATTGTCTCATCAAAGCGTTTAGGAAATTCCTATCGATAACGTTGATCAAGCGCGTCGACCAGAATTCTTAAAGCACTCAATGGGCAATACAATCACAAAATCATCTTCTATATGATAAACATGTTTCTCAAAAACCTTTAAGAATATTCTTTGCTCATTTTAAGATCAAAATCCAATTGTACTTATAAATAAATCTTATGAAAAAGATTTACAAAATTTTAAATTTCTATTTTCATCCAAAACCAATAAATAGAAGAATGGTCTCATCGAAATATTCATAGAATATTCGATATATAAAATGGATGAAATAAGCTGGACAAATTGAATGATAAAATATGTCATTCATTAGAATCATAACGAGTGTGGAGTGCGTAAGTGGAATGCTAACTCACGCGACTCGTAGCCAAATGAAAATCGGTGGCAAGGTCGAACTAGAAAGACCTTGTCACCATACAAGATATTGCTTAGGTGATAATCCTAAGACAAGTCCAAATAAACCGGAAAATTTCACAAACTATTTAGATGAGAGAAATAAAACTTTCCTCGTTATGAGGGTTTAAAGAATAAAATGATGCCTTCAAAAATTTGAAATCGGAATCACAAGGAAAAATAGAAATCTGCTTAACAGATAGAAAATGTCGAAGATGAATAGTTCACACGGAAAATAGGATATGGGCTTCACAACGATTAAGCCAATCCTTACAAAAATCAATTCCGAAGCCTAAGTAAAAATATCGGCTCGGAAAGAAAAACCACATAAAATAGTTTCGACATCAATAGAAAGCAAATTGAGTGTTGCGGATCTACCATCCGGATTCGCAACTCTCAAAGAAGTCACCAAGCCCAAAATATTTTCAAAGAAAAAAAATCAACAAGTTCTTTTGATATAAAATAGTGAGATGGAACCTATATCAAAAAGAATTCAAATAAGAAGATCACGAAATAAAACAATGCCATCAAGGATTGAGTGAAAATACCTTGGCCAAGAGAAGAGTTGCCAGGGGCTTGCATTTTTCCTTCTCTCTTGCTTGGAAGCTTAGGACATGAAGATAAAAGATGACCCGAACCTTTGCAATAACGACAAAAGAGGGGTTTCGGGCACTCCCTTGCATGGTGGTCTGTGGAACCACAATTGTAGCATCGTCCACGACTAGAGGTAGGAACTTTTGCTACCGGGGTTTCTTGCTTCCCTTTCTTATTAGAATTGGGGCCTTTGAATTTGATAGGCCTCTTTAAGTTATTGTCGAAGTTTTGTTGGGCACTCACAACTTCAACATCACCTTCATTATCGGCCTCCTCAAGACGAAGAGCGATATCAATAAGCTGATCAAATGAAACCTCAAGTTACAGAAGTAATGGCCTCTTGAGGTTCTTATTCAACCCATAGACGAACCTCTGATTTTTCTTCATCGGGGTATTAATATACTCAACCCCGTTTTTAGAAAGAGATTCGAAAGTTGCGACATAGTCTGTCACAGAAGATTCACCTTGAACAAGGTCTATGAAACGCCGGGCTAAAGTTACCTTTTCAGCTTCCGGCACAAACTTAAGTTCGAATCATTCCCGGAATTGCTCCCGAGTAAGATACGCTTCGATAATTTCCGAAGTCAAGAGCCCATACCAATCTAACGCTCTTTCTTGTAGCATGCTAGAAGCCACTTGGACTCGATGTAGATCAACAAGGTTCATACGAGAAATGATGCGATCGCATGATTTAAGCCAAGCCTGAATTTCTGTAACACTCTCGGATCTTTTGAAGGGCCTTCCACCCAGATCGGTGTAGTCTCTGCACAAGCGTGCAAAACCGGATCTAGGATGAGTGGGCTCTGGAATGGGTCCGGCTGCTTGAGCGTTATTTACTAGATCAAGAAGCTGCTGGGCAGACATAAATACTCCATCCTGAGGAGTAGCACTAGATTGACCAGTGCTGGGGCGGCCTGGTCTAACCATTTCTCTTCTTTAAGAAAGAAAGAAAGAAGAGGAGAAAGTTATTCTCAAAATAAATACCAAGCAATCTTGAAAGATAAAACAAGGAATCATAAAGAAAATAGGATGAATCGGTACGAAGACTCGAATAAAATCCTATAGCACGACTCCTAAGATGGACTTAGGACGATGATCCTTGTTAAATTATTCTACATTGTTTCGAAGTTTGGCTTTGATACCAAGCTGTGACGCCCCACCTCTATACCCACACTAGCCAAGAACACTGCGGAGTAATGCTGTCAACTAGCACGGAGAATAAGGCTGTTGAGGAGCGACCATCCGTATAATTGCTTTGTGCGAGCACCGATATGCCAGATAGTATAACATGCATTTTATTTCAAGAGGAAGTCCGACATACCTATACAAACTCAAAGCTACTACACGGTGGCTATAATAATCTTCGGAAACAAATATAGAAATAAACATAACACAAATCAGTCACAGATATTCATATCACAAAGGCGGAAATAGATATGAGTATTACACATAAGAGTGTATATCAGAGTGGTGGTCAAATAAGATCCTCAACATCACAAAACAATAGATATAAGTGCTAGGCAAAATAATATGTATACATCAAGGAGTCTATTTCTCAAATGCATACAACAAAAACTACTAAACTAGAGTAGTTAGCCAAAAGATCAGATGATGGTCCGATAAGGAGTCAAGAAGAAGCACCTGTAAAATCTCAGTCTGACCCGAGTATTATTTAATAAGAAAATAATAAACGGATCAGTCTAGCTATAAATATCAGATAACATGATATAGAATAAGAGATATGGCATAAACATATAATATCCATACGTCATACTACTATAAGTATGCAATTGAAAATCAACAAGAGATTAATCAATATCACAAGAATCTTTTCAAAGATAAAAAGGAATATCATACTACTAAATTCATTCACCAAGCCATAATAAATGACATATATATCAATGTCAATCGTAAAAGTTGGTGAAACATAAATTTCAGAATTCAACACACGAAATCCAGAAATCACAAGAAAAGAATGGCCAAGACATTGATGTAGTGCAAACGGTACATCCAATGAATCATAAAGCAAAGACATTGATGTAGTGCAACGTGACGCCCGATGAACCGAATCAAAAGGACATCGCACAATGCTAGTCTAAAACATAAAATGATCGTCATGATCACCAAGAAGTGTCAATTACAATAAGCTAGTAAATATATGAGCTTAGCTTCATGTCCCATAACCACTATCTTAACTTAAATATTTACGAACAAATTGTAGATCTCCACTAGAAAATTGTCACAAGAGATTCAATCGAACTAGTCCAAAAATTAACCGACGAAGTAAACGCAAGCGTTTCATACCACTCATTTTACTAGGTCGTTTAATTAGATTTCTCATACGAGTGAGGTAAAGGCTTGTATATACTAATAGATTGGAAAACGGTTTAAGAAATGAACTTTGTTATAAAATAGTGTTGAAATCATTTGAAGAAAGAGTTTTGATATTTACTACTAGTATAGAAAACCTTTATATTTTTAAAGTGAAAATCGCAAAGAAGATTGTAAGAACAATCATTCACTAAAATTCACATTCAAAGACGTGAATAAAATCCAAAGAAACCGATAGAGAATCCATCGAAATGGATTTTCAAAAATCCCTAAAAAGGAGTCATCAAAGTCATAATAAATGATAACAGCAAATAGGATCGTCACGAATCGATTTAAATTGGAATTCTCAAGCAAATAGGCAAATAGGAAAAAAGAGTGCAGATTTAGACGTCTGAAATCAAGGATTCAGACGTCTGAACCTGGAAAATAAATATTTTCCAAAGACAGAATTCAGACGTTTGAATCCTTGAATCCAGACGTCTGAAATAGGCACTTTTTAGCCTATTTCCTTTCTGGTTCAAAATGAACCAACTCAGACATCTGAAATCATATATTCAGACGTCTGAATATTACGTTTCAGACGTCTGAATGAAGGGTTCAGGGCAGTCCCTGAACCTAGGCAAAAAAATGGCCAAACGAATATCGGAAACGATCGAAAGAGCAAATGACGATGACTAAGGAATTACGTCGAATGACAACCCAGCCTGAACGGCTCTTCGATACGCCTCAAATATCAATGTCCAAATATCCATAATAGGATTTTCATAAATTAGACCAAAACACCAAAAATTGGAATATACACCAAATCAATCCAAACCAAAATCATTTCCACAAGAATAAGTTTTAAGAATTCATACCTAACAATCGAAGATAATTATAGACTAAGATGTGAGATAAAAATCTCACCTTTGAACCCAAATCACTGAAGGAGAAGCTTTTAAAACAAGCTAAGATCAATTCCTCTTCAATAACAACTCAAGAAGCTTCAATCTAAGCTTATAAGTAAAATATTTCCTAAATTAGGTTTAGGAAATTCTGAAATTGTAAGGAGAATGAGTTGGAGAAGAAGAAGGAGATGCTTACCAATGGGTTCACTTGAAGTTGGATTTGCTAATGAAGACTAGGGTTTTGGAGTTTTAATTTTCCATTCCCTTACACCATTGTTGCTAAAGCTTGAGTGTTTAAGCAAAGAGGAGAAGTTATGAAGAAAAGGGGGGTTGGGCTGAGCTAATAAGGGTGCAGTCCAAATCAAAGTCATAAGCAGGAAAAAGTAGCAAAAATCAACTATCTCCAAACATATCGAAGCTTATACTCAAAAAGGTCGCAAACGGCATTTTGAACTCAATGGAAGTGGTCTCGAGTTCTAATTCGACTGTTTGCAAAAAGTTGCTTTTCGGACCAAAATCCGACGAATGATAAAATATTTAAATTAAATATTTAAATATACAATCGATAAATATGCGGGTTGTTACAGTGTACGCGGTGGAGATTCCAGAATGAGGTAGGATGGCGGTGGTGTTTCCTCTGAGGTATATACGAGGACCCAACTCCTGTGAGTTGGCAAAAGGTGGCTAAAACAGGAGCGATTGACGGGCTAAGAAGGTAGAACCTTTTATCGGACACATCCCTTCGATATTATACTCTGACTTTTGGATTGATTCGGTGGCCACTTTTGATTTTTGATTTGAGGGTGTGGCTCGAGGTGGGTGGTAGCTACGCGCTACGCGTTACAGCCGGCCCGGAAACGTAATTGGTATATCTGCCCTGGCATTGCCTAGTTGTGTCGTGTCACCTACCCTAGCACGCCTTGTACGAGTTTGATTTGTGTCGTACCTATGGTGTGTCCTCTGGTAGCCTCCCGATCAGGAGGTATTACGGTACTGTATAGACTATTGGCACTATTACATGTTAAGCGCTATATGGGTAACTCCTTAACGCTATTTAAAAGTAAGTTTATTTTACTATTGGACACTACTATAATAGCGAAATATTGCTACATAGTAAATTGTTTAACGGATCCTTGGGAGATGTGAATCCCGGATATCTCTTAATTTATTGCACTCACGTTAGACACTGGATAGGAGATGTCAAATCCCGTAAACATCTCTGACGCCGTTCCACTCATATATTTATCATTGATTTAACTTACATAAGATCTTTTAGTTCTGACTCGAGTGTTTTGTCTTTTCAATTCGCTCGGGTCAGCCTGAGCATTTCAGGATTTGGAAGACCGTATACTAGAGGACGAAGACGAAGATTTATTATTATTTATTATAGTATTCCACTAAATTCATACTGTTCCACTGCATTATTTATTGTTCGCTGCTATGTGAACTTTGATATATTTCATATAAGTATAATCAAATATTTTGTAAAACAACTTCATAAACTGTATATTTGATTATTATATTTTATCATTCCGCTTCAAGATTCTATATTTTTTTCTTTTCTTTCTCTGCTTTTTCTTATTTACCCCATAACATTCCGCCCTTCTGTATGGTTTTAGTTGGCACGTGTGTCTGCTTAGGCGTACAAAAAGGCGGGACTTTACAAAAGCATTTCCAAATACTTATTTAAAAATAAGTAATTCACAATTCAATTAATTTTCAATACTTAGAAAATATTACGTATACTTAAATCAGGATTAAGTATATATATATAGTTATTCCTTAAGGAAAACATTCTCTTAAACACATTTATTTGGTCAAAACGAATGTTGCGTAAAACATTGTTAGGATAGCCCAAAATTAATAGTGTAGGGATTCGAAAATTAGATAGATATATAAATCCCATATACTATACAAAACATCTTCTTTCGAAAATCATTTACTATAACAACAGTGTTATAGTCTATCATTTTCTTACTTCTCGAAAACGTCTATTTCAACAATGGATGTTGAAATCTGTGTATTTGATACTTAACACATTTTAAAACATCTTCTAATCATTTAACTCCATTTAAAATGCCATTTCCAAAACCTTCCTTTAAATTTAATAGATCATTCTCCAAAAAATATCCATTTTATTTAATATATTATTCACTGTCCAAAATCGTGAATATAGTTCATTTACCAAATCGAATATTTATACACATTTATTAAAGGATAATCCACAATCCAAAATCGTGGATTTAGTTTCTAACCAAATTCATTACTATTGCACTTTTAATTAAAGGATTATCCATTGTCCAAAATCGTGGATGAAATTCCCTTAATAAACTTTTATATCTAGTTTATCAATTTAAATTGATTTCACATTTATAAAACATTGTTTATAAATTCATATTTCTATTTTATAAAACTTCCATACACAAAAATTCCTTTCAAAACCATTCTTATTTATATCCCGTTTGTATGCCAAAATCTCAATTATAAGTTAATTACTTATAAATCTCTTAATTTACAAAATCATTCCTTTTATAACTTCACAAATTCATAAATCTTATTCAATTATAAAATTCAATTATAACTTCATTTTAACACTATAAAATTCCTTTATGATTCCACTATTTTTATTTATAAAATATCAATTATATAAATCTTGTAAATAAACCATTTATAATAAATAAATAATATCTCAATTTGAACTACTTACAAAATAGTTTACTTCATATTTCAAAAATCACATTCTGATTATATTTCCCAAAAATCATAACTTTAATAACATCAAAATTATAACATTTATTTATTAAAATAAATTCATTTTCTTACACTTCAAAATTCAACAAAACGTATATTTTAAAAACCACCTGAAAATCCTTTTTTAATTGAAATCATCACTTTAATACTTTTAAATTATCAAAAATAGGCCCAATGCTGCAACAACACTAAATACATCAATGACAGCATCCAAAACATCATATATCATATGATAACAGCATATATATAAATATCTGTAAATAAAACCAATAATGGTGAGGAATCCAGTTGGATATCTCCAACCTGGCACCTGCAACAAATATGCATATTAGAAAATATGTACTATGTTCGCTTCAAGGCTGACGCGCGTACAAAAGGTCATCCGCTTATACAAAACGTATAGGGTCTCATCTGCTCCAATAGGCAAGAATATATCCAAATACCAATCAATATATATATATATTATCATATCTCATCCAAATAATCATCAATCATCATAAAATAAATTTATTCTCACTTATCTAAAAATATCAGTGAGTCAGAATGAGTGAGTTGTGCTCACTTTTGTTCCAATAGCAGTTGTAGTGTTTTATTCTGAATAAAATTAAATAAGCGTTTAATTTTACCCAAAATTTACACTAGCTCCAATCAACTCCAATCCAGCTCCAAAATGTAGTGCTCGTCAATATGGACCCAATGCAACTTGTTTCGTCAAAAAAGGACCTCGTATGAAGAAGTTATGCATTTTAGAAGTTTATACGAATTAAATATACGATTAATTCACAATTTTCTTTATTTTAAAACATAGGCAAATTTAGGCCACACATTTCTACTCAGTAGGTCAAAGCCACACGTTTCTTTCATCCTCCCTTTGTCTTTGTACATGAGAAACAACCCATATCATGCACTCAAAATCGAACTACGCGATCACCATCGATCATCTTCACGTTGATCAACAACCACCAATCGAAAGGCCTATGCTAGCTCCTCCATCGGTTAAAATATCATAAAGCTCGGCCTTATATTTGCCTTGATTTTTGTGCTTGAATGTCTTCAAGTCCCCTTTGTCATCGATCCATCACCTTAAATTCAACCGTGGCCATTGAATGCGTAGCTTTCGACGAGTTCTACAATTTCCTTGTTGAGGGTTTGTTGAAAAAATTAATCGATCAAGGAATAATTAGAGGAGAGGAGCAAAGATCCCTTTCCATTGAAATGAAAAGTTGTGGCTTGCCTTAGTTGTATTAGGGTTTGTGAAAAAAGTGAAATATTATGGCCTTTCATAGAAAATTTTCGCGCACTACTCACCTGAAATTTTTCCAACTCCAAACGAAGCGTGCCCCCTAGCATTTATAAGGTTTTACCCATATTCCGAACATAATGGAATATATATCGGGAGCCAATCCGATCGTATTTTGAAGATAGGTTTTTGAATCGACTTATTTAAATTAAAATTCACTTAAACAACTTTCTATACGTTTTAGTTTGCCATGACTAAACCGTGAATCCGATTAACACAAAATTTGAAATCCTACGGTAATATAACATTATGGATCAAATGAAAAGGTTTTCGTCAAAATCCAAGACTGTTTGAAAAATGACTATTTTTACATGTTAATTAAATATTAAAATATTCAACTTCTGTAAATTAACTTTTAATTCAATTTTAAAAGTTCACTAACATCATTCTAATTCAAATAGGATTAACTTCAACTTTATAAAGCTTTTTCATTCACAATAAATTCAAATTTCAATTATTTCAAATATTAAATTAATCAATTTAATTATCCAAATAAATTCTTAAATTTCAAATACAGGTTATTCAACTTAAACAATTAAAATATGAATATTTAAAATCAATTAAATATCTAGATTTCAAATGACTGAAATTCTGGGTCGTTACATTCTCCCCTACTTAAAAGAATTTCGTCCCCGAAATTACCAAGTAAGAAAAGGTCATAAAATCCATTTACATTTCAAAACAATTCATTCAAACTAGATATCAGCATCTTAGACCTTTTAACCTTTCCAAAATCATTAATTAAACTTCTTACAAAAACTTCTCTATGTTTTCAAATCCATTCATAGTTATCTTTTCAAAAACAACTACTATCATTTCAAATTATAACTCAAAATCAAAACTTTAATTATCAAAAAAAAATTCAAAATTTTCTAACGCCTTAAATTTTCAGAAAAATTCGCCACATCCGCCTTTGAGCGGTTTGATTGTAGTAGAATAACAACATATATATATCACAAATATACATCCCATCTTCGAGGATGAGGCATCCTGTAGGGAAAAAATATAAAATACAATATGTAATCCGAGACATGTACCTTAGATATTATTAGCGAGCATATACGGCTAATATTGTGCGAAAGCGAGCTCCAAATGTAAAGCATGCGCCATACGCACCTACTATAGACTCAATAAACAAATGAGAAACATGTATATAGAAAGTAATAATAATACAACATATACCAATACAACAACTATATATGCCAATATAACAATGCAACCAAAAGCAACAAATCCAACCATCAAACAACTATCATCCAACTAGCATCTAACAAACCTATCTGTAACGACTCGTAAATTTCGATAATTAAAATAGTCAATTTAATAAGATTCTGTGACTAAATACTGGAAGAAATGAAAATTTTGAGATTTATGAATGAAAGTAAGAACTAAAATGAGAGGTAACTATGTTAAATAAAGTTAATCATTAATAATCTTAATGAAATTCCAATTTATGGAAACAATGTAAATATTATAACTTGGTTATAAATTTAATATAAGGGATCAAATGTAAATATAGAATTAATGTATAAAATAGGATAATAAATGGTATTTGAATAAAAAGCAGTATTATGTAAGCAATGGTAACATTGTTTTGTAAATAATAAACTCGTAATTTGATTAAAAGTTAATGGTAACTATTTTTATTATAAGTTACCTATTTAATTAATCTATATTGTCTAATTGGAAATCAATTGAAATTAAACGTAAATATATGTTACATTAATGTGAATTAAGGCAATAACTGTAAATTGTGAATGTAATAAAATGAATAGAGTAGTTAATTATATTCATAATGTAATAATTGATTTAATAGAATAGTGAAATCATGATAAACAAATCATTTGGGATTTTAAATTTTAACTAATGTGTCAAATGGACCAAAATTCAATAAAAATTTGAAATATAGTAGTTAATACAAGTAGAAGGTGGAAATTGGAGTATATTAATGTAATGAAATGTAAAACAAACAGTAACTACGTTATTTGAGTAATAATTGATTTAATGTAAAGTCTGAAATTAAATTAAAACAATTTATTGGAATTAAATTATAATTAATAGGATTAATAGCGGTTGAAATTAAACACTGTAATTGTTGAATTAAGTAACACCAAATTGATATGTGAACTTGTTTTAATTTATTATAAATGTCTATGCAATCAAAATGATAAAAATTGGTTAGTTAATTAATTTGAATTAAAAAGTGATTTATTAATGTAATATTAGTATATTTAACTAATGTGAAAATAGCCATTTTGGAAATTGTCTCGGATTTTGACTAGACCTGTTTCGTCGGATCCGTAACGGTGAATTATTGTAGGATTTCAAGTTTCCTAGAAATCGTACTTGTCGTTTGATCGTATGGGCTTGAAACGCCTAGAAATCAATTTGAAATAAGCTGATTTTAACATTACTTCTTCATACGATGGAATAAGGACTTGAAACCTGTTCCATTGAGTTTAAAAATATTGAAAACATCTATTTTGATAAATGGGTGGACCCATTTTCATTTCGGAGGCAGAACGGGCTTTTCGAGTCGTTTATCGTCCCAATCAAAATCAATCTCATCCATTCTTCTCTATTTCAACTACATCTACAAATAGCTCATTATAAACCCTAGCTCCTTCTTCATTTCATTTGTCTGTAAGTTTTCTTTCTCATCTTATGTTTCCAATGGCAAAAACAAACTCCAATTCCCAACCTCAAATTCAATTTCAAAACCAAATCAAAAAATTCAAATGCCTCAAGATATATCATATTACACATCGATTCGAAGCTCTCATCGAGCGTAACTCACTATTGTGATTTTTTTTTCCTATTTGAATTGCGATTTGGCCTAAAATTTGCCTTTTATCCCCGACAATTCATTTTAGGGTTGTGGATTCGACAGTGGATCTGCGACGAGGGTTCGATTGGGAAGTACTGGCATGTAGAGGAGGTCGAAGGCTTTCAATCCATACAGCTTCTTCATGTTATCAGTTTGTGATTGGCTAGATCGAGTGCTCAAAAGCGATGGAGGCGGTTTTGTTGGGGGGCTGTTTGGGCATGTCGCACGTGGCCACTGTGGTCGGCCTAGGCCGAGGAATGCTCTAGCAGTGTTGGATCGAAGGCGTGGTGGTCGGAGCTCGCTCGGTGGCGTTTGTTCCTGGCAGTAGGGTTTGCGCGACCTTGTTCTAAAACGAGAAGGCATGGTTTGCGTGCTGACATGGCCCTATAGAATAGAGAAAACGGTATTTATTTTGTTTAATTTTTATTTTATTTTACCCTAGTTTTAATTGTCGAGTGTTCTAATATGCATAACTTTTGCATGCGATGTCCGATTTACGTACGGTTTCTTATGTTGGGATCGTATTGAAATTCTGGATAATTTGATGCTAGTTAGATGAATTTTAAGACTATTTGAATTTTGGGCTTAAATTGGATTTTAATCGATTTAAATTCAATGGTGAGTGATTAGACCCACTCACAACTTCTAAAATTTCTTATGCTGGTTAAATTAATTTATGATGTGATTAGAAATTTATTTATGACTGTTTGGTATAGTTATAGTTAATTTGAAATTATTTTGATTAAATTGTCATTTAATTTATTATTGAATTTAAATTACCAGTTAATTACCTATAAATGATAACATGTTACCTATTGATGCTTATTGATTGGTCTGGATGCTGATTGTGATGAATTTTTGATTGTTTGTATTAGATGAATGGGTGTTGTATTTTATATTGTTATAACTGCAAGTTCCCTATAGGTTGAAATAATACATACCCGAACGATCTATAGATTAGGGAAAAATCGTTATGGGCCGAAATGATAGACTCGAGCGATTTTATGGATTTTAATATTAATTCGAGATTGCGGTTTGAAATGATATATAATCGTAAATTTTTAAATTATGGATTGAAATGGTAAATATCTGTATCACTTGAACCTAGGATAAATATCTGTATCGCATTGCCTAGTTGTGCCATGTTCACATGCCCTAGCGTGCCTTCTACGAGTTTGTTTTGTACCATACCTGTAGAGTGCCCTCTGATAACGCCCTGTACGGGGGAGATTACGGTATTAAATAGACTATGGGAATATATAAAATGTGTTAAAGGGGATATGGGTAATGCCTTAATGCTATTTTAATACTTTACATTACTATAGGCATATTATAATAGCATATTGTACTACATAGCAGATAGTTTAACGAATCCTTAGAAGGTGTGAATCCCAAACATCCCTTAAGTTACTACGCTCGCGTTAGACAATGGATAGGAGATGTCAAACCCCATAAACATCTCTGATGCCGTCACACGCATATATCGTTGATTTAATTTACATAAGATCTTTTAGTTCTAACACGAGTGTTTTGTCTTTTCAATTCGCTCGGGTCAGCCTGAGCATTTCAGGATCTGAAGACTTGTTTATGGAGGACAAAGACGAAGATTTTGTTATTATTTACTATATTATTCCACTGCATCATGCTATTCCGCTGCATTGTCATTTATTTATCTCTAATGTGTGTAACCCTTATTTTTTTGGTGTATAAGTTTAATCAATGTTTTGTAAACAGCTTCATGAACAGTTATTTTGATTATTATATTTTGTCATTCTGTTGCTAGATTTTGTATATGCTTTTATTTATTTTCTTTTTCTCACTTACCCCATAACGATCTGCCCTTTTGAATGGTTTGAGTTCGACATGTGTATCTGCTTAAAACGTCCAAAAAGGCAGGTCGTTACAGTTGGTATCAGAGCTTTGGTTTAGCGATAGCCTTAGCTTTATGGAGTCTGACTCATAGTCATTAGGGTAGTAATACTATGACGACCCGACTTCCTATCTCCAGGAAGACGCATCGCTAATGAAGAAAGAAAGGGATAGAAGAAGAAAAGAAAGAGAAAGAAGAAATAGAACAACATCTGAGAACTCACAGCGGAACGAATGAAATATAATATATCACATAAAACATTACACAATATCATATTACATCAGAGTACACAACCTATAACAACACGTATTAGACAGTTATAAACATCTGTCTAACTATACAACTCAAGTACAACAGAAACAGATACCAAACAACACAGCGGAACCATAATATATCTACACATTGAAGCCTCCTGCTCCATATCTCCTCCAGAATTCGTCAAGCAAACTTGATTCACTTGACTATTCATACATAATATGAGTACCCAAGAGTTTAATAAAACAGAAAATAAACACTCGGGTCAGACATGAGTAAACGGTTTAAAATTGCTTAACTTTAGAAAAACCTTTGAAAAGAAAAGGTATCACGTAAGACTTCCCACACATAAACATGGAAAAAAAATTACCTTACGCTAACCAAAACATTTAATAGGAAATCCAGTGAAATTATAATAGTGTCTAGGGTTTTCAAGTAAATAAGAAATAGCCGAAATTGTTACATTTATTAAATTCCAACTACTAGCCACAAAAGTGGGTAATACAATCTAAACCGTAGGGTCTCGTAGGAAGAATGGGTTTCCATCAATGGCAGGGCTACTGGGGTACTGCCCGTCACAGTACGTGGCCTAGATCAACGTACCGAGGAGCCACCCTAACTCCCCTGCAACATAAGGCCGGAACCGTTCCTTACTGAACAGTCCCAAACAAGACCACCCTGTGGTTGGCGCGACCAACCACACGCTAAGCCGAAATAGAAAGGGACCTCTAGACAGGGGTAAATCTCACTCTCCAGTGGGGGCTACCCACGAAGCCTTGCTGCACCTCCCCTGTTTTAGCCATTCCCGGTTGATGAGGCTTGAGGCTGCGATTACCTTTATAGAACACATCTATCTTAGAATGCTCATCGTCCACCTGACGGTGTTCTGAAAACATTCAATCCATACAAGTTTGTTCCGCGTTCGAACGAAACCGAAGGCACTATCTCATTGCACTCATTTTGGAATCACCCTCAGAGTCAACGACCATAGCCCTTGCACTCTAAATTACCATCTTGAATCTATAAGTACTATTCCGTCAAACTCATTACGGAATCACCCACAGAGCTATACTGACGTATAGTTCTTACACCTCGAGTCTTCACTTGCTCCACATGGATTCACGACCTAACATTTAATTGGAATCGATGTGGTTTTCGGATATCCAAATATGGAAACCCGATCCCGGTCTCACAGAAACCAAATGCCATTTTAATGTCCCAGTTGTACTTAAGGGTTTATACAGTTAAAACTTATGTATAGGATGATATAAACAGATAGATGAATAACATTATCACAATAGATAATTCGTAACAAACATTCATCTCACAATGCAGCATGACACATAACAGAGATATCCAAATCATCCAGTATCACCCAATATTGATCATCCAATGTCAATCAATCAACCAATATTTATCAATCATCCAAAGCAGAATTGATTAACTCTTAATCAATTGGATTACCTAAAATCCTCCTTCATTTATTTAGTCCAAATAAATTAATCATCTCTTAATGATCTTTAATCAATCTTCCTTGATTAATCATTCTTTAATTACATTCAAGTAATTAGCCTTAACCATATACAGTAATTAACCTTTAATTACTATCATTAATTACAATAATTAATGATCCTTTATTTGCTTTCATTTATTAATTAACTATAATTAATTACATTAAACCTTAATTAATTACAATTAATTAATCACACTTAAATTAATTACTTATATTAATCAACCTTGATTAATTCTTCAATTAACTAATGGCCCATACTAATTAACAATTAACTTGTAATTAATCATAAACAGTAATTAATAATTAGTAATTACTTATCTTAATTAATTAACTTCTTAATTAATTATATTAATCCTTTGATTAATTAATCTAATTAATTAATCTTTAATTACTTCATTAAGTAATTATTAATCAATTAAATAATAAATAATCCTTAATTAATTACTTTATTAATTAATACTTTATTAATTAATTACAATTTTAATTAATTACCCTTAGTAATTAATCTTAAATTAATCACATTTATTAATTAATTAATCACATTAATTAATTAATTAAAATTATTAAGTAATTAACCCTTAATTACTTACATAAGTAATTATCTCTAATTACTTCTATTAATCAATCTTGATTACTTCCTTAATTAATTACTTAACAAGTAATTAATCCCATTATTAAATAATCTTAATTATTTAATTAATTAATTACTCCATAATTAACTAACTTCAAAAACAATTATATTAATCAATTCCTTAATTAATATCATCAAGTGATTATTCATCAATTCAACTTTAATTACTCTCATGAGTAATTTCCAATAATTACTTCCATAAGTAATTACTTCCATTCTTAATTACATTCCATAATTAACCATTTATTGCTTCATTAAGTAATCGCACTTAATTAATCATAATTAAGTGATTATTTAAAAATTAAATAAACAATTAACTAATTATTTAAAATTAATTAAATAATTAACTAATTAACCTCTTATATTTAAAGACCCTTAGTTAACTAAGAAAACATTAATCTTAATTAATAAATCATATTTATTAAGTACTCTCAAATTCTTATCAAAATAATTTAACATTACTTATCTTTATAAATAAGTTATTTGAAATTAATCAAATTTTAACAATTTAAAAACAAATTATTCAATTTGGTTTACAAAATCATAATAATAACCTTATTGTGAAAATAAGAAATTTAGAAACAAATTTCAAATTTTAAAAACACTTTAACATCAAATTTAATCTTATTTATTTCAAATAAAATTCGAAAACTTTAGTTTTAAATCATTACTTAAAATTTTAACTTAAACTTTGCTTTAATATTTAAATTCAAACATTCTTTAAGTTGAACTTCAAAATTTAATTAAGACAGTTATTTTCAAAAACAAACATCTTAAACAATTTAAAATTTCAAAATAAATTCAATTTATACTTTTAAAATTTTGATTTATATTTTTTTTTCAAAACAACAACTTCAGCTTTGATAATTTGTTTATTTTATAAAACCTGTTTATAATTTTAAACTTGATCCTAAATTATTTCAACTACAAGTTTATCTGCATTTTATCATTACACATAGCCAACCATACAAACTCAAGTTAACAAAGTACTTACTATACACAGCACAAACTAGAGGAACATGCGACTAAAACTCGAGTCCAACCCTTAGTTCCCCCGTGCTTGCCTCGAGAAACCATCAGCACCATACTCTTCGAGACCAACCCAAAACTAGCGCGAACCACAACCCGAGAAAGCCTTCTTCTTCCCAAATTCGAACTTCCAGAACCAAAACCGTGCACACACCCACACACGTGAACGTTGAAAGACAAACCCAGCGACGTCGAGCCATCCTCCGATTGCCGACCGACCCCACTCATCAACGACAACCCTTAACTCAACCCAGATCCAACAAAAAGCCCTCGAATCAAAATTCGAGCAACCCACGAAAAACTGCAGAAGCAACGAACCACAAACCCACATCGCTAACGACCACTTCCATGCCATTGACCATCGCCGACCTCACCACAATTCCATCTCGACCCCTAGCAGCTACTACCCTAACGCGGTCGAACTCGATCCATCATCCACGACGCAATGCCACGACATTCAAGCCGACTAAACTATAAGCTTAAACCCTAGTTTAATCAAATTCGATCAAACCACTCATTGAAAAAAAAATCAATAGAATTTTTCCTAACATCAACCACATATAAGCAAGCTACGATCAAAAATCCAGCTTCAATTATCACCTTGATCTTCGGCAATTCACTAAAACCCAATTTTTGAACAAACCCCAAATACATACAAAATACCCAACTAAAAATTATGATTTCTTCTCCTAAATTCATGATTTCATACAACAAACACAATCATACCCTTCCAAACCAAAATTAGGATGGTTGATTTTTAACTAAAATTTAGTTTTACTGTAAACTTCTTTTTTATACCTACCTGTAGCTTTAAAAATTATGAAACTAATTTTAAAATTACTATCAAACTATAACTTACATTTTTCATTTATATAACAAATTCAATTAAGTTATAGATTTGGAAGATTTTGGATTTAAAGATGAAAAACCAAATTCTGCCTGAACAACAGAATTTAAATTCACATTTACAGGCAATAAATACTTATAATAACCATGCATTCACATAAACAAATATTCATTATCAAAGCAAGAATTCATTTGCATGCATTATTATTTAACTATAAATTAAACGAAATCTTTTTTTTTAAATGATTACTCACCTTAAAAATTACAGTGAACAAAAGCAGGGCAGAGAACAGGTTTTAAGTTTTTTTTTTTAATTTTCCAGGCCTTGCATCATGAATCTGGAAAAAATATGCTTTGCTGAAGAAATGAATCCTTGCATGTTGAAATTGCAGTTTAAATTTGAAGGTTGCAGAAGATTTGAATCCCCCTTTGAAATGCAGGTTACAATTGTAGCTTTAATTATTGATTTTAAACTACTGAACTAATGTTGAAATTGTTTTGAGTAGCTCATCCATTTGCATTGCAGGTTGATACAAATGTTGATTTGCAGTTTGAAGTTTGCAGATATAAGTTTTTAGATTATACTTTGCTTTTGGATTTTGATTTTGCAGATTTGAAAAAAGATTACTGGTTTGAGTTAAGGAACAAAGAAAATGAATGTGTTATGAAAGCTAGTTTTCTTCTAAAAAAATATTTATTAAAAATTGAAATGAATATGTGCCCCTTGTTGTTAAACTTACATTTTTCATCTTAATTGTTTTAATTACTTACAAGTGTTATTAACGGTGTTAACTAGTTTACACATGTTTATAAGTGTTTTTAATCAAATTTTAGTTTAAATTAAATGTAAATACAACTTACTTATTTAAATTTCTTAATTAATAAATGTTTACATATGTATAAATTTACCTTTAAAAGAAATATTCTAAAATTAATTATAATGCAAATATATTTTCTTATACATGTATTTAAAAATCTGGACATTTATACATATACATTTGAAACCATTTTAAATTTAAACACTTTAAAGAAAACAAAAAGGAAAACTTTGATTAAATCCTATTTTAAATTGTCATCTTAAAAATAAATAATTATCTTATATTTTGAAACAAATTGAATTAATCTAAATTAACCTTTTGAAAAAATATAAATTAAAAAAAAGCTTAAAATTACAATATTCATTCATACATAAATTATCAACAAATTAAGTTGAATTTCCAAAACAATGTCATATTATAACATATACACGCATATATATTACAATTTGAAAATTCAACCTTTATTTTAAACAAAAGATATTCTATTCACAATATATATCAAATATATGTATTATAAATAGAATAAAAATTTATTAGCTTTGAAAAATAAATCTTATCAATTCTTAAATTGTTAAAAGATATTGATCAAAATTACTAGATTAAATATTTATTAACTTTTAAAAGATTAAATTTACCAATTTAAATTAAAATTATAAAAAACAATTATCAAATTAATTTAATTGTTAATACAGATTATTAAATTTATATTACCCAAAATTCCAGGTCGTTACAAATACCCTAGAATGAGTCGCTGAGAGTACCTATATGAGAGGGCATATTTCTTAGTGTTATAAAAAGGTTCTTATATTGTGTTAATTTGTTCCGTTTTGATTTTGTAAATTCCGGTTGGTGCATAGGATGCTATGACATCGATAGAGATTTCTAAACACTTAATAGGACAGACTAACACAATATTTGTTTTGGAATATAGGTAAATGCAATGATTTTGCCTGTTATACATTTTGCATATAAAATAATAATTTTATAAATGATACATTTATTTGTAATATATTTGTTGTTAGCTAGTGAAATTTATAAATATTGGTTGAAAATAAAGAATTTGTAAATAAAACAAATATTAATTGGAAAATATAGAACTTAAGTTTCGAGATTCGAAAATTCTTCTAA
Organism: Allium cepa; assembly: GCA_030765085.1. Taxonomy (NCBI): domain Eukaryota; kingdom Viridiplantae; phylum Streptophyta; class Magnoliopsida; order Asparagales; family Amaryllidaceae; genus Allium; species Allium cepa. Next base: position 781,703,816 of record CM060940.1, on the reverse strand, counting down.
ATGACTTTGGAATATAATACTAGTAGTATTTAAAGTATTTTCTGATATAAATATTTCAATATGATTTGAAAGAAATGTTTTAAAGTAATTTTTGAAGGAAATAAGTTTGTAATCCCCTCTCTGTCGCTTGAAAATAATTTCGATAATGAGTGCACGCATCGTCGACATTCATTTTCGAGTTTTATGTGGGAAGGCCGGTGTAGTAGTTTTACTGCAGATTTATTTTGATAAACAAATATAAATTCTAGATTGTTTAAATATAATTGGATATACAAGTTGTAAGTATATACATCTATCTATTATTTTTAAATGATTTGAAATGGAACCCGACATCTAGTTCTTATATTCTATAAATTAGAGCTTTCAATTATTGTAATGCAATGAAATTCTAAATATATTTAATAATTGGAACCTCTAAAATGGACATAAGAAAGTGAATGCTAAGTTATAAATGAAATATGCAAGGAATTTGAAATTTGTAACCTGTAAACAAAAAGGATATGAAAATAAGACATGATAACTACTGAACATTTATTCACTAAAAGAAATAAGATAAACTTGTGTAACTTTCAATTTCATTCTTAAAGATATAAATATAACTTACCAAAATCTTAAAAGTTGTAATGTTAAATAAGGGTATTTAATGGAATATTATACAAGTAAAACTTAAGTAATAAAAATGTTCAATTGAATTTCTGTTATAAATAAGAATTTTGATTGTTATAAACATAAATTATAATTTAAATACTATTAATCAAAATGTAATAGAAAAGTGGGCATTATAAATAGATGATTATAAATTTAATGAAATGTTTGAAGTTATTTATGATTTAAATAAGTATAAAAGATGAGTACTAAGTAAATGAGTATAAACTTAATGTTTGGAGCTACTTATAATTAAAACAAACAATGGATTGAATATTATATTAAATTAAATTACTATAACTTCAGACATGATTTAGAAATTGGATTTCGTATTCACTGACACTGTATAAAGAAGTGTAGGTGAATTAAAAAGTAAGAAACTTAAGTATGAACTTATGCACCAATGAATACTAATATCTAATTGAAATCAAGTATGTAAATTAATTAACGTGAATTAAACTGTAATAAAATGTATGAAATATTTGAACAATGAATTCAGTGATTACTATAAGCAATTGAATGAAAATAACTTATGTAAGAAATGAATAAAGAAATGAAAGGAAATTTTCAATAAATGAATAAGCAAAATGAATTTTGCGAGTAATAAATGAAACTAAATGAAGGTAAGTACTGAATGAATGAATGTGAAATTATTTACAAAGAAACCTACATAGCACTTTAAGAATTGATTTACATATGTTTAAATAATTGTATAAGAGTAACATATGGAAGAAAATGTAAATAACATATGTAAGAAAATGTAAATAAATATATAAGCAAAGGTAAATGACATATGTAAATAAATGGAATTAAGTATTAGATTAATGAATAGAAGATGAATTTTGAAAGAAATAAATGTAAATTAAATAAATGAACATTGTATAAAAAATTATAATAAATGTTGTGAAAGGAAATTTACAAGAATAAACTTAAGTAACGTTTGGAATTTGTGTTTGTTTGGCTTAAGGATTTTTTGGGATATGATACTTTTAATTGTTTGGACGAATGAATAATCTGTTGAGTTTTATCTAAGACTGTTGAGTGTATGGTATACTTAATAGCTATTTGTCATTCTGTATGATTTAAAATTGTCTAAACCCGAACAAAACCATTTGTTTTGGCTAAAATGGATGGATGATTGTTTTCTTTGTTGAAATGATGTTGTGCTTGTTGTTTGCAAGTGATTGTTGCTTTGTTGCATTGATTTGTTTTTTTATTAGTTGAAACAACTTAAGTATCTTCCTTTTGTATAATTATTAACATCTTTGGATTATATAAGTGAACTACAGTTATGGAAGAAATAGCTATTGCTTTTGGTTCCATAAAATAAGCGTTAATTGTCCGACAAATTGGTACGTTCTGGGGTTACGGTTTTCTAGCGATATCTATAACATCTTGGTATTTTCAACCATTCGCATTTGCACATGTCGGACTCGAATTGCTCAAAATATCAGGTTGTTAATTTATATTTTGCAAAACTCAGCATATACAGTAAATAAAGATCACAGAATCACCAACACAGAGTAATATAACAATAATGCAGCGGAAACAATAGAATAGTAGTTCATGAAGCTACTATATATATAACAGAGTTAAATAAGATACAATAGAGGTCTCGAATACATAGATGTCTCAATACAATAGTCAAATACAAAATCTGAATAAATCACTGGAGTAAACTGAATAACTGAAATCAGAATCGATAGATGAATCTCGAAGCGAAGCTCTAACTCCAATGGTGAGTCTCGAATACTGGTATACTCAGTCTGACCCGAGCGTAAAGCAAAACACAAAACATTCAAGTCAGGATTAACATTCTTATATAAATAAATCCAACTCAAGTGAAGTATCAACTGAAATACAAGTAACTCAAAGGATGTTTGGGATAACTATCCTCTAAGGATCCGTTAAACTGAGACGACCCGAAAATTTTAAACATTTGAAATCGAAATATTTAATTGATTTTTAAATATTTGAATGATATTTAACTTGGGTTTCAAATATAACTCTGAATTTGGCAAACAAATTATGGAATTTAATCATAGAAATTTGGGTAAAATTTTTGAATCTTCAATTCTAAGCTTGTTAAAAATAATTTGATGGCTTAGAAAATTTATGTTGATAATACTGAGGTTAATGGAAGCTTCAGAATTTGATTTGGAAATATTTTATTCAGTTTTGAAATTATATCGTTTAAAGCGATGTTTAAAAATAGCCTTCCGAGGCACGGTCTCAGACTTCGACGAAACTAGCTCCATTGGATCCATAATATTGTTATATTATCGGATTTCAATTTTCGGAGCATTTGAAGTTATTGTGTGGACGTATGATAAGCAAACACGCTAAAATTAAATCGAAAGTTCGATATTTTAACTGGTTCGAAAAGCTATCTTCTTCATACGATCGAATTTGGACTCGGAACCTTTTCCATTGCGTTCGGAATAGGGGTATCACATTATGAATGCCTAGCGGCACGCCTCAATAAGAGTTTGAAACTTTATGTTGCATTTCAATTTAAATTTGAAATTATAAAATATATTATTGGACTGGTCAAAATTGTTTCAACAGCAGCCTACTTTCTATCAACATTAAAACTTTTTGGTCTCCTCTACAAATCGCCATAGCTTACGCTACACACAGTCGTTCTGTTTAAATCACGCTGCCTCCTTTCGTATCTTGTCTCCTTTCCACTTCAATGGCCGCTCTCTATTCAGAATAAAATCGAAAACTATTTTCGTTTCAAATCAAAATCGAATGGCCGAAGTATAAATCGAACCGACCTTCCTCTTCTTCATTTTGAATTGGAAAAAAAGATAAAGACGCAATCGTCTTCGTTCGAGAGAAATTTATGGGGCTGCACGATTTTGAGAAGTTCTCGCATGCGTGCGTTTAGGCGACGAGGGGATCGACATCGATTGTTGAGGCAGTGGTCGTGACCGGGCGATGGCTACATTGTGCTCAGGGGCCATTTTCGTTCGAGTGTGAATTCAGAAGGCCGACGTCGCGACTGGAGGCGCGCATGTGGAGGCTCGTGCAAGGTCGAGGCAGCGGTTGTGCTACTGGAGCTCGTGAGGTAGATTAGGGCTTGGGAATCGCGTGAATGGATTCGCGATGTCAGCTAGGCTTTTGGGATGGTCGGTTCTGGCGATCGCTGGTGGGGCTTGTTAGCTGAGAGGTATCTGAATTTTTATCTAGGATAAAATGTGATTTAAAAATTATATATATATATTGTGACGCCCCACCTCTATACCCACATTAGCAAAGAGTATTAATAGATAATACCGTCTGCTAATACGGAGAATAATGCTGGATAGGAGTGACCATATATAGCCTTTCTTTAACTATCCATTGAATACATCGACAATAACCATACACAGCAGATCGACATGTCCATTGAATACTTAAAAACAAAACCATAGGTGGCTGGAGGATCTATCAGAACAGAATATAACAACTCAAATGTAATATACATCACAGAACAGTAGATCATCATATACACATATACTGATACATAACAGAGTATACAAACTGAGACATGTCAAGTGGTATAGCAAACCACAATATACAGATGAATCCAAAGAACACATATCGGAGTTACAACTGAAAAGGACCACACAAAAAGCTATAACAAAAAGGGGCTAGCTGAATAGTCCATGCGAAAGCAAAATAGGCTAAGTCCAAAAGCACCTAACTTGAAACATCACGGTCCGACCCAAGTATGAAATCAAAAAGGAATCATCAAAGTCAATGATGAATGATAACAACAAATCGGAACAACTAAAGCCGATAAATATTGGAAATTCAATCCCAAAAACAAATTGGGCAAAAGACTACAGATTCAGATGTTTGAAATAAGTGATTCAGACGTCTGAATCTGGAAAATTAAAAGTTTTCCAGAATCTAATTCAGACGTCTGGCCCATATAATTCTGACGTCTGAAACTAAGCCTGTTTCCTTTCTGGTTGCACTCGAAGTAATTCAGACGTCTGGGGGATTTGATTCAGACGTCTGAATACTGGGGAAAGAAAATTCCCAGTAAAATATACAGACGTCTGGAAATAAGATTTCAGACGTTTGAAACCTGATGTTCAGGCATTTCCTGAACCTAGGCCATAGATGGCCAAAACAAATCGAAAGCAATCGGATGAGCGATGATTTCGGGGCTTATGTCAAACGACTACCCAACCTTAACGACTCACTGATACACTCCGAACAACATAACCATCAACCATATAAGGATTTCATAGATTTGGCTTCAAAAATCATAAATTAGCAAATTCGCCGAATCAAACCAAATTGAAAGCAATGAACATGAAAATATGTTGGGAATTCATTCCTAAAAATCCAACATAGTAGAATACATAGATGTGAGATAAAAATCTCACCTTTTAACTCAAAAACAAGGATGAGAAGGTCAAATGCAAAGAATAGACCAACCACTCTCCACTTCAACTCTACAAGCTTCAATCTAAGACCAAAACAAGTATTTCCTAAGTTAGGTTTAGGAAACTTTTCTAAAATTGAAGAGGAAAAGACTTGGAGAAGTGTTCGTGTGACGTCCCACTCCGAGAGCCTCGTTAACAAAGAGTATTGCATAGATAATACTGTCGGCTAACGCGGACAATAGAGTATAATGGAAGCGACCATGTGTAATCTTACTCTAACTATTCACTAAATACGTCGAAAAGTAGAAACATTAAAATTCGACCTATTCAATAAATATTTAAAGCAAAACTACAATGGCTATAGGATCTATCAGAAGAAAATATAACAACTCAAATGTAATATACATCACAGAACAGTAAATCATCATATACCCATATACTGATACATTTCAGAGTATACAAAATAATACAAGTCAAGTGGTATAGCAAACCACAATATACAGACGAGTTCCAGATGAATACATATCAGAGTTACTACAAAATGTGACTACATAAAAAGCTATGACAAAAAGAAGCTAGCGGAGTAGTCCATGCGGAAGCAAAATAGGCTAAGTCCCAAAAGCACCTAACCTGAAACATCTCGGTCTGACCCGAGTATAAAATACACGGGTCAGTCTAGATAACAAATCAGTTAGATAAACTGAACAACAATAAACCTGCAAGGTTACAAAGCATAATAGATATCTCTAAAAGAGATAACACAATCATCTAACGAAAGATGTATCATATAGATCAAGCCTCATATCATCGGCAACATATAGAAACAAAGGATAAGAATATCCCAAAGCAAGCCATAAAGGCAAACAACAAATACCGATAAATACGAGTTCCACAAGGTAAACGCTATATTTCGTGTGGTTCCAAAGAACCAATACAGAAAAGCAATACCTAGGGAATATACATATAAATGAAGCATCATGAGCGGTGGTGAGTAAACCACTCCATTATCTCTTGAGCGGTGGTGAAGAAACCACTCCAACATCTCTTGAGCGGTGGTGAAGAAACCACTCCGAAAGCAATACTAAAGGTAACCGACAACCCCAAATATCTTTCGAGTCGGGGCAATGGACCAACTCCAAAAGCGATATTTAAAGGAAACAAGCCAGAGGAGACAGTCCGAAGACACTATCCCAAAGGCAGCATGTGTCACAAACTCCCAGAGAGGAATCCGAAAAGTGGTAACGTGAGTCCCATAACCACCCGTTCGCACTAAACGGTTTACTATCCGTTAGTTTATTTCACACTCAAAGCAGTACAAATTTACCTCTTATCATCGATAAACCAAACCCGAAGGTCAAAACGATCAATCGAATAGGTCAAGGATTAATCAGAAGGATAAACGCACAGATTCATGGTCCGTGTTTTGCCCAACCATTTAATCACCCTTCCACTTCGCTCGAAGTGCGAAAGTGTGTGTTTTAAATAGAATTTATGAATTGGAGAAACGAGCTTTTAAATGCGATTTGAGAAATTATTTTATAAAAACCCATGGATGAAGTCAAGAGTAAGTTATCAAAGCCAAATAGGCAATAACAACCACTAAAAAGCAACTTGAATCGATAAAATCCGGAAAACAACTCAAAATATACAAAATAGGCAAAACAGAGCAGGTCAGTCGATCGGACTGCAGGGCTTGGTCGGCCGGCCAGATGCAGAAACCCAATTATGACTCGGGGCAGCAGGTCGGTCGACCGAAGCCTGCACTCGGTCGGCCGAACCTGGTGATTTTGCACTTCCTGCCCTATTTCAATGAAATGCAAATTCTTTCCAAATCCAAAACAATGGCACATGCATAATTGTTAGGAATTCATACCCAACACCCATGAAATCAAGAGAAGTAGATGTGAGTTCAAAACTCACTTTTTTACACAAAACAAAGAAGATGAAGAAGCACAAATGCAAGGAATCAACCAACTACACTCCACTTCAACACTACAAGCTTCAATCTAGAATCAAAGCAAGTGTTTCTTAAGTTAGGGTTAGGAATTTACTGAAATTGAAGAGGAGAAGAGATGGAGAAGATGGAGATGAACTTACCAATGGATTCTCTTTGATTTTGGAGCAAGAAATCAAGTTGGAAGTTGAAACTAGGGCTTGCAAATTTCTATTTCTCTTTCCCTTCCACCATTTTCAGTTCTAAGCCTAAGTTTTAAGAAATGAATAAGTGAATGAGAGGAGTAGCTAAGCTAGAGTATTAGTTAAGCTAGTGGGCTGCACCCAAACCCAAACCCAATAGAAAAAGTAGCCGAAATTTCACAAACTCCAAACATATCAAAGATTATACTCAAAAAGATCGCAAATGCCATTTTGGAACCAATGGAGGTAGTTTCGAGCTCCAATTCGGCCATTTGCAAAAAGTAACATTTCGGACCAAATCCGACTAACGACGCTATATTTAAATTAAACATTTAAATATAAAATCGTTAAATATGCGGGTTGTTACAGATCTCGCCTCCTTACAAAATTGCGTCCCCGCAATTTCTAGAGACAATATTTGTAACAACTACATACAAACAACATCAAAAGAAAAAGGAAATAAGCTGGAGATGAAAAGACATACTCACCGGTTTCAAGCTAAGAAAGAAACCCCAGATAAGATCGCTCGATATACTCTCTGGTTTCCCAAGTACAGTCATTGGGATTAGCAGACCATTGAACTTTAACGAGCGGCACGTCCTTGTTCCGAAGGTGTCGCACCTCCATGTCAAGCACGCGAATAGGTTGCTGTACAATAGATAAGTCCGGTGAGACCTCAAGCTCATGCAAATCAGAAGAAGTAATAACAGAATCCGACTCCCGAAGACACTTCCGAAGTTGCGAGACGTGAAACACGTCATGAATGCCAGATAGATGAGCTGGAAGTGAAACTCTATAAGCCACAGGGCCAATACGTTCAGTAATAGAAAATGGTCCTATAAAGCGAGGAGCCAATTTCCCAGTCGTACTGAAACGCATAACCCCCTTCAAAGGAGAAACACGAATAAAAACAAGATCGCCGATCGAGAACTCGAGAGGCTTCCTACGGTTGGCCGCGTAGGATTTCTGGCAACTCTGTGCCTCTTTCATTCTCAATCGAATAAGATCAATCTTCTCAGAAGAATGACGAACAAAGTCCGGGCCAAGAATAAGCTTCTCCCCAGATTCCAACCAACAAGAAGGTGATCGACATGGCCTTCCGTATAAGGCTTCGAAAGGAGCCATACCGATACTAGACTGAAAACTATTGTTGTAGGAGAATTCTACAAGAGGTAGTGATCCTCCCAACTACCACCGAAATCAAAGATACAAATACGGAGAAGATCTTCCAAGATATGATTCACCCGTTCAGTCTGTCCGTCAGACTGCGGATGATAAGCTGTAGAAAAATTAAGCTTTGTTCCCAAAGCTTGCTGAAGACTCTTCCAAAAATGACTCGTGAATAAAGGATCACGATCACTCACAATAGAACTAGGAACACCGTGAAGTCTCACGATTTCCTTGACATACAACTTAGCCAAATGCGAAGCAGTCCTATTAGACTTAATAGGGACAAAATGAGCAGACTTAGTGAGGCGATCAACAATAACCCAGATACTAGAATGACCCGATCTCGAACGAGGTAGGCCGTCAATGAAATCCATAGAAATTTGATCCCACTTCCACAATGGAATCTCAAGAGATTGAAGAAGACCCGAAGGACGCTGATGTTCGGCCTTAATACGCTGACCAGTTATGCAATTGCTCACATAACTCGCCACATCGCGCTTCATGCCTTCCCAATAATAAAGACGACGCATATCGGCATACATCTTGCTACTACCGGGATGAATAGTATACTTAGAACGATGGCAATCATCAAGAATGTCATGCCTAAGTGCAAAGTCAGAAGGCACAAAGAGACGGTTCTTCTTACAAAGACATCCATGAGAATCAATGTTGATATCTTGCAATGCCTCATCACAAGATCCAGACTCACAAAGCTGAATAAGATGCAACAATTTAGGATCACGCCGCTGAGCATTGGCAATACGATCTAACAAAATAGGTCGAGCTCCCAAACTAAATAATAGGATAGGAGAATCAGAAGATGAACCTCGATCACGAATTTCACAAAAAGATAGAGTCTCAAGAACATTCCATTCGGCAAGCATCATAGAAATAACAGCCGAATGTTTGCGACTAAGCGCATCTGCAACACGATTACCCTTACCAGGGGTATACTGGATATCAAAGTCATAAGAAGCAAGAAACTCGAGGCAACGTTGTTGCCTCATATTGAGTTCCTTCTGAGTAAACAAATACTTCAAGGATTTATGATCGGTATAGAGAATGAAGCGCTCGCCCAATAAATAATGTCGCCAAATCTTCAAGGCAAAGACAATGGCGGCAAGCTCAAGATCATGAGTGGCAAAGCGAACTTCATTCGGACGCAGTTGCCTAGAAGCATAAGCAACCACGCGATCTCTCTGCATAAGCACAGCACCGAGACCACTACCACAAGCATCGGTGCAGACAGCAAGATCATGATTCCCTTCAGGAACCACAAGAATAGGAGCATTAGTGAGAAGTTCTTTCAATGCCTGAAAGGAAGCTTCACACTTGTCGGACCAAATAAAACGAATGCCTTTCCGGGTAAGGCAGGTGAGAGGAAGCACAATACGGGAAAAATCCTTAATGAACCGACGGTAATACCCCGCCAATCCAAGAAAACTACGAATCTCATGAACATTCTCAGGCCTCTTCCAATTCTGAATTGCTTCGACCTTTGAGGGATCGACAGAAATGCCATCGGAAGATACAACATGGCCTAAGAACTTAACCTTATTCTCCCAAAAGTGGCATTTGGAGAATTTGGCTTTAAGCTGATGATGACGGAGAGTACTCAAGATTATTCTCAAGTGATTAGCATGCTCAGCTTCAGACTTAGAATAAATAAGGATATCATCAATGAAGACAAGCACGAACTTATCGAGATATTCCCGGAATACCCGATTCATGAGATCAACAAAGAAAGCAGGATCGTTCGTCAAACCGAACGGCATAACAAGCCACTCAAAAGAACCATATCGAGTGCGGAAAGCGGTAAGAGGTATGCTATCCTCCGCGACTCATAACTGATGAAAACCTGTGGCAAGGCCAAGCTGGGAAAAGACCTTAGCACCACTCAATAGATCGAACATATCATCGATCCTAGGCAATGGATACCTATTCCTAATGGTCAACTCGTTAAGCTTGCGATAATCAATGCAAAGCCTAAGAGTTCCATCAGACTTCTTCACAAAAACGACCGCGGATCCCCACGGAGAAAAACTGGAATGAATCAACTGCTTAGACTCGAGCTCTAAAAGTTGCTTCTTGAGTTCCTCATTTTCCTTTGTAGACATCCTCGTGGGAGGACGACTAACTGGCTGCGCGCCTGGAATGAGATCAATGTGGAACTCAATTGCCCGTTTGGGTGGCAAACCCAATACAGGCTCAAAAACAACTAAAAAGTCACAAGCAATAGGAATACGAGATATATCATCATCATCTCGCGAATCAAGAGAATATAAAGCCATCTCGGAATTATCCACATCCCGAAGAACAAGAGATAACTGAGAAGGCGAATCAGGATGACAAAAATATAAAATTCTCTCGGAACAAATAATCCTGGCATCGTACCTCACTAGCCAGTCCATACCAAAAATCATATCAAAACCCAAATGAGAAACAACGTGCAGATTCGCACGGAAAGAAAAGCCACATAAAACAATATCAACATTATCACAAAGTAAACTAAGGGTCGCGGATCCCCCAATAGGATTCGCAATCCTTAAAGAAGTAACCATACAAGAAACATCCAAAGATAAATCATCAACGAGCTTTTTCGATACATAAGAATGTGAAGCACCCGTATCGAAAAGAACTCGTATACTATGGTCATAAAATAAAATAGAACCTTCCAAAATAGATGGAGATATACCTTTAGATTGAGAAGGACCTCCAGAAGCATTCGCTACATTTAACTTGCCAGATGAAGAATTATTCGGAGCAATGGGACAAGTGGAACTACGATGACCTTCCCTCTTGCAGTAACGGCAGAAGAGAGGCTTAGGACAAGCTCGAATAATATGATCCGGAGAACCACAATTAAAACATTTTCGAACGAAAGGAGTTCCGAAAGACTGAGGCTGAGAACTAGGACCACCAGTCTTCTTTTTCTTAGATGGAAAAGGCTTCTTCTGAATTGGAAACGGCCTCTTATTGAGGTTCTTAGAAGCCTCAACATCTACATCACTATCACACTCTTTCTCGACGGTCTCGAGATGAAGCGCCGAATCAACCAATTCCTCGAAAGAAAGTTTAAGCTTGAGCAACAAGGACTTCCTAAGATATTTCTTAAGACCAGAAACAAACTTCAAATTCTTCTTGTAAGAAGTGCTGATGAATTCAAGACCATACTGAGATAAAGCCTCGAACGATGCGACATACTCAGAAACAGAAGATTTCCCTTGCTTCAACTCAAGGAAGCGACGGGTCAATAAAACTTTTTCAGATTCAGGAACGAACTTGAGTACAAATCGTCCCCGAAACTGAGTCCAAGAAAGAGTAGACTCATCAGTCTCAGCTACAAGAAGCTCATACCAATCAAGAGCACGCTCTTGTAATAAACTAGAAGTCACAAGAACTCTATCATGGTCAGAAAGATCCATGCGAGAAAAGATACGTTCGCACGTGCGAAGCCAAGCTTGGACTTCAAGAACGGATTCAGAGCCTTTAAACGGCTTTCCTCCAAGATGAGCAAAATCACTACACTGACGTGCAAAAGCAGACTTGCGAGGTGGAGACACTCGAGGAGGAACGGGAGGCGGAGTGCTCCTAAACAACTCCAAAAACTGATCGACAGACATATATACGCCATCCGGATGTGAGCCACTAGATTGCCCAGCATCCGAACGTCGACCTCTGCCTCTTCCAGACATAAGCTAAAAGTCAAGATAAGGAAAAGATTATTCACAGGGTAGATATTTCAATATGGGATACTACGGAATAATCCTAGACGTATTCCCAAACTCTATCTAATCTTGATGGAATAAAGAGACACGATGATTCAAAGATTTGTATCACTTGTACACTTTGATGTACCATAATATGTGCATCTATTCTGTGTTTATCATATTTTGTTCTAAACCTCGCTCTGATGCCACGTTGTGACGCCCCACTCCGAGAGCCTCGTTAACAAAGAGTATTACATAGATAATATTGTCGGCTAACGCGGACAATAGAGTATAATGGAAGCAACCATGTGTAATCTTACTCTAACTATTCACTAAATACGTCGAAAAGCAGAAACATTAAAATTCGACCTATTCAATAAATATTTAAAGCAAAACTACAATGGCTATAGGATCTATCAGAAGAAAATATAACAACTCAAATGTAATATACATCACAGAACAGTAAATCATCATATACCCATATATTGATACATTTCAGAGTATACAAAATAATACAAGTCAAGTGGTATAGCAAACCACAATATACAGACGAGTTCCAGATGAATACATATCAGAGTTACTACAAAATGGGACTACACAAAAAGCTATGACAAAAAGAAGCTAGTGGAGTAGTCCATGCGGAAGCAAAATAGGCTAAGTCCCAAAAGCACCTAACCTGAAACATCTCGGTCTGACCCGAGTATAAAATACACGGGTCAGTCTAGATAACAAATCAGTTAGATAAACTGAACAACAATAAACCTGCAAGGTTACAAAGCATAATAGATATCTCTAAAAGAGATAACACAATCATCTAACGAAAGATGTATCATATAGATCAAGCCTCATATCATCGGCAACATATAGAAACAAAGGATAAGAATATCCCAAAGCAAGCCATAAAGGCAAACAACAAATACCGATAAATACGAGTTCCACAAGGTAAACGCTATATTTCGTGTGGCTCCAAAGAACGATTACAGAAAAGCAATACCTAGGGAATATACATATAAATGAAGCATCATGAGCGGTGGTGAGTAAACCACTCCGTTATCTCTTGAGCGGTGGTGAAGAAACCACTCCAATATCTCTTGAGCGGTGGTGAAGAAACCACTCCAATATCTCTTGAGCGGTAGTGAAGAAACCACTCCGAAAGCAATACTAAAGGTAACCGACAACCCCAAATATCTTTCGAGTCGGGGCAAAGGACCAACTCCAAAAGAGATATTTAAAGGAAACAAGCCAGAGGAGACAGTTCGAAGACACTATCCCAAAGGCAGCATGTGTCACAAACTCCCAGAGAGGAATCCGAAAAGTGGTAACGTGAGTCCCATAACCACCCGTTCGAACTAAACGGTTTACTATCCGTTAGTTTATTTCACACTCAAAGCAGTACAAATTTACCTCATATCATCGATAAACCAAACCCGAAGGTCAAAACGATCAATCGAATAGGTCGAGGATTAATCAGAAGGATAAACGCACAGATTCATGGTCCGTGTTTTGCCCAACCATTTAATCACCCTTCCACTTCGCTCGAAGTGCGAAAGTGTGTGTTTTAAATAGAATTTATGAATTGGAGAAACGAGCTTTTAAATGCGATTTGAGAAATTATTTTATAAAAACCCGTGGATGAAGTCAAGAGTAAGTTATCAAAGCCAAATAGGCAATAACAACCACTAAAAAGCAACTTGAATCGATAAAATCCGAAAAAAAACTCAAAATATACAAAATAGGCAAAACAGAGCAGGTCGGTCGACCGGACTGCAGGGCTCGGTCGGCCGGCCAGATGCAGAAACCCAATTATGACTCGGGGCAGCAGGTCGGTCGACCGAAGCCTGCACTCGGTCGGCCGAACCTGGTGATTTTGCACTTCCTGCCCTATTTCAATGAAATGCAAATTCTTTCCAAATCCAAAACAATGGCACATGCATAATTGTTAGGAATTCATACCCAACACCCACGAAATCAAGAGAAGTAGATGTGATTTCAAAACTCACCTTTTTACACAAAACAAAGAAGATGAAGAAGCACAAATGCAAGGAATCAGCCAACTACACTCCACTTCAACACTACAAGCTTCAATCTAGAATCAAAGCAAGTATTTCCTATGTTAGGGTTAGGAATTTACTGAAATTGAAGAGGAGAAGAGATGGAGAAGATGGAGATGAACTTACCAATGGATTCTCTTTGATTTTGGAGCAAGAAATCAAGTTGGAAGTTGAAACTAGGGCTTGCAAATTTCTATTTCTCTTTCCCTTCCACCATTTTCAGTTCTAAGCCTAAGTTTTAAGAAATGAATAAGTGAATGAGAGGAGTAGCTAAGCTAGAGTATTAGTTAAGCTAGTGGGCTGAACCCAAACCCAAACCCAATAGAAAAAGTAGCCGAAATTTCACAAACTCCAAACATATCAAAGATTATACTAAAAAAGATCGCAAATTCCATTTTGGAACCAATGGAGGTAGTTTCGAGCTCCAATTCGGCCATTTGCAAAAAGTAGCATTTCGGACCAAATCCGACTAACGACGCTATATTTAAATTAAACATTTAAATATAAAATCGTTAAATATGCGGGTTGTTACAGTTTGTCGATGGAAATTATATCGGTTTAGAAAACCGTTGAACGAATTTATAATAAAATTTATACCGCAAGCGCACGGTGTACGAATGTAGCACGCGGCGAATATGGGTCGATCCGCAGGGAATTGATGATTTAAATTTCCTACTCAATCAAATTAACCCAAAGTTGAGAGTGTGTTTAGCTAGAAAATGAGAAAATGAACTAACTAACAAAAAGAAAAGAAATGCAAATATGAGAGTTAAATGACAATTTAGAGAATAAATCCACTCTCTAGATCATGTAGTTCAACACATGAAATCATGATCTCTCTTTTATGGTCTTTAGTGTTTTAATTGATGTGTTTATCATAAGTATGACATATTTGAGCTATTGATTAGCCAACATAAGCCATCAAACTATAACACACCCCTTAAAACACTTACTAACTTTCATGAAACTTGACAAAGAAAATGAAAATGAAATCTATTTTAAGTATGGCCTATTAACTATTGATTAGAAACATAGACCATCAAATTTTAATTTCAAATCACTTTCTTATGCCATAATCATATATTCATGAAGAGGAATTTGTGTTAGTGATTGTTTAAGCATAGCCTATTTGGTGTCAACAATATAGACTATCAAATTCAAAGCAAAGACAACAAATTAAACCACTTCAATCATTCTCATTAAGCACAAAAAGAGAGCATGAATTGACAAAATGTTGAAGCTACATTAATTAGAGAGCTTCATTGCCCTAAATTGAAGGGGTTTAGCTTCTCATATTTGTCATTTTATTAACAAATGTAGGAACAACATTAAAACAAAATGAAGAGGAAAATGGGAGAAAAATGAAAGGAAAAATTATTCTACTTGCATAAAAGAGAAGAGATCTACACTACAACATGAAAGTAAATGAACATGTAAAGGAAAGAGCATGTATTAAATTGCATAAAATAAAAAAAGATTACATAAAATAAAAATGGCGATGTAGCCATGAAAAGAGAAAGAGGAGCTTTCATTTTATTTTTGATCTAAACTAAACTAAAGAGAAGGAGGCCTAAGAGAGACTAAGAGAAGAGATAGGGGTTACATGAAACATAAGGGGTTATTTATACATGCATGAAACCCTAATCCATAATTTGGGGAATGTCCAAACTACCCTTGAGAAAGTGTGGAGGCCAAGTAATCATTAGCTTCTACTAATCATTATTTAAGTGTACATGAAGCCATTAATTCCATAAGCATGTGCATTAGCCTTTAATTTGTACATTAAGGTGGTGGGTGGGTGGGGTCCTCCATGATCTCCACTTTGAATTATTTCCATCTTCATTCCTTTATATTCATGTTGTGCATGCATGTGTCTTCATGAAACCACTCCTATTTGAGACCAAATTCTTACAAAAATATATATATAGGTTTCCAATTAATTTTTCTCAAATAAATATATGCACACAAATGACCGTTTTGCCCATATATGAAAATGGATATGTGATAATTTGGAATTAATATGGATTTTGGTTAAAACAAGTTAAAATACCCAATATGATCATTTATTTAATTAAAAGAGAATAATTATGGTGGTAAAAATATGCACATTTACATGCACATCAAATACCCCCACACTTATCATTTTATTCGTCCTCGAATAAAGAAAAACTAAGATAAATCCGTTTTCGTAGGGAGCACGATTGCATTGAGCATATGCAACAAGCCATTAAACCTCTGGGTGTCCCCAGTAGGATGAGTGTTGTCTCGTGAGGGTTTTCAGCGGATACTACCCACAAAATCCAATTGCAGGATGAAAATATTTACAAAATGCAAGATATATTTACAAAGAGATGAATGCAAATTTTTGAAAATATTTACATATGAAGGATTTATTTTTAAGTTGACACGAATAAGTTAAATATAGGTTTTGGTTATTGTCTTGAAAATTTATGTCATTTACTCGTCAAAATTTCCAACAAAAATCAAGTTATCATAACAAATAGACTATAGTTTAACTTGTTGTTTCAGTTGATAACAAAGTGTAATATAAAATGGATCCTTAGTTGATTATCAAAGTTTATCAATGTGGAATTTTCATTTGTTTTCAATAACAAATCAAATCAAATAAGTAAAAATAGTGCTAGCATTTCAATTGCTTGCTCTCTCATTGTTTGCAAGAAAAATTACACACCTAGCTAAGGTAAACTGAGGCCAGATATACCACCCATGTACTGCCTTTCGGGATTATGTGAGGGGAGTATAGAGCATATCGAGTGCACACACTTTCATACATACACTATCGACCGTAGGCAGTTTTTATTAAGTCTATTTTTTTACATGTGTTCCATACATGCATAACCGTGAGGACTTTTAAATGAGTATGAAAGCACATAATCAAATATTCCAAGTAATTCACCCATGCATAACCGTGAGGACTTTTAAATGAGAGTGAATACTTGGATGTTATTATTATTATTTTATATTTTTTTTAAGAGGGAGAGAGAGTTTTGCAAAATCATCTTAGCACCATTTAACTTAGATGACAAAAAAAATGTTATATCCTTTACTTTAAATCAACCGCTTTTTAAAACAAAGATTTTCAATTAGGATGTACTTCATAATTAACACGTATGAATCTTCCCATATACTAGTTAAACCATTATTATTTGTAATCAAACTTCATTTTTATTTTTGTTAAAACAAATAAATTTTCAAAATTTTCAATTTAATAAACCAAAATCATATATTATCTTATAGTGTTTCTTTAAAAATAAATCAAAATGTTTTAAAAAAAAATTTAGTTTTTTTTTTAGCTTTGGAAGAAAAAGCAAAAATGAACCATGAAAAATTAAAAATGAAGATAAGTCTCAAAATACCCCCACACTTGATTTTGACTGTGTCCCCACATTCAACCGAAGTGGAAGGAGAAAAATAAAAACATGACATTTATTTAAATGAAAATGAAAATGTTATTATTTACAAGAGATCAGAAAATATACAGTTAAAGAGTAAATGAAACGGTCTTCCAAAGACCGATTCATTTGTCTCGTCAAGTATACGAGACACAGCTTAAGCACGAAAAACTAATTCGTAAAAGATTCCGAAGCTGATTGTCGATTTGGAAAAACGAATGTCCTTTTATTGAGAACCGTATGAGTTGTTTTATTTTTGATGATTTTCGGGGTTGATAAAACAATTGATTGAAATTCAAATTTATTTTCACCAAATTGAAAGTTAAGCTCATTATCAACAAATTTTTCAAAATTATCGATTTCAAAATTGAAATGGTGATTTAACTCTTCCCTTTCAGAATTTAACAACTCATTTTTGAAAAGTCCAAAAAGTTTATGTTCGTTAAATTCGACTTCCTTTGTTGGATTATCAACAATTTCATCGCGTAAATCGAGTTTAAAGTTCAATGTTGTCATATTCAAATTTTCAGAAAAAGGAAGATCGAAGTTTTAATCAAGTTTCACCCCCTCAAAAGAATTGAAATCCAACTCAATTACCGTGTTTTCAACAATTTCATTAAGATTTTCATTTCCAATTTCAAAAGTTGTTAT
Organism: Allium cepa; assembly: GCA_030765085.1. Taxonomy (NCBI): domain Eukaryota; kingdom Viridiplantae; phylum Streptophyta; class Magnoliopsida; order Asparagales; family Amaryllidaceae; genus Allium; species Allium cepa. Next base: position 781,685,655 of record CM060940.1, on the reverse strand, counting down.
CTGAAAATCGACGATTTGGGTAAAAGATGGATTATCACTTGACTCGTCACACGTTGGAATTTGATTTTGTTTTTCACGTTGTTTCATATATGATTCAATCGACAAATCCGTGTGATCATCATATATTTCATTCATTTGCTCAACAAAATCCAATTTATAGTTATTAACTTGAGAATTTTTGATTTGGATTTGTTGAGAACAAGAATTGTCAATTTCGATAAACGATAGATTATTATTTGATTCTTCGCAAGTTGAGATTTGATTATGATTTTCACGAAATTTTTTGTATTTTTCAAGTAATAAATCCTCGTTATCTTTTTCCATTTGGTCAACAAAATTAAATTCATGATTATTAATTTGAAAATTTTCATTTTGAATTTGTTGATAACCAATGTTTTCAATCGTATCGTTATTGAAACTATTCCCATTGCCAAAATTATTTGAAAATTGGTTCACATTTTCATCTTGATTTTGAAATTCATTTTGAAGCTCGAAATTGAATTGGCATGGGTTACACTCGAAATCATTTGAATTTTGAAGTGAATTCAAATTTTGATTAGTTTGAAAACTTTGATTCGAGTTATAGCACAAATATGAATTGCACAACTCGTTTATCTCTTGATTTTGTTGCGTAGAGAGTTCAAGTAACAATGAAATGCTATTTTCAAGAGTTGAGGGTTGACCAATATTTTGGAAATTTTGTGGTTCAAAATTCGAATTGTATAAACAAAAGTTGTTGTTAAAATATCCATACGAATTTGGAGTGAACTCATATGGATTATACTGATTTTCACAACTAAATTCAAGTGAGTAAGATAAAGGAAACTCGGACATTTTCAAGATTTTTTTTATAAAGAAAAATATTCATAGAGAGGGATTATTTTTCAAAATGAAAATTTGATTTTTGTTTTGTATTTTGGATTTTCATCTTTTTGGCTTTTGAAAAGATTTTATATTTTTTTTTTGGATTTTTGAAATTTCAAAGTAAAATGATTTAAAACATTCAATGAAAAATAAAAGGAATATTTACAATTTTTTTTTAGTTTTGGATTTTTGAAATTTTTTTTGTTTTTTTTTTAAATATGCATGAACTAATGCAACTAAATGAATGCAAGGTTAATTACAAATGATTTATCCTAGGTTAACTCAAAATGGTATAATCACAAATTGTCTTAAATCAACAAGATAGTTCTCAGTCAGGTAACGGACTGGATTTATCGGTGCACCACGAATCACCATAGCAATGCAGCCGAAGGTTTAAGTACCTTCAGAGAAACAATTCAGTATAATATTTACGAATCACCGTAATATTTATAACTAATTATTTCTCTGTCGTAGCCTAGACACCAAGAATTTAAATTTTTCAAAGAAGACAACTTGTCAATATACAATTAAGGGCTATCGTTATTATTAATCAAAATCTAAGATGAAATGCAAAATTGAAGTTAAACATGTATTAACAATGCAAGTACGATGAATTTTTTTTTGAATTTTTGAATTTTTTGTAAATGAAAATGCAAATATCCAATAATGCAAGACAAATAAAAACAATGGATAAAACAAGCAAGCAGTTTATTTATTTTGGCAAGCAGAGCGGAGCAATTATTTTGGCAGCAGTTCTTCTCCTTCCGCAATTCTGCTTTGGAAACCTGAAATAAAAACAGAATATATACAAGTTTTTTTTTAATATAAGTATGAAATTTAAGAAAAACTTGAAACGAAACAAACAAATTTACAACTATTTTTTTTAAAGATAAAGCAAAACTAACTAAAAACAAATTAAACAAAGCAGACAAAGCAAACTCTTTTTTTCCTACAAGACAAAACAAATAAAACAAAACAAAATAACTCAATATAGACAACTAAAAAAAAAATAAGGCTGTACTAATTTTTACAATAAGCCCGGCCCAAACTAAAATAAAATTATGAAAATCCTCGGACCAAACACTCAGATTCTAAAACAAATCAGAGGCAACATTCTCAAATACGAATCAACCCTTGCACAATGCTTCAAAATCAATTTTTCAAGAAATAAATCAAAGTTCCCAAATATTTGACGTGAGTGTTTCAGTGACATAGGAAGACGAATTTGATTTGGGTTGATGTCGGCGAAGTGAGACGAGGCGATGGTGGGGAAAATGGATTCGAAAGGGGTGGTTTCGGTGATCGATTTGGTTGGTGGGTTGCAGCAAATTCGAGGCGTTGGAGTCTTTGTCGATGTTTTCTGGTGGAGGAATTGTTATTGAGGTGGTTGGAAGCAGAGAAGCAAGTTGCTGTTGTTTTTTTTTGTCAGTGGAGTGGCGATTGATGGTTGAGAGGGTGGTCGCGATTAGTAGTTGTTTTGTGGTGGCTGTTATTGGGTTAGGCTGCGACGTAGTTTGGTGAAGAGGCAGTAATGTCAGGTGGAGATGATGGAAGTTGTAGCAGTTTTAAAGTAAGTTTACTGACAAGTGGTGGTTGCGTTCTGGTATGTAGGTTAGTGCAGTTGTAACAACCCTGGGATTTTATAATTAATCATCGTTGTTAAACGAATTATTGTGCCAGCTAATTGCTAATTGAAGTTTTTCAATTGAGTTTAAATTCTTTTAAATATTCGTTAAGGGTATGGGCTTTAAAATATCTTGACCCATGATTGTTGTTGGTGGGTGATAATGTTCAATACCGTTCCACTCTCTCTCCATCATTTTCATTTTTTCGAACCCTAAAGCCACACGAACGATAAAATAAATGGCGGCTTGTTGCTTTTCCTCGTTCGTTCCTCTCCACTCTGAAATTAGGGTTTCATTCGTCTTCCCTCGGTTGCTCTGGCTTCGCTCGATTTCTGGTGTGCTCGGCTTCTTCTAAAATCGTCGACAAGGTGAGTAATTTATACTCACATCTTAATACGAACTCAGTTCTATGCTCTCGTTCGATTTTGTATTGATACTTGGTTTTGAAATCTGATTTAGTTGAATCTCTGTCAATAATTGACTTCGGCCATTACGAGATTTTTGACAATTTAGTGATTTTGTACATACTTGGCTTCGTCCACTCATTTTGTTTTGATGTCGAGAATTTTCTGACTTTGGTCTTGATTCTTTTTACTTGAAATTGATTGGTGAATCCATGTGTTTGCTCAATAGATCACGGCATTGCACTGTAGCTTTCTTCGACTTTGAATTGATCTTTCTTGATGTTATGCTTGTTAATTTCTGTTTTCAGTGGTATTTAATTCACATTAAACTTGGTTTCTGTGAAAACTATTTTGTGACAAGAATCTCACTTTCATTCTTCTGATGGCTTCGGCCACAGCCTTGCTCAGCTTGAAATTTCTGCATTGATTCGATTTGTAACTGGGTTGGCCTTGCTTTGACTTGGTTTTTTTTCTTAGTTCAGGCATTCTTGTACATTTGGTTACATTCTCGGACATTTTGGTGGTAGCTGTTGTTATTGGCTATACTTGATTATTTTTGTATTTGTCCCCGAGCAGTTTTGATTTTCATGGTCATTCATTTGTCTCTGACCTGATTTGTAGTATGAGCTACTAGCTTGCATTTACATTGAACATTGGTGGTCTTTGTTGCACTGCCTTTTGTCATACTCGTTGATGTCTTTGTAGTTTGTTTCTAGTCAGCACTTTACTGCCTTCATGTCTTTCATGTTGCATATTCTCTGTAGCACACTTGTGCTTGTTTGTGCAATTTGCCACTGTATCATATATGACATTGTTTGCATTTGAGTTGTTACTGTTGCCTTGAACTGTTGCCACAACGTTCATGTGCATTTTCTATTTAAGTGAAATTGATTTCGAGTTGTATTAGTAAACACTTGAGTTTCACTATGGCTTCGACTCTTGATGTAGTTCGAATTGTTTGGTTGACTTATCTGTATATATATGCATATATACATTTGTATGTGTGTATGCATGTATGGTTGACCATTGTTCGAGTTATGTGTTGTCTCATTGTATTTGCATTGTGCTCGACCTGATGCTGCACTGTTGCTTGTTGTCGTGTTCGCTGTGTCACTTACTTGAGTGTGCACTGTGCATACTGCTTGACCATTTTTGCTGTGTTGATCATGTTTCATGTAGCATTTGGGTATCACTGTTTTGTTTCGACGCACTACATGTTAGCATTGGCTTGACATGACTGCTTGACCATATGCATGCATTCATATAGTTGTTGGGTTTGCTCGAGTTGCTTAATTCACTACAACCATATTATTACAGTATATTTGTTTGAGTCTGGGTCCATTTTGAGCTTGAGATGTTTTGTTGGACTCTTTCCCACTGTTCACTGCATGTATATATCGATACATGTATGCTGAGTACTTCATGCTTTTGTTCTCGAGTCATCATGTAAGCTTGTCACTGGCTTTATCCTGATTTTGTAGTTTGTCTACACTTTTATGTGTATGTGCTAGCCTTCACTTGATATATGTTGCACTACAGTTATATGTAGTTGTTAGCCTTGCTTGCATTACCTCTGATCATATGCCACTATGTATCATTGCATGTTGAATATTCTCCACTTTCTGTTTCAAGTATTCAAGTACATTAGGGGTTTTGAGTTTTTCACTACAACCATGTCATCACTGTATATTTGCTTCTTGTATCACTGAGTCTGCTTTTGTATTGTTTCTGGCTTCAAGTATTGATGCCTGGACTTTCACATGTGAACTTGAATACTTGCAGTTGTGTTGAGTCATGATATCTGCGACTTGACCTTTGCATTTTATTGGTTTTCGAATTTACTTGAGTTGAATCCAGCTAATAGTTCGGGTTTGACCTTGTGCCCGGTTGTGTACATCATTACTATAGTGGCAAGGCAGTGCACGCAAGCGTGAACTGCAGCCACACGGAATTGAGTTTTTGGGTACATCATCACGGTAGTGGCAAGGCAGTGCATGCAAGCGTGAACTGCAGCCACACGGTATTGATTTTATTGATATTCTATTTTGTTTTGATTTATTGATCTTTTGCATATTCCATATGCTGTAGTGGCGAAGCAGTGCACGCGTGCGTGTACTGCAGCCCTACTCAAATTAATATTTTAATTGATATTTCAATGGCTTGAACTGTTTTGTTTATTCAATTCAATATTCTGAATTGCATTCTGATTTGGTTGAATTTTCTGATTTGTTGTTTAACACTGCTATGTGTTATATTTATCGTTATCCGATTTCTTTATTTAAGGATCGGATAGACGAAATTTATTTTGACTATCGTCTAATTGTTATTTACTTATTATTGCTTCTGTGCACTAATAACTGAGTTTGAATTAGACTGACCCGTGTATTATTTTCTTTTGAATTTAATACTCGGGTCAGACCCGAGTTATTTCAGGTTGTAGATATCTTGCTTTGGGTAGCTGTTTGAGCTATGAAGACTTTTCATATCTTTTGGAGTTGTCGTGTCATAGTATAGGTTGATATGTATTCATGTATACTAGTCGATAATGTACTTGTATATATAACTTCCAGAGTCGACTGTTGTAGTTGTATCATATGTATTGTGTCAAATGTGTTGTAACTGAAATCAGTTATATATATAAGACTTTTTGTTTTAACTATGTTCCGCATTTATATTATCTGTGTTATTATTATATTTACTGTTCTAAACTATTATGAACCATCGTAATTCGTTTTATATTGGAATTGGGGTATGTCGATGGGAGTAAATATACCACTCCTATAGAGATAACCAATACTAGTGTAAGGCCTAACTACAGATGGCCGCTCCTCAACACCCTTATTCTCCGTGCTAGTTGACAGCATTACATCGTAGTGTTCTTGGCTAGCGTGGGTATAGAGGTGGGGCGTCACAGCTTGGTATCAGAGCCTGGAGTTTATGGACTTAATATAAAACATAACTTAGATGGAACATGTGTTACAACTAATTGTCGATGTTTTATCTCTCATCTTTGCATATGATTATCTTTGCTTGTTAGGTATGAATTCCTAACGCTTATTTATGCTCATTTGATTTTGATTTCGTGAAAGTATTTTGGCTTCGGCCTCCGTTTGCTTTGCGAACTCAAGTTGGGTTTGATGATGAGGATTTTGTTCTTGTGTTTTCGGCTTTGAATTGATTTAGCCGATGTTGATTTTGTTCGAATTTGGCCAATAATTGTTGACTTCGACATTGACTTGATTTTTATTTTTGTTGAAGTCATTTATGCATTTATGCTCGTTTTGCTTTGTTTTTCCAATTGTTAATCGATTCTTCTTTTTCGATTAATTGTTATCACCTTTGTTGACTTTGATAACTTCTATTTCTGTAATTTTTGAGTATTTCTACTTTGATGGATTTGGAATCGAATTCTTTGGATTTTATTCACGTCTTCGAATGGGAATTTTAGTGAATTGATTTGGTTTCCAAATTTAATCGATTCTTGTTAATTCCCCGATTTGTTGCTATCATTTATTAGCAACTTTGATGACATTTTCTTCGGGATTTTCGTGAACATACCTTTTGAAGAACTTAGTATCGATTTCTTTGGATTCTATTCACATCCTTGTATGTGAGTTCTTGTGATTGATTGTTTCTACAATCATTTTTGAGATTGTTACCTTAAAAATATAAAGGTTTTCTATACTAGTAGTAAATATCAAAAACCTTTTCTCCAAATGATTTCAAAACTATTTTACTACAAAGCTCTTTTCCTAAACCATTTTCCAATCTACTAGTATATACAAACCTTTACCTCACTCGTATGAGAAATCTAATTAAACGACTTAGTAAAACGAGTGGTATGAAACGTTTGCGTTTACTTCGCCAGTTAATTCTTGGACTTATTCAATTGAATCTTTTGTGACAATTTTCTAGTGAAGATCTACAGTTTGTTCGTAAATATTTGAGTTAAGCAAGTGGTCATGGGACATGAGGCTAAACTTTTATATTTACTAGCTTAGTGTAATTGACACTTCTCGTTGATCATGATGATCATTTTATGTAGCAATTGTGCGATGTCCCTTTGTTTGCTTCCTGGTTAGGCTAGACACCATTTGTGTGATTCCACTCACACATACCTTTTTGCTTTTTGGTTAGCCTAGACACCATTTGTGTGATTCCACTTACACATATCTTTTTGCTTTCTGGTTAGGCTAGGCACCATTTGTGTGATTCCACTCACACATACCTTTTTGCTTTTTGGTTAGCCTAGACACCATTTGTGTGATTCCACTCACACATATCTTCTTGCTTTCTGGTTAGGCTAGACATCATTTGTGTGATTCCATTCACACATACCTTTTTGCTTTTTGGTTAGCCTAGACACCACTTGTGTGATTCCACTCACACATACCTTTTTGTTGCGAGGTTAGGCTAGACACCATTTGTGTGATTCCATTCACACATACCTTTTTTCTTTTTGGTTAGCCTAGACTTCATCTGGGTGATTCCGACTCATCCATATGGGGTAGCTCCCCACGGTCTTCGGACCATTCGTGTGTCAAAATTTAATGGTTGGCCACCATGAGATAGCGTCTCGCTTTGCATTACACGTGTTGGTGAGTTTTCATGCTCACGTGTAGGTGAGTTTTCATGCTCCCGTTCTCGCTTTGCGTTACACGTGTTGGTGAGTTTTCATGCTCACGTGTAGGTGAGTTTTCATGCTCCCGTTCTCGCTTTGCGTTACACGTGTTAGTGAGTTTTCATGCTCACGTATAGGTGAGTTTTCATACTCCCATTTGATTTTTCATACTCCCATTTGAGTTTTCATACTCTCATTTTGTGATTTCTGGATTTCTTGTGTAGTCTTCTGGAACTTGTGCTTCACCAATTTTCGTGGTTTCTATTGATAAGTTTTATCAATTTTTGTGCATTGGTGAATTCGTGTGTCATTGACTTGTTATGAGTACAAGTTTAGGGTATGCTACCCCTTTCTATCTTTGAGAAGATTCTTGTTACATTTTTTATGAATGAAAATTCACTGGTATTATGTTTTAATGCCAATTATTTTGATGAGATTTTAACGTATAAAAATTACTGTCGCTTTGACTTCAGTAACCGTCAGTTTTAAAATGGATTTTCAAGCGGTAATCCCGCGATGCTTATTTTGTTGTCCGTTTTTACGGTATTTTAAGAAGTGCAATTTCCTTGTCGAAGTTTCTACTGATGTTGTTGTTTTAATCACGTGTTTTAAAATTGTTTCAAAATAAAAATAAAAATTGTTTTCAAAATTTTTACAGTTTACGCTTTCAAAAGAATGAGGAAGCGATTTAAACGTTTCAGCAAAATCGAGGACCATGACCCCTTTCTTTTACTGATTCGTTTAATTCCGGACTTGTCCGTTTGAGAACGTAAAATGTTATTTATTCAAAATACACAATTTTGCACTTTCAAGGAAACGATGAAGTAAATTAAACGATTTAGTAAAACTTGTGGTTATGGGACATGTGCATTTGCTATTTCGGTTAATTCCGGACTCGTTAATTGAAATATTTGTGATTTCTGATTATCATTTTTGATAATCGGATATTTGTTGTTTCTGATTATCGCTTGTGATAATTAGATATTTGAGATTTAATTATCATTTGTGATAATTAAATATTTGTGATTTAAGATTTGATTATCGTTTTAATAATTGAATATTTGTTGATTTGAAATTTGATTACCGTTGTGGTAATTCCTGATTATCGTTTTTGATAGTTAGATATTTGTGACTTGTGTTTTCTAATTATCTTTGTTGATAATTAGATTTGCTGATTTTGCTGTCTTCTAATTATCGTATCGATAATTAGATATTGCTGTTTTGTGATTTCTGTATTCTGATTATCTAATTGATAACTAAATTTTGTAGAGAACTTGTGAATTTCTTTTATGAAATTAAAAGATTTCTTTGGTGTTTATATTGTACTACGCCGGTGTACCGGCTCAATTTTCTGCTATTCATGACGTTTTCCACGTCTTCCAATTACGAAAATGCCTTAGGGATTTCCGATTTTTATTCTTGAGCAACCTTCTATTCACATCATTGCTTCGGGGTGTAGCACCTTCGAAATAAAGATGTTTTTCTTGCGGAAGTTCAATGGTTCTCAAATCCTAAGGATTGCACTTAGGAATCCAGAGAATTCATCGAGCAAACACGTTCAGGCTTATTCTTCCATGCTCTATATGGTGAACTTCCTATTTCAAATTTTCTTCATCTTGTGATGATATGCTCTTATGGTTGTTACCTTTTGTTCATTTATTTCTTATGATTGCGAGGACGCAATTTCTTTAAGGGGGGAGTCTGTAACAACCCTGGGATTTTATAATTAATCATCGTTGTTAAACGAATTATTGTGCCAGCTAATTGCTAATTGAAGTTTTTCAATCGAGTTTAAGTTCTTTTAAATATTCGTTAAGGGTATGGGCTTTAAAATATCTTGACTCATGATTGTTGTTGGTGGGTGATAATTTTCAATACCGTTCCACTGTCTCCATCATTTCCATTTTTTCAAACCCTAAAGCCACACGACCGATAAAATAAATGGCGGCTTGTTGCTTTTCCTCGTTCGTTCATCTCCACTCTGAAACTAGGGTTTCGTTCGTCTTCCCTCAGTTGCTCTGGCTTCGCTCGATTTCTGGTGTGCTCGGCTTCTTCTAAATTCGTCGACAAGGTGAGTAATTTATACTCACATCATAATTTGAACTCAGTTCTATGCTCTCGTTCGATTTTGTGTCGATACTTGGTTTTGAAATCTGATTTAGTTGAATCTCTGTCAATAATTGACTTCGGCCATTACGAGATTTTTGACAATTTAGTGATTTTGTACATACTTGGCTTCGTGCACTCGTTTTGTTTTGATGTCGAGAATTTTCTGACCTCGGTCTTGATTCTTTTTACTTGAAATTGATTGGTGAATCCATGTGTTTGCTCAATAGATCACGGCATTGCATTGTAGCTGTTTTCGACTTTGAATTGATCTTTCTTGATGTTGTGATTGTTAATTTCTGTTTTCGATGGTATTTAATTCATATTAAACTTGGTTTCTGTGAAAACTATTTTGAGACAAGAATCTCACTTTCATTCTTCTGATGGCTTCGGCCACTGCCTTGCTCAGCTTGAAATTTCTGCATTGATTCGATTTGTAACTGGGTTGGCCTTGCTTTGACTTGGTTTTTTTTTCTCAGTTCAGGCATTCTTGTACATTTGGTTACATTCTCGGACATTTTGGTGGTAGCTGCTGTTATTGGCTGTACTTGATTATTTTTGTATTCATCCCCGAGCAGTTTTGATTTTCATGGTCATTCATTTGTCTCTGACCTGATTTGTAGTATGAGCTACTAGCTTGCATTTACATTGAACATTGGTGGTCTTTGTTGCACTGCCTTATGTCATACTCGTTGATGTCCTTGTAGTTTGTTTCTAGTCAGCACTTTACTGCCTTCGTGTCTTTCATGTTGCATATTCTCTGTAGCACACTTGTGCTTGTTTGTGCAATTTGACATTATATCATATATGACATTGTTTGCATTTGAGCTTTTACTATTGCCTTGAACTGTTGCCATAACGTTCATGTGCATTTTCTATTTAAGTGAAATTGATTTCGAGTTGTATTATTAAACACTTGAGTTTCACTGTGGCTTCGGCTCTTGATGTAGTTCGAATTGTTTGCTTGACTTATCTGTATATATATGCATGCATACATTTGTATGTGTGTATGCATGTATGGTTGACCATTGTTCGAGTTATGTGTTATCTCATTGTATTTGCATTGTGCTCGACCTGATGCTGCACTGTTGCTTGTTGTCGTGTTCGCTGTGTCACTTACTTGAGTGTGCACTGTGCGTATTGCTTGACCATTTTTGCTGTGTTGATCATGTTTCATGTAGCATTTGGGTATCACTATTTTGTTTCGACGCACTACATGTTAGCATTGGCTTGACTTGACTGCATGACCATATGCATGCATTCATATAGTTGTTGGGTTTGCTCGAGTTGCTTGATTCACTGCAACCATATTATTACAGTATATTTGCTTGAGTTTGGGTCCATTTTGAGCTTGAGATGTTTTGTTGGACTCTTGCCCACTGTTCACTACATGTATATATCGATACATGTATGCTGAGTACTTTATGCTTTTGTTCTCGAGTCATCATGTAAGCTTATCACTGGCTTTATCCTTATTTTGTAGTTTGTCTACACTTTTATGTGTATGTGCTAGCCTTCACTTGACATATGCTACACTACAGTTATATGTAGTTGTTAGCCTTGCTTGCATTACCTCTGATCATATGCCACTATGTATCATTGCATGTTGAATATTCTCCACTTTCTGTTTCAAGTATTCAAGTACATTAGGGGTTTTGATTTTTTCACTACAACCATGTCATCACTGTATATTTGCTTCTTGTATCACTGAGTCTGCTTTTGTATTGTTTCTGGCTTCAAGTATTGATGCCTGGACTTTCACATGTGAACTTGAATACTTGCAGTTGTGTTGAGTCGTGATATCTGCGACTTGACCTTTGCATTTTATTGGTTTTCGAATTTACTTGAGTTGAATCCAGCTAATAGTTCGGGTTTGACCTTGTGCCCGGTTGTGTACATCATTACTATAGTGGCAAGGCAATGCACGCAAGCGTGAACTGCAGCCACACGGAATTGAGTTTTTGGGTACATCATCACGGTAGTGGCAAGGCAGTGCACGCAAGCGTGAACTGCAGCCACACGGTATTGATTTTATTGATATTCTATTTTTTTTTTGATTTATTGATCTTTTGCATATTCCATATGCTATAGTGGCGAGGCAGTGCACGCGTGCGTGTACTGCAGCCCTACTCAAATTAATATTTTAATTGATATTTCATTGGCTTGAACTGTTTTGTTTATTCAATTCAATATTCTGAATTGCATTCTGATTTGGTTGAATTTACTGATTTGTTGTTTAACACTGCTACGTGTTATATTTATCGTCATCCGATTTCTTTATTTAAGGATCGGATAGACGAAATTTATTTTGACTATCGTCTAATTGTTATTTACTTATTATTGCTTCTGTGCACTAATAACTGAGTTTGAATTAGACTGACCCGTGTATTATTTTCTTTTGAATTTAATACTCGGGTCAGACCCGAGTTATTTCAGGTTGTAGATATCTTGCTTTGGGTAGTTGTTTGAGCTATGAAGACTTTTCATATCTTTTGGAGTTGTCGTGTCATAGTATAGGTTGATATGTATTCATGTATAGTAGTCGATAATGTACTTGTATATATATAACTTCCACAGTCGACTGTTGTAGTTGTATCATATGTATTGTGTCAAATGTATTGTAACTGAAATCAGTTATATATATATGAGACTTTTTGTTTTAACTATGTTCCGCATTTATATTATCTGTGTTATTATTATATTTACTGTCCCTAACTATTATGAACCATCGTAGTTCGTTTTATATTGGAATTGGGGTATGTCGATGGGAGTAAATATACCACTCCTATCGAGATAACCAATACTAGTGTAAGGCCTAACTACGGATGGCCGCTCCTCAACAGCCTTATTCTCCATGCTAGTTGACAGCATTACACCGTAGTGTTCTTGGCTAGCGTGGGTATAGAGGTGGGGCATCGCAGCAGCTTAAGGTGGTGGCTTCAGGTAAATTAGCAGTCGAAGTTGGAATTGGCAGAAAGAGGATGATCTGCCTAGTGATGGCAGTGTCAGGGATGTTTTTGATGTTTAGAAGATGAAGGCACTATGGTGATGAAGGCACTCTATGGAGATGTGGGCACGCACTGATGGTTTGAACAGTGGGAATGTTGAATGTGACAGTTGCTTTGTGTAGCAGTGGGAGGATGGTGGGATATGATCGTATGTGGCTGTAGTTTTGGCAATTGGAGTGACTATATGTAGTGAAGTAGTAGGATGTGGGGGTATTGTGGGGAGTGATTTGTTGTATGACAGTGAGGAATGGCGAGGGGGTATGCAGCAGTGCACTAGTTTGGGTATGGTCGAAGGTTGGATGTATCCCGCTGTCAGTTGTTCAAGAGGTGGTGATGGAGTTGAAATGATGGTCAATGACTGGAAATGGCAGTGACGTATGATGACAGTGGGGTAAGAGGAGATGAATGACAGGGTTGTATGAAGATTTAGTAGAAGAGCAGGTGGATATGACTGGGAGGAGTGTAGTTGACTGATGTCTGTTTGTAGTGATTTTATTTGTGGGGGTAGTTGTGGAGTTGGAAGTGGAATGTGCACAGGGTAGTGATGTTGAATATGGAAGTGGAGTGACTGGTTGATGGTTGAAGCAAGCAGTTTGGGGTTTGTGATATGGTAGAGTTGTTTCAGTGCTACTGGCAGAGATGTTTGTATGTGGAGAGATGTGGCTTGTATAATGGACAGTGGTAGATGAATGGGTGAGTTGGCAGGCAGTGTGTATTGAATGGTGTGGTGGATTTGATCTACTGCAGAGGAGAGGGGGATAACAGAGATGAGGTATTGAAAAGGCAGAGAGGATCGAAGTGAATTGAAGGAACAGAGAAGTAGAAATGAACAGAGAAAGAAATGCAACAATGAAGGAATTTTTTTTTGATTGCAATATAAAAAAACAAAAAAAAAAGAAATTGATGCTTGTAAATATTTGTAAAAGAAATGAAATAAAAATCATTTTAGCTTTTGAAATGAAACTGTGAACTGTTTTTTTTTTTTTGAATGCAAATGGAAATAGACTAACAACTAAAAAAACAAAAACAACACACAAATAAAAATCACACAAACACAAAAAAAATTAAAACACACAAAAATCAAACAAAAATAATTCGAAGAATAGAAAATCAAAATCAAAACAATTCCCCGGCAACGGCGCCAAAAAACTTGTTCGTCGACGGAAATTCTATCGGTTTAAAAAACCGTCGAACGAATTTATAATAAAATTTATACCGCAAGAGCACGGTGTACGAATGTAGCACGCAGCGAATACGGGTCGATCCGTAGGGAATTGATGATTTAAATTTCCTACTCAATCAAATTAATCCAAAGTTGAGAGTGTGTTTAGCTAGAAAATAAGAAAATTAACTAACTAACAAAAAGAAAAGAAATGCAAATATAAGAGTTAAATGACAATTTAGAGAATAAATCCACTCTCTAGATCATGTAGTTCAACACATGAAATCATGATCTCTCTTTTATGGTCTTTAGTGTTTTAATTGATGTGTTTATCATAAGTATGACATATTTGAGCTATTGATTAGCCAACATAAGCCATCAAACTATAACACACCCCTTAAAACACTTACTAACTTTCATGAAACTTGACAAAGAAAATGAAAATGAAATCTATTTTAAGTATGGCCTATTAACTATTGATTAGAAACATAGACCATCAAATTTTAATTTCAAATCACTTTCTTATGCCATAATCATATATTCATGAAGAGGAATTTGTGTTAGTGATTGTTTAAGCATAGCTTATTTGGTGTCAACAGTATAGAATATCAAATTCAAAGCAAAGACAACAAATTAAACCACTTCAATCATTCTCATTAAGCACAAAAAGAGAGCATGAATTGACAAAATGTTGAAGCTACATTAATTAGAGAGCTTCATTGCCCTAAATTGAAGGGGTTTAGCTTCTCATATTTGTCATTTTATTAACAAATGTAGTAACAACATTAAAACAAAATGAAGAGGAAAAAGGGAGCAAAATGAAAGGAAAAATTATTCTACTTGCATAAAAGAGAAGAGATCTACACTACAATATGAAAGTAAATGAACGTGTAAAGGAAAGAGCATGTATTAAATTGCATAAAATAAAAAAAGATTACATAAAATAAAAATGGCTAAGTAGCCATGAATAGAAAAAGAGGAGCTTTCATTTTATTTTTGATCTAAACTAAACTAAAGAGAAGAGGCCTAAGAGAGACTAAGAGAAGAGATAGGGGTTACATGAAACATAAGGGGTTATTTATACATGCATGAAACCCTAATCCATAATTTGGGGAATAACCAAACTACCCTTGAGAAAGTGTGGAAGCCAAGTAATCATTAGCTTCTACTAATCATTATTTAAGTGTACATGAAGCCATTAATTTCATAAGCATGTGCATTAGCCTTTAATTTGTACATTAAGGTGGTGGGTAGGTGGGATCCTCCATGATCTCCACGTTGAATTATTTCCATCTTCATTCCTTTATATTCATGTTGTGCATGCATGTGTCTTCATGAAACCACTCCTATTTGAGACCAAATTCCTACAAAAATATATATAAGTTTCTAATTAATTTTTCTTAAATAAATATATGCACACAAATGACCGTTCTGCCCCTATATGAAGATGGATATGCGATAATTTGGAATTAATATGGATTTTGGTTAAAACAAGTTAAAATACCTAATATGATCATTTATTCAATTTAAAGAGAATAAATATGGTGGTAAAAATATGCACATTTACATGCACATTAAGAAGATTAAGAGGAGGCTTACCAATAGCTTCACTTTGATTTTGGAGCAAGAATTTAAGTTAGCAAAGTAAACTAGGGCTTGGAATTTCTATTTCCCATTCTCTTCCCCCATTTTCAGTTGTGCTTGAGTTTTTTGAAACGAAATGAGTGAGTGGAGAGGAGAGGGGGCTGAGTTGTGGTATAGGATGAGTTGGTTGAACCCAAACCCAAAAGCCCACTTAGCAAATTGCAAAATTCGACTTACTCCAAACATATCAATGTTTATACTCAAAAAGATCGCAAACGCCATTTTGGACTCAATGGAAGTGGTTTCAAGTCTCAGTTCGACAGTTTGCAAAAAGTAGCTTTTCGGACCTAAAAATCCGACCGACAACGCTATATTTAAATAAAACATTTAAATATATAATCGTTAAATATGCGGGTTGTTACAGATCTCCCCTCCTAACAAAATTGTGTCCACGCAATTCCTAGAGATGATATTTGCAACAACTACATACATACATCATCAAAAGAAAAGGAAATAAGCTTGAGATGAAAAGATATTCTCACCACTGCCAAGCAAAGATAGAAACCCGGATAGGATCGCTCGATATATTCTCTGGTTTCCCAAGTACAGTCATTGGGATTAGCGGACCATTGAACTTTAATGAGCGGCATGTCCTTGTTTCGAAGGTGTCGCACCTCAGTGGCAAGCACACGAATAGGTTGCTGTACAATAGATAAGTCTGGTAAGATCTCAAGCTCTTGCAAATCAGGAGAATCGATAACAGAATCCGAATCTCGAAGATACTTCCGAAGTTGAGAGACGTAAAACACGTCATGAATACCAGATAAATGAGCAGGAAGTGAAACTCTATAAGCCACAGGGCCAATACGTTCAGTAATAGAAAATGGTTCTATAAAGCGAGGAGCCAATTTTCCAGTCGTACTGAAACGCATAACCCCTTTAAAGGAGAAACACGAATAATAACAAGATCACCAATCGAGAATTCGAGAGGCTTCCTACGGTTGTCCGCGTAGGATTTCTGGCGGCTTGGTGCTTCTTTCATTCTCTGACGAATAAGATCAATCTTCTCAGAAGAATCACGAACAAAATCTGGGCCAAGAATAAGCTTCTCCCCAGATTCCAACCAACAAGAAGGTGATCGACATGGCCTTTCGTATAAGGCTTCAAAAGGAGCCATACCGATACTGGACTGAAAACTATTGTTATAGGAGAACTCTACAAGAGGTAGGTGATCCTCCCAACTACCCCCAAAATCAAAAATACAAATACGGAGGAGATCTTCCAAGATACGATTCACCCATTCAGTCTGTCCGTCAGACTGTGGATGATAAGCTGTGCTAAAATTAAGCTTTGCTCCTAAAACTTGCTGAAGACTCTGTCAAAAATGACTCGTGAATAAAGGATCACGGTCACTCACAACAGAACTAGGAACACCGTGAAATCTCATGATTTCCATGATATACAACTTAGCCAAATGCGAAATAGTCCTATTAGACTTAATAGGAATAAAATGAGCAGATTTATTGAGGCGATCAACGATAACCCAGATGCTAGAATGGCCTAATCTCGAACGAGGTAGGTCGTCAATGAAATCCATAGAAATCTGATCCCATTTCCACAATGGAATCTCTAGAGGCTGAAGAAGACCCGAAGGACGCTGATGTTTGGCCTTAATTCGCTAACAAGTTATGCAATTACTCACATAACTCGCCACATCGCGCTTCATGCCTTCGCAATAATAATGGCGATGCATATCGACATACATCTTACTACTACCAAGATGAATAGTATACTTAGAACGGTGACAGTCATCTAGAATGTCATGCCTAAGTGAAAAATCAGAAGGCACAAAAAGACGGTTCTTCTTGCAAAGACACCCATGAGAATCAATGCTGAAATCCCGCAACGCCTCATCAAAGGATCCAGACACACAAAGCTGAATAAGATGCAACAACCCTGGATCACGCCTCCAAGCATCGACAATACGATCCAGCAAAATGGGTCGAGCCCCCAAACTAAATAATAGAATAGGAGAATCAGAAAATGAAGCTCGATCACGAATTTCACAAAAAGATAGAGTCTCAAGAATATCCCATTCAGCAGGCATCATAGAAACAACAGCCGAATGCTTGCGACTAAGCGCATCAACAACACGATTACCCTTTCCAGGGGTATACTGGATATCAAAGTCATAGGAAGCAAGAAACTCGAGCCAACGATGTTGTCTCATATTGAGTTCCTTCTTAAGTGAACAAATACTTTAAAGATTTATGTTCGGTATAGAGAATGAAGCGCACGCCCAATAAATAATGTCACCAAATCTTCAAGGCGAAGACAACGGCGGCTAGCTCAAGGTCATGAGTGGCATAGAGAACTTCATTCGGACGCAGTTGCCTAGAAGCATAAGCAACTACCCGATCCTTCTGCATAAGAACAACACCAAGACCACTACCACAAGCATCGGTGTAGATAACAAGATCGTGATTCCCTTCGAGAGCCACAAGAATAGGAGCATTAGTGAGAAGCTCCTTTAATGTCTGAAAGGAAGCTTCACACTTATCGGACCAAATATAACGAATGCCTTTTCGAGTAAGGCTGGTGAGAGGAAGCACAACATGGGAAAAATCCTTAATGAACCGACCGTAATACCCCGCGAATCCAAGAAAACTACGAATCTCATGTACATTCTCAGGCCTCTTCCAATTATGGATGGCTTCCCTCTTTGAGGGATCGACTGAAACGTCGTCGGAAGATACAACAAGGCGTAAGAACTTAACTTTATTCCCTCAAAAATGGCACTTAGAGAATTTGGCTCTAAGTCGATGGTGATGGAGAGTACTCAAGACAATTCTCAAGTGATCAGCATGCTCAGCTTCAGACTTAGAATAAATAAGGATATCATCATTGAACACAAGGAAGAACTTATCCAGATATTCCCGGAATACTCGATTCATGAGATCGACAAAGGAAGCAGAAGCGTTCGTCAAACCAAACAGCATAACGAGCCACTCAAAAGAACCATAACGAGTGCGGAAAGCGGTAAGAGGTATGCTATCCTTTGCGACTCGTAACTGATGAAAACCCATGGCAAGGTCAAGCTGAGAAAAGACCTTAGCACCACTCAATAGATCGAACATATCATCGGTCCTAGGCAATGGATACTTATTCCTGATGGTTAACTCGTTAAGCTTGCGATAGTCAATGCAAAGCCTAAGAGTTCCATCAGACTTCTTCACGAAGACGACCGCGGATCCCCACAGAGAAAAACTGGACTGACTAATCTGCTTGGACTCAAGCTCTAAAAGCTGCTTCTTTAGTTCCTCATTTTCCTTTGTAGACATTCTCGTGAGAGGACGACTAACTGGCTGCGCGCCTGAAATGAGATCAATGCGGAGCTCAATTGCCCGCTTGGGTGGCAAACCCGAAACATGCTCGAAAACATCAGAAAAGTCACAAGCAATAGGAATATGAGATATATCATCATCATCTCGAGAATCAAGAGAATATAAAGCCATTTCATAATTATCCACATCCCCAAGAACAAGTGATAGCTGAGTAAATGAATCTAGATGTCGAAGATATAAAATCCTCTCAGAACAAATAATCATAGCATCGTATCTCACTAGCCAGTCCATTCCCAAAACCATATCAAATCCCAGACAAGAAATAACGTGTAGATTCGCACGAAAGGAAAAGCCACCTAAAACAATCTCAGTATCATCACAAAGCATGCTAAGGGTCGTGGATCCCCCAATAGGATTCGCAATCCTTAAAGAAGTAACCAAACAAGAAACATCCAAAGATAAGTCATCGACGAGCTTTTCAGATACGAAAGAATGTGAAGCACCCGTATCGAAAAGAACTCGAATACTATAGCCATGAAATAAAATAAAACCTTCCAAAATAGATGGAGATTTACTTTTGGGTTGAGAAGAACCTTCAGAAGCCTTAGCAGTATAAAGCTTGCTAGACTTAGCACTGGCAGGAACAACATGGTAAGTGGAAATATGATGACCTTCCTTCTTGCAATAGCGGCAGAAGAGAGGCTTAGGACAAGCTCAAATCATATGATCAGGAGAACCACAATTGAAACACTTTCGAACGAAAGGTGTTCCAGCAGACCGAGTCTGAGAGCTAGAACCGCCAGTCTTCTTCTTCTTGGAAGGAAAAGACCTGGACTTCTGAAATGGAAACTGCTTCTTGTTGGGGTTTTTGGAAACCTCAACATCATCACCACTATCACACTCCTTCTCGATGGTTTCGAGGTGAAGTGCTGAATCAACCAACTCTTCAAAAGAGAGCTTAAGCTGGAGCAACAAAGACTTCTTAAGATATTTCTTAAGACCAGAGACAAACTTCAGATTCTTCTTATAAGAAGTGCTAATGAATTCAAGACCATACTTAGATAAAGCCTCGATTGATGCAACATACTCAGAAACAGAAGATTTCCCTTGCTTCAACTCAAGGAAGCGACGGGTCAATAAAACTTTTTCAGATTCTGGAACGAACTTGAGTTCGAATCGTCCCCGAAACTGAGTCCAAGAAAGAGTATACTCATCAATTTTGGCTATAAGAAGCTCATACCAATCAAGGGCACGCTCTTGTAATAAGCTAGAAGTTACAAGAACTCTATCAGGATCATAAAGATCCATGAGAGAGAAGATATGCTCGCACGTGCGAAGCCAAGCTTGGAGTTCAAGGACAGACTCGGAGCCTTTAAACGGCTTTCCTCCAAGATGAGAAAAATCACTGCACAAACGTGCAAAGGCAGACTTGCGAGGTGGAGATACTCGAGTAGGAGCTGGAGGCTGAGTGCTCCTAAAAAGTCTAAAAACTAATCGGCAGACATATAAACGCAATCCAGATGTGAGCCACTGGATTGCCCAGCACCCGAACGTCGTCCTCTGCCTCTTCCAGCCATACACTGAGAGTTAAGATAAGAACAAGATTATTCACAAGGTAGATATCATTAATTCAAATGTGGAATACTATGGAACAAAATGCATTCCTAGACGTATTCCCAAATTCTATCTACCACCCAAGGCACAGAAGGAATATAGAGGCACGATGGTTCAAAGATTTGTAACACTTATTGCACTTTAATGTATCGTAATATGCACTTTTATTCTGTGTTTATCATATTTTGTTATGAACCTAGCTCTGATACCAAGCTGTGACGCCCCGCTTCTATACCCACATTAGCAAAGAGTATTAATAGATAATACTGTCTACTAATACGGAGAATAAGGCTGGATAGGTGCGACCATCTATAGCTTTGCTTTAACTATCCATTGAATACATAAACAATAACCATACACAGCAGATCGACATATCCAATGAATACTTAAAAACAAAACCATAGTTGGCTGGAGGATCTATCAGAACAAAATATAACAACTCAAATGTAATATACATCACAGAACAGTTGATCATCATATACGCATATACTGATACATAACAGAGTAAACAAACTGAGACATGTCAAGTGGTATAGCAAACCACAAGCTGCAGACGAATCCAAAGAATACGTATCAGAGTTATAACTGAAAAGGACCACACAAAAAGCTATAACAAAAAGGGGATAGTTGAATAGTCCATGCGGAACCAAAATAGGCTAATCCAAAAGCACCTAACTAGAAACATCTCGGTCTAACCCGAGTATGAAATCAAAAAGGAATCATCAAAGTCAATGATGAATGATAACAACAAATCGAAACAACTAAAGCCGATAAAAATTGGAAATTCAATCCCAAAAACAAATTGGGCAAAAGACTGCAGATTCAGACGTCTGAAATAAGTGGTTCAGACGTCTGAATCTGGAAAATAAAAGTTCTTCAGAATCTAATTCAGACGTCTGGCCCATATAATTTAGACGTCTGAAAATTGCTTTTTAAGCCTATTTCCTTTCTGGTTGCACTCGAACAAATTCAGACGTCTGGGGGATTTAATTCAGACGTCTGAATATTGGCGTAAGAAAATTCCCAGTATAATATACAGACGTCTGGAAATAAGGTTTTAGACGTCTGAAACCTAGTGTTCAGGCATTTCTTGAACCTAAGCCATAGATGGCCAAAACAAATCGAAAGCGATCGGATGGGCGATGATTTCGGGGCTTACGTCAAATGACTGCCCAACTTTACTGACTCACCGATACACTCCGAACAACATAACCATCAACCATATAAGGATTTCATAGATTTGGCTTCAAAAATCATAAATTGGCAAATTCGCCGAACCAAACCAGATCGAAAGCAATGAATATGCAAATATGTTGGGAATTCATTCCTAAAAATCTAACATTGTAGAATACATAGATGTGAGATAAAAAATCTCACCTTTTAACTCAAAAACAAGGATGAGAAGCTCAAACACAAAGAATAGACCAACCACTCTCCACTTTAACTCTACAAGCATCAATCTAAAATCAAAACAAGTATTTCCTAAGTTAGGTTTAGGAAACTTTTCTGAAATTGAAGAGGAAAAGAGTTGGAGAAGATGAAGAGGAGGCTTACCAATAGCTTCACTTTGATTTTGGAGCAAGAATTCAAGTTTACAAAGTAAACTAGGGCTTGGAATTTCTATTTCCCATTCTCTTCCTCCATTTTCAGTTGTTCTTGAGTTTTATGAAATGAAATGTGTGAGTGGAGAGGAGAGGGGGCTGAGTTGCGGTATAGGATGAGTTGGTTGAACCCAAACCCAAAAGCCCACTTAGCAAATAGCAAAATTCGACTTACTCCAAACATATCAAAGTTTATACTCAAAAAGGTCGCAAATGCCATTTTGGACTCAATGGAAGCGGTTTTGAGTCTCAGTTCGACAATTTGCAAAAAGTAGCTTTTCGGACCCAAAAATCCGACCGACGACGCTATATTTAAATAAAACATTTAAATATATAATCGTTAAATATGCGGGTTGTTACATATATATATATATATATATATATATATATATACACAGATTTGAAATGTATATAAAAATTTAAAAATAGAGAACTCCTTTTCTATTAGGGAAATATATAGAAATATATATGGATTTTAAAATATTTAAAGAGTTTATAAAAATTAGATTTTTGAAATTTATAATTTATTTTTATAAGCATATATGAGTTTCAAAAGAAAAATAATTATAAAAATATCGATTTTAAATTACTAGTTTACTTTTAAAATAATGGATTAAGTGATGAAACTGTTCAATTAACCTATTTATTTAATTTACTTACTAAAGATTTTTGAAAAGGAAATTTTTAGTTTAAAGTGAATCGTTAGTTAACTAAACTTATCAAATAAGAAAATTAATTTGTTCGATCATTACGAATATTAATAAATTGCAAAATTGTTTATACAAGGTCTAATACAGTGAAGACAAAATCGGGATTGGAAACGGATTGCAAATAAAAAGGTGAGATCTTCTCACTCAAAAATAATAATTGAAAATTTCAGTTATTGATTGATTGATTATTGAATTGTGGTAGTTAAATTTAATTGTTGATTGTGTGCTTGGATGATAAAATATTAGCATTTGTTTTGAAATAGACCTTATGCGCCGCATAATAGCAGATGATATTATATTAAACTCATATACCGCGATATTCCACCTCAAAGTGGAATTGGTATTATATATGTATTTGGAGTGATTGATTTCCCGCATTATATAGCGGATGAGACCCTATGCGCCGCATAATAGCGGATGATATTATATAAATCCAATATACCGTGATATTCCACCTCGAAGTGGAAGGGGTATTTAATTGTTGTGCTAACGTCTGTGGATGCAGGGAAACAAGTTGGAGGCACTCCATAGGTATGGTACAAAACAAAATCGTATAAGGCGCGTTAGGGTAGGTGACACGGCACAACTAGGTAATGCCAGGGTAGATATACCAATTACGCTTCCGGGTCGGTGGTAACGCATAGCCCCAGCTACCGCCCACCTCGAGCCACACCCCAAATCAAAGAAATCAAAAGTGGCCACCGGATAAATCCAAAAGTCAAAGTATAATATCGAAGGGATGTGTCCGACAAAAGGAGCTACCTTCTTAACCCGTCAATTGCCCTTGTTTTAACCACCTTATGCCAACTCACGGGAGTCGGGTCCACATATTTACCTCAAAGGAAACGCCGCCACCATCCTACTTCATTCTGGAATCTCCTCCGTGTACACGGTTGTTAAAGTGGTTTTCGGAGTTGGCAGAGAGTATGACAACTTCCGATCCCGGTATCTTTAACAACCAAACGTTATTATAATACCGAGGTCATTTCAAATTAACTTATACCTTAAAAACCAGAATATAATATCCATTTCAAAACCATGTAAATACGATATCATTACTATTTTAAAACCCAAATCAAATATGATATAATTTTTATTTTGAATATATCCTTTTCCAAAATCATAGCACTTTCAAATCTATATACCTTGAAACCCATAGCTTTGAAACATAACTTCTCATACTTAAATGGTTTAAATATTAAATTACTTTATAAAATAAAATAGCTTCTTCAATATCACAAATAAATTCCAAATACCGATTTGAACCTCCAAATAAACCATTTCAATTTATATATTTCAAAGCTATACATATTTCACCATTTCAAAACTAGTTCTTTGATAATTCCATATATCAAATTCAATTAATATTATTTAGATTTTAAATGTTACTTAATAAATCCAATATAATTTAAGTAAATCTTTTAACTTCAAACAACTGGATATTCTTTTAATTTATTTAACTTGATATATTCATTTGTCTCAACTTTATATTCATTTAAATCACTTAAAACCAAATCAAGTTATAAGAATCATACCCTTTAAATTTCAAATCAAATTTACGAGTAAAATTCTTAAATAATTCAATTCAAACCAATTTCATATTTATCTTCCAACTTAATTTTTTTATTTAAGTCATTAAAACTCTATATCTACAATATCTTAACAGGTACTTAACCATATAATATAAACAATAAAACTCCATTAATAACTTTTTTTTATTAAACAAATTTATACATAGCTTAACTTCAAGAATTTAACTATATATATATAATATAATATCAAAACTTATATTTACTAAACCGTATATTTCTTTCCAAAACCATAGAAAATCATTTAAAATATTTATATATATAGACCGACGGTGTCTGTATATAATTTTCTATCCTATGGTCAAGTGATACGGATATTTATCATTTCAATCCGCAATTTAAAATAAAAATACGATTATATATCCTTTCAAACTGCAATCCCGAATGAAATAAAGTGCATAACAGTTTGTATTTTAAAACAATATAAAATACAACATCCATTCATCTAATATCAATCATCAACCATTAATCACAATCATCATCCAATTCATCAATATATAACGGATAATAAACAATAGGTATCAACTAGCAGTTTATATTCAATAATAAATTAAACGAAAATTTTAACTGGCAGTTTATATGCGATAAATAAATTAAATAACAATTAAATTCAATTAAATTCAATTTAACTGAGATGATGATTAAAAATACGCCAAACAGTCATAAATAAATTTTAATCACATCCTAAATGAATTTAACAAACATAAGAAATTTTAGAAGTTGTGAGTGTGTAACGACCCAGAATTTTTGTCAATTAAAATTTGTATATTTAATTGAATTTAAATATTAATAAGTGAAATTAATAAGTCGAATAATTTATATTTCGAATAATTGGATTTAATTGGATAATTAAATCGATAATTTAATAGTTGAAATTATAGAAATAATTGAAAGTTGGGTTTAATATGATTGAAATTGATTTGTAAAATTTTATTTTATTATATTGAAGTTATAAAGATGTTATACATCTTTTAAAATTGAATTTAGAGTTAATCTGTGAAAATTGAATATTTTAATATTTAATCGATTAGTGAAATTAGCCCTTTTTCGAACAGTCTCAGAATTGGACGAAACTAGTTCTATTGGATCCGTAATAGTTTGTTATTATCGAATTTCAATTTTCGTAGCAATCGGAGTTTTCGTTTGACCGTGGCAGCTCGAAACACATCGAAATTGTTTTAATATTAATTTGGCGAGTTAAAATAGTCATTTTTCAAACAGTCTCGAATTTTGACGAAACCAGTTTCATCGGATCCGTAATGTGATATTATTGTAAGATTTCAAATTTCGTGTCAATCGGATTTACCGTTTGTCTGGTACAAGCTAAAATGCACAGAAAATTGATTTATAGATTTAATTTAAAAATTGATCGTTTATTGCCGTAACTCGCACAGATGATTGAATTGGCATCCGAAACCTATTCCACTGTGTCCGAAACGTGGGATAAACCCTAGAAACGCCGGTCACCGCGCGAGATTGGGAGTTCGGAAAATCCGGAATGAATAGTGTTCGTCAGAATTTCTATAAATGCACCATACTCTTCAAAAAAAATTGCAAAACCCTAAACCTAATAGCCAGCCGCCACCTTCTTATATCAATGGCCGAAAAACACTAAATTTCTTCCCCAAATTTCATCAAATGCACTCGCTGTCGTTAAAAAGTTCCAACTTCAAAGTTGAAGAGGCCAATGAGATCTACAAGATCAACGGTGGAGATCGTTGTAGGCGAAGCGAATCAACGGCAAATCAAGCATGAAGGTCGCGACTTTGTGCACGTTTTTCTAGGACATGGGGGGCCGAGCTCTATACGGTTCTAGCCGAAGGTAGCTTGTGTGACGAGCTTTGGAATGGTGTATCCTGATCGTCCTGGAAGTCGACGATGTTCGTGCGTGTATTAGGGTTTTAAGGTCGGCTATGGGTACATTGCACGCGACTTTTGCCTGGAAGAGGAAGAAGGGCCGAACGGCCTTGATCGTCGGGCAGAAGGAATGGCCGGCCTGATTTGGTTTAAGGTTTATAAATAAAAATAAATATGTAAATTTATTATTTTAAAATCGTGTAAACTTTAAACGTGTATAATTTTTTGCTACGAGGTCAAAAATGCACGAAACCAGTTGCGTTGGAATCGTATGGACGAGCACTACATTCTGGAATTGGATTGGAGTCATTTGGAGCTAGCAAAAAATTCGGGTAAAATTAAACGTCCATTTAATTTTATTCGAAATAAAAGCTGAAAACGAAATTGAATTCAAGGTGAGAACTTCTCACTCAATCGAAATTGTTTGATTTAAATTTTAAATAGTTATATTTAAAATTTCTTGATTGTATGTTGTGAATGATGATTGTTATCTATTGATTATTAAAATAGACATTATGTGCCGTTAGTAAGCGGATGTTATTTATTAAAAACATATACCGCGAATATTTCACAGTACAGTGAAATTGGTATTATTTATATACTTGGAGTTGATTTCACGCATTATATAGCGGATGAGACCCTATTGCGCCGTCTATTAAGCGGATAATATTTTTATAAATTCCATATACCGCGATAATTCCGTACAGGAACGGAATTGGTATTGTGCTAACATCTGTGGATGCAGGGAAACAGGTTGGAAGGATCCAACTGGATTCCTCACTAGTATTTATTTGATTACAGATATTGTGATATTTGTTGATTATCATATTGATATATGATATTTGGATTGCCGTGATTGACTATTGGGTGTTGTTGCATCATTGGATCCATTTTTAAAGTTTAAAGTAACAATTTTGATTTTAAAAAGAATTTTAAAGTGATTTTTGAAAGTATACGTTTTATTTAATTTCGAATTGTTAATGTAAATAAACATTATAATTTTATGGTTATAAAAGTTATATTTTTTTTGGAAAATAGTATTTAAGTATGATTTTGGAGTTATATAAGTTTTAAATAACGTTTTGTAAATTATTAAAAGAATTGGTTTATTTAAATTGAGATTTTTGAATTATTATAAACGGTTTATATAAAAGATTTCTAAGATTAATATTTATAAATTAAAAATATAGGAATTGTGAAACGAGTTTTATTAAGTGTTAAAATGAAGCATAAATGGATTCCACAAGTGAATAAAATTTATAGATTTATAAAATGTGAAGTTATGAAATGAATAGATTTTGTAAAATAAAAGATTTATAAATAATCAACTTATAAATCTGATTTTTGGGTATAAAGTTGAGTTATAAATTGAATTGATTTATAAAAAGGGATTTTTTAATTGAAGTTTTTATGAATAGAAATGGGATTCATAAACATTGTTTATAAATCCGAAATCAATTGAATTTGATAAATTTAACATAGAAGGTTATTAAAGGAGATATATTCGCGATTTCGGATAGCGAATTATCCTTGAAATGAAATATGTGGGAAATATTGAATTTGGTTAGTGAAGTAAATTCACGATTTTGGACAGTGAATATATTATTAAACAGTATGGATGTGTTTTCAGAAAATGAATATTCTCAAATGAAGTTAACTGTTTTAAAGATGTTTTAAAATGGATTAACTATCGAAACCATATATTTCAACATTCATTGTTGAAATAGACGTTTTCGAGAAATAGAAGGAAATGATGGACTATAGCACTGTTGTTATAGTAAATGATTTCTGAAAGGAAATATTTTATATAGTATTGTGATTTATATATCTATTTTAATTTCGAATCCCTATACTAGTGATTTTGGGCCGTCGTAACGATGTTTTACGCAACATTCGTTTTGGCTCCAATTAATATGTTTAAAAGAATGTTTTCTTAAAGAATGAAATATATACTTAGTTTCGATTTAAGTATATTGAATATTTTCTAAATGTTGAAAATAAATGGATTTGTGAATTACTTATTATTTAATAAGTATGGAAATGTGTTCCAATATGAAGTGAATATTTTAAGATTTTATCTTTTAAAGATAAATTGGAAATGAATATTAGAAATCGATTTGAAAATTGTATATTCATAGATATTTTGGGAATTGTAAATTCACAATGGAATTTATAAAAGAAAGGGAAATTTGTTTAAAAATAAACGTTGATTTATTTTTGAAGTGTGGGAATAAATTTACTGATTTGGAACATAAATATAAAGTAAATCGGTAAGGATTTATTTAATTGGTTTAAATGAACCAGTTTGAAATGAAAGTATTTTCGCGTAAGGAAAATGATTGAAAGTTGTTTTCAAAGGTGGTAAAGGCGAAAAGCAATTTGAAAATTTGTTTTCAAATGATTGAAGTGTGGAAAATTATATATCTAGTAAAGATATTATTGGAAAATAAATAATTTGGGAAATTATTTGGAATCTGGTGATGTTGAACATGCCTATTGATAGTTAAATAACCGACTATCAATATTTACCTTTAAATAGGTATTTGTTGTGATTTGCTTGAATTTGAATGCCACACTTATTTTTGAATAAGCGCTCACTATTCGGGTTAGCCGGGAAAGGACCTTGGGGTCGTATAACTCATTCCGAATATGTGATACGTCGTTATGGATTGCATTTGATGACCGGTGTTGAAGACCGGATATTTGTGAAAACGGAAGAATTACCGTCGAATATTTCTACATCGGCTGATCTCCGATATAGAAATCTATTACCCTTTTTGATGGGAAGTCCGGTCGTGATTAGTGAATATCCGGATTGCAAGGACTTCTTTGTAAGTGCCTTCGGTTCCGTTCGATCCCGGAACGGACTTGTATGGATGTGTGTCTGACGTTAAAATTTGAGATGTAAAGCTGGTTTCTATCAAATATATTACCGTTGGTGGCGGAGAATTTATTCTTTTAGCTTAATACCCTTAGAGGTTATGTAGTTGATGGTTACTAGTGATACATTCCCAAATTGGTAATGTAGCATACGAAGTGCTTTTGAGCATTTGATAATCAATGCACAGCTTTTGTATAAAGCGTGGCTTTGTGGACGAGACTTCGTCGGACCTCACACCTCGAAAATGGTCAAAACAGGAAGGATGCGGCAAGGTTATTAGGGGGTAGCGCCCCATTGGTGTATGTCATTCCTTCTGGATAGAGGTGGTATCATGGTATGGAGCCCAGATACTTAACCTATGTTGTTGCTGCAAATGTATTGCTTTGTGGTTGTTGGAAATCGAGGATCCTTGGATATAGATCGGTTACGATCGGGGAATGACATATTTTGTCAGTAGTTACCCAGTTAGGGGAACCCGGCCTTGTGTTGGCAGAGATCCGGTTAGTTTCTCGGGTCGTCTTTCCAGAGGCGTACCCATGTGGCAATGGGAAGTTCCTTGGCCTGACCATTTGTTAGAAATCCAAAGAAACAATACGATCCTGTACGGTTTTAGTTGTATAACCTGCTATGGAATGTGGCGGTAACCTGCTATTGAACATGGTAGCTATAGTAGGCATAAGTGCGAAATGTCTATGCTGGCTAAGATTTATATCTTTACTTTCGAAATGATTTTTCCTACACTATGCACTAGTAATAATATCAAATGTTTCTTTTTAACGCGTATCAAGCATCTTTGACTATCATAAGGAGAAATCTCCTCCGATTCTGCTTTTGCATTGTGTGTGTGTGTGTGCGGGAGGCCTTATGGTAGTCTCATTTTCTAAAAAGCATTGCGAATTGACTTTAAAAATATTCCTCTGTTTTGTTTTTAAAAGATAAACTGTTTTAGTTCTCACACCAGTCACATGACTGACTCGGAGTTTATTGTTTTCCTTCCTAAACTCTGGGTGCCCACCAATTTCCACACGGGCAGTCAAGAGTAAGGTTTATCAGGATATTCTGGAAATTCAGGAGTTGTTAGATGGCATGACGTATTCACTAGTATATAGTATTTCTTTTCCGCTGTCTGTTTGTTGTTGTTATTGCACACTCTGTTGATGTAATGTAATGTAATATGATGTAATGTAATAACTGATATAGTTCTTTGTTTAAAGATTATTCATTTATCTATTATACGTTGTTCCGCTGCGATTGTGAGATTCTGATATTGTTCTGTTGTTTCTTTCTGTTCTGTTCTATCTTTTTTTCTCTCTTCTTCTACCTTTTTCTTCTTCTTCAACCATAAGGGTTCGTATTTCCTTTGATCTTGAGTTAATCACTGGAGATTAGTGTCTGTTCAACGAGTATGGATTTACGGTTCTTTACATTTGGTATCAGAGCATATGGTTAAGCGACTACCATGGCTCTGTTGGGTGTTACTCATTAGAGATAGAGTCGGTAGTACTCTAAAATGAGTTTGAGTGTAATAATAGATACGAGCGCATATTTTTTAGTGAATATAAATTGTTTTATATTGTGATGATTGGTTTGTTGGGTAGTATATGGATTCTGGTCAACACGAGTAATTAACGTTGTTGATAGGGATCTCTATGCACTTGTACAGAACAATTTGACACGATATTGTTTTAAAATAGGGTAAATGAAATAATTTTACATTGATTATATTTTATATATAAAGGAAATAATTTTTCAGAATTATTAAAGTGTATATCAATTGATTGTTTGGTTGTTGAATAAGTTAAATAAAAACAACAGCTGCAAAAGAATAATTGTATAAGCAAATGAATTATAAGTATGAGTTATAATTAAAATGATTTATAATTGTGAAATAATCTTATATATAAGAAGTGAAATTACATAAGTAAAAAATTTATAAATGCGATTTATAATCTAAAAACAAAATTCCAAAGAAGTGTATTGAAAGGATTTAATATTTTGGGAAAATTGTTTTGGAGAAATTAAAGCTCTAAACTCTTTTCGGTCGCTGGAAAATAATTCCGATGATGATCATGACATCATCGGTGTTCATTTTCGGGTTTCCAAAAGAGGGATTGCTGCCAAATTATTTTAAATAAAAATTGTTTGGATTTGGTTTTGGAAATTCAAAAGATAAATTGAATTGGTTTCAAAAATGGTTTTGAAAGATTGAAAGGGCTCTGGAATCCTATTTATAATATTTATGAGAATGATAAATGAGTTGGTAACTTATACAATTTGAATTTTGATAGAGTAAATTCAACTTAAAGGGTGGAGTTAAATTAAATGAAAGTATAAGTAAATCAATATAATCCAAGTTGAAATAAATTTGAGTTGTCATCAAAGACGTGTGATTTGAAATTTAACAAAAGAAAAGTTAAATAAATTGATTTGGACTAGATGAGATGTTGAAATGGAATATAACTTAAATAATGTTGAATAAAGTTGATTTTGGGATCGAAGTAAATTAATCAAGAGAAGTGATGAATATGAACTTTAGTTATATAAATGAAATTCAAATTTATATTGTTAAAGGAATTAGCAATTGAATTGATGAATGGATTGAATGTTAATCAATAGAATGTAAATAATTGATATAGAATAATGAATGTAAGTGTAAATTCATTTAAAGTTAATGTTATTGGAAGTTGAATAATTAAATGAAAGTCAATTTAATATCAACCAATTGGAATTAAAAGTGCTGAACCAAATCGAATGTAAATTTAAATAATTTGGTTATGTTAAATATACATTGGTTGTTGTATGGTTATTAATTGATTGTATATTTCATTAAGTGATTAATGAAATTGAATTAGCGAAATTAAAAGCTATGTAATTGAATCCCAATTTGAAGTAAATAAATTTGAATAGAATTGGATTGAAAGCGAATTAATGTGAATAAATTAGTGAATGTACACTAATTGGAAAATGAAAAAATGAATGTTAGTAAAAATCCAACGTGAATAAATCAATCGTGATTTAAATGGAAAACCAATTCATTAAATGTTAATGAGAAGTAAATTTATATTGATTTGGCAGTTGCATTTATTGCTTTTGATTTCATTTGCTATATTGGCACATGTAGTTGTTATGTTGCTATATGATGTATATTGATATTATTTTCATATATGCATTGTTCTCATGGTTTGTTGAGTGTTTAGTAGGTGCAGATTGCGCTTGCTTCGCATTTGGAGCTCGCTTTCGCGCTATATTAGCCGTATACGCTCGCTAATAATAAATAAGGTACATATCTCGGATTAAATATCGTACTTTTACACTTTTTTCCCTACGGGATGCCTTATCACTTGATGGGATGTATATTTGTGATATATATATATATATATATACTGTCATTTTTTTTTGGATCGAGCCGCGCAAAGGAGACTATGGCGAATTTTTCCAAAAATTTAAGGCGTTAGAATATTTTTGAGAAAATTGGAAATTTTTTTGAAAACTAAGTTTGGATTCGGAAACTTAGTAAAGATTTTGTAAGAAGTTTAACTATGAATTTTGGGAAAGTTAAACACTAAAGAGATTTGAAAAATCCAATTTGAATGGTTTGTTTTGGAAAGATTAATGGATTTTGTCACTTTTTCTTACTTGGTAATTTCGAGGACGAAATTCTTTTAAGGGGGGATGTATGTAACGACCCAGAATTATTGTCAATTAAAATTTGTATATTTAATTGAATTTAAATATTAATAAGAGAAATTAATAAGTCGAATAATTTATATTCCGAATAATTGGATTTAATTGGATAATTAAATCGATAATTTAATAGTTGAAATTACAAAAATAATTGAAAATTGGGTTTAATATGATTGAAATTGATTTGTAAAATTTTATTTTATCATATTGAAGTTATAATGATGTTATAGAACTTTTAAAATTGAATTTAGAGTTAATATGTGAAAATTGAATATTTTAATATTTAATCGACTAGTGAAATTAGCCCTTTTTCGAACAGTCTCAGAATTGGATGAAGCTAGTTCCATTGGATCCGTAATAGTTGTTATTATCGGATTTCAATTTTCGTAGCAATCGTAGTTTTCGTTTGACCGTGGCAGCTCGAAACGCATCGAAATTGTTTTAATATTAATTTGGCGAGTTAAAATAGTCATTTTTCAAACAGTCTCGGATTTCGAGGAAACCAGTTTCATCGGATCCGTAATGTGGTATTATTATAAGATTTCAAATTTTGTGTCAATCGGATTTACCGTTTGTCAGGTGCAAGCTAAAACGCCCAGAAAATTGACTTATCAATTTAATTTAAAATCGATCGTTTATTGCCGTAACTCGCACAGATGATCGAATTGGCTTCCGAAACCTATTCCATTATGTCCGGAACGCGGGATAAACCCTAGAAACACCGGGCACCGCGCGAGATTTGGAGTTCGGAAAATCCGGAATGAATAGTGTTTGTAAGAATTTCTATAAATGCACCATACTCTTCACAAAAAATTGCAAAACCCTAAACCTAATAGCCAGCCTCCACCTTCTTATATCAATGGCCGAAAAACACTAACTTTCTTCCCCAAATTTCATCAAATCCACTCGCTGTCGTTAAAAAGTTCCAACTGCAAAGTTGAAGAGGCCAATGAGATCTACAAGATCAACGGTGGAGATCGTTGTAGGCGAAGCGAATCAACGGCAAATCAAGCATGAAGGTCGCGACTTTGTGCATGTTTTTCTAGGCCATGGGGGGGCTGAGGTCTATACGGTTCTAGCCGAAGGTAGCTTGTGTGATGAACTTTGGAATGGTGTATCCTGATCGCGCTGGAAGTTGACGAAGTTCGTGCGTGTATTAGGGTTTTTAAGGTCGGCTATGGGTATATTGCACGCGACTTTTGCCTGAAAGAGGAAGAAGGGCCGAATGGCTTGATCGTGGGGCAGAAGGAATGGGCGGCCTGATTTGGTTTAAGGTTTAGAAATAAAAATAAATATGTAAATTTATTATTTTAAAATCGTGTAAACTTTAAACATGTATAACTTTTTGCTACGAGGTCGAAAACGCACGAAACTGGTTAAGTTAGAATCGTATGGACGAGCACTACACTATGGAATTTGATTGGATTCGTTTGTAGCTAGCGAAAAATTTGGATAAAATTAAACGTCCGTTTAATTTTATTCGAAATAAAAGCTAAAAACAAAATTGAAATCAAGGTGAGAACTTCTCACTCAATCGAAATTGTTCGATTTAAATTTTAAATAGTTATATTTAAAATTTCTTGATTGTATGTTTTGAATGATGATTGTTATCTATTGATAGTTAAAATAGACATTATTCGCCATTAGTAAGCGGAGGTTATTTATTAAAAACATATACCGCGAATATTTCACAGTACAGTGAAATTGGTATTATTTATATACTTGGAGTTGATTTCCC
This sequence comes from Allium cepa, assembly GCA_030765085.1. Classification (NCBI taxonomy): domain Eukaryota; kingdom Viridiplantae; phylum Streptophyta; class Magnoliopsida; order Asparagales; family Amaryllidaceae; genus Allium; species Allium cepa. The sequence continues at coordinate 781,651,263 of CM060940.1, read as the reverse complement.
GCATTATATAGCGGATGAGACCCTATTGCGCCGTCTATTAAGCGGATAATATTTTTATAAATCCCATATACCGCGATAATTCCATACTGGAACGGAATTGGTATTGTGCTAACATCTGTGGATACAGCGAAACAGGTTGGAGGGATCCAACTGGATTCCTCACTAGTATTTATTTGATTACAGATATTGTGATATTTGTTGATTATCATATTGATATATGATATTTTGATTGTCGTGATTGGCTATTGGGTGCTGTTGCATCATCGGATCCTTTTTTAAGGTTTAAAGTAACGATTTTGATTTTAAAAAGAATTTTAAGTGATTTTTTGAAAGTATACGTTTTATTTAATTTTGAATTGTTAAAGTAAATAAACATTATTATTTTATGGTTATAAAAGTTATATTTTTTTTTTGGAAAATAGTACTTAAGTATGATTTTGGAGTTATATAAGTTTTAATTAACGTTTTGTAAATTATTAAAAGAATTGGTTTATTTAAATTGAGATTTTTGAATTATTATAAACGGTTTATATAAAAGATTTCTAAGATTAATATTTATAAGTTAAAAATATAGTAATTGTGAAACGAGTTTTATTAAGTGTTAAAATGAAGCATAAATGGATTCCACGAGTGAATAAAATTTATAGATTTACAAATTGTGAAGTTATGAAATGAATAGATTTTTTAAAATAAAAGATTTATAAATAATCAACTTATAAATCGGATTTTTGGGTACAAAGTTGAGTTATAAATTGAATTGATTTATAAAAGGGATTTTTTTTTAATTGAAGTTTTTATAAATAGAAATGGGATTCATACATTGTTTATAAATCCAAAATCAATTGAATTTGATAAATTTAATATAGAAGGTTATTAAAGGAGATATATTCGCGATTTCGGATAGCGAATTATCCTTGAAATGAAATATGTGAGAAATATTGAATTTGGTTAGTGAAGTATATTCACGATTTTGGACAGTGAATATATTATTAAACAGTATGGATGTGTTTTGGGAAAATGAATATTATCAAATGAAGTTAATTGTTTCAAAGATGTTCTAAAATGGATTAACTATCGAAACCATAGATTTCAACATTCATTGTTGAAATAGACGTTTTCGAGAATTAGAAGGAAATGATGGACTATAACACTGTTGTTATAGTAAATGATTTCCGAAAGGAAATATTTTGTATAGTATTGGGATTTATATATCTATTTTAATTTCGAATCCCTATACTAGTGATTTTGGGCCGGTGTAACGGTGTTTTACGCAACATTCGTTTTTGCTCCAATTAATGTGATTAAAAGAATGTTATTCTTAAAGAATGAAATATATACTTAATTTCGATTTAAGTATATTGAATATTTTCTAAATGTTGAAAATAAATGGATTTGTGAATTACTTATTATTTAATAAGTATGGAAATGCGTTCCAATATGAAGTGAATATTTTAAGAATTTATCTTTTAAAGATAAATTGGAAATGAATATTAGAAATCGATTTGAAAATCGTATATTCATAGATATTTTGGGAATTGCAAATTCACTATGGAATTTATAAAAGAAAGGGAAATTTGTTTAAAAATAAACGTTGATTTATTTTTGAAGTGTGGGAATAAATTTACGGATTTGGAACGTAAATATAAAGTAAATCGGTAAGGATTTATTTAATTGGTTTAAATGACCCATTTTGAAATGAAAGTATTGTCCCGTAAGGAAAATGATTGAAAGTTGTTTTCAAAGGTGGTAAAGGCGAAAAGTAATTTGAAAATTTGTTTTCAAATGGTTGAAGTGTGGAAAATTATATATCTAGTAAAGATATTTTTGGAAAATAAATAATTTGGGAAATTATTTGGAATCTGGTGATGTTGAGCATGCCTATTGATAGTTAAATAACCGACTATCAATATTTACCTTTAAATATGTATTTGTTGTGATTTGCTTGAATTTGAATGCCAAACTTATTTTTGAATAAGCGCTCACTATTCGGGTTAGCCGGGAAAGGACCTTGGGGTCGTATAACCCATTCCGAATATGTGATACGTCGTTATGGATTGCATTTGATGACCGATGTTGAAGACCGGATATTTGTGAAAATGGAAGGATTACCGTCGAATATTTCTACATCGGCTGATCTCTGATGTAGAAATTTATTACCCTTTTTGATGGGAAGTCCGGTCGTGATTAGTGAATATCCGGATTGCAAGGACTTCTTTGTAAGTGCCTTCGGTTCCGTTCGATCCCGGAACGGACTCATATGGATGTGTGTCTGACATTACAATTTGAGATGTAAAGCTGGTTTCCATCAAATATATTACCGTTGGTGGCGGAGAATTTATTCTCTTAGCTTACCACCCTTAGAGGTTATGTAGTTGATGGATACTAGTGATACATTCCCAAATTGGTAATGTAGCATACGAAGTGCTTTTGAGCATTTGATGATCAAAGCACAGCTTTTGTATAAAGCGTGGCTTTGTGGACGAGACTTCGTCGGACCTTACACCCCAGAAATGGTCAAAACAGGAAGGATGCGGCAAGGTTATTAGGAGGTAGCGCCCCTTTAGTGTATGTCATTCCTTCTGGATAGAGGTGGTATCATGGTATGGAGCCCAGATACTTAACCTATGTTGTTGCTGCAAATTTATTGCTTTGTGGTTGTTGGAAATCGAGGATCCTCGGATATAGATTGGTTACGATCGGGGAATGACATATTCGTGTCAGTAGTTACCCAGTTAGGGGTAACCCGACCTTGTGTTGGTAGAGATCCGGTTAGGTTCTCGGGTCGTCTTTCCAGAGGCGTACCCATGTGGCAATGGGAAGTTCCTTGGCCTAACCATTTGTTGGAAATCAAAAGAAACAATACGATCCTGTACGGTTTTAGTTGTATAACATGCCATGGAATGTGGCGGTAACCTGCTATTGAACATGGTAGCTATAGTAGGCATAAGTGTGAAATGTCTATGCTGGCTAAGATTTATATCTTTACTTTCGGAATGATTTTTCCTACACTGTGCACTAGTAATAATATCAAATGTTTCTTTTTAACGCGTATCAAGCATCTTTGACTATCATAAGGAGAAATCTCCTCCGATTCTGCATTTGCATTGTGTGTGTGTGCGGGAGGCCTTATGGTAGTCTCATTTTCTAAAAAGCATTGCGAATTGACTTTAAAAATATTCCTCTGTTTTGTTTTTAAAAGATAAACTGTTTTAGTTCTCACACCAGTCACATGACTGACTCGGAGTTTATTGTTTTCCTTCCTAAACTCTGGGTGCCCACCAATTTCCACACGGGCAGTCAAGAGTAAGGTTTATCAGGATATTCTGGAAATTCAGGAGTTGCTGGATGGCATGGCGTATTCACTAGTATATAGTATTTCTTTTCCGCTGTCTGTTTGTTGTTGTTGTTTCACACTCTGTTGATGTAATATAATGTAATATGATGTGATGTAATAACTGATATAGTTCTTTGTTTAAAGATTATTCATTTATCTATTATATGTTGTTCCGCTACGATTGTGAGATTCTGATATTGTTCTATTGTTTCTTTCTGTTCTGTTCTATCTTTTTTCTCTCTTCTTCTACCTTTTTCTTCTTCTTCAACCATAAGGGTTCGTATTTCCGTTCATCTTGAGTTAATCACTAGAGATTAGTGTCTGTTCAACGAGTACGGATTTACGGTTCTTTACAAAGTGGGTTAAAACACTCACCTTTTGAATTTAAATCCAATTTAAACCCAAAGATTGACCAGCCTTAGAATTCGTCCAAACCAGCGCCAAAATATCCGAAATTCTAATACGATCCTAGCGGAGAAAACCGCGCATGAATCTGAGTCCGCATGTGAAAGATATTCGCGTTAGAATGATTGAAATCCAAATTTAAATAAAATAAAATAAACGAACGAACCACAAACTCAATCCACATCACCACTTTACAGAAGTACATGAAATCCAACTTCTTCCTGATTGAACCGAAGGTAGTCTCCACTTCCAGGAACCCTAATCCTAATTTTTGCCGACCATTCGAGCACTTCCACCAGGATCCGAGGGCGGCACCCACTCGCTCACTCCGGCCGCTTCTTATAGGAGCGCGCGGCTCACTCTGGTTGTCGAAGAACCCATCGTGCCACCGTCCCTTCCTCCTAGAATCGTGGTGAATCCATGCATCTTCGAGACAAACGAACCATAGATTTGGCTCTGCTTTCCATCCTCTTCGCAACGGCGGCCCCCGATCATCGATTGGCTGCAGATTCGCCGTTAGATCGTCCAGAATCCAATATGAACGTCCAGAATTGATTCGCGAATTCTGGTCGAACGGTGATTCGCATCTAAAAACGAATTGCAGATATGAGATGCGTTCATCGAGAGCTTCGATATATAATTTTTCTGAATTTTTTTTGAGGAGTTTAAAATTTCACTTTGATTTTAAATTACAGTTGGAATTAGGTGTTTGTCTGCCATTGAACTGAGGAGGTGAAAGAAATGGTACGCACAGACAAATGAGAATGAAGAAAATTAGGGTTTATAAAAGAGTATATAGAGGCAAGGTTGAAATAGAATAGATGGACCCGATTTATAAACGCGCTGAACGATAAAAGGCCCGAAAAGCCCGTTCTGACTCCGGAACGAAATCGGGTCAACCCGTATATCAAAATAGATATTTTAAAATATTTTAAATGTAATGGAAAAGTTTTCAAGTCCAAATTCCAACGTATGAAGAAGTTATGCTAAAATCAATATTTTTCAAATTGATTTCACTTGATTTCAATTTCATTGATTTCAAGGCGTTTCGAGTCCGTACGATCAAACGACAAGTCCGATCGATACGAAACTTGAAATCCTACAATAATTCACTGTTACGGATCTGATGAAACTGGTTTCGTTGAATCCGAGTCAGTGGCCAAAATGGCTATTTTTACATTAATTACTTAAATTAATAAAATAACAAATTATATCAAAATTTCAATTTCAATTCTATAATTAACAAATTCATCATTTGTAAATTTCTAAATCATTTACATTAATTTACCCAAATTTAAATGTCAAATTAGAGTTGATTAATTTATCAATTTCAGTATTAACCACAATTTCATTAAATTCAAAAATTATAAATTTAATTTCCAAAAATTCTATTAAAATATATTTTCATTCTACTATTCATTTCATTATTATCCAACGGATGAAATTAACACTGGTTCATGGTTTACTACATTATTATTCACAACTTTCATCTTAATTTCAATTAACGCAAAAATTAAATATTAAATTTCATTAAATTGCAATTAATCCAATTATTTAATTTTACACTTCAATTTAATAATAAATCTTGTTTCTATTCTTTAAATCAACCAATTGTCATATTATAAATAGAGTTAGCATTAATTTCAATTAATTCCTTAATTTATACAAATATAACCTTAAATTGAGATTCATTGCAATTTATTACAAATTTGATTTAATGGACTACATAAATGATTACATTATAATAATCGTTGCCACTAACCCTTAATCATATTTGTATAAGTTATCATTTCCAAACAATTACATACATCACATTGATTATTATCCAATCATTATTTATTCATTATTAATTCATTGATTACTCCAATATTTATATTTATTTTCTTATATTAATTTATTACCAAATATCCCTATTTACCATCAATTATAACTCAAATAGTTGTTTCAATCAATTGGGATTGCATTGAATTAATTATTTATTAGTTTATATTTCATTCCCGTTATAAATTCATTAACACGTTACAAATTTCCTTTATTGATACATCACTTACATTCCTACCTAATTACATTAGTTTTATCCCATTACACTAATATATGCCTATTTACCTCTTAATTTGAATAAATATTCCATTTCTAAATGCGTACTTCTAGCAATTGTACACATTAATTTTGGTTTAAATCCAATTAATGAATTTACCTTAATTCCATTCTTTTTACCAATTTATTACCTTATCAATGAATTTACGATTCTATTTAATTTACATTCACACTTCCGTTATTTTATTAATTACCATTAAAGTAACGTTTATTATCTACAATAAACATTTTAATTACTTATCTACATTGATTGTATAAATTTTCCATTTATTGTGTATTACTTCATCGGTTACTATAACATTGAATTCATTAAATTATCACTTATTATATCATTGCATTAGTTAATACAATATTCCCATTTGTTTTCTTATATTCAATTTCTTAGCCTAGTGTAACAATTCCCATTACTTCAATTAATCGTAATTTCATTTCAATTGTTAACATTTTGCTTTAATTTCCATGGTTGCATTTCATTTTTAACATTTACTTTAATATAAATTACAAAATTTTTATTTCTTCCTAAGTTTAATTACAAAATCTTAATTAAATTAACCAATTTATTTATGAAAATTTATGGGTCGTTACACTCTCCCCCACTCAAAACTTTTCATCCCCGAAAAGGAAAATGAAGGGAAAAGAAAAATTAAGAAATCAATATTTCTTACTTAAATATTAAATTTATAAACAAATAAATCTACAAATTAATTAATTTAGATGAAATATACCAATTTATAACCATTAAATCATTTTATACTCGAATTTATAAAGTTTGGGAAATATTTCAAAATATTTTCTAAGTCCAAAATTTACGAAAAATTTCGGCAGTCTCTCCTTTGTACGGAGAAGCTCAGGAGAAAATATAATATCAAATATAACTATATACAACATATATTTTTCAAAGTAATATATCCCAACATGGGAAAAACAATACCATAACGCTATAAACCGAAATCCGAAAACGTACCTATTTGTCGGGCAATTAACGCTTAATTATGAAACCAAAAGCAGTAGCAATTGCTTCCATAACCTGTATTTCACTTATATAATCCAAAAAGGTTAACAATTATGTAAAATGAAATATTTAAGTTGTTTTAATCACAAACAACCCAATCGATACAACAACAACCAATTGCAACAAACAGCATACAACCATAACATAGAATCAATATAAATCAATCATTCATTCATATCAAATAAAACAAATAGTTGTTCGGGTTCAAAACTTTAAATTGTACAGAGTGGAAAATAAACTACTAAGTGCACCATTTACTCAACTGTCTAAGATGGAACTAAATAGATTATTCATTTACCCAAACAATTTTTAAATATCCTTACCCAAACAACCATAGACCAAAACGAACAACCAACAATTTCAGAAAATAGATCAAATTAATTTTTATAAATTTCATTTCAAAATATTTATTGTTTGATTTCCATTTCATTCAATTACTGATTTAACTTTTTAATTTACAATTTATTTCTTACAGTTTTCATTTATCCATATATAATGCAAAAAAAAATTATTTTCATTACATTCATTTATTCATTACTTAATTTCACTTATTTATAGTATTCATCTTTCTACTTATTTTTTAAAATAAATAACTTCATCATTTACTGTAACGCCCCACTCCGAGATCCACTCTAGTAAAGAGTATTATGGAGTAATACCGTCTACTAGAACGGAGAATAGAGTATAATGGAAGCGACCATGTGTAATCAAGCTATAACTAACTACTTAATACATCGAATAGGTGGTATTCTTTTCTTAAGTGGTTCGACATATCCAATAGATATTTATAACGAGATTACAATGGCTAAGGAAAATAGGTTCAGAACAAACATAATACTAAATGATAACATCATCATCACAGAACAGTCACATAACAGTCACAGAACATAGGTACAATACATCATCAGTACCGATCCAAGTATCAGAAAGGTGGGTACAAAGCCACCGCTCACACATGTGAGTCAAAAATATATACATAAGAGTCTGAAATAACAGAGTAGCGGAATAGTGGACAAATAAAAAGAGCTATCTATCAGCATAGCAGATAATGTCCAAGCGGAAGCACAGAAAGCTAAGTCCAGAGACCTAACCTGAAACAACTCGGTCTGACCCGAACGAAAACACTCGGGTCAGGCTAGCTAAACAATCAGTAATAACTGATATATATATAATAATGTAGTACATATAAAACAGTACTTCTCCAAAGAGAAGAGTAATACGGACTACATGAATATAATGACGATCCCTAATCATCAATAAACAGTAAAAATCTCCAAAGAGAATACAAATACCAAAGTGTGGAATAAATAAAATCGCCTCATATCATCGGCGTAGCCAAAGCTAGATAAAGTTGCCCATAGGCAATAATCCCAAGAGTGACCAGAGTCAGTAATCAATGCCCAAGCAAAGATCGATGCTCCAAAGAGCCATAGGGATATACTGAAAAGTCAATGAAATCAAACACTGAAAAGCAGTGTCCAGAGACACTGTGAATCCACAAGGTAATCGCACTTACATCGTATGGTTCCATAGAACCAACACCGAATGGCGATACTCGAATGGATATAAAATCATCAGATAATACAAATATTGCACGTGCACCGACCAGAGTCGTTGTTGCCAAGTACTGTAGAGTTGTGATCGATCACTCGCACAGATGCGGAACGCGCGAAACGGCGAGATCCTTCCCAGAAGGATAAAGGCCCAGAGGCGCACGTCGAAAAATAAACTGCTCCATAGAGCAGGTGTCCAGAGACGGTTGCCCAGAGGCGTGGTGACCCAGAGGTCCAGTACTGGCCGCCCAGAGGCTAATGTGTCACTAACTTCTTGGAGAGGAACCCGTAAAGTGTTAACAATGAGTCTCATACCCCCACGTTCACACTAAACGGTTTATTAACCAATAGCAAGCTCACACTCCAAACAATAAAAAGTCCACCTCATATCATCGGTAGACTAGACCCAAAGGTCAAAACGATCAATCGAATAGGTCGGGGATTAACCGGAAAGAAAATACACACGGTTTCCATAGGACGGAGATTTCCTAACCGTTTAAGCACCTTTCCACTTCGCTCGACGTGCTAAAAGTGAGTGTGAGATTCTTATTATAGAAAATAATGGTGTAAAACGGGTTTGTAATTGATTTCGAAATCACTTTTAAAACGGTCTTTTGAAAAGTCTCCTATTATGGAGTAATTAATTTAATAATTGAAAATAATATTATATAATAATTTTCAAAAGCCATTTTAGAGTGAAAAATCTTTTTAAATCCTTTTTATAAAGCCCGTGTACGAAATCCAGAGACAAATCTCAAAGAAATCGACGAAAACCAGAAAATCATCAAAAATATTCTAAGTGTTTGAAACCATTCGAAAACTGCTGCGAACCCAAGTTCGGCAATTTATTTGGACTAGCAAACTGTGTCCAAATGGCATAAAAACTGGTAGGCATATAGTCAAACATCCCTACTTTAAGATGCAAAAAGAATTTATGGATTTCGAGTTGAGACGAAGTGGCAGCGACGTCTCAAAGTTGAACCCAGAGAAAGATTCATACTGTTTTCCAACAGCGACCAGAGTCTAACTTTGGCACGAAAATCGAAGTACCAAACGAACTCCAATGTTGCCCAAATTTCCCAGAGATGGAGTTCGCAACTCCACCTTTCCAACGAGACCAAAAACGTCGAATTCCGACTTCTGATGCGAACGTGGCGGCATGGCGAAGTGGCGCTCAAAAGCTGGAAACAGAGGTGATGTTTGATTTTTTTTTTTTGGACGCGGGCCCGGCCCGCGTCAGTCCTGCCCCAGCCCGCCTGGGCTGGGGGTATGGGACGCGGGCCAAGGCCCGCGCCTGTATGCCCCAGCCCAGGCGGGCTGGGGACATCATACTGCCCCAGCCCGCCTGGGCTGGGGGTATGGGACGCGGGCCAAGGCCCGCGTCCCCTATTCCCCAGCCCAAACGGGCTGGGGAGGGGGTGCAACCCCCAGCCCGCCCGGGCTGGGGGGTTGGGGCGCGGCCAGCCCACCATGGGCTGGCCAGCCTCTGGCTAGCCCAGCTGGGCTAGCCTACAGTGCCTGGGTGCAGCCCTGGCCTGTTCTGGTGCACCCAGTGCACTATTCCAGCCTGTTTCAGGCTGATTTCAGCCTAAATATTTCCAGCAAGCATATTTTTGTGTTTTTGGTGATTTTGAGTTGTTTTTTTCAGTTTTTGGCATCAAAAAAATCACTAATAACAATTATTAATCACCATATAAGGATTATTACACTAATTTAAAGGAAACATAGGGTCAAAGCTTAGCATTACAACTAGCAATAATTACTAATCCATAGTAATTACCTTAATGAAGCAAAGTATCAAATGGTTTGAGTGCACAATATCAAGCAAGCCAAACTCATCAACCCCAAAGCAAAGATCAAGAGGCTTCAAAGGACCCAAAATCAACAAAAAAATAATAATGATTACAACAAGATGGTAGAGATAAATAGTGATTAAGATGGATTAGAGAATAGGGGAGATTGCATTACCTTTCAAAGATTAAACTAGTTTAATTATGAAGAGAAGGAGATGGAGCTTCTAAAGGGAGGCCATTAATTATGTTTAGATCTAGGTTTAGGAATTTATGAAGAGGAGGGTTAGGGTTTATGGGAGGGGTTTGAGATATTAAATAGGAGTGGGTTGGTTAATGGGTCATGGTAAGAGGTTTTAAAACCCATTAGGACTTAGTTTATTTTCCTAAGGTTATCATGTGAACAAAATCCTAAGAAGCATTCTAGTTTTAATTAAAACCATGTAATTATCTCATTTGGCCCATTAACCCATAATCACTTTTTATTTAAAAATTCCCCATTTCAACCCAAAATATTTTAATTTGCAAACCAATTGCAAATTTAAATTCCCAAAAATTTGTTTAGCCCCCTTTTTAACTTAAAGTCATAATTTTTAACTTATCATTCGGTAATTGCAATCTCAGGGTTGTTACAGACTCCCCCCTTAAGAAAATTGCGTCCCCGCAATTTCTTAAATATAGAAGTCGTCTATAACATCTAATCCACACAAGGAATACAGAAGATAAAATATAGATGCTCACCCATGTCGGAAGATGAAAGAAAACCAGGATAAGTACGCTCAATAAATTCTCTGGTCTCCCAAGTGCAGTCCTTAGGATTAGACGACCATTGAATCTTCACAAGCGGAACCTCTTTGTTTCGAAGACGTCTGATCTCCGAATCAAGCACACGAAGAGGTTGTTGTTCTATAGATAGATCGGGTGAGATCTCCAAATCAGGTACGATATGAGGCTCGATAATAGAATCAGGATCGCGGACACACTTGCGAAGCTGGGAAACATGGAACACGTCGTGTATTTCAAAGAAGTGAGCAGGTAGAGCCACACGATAAGCAACGGCGCCGATGTGTTCCGTAATAGGAAATGGTCCAATATAGCGAGGAGCCAATTTCCCTGTGGAGCTGAAACGCACAACCCCCTTCATGGGAGAAACCCGAATAAAGACAGAATCGCCAATGGAGAACTCAAGAGGCTTCCTACGGTTGTCCGCGTAGGATTTCTGGCGGTCCTGTGCCTCTTTCATTCTCTGACGGATAAGCACGATCTTCTCAGAAGATTCCCGAACTGAATCTGGACCAAGAGTGAGCTTCTCGCCAGACTCTAACCAACAAGCAGGAGAGCGACATGGCCTTCCGTAGAGAGCCTCGAAAGGTGCCATGCCGATACTAGACTGATAGCTGTTGTTGTAGGAGAACTCTACGAGCGGTAAGTAATCCTCCCAACTACCTCCGAAATCCAGAATACAACAGGGCAAAAGATCCTCTAAAACACGATTCACCCTCTCCGTCTGACCGTCGGTCTGAGGATGATAAGCAGTCGAGAGATTCAGCTTTGTGCCCAAAGCTGACTGTAGGCACTTCCAGAAGTGACTAGTAAAGATAGTGTCTCGATCACAGACGATAGAGCTAGGAATGCCATGAAGTCGAATGACTTCCTTCACATAGAGCTTGGCCAACTGAGGTGCAGTCCGAGTGGACTTAATCGGAATGAAATGAGCCGATTTGGTCAAGCGATCAACAATAACCCAGATATAAGTATGGCCTGACCTCGATCGAGGCAGACCGTCAATGAAATCCATGGATATCTGATCCCATTTCCATAATGGAATCTCTAGAGGCTGAAGAAGACCAGATGGACGCTGATGCTCGGCCTTGATCTGTTGACAAGTCATGCAACTACTCACATAACTTGCCACATCTCTCTTCAAACCCTCCCAATAATATAGCCGGCACATATCGGCATACATCTTACTCGAACAAGGATGTATAGTGTACTTAGTGCGATGGCACTCGTCCAGAATGTCACGCCTAAGTGGTAAATCAGATGGTACAACAATACGGTTCTTCCTACGAAGACACCGATGAAAATCAAGAGAATAATCCAGCAATGTCTCATCATGGATCCCGACTCGAGAAGATGAATAAGATGCAATAAGTCTGGATCCTGCCGCTGAGCATGGGCAATGCGATCCAATAAGATAGGACGAGCTTCCAAGCTAAATAATAAGACAGGAGCATCAGAAGATGGAGCTCGATCTCTAATATCACATAAAGATAGAGTCTCAAGAACATCCCACTCGGCAATCATCATAGAAACTACCGCTGAGTGCTTGCGACTGAGCGCATCTGCAACACGATTACCCTTGCCAGGGGTATACTGAATATCTAAATCATATGAGGCGAGAAACTCAAGCCATCGCTGCTGCCTCATATTGAGATCCCTCTGACTGAATAGATACTTCAGCGACTTGTGATCGGTGTAAAGAGTGAAGCGTTCGCCAAATAGAAAGTGACGCCACGTCTTCAAAGCAAAGACGATAGCTGCCAACTCAAGATCATGAGTCGGATAGCGAACCTCATTCGGACGTAGCTGCCTGGAAGCATAAGCAACTACCCGATCCTTCTGCATAAGCACGGCACGGAGCCCGCTGCCACAAGCATCGGTGTAAACAACCAGATCCTGATTACTTTTAGGAACCACAAGAATAGGAGCATGAGTGAGAAGTTCCTTCAGTCGCTGAAAGGAAGCTTCACACTTATCAGACCAAATAAAGCGAACACCCTTACGAGTCAGCGTCGTAAGGGGAAGTGCAACTCGAGAGAAATCCTTGACAAACCGACGGTAATAACCCGCCAGACCAAGGAAGCTGTGAATATCATGAACGTTCTCGGGCTGCTTCCAATTCTGAATAGCTTCGATCTTGGCAGGATCGACAGAAACACCCTCAGATGATACAATATGGCCCAAGAACTTGACCTTGCTCTCCCAAAAATGGCACTTGGAGAGCTTGGCCTTAAGCTGATGCTGACGAAGAGTATCCAAGACGATCCGCAAATGATGAGCATGGTCTGCCTCGGATCTAGAATGAATAAGAATATCGTCGATGAAAACCAGAACGAATCTATCGATGTATTCCCGGAATACTCGATTCATAAGATCGACGAAGAAAGCTGGTGCGTTCGTCAAGCCGAATGGCATGACCAACCACTCAAAAGAACCATAACGAGTGCGGAAAGCGGTAAGAGGGATGCTATCTTCCGCAACTCGGAGCTGATGAAATCCGGTGGCAAGGTCGAGCTGTGAAAAGACCTTCGCACCGCTCAACTGATCAAACATATCGTCTATCCGTGGAAACGGATAACGATTTATGATGGTCAACTCATTAAGCTTGCGATAGTCAATGCAAAGCCTAAGAGAGCCATCGGGCTTCTTAACGAAGACCACAGCAGCACCCCATGGCGACGAACTGGACCGAATGAGCTGCTTCGCCTCAAGCTCCACTAACTGCTTCATGAGTTCCTCATTCTCTTTAGTAGACATCCTCGTGGGAGGACGCCCAACTGGGTGGGAGCCTGGAATGAGATCGATGCGGAACTCAATGGCCCGCTTTGGCGGCAGGCCAGATACTGGCTCGAATACGTCGGGGAAATCCCGAACAACAGGAATACGAGATAAGTCCAAATCCTCATCTCGTGAATCAAGGGAAAATAGAGTAACATCAGAAAGCCCAACATCCTGAAGAACAATAGCTAACGGAGAGGACGAATCAGGGTGATGAATGAATAATATCCGCTCCGAACAAATAATTTTGGCGTCGTGCTGAACGAGCCAATCCATGCCAAGAATCATATCAAATCCCAAATACTCCATAACGTGCAGATTCGCACAGAAAGAAAATCCACAAAGATCGATATCTATATTCTCACAAAGCAAGCTGAGGGTCGTGGATCCGCCGATGGGATTCACAATCCCTAGTGAAGAAACCAGACAAGTAACATCCAAGGATAAAGCATCTACTAGCTCCTTTGATACGAATGAGTGAGAGGTACCCGTATCAAAGAGAACTCTACAAGATCTACCATGAAATAAAATAGAACCTTCGAGAACGGAAGGATGCGTACCTCGAGGCCGAGCTGAAGATGCAGGAGCCTTGGCAGCATTAAGCTTGCCAGGCTTGGCACTAGCTGGAGCAATAGGACAAGTGGAGATCCTGTGTCCCTCCTTCTTGCAGAAGGTGCAATAGAGAGGTTTGGGACACTCTCGAATAAAGTGATCTAGAGAACCGCAGTTGAAGCATTTCCTCGGAGGACGGATTCCACTAAGCTGTGACTGAATCTGAGGCTGAGTCTGAGGCTGAGCCTGGACAGCAGAACTGCCAGTCTTCTTCTTCTTGTTCCAAGGCTTGTTCTTCTGAAATGGACCCCGCTTCTGGTTGGGGTTTTTGGAACCCCCACCATCATCATCACTATGCTCCATCTCGACTGACTCAAGATGTAGGGCTGCATCGACTAGCTTCTCGAATGAGAGCTCAAGCTGTAGCATAAGATGCCTCTTCAGATATTTCTTCAAGCCCTCAACAAATTTGAGGTTCCTTTTATAAGGAGTAGCAATAAACTCAAGGCCGTACTTGGACAGGGCCTCGAAGGAAGAGACATAGTCGGATACGGAGGACTTCCCCTGCTTGAGATCAAGAAAGCGGCGAGCAAGGGAGTTCTTCTCTGACTCTGGGATGAATTTGAGCTCAAATCTCTGACGAAACTGAGCCCAAGTAAGTGTGGTCTCATCGACCTCGGCAATAAGGAGTTCGTACCAATCCAGGGCACGACTCCGAAGCTGACTAGAAGCAATAAGAACACGATCATGATCCGAGATATCCATACGAGTAAAAATGCGCTCGCATATCCGAATCCAAGCCTGGACCTCTAAGACATTCTCGGAGCCACTGAACGGCTTCCCTCTGAGATGGGTAAAATCACTGCAGAGACGCGCAAAAACAGACATACGCGGAGCATCAGCAACTGGGGCTGGAGACTGAGAATGAGACTGAGAATTCCGAACCAGCTCCATAATCTGGTCAGTAGTCATGAACACGCCCTCTGGATGAGTGTTGCTGGACTGCCCAGCAGCACTAGTCTGACGTGTGGTTCTCCCTCTTCCCCTTCCAGACATACTGAAAGTCAAACGGGAATTAGAGTTAGACATGATTCTATGATAGATACTTAATTAAGGAATACTACGGAATATAATAAATTCCTACACATATTCCTAACTTATTTATCAATAAGCATAAGGAAGGGATTTGATTTAATTCGGATCCAATTAAAATGTATTGTACTAAGTGTATCCGTTCTGTGTTTCTTATGCTTAATTCTGAACCTTAGCTCCGATACCAAGATGTAACGCCCCACTCCGAGACCCACTCTAGTAAAGAGTATTACGGAGTAATACCGTCTACTAGAACGGAGAATAGAGTATAATGGAAGCGACCATGTGTAATCAAGCTATAACTAACTACTGAATACGTCGAATAGGTGGTATTCTTTTCTTAAGTGGTTCGACATATCCAATAGATATTTATAACGAGATTACAATGGCTAAGGAAAATAGGTTAAGAACAAACATAATACTAAATGATAACATCATCATCATAGAACAGTCACATAACAGTCACAGAACATAGGTACAATACATCATCAGTACAGATCCAAGTATCAGAAAGGTGGGTACAAAGCCACCGCTCACACATGTGAGTCAAAAATATATACATAAGAGTCTGAAATAACAGAGTAGCGGAATAGTGGACAAATAAAAAGAGCTATCTATCAGCATAGCAGATAATGTCCAAGCGGAAGCACAGAAAGCTAAGTCCAGAGACCTAACCTGAAACAACTCGGTCTGACCCGAGCGAAAACACTCAGGTCGGGCTAGCTAAACAATCAGTAATAACTGAGATATATATAATAATGCAGTACATAAATAAAACAGTACTTCTCCAAAGAGAAGAGTAATATGGACTACATGAATATAATGACGATCCCTAATCATCAATAAACAGTAAAAATCTCCAAAGAGAATACAAACACCAAAGTGTGGAATAAATAAAATCACCTCATATCATCGGCGTAGCCAAAGCTAGATAAAGTTGCCCATAGGCAATAATCCCAAGAGTGACCAGAGTCAGTAATCGATGCCCAAGCAAAGATCGATGCTCTAAAGAGCCATAGGGATATACTGAAAAGTCAATGAAATCAAACACTAAAAAGCAGTGTCCAGAGACACTATGAATCCACAAGGTAATCGCACTTACATCGTATGGTTCCATAGAACCAACACCGAATGGCGATACTCGAATGGATATAAAATCATCAGATAATACAAATATTGCACGTGCACCGACCAGAGTCGTTGTTGCCAAGTACTGTAGAGTTGTGATCGATCACTCGCACAGATGCGGAACGCGCGAAACGGCGAGATCCTTCCCAGAAGGATAAAGGCCCAGAGGCGCACACCGAAAAATAAACTGCTCAATAGAGCAGGTGTCCAGAGACGGTTGCCCAGAGGCGTGGTGACCCAGAGGTCCAGTACTGGCCGCCCAGAGGCTAATGTGTCACTAACTTCTTGGAGAGGAACCCGTAAAGTGTTAACAATGAGTCCCATACCCCACGTTCGCACTAAACGGTTTACTAACCAATAGCAAGCTCACACTCCAAACAATAAAAAGTCCACCTCATATCATCGGTAGACTAGACCCAAAGGTCAAAACGATCAATCGAACAGGTCGGGGATTAACCGGAAAGAAAATACACATGGTTTCCATAGGCCGGAGATTTCCTAACCGTTTAAGCACCTTTCCACTTCGCTCGACGTGCTAAAAGTGAGTGTGAGATTTTTATTATAGAAAATAATGGTGTAAAACGGGTTTGTAATTGATTTCGAAATCACTTTTAAAACGGTCTTTTGAAAAGTCTCCTATTATGGAGTAATTAATTTAATAATTAAAAATAATATTATATAATATTTTTCAAAATCCATTTTGGAGTGAAAAATCCTTTTAAATCCTTTTTATAAAGCCCGTGTACGAAATCCAGAGACAAATCTCAAAGAAATCGACGAAAACCAGAAAATCATCAAAAATATTCTTAGTGTTTGAAACCATTCAAAAACTGCTGCGAACCCAAGTTCGGCAATTTATTTGGACTAGCAAACTGTGTCCAAATGGCATAAAAACAGGTAGGCAAATAGTCAAGCATCCCTACTTTAAGATGCAAAAAGAATTTCTGGATTCCGAGTTGAGACGAAGTGGCAGCGACGTCTCAAAGTTGAACCCAGAGAAAGATTCATACTGTTTTCCAACAGCGACAGAGTCTAACTTTGGCAAGAAAATCGAAGTACCAAACGAAGTGTTGACCAAATTTTCCAGAGATGGAGTTCGTAACTCCACCTTTCCAACGAGATCACAAACGTCGAATTCCGACTTCCGATGCGAACGTGGCGGCATCGCGAAGTGGCGCTCAAAAGCTGGAAACAGAGGTGATGTTTGAATTTTTTTTTTTTTTGGACGCGGGCCCGGCCCTCGTCAGTCCTGCCCCAGCCCGCCTGGGCTGGGGATATGGGACGTGGGCCAAGGCCCGCGCCCGTATGCCCCAGCCCAGGCGGGCTGGGGACATCATACTGCGCCAGCCCGCCTGGGCTGGGGGTATGGGACGCGGGCCAAGGCTTGCGCCCGTATGCCCCAGCCCAGGCGGGATGGGGACATCATACTGCCCCAGCCCGCCTGGGCTGGGGGTATGGGACGCAGGCCAAGGCCCGCGTCCCCTATTCCCCAGCCCAAACGGGCTGGGGAGGGGGTGCAACCCCCAGCACGCCCGGGCTGGAGGGTTGGGGCGCGGCCAGCCCACCATGGGCTGGCCAGCCTCTGGCTAGCCCAGCTGGGCTAGCCTACAGTGCCTGAGTTCAGCCCAGGCCTGTTCTGGTGCACCCAGTGCACTATTCCAGCCTGTTTCAGGCTGATTTCAGCCTAAATATTTCCAGTAAGCATATTTTTGTGTTTTTGGTGATTTTGGGTTTTTTTTTTTCAGTTTTTGGCATCAAAAAAATCTCTAATAACAATTATTAATCACCATATAATGATTATTACACTAATTTAAAGGAAACATAGGGTCAAAGCTTAGCATTACAACTAGCAATAATTACTAATCCATAGTAATTACCTTAATGAAGCAAAGTATCAAATGGTTTGAGTGCACAATATCAAGCAAGCCAAACTCATCAACCCCAAAGCAAAGATCAAGAGGCTTCAAAGGACCCAAAATCAACAAAAAACAAAATAATGATTACAACAAGATGGTAGAGATAAATACTGATTAAGATGGATTAGAGAATAGGGGAGATTGCATTACCTTTCAAAGATTAAACTAGTTTAATTATGAAGAGAAGGAGATGGAGCTTCTAAAGGGAGGCCATTAATTATGTTTAGATCTAGGTTTAGGAATTTATGAAGAGGAGGGTTAGGGTTTATGGGAGGGGTTTGAGATATTAAATAGGAGTGGGTTGGTTAATGGGTCATGGTAAGAGGTTTTAAAACCCATTAGGACTTAGTTTATTTTCCTAAGGTTATCATGTGAACAAAATCCTAATAAGCATTCTAGTTTTAATTAAAACCATGTAATTATCTCATTTGGCCCATTAACCCATAATCACTTTTTATTTAAAAATTCCCCATTTCAACCCAAAATATTTTAATTTGCAAACCAATTGCAAATTTAAATTCCCAAAAATTTGTTTAGCCTCCTTTTTAACTTAAAGTCATAATTTTTAACTTATCATTTGGTAATTGCAATCTCAGGGTTGTTACATTTACTTAAGTCTATAATTACTTACTTACAACATTTATCTTCTATCACCTTTTATTATAGTAAGATTTCCATTATAACTTAAGTTTATAACAATTTCAACATCAAATTCTTATTTATTAAAGAATTTCGTTGAATACTTTTATTATTTCAACGTTCACTTGTAAAATTTATCATTACATTTTCTTTTAACATTTTAACCTTTATAGGTGGTAAGTTATATATATGTTTATTAAGAATGCAATTGAAATTTATACAAGTTCACCTCATTTCTTTTAATTAATTTAATGTTCAATAATTATATCTTTTGTTTTATAGGTTACAATCCCAACTTCCTTGAAATTTCATTTATAACTTAGCATTTAGTTTCTTTTTAAATTAAAGGTTCCAACTATTAATTAGTTACAACCCATTCCACTACAATAATCGAAACTACTAATTAACGAAAATGTAAGAACTAAATACCGAGTTAAATTTCAAATCATTTTAAAATAGTAAATTAAATGTATATCCTTACAACTTATATATCTAACTATATTTAAAACAATTTAAAATTTATATTTGTTTTTCAAAATAAACATGTAGTAAAACTACTATGGTGGCCTTCCCACTTCGAAACTCGAAAATGAATGTCGATGATGCGTGCACTCATCACCGAAATTATTTTCCAGCGACAAAGAGGGGAGTACAACTTATTTCTTTCCAGAATTACTTTAAAAAAAATTCTTTCAAATTTTATTGAAATATTTATATCAGAAAATACTTCTAATAGTATCATTATTATATTCCCAAATCATTTGAAAGAAATTTTCAAAACGCTGGAACTTAAGTTCTAAATTCCCAATTTTCATTTATTTTATTAAAAATCTCATTTCAACTATTATTTATAAATTTCATTACCTAAAAACCAATATATTGCAACCAAATATATATCATATTTATAAAATTTATTTTATATATAGAAAATATAATAGGCAAAATTATTTCATTCACCTATATTAAAAACAAATATTATGTCAGTCTGTCCTATTAACTGTTTAGAAATCTCTATTGATGTCATAGCGTCCCATGCATCAACCAGAATTTATAAATACAAAACGGAATAAATTAACACAATATTAAAACCTTTTTATAACACTAACAAATACGCTCTCTCATATATAAGCTCAACGACTCATCATAGGGTATTACTACCCTATTAATAAGAGTCAGACCCCACAAAGCTAAGGTTTATCGCTAAACCTCGCTCTTATACCAGATGTAACGTCCCGCCTTTTTGTACGCTTTAAATCGACGATAAACCACACACGTCAGACTTAAACCAACAAAAGGGCGGATTGTTATAGGGTAAATAAGAAAAACAGAGAAGGACAAAAAAACAAAATAGAATCTTGCAGCGAAACGATAAAATATAATAATCAAATAAACAGTTCATGAAGCTGTTTACAAAATATTCTATTATATTTATACAATACATATCAGAGTTACACATACCATAGAATAATAATTAACAATGCAGTGGAACAATCTGATGCAGTGGAATATATATAATAATAATAATAATCAAATCTTCGTCTTCATCCTCCAAAAAGAAAGTCCTCAAATCCTGAAATGCTCAGGCTGACCCGAGCGAATTGAAAAGACAAAACACTCGAGTCAGAGCTAAAAGATCTTATGTAAGTTAAATCAATGGTCAATAAATATGAGTGTCAACGACGTTGGAGATGTTTACGGTGTTTGACATCTCCTATCCGGTGTCTACCTGAGTGTAGTAACTTAAGAGATGCTCAGGATTCACATCTCCTAAGGATCCGTTAAACTATTTACTATGTAGTAATATTTCTCTATTATAATAATGTCTATAGTAAAATAAACTTACTTTAAAATAGCATTAAGGAGTGACCCAATATTCTCTTTAACACATAATATATTCGCATAGTTTATACAGTACCGTAATATCCCCCGTACTGGGCGTCGTCAAAGGGCACTCCATAGGTATGGTACAAAACAAAATCGTATAAGGCGAGCTAGGGTAGGTGACACGGCACAACTAGGCAATGTCAGGGTAGATATACCAATTACGCTTCCGAGTCGGTGGTAACGCATAGCCGTAGCTAGCGCCCACCTCGAGCCACACCCCAAATCAAAGAAATCAAAAGTGGCCACCGAATAAATCCAAAAGTCAAAGTATAATATCGAAGGGATGTGTCCGATAAAAAGTGCTACCTTCTTAACCCGTTAATCGCTCATGTTTTAGCCACCTTATGCCAACTCACGGGAATCGGGTCTTCGTATTACCTCAAAGGAAATGCCACCACCATCCTACTTCATTCTGGAATCTCCACCACGTACGCGGTTGTTAAAGTGTTTTCGGAGTTCGCAAAGAGTAAGACAACTTCCGATCCCGGTCTCTTTAACAACCAAACGTTATTATAACACCGCGGTCATTTCAAATTAACTTATACCTTAAAAACCAGAATATAATATCCATTTCAAAACCATGTAAATACAATATCATTTCTATTTAAAACCCAAATCAATATGATATCATTTTTATTTCAAATATATCCTTTTCCAAAATCATAGTACTTTCAAATCTATATACCTTGAAACCCATAGCTTTGAAACATAACTTCTCATACTTAAATGGTTTAAATATTAAATTACTTTATAAAATAAAATAGCTTCTTCAATATCACAAATAAATTCCAAATACCGATTTGAACCTCCAAATAAACCATTTCAATTTATATATTTCAAAGCTCTACATATTCCACCATTTCAAAACTAGTTCTTCGATAATTCCATATATCAAATTCAATTACTATTATTTAGATTTGAAATGTTTGCTTAATAAATCCAATATAATTTAAGTAAATCTTTTAACTTCAAACAACTGGATATTCTTTCAATTTATTTAACTTGATATATTAATTTATCTCAACTTTATATTCATTTAAATCACTTTAAACCAAATCAAGTTATAAGAATCATACCCTTTAAAATCTTAATTTTATTTAGATTTCAAATCAAATTTATTCGAGTAAAATTATTAAATAATTCAATTCAAACCAATTTCATATTTATCTTCCAACTTAAATTTTTTTACTTAAGTCATTAAAACTCTATATATACAATATCTTAACAGGTACTTAACCATATAATACAAACAATCAAACTCCATTATTAACTTTTTTTTGTTAAACAAATTTATACATAGCTTAACTTCAAGAATTTAACTATATATATATAAAATCAAAACTTATATTTATTAAACCTTATATTTCTTTCCAAAACCATAGAAAATCATTTAAAATATTTATATATATAGACCGACGGTGTCTGTATATACTTTTCTATCCTATGGTCAAGTGATACTGATATTTATCATTTAATCCGCAATTTAAAATAAAAATACGGTTATATATCATTTCAAACTGCAACCCCGAATGAAATAAAGTGCATAATAGTTTGCAGTTTAAAACAATATAAAATACAACATCCATTCATCCAATATCAATCATTAACCATTAATCATAATCATATCAATATATAACGGATAATAAACAACAGGTATCAACTAGCAGTTTATATTCAATAATAAATTAAATAAAAAATTTAACTGGCAGTTTATATACGATAAATGAATTAACTAACAATTTAATTCAATTAAATTCAATTTAACTGGGATGATGATTAAAAATACACCAAACAGTCATAAATAAATTTTAATCACATCCTAAATGAATTAGCGTTAGAATGATTGAAATCAAATTTATATAAATAAAAACAAACGAACCACAAACTCAATCCACGTCACCACGTTACAGCAGTACGCGAAATCCAACTTCTCCCTGATCGAACTGAAGGTAGCTGCCACTTCCAGGAACCCTAATCCTAATTTTTGCCGACCACTCGAGTACTTCCACCAGGATCCGACGCCGTCACCTACTCGCTCACTCCGGCCGCTTCTCATAGGTGCGCGCGACTCACCCTGGTTGCCAAAGAACCCATCATGCCACCGTCCCTTCCTCCTAGAATGGTGGCGAATCCAAGCATCTTCAAGACAAATGAACCATAGATTTGGCTCTGCTTTCCATCCTCTTCGCAACGGCGGCCCCCGATCGTCGATTGGCTGCTGATCCGCCATTAGATCGTCCAGAATCCAACATGAACGGCTAGAATTGATTTGCGAATTCTAGTCGAATGGTAATTCAAATCCAAAAATGAATCGCAGATATGAGATGCGTTCATCGAGAGCTTCGATATATAATTTTTCTGGATTTTTTTTGAGGAGTTTGAAATTTCACTTTGATTTTGAATTGCAGTTGGAATTAGGTGTTTGTCTGTCATTGAACTGAGGAGGTGAAAGAAATAGTATGCATAGACAAATGAAAATGAGGAAAATTAGGGTTTATAACAGAGTATATATAGGCAAGGTTGAAATAGAATAGATGGACCCGATTTATAAATGCGTTGAATGATAAAAGGCCCGAAAAGCCCGTTCTGACTCCGGAACGAAATCGGGTCAACCCGTATATCAAAATAGATGTTTTAAAATATTTTAAATGCAATGTAAAAGGTTTCAAGTCCAAATTCCAACGTATGAAGAAGTTATGCTAAAATCAATATTTTTCAAACTGATTTCAATTTCATTGATTTCAAGACATTTCGAGTCCGTACGATCAAATAACAAGTCCGATCGATACGAAACTAGAAATCCTATTATAATTCAACATTACGGATTCGATGAAACTGGTTTCGTCGAAATCCGAGCCAGTGGCCAAAAATGGCTATTTTTACATTAATTAATTAAATTAATAAATTAACAAATTAAATCAAATTTCAATTACAACTCTATAATTAACAAATTCATCATTTTTAAATTTCTAAATCATTTACATTAATTTACCCAAATTTAAATGTCAAATTAGAGTTGATTAATTTATCAATTTCAGTATTAACCACAATTCCATTAAATTCAAAAATTATAAATTTAATTTCCAAAAATTCTATTAAAATATATTTTCATTCTACTATTCATTTCATTATTATCCAACGGATGAATTTAACACCGGTTCATGGTTTATTACGTTATTATTCATAAATTTCATCTTAATTTCAATTAACGCAAAAATTAAAGATTAAATTTCATTAAATTGCAATTAATCCAATTATTTAATTTTACACTTCAATTTAATTAATAAATTTTTCTTTTTATTCTTTAAATCAACCAATTGTCATATTATAAATAGAGTTAGCATTAATTTCAATTAATTCCTTAATTTATACAAATATAACCTTAAATTGAGATTCATTGCAATTTATTACAAACTTGATTTAATGGACTACATAAATGATTACTTTATAATAATCGTTGCCACTAACCCTTAATCATATTTGTATAAGTTATCATTTCCAAACAATTACATACAGAACATTGATTTTTATCCAATCACTATATATTTATTATTAATTCATTGATTACTCCAATATTTACATTTATTTTCTTATATTAATTTATTACAAAATATCCCTATTTACCATCAATTATAACCCAAATAGTTGTTTAAATCAATTGGGATTGCATTGAATTAATTATTTATTAGTTTACATTTCATTCCCGTTTAACACATTACAAATTTCCTTTATTGATACATCACTTACATTCCTACCTAATTACATTAGTTTTATCCCATTACACTAATATATGCCTATTTACCTCTTAATTTGAATAAATATTCCATTTCTAAATGTGTACTTCTAGGAATTGTACACATTAATTTAGGTTTAAATCCAATTAATGAATTTACCTTAATTCCTTTCTTTTACCAATTTATTACCTTATCAATAAATTTACGATTCTATTTAATTTACATTCAAACTTCCGTTATTTTATTAATTACCATTAAAGTAACGTTTATTATCTACAACAAACATTATAATTACTTATCTACATTGATTGTATAAATTTTCCATTTATTACATATTACTTCATCGGTTACTATAACATTGAATTCATTAAATTATCACTAATTATATCATTGCATTAGTTAATACAATATTCCCATTTGTTTTCTTATATTCAATTTCTTAACCTAGTATAACAATTCTCGTTACTTCAATTAATCGTAATTTCATTTCAATTGTTAACACTTAGCTTTAATTTCCATGGTTGCATTTCATTTTTAACATTTACTTAAA
This sequence comes from Allium cepa, assembly GCA_030765085.1. Taxonomy (NCBI): domain Eukaryota; kingdom Viridiplantae; phylum Streptophyta; class Magnoliopsida; order Asparagales; family Amaryllidaceae; genus Allium; species Allium cepa. The sequence goes on along the minus strand of CM060940.1, from coordinate 781,626,016 downwards.
TATAAATTATAAATTTTTAATTTCTTCCTAAATTTAATTACAACATCTTAATTAAATTAACCAATTTATTTATCAAAATTTACGAGTTGTTACAAACAGTTCGGTTTTTGGGCATTCGACTGTGCAGCATTTGATACAGTGAAGGTATTGATGTCGACTTTCGGGCATCGAAAAATCAGGTCATTATAGATTGGTATCAGAGCATTTGGTTAAGCGACAACCTTGGCTCTGTTGGGTGTTACTCATTATAGATAGAGTCAATAGTACTCTAGAATGAGTGTGAGTGTAATAATAGATATGAGCGCGTATTTGTTAGTGAATGTAAAATTGTTTTACATTCTGATGATTGGTTTGTTGAGTGGTATATGGATTCTGGTCGGTATAGTCTGTACAACTCTATCGATAGGGATCTCTAAACACTTGTACAGAACAATTCGACGTGATATTGTTTTAAAATCGGGTAAATGGAATAATTTTACCCAAACTATTTTCGTGTACGAAAGAAATAATTTTCCGTAAATTATTATAGTACTATATGGTTGCTTGGATGTTAGGAAGTGATAATATTAAACTATTATCATTGATTGTTGAATAAGAAATTGAAATCGTAACTCAAAAGCTAAAAAAAAATCCATATACAAATGAGATTTGTAAATATAAATTGTAAATTGTAGATGTGATTTATAATTTGAAAAAGAATTCCAGAGAAACATTTGGAAATGTTTTGAAATTTGGAAAAGTTTAAATCCCTTTTTGGTTTGAAAATAATTTTCTAAGGTTTTTGGAAAGATGTTTTGAAGGGATGAAAAGCACGAAACTCTTTTCAGTCGCTGGAAAATAACTTCGGTGATGACTGCAGCATCATCGGTGTTTATTTTCAAGTTTCCAAGAGAGGTATTGCTGTCAAATTATTTTAAATGGAAGTTTACAAACTGGGTTTGGTTTTGGAAATTCAAAAGGATAATTTGGATTGATTTCAAAAAAATGATTTTTGAAATGTTGGAAAGACTTTGGAATGGAATAAAAATAGTTATGGAATAAAATTTATTAAGGTGGAAAATAAAATTGTGAGTGAATAAATAAATTTACAATTGCAAGTCAATGAAAATGAGATTGAATGTTGAAATTCATTTCAAATTTGTAATCAAATAGAATTGGAGTTGGAATTGAAATTGATTTATGATAAACAAAGTGAAGTATTAAACTAAAATTAGTAAGTGAAACTAATTGATGAATGACCAAATGGATAAGGTTTAAAATGAATTGAATCTAATATTTATAAATGAAAGTAAATGGAATTCATATAGAATTAGAAATCCAGTTTAATATAAGTAAATATAAACCTAAGTGATCAATTAAAAACAAATATAAGAAGTATATAGAATATTTGCATTGAACTTAAGAAATGGAGTGTGAAATTCTTAAGTAAATTTTCTATCGGGAATATACCAGGTTAATAATTAAGTGAAGGTTCAATTGAAAATCATGAAATGGTAATTGTGAATAAGAGAATGAACAAAAGAATAAAACTGAATATTGAAAGCCGATTTGAATTGTGTGAAATAAAATGAAGTTATAAAATTAGTTTGAAGTGAACTAACGGTAATAAAGGTCAGAAAAAAATGATTTGAGGTAAAATGAATTGGAAATTGTAATGAATTAGTAAATGAAACTAATTTAAAATAGTGCAGTTGTGAATGAAAGATAATTGATAACATTCAATGTTCAGAAGATAAATTGAATCCAAATAGAATTGAAATTGTGAACTGAATTCAAAGGAAATTGAAAATGCAAGATTGAATGATAATGGATATATAACTTCAATAGTGAAGCAAAAAGGGTATAAGAGGTAAGTATTCAAACTTTTGTAAAGAAATGTGAAAAAATGATTTTTGAATGTTGAAATTGGACATTATGGATATCAGGATATACAGGCGTGTTAAAGATAAAGGAATTGGGATTTGATTTTTAAAGATAAATTTGAATTTCTCAACAAAAGGTATGTATTTAAATTTCTATACGAAATTTGATGATTTTCTTGTCTAGCCACTTGGCTTTTTGTTTTCTTTTTGAATCTTGGGGCCCGTGGTGCCATTTTGAGTCGTACTGAGCTAGCCGCGCAAAGGAGACGCTGGCGAAACTTTTCGAAAATTTACGGAGTTAGAAAAAATTTGAGAAAATTTTAAAATTTTAAATTTCGAATTTAAATTTAAATTTGAATTGTAGAAAAGACAATCTTGTTTGGAATTTATGGTCAAGTTTGGAAAGTTAGTTGAAGTAATAAGGAGTTTTTAAACTGTTTGGTTTAGGGAAATAAATAAACGGGTTAAGGATCATTCTTCTTAACTAGTAATTTCGAGACGAAATTCTTTTAAAGGGGGAAGGATGTGACGACCCTGAAATTTTGAACATTTGAAATCGAAATATTTAATTGATTTTTAAATATTTGAATGATATTTTAACTTGTGTTTCAAATATAACTCTGAATTTGGCAAACAAATTATTGAATTTAATTATAGAAATTTGGGTAAAATTTTTGAATCTTCAATTCTAATCTTGTTAAAAATAAGTTGATGGCTTAGAAAATTTCTGTTGATAATACTGAGGTTAATGGAAGCTTCAGAATTTGATTTGGAAATACTTTATTTAGTTTTGAAATTATATCGTTTAAAGCGATGTTTAAAAATAGCCTTTCGAGGCACAGTCTTGGACTTCGACGAAACCAGTTCCATTGTATCCATAATATTGTTTTATTATCGGATTTCAATTTTCGTAGCATTTAGAGTTATTGTATGGCCGTACGATAAGCAAACGCGCTAAATTTAAATCGAAAGTTCGATATTTTAACTGGTTCAAAAAGCTATCTTCTTCATACGAACGAATTTGGACTTGGAACCTTTTCCATTGCGTTCAGAATAGGAGTATAACATTATAAACGCCTAGTGGCATGCCTCGATAGGAGTTTGAAACTTTAAGTTGCATTTGGATTTAAATTTGAAATTATAAAATATATTGTTGAACTGGTCAAACTTGTTTCAACAGCAGCCTACTTTCTATCAACATCAAAACTTTTTGGTCTCCTCTACAAATCGCTTAACCTACACGCAGTCATTCTGTTCAAATCACACTGCCTCCTTTCATATCTTGTCTCATTTCCACTACAATGGCCGCTCTCTATTCCGAATAAAATCGAAAACTGTTTTCGTTTCAAAATCAAAATCAAATGGCCGAAGTATAAATCGAACCGGCCTTCCTCTTCTTCATTTTGAATCCCAAAAAAAGATGAAGACGCAATTGTCTTCGTTCGAGAGAAATTATGGGGCTGCTCGATTTCTAGAAGTTCTCGCGCGCGTTCGTTTAGGCGACGAGGTAATCGACATCGATTGTTGAGGCAGTGGTCGTGACCGGGCGATGGCTGCGTTGTGCTCATGGGCGATTTTCGTTCGAGTGTGGATTCAGAAGATCGACGTCGCGTCTGGAGGCGCGCATGTGGAGGCTCGTCCAAGGTCGAGGCAGCGGTGGTGCAATTGGAGCTCGCAAGGAAGATTAGGGCGTGGAATCGCGTGAATGGATTCGCGATGTCAGCTAGGGTTTTGGAATGGTCGATTCTCGCGATCGCTGGTGGGGATTGTTAGCTGAGAGGTATTTGAATTTTTATTCTAGGACAAAATGTGATTTAACAATTTTATATATATATGTACAAATTTGAAATGTATATAAAAATTTAAAAATAGAGAACTCCTTTTCTATTAGGGAAATATATAGAAATATATATGGATTTTAAAATGTTTAAAGAGTTTTTAAAAATTAGATTTTTGAAATTTATAATTTATTTTTATAAGCATATATGAGTTTCAAAAGAAAAATAATTATAAAAATATCCATTTTAAATTACTAGTTTACTTTTAAAATAATGGATTAAGTGATGAAACTTTTCAATTAACCTATTTATTTAATTTAGTTACTACGATTTTTAAAAGGGAAATTTTTAATTTAAAGTGAATCGTTAGTTAACTAAAGTTATCAAATAAGAAAATTAATTTGTTTGATCATTTCGAATATTAATAAATTGCAAAATTATTTATACAAGGTCTAATACTGTAAAGACAAAATCTGGATTAGAAACGGATTGCAAATAAAAAGGTGAGATCTTCTCACTCACAAATAATAATTGAAAATTTCAGTTATTGATTGATTATTGAATTGTGATAGTTAAATTTAATTGTTGATTTGTGTGCTTGGATGATAAATTATTATCATTTGTTTTGAAATAGACCATATGCGCCGCATAATGACGGATGATATTATATTAAACCCATATACCACGATATTCCACCTCGAAGTGGAATTGGATTATATACATATTTGGAGTGATTGATTTCCCGCATTATATAGCGGATGAGACCCTATGCGCCGCATAATAGCGGATGATATTATATAAATCCCATATACCGCGATATTCCACCTCGAAGTGGAATGGGTATTTAATTGTTGTGCAAATGTCTACGGATGCAGGGAAACAGGTTGGAGGGATCCAACTGGATTCCTCAAATATTTGATTTTGTTTCATATGGTCTGTGTTTATTTATTTATAATCTATGTGTGATTATATTGTGATTTAAATCGTTGAGGGCTATAATTTAGCCAAATATATTTTTGGTATCGTAGGATACCAGAAATAGATAAAATTGGAATTTTGGAATTTAGTAGAAAATTTATTGTAAATTAATTTTAGAAAATTGAATAAATTTAAAAGAAGGGATTTGTTTCAAAAGATAATAAATTTGGTGTTTGCAATAAATTTGAGAATCAATTTGAAATTTGTTTAGGTGTTTTGAAAATAAATTAGAAAATCAATTTGATATTGATTTGGTAAAAATAATAACTATTTGGGAATGGATTTGAAAACCGTATATCTGTGGATATTTGAAAATTTAAAATTCACAGTGGGAATTTTATAAAAGAAAGGGAAATTCGTTTTAAAAATAAATATTGTTTTATTTTTAAAGGTGTGAAAAGAAATTTACAGATTTGAAACGTAAATTAAAATAAATCGAGAAGATTTATTAATTGATATAAATGGAAAGAGAATTCTTCCTTGGAAAGCCAAGTATATTTTAAAGTACCTTTTGAAGTATAAATTAAAAGTTCTAGAAATTCATTTGGAAGAATATTGTTGGAGAAATTATTTTTGGGATTGTTTTAAACCTTTAAAGTAAAGATTTATTTAATTAACTATAGAAGGGATTATTTTAAAGAATAATCGATATTTGATTTAGAAAATGGATATTTAAGTAGTTATACCCTATCTATCAATTTTATTTAAAAATTAGTTTGGATTTGAAGTTTTATATAAGATATTGGTATAAAGATTTCATAGCTAATATTTAAAATAAGTATTTTAAAATATTTAGACTCGGCAGACTTTCAGTGGAATTAAATGAATATTTGGAAATTTATTCCACGTGAGGAAAATGACTTGAAATTTGTTTTTCAAAGGTTTGAAAAGTGAAAAGTAATTTGAAAATTGTTTTCAAAGGTTTGAAAGGTGAAAAGTGACTTGAAATTTGTTTTCGAATGGTTGAAGTGTTAAAATTATATCTTGCGAAGATATTTTGAAAATAAATAATTGGGAAAATTATTTAAATCTAGGTGATTGTTGTGAATATTATTTGATAGTGATTGTTGTGAATATTGATTGACAGTCAAATAACCGAGTATCAATATTGACCTTTAAATGACATTTGAATTTCGATGCGACCGGGGGTCGGAATTCCAAATGGATATTCGAAACCCACATCGAACCTTTGTGATTGTGATGGATCTTTTGTTTAAGAAGATCAACGTGGAAATTGTTGTGATTTGTTTGAAATCTAAATAAACACTTATTTTTTAAAAGTAAGCGCTCATTATTCGGATTAGCCGGGAGTGGACCTTGTGTCATAAAACCCATTCCGAATAATGATACGATGAAATAGGATTGCATTTGAAGACGGTGTTGACGACCGGGTATTTTCGAAAATGAAAGGATTACCTGTCGAATGTCGCTGACTGGTTTGCTCCGGTATAGAGATTTTATCACCCTTTGTGATGGGGATTCTGGACGTGATTAGTGAATATCCGGATTTGCAAGGACTTCTTTTGAAGTGCCTTTGGTTCCATTCGATTCCGGAACGGACATGTGTGGATGTGTGTCTGACATTACACTTTGAGATGTAAAGCTGGTTTCTATCAAATGCATTTTTGTTGGTGGCGGAGAATTTATTCACTTAGCTTAACACCCTTTCTGAGACGTACGAGCTCAGAGGTTATGCAGTTGATGGTTACTAGTGATATATTCCCAAACTGGTAATGTGGCATATGAAGTGTTGTTGATCATTTGTTGATCAAAGCATGACTTTGCGAAAAGTGTAGCTTTGTGGACGAGACTTCGTCGGACCTCACACCCCGGAAATGGTCGAAACAGGAAAGATGCAGCAAGGTTATGAGGGTCGCGCCCTTTAGGGTATGTCATTTCCTTCTGGAGAAGGGTGGTATCATGGTATGGAGCCCAAATATTTAACCCATGTGGTTACTGCAAATCTATTACAGTTTGTTGTTGTTGCTTTGTGGTTGAGGATCCTCGGATAAAGGTCGCAAATGACCGGGGAATGGCATACTCGTGTAGTAGTTACCTAGTTTCAGAGGTAACCCGGCCTTGTGTTGGCAGAGAGCTGATTAAGTTCTCGGGACGTCCCTCCAGAGGCGTACCCATGTGGCAGTAGGAAGTTCCTTAGTTTGACCATTTGTTGGAAATCCAAAGAAACAATACACGCCCTGTACGGTTTTAGTTGTATAACCTGCCATGGAATGTGGCGGTAACATGCTATTGAACATGGTAGCTATAATAGGCATACAATAATGGTTGTATGCTGGCTAAGATTAATATTATACTTTCGAAATGCTTTCTGCACTATGCACTAATGATAATATTAAAAAGATTTTGCGTATTAAGCATATTTATCTATCATAAGGAGAAATCTCCTCCAATTTTGCGTTTGACATTGTGTGTGTGGTGGGAGGCCTTATGGTAGTTTCATTTTCCAAAATCATAGCGGATTTCTTTTCCTTTTCTTTGTGAAAAAAATTGTTTCTAAGATCTCACACCAGTCCCACGACTGACCTTGAGTTTATTGTTCCCTTTCTAAACTTTGGATGCCCACAATTTTCCACACAGGCAGCCTAGAGTCAGGTTATAAGTTATTCATAAGCGAAGTCAAGAAGTTGCTGTAGAGATCGGGAGTTGAAGCTAGATAGCGACGCGTATTACTTATACTATGTAGTGTCCGCTGCGTATGGGTTGGTGCAAGTCAAATCTCTATGTAAGCAAGTTAAAATAGCCACCAGTGTTGTATTGTGTCGTTGTAAACTCTGATAATGTGATGTATAAACTGATATAGTGCTTTTGTTTTAAAGGTATTCATTTATCTATTATATGTTGTTCCGCTGCGAAATGTGAGATTCTATTATTGTTTTTGTTTCTTCTTCTATCTTCTTCTTCTTTAACCCTAAGGTTCGGTTTTCTGGCATTCGACTGTGCGGAATTTGATATAGTGGAGGTATTGATGTCGACTTTCGGGCGTCGAAAAATCAGGTCGTTATATAAACTATCTATTATGTAGTAATATACGCTATTATAATAATGTCTGTAGTAAAGTAAACTATTAAAATAGAGTTAAGGCGTTACCAATATCCCCTTTAACATATTTTATACTACCAATAGTCTATATAGTACCGTAATACCTCCAAATCGTGAGGCTGCCGGAGGATACTCCATAGGTACGACACAAAACAAACTCGTAGTGGTCTCGCTAGGGTAGGTGACATGGCACAACTGGGCAATGACAAGGTAGATATACCAATTACACTTCCGAGCCGGTGGTAACGAATAGCAGCCACTACCGCCACCTCGAAACACACTCCTAAATCAAAATCAAATGTGCCACCAAATCAATCACAAAGTAAGAATATGGTATCGAAGGAATGTGTCCAATCGGAAGAGCTACCTCACTTGGCCTGTCAATTGCTCCTGTTTTAGCCACCTTAAGCCAACTCACGGAAGTCGGGTCCATGTATATACCTCATATAGGATCGTCGCCACCATCCTACTTCATTCTGGAATCTCCACTGCATGGACAGTTGTTAAAGTGGTTTTCGGTATTGGCAGAGAGTATGACAATATTCGATCTCGGTCTCTTTAACAACCAAATGTTATTATAACACCGCGGTCATTTCAAAATAGTTTATACTTCAAACCAAAAATATCATTGCCATTTTAAATCCATATCAATACGATATCATTTCTATTCCAAAACCAAATACGATATCATTTCCATTTCAAATATCCATTTCCGAAATCATAGCACTTTCAGAGTTAGAACATTTTCGAAACCAAAACACTTAAAATTATAACACTTTGGAAATCTTAACACTTTGAAATCATAACACTTTGAAATCATAATACTTTGGAAAACCATAACACTTTCCTTTAAATAGTTTAGATTTAATAATAGTATATATATAATAAAATACTTTGTAAAAAAAAGTTTATATAAAATAGTTATAAGTTAAAATAGTTTATATTAAAATAGTTAGTATATTAAAATAGTTTATAATAAAAATAGTTTACATTAAAATGATTTATATTAAAATAGTTTATAGGAAAATAGTTTTAAAAGTAAAATATATAAGTAGTTTAAATAAAATTTAAAAATACTTTATATAATAAAATAGCTTACTCAAATTTCACAAATCAATTCCAAATCAACTTGAATTCCAAAATTCAAATTTTATTCAATGTCAATTCATCAAATTCAACTCAATTCAATTTCTCAATAAACTATTTCAAATTATATCGATTTCAAATACAAATTTTTTCATAAAAGAATCCATTTCAATTTCGATATTTTCAAAGCTTTAAATATTCAAACATTTCAAAACTAGATTTGATAATTCCATATATATATATATATATCAAATTCACTTTACTATTATTTATTTTGAAATATTTACTTAATCATTCACATAACATTTAAATAAAATTTCAAATTTCAAATTTAAATTAAACTAAATATACCATTTCAATTTATATAAATTTGAAATATTCACTTAAATTACTTCTAATCAAAAATCAAGTTATAAAATCATATCTTTAAAATTCTAAATTTAATACATTTCAAATCAAACTTATTTGAGTATATTTCTTACATAAATTCAATTTAAAACCTTAGAAATCATTTCAAAATATATATATATATACACTGACTAATGGTGTCTGTATAAAATTTTCTATCCTATGGTCAAGTGATATGGATATTTATCATTTTAATATGTAATTTAAAATATATACGGGTATATATCATTTCAACCCGCAATCCCAAATTCAATTCATTGAAAATCGCCTGGGTTTATCATTTAACCCATAACGATTTTCTCCTATTCTACAGGTCGTTCAGGTATGTATCATTTCAATCCATAGGGAATTCTATACTAATAGGGAACATGCAGAGTGATAACAGATATGATAATAATATAACATGCATATATCATAATATAAATAATAGATAATGGTGTCAGATGTCATAGGTGAACAGATATAGATAATAGCATATATATATATATATATATATATATATATATATATATATATATATATACCAATGTAAATAACTAATAGCAGCATATTTCAAGTGTCGTTTTAATTGAAATCAAACTTAATAAATATAAGAACGTTAATCATGGGAGATTGCTCATTTTTCGAGGCTAGGGAAATTGGACAATATGACAAGCTACGAATTGGATCGCGAACTCGACAATCGACTAATTTAATGACATATCTCAAAGCAAAGGAAGGTGGACACGAATTCGACGAACAAAGCTGAAAATCAGTATTGACGAAAAAAATTAGAATCAGCTTGATATAAATAGGAAATGTACTATTATTATTATTACTACTACTTGATGAAAGTAAATTTTTGATTTAAAACACTTGTTAACATTCAAAATCTTTATATACAGTATTTAAAAGTCAATACCAAAATCAAATAGCTTCTCAACTATGGAAACAAACTTATATAACAAGGATCAAAATATATATAACTTTAAAATTCTGTATATATATTCCCAACAATCAGAATGTCAAGATGATACCTTAATAAACATGTCGAGATTTACAAATTATAGTAAAAATCAAATGAGACTTTAAAAAAAATCAAAATCCATAAACAAATCAATATATGTGCAGACTCTAAACAAATATGCAACTAAACTTATACCCAAATATTGTAATCTAACCATACCATTTTATATGCAAAAACAATGTATATATAAATTCAACCGTTCCCTACTATATGCAGACTGAATTCCTAACAACATATATACAAACTATAAATAGACAAAACTATATAACAACTTTATAATAAAATATATAGTACTTTTTGTAAGATAATATACTAATGAACTGTAAATATATAACATACTCGAATGGAAAAATATATGTATAATATGATTAGAAATCAATACTTGAGTAACTTATATACTAATATCTGGACAAATGTATATATACGGCTATACAATAAATATTGTACTTATATAAACAGTGTATACATATACAATATAAACAGCCTATATACGGTACTTACACAATATAAACATACATGATCATATAAGAATATATATAAACAGTATATACACTCACATAAATTTTTTAAAACAAACCCATACAAACTACAAATATACATATATATATATGTATGTATATGTATATGTATATGTATATGTATATGTATATGTATATGTATATGTATATGTGTGTGTATATATATATCCATACGTCAACTAATATATATAGTACGGTAGACTTTAAAAATAGTGAACAACCAGATATATATATAACATATGAACTAAACCTTATCTAACCTATACAATTCAAACAAATATATAAACTGATATTATATTTCACATCATAACTTCTTAAAACACAAATCGAAATCACCTCATATACAATATTTCGAAAATATATATAAAAAAATAAAAATTTCAATATGTATATTCTTATAATGAAACATAGATATTGGAAACATATATAGCTAATAAATTTTAAAATCTATGTAAACCAATATAGTAATAACTATACCTATATGAGACAGACGTAACATACATAGCTTTCAAACTTTTAAACAAACTTATGTATATGGATTTATATAAAAAAATTCCTAGCAGCAGAGACAAAGAAAAGGACAATATATATAAATATCACCTCATACTATAAAAGAGGAGAGGTAGATGAGAAGTTCGGCCAGGCTAGGGTGGCTGTCAGTGTGACGACCCAGGTTTTTGACAGCGGTTAATTGGGTAATTAGCTGTTTTTATTATTTTTGAGATATTGATTTATTAAGTCGAACAGATAAATTTCTAATATTTAAATGTCTGAATATATATAAATTGATTTAAAAACTATATTAAATGTTAGAGTATGAATTCCCGGATATGATGAGTCCTATAAAAAAATATTATATACTTCACCATTTAAATTCAAGATAAAATATCCACAAATGCATCTACATATATAGAAAAGTTTTATGACATTTAGAGATAAATATATAAGTACATAAACGAGGATTAAAAGATATATAAGTATGGGTGTGTGTGTGTATATAATGGTTAGATGAAAAAGTGGATAGGTAAATGAACATGTTGAGAAACATTGTATATGAAAGTAAGTGTATATACGAAAGGTACAGGTTTCATAAATGAAGAATTTCAAGGCGTATGAATAAAATATTTAGACATATGTTCATATTAAATAGTAAAATGCAAGCATATGTTTATATTAACAACATTATGGATAAAATATATAACTATATATAAATATACATGCATACATACAAAAGATATATATACATATATAAATTCATATAATAGTATTTGTAAACACAATAGGGGACAACCACAGAAATGCATATCCTTTCAAGCTTACGAAACATAACATCAACGTTTTTTTGTATAAAATCAAATCACTTTATAAAATCAATACTTTTTCATATCAATCAAAATGAAAGGGAGGAGATGCAAAGCCTGTATAAAATGTTTCAGCCCTATAGCTTACATTGTACTCTTTACCATCTCTTATATAGATGGTTCTATAGTTCATGTTCGCATGAAAAAAAAGATCTCAGGTGTATATCTGCAGCCACACTATTGCTTGCTGGATACACTTCCTCCTCTTCTATATAAATATAACTACTAATACATGCCTGGTTCATACCACTCGAACATAATAAAGCAAAGTTCTTTCATTTAAATCAAAGCAAGAAAACCTGAAGCAAATCAAAACTGCTTCCAAGAAAAAAAAGATTCTCTCCTCTTCTTTAACACAGGTGAGTAAACAAAAAATTTTAAAATAGTTTTCAATCCTTGAATTCACTTTGATATGTGTATGAAATCATGTGTTCACCTGAGTATCTGAATGGAAATGGATGCATGTATGTATATCAGTATTTATTGCCTGGGTATTGCCTTGATATAGTCCCTGTTGTGATTACAGGATGTTTATTTCTAATTAAATTCACTGTCTCAGTATTGAATCACTGTTAGTTTTTTATTTGTAAATGAAAGATGTTCGAAATCATGTAACATCACACCTAAAAATGATTACAGGAATTCAAAATGGATATTTGGCTTGAAAATTTCAAATTTACAGTGGAATTTGTATTTGGGGCAAAAATTTATGAACTCAATTTTAAGAATTGATTGCGGAATTGAATTCACTATAGATAATCATTATTTTTGATGTATATATCATGATTTTTAGTTTGGATATTGGTTGGGTTTCTTGAGTTGAACAGATCGACTATTTTAGTCGATTTTCGGTGATCAACGACGAACTGGGAAACGTGGTTGGCCTTGAAGGTCGAGGGGAAATCGAAGATCATTGGAAAAATACTATATGATTTATCAAAGACCGTGATGGCCAGAAATGACCAAGATAGGGTTTTTCTTCCTGGTGGTGTCAGCAATATTCAGATGAGTTTCGCGATGCCTAGTGGCCTTCGAAGTCGATCGCGAGTCGAACTGAAGATGCTGGGAGACGTGGCGAGGCTACGGTGAAGGTGGCGTGGTGCCTCGGGTCAGGGATCATCAGAGGAAAGTAATTTTCCGATGAGGTTTGTTACAGACTATGGGATTTTGGTCGATTCCGTTTCTCGATCGAATTGAGGGTTTTGGAGGGTTTTTGTTTGGTCGCGAGGATCACCAGAGAAATGAAGGAACCGGCGTCGATGGTCAGAGCGTTGTGGTTCACCAGTGATGGTACACTCGTGCATGTCGTATCAGTGGATGATGGTGGGTAAAGTTAGGCTCGGGTTGAAGCTCGTGGATGCGTGAGTTTTTCTCGAAGTAGAGGATGCAGTGCGAAGTCTTGGGTTTTGATCTGGTTTTGTGGGTGTTTGCTGGGGTTTCTTGTGATGAGCAGGATTTAAGAATTTTACAGGAAACATTCTACTTTTATAAAACAAAAGAATTTGATTTTTGCAATGCTTTTAATATTTGAAAACAAAGTAAACAATTTTTATTTACTTATGAAACTAATTTGTTTCCAAGGATAAGCGTTTTAACAAGATTTAAATATATTTAAAATAAGATAAGTTTTAAAGGATAGAAAAGTAGGTTTTCAAAATGATGTTGTTTTAAAAATTTATTAAATAACTTTGGAAAGCTTTTAAAGATTTTAGAAGTTAATTAGATGTTTATAATTGATGTGCAAAATGTTTTCAATGGAAATTTAATAATATAATTAAGTACAGTGTAAAGATAAAGAATTTATCTTCAACTTAATTTAAGTTGTGAATTATTTTTCAATATTTAATTAGAGAATTAATTAAAAGATTTATCACTTAGTAAACTTTATTGGTGTAATTGATTAATGATGAGATTAATTAAAAATAATTACTTAGGGTAAGTAATTAATGGGAATTTAATGGATAGTTAATGATGGGATCATTAACTAGGGATTAGGATTAATTAGTTAATTTAAGATTATTAATTGGTTTACTAAATATGGATAAACTTTGAATTGGATTAAGTATTAATTAAGTGAATTACATAATGAATGTAATTAATGATTAATTACTCAGTGTAATTAATTTAAAGGATTAATTAATGTAAGTAATTGAAGGATAGTTAATTACTGTATGTGATCAATTAAGGTTGATTAATGGAAATAATTAATTAAGGATCATTAATGAATATGTCATTAATTAATTAAAAGTTAATTAAAGTAAATGGTTAAGGATAATTAATCAATGCGATTAATTAAAGATTAATTACTTAATGCAATTGAAGAATAATTAATCAAGGAGGATTAATTAAGACGGATGATTATTATATGATAAATTAATTAGTTTGTAATTAATTAATAAGCAGGATATAAAAGTAATTAAAGTAATTGATTTAATTCAATTATGGTTAATTAAATTAATTAGAGATGGTATGGTTGATAAATCTTGCTTATGAAGGATTGAATGATATTGTGTACCCTAGATTAGTTGATATCTCTGGTATGTGATGTGTGATGCTATGTGGTATAATATATTGGGTTAAAACAGTGACATCCTATGTTTAAAGTTTGAATTCTATTTCATTAAATAAATTGGATTAAGATGACATGGAATTCGAAGAGACCGGAGTCGGGTATTAGTAAATACGAGAAACCACTTCGATTGGAAATTTGCAATAATTCTTTATATGTGATGTCAATAGGCTGAAATGGAATAATATGGGCCCTTGAACTAAATTAGAATACTTAGAATTTGAGTTGTGAAATAAGTGTTGAGCATAACAAGTAAGGAACTCGTAGTGAAGTACAAGTTACCCAGGTTTTCTTTTATGGATTGAACTTAGTATTTCAAATTATATGGGTACCGGGTGTTACTTTGATTTAATGCTCGGGTCAGACCGAGTATTACAGCTTGACAGTAAGGACGTTCTGGAGTTCAGGAGGCGAGCTGGATGGTAGGAACGTATGGGTGTTTTCCATTGTGTATATTATTGGTGATTATTTGGGACATGTTGTTTTAAACTGTCCAGTGTTATGTAATGATTGTAACTCTGATGTATAAAAATATACGTGTACTGATACAGTTCTTCTTTGTAAAACTGTTATTTATGTGATGTTATATTTTGATCCACTGTGAATGTAAGGTTTCTGTGACTTGTTTCTGTTTCTATTTCTTTCTCTTTCTTTTTTCCTAACGATCTCGAATTTTCAGAATCGAAAATTTTAGATCGCCGCAGTCAGGGGCTACGGAAATGGCCGAGGGAAGAGGAGTTGTTGTGGTGAGGTGGTGGGTTGCGATGTAGGCGAGGTGAGAAGGCGCGCTGGTGTACGAGGCAAAGATGGCGATCGGGGTTCGTGCTTGATTGGGCTTATGGCGGTGGAGGGAGAACCCACGACTAGAGGAGGAGAAGCCGAGCAAGCGAGGTGGAGTGCTGATGGTTTGAGAAATTTAGGTAGTAGGCTCGAAAAAAATGAATAGTGCCAGAATATGGAAGTGTTTTTTCTTTTTCTTATAGGCAACAGAAAGAGCAACATGAAATATAATATATCATATATATGAACTGGAATAGAAACAACACAATCATAATGAAATATGGAATGCTGAAAGTCAAGATTAAAATATTAAAGGTAATAGCTATTCATAACACGGCCGATAACAAAAAGGCACAAGGAAACCAAAAGACACGAAACCGGAACCGATACGGTTACCGTTTTCGCGGGTTCCATTACGTATCAGGCTTCAAAACACAGAATTGAATATACTGCAGAAATCAGCACGAGGAGATGATCAAAACGGTATACAGATATCAATGTTACGATCATCCGATAAAAAGTCGATATCGGTACCGAAATACTGCTAAAATCCAGAAATAAGATAAACGGAGCAATAAAAGTCCAAATTTGACAAACGAAATATGACGTCTCACTCAAAAGATGATTTACAAATTTATTGTGTAAAAATATTCAGATTTGGAAAACATTTTATTATCATCAATTTTAACTGATTTGAATTGAAATAAAATTACATCATAAAATAAACCTCCATATTATTAATTGAAAACTTACCATTTGCTATGTTTATAAATACGTGTTCCAAATATTAAATTTTCATTTCAAAATTCAAATAATTAAAATTTCACAAAATTTCGAGTTAAATATATTGTTAAAACCATAAAAATTTATGGCTCGTTAAACTCTTCCCCACTCAAAACTTTTGTCCTCGAAAAGAAAGGAGGTAGGAGAATAGAAACAACTAGAAAGAAAATAGATTGAAAAAAAATAAAACACTTAGTCCAAACCACATAAATTTCAATTTACATTAATTTATATTCAACAATTGATTTTAAATTCAAGGTATTTCATTAAGTTGATCTAATTACAGTTTATGAATTCCTCAAATAGAATTTATTTTATCTATCTCATTTATTATTCAATTAACTTATTATTCTATTTATCTCTATTAACATTTTTATAATTAAAAACTAAGTGTATAACATTCATTATAACTACTCAAATTTTATTTATAAAATAATTTTATATTGTATGTAATCCAATTACATATTCAACTTCTGAATAATTTAGGTAGGTTGTATTAGAATGAAATTGGGTTTTATACAAGTAAATCTTCTAATTAAATATTTAAAATTTAAATATTTATTCAAAATTTGGCTTTTTTTTGAAATCACCTTTAACATAAAATTTAAGAATTAAATTTCCGATTAACTTCAAACAATTTAGAGATAAATAAATATATATATATATATGTATATACACACACACTATGTATATCAAATCAAATCTATGATCATATACCAAAATATATTATAAATCAAGTCATATTTGAGGAATTCAAAGCAATTTCATTTTTTCAAAACAAAGTGTAGCAAAGCTACAGAATGGTCTCTCGACTCTGAAACTCGAAAATGAATGTCAATGATGCGGCCGTCATCACCGAAATTATTTTCCAATGACAAAAGGGAAGAGTACTAATTTATAATTCTTTGGAAATAAATTTTTATTTGAAAATACTTTAAATAATATACATTTTAAGACTTTAAAACTAAAATTTGAAATCACCAAAAATTAAATTCTCAAATTTATAATTTATATTCATTTAAATTCCAAATCAATTAATAAACCATGTTTTTATAATTCCATTTATTCAGTGGTTTACAAAATCATAAATGAATATCAAATATTATCATTTTAAACATCCAATTTATTTAACTATTTAATTTCAGAAAATATACTTATATATAATATAATCATATAAAATTATTAAATTTTGAAAACAATTGTGCCACTTTGCTCTGTTCAAGTGTTTTGGAATTCCTATCGATAGCGTTGATCATACGAGTCAATCAAGAACCCAAATCAACATTAACAACTCAAACACATAATATATAAAACATTTTTATATTAATTTCAAATACAAAATACACCCCCTTACTCGATTCCAGAATGGATTTCAAAACAAAGATAGAGATCCAAATTCCAGAGGGTTCTAACCAATGAGATTTCTAACTAGAAGATAGGCTCGAAACGAAGATAAGATGATTAAATAGAAAAAGAGAAAAAATGGATATACTGATATTTATCGCGAGCGACCTTAACCGGGTCAACCGTGACTTAAAGAATAAGATTGATGCAGAATTCTGAGGCGGGTCGAAATTCGATTGCAAGAGATAGAATTCAGGCATAGCAGGAGATAGATAGCATCATAAACCGAGGATAAAGAAATATTCTTGAATCAACGCTTGTTGTAAAGGAGTTTGTAACAACCCGCATATTTTACGATTGTATATTTAAATATTTTATTTAAATATAGCATCGTTATTCGGATTAAAATCCGAAATGCTACTTTTTGTAAATAGTCAAATTAGGACTCGAGACTACTTCCATTGAGTTCATAACGACGTTTGCGACCTTTTTGAGTATAAGCATCGATATGTCTGGGGTTGAGTAGAATTTTGCTATTTTCTATTGGGCTTTGGGTTTGGGTTTCAGCCCACTAACCCAACTTCTCTATCTAATACCCTAACTCCATGCATTTCATTCATTTCATTCCTCATTTCTTAATACTCTCAAGCTCTAGTAAAATGGAGGAAAAGAAAAGAGAATAGAAATTCCTAAGCTCTAATTCTTAGGAAATTCAACTTCAAGTTATAAATCAAGGAGAAGCTTAAGTAAGCATCCTCTTCTTCTCCACTTCAATCTCTCTCCAATTTTCAGAAACTCCTAAACCGTAACTTAGAAAATATTTGCATTTGATCATAGATTGGAGCTTTTAGAGTTAAAGTTGAAGAGTGGTTAATCTTTCCTTTGTGTTTGAGCTTCTCATTTGTTGTGTTTTGGTTTAAAAGTGAGTTCTTGAACTCACATCTATGTCTATACCTTTGATAGTTGTTAGTACGAATTCCTAACACCTGTTTCATGTTCATTTTCTTTGAATTGAATTAGATTGGTGAATTTTCCAATTTTTGGTATTTTGAAGTCAAAATTTATGAAAAATCCTACATTGGATGTTTTGACATGTTGTTTGGAGTGTATTGAAGAGCCTATAGGGTTAGGTTGTCGCTTGGCACAAATCCCTAGCCATCATTGCTTGCTCGATCGCTTTTGAGATAATTTGGCCATCATTAGCCTAGAATATTTTTGCTCTGAGCTTCAACTCAGACGTCTGGTATTAAGGTCAGACGTGTGGAGCTACGGGAACAAAATTCCAGACCATCAGCTTAGACGTCTGAGCTTACTACCCAGACGTCTGGACGATCTGGAATAAAAATTTCCAGCCTTTCATCTCAGACATCTGGGAGAACCACCAGACGTCTGGCGCTGCTAATTTCAGCCAACTTACATGTTTTTGATGGGTTTCCATTTTATATCGATTTTTAGTTGGTCCAATTGGTTGTTGTCACTTATTATCGACTTTGACGGCTTCTTTTTCTAGATTTTTGGGAATATCCATTTTGATGGATTTGGTATTGATTTCTGTGGATTTTATTCACGTCATCGTATGTGAATTTTTGGTGATTAATTGTTTCTACAATCATTTCTATGATTTGTCACATTCAAAATACAAAGGTTTCTGTACTAATAGTAAATACTAAAACTCTTTCACAAAAATGATTTCAACGTTACTTTTAATACAAAGCTTGTCCTTAAAACCATTTTCCAATCTATTAGTATATACAAACCTTTACCTCATTCGTTAGAGAAATCCAACTAAACGACTTAGCAAAACAAGTGGTATTAAATGCTTGCGTTTTCTTTATCGGTTAATTATTGGACTTTTTCGATTGAAATCTTGTGACAATTTTCGAGTGAAAATCTACAATTTGTTCGTAAATATTTAAGTTAAGCCATTGGTTATGGGACATGAAGTTAAACTCATTTATTTACTAGCTTAGTGTAATTCACACTTCTTATTGATCAATGGTGATCATTTTATGGTTTAGACTAGCGATATGTGGTGTCTCTTTGTCCGCGTGGGGGACAGTACCCCGTTATTTTGAGCTTCGTCTCTCTTTGTCTATGTGGGGGACCAAACCTCGATTTTTTGGAGCTTCGTCTCATTTTTATGGGCTAACCACCCATGGCCTTTTGACCGTTCTTTGGAGTTTCGACAAATTTTTATGGGCTAGCGACCCATGTTCTTTTATGGAGTTCGGTTCATCGGACGAACCGTTGTACTATGTTGTTGTTCTGGCTTATCAGGTGCATCGAGCATACCGTTGTGCTACGTCGTTGTTCCGAATTATTTGAGTTTCAGGTTTCTCGGGCATACCGATATTGTACTAGTCATTGCATCGGCTCTATGGTTAGCGACCATGGGATTGCGTCCCGTTTGTGATACACGTGTTGGCGAGTTTTCATGCTCCCATTTATGATAGGCCTCCACCTTTGTGATTTCTAGATTTCTAATTGATGGTTTCTAGAATTTGTGTTTCACCAATTTTTGTGATTTACATTGATAGGTTTTATCAATATTTGTAGTTTGGTTAATATGTTAAAGAATATGACATTCCTTTTGGTCTTTTGAGATTTTTGAGATATCGTATGATTTTGTTGTTGTCTAATGTATACTTGTCATAGTATGGCATTATTGTTATCATATGTTTTCATCATATCTCTTATCCTATCTCATTTTATATGATATATATAGTTAAACTGATCCGTTTATTATTTTCTTCTTAAATAATACTCGGGTCAGACCGAGGCATTTCAGGTGCTTCAACTTGACTTCTTATCAGGGTCCGTCATCTGACTTTTGGCTAATAACTTAGCTTAGTAGTTTTTTTTATACATTTGAGATAGAGACTCCTTGATGTATACATATTCTTTTATCAAGCACTTATACCTATTCTTTTGTGATATGTGGATCTTGCATGACCACTACTTTGATGTACACTCTATGTATTTTATTCATATCTGTTTCCGCCTTTGTGATATGAATATCTGTGACTGATTTTGTATTATGCTTATTTATATTTATTTTCGAAGACCACATAGCCGCTGCGTAGTAGTTTTGAGTTTGTATCGGTATGTCTGATTTCCTCTTGAAATAAAATTGACATCTTATCTGACATATCGGTACCCGCACAAAGCAATGACATAGATAGTCGCTCCTCAATAGCCTTATTCTTCGAGCTAGTCGACAGCATTACTTTGTAGTGTCCTTGACTAGTGTGACTATAGAGGTGGGGCGTCATAGCTTGGCATCAGAGCCAAACTTTGGAACAATATAGAATATTATGACAGGGATAATTGTCCTAAGTCTCTCTTAGGAATCTTGCTTTAGGATTTAATCCGAGTCTTTGAAACCGTTCCATCCTATATTCTTTATGTTGCCTTGTTTTATCAATAATGATTGTTTGATATTCAATTTGAGAATAAAATTTTTCCTCTTCTTTCTTTCTTTCCAAAAGCGTTATAGAAGTCCAAGCTCCCAAGAGGATCTTACTTGGGAGCAATTCTGGGAAAGATCCAAATTGTTTGTGTCGAAAGCTGAAAAAGTGACTTTAGCTCGACGCTTTATTGACCTTGTTCAAGGTGAATTTTCTATGACAGACTATGTCGCATTTTTGAATCTCTCTCTAAATATGGGGTCGAATATATTAACACCACATTGAAGAAAAATCATAGGCCTATTTATGGGTTGAATAAGAACCTCAAAAATCCATTACTTCTTAAATTAGAAGTATCTTTCGATTAGCTTGTTGATATCGCTCTTCGACTTGAAGAGGCCGATAAAGAAAGTGATGTTCAAGTTGTGAGTGCCAAACAGAACTTCAATAACAACAACAAGATGCCTATTAAGTTCAAAGGCCCTAACCCCAATAAGAAAGGGAAGCAAGCAACTTCGGTAGCAAAGGCTCCTACCTCTAATCGTGGAGAATGCTACAATTGTGGTGCTAAAGACCATTACGCAACTAGGTGCGCGAAACCTCTTTAATGTCATTATTGCAAAGCTTGGGTCATCTTTTATCTTCAAGTCCCAAACTTTAAGGCAAGAAGAAGAGAAAACTAAATGTTGTGCAAGCGCCTAATAACACTTCTCTTGGTCAAGGTATTTCTCATTCTATCCTTGGTGGCATTATTATGTTTTGTGATCAATCTATTCGAGTTCTTTTTGACACGGGTGCATCCCACTCATTGATATCAAAAGAACTTGTTGATACTTTGTCTTTAAATGTTATGTGCTCGATGACTTCTTTGAGAATTGCGAATTCGATCGGTGGATCTGCAACATTTAGTTTGCTTTGTAAAGATGTTGAGATTATTTTAAGTGATTTTTTTTCCAAGCTGATTTGCATGTTATGTGTTACTTAGGCTTCGAAATGATTTTGGAAATGGATTGGCTTAACCGTTGTGAAGCCAACATCCTGTGTCCTGAGAGGACTATTCATCTTCTACATCCTCAATCTATTAATCAGATTTCTATTGTTCTTAAAGATTCAGATTCTAATATGGTGGCATCCTTATATTCTCTAAACCCTCAAGATGACAATAATAATGATGAGTGTAACGACCCAGAATTTCTGTCATTTGAAATTCGTATATTTAATTGATTTTAAATATTAACAAGTAAAATTTGCAAGTCGAATAAATTTTATTTTGAATATCTAGATTTAATTAGATAATTAAATCGATAATTTAATATTTGAAATTACAGAAATAATTGGAAATTGGGTTTAAAGTGATTAAATTTGATTTGTAAAGTTGCATTAAATCATATTGGAGTTAGAATGATGTTATAGAACTTTTAAAATTGAATTAAAATTTAATTTGTGGAAATTGAATATTTTAATATTTAATTGACGGGTAAAAATAGTCATTTTTCAAACAGTCCTGGATTTTGACGAAACCAGTTTCATCGAATCCGTAATGTTAAATTATTGTATGGTTTCAAATTTCGTGTCAATCGGATTTATGGTTTGTCTGGGCAAGCTAAAACGCACTGAAATCGGTTTAAGTGAATTTTTTAATTAAAATAGTCGATTTGAAAACGTATCTTCCAAATATGATCGAATTGGCCTCCGATATATATTCCATTGCGTTCGGAATAGGGGTAAAACATTATAAATGCCAGGCGGCACGCTTCGTTTGGAGTTCGGAAAATTTCGGGGTGAATAATATTTCGATATTTTCTATAAAAGCACCTCTATTATTCACTTTTGCAACAAAACCCTAATTTCTAACCCTAGCCACCAGAAGACAATTAATGGCCGAAAAATTCTCTTCTTCTTCCTTAATTTTCTTCAAATCCGTTAACAGTTATCAGAAAGCTTCAACTACAAACTTCTGGAGCACTTTGAGATCTTCCTATCCAACGGTGGAGATCGAAAAATACGCTATAAATCGACGGCAAAGCTCGCTCAAAAGTCGTGCGTTCGAGCTCGAATTTTGAAGCATATTCACGACCGAGCTCAATGATACTCACGGCGATGGTAGTGGGTGGCGAGGGCTTCGAAGTGGACATAGTTGATCGAGCTAAACGTGGGGATGGTGGTCGCATCATTTAGGGTTTTGGGCGGCCGAGATGGGTTGTCGAACGCATTCGTTACCTGGAGAAGAAAGGCAGGCAACGGCCGTGATTTTATCAAAGTAAACGAACGGTCCAGATGATACCAGGTTTAAAAATTAAAAGAAAATTGTAAAATAAATTATATATAAAATCGTATAAACTTTGTAATACTATAACTTGTTCAAACGAGGTCGAAAATTAACGAAACAAATTGCGTCGGAATCGTATTGACGAATACTACGCGATGGAGCTGGATTGAAATCGATTGGAGCTAGTGAAAATATTGGATAAAATTAAAAGCGCGTTTAATTTTATTCGGAATAAAACACTGCAACTGTTATTTGAAGCAAGGTGAGAACTTCTCACTCGGTCGAAACTATTTCGATTGAAATTTTAAATAGTTAGATTTAAAATTGCTTGATTGTGTTGATTGTATGTTTGGATGATAAATTATTATCTATTGTTTTGAAATAGACCTTATGCGCCGTATATTAAGCGGATGTTATTTATTAAACCCATATACCGCGATATTCCACCGTGAAGTGGAATTGGTATTATATATGTACTTGGGGTTGATTTCCCCGCATTATATAGCGGATGAGACCCTATTGCACCGCATAATAGCGGATAATATTTTATATAAACTCATGTACCGCGATATTCCGTCTTGAAACAGAATTGGTATTGTGCTAACATCTATGGATGCAGGGAAACAGGTTGGAGGGATCCAACTGGATTCCTCAACAGTATTGATTTATTTACAAATATTTGCGATATATTCTTTTATCATATTGATATATGAAGTTTGGATGCCGTGGTTGATATATTGGTGTTGTTGTAGCATTGGGCCTATTTTTGGAGTTTTGAAAATGTAAAAGTAAAGATTTCGAATTTAAAAGGATCTTCAAGTGATTTTTGAAAGTATATATTTTATTGAATTTTGGAATTGATTCATTTTAAATAAATAAAGTTATAATTTTTATGTTATAAAAATTATGAATTTCGTGAAATATAATCGAAATGTGATTTTTGGAATAAGTAGTTGATTAATTTGTAAAATGGTTTAAATTAGGATTTTTGAATTATTATAAACAGTTTATATAAAAGATTTAAAAAAATTGATATTTGTAAATTAAAATATTGGAATTATAAAACGAGTTTTTATAAGTCTTAAAATGAAGTATCAATGGATTTCATAACTGAATGAAATTTATAGATTTATAAATTGTGAAGTTATAAAATGAATAGATTTTGTAAAATAAAAGATTTATAAGTAATTAACTTATAAATTGGATTTTGGCATTTAAATGAGATGTAAATAGAATTTGTTAATTAAGGGATTTTATAAGTTGAAGTTTTTATAAAATATATACATATATAAATGTGAATTTATAAATGTTGTTTTATAAATCTGAAATCAATTGAATTTGATAAGTAAATATGAAAGGTTATTAAAGGAGATATACTCACGATTTTGGACGGTGGATAATCCTTTAAATTAAAATGTGTAGAAATGTTGAATTTGGTTAACGAGGTATATTCACGATTTTGGATAGTGAACAATATATTAAAGAAATGTTTTGGGGAAGCGATATTTTAAATACAATTAAAACGATTTAAAGTTGCTTTAAAGTGTATTAAGTATCGAAATCATAGATTTCAACATTCATTGTTGAAATAGGCGTTTTCGAGAAATAAGGAAATGGTGGACTATAACACTGTTGTTATAGTAAATGATTTTCGAAAGGAAATGTTTTGTATAGTATTGGGATTTGTATATCTATCTAAATTTCGAATCCCTATACTAGTGATTTTGGGTTGTCGTAACGATATTTTACGCAACATTCGTTTTGACTCAAATAAATGTGTTAAAGAGAATGTTTTCCTTAAAGAATAAAATATATACTTAATCGTGTTTTAAGTATATTGAATATTTTCTAAGTATTGAAAATAAATAGATTTGTGAATTACTTATTGTTAAATAAGTATGGAAATGTTTTCCAATATGAAGTGAAATGTTTTGAGATTATATCTTTTAAAGATAAATTGAAAGTGAATAATTGAAATCGATTTGAAAATCATACATCAGTGGATATTTGGAAATTTAAATTCACCATGGAACTTATAAAGGAAAAGGAAATTTTTTTAAAAATAAACATTGATTTATTTTTGAAGTGTGGAAAAATATATCTTGTAAAGATATTTTGGAAAAATAAATAATTTGGGAAATTATTTGGAATCTGGTGATGTTGTGCATATCTATTGATAGTTAAAAAACTGACTATCGATATTTACCTTTAAATGGGTATTTGTTGTGATTTCCTTGAATTTGAATGCTACACTTATTTTAAAAATAATCACTCGTTATTCGGTTTAGCCGGGAGAGGACCTTTGGGTCATAAATCCCATTCCGAATAGTGATACGTTAAAATGGATAGCATTTGAAGACCGGTGTTGAAGACCGGATATTTTCAAAAACGAAAGGATTACCGTCGAATGTCTCTGCATCGGCTGATCTCCGATATAGATATTTTATCACCCTTTGTGATTTGAAGTCCGGTCGTGATTAGTGAATATCCGGATTGCAAGGGCTTCTTTGGAAGTGCCTTCGGTTCCGTTCGATCCTGGAACAGACTTGTATGAATGTGTGTCTGACGTTAGAATTTGAGATGTAAAGCTGGTTTCTATCAAATACATTTCTGTTGGTGGCGGAGAATTTATTCTCTTAGCTTAACACCCTTCTTTGAGACGTACGAGCTCAGAGGTTATGTAATTGATGGTTACTAGTGATAAATTCCCAATTTGGTAATGTGGCATACGAAGTGTTGCGGATCATTTGTTGATCAAAGCATACCTTTTGTATAAAGCGTAGCTTTGTGGATGAGACTTCGTTGGACCTCACACCCCGAAAATGGTCAAAACAGGAAGAATGCAGCAAGGTTTTAGGGAGTAGCGCCCCTTAGGTTATGTCATTTTCTTCTGGATTGAGGTGGTATCATGGTATGGAGCCCAGATACTTAACCTATGTTGTGGCTGCAAATTTATTTCTTTGTGGTAGTTGGTATTGAGGATCCTCAGATAAAGGTTGTTTACAACCGGGGGATGGCATACTCGTGTCAGTAGTTACCTACTTTTGCAGAGGTAACCCGGCCTTGTGTTGGCAGAGATTTGGTTAGGTTCTCGGGGCGTCTCTCCGGAGGCGTTTCCATGTGGCAATGGGAAGTTCCTTGGCCTGACCATTTGTTGGAAATCCAAACTCCAATACGCACCTTGTACGGTTTTAGTTGTAGAACCTGCCATTTACTTATGGTGGTCACCACTGTTTAGATGGTAGTTGTAGTAGGCATACGATAATGGTCGTATGTTGGCTAAGATTTATATCATATTTTTGAAATGTTTTCCTACACTTTGCACTTATAGTAATAATATCAAAGAAAATTTCTCGTATCAAGCATGTTTGACAATCATAAGGAGAAATCTCCTCCGATTCTGCGTTTGCATTGTGTGTGTGTGGGGAAGGCCTTATGGTAGTTTCATTTTCTAAAAGCATTGCGGATCTATATTTAAATATTTCTTTATTTTTATTTTTTAGACAAACTGTTTTAATCTCTCACACCAATCCCACGACTGACCTGGAGTTTATTGTTCCTTTTCTAAACTCTGGGTGCCCATCATTTTCCATACGGGCAGTCTAGAATTAGGTTATCAGGTCATGCTGGAATTCAGGAGTTGCTGTGGAGATCTGGAGGCAAGCTGGATAGCATGGCATATCAACTAGTATATAGTATTTCTTTTCCGTTGTCTGTTGTTGTAAACTCTGATAATGTAATGTAATAACAGATATGATTCTTTGTTTTAAAGATTATTCATTTATCTATTATGTGTTGTTTCGCTGCGATTGTGAGATTCTGATATTGTTTCTGTTTTCTTCTTTTTCCTTTCTTACTTCTTCTATCTTTTTCTTCTTCTTTAACCCTAAGGGTTCGGTTTTCCAGCCTTCGATTGTTTGGCAGTTGATACAATGGACGTATTAATGTCGACTTTCGGGAGTCGAAGAATCGGGTCTTTACAGAGTGGTACCAGAGCATTTGGTTAAGCGACAACCTTGGCTCTGTTGGGTGTTACTCATTAGAGATAGAGTCAGTGGTACTCTAGAATGAGTGTGAGTGTAATAATAGATATAAGCGCGTATTTGTTAGTGAATATAAAAAAAATTGTTTTATATTTTGTTGATTGGTTTGTTGAGTGGTATATGGATTCTGGTCAATATGAGTAATTAACGTTATTAAAAGGAATCTCTAAACATTTGTACAGAACAAATTCGTCACGATATCGTTTTTAAAAAATAGGGTAAATGAAATAATTTTACCTAAATTATTTTCGTATGTAAAAGAGAAAAAAATTTCTGTGAATTATTATGATATATGATTGCTTGGTTGCTAGAAAGTGATGATATTAAATTATTATCATTAATGTTGAAAAAGAAATTGAAATCATAACTCCAAAGTTAAAAAATAAATTCACATACAAATAGAATTGGAGAATATAAATTGTAAATGTGATTAGTAATTTGAAGTAAAATTCCAGAGGAATATTTGGAAAACGATTTTCAAGGGTTTGGAAAATTGTTTTTTGAGGGATAAAAGCTCTAAACTCTTTTCGGTCGCTGGAAAATAATTCCGATGATGATCGCGACATCACCGGTGTTCACTTTCGGGTTTCCAAATGATTTTCAAGGGTTTGGAAAATTGTTTTTTGAGGGATAAAAGCTCTAAACTCTTTTTGGTCGCTGGAAAATAATTCCGATGATGATCGCGACATCATCGGTGTTCATTTCCGGGTTTCCAAAAGAGGGATTGCTGCCAAGTTGTTTTAAATGGAAGTTGTTTGGAAAATATGGGTTTGGATTTTGAAATTCAAAGGAAAATTTGAATTGGTTTCAAAAATAGTTTTGAAATGTTGGAAAGACTCTAGAATCTGATAAAAATAGTTATGGAATAAAATTTATTAAGTTGAAAATAAATTTGGGGTAGAAACAAATGAATTGAAATTGAGTTTGAATTATGGAAATAAATTTATGAAAGAATGAATTTACAATTGCGAGTAAATGAAATTGGAAACTAAATGTTGAAATTCATCTTGAAACTGCAAGTAAATTGAAAATTTGTCAAGTTGGATCAAATGAAGCCAAGTATTAAAATAAAATTAGTAAGTAAAACTAATTGAAGAAATGACAAATTTAATATGGGTTGAAATGAATTGAATTCTACATTTATAAATAAAGGGTAAATTAAATTCATATGGAATTTGAAATCCCGTGTAAAAATAAGTGGTTATAAACCGAAATAGTGAATTGAATTGTGTTTGGGAACGAACAAAAGAATAAAAACTGAAATGAAAACTGAATATCGAAAACCAATTTGAATTGTGCGAAATGAAATGAGTTAGAACTTGTAATGAATTAGTAAAAGAAACTAATTTAAAACAACAAAATGAATCAGTTGTGAATGAAAAATAATTGATAAAATTCAATATTCAGAAGGTAAATTGAATCCAAATAGAATTGAAATTGTAAATTGAATTCAAATGAAATTGATAATGTGAGATTGAATGAAAATGGATATTATGGTTAGTAGGATATACAGGTGGGTTAAAGGAAATTGGGATTTTGATTTCAAAGAACAAAAAAATTGAATTGCTCGACAAAAGGCATGTATTTGAATTTCAGTATGAAATTTGATGTTTTTCTTATCCACCCACTTGGCTTTTTCTTTTCTTTTTGAAATCTGAGGGCCGTGGTGCCATTTTTGTAGTCGTACCGAGCTAGCCACGTAAAGGAGTCGCTGGCGAAATTTTTTGGAAATTTAATGTGTTAGAATAATTTTGAGAAAATTGGAAATTTTTGAAAACTATAACTTTGATTTTGGAGTGAAAAGTTAAATGATGTAGTTGGTTTTGAAAAGATAACTAAGTGTGATTTGAAAACTTAGTAAATTTATTGTAAGAAGTTTAACTATGGATTTTGGAAATTTTAAAATGTTTAAATGAATTTGAAATTTAATTTGAAAAAATGGTTTTGAAAAGTTGATGGATTCTGTAACTTTTTCTTACTTGGTAATTTTGAGGACGAAATTCTTTTAAGGGGGAAGTTTGTAACGACCCAGAATTTCCATCATTTGAAATTCGCATATTTAATTGATTTTAATTATTAACAAGTAATATTTGTAAGTCGAATAAATTTTATTTTGAATATCTTGATCTAATTGCATAATTAAATCGATAATTTAATATTTGAAATTACAGAAATAATCGAAAATTGGGTTTAATGTGATTAAATTTGATTTTTAAAGTTGTATTAAATCATGTTGGAGTTAGAACGATGTTACAGAACTTTTAAAATTGAATTAAAAGTTAATTTGTGGAAATTGAATATCTTAATATTTAATTGACGAGTAAAAATAGACATTTTTCAAATAGTCTCGGACTTTGACGAAACCAGTTTCATCGAATCCGTAATGTTTAATTATTATGTGGTTTCAAATTTCGTGTCAATCGGATTTATGGTTTGTCTGGGGCAAGCTAAAACGCACAGAAATCGGTTTAAGTGAATTTTTTAATTTAAATAGTCGATTTGAAAACCTATCTTCCAAATATGATCGAATTGGCCTCCGATATATATTCCATTGCGTTCGGAATAGGGGTAAAACATTAGAAACACCAGACGGCATGCTTCGTTTGGAGTTCGGAAAAATTCGGGTGAATAGTGTTTCGATATTTTCTATAAAAGCACCTCTATTATTCGCTTTTGCAACAAAACCCTAATTTCTAACCCTAGCCGCCAGAAGACAATTAATGGCCGAAAAACTCTCTTCTTCTTCCTTAATTTTCTTCAAATCCGTTAACAGTTATCAGAAAGTCAACTACAAACTTCTAGAGCATGTTGAAATCTTCCTATCCAACAGTGGAGATCGAAAAATACGCTGTAAATCGACGGCAAAGCTCGCTCAAAATTCACACGTTCGAGCTCAAATTTCGAACATATTCACGACCGATCTCAATGATACTCACGGTGATGGTAGTGTGTGGCGAGGGCTTCGAAGTGGACGTAGTTGATCGAGCTAAACGTGGGGATGGTGGTCGCGTCATTTAGGGTTTTGGGCGGCCGAGATGGGTTGTCGAACGCATTCGTTACCTGGAGAAGAAAGGAAGGCAATAGCGGTGATTTTATCAAAGCAAACGAACGGTCCAGATGATAGCAGGTTTAAAAATTAAAAGAAAATTGTAAAATAAATTATATATAAAATTGTATAAACTTTGTAACACTATAACTTGTTCATACGAGGTCGAAAATTGGCGAAACAAATTGCGTTGGAATCATATGGACGAATACTATGCAATGGAGCTGGATTGAAATCGATTGGAGCTAGTGAAAATTTTGGGTAATATAAACGCGCGTTTAATTTTATTCGGAATAAAACACTGCAACTGTTATTTGAAGCAAGGTGAGAACTTCTCACTCGGTCGAAACTATTTCGATTGAAATTTTAAATAGTTAGATTTAAAATTGCTTGATTGTGTTGATTGTATGTTTGGATGATAAATTATTATCTATTGTTTTGAAATAGACCTTATGCGCCGTATATTAAGCGGATGTTATTTATTAAACCCATATACCGCGATATTCCACCGTGAAGTGGAATTGGTATTATATATGTACTTGGGGTTGATTTTCCCGCATTATATAGCGGATGAGACCCTATTGCACCGCATAATAGCGGATAATATTTTATATAAACTCATGTACCGCGATATTCCGTCTTGAAACAGAATTGGTATTGTGCTAACATCTATGGATGCAGGGAAACAGGTTGGAGGGATCCAACTGGATTCCTCAACAGTATTGATTTATTTACAAATATTTGCGATATATTCTTTTATCATATTGATATATGAAGTTTGGATGCCGTGGTTGATATATTGGTGTTGTTGTAGCATTGGGCCTATTTTTGGAGTTTTGAAAATGTAAAAGTAAAGATTTCGAATTTAAAAGGATCTTCAAGTGATTTTTGAAAGTATATATTTTATTGAATTTTGGAATTGATTCATTTTAAATAAATAAAGTTATAATTTTTATGTTATAAAAATTATGAATTTCGTGAAATATAATCGAAATGTGATTTTTGGAATAAGTAGTTGATTAATTTGTAAAATGGTTTAAATTAGGATTTTTGAATTATTATAAACAGTTTATATAAAAGATTTAAAAAAATTGATATTTGTAAATTAAAATATTGGAATTATAAAACGAGTTTTTATAAGTCTTAAAATGAAGTATCAATGGATTTCATAACTGAATGAAATTTATAGATTTATAAATTGTGAAGTTATAAAATGAATAGATTTTGTAAAATAAAAGATTTATAAGTAATTAACTTATAAATTGGATTTTGGCATTTAAATGAGATGTAAATAGAATTTGTTAATTAAGGGATTTCATAAGTTGAAGTTTTTATAAAATATATACATATATAAATGTGAATTTATAAACGTTGTTTTATAAATCCGAAATCAATTGAATTTGATAAGTAAATATGCAAGGTTATTAAAGGAGATATATTCACGATTTTGGACAGTGGATAATCCTTTAAATTAAAATGTGTAGAAATGTTGAATTTGGTTAACGAAGTATATTCACAATTTTGGATAGTGAATAATATATTAAAGAAATGTTTTTGGAAAGCGATATTTTAAATAGAATTAAAACGATTTAAAGTTGTTTTAAAATGTATTAAGTATCGAAGCCATAGATTTCAACATTTATTGTTGAAATAGACGTTTTCGAGAAATAAGGAAATGGTGGACTATAACACTGTTGTTATAGTAAATGATTTTCGAAAGGAAATGTTTTGTATAGTATTGGGATTTGTATATCTATCTAAATTTTGAATCCCTATACTAGTGATATTGGGTTGTCGTAACGATGTTTTACGCAACATTCGTTTTGACTAAAATAAATGTGTTAAAGAGAATGTTTTCCTTAAAGAATAAAATATATACTTAATCGTGTTTTAAGTATATTGAATATTTTCTAAGTATTTAAAATAAATAGATTTGTGAATTACTTATTGTTAAATAAGTATGGAAATGTTTTCCAATATGAAGTTAAATGTTTTGAGATTATATCTTTTAAAGATAAATTGAAAGTGAATAATTGAAATCAATTTGAAAATCATATATCGGCGGATATTTGGAAATTTAAATTCACCATGGAATTTATAAAGGAAAAGGAAATTTGTTCAAAAATAAACATTGATTTATTTTGGAAGTGTGGAAAAATATATCTTGTAAGGATATTTTGGAAAAATAAATTATTTGGGAAATTATTTGGAATTTGGTGATGTTGTGCATATCCATTGATAGTTAAAAAACCGACTGTCGATATTTACCTTTAAATGGGTATTTGTTGTGATTTGCTTGAATTTGAATGCTAAACTTATTTTAGAAATAAGCACTCGTTATTCGGTTTAGCCGGGAGAGGACCTTTGGGTCATGAATCCCATTCCGAATAGTTATATGTCGAAATGGATAGCATTTGAAGACCGGTGTTGAAGGCCGGATATTTTCGAAAACGGAAGGATTACCGTCGAATGTCTCTGCATTGGCTGATCTCCGATATAGAGATTTTATCACCCTTTGTGATGGGAACTCCGGTCGTGATTAGTGAATATCCGGATTGCAAGGGCTTCTTTGGAAGTGCCTTCAGTTCCGTTCGATCCTGGAATAGATTTGCATGGATGCGTGTCTGACGTTGCAATTTGAGATGTAAAGCTGGTTTCTATCAAACACATTTATGTTGGCGGCGGAGAATTTATTCTCTTAGCTTAACACCCTTATCTGAACGTACGAGCTCAGATGTAACGACCCAGAATTTTTAATAATTAAAATATGAATATTTAATTAATTTTAAATATTAATAAGTGAATTTATAAGTCAAATAAATTTTTATTTGAATTTTTGGATTTAATTGGATAATTAAATCGATAATTTAATACGTTAAATTATGGAAATAATTGAAAATAGGGTTAAATATGATTGAAAATGATTTGTAAAATTTTATTTTATCATATGGAAGTTAGAATGATATTTTAGAACTTTTAAAATCGAATTAAAAGTTAATTTGTGAAAATTGAATATTTTAATATTAAAATCGACTAGTGAAAATAGTCAATTTTTGAACAGTCTCAGAATTGAACGAAACCAGTTCCATTGGATCCATAATAGTTAGTTATTACCGGATTTCAAATTTCGTGTCAATCGGAGTTACCGTTTGATCGTAGCAGCTCGAAACGCATCGATTTATTTTTAATTTAAATTTGACGAGTGAAAATAGCCATTTTTCAAAAAGTCTCGGATTTCGACGAAACCAGTTTCATCGGATCCGTAATGTGATATTATTGTAAGGTTTCAAATTTCAAGTCAATTGGATTTACCGTTTGTCCGGTACAAATTAAAACGCCTAGAAATCGAGTTAAATCGGTTTAATTTAAATTGAGCGTTTACAGCCATAACTCGCACATACTTCCGAATTAGCTTCCGAAACCTGTTCCATTGTGTCCGGAACGCGGGATAAACCCTAGGTACGTCAGTTACGGCGCGTAAATCGGAGTTCGGAATTTCCGAGATGAATAGTGTTTGAGAATTCCTTATAAATAGCCCCCCCACACAAATTAAAAAAAAATATATATAAAACACCAAACCCTAATCACGTTGCAGCCGCCACCCCCCCTGAACGGCCAGAATTTGCCAAACTCTTTCCCACTCGTTCTTCCAATCCGATCATCGATTCAACGAATCTCCAACTAGTAAATTGAAGAGCACAATGCCATCCACACATCCAACGGTCAAGATCTGGATTGGAGCAACGTAGTGGTCGAAATCGAGGCTCAAAGGCCTGCAGTTCATGCTCGATTTGCGTGCGTATAGGGCGACCGAGTGGGCGCGCGTTCTGACCGTGGGTGGAGTGGGGACGTGCGCACAAAATGAGGGTGGTTGATCGAGGTGGAGGGGCTCGTAGTTGATCGCGTTATTAGGGTTTGTGGGTTCATTTGTTTCGGCTGTAACGTGAGGGAGATGGAGCGTGGGAGAGAAAGCAACACGCGGCCCCGATTCCATCATCAAAAATGCACGGCCCAGATCAAAGGTTGTATAATATATATAAGAAATTGTAAATTAATTTCAATTTAAATCGTGTACAATCTTGTAAAATCAATAACTTTTTCATACGAGGTCGAAAACGCACGAAACAGTTGCGTTGGAATCGTATGGACGAGCATTACGCGATGGAGTTGGTTTGGAGTCGTTTGGAGTTAGTGAGAATTTTGGGTAAAATTAAACGTCCGTTTAATTTTATTTGAAATAAATCGCTAAAACGGAATTTAAAACCAAGGTGAGAATTTCTCACTCAATCGAATCAGTTTCGATTTTATTTTAAATAGTTAGATTTAAAATATTTGAATGCATGTTTGAATGATGATTGTTATATATTGATTGTTAAAATAGACATTATGCGCCGTTAGTAAGCGGATGTTATTTATTAAAAACATATACCGCGAATATTTCATAAACAGTGAAATTGGTATTATATATAATAGCAATATATATATATTGGCATATGTATATATTGGAGTTGTTGATTTCCCGCATTTTTTGTTTAGCGGATGAGACCCTATTACGCCGTTATTAAGCGGATGATATTTAATAAGAACATATACCGCGATAATTTCGTACTGGAACGAAATTGGTATTGTGCTAATGTTTGTGATGCAGGAAAACAGGTTGGAGGGATCCAACTGGATTCTTCAACAGTATTTATTTGATTATGGATATTTTGATATTCGTTGATTTTCATATACGATATGTGATATTGTTGTTGTCGTGATTGACTATTTGGTGTGTAGCATCATTGGACCAAATTTGGAATTTTAAAATGATTTTAAAGTGATTTTTGAAAATATACTTTATTTTTGGAATTGATCCATGTTAAATAAATAAACGTTATAATTTTTAAAAGTTATAAAAATTATGATTTCTAAGAAATATAGTTAAAAACTGATTTTTGAGAAATATGAACCAATGATTTTATAAAATAGTTTAAACTGGATTTTTGAGTTTATTATTAAAAGTTTGAATATAAGATTTATAAAATTTGATTATTTTATAAATCAAAATGGTGAAGTTTTTAAACGAATTTAAAGACGTTTTAAAGAATAATATAATTTGATTTATATTTAGAGATTTATAAATGGATATTTATAAATTGAAATATTGACATTATAAAACGAGTTTTTATAAGTGTTTGAATGAAGTGAAAATGAATTTCATAAATGAATGAAATTTATAGAATTATAAACTGTGAAGTTATAAATGAAATTTATAAATAGTAAGATTTATAAATTTGGTGAAATTATTTGAAGAATAGTTAGGCAAAATAAATGGATCTTATAAGTTATAAGATTCATAAATTTGAAAGTCTTTAAAAGAACGATTTTGTAAAATAATCGTTTTATAAGTATTTAACTTATAATATGAACTTTTAGTTTATAATTGAGTTATAAACTAGAATAGATTAATAAAAGAATTTATAAAAAGGAAGTTTTTATAAATAAATAGAAATAGAATTTATAAACGATGTTTTATAAATTCGCAAATGACTTATTTTGATAAGAAAATTGTTGGAACCTATTAAAGGAGTTATATTCACATTTTTGAATAGTGAATAATCCTTTGAATTAAAAACGAATAAAAGGATGAGATTTCTTAATGAAGTTTATTCACATTTTTGAATAGTGAATAACACGTTAAAGAAAATGGTTTGAATGTGAATGTTTTAAACAAAATTAAAACGATCTAACGATGTTTTAAAAAAGGTGTTGAGATTCGAAACCATAGATTTCAACATTCATTGTTGAAATAGACGTTTTCGAGAAATAAAAGGAAATAGTGGACTATAACACTGTTGTTATAGTAAATGATTTCCGAAAGGAAATGTTTTGAATAGTATTGGGATTTATATATCTATTTTAAATTCGAATCCCTATACTAGTGATTTTGGGTTGTCGTAACGATGTTTTACGCAACATTCGTTTTGGCCCAAATAAATATGTTAAGAGAATGATTTCCTTAATAGAATGAAATATATACTTAATCTCGATTTAAGTATATTGAATATTTTCCAAGTGTTGAAAATAAATGGATTGAAAATTACTTATGAATAAATAAGTATGGAAATGTTTTCCAATATAAAGTGAATATTTAGGATTTATCTTTTGGAAGATAAATTGAAATGATAAATTGAAATCGTATATGCATGAATATTTTGAAATATAAATTCACTAAGGAATTTATAAAAGAAAGTGAGATTGGTTTAGAAAAATAAATATTGATTTATTTTGAAGTGTTGAAATTATATATCTTGTAAAGATATTTTGGAAAATAAATAATTTGGAAAATTATTTGGAATCTGGTGATGTGTGCATGACCATTGATGGTTCAATAGCCGACTATCAATATTTCCCTTTGAATGGGTATTTGATGTGATTTGTTTGAATGTGAATGCTACACTTATTTTTAAATAAGCGCTCACTATTCGGGTTAACCGGGAAAGGACCATGGGGTCGTATAACCCATTCCAAATATGTGATATGTCGTTGTGAATTGCATTTGAAGATCGGTGTTGAAGACCGAGTATTTGTGAAAGCGATAGGATGACCTATCGATTGTCTCTGCACTGGGTAGCTCCTGGTATAGAGATTCCTTAAGTGATGGGAAATTCGATCAGGATTGTGAATACCCGTATTGCAAGGGCTTCGTAAGAAGTGCCTTCGGTTTTGTTCGAGCCCGGAACAGACTTGTATGGATTGTATGTCTGACATTACAAGTTGAGATATAAAGCCGATTTCTTTCAAATATATTTCTGTTGGTGGCGGAGAATTTATTTTTTTTTAGCTTAACACCCTTCTCTGAGACGTATGAGCTCAGAGGTTATATAGTTGAATGTTATCAGCGATATATTCCCAGTTTGGTAATGTGATATGCTGAGAGATGCTGAAATGATCATTGTGTTGATTATTTGTGATAGGATCGTTTATTTGATCGTCTATCCTTGTGATCATTGTGTTGATCATTTGTTGACCCAAAGCATGGCTTTTGTATAAAGTATGTTTTTGTGGACGTGAATTCGTCGAGCCTCACACCCCGTGAATGGTCAAAACAGGAAAGAAGCAGCAAGGTTATGAGGGGTAGCACCCTTTAGGATGTGTCCATTTCCTTCTGGAAAAGGGTGGTATCATGGTATGGAGCCCAGATACTTACTCATGTTGAAAACACTTTGTTATGATTGTGTGAATTGATTACGAGCGCTCGGTTAAAAGGTCCCAAAGGACCGGGGGATGGCATATTCGGTCAGTTGTTACTCAGTTAGGGGTAACCCGGCCTTGTGTTGGTAGAGATCCGGTTTGGTTCTCGGGGATGTCCATCCAGAGGCATTCTCATGTGGCAATGGGAAGTTCCTTGGCCTGATCATTCGTTGGAAATCCAATTCCCAATACGAAACTTGTACGGTTTTAGTTGTAGAACCTGCCATCTAATATGGTAGCTATTAGTAGGCATAATATAATGGTACCTATGCTAGCTAAGATTTATATTCTACTTTCGAAATCGTTTTATACACTATGCACTAATAATAATATCAAAATTGATTGGATTTTAATGCGTATCAAGCATCTTTGACTATCATAAGGAGAAATCTTCTCCAAGTCTGCGTTTGCATTGTGTGTGTGGCAGGAGGTCTTATGGTAGTCTCATTTTTAAAAGCATTGCGAATTGAGTTTAAAAATATTCCTCTATTTTGATTTTAAAGTTAAGTAAACTGTTTTGAGTTCTCACACCAGTCACATGACTGACTTGGAGTTTATTGTTTTCCTTCCTAAACTCTGGGTGCCCACCAATTTCCACACGGGCAGTTAAGAGTTAAGGTTTATCAGGATATTCTGGATATTCTGGAGTTGCTGGAGGCAAGCTGGATGGCATGGCGTATTACTAGTTTATATAATATTTCTTTTTCCGCTGCATTGTTTGTTGTTGTATGATGTTGTTGTACACTCTGATGATATGTGGCAATGTAATGTATAAAATGTAATAACTGATATAGTTCTTTGTTTAAAGATTATTCATTTATTATTATATGTTGTTCCGCTGCGAATTGTGAGATTCTGATGTTGTTCTGTTGTTTTCTATTCCGTCCTATTTTCTTCTATTTTAAAAGTTTTCTATTATCTTTCCTCTCTCTCTTCTAAATTTTCTGTTCTCTTTTCTATTTTCTTTTCTCTCTATTTTCTATCTTCTCTCTTCTTCTCTTTTCTTTTCTTAAATTCTTTTTAAAAACCCATAACATTCCGGTTTTTGGCCTTCGATTTCTCGACAGTCGATAAAGTGAGTGTCGATGTTGAATTTTCGAAAGTCGAAAATTTTCGGGACGTTACATTTGGTATCAGAGCATATGGTTAAGCGACAACCATGGTTCTGTTGGGTATTCCTCATTAGAGATAGAGTCAGCAGTGCTCTAGATTGAGTTTGAGTGTAATAATAGCTATGAGAGCGTATTTGTTAGTGAATATGAAATTGTTTTATATTGTGATGATTGGTTTATTGAGTGGTATATGAACTTTCGTCGGCGTGGTCCGCAAGACTATGCCGAAGGGGTTTCTAAACACTTGAATAGAACAATTCGACACAATATTGTTTTAAATTGGGTAAATGAAATAATTTTACCTTGAGTATATTTTTATATATGAAGAAATAAATTTTTCAAAATTATTAAAGTGTATATAAGTTGATTGTTTAGTTGTCTGAATAATCTAAATAAAAGAATAATTGTATAAGTAAAAAAAAAGAATTATAAGAATTGAATTATAATTAAAGTGATTTACAATGGTGAAATAAACTTATATATATAAGAAGTGAAACTATATGAATATGAGTTGTAAATAAAAGTGAATTTAAAGTTAAATGGAACATAACTTAAGAGATGTTGAATGAAGTTGATATTGGTATCAAAGTAAATTAATAAAGGTTAATGATAAATGTAAACTTGAGTTATATAAAAGAAGTTCAACTTTGTAATTGAATTGAATTAATGGATTAAATGTAAATCAATTGAATGTGAATTAAAATTGATATGAAATAATGAATATAAGTGTTAATTCATTAAAATCTAATGTTATTAGAAAGTTGAATAGTTGAATAAAAATCAATTTAATTGAACCAATTGAAAGTGATGGTGTTAAAACCAAATTGAATGAATATATGCAAAGTGATTTTGTTGTTATATGGTTGTTAGTTGATTTTATATAATTCATTAAGTATTAATGAAAGTGAATTAATGAAATTGAAAGCTATGTAATTGAATTCAAATTGAAAGTAAATAAATTTGAATAGAATTGAACGTGAATTGGATTTAATTAGTGAATGCAAACTAATTAAAATTGAATAAGAATGAATGTTGATAAAATCCAATGTTAATAAATCAAATGTGATTAAATTGAAAACCTATTTCATTGAATATTAATGAGAATATAAATGAATATTGATTTGGTTATGAATGTTAGTTAGTTGATGTTTGCATTTGTTGCTTTTGTTTCAGTTACTATATGTTGTATATTGAGATTATTGTCTACATGCATGTTCTCATGTTGTTTGTTGAGTGATTAGTAGGTGCGGATCGCGTTTGCTTCGCATTTGGAGCTCGCTTTTGCGCTATATTAGCC
The DNA here is from genome assembly GCA_030765085.1 of Allium cepa. NCBI lineage: Eukaryota > Viridiplantae > Streptophyta > Magnoliopsida > Asparagales > Amaryllidaceae > Allium > Allium cepa. The sequence continues at coordinate 781,586,073 of CM060940.1, read as the reverse complement.
GTATATGCTTGCTAATAAAATTTTAAGGTACATATCTCGGATTACATACCGTACTTTTATACTTTTTTCCCTGCGGGATGCCTCATTACTTGATGAGATGTATATTTGTGATATATATACTGTCATTTTTTTTTCGGATCGAGCCGCGCAAAGGAGACTATGGCGAATTTTTCCGGAAATTAAAGGCGTTAGAAAAATTTTGAGAAATTTGGAAAATTTTGAAAACTTTAATTTTGATTTTGGAATTGAAGGTTAAACAATAGTAGTTGTTTTTGAAAAGATAACTAAGTATGATTTGGAAAACTTAGTAAAGTTATTATAAAAAGTTTAATTATGAATTTTGGAAAATTAATAAATTCTGTAACTTTTCTTACTTGTAATTTCGAGGACGAAATTCTTTTAAGTGGGGAAGATTGTAACGACCCAGAATTTTTAATAATTAAAATATGAATATTTAATTAATTTTAAATATTAATAAGTGAATTTATAAGTCAAATAAATTTTTATTTGAATTTTTGGATTTAATTGGATAATTAAATCGATAATTTAATACGTTAAATTATGGAAATAATTGAAAATAGGGTTAAATATGATTGAAAATGATTTGTAAAATTTTATTTTATCATATGGAAGTTAGAATGATATTTTAGAACTTTTAAAATCGAATTAAAAGTTAATTTGTGAAAATTGAATATTTTAATATTAAAATCGACTAGTGAAAATAGTCAATTTTTGAACAGTCTCAGAATTGAACGAAACCAGTTCCATTGGATCCGTAATAGTTAATTATTACCGGATTTCAAATTTCGTGTCAATCGGAGTTACCGTTTGATCGTAGCAGCTCGAAACGCATCGATTTATTTTTAATTTAAATTTGACGAGTGAAAATAGCCATTTTTCAAAAAGTCTCGGATTTCGACGAAACCAGTTTCATCGGATCCGTAATGTGATATTATTGTAAGGTTTCAAATTTCAAGTCAATTGGATTTACCGTTTGTCCGTTACAAATTAAAACGCCTAGAAATCGAGTTAAATCGGTTTAATTTAAATTGAGCGTTTACAGCCATAACTCGCACATACTTCCGAATTAGCTTCCGAAACCTGTTCCATTGTGTCCGGAACGCGGGATAAACCCTAGGTACGTCAGTTACGGCGCGTAAATCGGAGTTCGGAATTTCCGAGATGAATAGTGTTTGAGAATTCCTTATAAATAGCCCCCCCACACAAATTAAAAAAAAATATATAAAACACCAAACCCTAATCACGTTGCAGCCGCCACCCCCCCTGAACGGCCAGAATTTTCCAAACTCTTTCCCACTCGTTCTTCCAATCCGATCATCGATTCAACGAATCTCCAACTAGTAAATTGAAGAGCACAATGCCATCCACACATCCAACGGTCAAGATCTGGATTGGAGCAACGTAGTGGTCGAAATCGAGGCTCAAAGGCCTGCAGTTCATGCTCGATTTGCGTGCGTATAGGGCGACCGAGTGGGCGCGCGTTCTGACCGTGGGTGGAGTGGGGACGTGCGCACAAAATGAGGGTGGTTGATCGAGGTGGAGGGGCTCGTAGTTGATCGCGTTATTAGGGTTTGTGGGTTCATTTGTTTCGGCTGTAACGTGAGGGAGATGGAGCGTGGGAGAGAAAGCAACACGCGGCCCCGATTCCATCATCAAAAATGCACGGCCCAGATCAAAGGTTGTATAATATATATAAGAAATTGTAAATTAATTTCAATTTAAATCGTGTACAATCTTGTAAAATCAATAACTTTTTCATACGAGGTCGAAAACGCGCGAAACCAGTTGCGTTGGAATCGTATGGACGAGCACTACGCGATGGAGTTGGTTTGGAGTCGTTTGGAGTTAGTGAGAATTTTGGGTAAAATTAAACGTCCGTTTAATTTTATTCGAAATAAATCGCTAAAACGGAATTTAAAACCAAGGTGAGAATTTCTCACTCAATCGAATCAGTTTCGATTTTATTTTAAATAGTTAGATTTAAAATATTTGAAAGCATGTTTGAATGATGATTGTTATATATTGATTGTTAAAATAGACATTATGCGCCGTTAGTAAGCGGATGTTATTTATTAAAAACATATACCGCGAATATTTCATAAACAGTGAAATTGGTATTATATATAATAGCAATATATATATATTGGCATATGTATATATTGGAGTTGTTGATTTCCCGCATTTTTTGTTTAGCGGATGAGACCCTATTACGCCGTTATTAAGCGGATAATATTTAATAAGAACATATACCGCGATAATTTCGTACTGGAACGAAATTGGTATTGTGCTAATGTTTGTGATGCAGGAAAACAGGTTGGAGGGATCCAACTGGATTCCTCAACAGTATTTATTTGATTATGGATATTTTGATATTCGTTGATTTTCATATACGATATGTGATATTGTTGTTGTCGTGATTGACTATTTGGTGTGTAGCATCATTGGACCAAATTTGGAATTTTAAAATGATTTTAAAGTGATTTTTGAAAATATACTTTATTTTTGGAATTGATCCATGTTAAATAAATAAACGTTATAATTTTTAAAAGTTATAAAAATTATGATTTCTAAGAAATATAGTTAAAAGCTGATTTTTGAGAAATATGAACCAATGATTTTATAAAATAGTTTAAACTGGATTTTTGAGTTTATTATTAAAAGTTTGAATATAAGATTTATAAAATTTGATTATTTTATAAATCAAAATGGTGAAGTTTTTAAAGGAATTTAAAGACGTTTTAAAGAATAATATAATTTGATTTATATTTAGAGATTTATAAATGGATATTTATAAATTGAAATATTGACATTATAAAACGAGTTTTTATAAGTGTTTGAATGAAGTGAAAATGAATTTCATAAATGAATGAAATTTATAGAATTATAAACTGTGAAGTTATAAATGAAATTTATAAATAGTAAGATTTATAAATTTGGTGAAATTATTTGAAGAATAGTTAGGCAAAATAAATGGATCTTATAAGTTATAAGATTCATAAATTTAAAAGTCTTTAAAAGAACGATTTTGTAAAATAATCGTTTTATAAGTATTTAACTTATAATATGAACTTTTAGTTTATAATTGAGTTATAAACTAGAATAGATTAATAAAAGAATTTATAAAAAGGAAGTTTTTATAAATAAATAGAAATAGAATTTATAAACGATGTTTTATAAATTCGCAAATGACTTATTTTGATAAGAAAATTGTTGGAACCTATTAAAGGAGTTATATTCACATTTTTGAATAGTGAATAATCCTTTGAATTAAAAACGAATAAAAGGATGAGATTTTTTAATGAAGTTTATTCACATTTTTGAATAGTGAATAACACGTTAAAGAAAATGGTTTGAATGTGAATGTTTTAAACAAAATTAAAACGATCTAACGATGTTTTAAAAAAGGTGTTGAGATTCGAAACCATAGATTTCAACATTCATTGTTGAAATAGACGTTTTCGAGAAATAAAAGGAAATAGTGGACTATAACACTGTTGTTATAGTAAATGATTTCCGAAAGGAAATGTTTTGAATAGTATTGGGATTTATATATCTATTTTAAATTCGAATCCCTATACTAGTGATTTTGGGTTGTCGTAACGATGTTTTACGCAACATTCGTTTTGGCCCAAATAAATATGTTAAGAGAATGATTTCCTTAATAGAATGAAATATATACTTAATCTCGATTTAAGTATATTGAATATTTTCCAAGTGTTGAAAATAAATGGATTGAAAATTACTTATGAATAAATAAGTATGGAAATGTTTTCCAATATAAAGTGAATATTTAGGATTTATCTTTTGGAAGATAAATTGAAATGATAAATTGAAATCGTATATGCATGAATATTTTGAAATATAAATTCACTAAGGAATTTATAAAAGAAAGTGAGATTGGTTTAGAAAAATAAATATTGATTTATTTTGAAGTGTTGAAATTATATATCTTGTAAAGATATTTTGGAAAATAAATAATTTGGAAAATTATTTGGAATCTGGTGATGTGTGCATGATCATTGATAGTTCAATAGCCGACTATCAATATTTCCCTTTGAATGGGTATTTGATGTGATTTGTTTGAATGTGAATGCTACACTTATTTTTAAATAAGCGCTCACTATTCGGGTTAACCGGAAAAGGACCATGGGGTCGTATAACCCATTCCAAATATGTGATATGTCGTTGTGAATTGCATTTGAAGATCGGTGTTGAAGACCGAGTATTTGTGAAAGCGATAGGATGACCTATCGATTGTCTCTGCACTGGGTAGCTCCTGGTATAGAGATTCCTTAAGTGATGGGAAATTCGATCGGGATTGTGAATACCCGTATTGCAAGGGCTTCGTAAGAAGTGCCTTCGGTTTTGTTCGAGCCCGGAACAGACTTGTATGGATTGTATGTCTGACATTACAAGTTGAGATATAAAGCCGATTTCTTTCAAATATATTTCTGTTGGTGGCGGAGAATTTATTTTTTTTAGCTTAACACCCTTCTCTGAGACGTATGAGCTCAGAGGTTATATAGTTGAATGTTATCAGCGATATATTCCCAGTTTGGTAATGTGATATGCTGAGAGATGCTGAAATGATCATTGTGTTGATTATTTGTGATAGGATCGTTTATTTGATCGTCTATCCTTGTGATCATTGTGTTGATCATTTGTTGACCCAAAGCATGGCTTTTGTATAAAGTATGTTTTTGTGGACGTGAATTCGTCGAGCCTCACACCCCGTGAATGGTCAAAACAGGAAAGAAGCAGCAAGGTTATGAGGGGTAGCACCCTTTAGGATGTGTCCATTTCCTTCTGGAAAAGGGTGGTATCATGGTATGGAGCCCAGATACTTACTCATGTTGAAAACACTTTGTTATGATTGTGTGAATTGATTACGAGCGCTCGGTTAAAAGGTCCCAAAGGACCGGGGGATGGCATATTCGGTCAGTTGTTACTCAGTTAGGGGTAACCCGGCCTTGTGTTGGTAGAGATCCGGTTTGGTTCTCGGGGATGTCCATCCAGAGGCATTCTCATGTGGCAATGGGAAGTTCCTTGGCCTGATCATTCGTTGGAAATCCAATTCCCAATACGAAACTTGTACGGTTTTAGTTGTAGAACCTGCCATCTAATATGGTAGCTATTAGTAGGCATAATATAATGGTACCTATGCTAGCTAAGATTTATATTCTACTTTCGAAATCGTTTTATACACTATGTGTTTGCACCAAAATTGGGCAACACCCTTCGGAAGTCTTTGAAGAGATAATAAGTGAAGAACTTAAATTGGAAATGAAAATTATCTAACAAAAACTCCAAGTTATAGAAAAGTAAATTGCATAGAAGACAAGAATTTAGAGTGGTTCGGCGATGCGCCTACGTCCACTATGAAGTTTGATCACTTTATTGCTTAATACTTGAAGGTTACAAGTGTTTTGAAGCAAATTACAGTAGACAACGGACTTAAATTCGAAATCAGCAGCCAAGATGGTGGTATGGAGTGATTCTGGCAGCGTTTAGGCGTACTCTTTCTCTCCAAATTCTCCCACCATTTCTCTGAATGACCAGGGGCTCTATTTATAGGTGTGGAAGGCCAATCCCGCCTAAATCATGGAGAGGCTGCTTGGCACGTGACGGGGGCCCACAGGCCCGCGTTCTTGAAGTGCTTGCCTAGTTTGGGATCGATTCGAAGTGAACTTCGAATCGATCAAAAAATTGTCCAATTGCGATGAAACTTGGCGTGGACGTTCTTCATCATGTAGACAAACTTCTGTAAAAATTTCATGGGATTTGGATCAGTAGATTAGGAGTTATGATCGGTTCGAAATTGGGTGTTCGGCATGCTGTTTGGTTCGAATCGATGGAATCGATTCGTTCGAATCGATGCATGGACGAAGCGAATACTTCGAATCGATTGGGGCGCGCCTGTCTTCGAGCCGATCCATGTTCGTGCTAGCTTAGCCGCTTTGTTGGATTCGAAGATCGTCTTCGAATCGATGGAGTGGATTCGAAGTTGTCGAAGTCGATGGAGTCGAAGGTGAGTGACGGAGTCGAAGATGATGGATGGATTCGAAGGTGTCTGATGGAGTCGAGGCTGTGATGGGTTCGAAGCTATTAATGGATTCGAAGCTGTGGTGGATTCGAAGCATAGGAAGGACTCGAATTTGTGATGGATTCGAAGTAGGGAGTTCCTTAGATGGATTCGAATGTCGCCTCTTCCTATGGGTTCGAATATGATGGGTTCGAAATAGATGGTTTCGAACACGATGGTTTCGAACACGATGGGTTCGAATATGATGGGTTCGAACATGATGGGTTCGAACCGAGCAATGTGCACCTTCTTAACTTGAATCCATCATAACTTGAGCATATGACCTCGGATTGACTTGAAATTTGAAATGCTGGCTTCTATGGTCTTTCTTGTCATGCCTTATCAATTGCGGCCCGATCCGGGCTCGGGCAAAATTCATCGATATCCATAGCGAAGAGAAGTGCATCCAATCTCTGAGACGAACTGTCCTTTGTTTTTGGCTAATCTTTTGGTATCACGGCTTTGCCAAAAAGCGGGATAACATTTTGCCCCCCAAAGTACATCTTGTGGGAACATGACGTGCTTTGAATAGCTGCCATTTCTTTCTGAAAAATCATTGCTCCCTTTTTGTTGAGACTCGTACGCTGTATTACTGCAACCTTGCCTTGATATGATTGACTGCTGTATAATAGCGCTTAGCCGTTGGCTGTTGTAGTTATAACAGGATGACTGTTTGATCCCTGTAAATGTCTAAAATCAAATGTTAGTTCGATAGGTATGCACATATACTAGTTTGACCCTTGTTAACGTCGTGCGTTTACGAGTCATGTCGGTTTTGTTCGCTATTGAGTTTCGTATCGATTCTCTCCTGAATCGATTTTAGATTCAAGTCAAAGCATTGTTTTTATGGTTGTCTATGATTATCCTCTTGTATCGATCCTCTCCTGAATCGGTATACAAGGTAGACAAGTAATTTTTCAAATCATAGCGATTCATTTGCTCTCATAGACGTCCTTTGATGGATTCGAAGTCACGTCTGTTCGGATCGATCATCTTCGAGTCGACGGTTTTTTAATCCAGCCTTTGCTTAGTGCTTCCTTGAATCGATGATTCCTCGCACCGATAAAGTTGGGATGGATTCGATCGTGTAAAGGTAGGAAGGCAATGGATTCGAAGTGAAATTTAAGTTGTAACAACGTTCGATGGTTGTTTTAAGTCCTTCCTTTTGTACCGATCCTCTCCTGGATCGATTTGGGATGTTAGAATGTATGCTTCGTATCGATGGATATGTAATATTGGATCTTGGATTGATGGATACAAGTGTAATGTTTTGTGTTGATGGAGTTGAACGATCTAGACATAATCGTGCAGTGATTGTTTGCTGGGGATATGCCATCTCTCATTCGTCTATTCAAGAAGAATTCCCCACGGTAGATAGCCTTTGATAGGAGTCACCCATGACCCCTTTCTTGGATCCATCTCTAAAATCTAGTCGATCTTCATCTTTCAGCGCTTGGAATAGTAAATATCTCTACTGGGATAAAGTCTGTTTGTTGTGCATCCCCAGAGTTGGCTAGCTCAGCCAATGATTCGGCCTTTTCGTTTTGTTCTCTAACGATTGGGATAGTGGCGTAATACTAGAAGTCGGCTAGTATCTCTAGGATACAATTGAGATAAGGAGCAAGACGTTGCCCCCTAGTCAGATAGTCCTCCCTGACTTGTCACATTAAGAAGAAATCGTATAAGATATGTAAAGCTTCCATTCCTATTCTTTTTGTAAGTCTTAGCTTGGCGACTAAGGCTTCATACTTAGCTTTATTATTCCATTTGAGTAAACTTTCAGACATTTAAGGTTGCCATTGGTCCCATCGTAACGGTTGGTCGGTACAAACATTAACAGGGTAAGCTTGTCAATAGCCAGCTTTCATTGCATATTAGTCTTTGGATTAGTTTATCTTCACATAGCATTGCGATGCTTATGGCGTGTGTTGACATGACCCAATTGAAGTGTAGATCTTCACGATCCAAGATCTTGGGCAAAATGGGAGGCCTCTCTGAGCGATCTATCAGAGCTGCTTGGTTTCCTCCATATACAGATGACTCTAATCTTCAGCATTTTCTGACATTAGCCTCAATCCCACGGGAATTGATGACGAAACCCGAGAATTCATTTTATACAACGCTGAAAAGATCCTTTCAAAGGATTAAATTTCATTCTGCGGTTGTTGGATAGCACTGAATATCTTTGTCAAGTGATCGATGCGGTCGCTTGATGGTCGTGATCTCACAAGCATGTTAACTACATATACTCTCATTGATCGGCCGATCTGATTTTTGAATGATTTGTTAATCATCCTTTGGTAAGTAGCATAAGCGTTCCAAAGTTTGAATCCAAGGAATGCAGCATAGCACTATAGGCTCGCATCAGTAATGAAACAGTTGTATTCCTAGTCTGGGATATGTTTCGGTATCTGATTGTATCTGGAGTTTGCGTCCATGGATGAGAGTAATTCATGTATGATGGTTGAGTCTATTAGTTGGTTGATCATTAGATGTGGAAAGCTATGCTTTGCCATGCCTTGTGCAAATCTGAGTAGTCGGCGTACGTTCACTACACTCCTTTTGTTTCTCGCACAAGCAAAGGAATGAATACTCATTTTGGGTAGAGGACATCGCGGATAAACCTATTGGTTTTGAGTAGATTCGCCTCCTCCTTAAGTGCAGTAGATCTTCCTAGATCCACGTCGCTTCGTTTTTATTCACTGGAGCAATGCAGTTGACTCTTGCACAATCATGGCGTAGAGTTGTGATCTGATCTACAATTCTCATGATGGGTTGTATACACTCCATGTGCTTATCTGCAATGGTAAATGGTTAGCCTTATAGGTGTGTTAAACCAAAGGCTTAGTAAATTTTAGCCCCGTATTATGTGCTGCTGCATAGCTGGCTCCAACTACGAGTTTGAATCTATATGTGTTTCCAAGCAATGCGTTTTCCATTCAATGTACTCACGATCCATTGCTCATTAGAAGGGTCGGAATGATGATCTACTGCACATAAGTCCAGGCATTAATCTGAGGATTCTATCTCTAAGCATCATTTCGGTTGTAACGTCAAGCTGTTATAAATACTAGGCACAAGCTATTGGGTTGAGTAGTTGTATCCAGCTCTTGGATGATCACATTCATGTCCCCAGTCTTGGGTTGATGGGTGTATTGCATGAATGATCGAGCCTAGCTTCTATTGTGTTTATACTGTAGTCCAAGTTGTAAGAGCTAGAGTTGTTTGATAAAAGATCAAATTATATTCATCTCATTTCTCGTGCATGCCCCCAAGTCTGGGGAATATCTCGATAAACAGCAAGGTAGATAGTGTTCGCTTCAATTTCACACTCTATCCCATTAAACCGTGATATCGAGTTAACCGATGGAAGGCCGAGCCATGCCATATTCTGCATTATGTCCTAGTTCTTTCCTCTAGGTAGAATACTTTGTTGCCTCATAGACATTCACTTTGTTGCTTATGTCGTCATTCTCTGGGCAGAAATTGAAGAGTGAATCGTCCAGTAAGATCCAATGTAGGATTGATACTTCCCTTATCGGACCGAGGGTAAGAATCGGTGCGTGGCCAGTTTTGTTGCACTCGTTGTGAAAAGCTCGCTTAGTCGGATTATGGTAAGAGTCGATGAATGAATGGTCACATTGCATTCTTTCGGAGTTGGGTGATCAACCATGTCAGTTTTGAATTAAGTTCTCCCGTCAGATCTACAGACAAAATTAGCTCAAATGCAGCCAAGTCATGCTCATCCAGTCTCATGCCCTTCCTGGTGGATCGAAGGAAGGCGACGGAGGACGAATAGTCAAGTCACACTCATTCGTGGTTCTATCCATGCTCTGGTGGTCGTAGGTATTCGATGGGCGCTCGTGTCACATCGAATTGCAGTCGAAGAGGATCGATATTGGCCGTGGATTTAGCGACACAATGTAGAATGTACGGACCTCATAGCATATCGATACAGGGGTATGACATGAATGGTGCATATCGATATTGCCCGTCGATCAGGCGGTACGGTGTAATTGGCTTCCTGTAACTTCGGGCATCGTTCTAATTGGTTAGCATTATGGCCTCCTTGTAGTCATTGCCTTAAGTTGTGAAGGACCCTAAGCTAGCAATGTAGCGAGTCACCTTTCTCTTCTTTCAATGATTTGTTCTTCTGCCCCCAGTCTTGGTTTTAGCAGAGTTAGTTTGTGGACGGTCCAATTGCATCTGTAGCGAGTTTATACTCCTCTCGTCGACTTTAGGTCGGAGTTGGTAAATGAACGGTCGAATCACATTCTTCATCTGTCTATCGTCGCAGTCGCACTCTGGGGACTAGAGGCAGTTGAAGGGCCATTAGTCACACCTATTTGATGTTCATACCCTTGTCCCTACTCTGGGGACTAAGAGTTTTAGTAGAAAATGGTCAACCGCATTTTCCTCGATTAATTCCTCTGGCACATTGCGGTCACATTGCGGCAACTTTAATTTGATGTTTCTCCGATTGAATTAGAGGAAGGAGTTGATTGGCAGATGGTTGGGTCACCTCCGTCCATGTTGCATGCACAACTCGCCAGATCGTGGGCTAGAGTTAGCGGATGTACGGTCGTGTCATGTTCATTTGCGGTAGGATGGGTAGTCATATCCATTTAGGATAAGGCGTTCAGCTAGGTCCGTTTTGCGAATCTACATCTCCCTGTCGAATCAAGGAAGAAATCTTGTCTTGCTCGGTTGGAGTGCATCTCTAAAAGATTATGTTATAGGTCCCGTGCCGGGAATAAGTGTTGATGCATGAACGGTCATGTCGTGCCCGCTTAGTGCTAGTTAGTCGGATCACAACCGATTTTTTATGATAAGTGTGCCCCCATGTCAGGGGAAGAGTTGGAAAGAAGAAAGTCTAACCACATCTGCTTTTTGTACTACAGAACTTGCTGCGGAATTAGAATTGATAGATGGACAATAAAATCGCATCCCTTCTGGTATTTATATTCCAATCCATGCTTCGAGGATTGGAGTTGGTTGATGTTTACAATCCAGTTCACACTCTGGGAATCTGGAATTAGTTGATGGGTGGTTAGTCATACCCATTTGGAATTCGTGCTCCAATCCGTGCTCTCAGGACTTGAGTGAGTCGTTGTTTTGTATTCCAATTCATCCTCTGGGAATCTGGAGTTTATTGATGTTTATACTCCAGTTCTCACTCTGGGAATCTGGAGTTAGTTGATGTATGGCCGTTCACACCCATTTTAGTGTTTATACTCCAGTCCGCACTCTGGGGACTTAGAGTTATTAAATGTTTATACTCCAGTTCGCAACTTTGACTTGGCATTCGCACTCTAATTCACACTCTGGGAATTTGGAGTTGGCATTTGTATTTTGGTCTGCGCTCCGGGAACCAGGAATTGATGTTTATACTCCACTTCACGCTCTAGGGAATTGGAGTTGACATTTGTATTTTCCGGTTCGCCCTCCGGTAACCTGGAATTGATGTTAATGCTCCGATTCACGCTCTGGGAGCCTGGAGTTTGCATTTGCATTTTGGTTCGCACTCCGGGAACCTGGAATTGATGTTTGTACTCCGACTCGCGCTTTGGGAATCTGGAGTTAGCATGGATGCTTTGGTTCGTGCTCCGGGAACCCGTAATTTATGTTTATACTCCAATTCATGCTTTGGGAACCCGGAGTTCGCATTGATGGGTTGGTTCGCACTCCGGGAACCTGGAATAGATGTTTATACTCCAATTCATACTCTGGGAAGTTGGAGTCAGCCAATAGATGGCCAGTCACACCTAGTTGGGCTTTTTAGGAATTCGTTCACACTCTGGGAACGATGGATTTGATGTTTATACTCCAATTCGCACTCTGGGAATTTGGAGTCCGTTCACACTCTGGGAACGATTTATTGGATGTTTATACTCCAATTCACACTCTGGGAATTTGGAGTCCGTTCGCACTCTGGGAACGATTTATTGGATGTTTATACTCCAATTCACACTCTGGGAATTTGGAGTCCGTTCGCACTTTGGGAACGATTTATTGGATGTTTATACTCCGGTTCGCACTCTGGGAACCTAGAGTTGATTGCAGGACTGTCGTGTGTCAGTCCAGTTCGGCCATTGATGTGATGGCTTGCCCCCGAGAGGTGGGCTTCGCTTAGCAAATGATCGGTGGGATCTCGATTACTTTCCACTTATCTTCCATCAACGAAGGAGGAGACTTGGTTTATGGACGGATGAATCACATCCGTGTTCATTTGGATCCCGCTTCTGCCAAGCCTAAGGAGTAAGATTAGTGTTCTAGCAAGCTTTGAGCTCGAGCAGAGGAGAGGATGGCTGAACTACATCCACTTTGAGTTGTGTATTTTCCCTTAAGTTGGGGGCAAGAGTTGGAGAGTAGACGGTCGAGCTACGTCCACTTTACGCTTTGCGCTCTTCCAGTCGAGTTGAGGAAGGGAGTTGGAATGATGGCTCATGATGATTAGCGAGTAAGTAGTCGGTTGTTGATGACTATAAATTGAGGGTTGGCCCTTGATAAAGTCGGTTTGAGGTATGATTGTTTTGTCGAATCATTGATGCAAACTGGGGAGTGAATGGTCAAAGCATATCCACTATAAATATGTGCTCTTAAAAAAACCCCAAGTGTCCAACGCAGGATTGGATGCATGGACGGTCACGTCCACCCTTGGTATGATTCTGATTCTACTGGGCATCAGAAGAAGCATAAGTATTTTGGCGAGCTTCAAGTACGAGATGGAGAGTGCATTGTTGGGACATATAACTACAAGTCTTTTTCAAATCTCCTAATTAAACTGTATAGGCAAATGGGTGGATGGTCGGTTGCATCCACTTTGTACTGGAGCCCTAAACTGGTTTGTCTCTTCCGCTTTGATGGCCTGCCCCTAAGTCAGGTGCATAGAGCAGCCGGCGAGTGGTTGAATCATGCTTATCATGATGATACCTAAATGACTTTATCATAGTCCACGGAGGTTGTTTTGCACCCATCCTTAAGTACTCGGTTACCTGCATCATTTGCAAGTAGTTAATTCAAGTCGATTATATTTTGCAACATAAATGAAATAGAAATAATTCAAAAGAGATCGGATAAAATCTCATTGATAAGTGAAGCGGCGTCGTATGCTCGCTATTGCACTTTGGTCCAGCCTTTCACAGTTGGGAGTCTAACGCAAATGGTTCAGTTTGATCAAAGTTTCGATTGAGGTCGGGGGTTCCCGGCTCTTCATTTTATGGGGCTTGAACATATTGCCAGATCTATCCTTTCTGGAGCAGCCTTATGGCGTTGGAATCCATGATAGTCATATAAAGAAGAGGAGCTTCTCGATTTAGACTATGGAGCAGGTTCCTTTTATGTCGCCAAGTTGATCCTTCGTCTGATTCATCAACGTAATGTTGGCCTGGACATGTTGGTGTAGTCGTCGGCGACTATCCACCAGTTCTGTTATCAAACTCTGGAAATAAGCTTTTGTGCTGATTTCATTTATCAGTGTTGGCAGCAATGGGCTGTGGATTTTGATCAGTTCATTGGCTGCCAGCTTCTTTATTCCCTTTAGCAATATGAGAAGTAGAAATGATATGCCTAACTACGATTGACAGTCTTCTTTGAGGAATAGGGGATACAACGCATTTGATGGCATTCATCACTTTTCGTGGACTTCATTCACCATTCTCACTTCATGAGGTAGTGGCGGAGGTTGAATTTCCATAGTACACGGACATAGTCGGCATGTTGAATTTTAGTTGGAAATTCTACGTGTGGGATGGTCTCGATGAATAGGTCCTGACTGGGAACGATACTCGAATCAACATTACAAAGTCCATTTTATGGTTACGGGGTCTTGTGATACTGTTGAATGATGTATGCCCGACTGCCTAATGTTCGAGTGGTTGGTAATGTCGATTGGATGGTGAGTAGATTAATATGGGCTCATAGATTGGTGATTATTTCTAATTTTCACCAGGAAGGAGGCTCGCATAAGATAGTTAGGAAGTCCTCTTAGAGTTGTATGTCATGCTTTTAGTCATATGGACGTGGAATGATTAAGATGCGGTGAACAGCTATGTTTTGAGTTGGCAGAGTAGACAAGGCAGGGTAGTCGTTATACTAGCCATCGCACCATAATTGTCAGTTTAGGAGTTTTAAAAGCTGGTCAATTGGAGGAAGTTGCAGTCCACCTTAGAAGCATGATACATTAATCAACTCTAGTTCTTGGCATATTAGCTAGGTTCTCCAGCCTCTGGGAGCACCAGCTGAATAGTATTTCAATACCCATTCCTTGATTGCAACTCAAAATTTGCTATTGTAATCTCCTACTTCCCGTCCAGTCATGGAACGATCAGAATGTTTCTTTACTAAGTTGAGTTTTGAATTAACTATGCGGGTGCTCTGCGCTGCGGCTAGGGTTCGGGGGGAATTTGGATCGTACCCGAATATTTTTTTTTTTTTTTTTTTTGAAAATTCTGTATCCATCAAGCAACCGGAAAAAGTCCTTCTTCGTATCGTTCTTGTTCGAATCCATCAGATGTGCTCGTCTTCGTATCGATCAGATGGATGGATACGAACTGCATGTGCGTATCGATACGAAATGGAGGCAGATGGATGAATACGAAGTATATGTGAGTATCGATTCGAATTGGAGGCAGATGGATGGATACGAAGTAGCGCTTCCTGATGGATACGAAGTAGCGCTCCCTGATGGATTCGAAGTCGCGCTCCATGATGGGTACGAAGTAGCGCTCCATGATGGGTACGAAGCTATGGATACGAAATTCACCACATTTCCTGGATACGAAGCTATGGATACGAAATACACCACATTTCCTGGATTCGAAGCCATGGATACGAAATACACCACATTTCCTGGGTTCGAAGCTATGGATACGAAATACACCACATTTCCTGGATTCGAAGCTATGGATACGAAATACACCACATTTCCTGGATTCGAAGCTATGGATACGAAATACACCACATTTCCTGGATTCGAAGCTATGGATACGAACTTCACCACACTTTCTGGATTCGAAGCTATGGATACGAACTTCACCAACTATGGATACGAACTTTACCATATTTCCTGGATTCAAAAATATGAGCACGAAAAACAGCATTTTTAATGGATTCGAAAATATGAGCATGAAAAACAGCATATTTTCTGGATTTGAGAATATGGGCACGGAATTCATGATGAATATGGTTCCTCTTAGATCTGGAGCAATCTGAATAGAATAGAAGGAACCATTGAACGATAGATCTGGATCTTCTCCTTAGATTTATGCAATTCGATATCGAAAGCAGATCCAAGGAACGGGAGAAAAACTGGGTTGTTCTCAGTGAAAGCACCAAAATGTTTGCACCAAAATTGGGAAACACCCTTCGGAAGTCTTTGAAGAGATAATAAGTGAAGAACTTAAATTGGAAATGAAAATTATCTAACAAAAACTCCAAGTTATAGAAAAGTAAATTGCATAGAAGACAAGAATTTAGAGTGGTTCGGCGATGCACCTACGTCCACTATGAAGTTTGATCACTTTATTGCTTAATACTTGAAGGTTACAAGTGTTTTGAAGCAAATTACAGTAGACAACGGACTTAAATTCGAAATCAGCAGCCAAGATGGTGGTATGGAGTGATTCTGGCAGCGTTTAGGCGTACTCTTTCTCTCCAAATTCTCCCACCATTTCTCTGAATGACCAGGGGCTCTATTTATAGGTGTGGAAGGCCAATCCCGCCTAAATCATGGAGAGGCTGCTTGGCACGTGAAGGGGGGCCCACAGGCCCGCGTTCTTGAAGTGCGTGCCCAGTTTGGGATCGATTCGAAGTGAACTTCGAATCGATCAAAAAATTGTCCAATTGCGATGAAACTTGGCGTGGACGTTCTTCATCATGTAGACAAACTTCTGTAAAAATTTCATGGGATTTGGATCAGTAGATTAGGAGTTATGATCGGTTCGAAATTGGGTGTTCGGCATGCTGTTTGGTTCGAATCGATGGAATCGATTCGTTCGAATCGATGCATGGCCGAAGCGAATACTTCGAATCGATTGGGGCGCGCCTGTCTTCGAGCCGATCCATGTTCGTGCTAGCTTAGCCGCTTTGTTGGATTCGAAGATCGTCTTCGAATCGATGGAGTGGATTCGAAGTTGTCGAAGTCGATGGAGTCGAAGGTGAGTGACGGAGTCGAAGATGATGGATGGATTCGAAGGTGTCTGATGGAGTCGAGGCTGTGATGGGTTCGAAGCTATTAATGGATTCGAAGCTGTGGTGGATTCGAAGCATAGGAAGGACTCGAATTTGTGATGGATTCGAAGTAGGGAGTTCCTTAGATGGATTCGAATGTCGCCTCTTCCTATGGGTTCGAATATGATGGGTTCGAAATAGATGGTTTCGAACACGATGGTTTCGAACACGATGGGTTCGAATATGATGGGTTCGAACATGATGGGTTCGAACCGAGCAATGTGCACCTCCTTAACTTGAATCCATCATAACTTGAGCATATGACCTCGGATTGACTTGAAATTTGAAATGCTGGCTTCTATGGTCTTTCTTGTCATGCCTTATCAATTGCGGCCCGATCCGGGCTCGGGCAAAATTCATCGATATCCATAGCGAAGAGAAGTGCATCCAATCTCTGAGACGAACTGTCCTTTGTTTTTGGCCAATCTTTTGGTATCACGGCTTTGCCAAAAAGCGGGATAACACTATGCACTAATAATAATATCAAAATTGATTTGATTTTAATGCGTATCAAGCATCTTTGACTATCATAAGGAGAAATCTTCTCCAAGTCTGCGTTTGCATTGTGTGTGTGGCAGGGGGTCTTATGGTAGTCTCATTTTTAAAAGCATTGCGAATTGAGTTTAAAAATATTCCTCTATTTTGATTTTAAAGTTAAGTAAACTGTTTTGAGTTCTCACACCAGTCACATGACTGACTTGGAGTTTATTGTTTTCCTTCCTAAACTCTGGGTGCCCACCAATTTCCACACGGGCAGTTAAGAGTTAAGGTTTATCAGGATATTCTGGATATTCTGGAGTTGCTGGAGGCAAGCTGGATGGCATGGCGTATTACTAGTTTATATAATATTTCTTTTTCCGCTGCATTGTTTGTTGTTGTATGATGTTGTTGTACACTCTGATGATATGTGGTAATGTAATGTATAAAATGTAATAACTGATATAGTTCTTTGTTTAAAGATTATTCATTTATTATTATATGTTGTTCCGCTGCGAATTGTGAGATTCTGATGTTGTTCTGTTGTTTTCTATTCCGTCCTATTTTCTTCTATTTTAAAAGTTTTCTATTATCTTTCCTCTCTCTCTTCTAAATTTTCTGTTCTCTTTTCTATTTTCTTTTCTCTCTATTTTCTATCTTCTCTCTTCTTCTCTTTTCTTTTCTTAAATTCTTTTTAAAAACCCATAACATTCCGGTTTTTGGCCTTCGATTTCTCGACAGTCGATAAAGTGAGTGTCGATGTTGAATTTTCGAAAGTCGAAAATTTTCGGGACGTTACATCAGAGGTTATGTAGTTGATGGTTACTAGTGATACATTCCCAATTTGGTAATGTGGCATACGAAGTGCTGCTGATCATTTGTTGATCAAAGCATAACTTTTGTATAAAGCATAGCTTTGTGGACGAGACTTCGTCAGACCTCACACCCTGAATATGGTCAAAACAGGAAAGATGCAGCAAGGTTTTAGGGAGTAGCGCTACTTAGGGTATGTCATTTCCTTCTGGATAGAGGTGGTATCATGGTATGGAGCCCAGATACTTAACTTATGTTGTGGCTACAAATTTATTTTTTGTGGTTGTTGGTATTGAGGATTGTCGGATAATGGTTGTTTACAACCGGAGGATGGCATACTCGTGTCAGTAGTTACCTACTTTTGCAGAGGTAACCCGGCCTTATGTTGGCAGAGATCCGGTTAGGTTCTCGAGGCGTCTCTCCAGAGACGTTTCCATGTGGCAATGGGAAGTTCCTTGGCCTGACAATTTGTTGGAAATCCAAACCCCAATACGCACCTTGTACGGTTTTAGTTGTAGAACCTACCATTTACTTATGGTGGTCACCACTGTTTAGATGGTAGCTATAGTAGATATACGATAATGGTCGTATGTTGGCTAAGATTTGTATCATATTTTCGAAATGTTTTCCTACACTTTGCACTTATAGTAATAATGTCAAAGAAAATTTCTCGTATCGAGCATGTTTGACTATCATAAGGAGAAATCTCCTCCGATTCTGCGTTTGCATTGTGTGTGTGTGCAGGAGGCCTTATGGTAGTTTCATTTTCTAAAAGCATTGCGGATCTATTTTAAAATATTTCTTTATTATTTTTTTTAGATAAACTGTTTTAAGTTCTCACACCAGTCCAATGACTGACCTGGAGTTTATTGTTCCTTTCCTAAACTCTGGGTTCCCATCATTTTCCACACGGGCAGTCTAGAATTAGGTTATCAGTTTATTCTGGAATTCAGGAGTTGCTGTGAAGATCTGGAGGCAAGCTAGATGGCATGGCGTATCAACTAGTATATAGTATTTCTTTTCCGTTGTTTGTTGTTGTAAACTCTGATTATGTAATGTAATGTGATGTAATGTAATAACATATATGATTCTTTAATTTAAAGATTATTCATTTGTTTATTATATGTTGTTCCGCTGCGATTGTGAGATTCTGATATTGTTTCTGTTTTCTTATTTTTCCTTTCTTACTTCTTCTATCTTTTTCTTCTTCTTTAACGCCAAGGGTTTGGTTTTCCGGCCTTCGATTGTTTGGCAGTTGATACAGTGGATGTATTAATTTCAACTTTCGGGAGTCGAAGAATCGGGTCTTTACAATAAGGAAGATGTCATTTCCCTCATTCACATTGTTCGCGAATTTTTCGACATATTTGGGCCTATTTTAGATTACCCCCTAAGCGAGCAATTGAGTTCAAAATTAATTTGATTCCTGGAGCTCTACCTATTACTCGTCTTACTTATCGTATGTCCAATACGGAAAATGAGAAGATGCATATACAATTGTTTGAATTGGAAGCGAAGCATTTATTCGTTCTAGCTTCTCTCCTTGGGGAGCTTCGGCTATCTTTGTGAAGAAATCCGATGGTAACCTTAGGCTGTGCGTGACTACCGCAAGCTTAATGATCTTACCATTAAGAATAAATATCATATACCTTGGATTGATGATTTATTCGATCAACTTTGCGGTGCTAGAGTCTTTTCACATTTAGACTTAGCCAACGATTTTCATCAGCTTCGTATTGAAGAGGATAGCATTCCTTTGACATCGTTTCATACTCATTATGGATCTTATGAATGGCTTGTTATGCCATTTGGTTTTACGAATGCTCTAGCTTATTTCGTTCACCTTATGAATCGAGTTTTCAAAGACTTCCTCGATCGATTTTTTCTCATGTTTATAGATGATATTCTTGTTTATTCTAAAATCAAGGAAGAGCATGAAAAACATCTTTGAATTGTATTGGAAACTCATAGAAGCAACCAATTGAAAGCAAAATTTTCTAAGTGCCACTTTTGGCCAACTCATGTGAAATTTCTCGGACATACTATTTCGAAATCCAGAATTTCCGTGGATCCTTCAAACATTGAAGCGTTCAAAATTGGAAGAGACCGAGGTGCGTGACGGAAATTCGTAGCTTTCTTGGATTGCCAGGCTATTACATTCTGTTCATAAAAGACTTCTCTAAAATTTCTATGCCTCCTACTAGTTTGACAAAGAAGGGAGTTAAATACATTTGGTCAGAAAAATGTGAAGTTTCCTTTTATAAATTAAAAGAACTCCTTTTCGATGCTCCTATTCTTGTGATTCCCGAGGGGAACCAAGACCTTATTGTTTATACCGATGCTAGTCATGTTGGTTAGATGTCGTTCTCATGCAATGTGAACGTGTTATTATGTACACTTCGAGGCAATCAAAGCTTGTCGAGACTAGATATGCCACTTATGATTTAGAGCTCGCGGCCATTGTTTTTGTCCTTAGAATTTGGCATCATTATCTTTTAGGAGAGAAATTTATTCTCTACACTGATCATAAATCTTTGAAATATTTGTTCTCTCAAAAGGAACTTAATTAATGTCAACAACGTTGGCTTGAGTTCCTTGCATCTTAGGATCTTGATATTCTTTATACTCGCGAAAAGGGAAATCATATTGCCGATTCCCTTAGCCTAAAGCAACAAGCGGTTGTTTCAGTGATGATATCCGAATGGAATGATCTCGAGACTTTATCCACTTGTGAGATTCGAGATCATGAATCCAATTCATGTTCATCTCTTGTTTTATGTAGCCTTGTGGCTCATCCATCTCTTTTAGACTACATTCTTGATGCTCGAAAGCATGATCCCGGACTTGCACATCTAAGCCAAAGTTGTAGGGATAAAATTGATGTTGCCTATTTGAAAGACTTTGAAATCGATGCTCGCGGCGGCATTCGAATGATTGGTAGACTTAGCGTGCCAAATATTAGTGATCTTCGTAAAGACATTTTAGAAGATTCTCATCGTTCTAAATTTACTATTCATCCAGGTAATAGTAAAATATACGCGGATATGAAACGACTTTATTATTAGGATGGAATGAAATCTGATATTGCTAACTTCATTAAGCGTTGCATGACTTGTCAACTCATAAAGGCCAAGCATCAAAGGCCCGGTGGGTTGTTGCAACCTTTGGATATTCCTGTTTGGAAGTGGGATCAAGTCCCCATGGACTTTATTGACGATCTTCCCCGTTCTCATTCGGGTCATGATAGTTTATGGGTGATTGTTGATAGACTTACAAAATCCACCCATTTTATAACCGTTCGGTCCAATCAGACCATACCTCTTTTGGCCAAACTCTATGTTAAAGAAATTGTTAAATTGCAAGGAGTTCCTACTTCTATTGTTAGTGATCGTGATCCATTGTTTACTAGTGGATTCTGGAAGAGTCTTCAAAAAGCTTTGGGAATGAAGCTTAATTTTAGCACCGCTTATCATCCTCGGTCCGAAAGACAAACTGAGCGTGTGAATCAAACTCTTGAAGATCTTCTTCGGGCATGTGTCCTTGATTTTGGTGGAAGTTGGGAATATCACATTTCTCTTGTTGAGTTTTCCTATAATAATAGCTTCCAATAAAACTCTTGAAGATCTTCTTTGGGCATGTGTCCCAGACTTACTCTCTCGTGCTCTTTAGAGGTGAATTTCTTATTTCAAATTTTCTTTTGTGTTGATATGCTTTATGGTTGTTACTCTTTATTTTCTTCTGAAGTATTGCGAGGATGCAATTTCTTTAAGGAGGGGAACCTATAACAACCCGCATATTTTACGATTGTATATTTAAATATTTTATTTAAATATAGCATCATCAGTCGGATTAAATTTAGAAATGCTACTTTGTGTAGACAGTCGAATTAGGACTCGATACTACTTCCATTGAGTTCAAAACGATGTTTGCGACCTTTTTGAGTACAAACATCGATATGTTTGGGGTTGAGTAGAATTTTTCTACTTTCTATTGGGCTTTGGGTTTGGGTTTCAGCCCACTAACCCAACTTCTCTATCTAATACCCTAATTCCACTCACTTTATTCCTCATTTCCTAATACTCTCAAGCCCTAGTAAAATGGAGGAAAAGAAAAGAGATTAGAAATTCCTTAGCTCTAATTCTCTTAGAAAATTCAACTTCAAGTTATAAATCAAGGAGAAGCTTAGGTAAGCATCCTCTTCTTCTCCACTTCAATCTCTCTCTAATTTTTAGAAACTCCTAAACCCTAACTTAGGAAATATTTTCATTTGATCATAGATTGGAGCTTTTAGAGTTGAAGTTGAAGAATGGTTGATCTTTCCTTTGTGTTTGAGCCTCTCATTTTTTATGTTTTGGTTTAAAGGCGAGTTCTTGAACTCACATCTATGTCTATACCTTTGATAGTTGTTAGTATGAATTCCTAACACCTATTTCATGTTCATTTGCTTTGAATTGAATTAGATTGGTGAATTTTCCAATTTTTGGTATTTTGAAGTCAAAATTTATGAAAAATCCTAAATTGGATGTTTTGACATGTTGTTTGGAGTGTATTGAAGAGCCTATAGGGTTGGATTGTCGCTTGGCACAAATCCCTAGCCATCGTTGCTCGCTCGATCGCTTTTGAGATAATTAGGCCATCATTGGCCTAGCATATTTGTGCTCTGAGCTTCAGCTTAGACGTTTGGTATTAAGATCAGACGTTAGGAGCTACGAGAATAAAATTCCAAACCATCAGCTCAGACGTCTGAGCTTACTTCCCAGATGTCTGGGTGATCTAGAATAAAAATTTCCAGTTTTTCGGCTCAGACGTCTGGGAGAACCACCAGACATCTGCCGTTGCTAATTTCAACCAACTTGTCTGTTTTTGATGGGTTTCCATTTTATATCGATTTTTGGTTGATCCAATTGATTGTTGTCACTTATTATCGACTTTGACGTCTTTTTTTTCTAGATTTTTGGAAATATCCATTTTGATGGATTTGGTATCGATTTCTATAGAATTGATTCACGTCATCGTATGTGAATTTTTGGTGATTTATTGTTTTTACAATCATTTCTGTGATTTGTCACTTTTAAAATACAAAGGTTTCTATACTAATAGTAAATACTAAAACTCTTTCACAAAAATGATTTCAATGTTACTTTTAATACAAAGCTTATTTTTAAAACCGTTTTCCAATCTATTAGTATATACAAACCTTTACCTCATTAGTTTGAGAAATCCAATTAAACGACTTTGCAAAACAATTGTTGTGAAATGCTTGCGTTTTCTTTGTCGGTTAATTCTTGGACTTGTTCGATTGAAATCTTACGATATTTTTCGTATGGAAATCTACAATTTGTTCGTAAATATTTAAGTTAAGCCAGTGGTTATGGGACATGAAGCTAAACTCATTTATTTACTAGCTTAGTGTAATTCACACTTCTTATTGATCAATGGTGATCATTTTATGATTTAGACTAGCGATATGCGTGTCTCTTTGTCCGCATGGGGATAGTACCCCGTTATTTTGAGCTTCGTCTCTCTTTGTTCACGTGGGGGAGTATACCTCGATTTTATGGAGCTTCGTCTCATTTTTATGGGCTAAGGACTTATGGTCTTTTGACCGTTCTGTAGAGTTTCGACTCATTTTTATAGGCTAGCAACTCATGTTCTTTTATGAAGTTCGGTTCATCGGACGTACTATTGTATTATGTTTTTCTTTCGGCTTATCAGGTTCATCGGACGTACCGTTGTACTACGTCGTTGTTTCGAATTATTTGAGTTTCAGGTTCCTCGGGCGTACCGATATTGTACTACGTTGTTGCACTGGCTCTATGGTTAGCGACCATGGGATAGCGTCCCTTTTGTGATACATGTGTTGGCGAGTTTTCATGCTCCCGTTTGTGATAGGCCTCCCCCTTTGTGATTTCTAGATTTCTAATTGATGATTTCTATAATTTGTGTTTCACCAATTTTTGTGATTTACATTGATAAGTTTTATCAATATTTGTGGTTTGGTGAATATGTTAAAGAATATGACATTCTTTTTGGTCTTTTGAGATTTTTGAGATATCGTATGATTTTTTTGTTGTCTAATGTATGCTTGTCACGGTAGTGCATTATTGTTATCATACGTTTTTATCATAGCTCTCATCCTATCTCGTTTTATATGATATTTATAGTTAGACTGATCCGTTTATTATTTTCTTCTTAAATAATACTCGGGTCAGACCGAGGTATTTCAGGTGCTTCAACTTGACTTCTTATCAGGGCCCGTCATTTGACTTTTGGCTAACTACTTAGCTTAGTAGTTTTTGTTTTGTACATTCGACATAGAGACTCCTTTATGTATGCATATTCTTTTGTGTAGCACTTGTAACTATTCTTTTGTGATGTAGTGGATCTTGCATGAAAACTACTTTGATGTACTCTTCCATGTGTTTTATTCATATATTTTTTTCGCCTTTATGATATGAATATCTGTGACTGATTTTGTGTTATGCTTATTTTATATTTGTTTTTGAAGACCACATATCCACTGTGTAGTAGTTTTGAGTTTGTATCGGTATGTCGGATTTCCTCTTGATATAAAAGTGACATCTTATTTGACATATTGGTACTCGCACAAAGCAATCACATAGATGGTCGTTCCTTAACAGCCTTATTCTTCATGCTAGTCGACGGTATTACTCCATAGTGTCCTTGGCTAGTGTGAGTATAGAAGTGGGGCATCACAAGTTTCACCCCTCTTCAATCATTCGGTGGGCCTATGGGATACCCTAGAATCAAGAAGAATTTGGATACGGGAAGACAAGAGTGGATTTCAGAACGAATGTGAGAGTTCCAAAATTCAAGGGAAATCGAATCAAAGAGGAAGGAATTCAAACTCAAATGAAAGTGATTATGTAATTGAATTTACTCTATATGCTAAGTTTGGCCTAAACCAAAGCTCTGATACACATGTAACATCCTGGTGTTTTCAACCATTCGCATCCGCACAGGTCGGACTCGAATTGCTCAAGATATCGTATTGTTAATTTATATTTGGCAAAACTCAGCATATACACAAAATAAATATCACAGAATCACAGACATAGAGTAATATAACAATAATGCAACAAAAATAAAAGAATAGTAGTTCATTAAGCTACTATATATACAACAGAGTTAAATAAGATAGAACAGAGGTCTCGAATACATAGATGTCTCAATACAATATTCCAATACAAAATCTGAATACATCATTGGAATCAACTTAATAATTGAAAGCAAAATTGATAGACGGATCTCCAAGGGAAGCTCTAACTCCAAAGGTGAGCCTCGAATATTGGTATACTCGGTCTGACCCGAGCGTAAAGCAAAAAACAAAACACTCGAGTCAGGATTAACATTCTTATATTAATAAATCCAACTTAAGTGAAATATCAACTGAAATACAAGTAACTCAAAGGATGTTTGGGATAACCATCCTCTAAGGATCCATTAATGTAACGACCCGTAATTTTGCTACTTCGAAAATGAGAGATTTCGTTCGATTTAAATTTAAAAGGAGTTTAAATCATAAATAAATATGTTATATATAATAAATAATTATCTATTCTTATAGTTAATAAATTAAAAAGTATAAATTTGGATTTTAGAACAAATCGACAAAAGTTAAGTTTTGTTAATAATAAATAAAGGCTTAGATAAATGAATTTAAATATTTATTTAAAAAGGTAAATCTTATTTAAAACATCTAATAAGGACAATAAAAATATGTTAAAAGATTTAGAAGTTTGTTAATAATCGTTTTATAAAAATAACCAAAATTTGTCGCATTTTGTCAGTTTTACATACACTGTAAAATTAGAGATTTTGATATTAATTAAATATGATTTTAAAATATAAAGAGACTTGTTTTAATTTATTTAAAGAAGAAAAAAGTTCATTTTTAAATTTGGTTTACATAAATAAATAGTTTAACTAAAACGTCAAAATGTGACCGTAAAACATTTTGTCGAAAAAGGACGTTTTGTCGATTAAAAGTTGTCGCAACGTCGTCGCACCTTTATTTTCTTATATAGGAACATATATTTTAATAGTGTAAGTGTTAAGTAATTAACTAATCAAGTTTACTTTTACTAAACAAGGTTAGAAACTTCTAGAAAACAATTAAGAAAAAGTAAGCACAAAAAGACAAAAATGTCATTTCAAAGCAAAAAGTAAAACATCAAATCAAACCAAACATAATTATTACTTTACTTTTCTTACTTCTTAAGTGAAAGTGACATAAAGCATGATTTGAAATGTGATGTTAAGTTAAAAAGTAAGTAAAGAGCATTTTGGTCATTTTACGTAATAATATTTTATTCCAAACTTTTTCCTATGAATACCCATGCATACCTCTTTCATTTTCACACAAATCTTTCATTTCTTCTTCTTGCTTTAAGCTATTTTAATGGTTTCCCTCTTTAAGAGAGGTAGGAGGGTTAAAAATAGTGGAGTGCTTAAGCACTAATTCACTTGTTACTCTCTAACCTCCTCTTAATTCACTTCTTCTTCTCTTCTTAAAAAGGGCCTTAGGCCGTGAGTTTGGGAGTTGAAATGGGAGGACGTGAGCAAAGCAAGTAGGGATGGAGATGGTCGAGCACTTGGAAGCATGTTTATGATAAGGTTTAGAAAGGTTTAGTGAAGCGTTGAATTAAATGAATGTTGGTAGGAAGTTAAACGTTTTGGTTAAAGGTGAGAAATTCTCATTGCTTTTGAATTTATATTTTGATTATGTTATAAATCATATTTACACCCTTATGACATATGAATGTTTATACCAAATTGATTGTTAATATGGATGATTTGATAGTTAGTAAATTAAGTGAATTGTGATAATATATCCCGTTATGATATTAATAGTGAACGTTGGATTTGAAATCATATGTATGTGATTGGTTGAATGGATGTTATGTTAGTAATAAATATGAATATTGGATATGTTCATTTTAGTTAAGTAATCACTTTGTTTAGTAAGACCATATTTTAGTAATATGAGAAATTGTGGAAAAATATGTCTCTTTTCATTTAAAAGTGAAATTAAAGATAAAATGAAAGAGAATTTGAAATTTGAAGTGAATCGGATTTGAAAAGGACAGCTAATTAGAAATTGAAATTTAGATGAATAGTAAAATTGAAATTGAAATCGATTTTGAAAGGGTGAAGTTTAGTTTGATATTGAATGGAAGTTTAAATTGAGATTAGATTTGAAATTTAAGTTTTAAATGTGTTTAATTTGAGATTAGAATTGAAATTGAATTGAAATTGGAATTTAAAATTTAATAATAAAATAATGTGAATATAATAATATTATAATATGGTAATAGTGAAAATTCATTTTAAATACGTTTAAAAGTGAAAATATTGATTTAAAATAGTTTCTAATGATTTCATAAGTGTTGAAATCCAATTTGAATAGATTATTTCAAATATTGAAAAATAAGTTAAAACTAGACGCGTCGCGCAACGGTGTTCGCGATTTCGCGCCGAAAAGTTCAAATGAGTGTATAGAGTGGAATATAGCTCAGAATTCTTCGAGATAAGAAAATTTAGGACTATTATATCCATATCTTCCAAACGAAGAAAGAAAATTAAAGTTTCGATAAGTAGATTTTGAATTAAGTCCAAATCAATTTTCAAGAAAAATCGTGCTAGTCTAGTTAAGTGACCATAACAGAAAATTTGTTTAAATGGATGTTTTTAATTATGGAAAAATATGGAATAAATTTGATAAATCTATTTAAATGATTTAAAAGAGATTTGGATTGGAAAATATGAATTATCGAATGTTTAAAAGTGGTTTAATTCAAATAAGCTTATATAGTACCTTCCGCAGCACTTTTATGTGCGAATTGTATAACTTTTGGAATATGAGTTTAAATGTAACGACGTTTCCCAGAATAAAATGTGAATGTTTTAAAAAAGGATAATTAAGCATTTTGAAAGATAATTTGGGATATTTATAAGCAATTCCAAAATAAGTTGAAAATCTGAGTATGTGGAAACGACTAGTACATTTGTCCCGCCTGTGAGATCTGGGAAGATAAAACAAGGTGTTTAACTAAGGTTGGGGATGGAGCAACCAGTGCCCTGAACATACCTAGCCTATGTTTTCTTTTCTTAGGCGAGGGGTGGAACAGATCGAAGGGAAAGCCCGGATGCTCTTAAATAAAAAGATTCTGTTAAGTTTTCTCGAAATAAAAGAAGATTGGTATTATCCGAAAGTTAAGCAATCTCCAGAAAGAATGATTTCTAAGATCGAATTTACTTCAAAATGTTTGTTAAGATTGATTTGGGTTTTATCGTAAACGATGTCTTAAATAACATTGTTTTTGACCCGCTTAAAAGTTAAGGAATTTCGATCAAGAATTAAGTAAGAAAATCTAAAATATTTTCCAAAGCAGAAGAATAAATTTCTTAGAATCATCCTAAGTTAAAAGAAAGAGATTTCGAAATCATCCGAAAAGAATTAAAGTGAAAAGAGACTTAATAAATCCTATATACTCATATTCACTTTTATCGATGATTGGATTTCGAAGGAACCGGAGTTGGATTTGGTTAATTCCTATTCGAAAACCACTTCGAACCAATGTATACGTTCGAACGTGAAGACTTGTTGAATACGATGATTATTGAAGACCGTGGATCTTCATAGCGTGAGGCTGCTTGTTGACTTGCTCTGGGTAGCTCCCGAGTTATATATAGCAGTGGTCTCCTCGTAATGGAGATTTTGCAGATTGCAAGGGCTTCTCGCCTAGTAATGGCCGAGGAAAGTGCCTTCGGTTTGTCCTGTTCCTGGACAACTTGTATGGACGTTTGTCTGACATCGCATTTCTAACGATTACGTACATTGGTTTTTACAAACGTACATCAGTGGTGGCGGAGAAGGCAACTTCTCTTAGCTTAACACCCTCCTTGAGACTTACGAGCTCAAGGGTTGTATTTTTGTGGAAGGCAATTAGTAGTTAAATGGAAATGGCAATGTGGCATTCAAAGATGTGATATGTGCTTTGTAAAAAGGTAATCGTAGCCTCAAGCTTCATCAAACCGGAAATGACCGAAACAGGATTGGATGCAGCAGGGCTAAGTGGGTCATTCCCAATTAGGGTATGATCATCCCCTTCTAGATATATTTCTTCCCGCTATGACGTTCAGGATGTATATTAATATGGTGTATGGAAAACAAGCGCTTGGTTAAAGGTCGGTAACGATCGGGGGATGACATATTCGGTACTATCTAGTTAAAGAGGTACGCCAGTCTTGTGTTGGTAGAGGGCAGATGTTCTGTGCCTCGGGACATCCATCTAGAGGTTTACCCATTTCGGAAGGTAGATCCTGCGCCTGGTCATTTGTATGGAAATCCATTCTCCAATAAGAACCTACGGTTTTGTTTGTAGAGCCTAGTATGCTGGAATTTAATAATGGTAACAATTTCAGTTAAGATTAATAAGTTTATTTATAAATGTTTTAAAAGAGATGCCATTAGAAATAATATCAAATGTTTTGATATAAAAGTGTTTTAGTTATCATAAGGTAAAAACCCGTCCGTGTTTATGTGTGGGCGTGGTCTTATGAGATACTCTTTATTTTCAAAGGATTTTATCCAAAGGCTGATATATGCCACTGTCATTTATTATTGAGTTTTTCTCACGCTGGTTTATCAAGCCTGATCCGGGTATTTTCAATACTCGGGTCAGATCCGAGTAGTTTCAGGATAATCGAAGACAGATGGAGTTTCCAGAGGAGAGCTGGAGATATTCATCGACGTATGGAGATATTCGTTTATCGGCTTTGCCTAGTGTATTTTGTTTGATGTTTGTAACGACCCAGAATTTTTAGAAATTAAAATTTGAATATTTAATTTATTTTAAGTATTAATAAGTGAATTTATAAGTCAAATAAATTTTTATTTGAATTATTGAATTTAATTGGATTGTTAAATCGATAATTTAATACGTTAAATTATGGAAATAATTGGAAATATAGTTAAATATGATTGAAAATGATTTGTAAAATTTTATTATATCATATGGAAGTTATAACGATATTTTAGAACTCTTAAAATCGAATTAAAAGTTAATTTGTGAAAATTGAATATTTTAATATTTAATAATCGACTGTAAAATAGTCAATTTTTGAACAGTCTCAGAATTGAACGAAACCAGTTTCATTGGATCCGTAATGGTTAGTTATTACCGGATTTCAAATTTCGTGTCAATCGGAGTTATCGTTTGATCGTGGCAGCTCGAAACGCATCGATTTATTTTTAAGTTAAATTTGACGAGTGAAAATAGCCATTTTTCAAAAAGTCTCGGATTTCGACGAAACCAGTTTCATCGGATCCGTAATGTGATATTATTGTAAGGTTTCAAATTTCAAGTCAATTGGATTTACGGTTTGTCCTGTACAAATTAAAACGCCTAGAAAATCGCTTAAATCGGTTTAATTCAAATTGAGCGTTTTTAGCCATAACTCGCACATACTTATGAATTAGCTTCCGAAACCTGTTCCATTGTGTCCGGAACGCGGGGTAAACCCTAGAAACGCTGGTTACGGCGCGTAAATCGGAGTTCGGAATTTCCGGATGAATAGTGTTCGATTTTTTTCCTATAAATACCCCAAAAATCTCAAAAAAATAAAAAATAAAAAAAGAAACTAAACCCTATTTTCATCAGCCGCCGCCACCCCTATATGAACGGCCATAAACGTTCGATCTTCCCTCTCGTTTATCTCCACATCCATCGACATTTACCAAAAACTTTCAACTAGAGAAATGAAGAGGGCAACACGAACTACAATCTGAACGGTGGTGATGGGAAATAGTGGAGCGTGGAGGCCAGAAATTGGCCGCGTTCGGCAGTGTTTTCGCACGCAATTCCATGAAGAGGAGGGGGCCGAGCGCTATGCGATTCGAGCCGTGGGTAGCTCTTGGCGTTGGCGTTCGAATGGTGGTGGTTTGATGGGCTATCGACGTTTGTACGTGGAGCGGCATTCAACCCTAATCCAACGTGAATCGGTTCATGTTGTCTGTAGCTGAACGAAGGAAGAAGGGGGGGGTTTGCGTCCTACGGTGATGATGCAAGGGAAGCTAATCTAACGGCCTTGATTAAGTTTAGTTATAAATTAGTTTATTTAAGTTAGTAAATTTGTTATAAAATTCGTGTAAACTTCAATAATTCGTAACTTTTTCATACGAGGTCGAAAAAATGCAAACTCAGTTGCGTTGGAATCGTATGGACGAGCACTATGCGATGGAGTTGGTTTGGAGTCGTTTGGAGTTAGAGAGAATTTTGGGTAAAATTAAACGTCCGTTTAATTTTATTCGAAATAAATCGCTAAAACGGAAATAAAATCAAGGTGAGAACTTCTCACTCAATCGAATCAGTTTCGATTTTATTTTAAATAGTTAGATTTAAAATATTTGAATGCATGTTTGAATGTTGATTGATATCTATTGATTGTTAAAATAGACATTATACGCCGTTAGTAAGCGGATGTTATTTAATAAAAACATATACCGCGAATATTTCATAAACAGTGAAATTGGTATTATAAATAATATCAATATATATATATTGGCATATGTATATATTGCAGTTGATTGATTTCCCGTATTTTTAGCGGATGAGACCCTATTACGCCGTTATTAAGCGGATAATATTTAATAAGAACATGTACCGCGATAATTTCGTACTGGAGCGAAATTGGTATTGTGCTAATGTTGTGGATGTAGGAAAACAGGTTGGAGGGATCCAACTGGATTCCTCAACAGTTTTTATTTGATTTCAGATATTTTGATATTTGATGGATTTTCATATTGATATATGATATCGTTGTAGTCATGATTGACTATTTGGTGTGTAGCATCATTGGACCCAAATTTTGGGATTTTAAAATGATTTTTTAAAGGTGATTTTTGAAAGTATACGTTATAAACTATTTTTGGAAATTTATTTATTTTAAATAAATAAACGTTATACTTTTAAAAGTTATAAGATTATGTTTTTTGAGAAATATAGTTAAAAGATTGATTTTTGAGAATATGATGCTATTGATTTTATAAAAGAGTTTAATCGGGATTTTAGAATTTATTGAGAAAAGTTAAATATAGGATTTTATAAAATTTAATTATTTTATGAATCAAAAATGGTGAAATAATAAAGGAGATTAAAGACGTTTTAAAGAATAATATAAATTGATTTATATTAAGAGATTTATAAATGGATATTTATAAATTGAAATGTTGACATTATAAAACGAGTTTTTATAAGTGTTTAAATAAAGTGGAAATGAATTTCATGAAAGAATGAAATTTATGGAATTATAAACTGTGAAGTTATAAAAGAAATTTATAAATAGTAAGATTTATAAATTTGGTGAAATTATTTGAAGAATAGATTGGTTAAAGAAATGGATCTTATAAGTTATAAGATTTATAAATTGGAAAGTCTTTAAAAGAACGATTTTGTAAAATAATCGTTTTATAAGCATTTAACTTATAATTTGAATTTTTGGTTTATAATGGAGTTATAAAGTGAATAGGTTAATAAAGAAAATTTATAAGGAAGGAAGTTTTTATAAATAAATAGAAATGGAAATTTATAAATGTTGTTTTATAAATTTGCAAACAACTTATTTTGATAAGTTAATTGTTATAACCTAGAAATAGAGTTATATTCACGTTTTTAGACAGTGAATAATCCTTTGAAATAAAATGAATAAAAGGATGAAATTTGTTAACAAAGAATATTCACGTTTTTGAATAGTGAATAAGATGTTAAAGAAATTGTTTTGAATGTGATATTTGAAATAGAATTAAAACGATCTAACGAAGTTTTAATTGTGTTGAGATTCGAAACCATAGATTTCAACATTTATTGTTGAAATAGACGTTTTCGAGAAATAAAAGGAAATAGTAGACTATAACACTGTTGTTATAGTAAATGATTTCCGAAAGGAAATGTTTTGTATAGTATTGGGATTTATATATCTATTTTAATTTCGAATCCCTATACTAGTGATTTTGGGACGTCGTAACGATGTTTTACGTAACATTCGTTTTGGCCCAAATAAATATGTTGAAGAGAATGATTTCCTTAATAGAATGAAATATGTACTTAATTTCGATTGAAGTATATTGAATATTTTCCAAGTGTTGAAAATAAATAAAAATTGTGAATTACTTATGAATAAATAAGTATGGAAATGTTTTCCAATATAAAGTAAATATTTTGAGAACTTATCTTTTTGAAGATAAATTGAAAAGGAAAATTGAAATGAATAATTGAAATCGAATATTCATTGATATTTTGGAATTATAAATTCACTAAGGAATTTATAAAGGAAGTGAAATTGGTTTAAAAATAAATATTGATTTATTTTTGAAGTATTGAAATTATATATCTAGTGAAGATATTTTTGGAAAATAAATAATTTGGAAAATTATTTGGAAATCTGGTGATGTGTGCATATCCAGTGATAGTTCAATAACCGACTATCAATATTTCCCTTTGAATGGGTAATTGATGTGATTTGTTTGAATGTGAATGCTACACTTATTTTTGAATAAGCGCTCACTATTCGGGTTAACCGGGAAAGGACCATGGGGTCGTATAACCCATTCCGAATATGTGATACGTCGTTATAATTGCATTGAAGATCGGTGTTGAAGACCCGGTATTTGCGAGAGCGATAGGATGACCTGTCGATTTACTCTGCACCGAGTTGCTCCGGTATAGAGTTCTCCATATGTGATGGTGAATCCGATCAGGATTGTGAATATCCGGATTGCAAAGACTTCTTTGTAAGTGCCTTCGATTTTGTTCGAGCCCGGAACAAACTTGTATGGATTGTATGTCTGACATTACAAGATGAGATGTAAAGCCGATTTCTCTCAAATATATTTCTGTTAGTGGCGAAGAATTTATTCTTTTAGCTTAACACCCTTCTCTGAGACGTACGAGCTCAGAGGTTATATAGTTGAAGTTATCAGCGATATATTCCCAATTTGGTAATGTGACATGCTGAGTGTTGCTGTAAATGATCATTGTGTTGATTATTGTGATAGGATCGTTTATTTGATCGTCTATCTTAGTGATCATTGTGTTGATCATTTGTTGACCCAAAGCATGGCTTTTGTATAAAGTATGTTTTTGTGGACGTGACTTCGTCGAACCTCACACCCCGGAAATGGTCAAAACAGGAAAGATGCGGCAAGGTTATGAGGGGTAGCACCCTTTAGGGTATGTACATTTCCTTCTGGATAGAGGTGGTATCATGGTATGGAGCCCAGATATTTAACCTATGTGGTTACTACGAATTTATTACTTTGTGGTTGTTGGTTTTCGGGATCCCGTGAGAAAGGTCGTTTACGATCGGGGAATGGCGTGCTCGTGTCAGTAGTTACCCAGTTAGGGGTAACCCGGCCTTGTGTTGGCAGAGTTCCGGTTTGGTTCTCGGGGATGTCTTTCCAGAGGCATTCTCATGTGGCAATGGGAAGTTCCTTGGCCTGACCATTTGTTGGAAATCCAAAGAAACAATACGAAACTTGTACGGTTTTAGTTGTATAACCTGCTATGGAATGTGGCGGTAACCTGCTATTGAACATAGTTAGCTATAGTAGGCATACGATAATGGTCGTATGTTGGCTAAGATTTTGTTAACGAAA
Source organism: Allium cepa (assembly GCA_030765085.1). Taxonomy (NCBI): domain Eukaryota; kingdom Viridiplantae; phylum Streptophyta; class Magnoliopsida; order Asparagales; family Amaryllidaceae; genus Allium; species Allium cepa. Next base: position 781,551,772 of record CM060940.1, on the reverse strand, counting down.
AAATTTAAACGCTAACACCCTGGTGTATAAGATGTGATTGTGAAAGCACCACCCGTTTGTACGGGAAACAGAAATAAGCAGAAAGTATGTAGAAAAACGGTAAGAGACACAGTATTTATAGTGGTTCGGCTTATAATCCAGCCTACGTCCACTTTAATCTTTTTATCACTAGTTTGATTACAATTCTTTACAAGATCTTTCAATTACAACACACTTCAAGTGATAGGATATGTGAAACAAGTAGCTCAAGCTTTGATGTTGACAATCATCTTCAAATCCATGGTGAATGTGGATGATTCCTTCATGGAGTTCCTTTAGAAGTTTGTTGGATCTAAAAAGCTTTGAAGTCGTCTGGAATTCGGCAGAGTAATGGCGCTTGAAGAGAATGAGCCCCAAAGGTCCTTTGCATGTTGGAGATGGTTTCATATTTATAGAGAATTCTGGGCGGAAAAAGTGCTAAGTCCTAACTCGTGGCCGACTTAAGATAAGTCGTGTTCGACTTAAGGTAAGTCGTCCCCGGGTCACTGAGCCGAGTCTATGGCAGTTCCCCTTTTTTGAACCCATCCCTAAGTTCTAAGTCGTGTGCGAGTTATCTGGCTGCAATTGCTAATTTCCCTTCTTAAGTCGTATACGACTCTTTTTATGTCGTAAGTCGTAGTCGACTTAACCAATTGCAACTGGTTTAAAGCAAGTCTTAACTCGTAGACGAGTTAAGAGGTGTGTCTTTAGGTCGTATCCTCCTTAAGTCGTATAACTTCTTTAAGTCGTAAGGGTCTTAAGTCGTACAAACTGCAGTTATCATTAAGTCGTAGGCCATCAATTTCCTTAAGTCGTAAAGACCTTAAGTCGTTAGCTTTTCTTAACTCGTATGCCTGCTAACTCGTAGAAGATCTTAACTCGCAGAGGATTAACTCGTAGAGGCTTAACTTGTGGAAGATCTTAACTCGTACACTTGCTAATTTGTAGATATGCTAACTCGTAAAGGCTTATCTCGCAAGTAGCTTAACTCGGGTACTCCTTAACTCGTAGGCTGCTTATCTCGTAAGCTTGCTAACTCGTAGAGGTCTTTAAGTTGTAGGAAGTTGCTGACTCATGTATCCTTTAACTCGTACATGCCTTGAGTCGTACATGCCTTGAGTCGTACATGCCTTGAGTCGTGGACCTGTTAACTTGTGAACGAGTTAGGGTTAACATTTGCCCCTCGAAGCACACGCTTAAATCGTAAGTCGTGTGCTTCGACTTATCATAACTCGGTCATGTCGTTTCAAATCCCAACCTTTCCAGATATAAAAGCCTGAGTCGTCCTTCTTCTCATCACTTAACCTTTTAAACTGCTTTCTGCCATTAACGCATCTTCAAGCTCTCCGAGGCGATTTCGACCCGATTCATCTCTGATTCTTTCTAGCATCAAACAATCGTAAGAGATCTTGCTTCAAACTTCGACCGTTAACCATTGTTACTTTATGTATTCAGTTCATCATCTTTGGTTTGCCCCATTCAAACCCTGCGAATTCTATTCGAATTGATTACCGATGAACTAAAATTCATCTGATTTGGCCTATGGTGATTCGCGCTTTGGGGCGATTCATAGTGTAACGAGTTAAGGTTGTCGCTGCTGAAGAAGCCAAGGATGAACAGGTTAAGAGATTTGAAAGGGAGGCGAGTTGGTCGAATAGGTTGAGTGATGATAACAAGGGATCGTCTCATATATGACTCGGCTTCTTCCATGTGACTTAGCAATTTCCATGAGCCGTAGCCGAGTTAAGACTTGGAGGATTTCTAGTTGTTTTGGATCAGAGCCTTTCTCCTGTTCCCCGAGTTACGACTTAGGACTTAGAGGATAAGCAGCTTGATGTGTTTGATGGCTGAGGATAGGAACGACTCATCCCTTGAGTCGGTTGCGACTTAGTACTTGAGTCGGTTTTGACTTAGCACTTGAGTCCGATACGACTTAGCACTTGTGTTCGATACGACTTAGCACTTGTGTTCGATACGACTTAGCACTTGTGTTCGATACGACTTAGCACTTGTGTTGTTTTTTTTTTTAGGATCTGCTTAAACCTTGAATTTGCAGTGATGTTGAACTGTTGAACTTTGATGCCTTCTTTTACAAATTACTTTGACTCGCAAGTTAACAACCTGTCCAATACAACATTTACAGAAAAACCGGGGCGAATATACTGCCATTGATCGCCCTCTTCGAATGACAGATTAGCTAACAACAGTCATTAAACTTAAACAGATTGTGTGAATGAAGTGCTCAACTTATTAACTTCAAGTAAAATACTAAAGCAATACTGAAATAGTCAATTAAAATTGACCAGCTCGCATTAATATTATACTTGAACTAAAGACTAACAAGTTCTGAAATTTTTGTAATCGATCAATCGTCGACTAGTTTTATTTCAGTTATATTTACTTGTTATTATTATTTTTTTATTAGTTTTTTGCACAACACTTCACACTTTTTTAGGAAACGTGCACCTTCATATTTGAATATCCAGTTGTTTGTGTAGAATGACTTCTCAGGAAGGTGATACAACAGTTCGGACTGGAGAGGTAACTGTTCTTCCGGCTCCACTGGTTAATCCTCCCGAAAGAGCTCCTACTTCACTATCATACAAAGTTTTTCGCCAGTTGTGTGCTCAGTTTGGTATCGTTGAATCAGATGCCATTCTTCCCGAAAGAAATAACACTGCCGATATAGCTCCTTCTGGCTTTGTGACAATTAACCGGCAAATGTGCCTAAGTGGAGGCATTCCTCCTTTCAATGACTTTTTCCAACAACTTCTCCGTCAACTGGCCATTGCTCCATCCCAGCTACACCCCAATGGCTATGCCATTCTAATGGGGTTGTGTGTGCTTTTTAGGAGAACACTTGATCGACTTCCAAGCTTTGGTGAAGTTTGTTATCTATGTTCTTTTGCTCGGACTAAGGATCATCCTTCCATTACTGTTGTGAGGAGCGCCCGAAACCGCAAACTGATTGTTGGCCTCCCTGATACTGCTCACGGGTTTTTAACCCAATTCTTCTATGTTCGTTGCCCTCCGGGGTTTTATGGTGTGTGGAGAGTTGGAAGTAAGGGCGTTCAGCTTTATTCCTGACACATGTTTTCCTTATAAAATCTTTTCATAGCCTGAGTAGTTAGATGTTAATTTCCCTTTTTACTTTTCAGCGCTTCCACCTCCTTCTAGAGACCCAGGCTATAAGCAAATTTTTGAAAGATTGAATGCTGTGCCAGTAGAAGAGAGGAATATAAAGTTTTTGCTGAGAGATGACTTTTTACATCAATACGGGCTTCTTCACTCTTCTCGCTATACTCAGCCTCATGAAGCCCCGACTGAAGTTCCCGATTCCCCGACTGAAGCATCAGATGCCCCCGTTACTATCGAACAATCTTCATCAAAAGAGTCTAACATCGAAGCTTCATTGGTGAAATGTTCCACCCCTACCGGCATTATGGGGTCATCTAGTAAGACGGCACTTGCCCCGATTGAGGAAGAAGAAGGACCTTCACAGCCTCTCGGGGGATTAGCTGATGTAGGAACTGAGAAAACAAGTCTCACCGAGCATGATGGTGACGATGTTTATGATGGGTTGAGCGACATAATAGTGACCTCACAGGAGCTTTTTAGAGATGACGTGTCTAAAACTATCTCTCCTATAATTGAGGCGACGTCCCTTCTTCGACTAACACCAACACAAACACCAACTCCTCATACCCAAGCTATCATCACCCCTACACCAATGAGTGGTTTGTAGCTTAATGCGCGTAGCTTGCACATCACACAACACTTAGGATTTTTCGGCATTTGTTCATATTTAACTTCTTTTCTTCGGGAGTTTCTAAGACTTGCTATTTTTGCCTTTTCAGATTCCTCTATGGGGCGCAGCGGCAGCGGTTCTTATTACAAGGACTTTCGACGCTATGGAGGGCGTGGCAGCTATGACTACAAGCAATACTATGCCGATCCCAGAGAAACCAATGAGCAGAGAGCTGCGCGAAAAGCTGAAGAGAGGAGAAGGTATGAAGAACGTCATGAGGGAGCGGGCACGCGACATGAATCCTTCCCAAGGGATGATGACTCCCATAAACGTAAAACGCACGATGATAGGGGGAAGAGCCATATTGAGGATTCGAGAAAGCGGACCAAACTTGGCGAGGAGCACGTGCCCGTGACATCTGAGAGACCTGGTGCCTCAGTTTCTATTGACATCCCTTTCAAATCTCCTGCTCTTGAAGGAAGTGCCATCCAAACACTTCTCAACAGGCCTTCATACCATGTTGAAAGGGGCCCCCCGACTTTGCAGAGCCGATTCCCGAACTGGTGTTTGAGGGGGGTACGCTTCGACCTTGATTTGGTCCCCATCGACAAAGAAGCTATGTACAGAAATCTCGATGCTGTCAAGCTTGATATCGATAGAATGTCTGGATGGCAAAAGCTGGTTGATGAACTTCAAAGAGTTAATCGGGCTAACATCGAAGCAATGCTGACCATGGAAAATGACAAATCAGAATGGCAGAAGATTCTTGATCAACACAACGCTGAGATGAAGGAGATAGCCGAATACAATGAAAAACTCGAAGCTGAAGTAAAGCAGCTCAAAGATGATCTTGCCTCTTCTACTAATACTTACACCCAAAGAGAAGAGGTATTGCAAAAACAAGTGCGAGATGCGCACGCCAGCCAGAGGGACGCTGAAGCTAAAGCTGAGAGGTTGGAACAAGCTGTAGAGAACCACCGCACTGATGTCACCCAGCTGCAGAATAAACTGAGCGCCCGGGACATGGAGATTGAAGCGCTAAAAGCCCAACTTGCTCAGACCGAAAAAGATCGAGATGAGGCCATGGCTGGCAAAATTGCAGCCGAAGAAACTGCTCAGACCATGGAAAACGATATCAATTCGACTTTATTCGATTTTTATTTACATTGTGTCTTGGGACGCGGCAGCCTCTCTTTTCTTGGTCCTAAGTATGAAATCACCCTGGCCGAGGTGTGGGAAGCTGCTCTTAACATGTTTAAAGACGCCGGGTATGGCGATGAAGATTTTGAGGCGCGTTACCTGGATGAGGGAGCTCGCGCTGCTCTTGCGAAGGGGCGAGAACAACTTGCCAGGATGAGAACTGGAATGGCGGAAGAGGAACGTTCTGGAAAGGAATTAACGCTTACTTCCTCTGTCCAACCTCCAGTTTCTCCTGTGGTTGACATCACGGGTTCTAGCTCCTCTACTCCGCCTGCAACTAAGACAGTAACTGAAACTACAAGTGCACAAGGCGGGGATGAAGGTGGTGAAAGCAACGAAGCACAGCGATATGAAATCAGCCTCAGAGATCCAACTACCCCAGGTAAACTTGACACCGGACCAGCCCAAGTGGTGAACTGCTCGTTCGCTCCTTGTGAACTTGACGATCTTCTTGATTATTTTTCAAATGTCAATGAATTCCCGACTTTTGATTATTCCTCAAATGTTAATGAATTCCCGACTTTTGACGAGCCGTCATCCCCTCTCTTTTCGAAAGATACTGATATTTTAAGTTTTTTCTCCTTTGTAGAGAAAGCACCGAGTCAAACTCAAGCTTCTTCTCCCCCGGTGATCCTTCCTCCATCTCTTCAAGTAGCGCCTCCTTCTGCCTCGCAACCTGGGTCACAAGAAGAACAAATAGAAGCTCTCCATGGCCTGGATGATCCCATTGCTTCGCAAGAGCAAAAAGATGAGGGACTTGAGGGAGGTGACATATCTCCGGAGCGGACTCCTTCTGACGATACAACTTTATCTAAACTTGTCACTCCAGGAAGTGAGTCTTCCTCAAAGAGGAGAAGGAAGCAAGGAGCATCAAGGAGGAGAGGGAAGATAATCACTGCCACTGAAGAGGAGCCAGAAGTTGGGCCAGCTGCGCCTACCTCTCCTTCCTCCCTTATACCCACTGGCCGACCTGAAAAGCTGATCATTCGGCCGGGTAAAGGGTCTAAAGGCAGCAAAAAGAAGTGAAGATCTTCAGTTTCTAGTTTTTTGTGTTTTGCATGTACTGGCCGAGAATTGTGCGGGTACCGGCCCCCGCTTTTCTTTATTTTGAAACCTGTACCTGCGTTGTAATTGAATAAAATGATTCCTCGTTTGTACAAACTTTTGTTTGAATTAAAGAATACATTTGTTATTCGTTTTGGCATGAGTTTATTTGATATTGCAGCGAGCTTATGGTATGTTACTTGAGCGTTACCTTTTGCTGGTTTAGTTATACCATATTGTGTGTAATTATACTATATTGCCCCCATTCCATAAGTATGCTGCAATATTCTATACCTCGAGGGGACTTACACTCTTATTTGCTAAAGAATAATTATTTTATTCTTTAAAGAAAATTTTATAGAGTACAACTCCCTTCGTATAAGTTTTTACGCTTGGTCGTTCGAAGAAATCACTTTTTTCTTTTGCTTATGTGCATATCTCATCAAGTGAATTCCTCTATGTGGTAAAGCGGACCTCTGAAGGGTACTTTAACTTCTTTTCTTTTTACGATCATTTCTCATAGTAGGCAAATTACTTTTCCTTTGAAAGTTAAAGTATGCTTTTGATGAGGATTTTTTTTTTATAGAAAGTTGTACCTCTGAGGAGGGATTTTTTCACGTTTCAACACTTGGAAGTTTTATTTCAATCTCGGTGAAACGTGTACCTCCAAAGAGTTATGCTTTAGAAATCCTTTTCACGTTTCAACACTTGGAAGTTTTATTTCAATCTCGGTGAAACGTGGGTTTCCAAAGAGGTCTTTTTTCTTAATTGTGTTCCCGGGAGGGGGTTGTACCTCTGAGGAGGGATTTCTCACGTTCCAACACTTGGAAGTTTTATTTCAATCTTGGTGAAACGTGTACCCCCAAAGAGTTGTGCCTTTGAAGAAAGCCTTTTCACGTTTCAACACTTGGAAGTTTTATTTCAATCTCGGTGAAACGTGTGCTTTCAAGAAGGTCTTTGTTTTTACATTTCAACTTTGGTGAAGTGAAATTCCGAAGAGCGGCTGCTACACTTCAACTCCTGGCGAAATGGGCCTCCGAAGAGGGCTTTTATTTTGTTTACATTTCAACTCTGGTGAAGTGAAATCCCGAAGAGCAGTTATAACACTTCAACTCCTGGTGAAATGGGCCTCCGAAGAGGGCTTTTATTTTGTTTACATTTCAACTCTGGTGAAGTGAAATCCCGAAGAGCGGTTATAACACTTCAACTCCTGGTGAAATGGGCCTCCGAAGAGGGCTTTTATTTTGTTTACATTTCAACTCTGGTGAAGTGAAATCCCGAAGAGCGGTTATAACACTTCAACTCCTGGTGAAATGTGCCTCAGAGAGGGTTTTCATCGCCTGGAAGTTACTCTCTCATGGTTGGAGGGTCATGACTCCTCCAATCTTTTTTGTTGAGTAGAGAACTTTCTTTTTTGTGGCATATGACCCATTAGAGGTCTTTTATTATCCGAAGAGTTGCGCCTCCGAAGAGGACTTGTGGCGCTGATGGTAGCTTTGGTTGTTCCTCTGTTCACTTGCTTATGCCTTTTCAGCGATCCTTTTTTTTTTTTTTTTTTTTTTTTTTTTTTTTTTTCTTTTCAAGTTTTCATCCCCCTTTTTCTCACAAGTGGCTTGTTTAATCCAAGGAAGTGTACTTCATTGCCAGGCAAGTTCGTGAGAACGGGCACTAGCTTCCTAATTGGATGTTTGTTTGTTTAAACAATCTCAATTTATCAGCAAGGGCTCGTTCCTATCGAAATCATTAGCCGTTCAATTGAAGCATTTCCTATCTAGGATTTGAATTCGGGGTCTTTGTGACTTGAAATTTGTTTGTTGAATGATGGTGAGAATTGCTCGGTCTTATTATGCGCAAGTTTTATCTCCACTGTCTGCAAAAATTTAAATCGATATTTCAGCAATACATTTTGTGTATTTTTATATCGAAAACAAAGCAAACATATAATGATAATAAGGAACACAAGATTTATAGTGGTTCGGCCATGAAATTGGGCCTACATCCACTTTATATTCTTTCATTATTTACTTGCATCAGTTTCACAATTGCTTTCAATTACAGGAATCATACATTCATAATTCTTTTTACAATGTTTCAACAAAATTTTCAAGTAAAGTATGGACGCAAGTGATTGCTGTTCCATGCCCTTGGAATTTGATCTCCATCAACTGTGGTGAGCTTGAATGTGCCGTCAAGAAGTTTCTGACCTATCACATACGGTCCTTCCCAATTTGGCCCAAACACACCTGTCGCAGTCATAATTCTTTTTAGGACTAGATCTCCAATTTCAAAGCTGCGTTGACGAACTTTGGAATTGAAATGTCTGGCTATCCTTTGCTGATGAGCTGCAACTCTGAGGTTAGCTTCATCTCTTTTTTCATCAAGGAGATCCAGCGCTTCAAGTTGCAGCTTTTCATTTTCTGCTTGATTGAAATGGATTCTTCTGTGTGAAGGGACCTCTGTTTCAACCGGGATCATTGCTTCCGATCCGTATGCTAACGAAAAAGGAGTATGCCCAGTTGCAGTTTTGTGAGTAGTTCTGTATGCCCATAGTGCAAGTGGTAGTTTATCGACCCAACCACCTTTTGCTCTTTCGAGTTGCTTTTTGATGGTTGATTTGATGATCTTGTTCACTGCTTCCACTTGCCCGTTTGCCTGCGGATGAGCTACTGCCGAAAAGCTTTTCTGGATTTTGAATCGTTTGCAAAAATCCTGGAATTCCTCACTTTCAAACTGAGTACCATTGTCTGTGATTATTTTTTGAGGCACACCGTATCTGCAAATGATATTCTTGGTCACAAAGCTTATCACTTTCTTAGAAGTGATAGTAGCCAATGGTTCAGCTTCAGCCCACTTAGTAAAATAATCAACCGCAACAATAGCATATTTAATCCCTGATTTAGCGGTTGGTAGCGGCCCAATGAGATCCATTCCCCAAATTGCAAATGGCCATGGACTGATCATCTGTGTGAGTTCGGTAGAAGGTGCTCTAGGAATTTTGGCATATCTTTGGCACTTGTCACATTTTCGGGAGTAATCTGCGGCATCCCGATTAATTTCTGGCCAAAAATATCCGTATCGGAGAATTTTCTTTGCTAATGTTTGACCACCTGAATGATCACCGCATTCTCCTCCATGCACTTCAGTTAGGATTGTTTTGGACTCTTCCCGGGATACACATCGAAGCAATGGCATTGAGAATCCTCGTCTGTATAATTGACCATCCTGGATTATATATCGAGAAGCTTTTCTCAGTAGCTTTTGTCGTTCTTTAGAGTTTTCTGGTAAAGAGCCATTGAGTAGATACTTTGTTATTGGAGTCATCCATGATTCTTGCTCTTGCGACATACTCATAACCCAATCGATATCCATTTCATCAATGCTCGGATTTGACAAAACTTCCACTGGAACTAACCCTAAGGATTGGGCTTCGCCAGAACTTGAGTATTTTGCGAGAGAATCTGCTTTCATGTTTTCTTCTCGAGGAATATGACTTATCGTGTAATGGTCGAATTCACATAAAAGTTCCCAAGCCTTTGACACATAAGCGGGCAGATTTCCTCCTTTCGTTTGAAACTCCTTCTTGACTTGGCATACTATAAGCTGAGAATCACTGAAGATCTGTAACGCTCGAATGTTTAGTTCTTTAGCAATTTTCAAACCAGCGATCAGAGCTTCATATTCTGCTTCATTGTTTGTTGAAGGAAATTCTAATCTTAGCGCATAGCATAATGACCGGCCTTCAGGAGTTTCAAGAACAATTCCAGCACCTGAACAGTGATCATTTCTTGCGCCATCTACAAACAACTTCCATTGGGTTGGGGAGTTCTCGATTAATTTCTTCCTCGCTGTTACCCTTGTCTGTAAATTCTGCAATAAAATCTGCCAAAGCTTGTCCGTTGATCGCTTTTCTAGGATGATAAGTGATGTCATATTGGCTCAATTCAATATTCCACTTTAAAAGGCGGCCCGAAGTCTCAGGGCGAAACAAGACTTGCTTTAAAGGTTGATCAGTGAGGACTTTGATAGGATGAGCCTGGAAATATTGCCTCAACTTTCTTGAGGCAATCAATAGACAATAGGCGAGTTTTTCCAACTTGGAGTAATTCATTTCTGCCCCAGTGAGTCTTTTGCTGATATAGTAAACTGGATGTTGAATCCTTTTGTCTTCCCGTACCAGCGCTGCACTTAAAGCATGAGATGAAACTGCCAAGTATATAAGAAGATCCTCGCCATCGCCGGGCCTGGAAAGTATTGGAGGCGTTTCCATATGTTGAATCAATTCTTCAAAAGCTTTCTGGCATTCGGGAGTCCAGTCAAAGTTTTTCTTTCCTTTCTTTAGAGCGTCGAAGAATGGAATGCATTTATCAGTAGCATTGGATATGAACCGACTTAAGGCGGCAATTTTTCCATTGAGACTTTGCAATTCCCTCTTTGTTTTAGGAGCTTTGACTTCTTTTAGAGCAGTGATTTGAGCTGGACTAGCTTCAATGCCCCTAGCGCTCACGATGAAACCCAAGAACTTCCCAGATTCTACCCCGAAAGAACATTTTAAAGGGTTAAGCTTCATTCCGTATCTTCGGAGAATTGCGAACATTTCTGCTAAGTGTTCGATGTGATCCACTGCTTTCTTAGATTTTACTAGCATGTCATCAACGTAAACTTCCATAGTCTTTCCCAACTGCGGTTTGAACATAGCATTAACCAGTCTTTGGTATGTTGCCCCCGCATTCTTCAACCCAAAGGGCATAACTCTGTAACAGTAAAGACCGACATCGGTGATAAAGCTTGTGTCCTTCTGATCTGGCTCATGCATCATGATCTGATTATATCCGGAGTAGGCATCCATAAAAGACAACAATTCATGACCCGCTGTTCCATCTACCAGTTGATCGATCCTGGGTAATGGGAAGCAGTCTTTGGGACAGGCCTTGTTTAGATCTGAAAAGTCGATGCACACTCTCCATTTACCATTGGCTTTCTTAACTAGCACTGGATTTGAAACCCAATTTGGATAGGTAGATTCTCTGATGAAATTATTCTCCATGAGCCGGTCAACTTCCTCTTTCAATGCTGTCGACCTTTCTAGACCTTGGATTCTTCTTTTCTGCTTTACTGGCGTGAACTTTGGGTCAATATTCAGAGCATGTACCGCAACTTCTGGGGATATTCCGCACATATCGGCATGGGTCCAAGCGAAAACATCCAGGTTTGCTTTCAAAAAAGATATCAAGGCATTCTGAACTGACACATTAAGTTGTGAACCCACATTCAGCACCTTGTTTGGGTCCTTCAGATCAACGGGCACCGGTATCGTTGTTTCTGCTGGTACCACCCTACTCTCCCCCGCACTGGCCTTTCTAGGATCCATCACTTTTCGTGCCCCGCTATGCTCGCCAGTGCAGGGTCCGCCCTGTAGTTGCTATAGGGTTGGTGTTTTGATGCGGATTGGGGTTGCCGCATCTTTCCCCATTTCTCTCTTCCTTGTTTCTCGCAGCTCTGTCATATAACATTCTCGCCCAGCGTTCTGGTCTCCTTTAATAACTCCTACCCCATTGTCTGTAGGGAATTTAATAGTAAGACACCATGGGGCAAGGACAGCTTTGAATGCAGCAAGAATAGGTCGACCAAAGAAAGCATTATAAGCAGAAAATTCATCTACTATCACAAAAGTCTGCTTGCGAACTACTTTTCTTTCTCCTTCTCCGAGTTCCACAAGCAAGTCAATGGTTCCTACTGGTTGCTTTGGCTCCCCAGTGAAGCCAACAATCTTCTGAGATGAGGCTTGCACATCCGCCATCGGGATTCTCATCTGGTCAAACGTTTTCTTGAAGAGGATGTTGCAAGATGCGCCGCAATCAATAAGAACTCTTCTGACAATAGCCGGTCCAATACCGGCCGAGATGACTAACGGGTCCAAAGTAGGGGCCTCAATGCCCGTGGAATCTCTAGCCCTGAACACAATATCATCATTAAAAGTCCTTTGTTGTTTCAGGGGTGTAGAGTCCTCTAAAACAAAGACATTCTCTTCAGTTGGCATATGTTTCAGAGCTCGAGTGTACCTCTCCATTTCACCCCAGCTTCTGCCTGCTGGGTGGGGTCCTCCTGTGATGACATTAATAACTGGCCTTCCAGATTCATGTCCTGCGGCCTTCTCATTTGTCCTGGGCTGATGAGCAAGAGCTTGTTGCCCCTGACTTGACGAAGCAGGATCATTACCACTCTTCTTCACAAATTGCTGCAGCTTATTTTCTCTTAGCAATTCTTCGATTATATTTTTCAATTGACGGCAGTCGTCTGTGTCATGACCAGGCTGATTATGGAAGCGACAGAACTTCCCACTTTGCACAGCTTTTCTTCCGGTTCTGAGAACAGGAGGTTTGGGATACTCAAAAGAATCTTTTGTAGCCAGGTAGATGCGCTCTGGTGTTTCTAACAAAGGAGTATATTCTGATGGCTTGAAGGATCGAGGCTTCTTCGAATTGTGTTGTTTCCTTCCATCATTATTTTCTCTTTTCTGTCCCACAGATCCATTCTTACGTGGCGCAGCAGTGTTGTCTTCAGCTTTCTCTACTGTTGCCTTTGCCGGGACAGGACGGCTTTCCAAACGCATGAATTCATCCGCCTTTTTGTAGAACTTTTCCAGAGAATTTGGCTCCTTCATGTTCAGCCACTTTCCGAATTCACTTGACTTATCAATAGCTCTCATCAAATAGGTCAAGACCATGCGGGGTTCTGCATTATCCACCTCAGCTAACGCTATATTAAAGCGATTTAAAAAAGACTTGATAGTTTCCCCCGGATTCTGTTCCAAACCGGATAACGACATGATGTCTTTTGCCTTTGAAGCATATAGCCTAAATTGCTCTTTAAATTTCCTGGTTAGGTCTGAAAACTGATCGATGGACCGGACAGGTAGTTTTGTGAACCAAAGCAGAGCTACCCCTTCCAAATACACAGGAAAATAGCGGCATTTTATCTCGTCAGAAGCTCTGGCACCTGTCATGTGCCAATCATATTTGTACAGGAACTCATTTGGATCACTTGTCCCTTTGTAAGCTGGAATGGTCGGAGGGACGAACTTCCTTGGGAATTCAGCTTTTAGGATCCTTTCAGTAAACGGAGTCTTGCTCGGAGCGAAACCCCACTCTTTCTCATCTTCGACCCTTTGCATACTTTCTTTCATAATCTGTCGAACCATACCAGAAAGATATTCTTCGTCATTCCTATTTCTGGATCCTCCAGCCTCAGGCAATGTCTGTTCAAAGGGGCTAGCAGCCCTTTCGGGAATGTTTCTAGTTTCAGCATCATGGACATTACCGACAAAGTTCCTTTCATTATTCGCAGGTTGACGGTTTGCCCCGAGCAGATCGTTTAACCTATTCAGAATCAGAGCATTCTGAGCATTCTGAGCTTCCAATTGCGCGTTCTGGGCATTTATTTGCTGATTCAACCCAAAGATAGCAGCGTCCAATTCCGCTTTTGAAACTCCAACAGCTGGAGTGGCTTGATTTGGTGTTGGGGAAGTGGAGGTTCCCTCTTGAATGTTTGCAGATCTCACAGATTTACTTTTCCTTCCAGGAGCCATGATTTCGGATAGACTTCTGGTTCTTAAAGAAACTCTATCTACAAATCTTTCTGAAACAATGATGATAGATGTCCTGAGTTCAATTCTCAGTGAAAGCACCAAAATGTTAACGAAAAAATTTAAACGCTAACACCCTGGTGTATAAGATGTGATTGTGAAAGCACCACCCGTTTGTACGGGAAACAGAAATAAGCAGAAAGTATGTAGAAAAACGGTAAGAGACACAGTATTTATAGTGGTTCGGCTTATAATCCAGCCTACGTCCACTTTAATCTTTTTATCACTAGTTTGATTACAATTCTTTACAAGATCTTTCAATTACAACACACTTCAAGTGATAGGATATGTGAAACAAGTAGCTCAAGCTTTGATGTTGACAATCATCTTCAAATCCATGGTGAATGTGGATGATTCCTTCATGGAGTTCCTTTAGAAGTTTGTTGGATCTAAAAAGCTTTGAAGTCGTCTGGAATTCGGCAGAGTAATGGCGCTTGAAGAGAATGAGCCCCAAAGGTCCTTTGCATGTTGGAGATGGTTTCATATTTATAGAGAATTCTGGGCGGAAAAAGTGCTAAGTCCTAACTCGTGGCCGACTTAAGATAAGTCGTGTTCGACTTAAGGTAAGTCGTCCCCGGGTCACTGAGCCGAGTCTATGGCAGTTCCCCTTTTTTGAACCCATCCCTAAGTTCTAAGTCGTGTGCGAGTTATCTGGCTGCAATTGCTAATTTCCCTTCTTAAGTCGTATACGACTCTTTTTATGTCGTAAGTCGTAGTCGACTTAACCAATTGCAACTGGTTTAAAGCAAGTCTTAACTCGTAGACGAGTTAAGAGGTGTGTCTTTAGGTCGTATCCTCCTTAAGTCGTATAACTTCTTTAAGTCGTAAGGGTCTTAAGTCGTACAAACTGCAGTTATCATTAAGTCGTAGGCCATCAATTTCCTTAAGTCGTAAAGACCTTAAGTCGTTAGCTTTTCTTAACTCGTATGCCTGCTAACTCGTAGAAGATCTTAACTCGCAGAGGATTAACTCGTAGAGGCTTAACTTGTGGAAGATCTTAACTCGTACACTTGCTAATTTGTAGATATGCTAACTCGTAAAGGCTTATCTCGCAAGTAGCTTAACTCGGGTACTCCTTAACTCGTAGGCTGCTTATCTCGTAAGCTTGCTAACTCGTAGAGGTCTTTAAGTTGTAGGAAGTTGCTGACTCATGTATCCTTTAACTCGTACATGCCTTGAGTCGTACATGCCTTGAGTCGTACATGCCTTGAGTCGTGGACCTGTTAACTTGTGAACGAGTTAGGGTTAACAGATTTATATTCTACTTTCGAAATGAATTTTTCCTACATTATGCACTAGTAATAATATCAAATGTTATTTTAAATGCGTATCAAGCATCTTTGACTATCATAAGGAGAAATCTCCTCTGATTCTGCGTTTGCATGTGTGTGTGTGCGGGAGGCCTTATGGTAGTCTCATTTTTAAAAGCATTGCGAAGTGAAATAAAAATATTCGTCTATTTTGATTTTAAAGATAAATAAACTGTTTTGAGTTCTCACACCAGTCACATGACTGACTTGGAGTTTATTGTTTTCCTTCCTAAACTCTGGGTGCCCACCAATTTCCACACGGGCAGTCAAGAGTAAGGTTTATCAGGATATTCTGGAGTTGCTGGAGGCAAGCTGGATGGCATGGCATATTACTTATATAGTATTTCTTTTTCCGCTGCACTGTTTGTTGTTGTATATTGTTGTACACTCTGATGATATGATGTAATGAAATGTATAAAATGTAATAACTGATAGTTCTTTGTTTAAAGATTATTCAATTATTATTATATGTTGTTCCGCTGCGAATTGTGAGATTCTGATGTTGTTCTTGTTTTCTGTTCCGTCCTATTTTCTTCTGTTTTTCTCCTTTCCTCTATTCTCTTTTTCTTCTATTTTAAAATTCTGTTCTATTTTCTCTTTTCTATTCTATTTTCTAATTTTCTATCTTCTTTTCCCTATAAAAATTTTCTATCTTTTTCTCTTCTCTTTTCTTAAAATCTTTTTAAAACCCCTAAGGGTTCGTATTTTCGTTCATCTTGAATTAAACAAAGGAGATTAGTGTCTATTCAAGGAGTACGGACTTACGGGTCTTTACAATGTTTGTCAGCAATTGTAAGGGCAGGTTTTATAACTGTCCAAGCTGAATTTAGGTTAGACTCTGATATATGTATTTAAAAGTTTTCTGCTGTAAAAATATTTGTTCAATGTTATATGTTATTCCATTTTTGTGAGATTCTGTTCTGTCTACTTTTCTTTATCACCCTTAAATATCCGTCTTTTCGTGCAATTTGAGTTAGACATGTATGGTTTATTGTCGATTCAAAGGGTACGGAAAAACGGGCCTTTACACTTGGTATCAGAGCCAAAGGTTAAGCGAGAATCTTGGCTCTATTATGGGTAAAGTCTCATCAGAGATAGGATTAGTAATATCCTAGGATGAGTAACTTATTAGAGATTAGGTTAGTAACACCCTAGAATGAGTTATGAGAGTATTATATATATGAGCGCGTATTTGTTAGTTTTATAAAAAAATGATTTTGTTTTAAAGGAAATGGGTAAATGAAATAATTTTACCTTGGGTTTATATTATAAATATTAAAGGGAATACTATTACCTTTTGGGTTAGAAGTTAAGGATTGATTGTAACTTTGCTTAGTAAAACTAAAATATGAATATCTTGTGATTAGAATTGCACAATTTTACTATAAGATATTTCATACAGGATCAATTATTTGAAAGCTAGAATTTAAAATTTTAATCATATACCCTTAGATATTTAGTATTAAGAAATAATAATGATTAAGTGGTTATCGTAACGGATGGATTTAAAAGCTAAGTACAGATATCTTGTGAAGTAAAATTCACAATTTGACTGTAAGATATTTGATGATAATATTGAAGATAGAAGTTGTAACTAGAGAAAGTAAAAAGCAAATGCATACTTAGAAGAAGAAAAAATTCTTATCAGCAAGATAGGAAAAAGATAAACCTAAGTTGAGACTTTTTATTAATTATGTTATGAGAGGATAAGTTATATAACTTATAAGGAGATAAGGTAATTTGAAATTTAGATGCTTTGATTAGGTTAAATCAAGGTGAAATTTTGGAATACAAGAGATAAGGAATATCAACCTAATATAAAAATTTGAATTAGTGATACATTTAGGGTAACATTTGTAATTCAAAATGAACTAAGATTAGAAGTGGATACTTTTGAATTATATGGTTAGTAGTTTGATTGTTGGATGAAAATGATTAAGTAACAAATACCATGTGAATCAAGTTTCACAATTTGACTATAAGGTTTGATGGATTTAAGATCAAGAAACTAATTTAGAAAATGGATAGGTAAATAAGTTAAGTAAGTTAATCATAGAATCAGTAAGAAAAAAAGTGTACACTTAGTAAAGTTGCCTTATTAATATATGGATAAGATAAATAATATTAGCTAAATGGAGACCTTAGGTAAATAAAACTAAGGGTTTAGTTTTATAACTTATTTATTTAGAATAATAGAATTCCACAATTGTTGAAGACCCTAATTGAAGTGATGATGGTTTGAAGATTAGGGATATGTATATATACTCTTAGGAAGTAAAGGTATATTATACAAGTTTAAGTCATATTTATGAGCTTAAGTAATAATGGATTTAGTAAAACGTAAATGGTTGTGAAATAAACTTGGATTAATAGAAATTTTTAAATAAATGTGTTAGGTAAATATGAATGTGGATAAGTACATAAGTTAAAACGTAGATCATTTTGGCGCATAAATTTTGATCTAAGATTTGAGTACAGAACTTTGGGGTGTTTACACCAATCCGAAAAAGGATTTATCACTCGATTTTTGATGGCGAACATTGATGAGAGTTTATGATTATGTACACAAGTTTTCTATCATAGTTGAGAGCTATACAAGGAAAGTAAGGGTTTGTGATAAAAAAAGTTTGATCAAAGTCCTCACTAGAAAATCGGAGGATCGATACTAGTTCAAAAGAAAAGTTATGGATTTAAATAATAGATCGAATCAAATATCATATATAGTATGATGTGTTGGGTCTATCTACTTAGTAGTTGGATAGTTATCTTAAATAGTAGGCATTAAGATATAGTGGTTGGACTTATGTTTTGATATATATATAGACCACGGATATAGTAAATGCTCAGGACAGGGAATGAGTTATGTGGATGTATTCATTTATGTTGATATAGTATTAGTATGGTTGTTTTTGGATGTATAGTATTGTTTGGTTGTTATATATATTATCTTAAGTGTGCAGTATGCACTAGGATGGATAAGATAGAAGTTTGAGTTGATGTATGTATATATAATCGTAAGTACGTGATAAGTACTCAGGTTAGTGTGAGAATCTCTATATGCATGTTTGGCATCATCTTTTTTAGTGTTGTTATGATATCGGTCTTCTTCTTTTCTATCATTAGTAGAAATAAGTCAAATTATTTGAGGAGATGAGTATGGGATAGATTCCTTTGTCTTTGATTTAATTTCGAGGACGAAATGCTTTTAAGTATGGGAGAATGTAACGACCCGTAATTTTGCTACTTCGAAAATGAGAGATTTCGTTCGATTTAAATTTAAAAGGAGTTTAAATCTTAAATAAATATATTATATATAATAAATAATTATCTATTCTTATAGTTAATAAATTAAAAAGTATAAATTTGGATTTTAGAACAAATTGACAAAAGTTAAGTTTTTGTTAATAATAAATTAAGGCTTAAATAAATGAATTTAAATATTTATTAAAAAGGTAAATCTTATTTAAAACATCTAATAAATACAATAAAAATATGTTAAAAGATTTAGAAGTTTGTTAATAATCGTTTTACAAAAATAACCAAAATTTATCGCATTTTCTCAGTTTTACATACACTGTAAAATTAGAGATTTTGATATCAATTAAATATGATTTTAAAATATAAAGAGACTTGTTTTAATTTATTTAAAGAAGTAAAAAGTTCATTTTTAAATTTGGTTTACATAAATAAATAGTTTAACTAAAACGTCAAAATGTGACCGTAAAACATTTTGTCGAAAAACGACGTTTTGTCGATTAAAAGTTGTCGCAACGTCGTCGCACCTTTATTTTCTTATATAGGAACATATATTCTAATAGTGTAAGTGTTAATTAATTAACTAATCAAGTTTACTTTTACTAAACAGGGTTAGAAACTTCTAGAAAACAATTAAGAAAAAGTAAGCACAAAAAGACAAAAATATCATTTCAAAGCAAAAAAGTAAAACATCAAATCAAACCAAACATAATTATTACTTTACTTTTCTTATTTCTTAAGTGAAAGTGACATAAAGCATGATTTGAAATGTGATGTTAAGTTAAAAAGTAAGTAAAGGGCATTTTGGTCATTTTACATAATAATATTTTATTCCAAACTTTTTCCTATAAATAGCCATGCATACCTCTTTCATTTTTACACAAATCTTTCTTTTCTTCTTCTTCCTTTAAGCTATTTTAATGGCTTCTCTCTTTAAGAGAGGTAGGAGGGTTAAAAATAGTGGAATGCTTAAGCACTAATCCACTTGTTACTCTCTAACCTCTTCTTAATTCACTTCTTCTTCTCTTCTTAAAAAGGGCCATAGGCCGTGAGTTTGGGAGTTGTAATGGGAGGACGTGAGCAAAGCAAGTAGGGATGGAGATGGTCGAGCACTTGGAAGCATGTTTATGATAAGGTTTAGAAAGGTTTAGTGAAGCGTTGAATTAAATGAATGTTGGTAGGAAGTTAAACGTTTTGGTTAAAGGTGAGAAATTATCATTGCTTTTGAATTTATATTTTGATTATGTTATAAATCATATTTACACCCTTATGACATATGAATGTTTATACCAAATTGATTGTTAGTAAGGATGATTTGATAGTTAGTAAATTAAGTGAATTATGATAATATATCCTGTTATGATATTAATAGTGAATGTTGGATTTGAAATCATATGTATGTGATTGGTTGAATGGATGTTATGTTAGTGATAAATATGAATATTGGATATGTTCATTTTAGTTAAGTAATCACTTTGTTTAGTAAGACCATATTTTAGTAATATGAGAAATTATGGAAAAATAGGTCTCTTTTCATTTAAAAGTGAAATTAAAGTTAAAATGAAAAAGAATTTGAAATTTGAAGTGAATCGGATTTGAAAAGGATAGCTAATTAGAAATTGAAATTTAGATGAATAGTAAAATTGAAATTGAAATCTATTTTGAAAAAGTGAAGTTTAGTTTGATATTGAATGGAAGTTTAAATTGAGATTAGATTTGAAATCTGAGTTTTAAATGTGTTTAATTTGAGATTAGAATTGAAATTGAATTGAAATTGGAATTTAAAATTTAATATTAAAATAATGTGAATATAATAATATTATAATATGGTAATAGTGAAAATTCATTTTAAATACTTTTAAAAGTGAAAATGTTGATTTAAAATAGTTTCTAATGATTTCATAAGTGTTGAAATCCAATTTGAATAGATTGTTTCAAATATTGAAAAATAAGTTAAAACTAGACGCGTCGCGCAACGGTAGTTCGCGATTTCACGCCGAAAAGTTCAAATGAGTGTATAGAGTGGAATATAGCTCGGAATTCTTCGAGATAAGAAAATTTCGGACTATTATATCCATATCTTCTAAAAGAAGAAAGAAAATCAAAGTTTCGATAAGTAGATTTTGAATTAAGTCCAAATCAATTTTCAAGAAAAATAGCGCTAGTGCAGTTAAGTGACCATAACAGAAAATTTGTTTAAATGGATGTTTTTAATTATGGAAAAATATGGAATAAATTTGATAAATCTATTTAAACGATTTAAAAGAGATTTGGATTGGAAAATATGAATTATCGAATGTTTAAAAGTGGTTTAATTCAAATAAGCTTATATAGTACTTTCCGCATCACTTTTATGTGTGTATTGTATAACTTTTGGAATATGAGTTTAAATGTAACGACATTTCCCAGAATAAAATGTGAATGCTTTAAAAAAGGATAATTAAGCATTTTGAAAGATAATTTGGGATATTTGTAACAAACTGGGATTTCGCATTAATTAATTTTCGTCATCGAATGATTAATGTTGGTAGCAAATGGCTAATTACTGTTGGACGTTTCTAATCGAGATGAAATTCTTTTATAATTCATTTAAGAAATTATGCGGGCTTTGAAATTGTTTTGGCCCATTCCCTTTTGCTAAAAATTTAACCATTCCCCGTATTCATTTTCTCATCTTCACTCGTGCTCAACCCAAAAACCTAAACAAAACAACACGAGTAAAAATGGCGGGCCGTTTCCTCTTTAACGAAAATTAGGGTTTCGATTCAGTTTCGCTCGTCTTCTTGAACTAGGGCTTCGTGAAATCAAGGGCGCCGCTTACCTCCATCGAAGATGCTTCGTCGAACGGCTACCTTCTCTCCACTCGCGCGTGCTTAAATTCATTGAGTCCAAGGTGAGTGAACTATCACTCACATCTAGTTCCTTTTCAGTATTGTGCTTTGGTTTTTTGACTTTGATTTTCTGTTGATCATGGCTTCGATTTGGTTACCGTATGGACTTCGGGGATTCGATTTTTGGTTGACTGTTGATGATTTTACTGACTTTGTCAGTTCGTCCTTTTCGTGTTACTTTGTGACACGGCTTTTAGTTGCTGGTATTGATCTAGTTAATGTGTCCATGTGTTAGATTTCTGACTTATTCCAATTTTGTTTACTTGGACTTTGTTCGAATTTGGAGAATTTGTGATTTTAAGTTGCACAGTGCAGTTTGATTTTCTGACGACTTCGACAGACTTCGATTCAAACTGCAGTGTTTTTAAACTTGATTCGTAAACTTGATTTTGCAGGAAACAATTTGGCTCGGCACTGTTTTGATATGAAATTTGCTGTACCATGATTTCTCAAACTCATTTCGATTGTGACTTTAATATTGCTTTAGAATGCGGTTTAAAATCGCCTCTGTCTGGAATTGGCAATACATTGCTTATTCATTTTCTGTGTCTTTATATGTGTCCATGCCTTCAGTTATATGTGTGTATGCATGTATAGTCATTTACATTGCAATTAGCTTTGTTCAAAAACTGATGGTGTTTCTGGCTTCAATGAACTCTTTATACATTGAGATTTTATGTTTTTCGACCTTTGCCTTTCTATGGTTGGTCGGTACATACTCGAGTCTGGTTCATGTAGCCTTGCTTGTGCATTTGGATGTTATTGACCACCGAGTTATTTTCAAGGTTTATTAGGGCTGTGTATGTGTTATATATATATGATGCAACTTGGTATTTTGTTTCACTAGTCGTAGCCTGATTCGAAACTGCATTAATGTAAGAGTAATTTGCCACCTATGTTAATGTTCATCCTTGACTCCGGCTATTCGTGTACTGCCTCTAGTTATATGTGTACTGTAGCACTTTCGACCTTATTTGAAATTGCATTTTTTTTACTTGATTCAGCAAGTTGCCTCCCTTGTCCTCTATAATTCACGGTTGCGGTCATGTGTACATTACTCTAATTCATCGTTGTAGTTGATGCCTGTTTCCTTTGTTGAGTTCGAATCTGATACACTGTATTGATGCAGTGTATTCATTTGCATTTGGTCACTTGTATTCATTTGATTACGTGCTGTGGTGCCATACTTTTGGCGCCATCCCCTTCATTCTACTGCCTTCAAGTAGTTTGTAACACTGTCTGCGTGCACTCGATCATTCGAGCATTTGTGCTTGGAGTTGTATTGCCATACCTTGGCTATGTTTGGGCTTGTATTTGTAGTCTACAGTGTGGGGTGGCGTTGAGATTCACTGATGCCGTTCGCTGTAGTACACATGTACTCGTCTTTCATGCCCACTGCTAACTTTGTGATCTGGATTCCTTTATGCACTTGTATTTGGTACACCCGCCCTTGAGCACTGTGTTTATTTGTCAGCCTTGTCCAGGGCAATTCCAGTGTGACTTCTCTTAATTTGAAACTTGTAAAACAAGTTGTTCGAGTACATGTTGGGTTTGTTGCATTTGAGTCCCTTCATTCTATTTCAGGGTGTTGCTAATCTGGTTATGGGTAGTTCATCATGGATGCACTGTTGAAGTTGCATCTTCTGATTTGCACTCCATGCGCCTTCTCTACTTTATTTTGTTCTTTTGGTTTCACTGCATAGTTGTGAGCCTTCTTGCTTATGCTCAGATCAATTTTGAGGTTTGAGCTTGCATACTTCACGCTGCCTTGACTGTGGTTGTTGCATTGAGTTGAGTCATGATTGCAGTGACTTGACCTTTGCATTTTGTTGTTATCGAATTCACTTGGGTTAAATCCAGCTTGTAGCTTGGATTTGACCTTGTGCTCGTTTGTGCCTTTTAATGTTCATTTCCTAATTTAGCTTATTTGCACTCGCTCATTTGAGTTATACTGCTTCTCGTTGCACCTCTGATTCATTTTTCCATGTGCAGTTTGTTATGTACATCCCTTGGGTACATCATCACTGTAGTGGCAAGGCAGTGCACGCAAGCGTGAACTGCAGCCACACGTATTGATTTTATTGGTATTTCTTTTACTTTTGATCCATTGATCCTTTGCGTATTTCATATGCCGTATTGGCGAAGCAGTGCACGCGTGCGTGTACTGCAGCCAATCGGTTTTGATATTGTTAAGTGACATTTCAATTATTTGATTTGATTTAATTTAATCATTTTGTGTTAATTGTCATTTAGACAATTCTGATGTTTTCTAAATTATCTTCATTGATGTTCTTTTCACTCATCTTTGTTGATATTTTGAATCTGCAGATTTGTTGTTTAACACTTTTATGTGTTATATTTACCGTTATCCGATTCTCTTCTAGAAGGGTTGGATAGATGGAATTTACTTTGACTGTCGTCTATTCATATTTAATTATTGTTGCTTCTGTGCACTAATAACTGAGTTTGAATTAGACTGACCCGTGTATTATTTTCTTTTGAATATAATACTCGGATCAGACTGAGTATTTACAGGTTGTAGATATCTTACTTTGGGTTGCTGCTAGAGTTATGAAGTCTTTTCATATTTATGGAGTAGATGTTGTCATTGTATAGGATGTTGTATATTCATGTATATTATTCACGATAATGTACTTGTATATGTAACTTCCAGAGTCGACAGTTGTAGTTCTATCATATGTATTGTATCACATGTATATCAACTGACTTCAGTTATATATATATGAGACTTTCTGTTATATCTGTGTTCCGCATTTACATTATCTGTGTTATTATTATATATTTTGTCCTAAACTATTATGAACCATCGTAGTTCATTTTATACTGGAATTGGGTATGTCGATGGGAGTAAATAAATATGAAATGAAAAAAATTAAAAATATATACCACTCCAATCGCGGTAACCAATATTAGTGTAAGGCCTAGCTATGGATGGCCGCTCCTATCCAGCCTTATTCTTCGTGATAACAGACAGTATTTCACTAATACTCTTTGTTATTGCGAGCATAGAGGTGGGGCGTCACAGTTGGTATCAGAGCTTGGGGTTTATGGACATAATATAAAACATAACTTAGATGGAACATGTGTTACAACTATTAGTCGATGTTTTATATGTGCTTTGAGTCAAAACTAAAGTTTTGAAATTTTGATGAAATTTTTAAATAGCTTTATTTAAAAATAAAGGTTGATTTGAGTTTTGATGATTGGTTGATTTGTGCTTTGTTTATCAGAGTGCGCAGCGAAAGCAGTGTGACTGCTTCGCTGAATACAGATGATAATTTTTTTTGATTAAAAAAAAGTCAAAATATGAAATTGAAATAAATTTCATTTGTTGTTTACATAGCTGTGTTTATTTTGTTTCCTTTAAAAATATCGAATCCGATTTGAGGATTCGAAGCGATTGCAGCTATGTGGTTTTGTTGAAATTTTTGCTGGTTTCCTTTGATGCTAATCACATGTTGATTAGATTTTTGCTGATTTAAAATATCTTCATTGAAGATATAATTGAATGATTTCTTTGTTCATTTTGTAGTGTACGTGCAAATTTGAGTTGCACGTTACTGCACTAATTTTACGTTGAACCGATGCTTGGTTATGAAACGTATTTTGTTGCCGTTATTATTATAACGGGAGTTTTACACCAATGCTATATTTTGAAGCGCGGTGTTTTGTTGACGTTTTTGAATGAATGAAAATTCACTGGTATTTTATTTTGATGTGAATTATTTTGATGAGATTTTGACGTTTAAAATTTACTGTCGCTTTGACTTCAGTAACCGTCAAATTTTAAAGTGGATTTTCAAGCGGTTATCCCGCAATGCTGATTTTGAGATTAGTTTTATGTTGTTTTGAGAAGCACCATTTCTTTGTTGAAGTTGCTACTTATGTTGCTAATTTAACCACGTGATTATAAAAAGCGTTTTAAAAATAAAAATTGTTTTCAAAAATTTTCATTTTACGTTTTAAAAAGAATGAGGAAGTGATTTAAACGTTTCAGCAAAATCGAGGACTATAAACCCTTTCTTTTACTGATTCGCTTAATTCCGGATTTGTTCGTTTGAGAATGTAAATTATTAAAATAAATAAAATTGTTTTCAGAATTTTTACAGTTTGCGTTTTCAGAAGAATAAGAAAGTGATTTAAATGTTTCAGCAAAATCGAGGACTATGAACTCTTTCTTTTACTGATTCGCTTAACTCTGGACTTGTCCGTTTGAGAATGTGAATTGTTATTTTTGAAATACACAATTTTGCACTTTCAAGGAAACGATGAAGAGAATTAAACGATTTAGTAAAACATATGGTATGGGACATGTGCGTCTGCTATTGTGGTTAATTCCGGACTCGTTAATTGAAATATTTGATGATTTTCGTGTGCTTTCGAGCCACTATGTTGGACCTCCGGGTCATTTGTTGGACCTTCGGGTCAATACCAGTACCAGACCTTCGGGTCATTTGTTGGACCTCCGGGTCATTTGTTGGGCGTCAAAAATTATGTTGGGTACTTGGTAGGCTTCGGCCATTTGTTGATGCACGTGCGGCGTAGCTTAAAAACTCGCCATTTGTTGGGATCGATCCACCTTTTATGTTGATTTTCTAGATTATCTTAATTGATTCTAGATATTTGTTGTTCCAATTATCTGCAGGTAATTGGATATTTGTTGATATGAGTTCTGATTATCGTTTTTGATAATTGGATATTTGTTGTTTCTAATTATCGCTTGTGATAATTAGATATTTGTTGATTCTGGTTATCGTTTTTGATAATCGGATATTTGTTGTTTCTAATTATCGCTTGTGATAATTAGATATTTGTTGATTTGATTATCGCTTGTGATAATCAAATATATGTTGATATGAGTTTTGATTATCGTTTTTGATAATCGAATATTTGTTGATTTGTTGATTTGAGATTTGATTATCGTTTTTGATAATCGAATATTTGTTGATTTAAGAGTTGATTATCGTTTTTGATAATCGAATATTTGTTGATTTGATTATCGATTTTGATAATCGAATATTTATTGATTTGAGATTTGATTATCGCTTTTGATAATCGAATATTTGTTGATTTGTTGATTTGATTATCGTTTTTGATAATGGAACATTTGTTTATTTGAGATTTGATTATCGTTTTTGATAATCGAATATTTGTTGATTTGTTGATTTGATTATCGTTTTTGATAATCGAATATTTGTTGATTTGAGATTTGATTATCGTTTTTGATAATCGAATATTTGTTGATTTGAGATTTGATTATCGTTTTTGATAATCGAATATTTGTTGATTTGAGAGTTGATTATCGTTTGTGATAATCAAATATTTGTTGATATGAGTTCTGATTATCGTTTTTGATAATCGGATATTTGTTGTTTCTAATTATCGCTTGTGATAATTAGATATTTGCTGATTCTGATTATCATTTTTGATAATCGGATATTTGTTGTTTCTAATTATCGCTTGTGATAATTAGATATTTGTTGATTTGATTATCGCTTGTGATAATCAAATATATGTTGATATGAGTTTTGATTATCGTTTTTGATAATCGAATATTTGTTGATTTGATTATCGTTTTTGATAATCGAATATTTGTTGATTTGAGATTTGATTATCGTTTTTGATAATCGAATATTTGTTGATTTGAGATTTGATTATCGTTTTTGATAATCGAATATTTTTTGATTTGAGAGTTGATTATCATTTTTGATAATCGAATATTTGTTGATTTGATTATCGTTTTTGATAATCGAATATTTGTTGATTTGAGACTTGATTATCGTTTTTGATAATCGAATATTTGTTGATTTGTTGATTTGATTATCGTTTTTGATAGTCGAATATTTGTGATTTGATTATCGTTTTTGATAATCGAATATTTGTTGATTTGATTATCGTTTTTGATAATCGAATATTTGTTGATTTGAGATTTGATTATCGTTTTTGATAATCGAATATTTGTTGATTTGAGATTTGATTATCGTTTTTGATAATCGAATATTTTTTGATTTGAGAGTTGATTATCGTTTTTGATGATCGAATATTTGTTGATTTGATTATCGTTTTTGATAATCGAATATTTGTTGATTTGAGATTTGATTATCGTTTTTGATAATCGAATATTTGTTGATTTGAGAGTTGATTATCGTTTTTGATAATCGAATATTTGTTGATTTGATTATCGTTTTTGATAATCGAATATTTGTTGATTTGAGATTTGATTATTGTTTTTGATAATCGAATATTTTTTGATTTGAGATTTGATTATCATTTTTGATAATCGAATATTTGTTGATTTGAGAGTTGATTATCGTTTTTGATAATCGAATATTTGTTGATTTGATTATCGTTTTTGATAATCGAATATTTGTTGATTTGAGATTTGATTATCGTTTTTGATAATCGAATATTTGTTGATTTGAGATTTGATTATCGTTTTTGATAATCGAATACTTGTTGATTTGAGAGTTGATTATCGTTTTTGATAATCGAATATTTGTTGATTTGATTATCGTTTTGATAATCGAATATTTGTTGATTTGAGATTTGATTATCGTTTTTGATAATCGAATATTTGTTGATTTGAGATTTGGTTATCGTTTTTGATAATCGAATATTTGTAGATTTGAGATTTGATTATCGTTTTTGATAATCGCATATATGTTGATATGAGTTTTGATTATCGTTTTTGATAATCGAATATTTGTTGTTTCTGATTATCGTTTTTGATAATTAGATATTTGTTGATTTGATTATCGTTTTTGATAATCTAATATTTGTTGTTTCTGATTGTCATTTTTGATAATTAGATATAGTGATTTGATTATCGCTTGAGATAATTAAATATTTGTTGATTTGAAATTTGATTATCGCTTGAGATAATCAAATATTTGTTGATTTGAAATTTGATTATCGCTTGAGGTAATCAAATATTTGTTGATCTGATAATTCTGATTATCGTTTTGATAATTAGACTTTTGTTGTTTTCTGATTACCGTTTTGGTAACTAGATATTTGCAGTTTTGCGATTGACGACTTTTATTATGAAAATTGCGGGGACGTAATTTCTATAAGGAGGGGAGTCTGTAACAAACCGGGATTTCGCATTAATAAATTTTCGTCATCGAATGATTAATGTTGGTAGCAAATGGCTAATTACTGTTGGACGTTTCTAATCGAGATGAAATTCTTTTATAATTCATTTAGAAAATTATGCGGGCTTTGAAATTGTTTTGGCCCATTCCCTTTTGATAAAAATTCGACCATTTCCCTTATTCATTTTCTCATCTTCACTCGTGCTCAACCCAAAAACCTAAACAAAACAACACGAGTAAAAATGGCGGGCCGTTTCCTCTTTAACGAAAATTAGGGTTTCGATTCAGTTTGGCTCGTCTTCTTGAACTAGGGCTTCGTGAAATCAAGGGCGCCGCTTACCTCCATCGAAGATGCTTCGTCGAACGGCTACCTTCTCTCCACTCGCGCGTGCTTAAATTCATTGAGTCCAAGGTGAGTGAACTATCACTCACATCTAGTTCCTTTTTAGTATTGTGCTTTGGTTGTTTGACTTTGATTTTCTGTTGATCATGGCTTCGATTTGGTTACCGTATGGACTTCGGGGATTCGATTTTTGGTTGACTGTTGATGACTTTACTGACTTTGTCAGTTCGTCCTTTTCGTGTTACTTTGTGACACGGCTTTTAGTTGCTGGTATTGATCTAGTTAATGTGTCCACGTGTTAGATTTCTGACTTATTCCAATTTCGTTTACTTGGACTTTGTTCGAATTCGGAGAATTTGTGATTTTAAGTTGCACAGTGCAGTTTGATTTTCTGACGACTTCGACAGACTTCGATTCAAACTGCAGTGTTTTTAAACTTGATTCGTAAACTTGATTTTGCAGGAAACAATTTGGCTCGGCACTGTTTTGATTTGAAATTTGTTGTACCATGATTTCTCAAACTCATTTCGATTGTGACTTTAATATTGCTTTAGAATGCGGTTTAAAATCGCCTCTGTCTGGAATTGGCAATACATTGCTTATTCATTTTCTGTGTCTTTATATGTGTCCATGCCTTCAGTTATATGTGTGTATGCATGTATAGTCATTTACATTGCAATTAGCTTTGTTCAAAAACTGATGGTGTTTCTGGCTTCAATGAACTCTTTATACATTGAGATTTTATGTTTTTCGACCTTTGCCTTTCTATGGTTGGTCGGTACATACTCGAGTCTGGTTCATGTAGTCTTGCTTGTGCATTTGGATGTTATTGACCACCGAGTTATTTTCAAGGTTTATTAGGGCTGTGTATGTGTTATATATATATATATATATATATATATATATATATATATATATGATGCAACTTGGTATTTTGTTTCACTAGTCGTAGCCTGATTCGAATCTGCATTGATGTAAGAGTAATTTGCCACCTATGTTAATGTTCATCCTTGACTCCGGCTATTCGTGTACTGCCTCTGGTTATATGTGTACTGTAGCACTTTCGACCTTGTTTGAAATTGCATTTTTTTTACTTGATTCAGCAAGTTGCCTCCCCTGTCCTCTATAATTCACGGTTGCAGTCATGTGTACATTACTCTGATTCATCGTTGTAGTTGATGCTTGTTTCCTTTGTTGAGTTCGAATCTGATACACTGTATTGATGCAGTGTATTCATTTGCATTTGATCACTTGTATTCATTTGATTACGTGTTGTGGTGCCATACTTTTGGCACCCTCACCTTCATTCTACTGCCTTCAAGTAGTTTGTAACACTGCCTGCGTGCACTCGATCTTTCAAGCATTTGTGCTTGGAGTTGTATTGCCATACCTTGGCTGTATCTGGGCTTGTATTTTGTAGTCTTCAGTGTGGGGTGGCGTTGAGCTTCACTGATGCTGTTCGCTATAGTACACATGTACTCGTCTTTCATGCCCACTGCTAACTTTGTGATCTGGATTCCTTTATGCACTTGCATTTGGTACACCCGCCCTTGAGCACTGTGTTTATTTGTCAGCCTTGTCCAGGGCAATTCCAATGTGACTTCTCTTAATTTGAAACTTGTAAAACAAGCTGTTCGAGTACATGTTGGGTTTGTTGCATTTAAGTCCCTTCATTCTATTTCAAGGTGTTGCTAATCTGGTTATGGGTAGTTCATCATGGATGCACTATTGAAGCTGCATCTTCTGATTTGCACTCCATGCGCCTTCTCTACTTTATTTTGTTCTTTTGGTTTCACTGCATAGTTGTGAGCCTTCTTGCTTATGCTCAGATCAATTTTGAGTTTTGAGCTTGCATACTTCACGCTGCCTTGACTGTGGTTGTTGCATTGAGTTGAGTCATGATTGCAGTGACTTGACCTTTGCACTTTGGTTGTTATCGAATTCACTTGAGTTGAATCCAGCTTGTAGCTCGGATTTGACCTTGTGCTTGTTTGTGCCTTTTAATGTGCATTTCCTAATTTAGCTTATTTGCAATCGCTCATTTGAGTTATACTGCTTCTCGTTGCACCTCTGATTCATTTTTCCATGTGCAGTTTGTTATGTACATTCCTTGGGTACATCATCACTGTAGTGGCAAGGCAGTGCACGCAAGCGTGAACTGCAGCCACACGGTATTGATTTTATTGGTATTTCTTTTACTTTTGATCCATTGATCTTTTGCGTATTTCATATGCCGTATTGGCGAAGCAGTGCACGCGTGCGTGTACTGCCGCCAATCGGTTTTGATATTGTTAAGTGACATTTCAATTATTTGATTCGATTTGATTTAATTTAATCATTTTGTGTTAATTGTCGTTTAGACAATTCTAATGTTTTCTAAATTATCTTCATTGATGTTCTTTTCACTCATCTTTGTTGATATTTTGAATCTGCAGATTTGTTGTTTAACACTTTTATGTGTTATATTTACCGTTATCCGATTCTCTTCTAGAAGGGTTGGATAGACGGAATTTACTGTGACTGTCGTCTATTCATATTTAATTATTGTTGCTTCTGTGCACTAATAACTGAGTTTGAATTAGACTGACCCGTGTATTATTTTCTTTTGAATATAATACTCGGGTCAGACCGAGTATTTACAGGTTGTAGATATCTTACTTTGGGTTGCTGCTAGAGTTATGAAGTCTTTTCATATTTATGGAGTAGATGTTGTCATTGTATAGGATGTTGTATATTCATGTATATTATTCACGATAATGTACTTGTATATGTAACTTCCAGAGTCGACAGTTGTAGTTGTATCATATGTATTGTATCACATGTATATCAACTGACTTCAGTTATATATATATGAGACTTTCTGTTATATCTGTGTTCCGCATTTACATTATCTGTGTTATTATTATATATTTTGTCCTAAACTATTATGAACCATCGTAGTTCGTTTTATACTGGAATTGGGTATGTCGATGGGAGTAAATAAATATGAAATGAAAAAAATTAAAAATATATACCACTCCAATCGCGGTAACCAATATTAGTGTAAGGCCTAGCTATGGATGGCCGCTCCTATCCAGCCTTATTCTTCGTGATAACAGACAGTATTTCACTAATACTCTTTATTATTGCGAGCATAGAGGTGGGGCGTCACAATATTTATAAGCAATTCCAAAAGAAGTTGAAAATCTGAGTGCGCGGAAACGACTAGTACATTTTGTCCCGCCTGTGAGATCTGGGAAGATAAAATAACGTGTTTAACTAAGGTTAGGGATGGAGCAACCAGTGCCCTGAACTTACCTGGCCTATGTTTTCTTTTCTTAGGCGAGGGGTGGAACAGATCGAAGGGAAAGCCCGGATGCTCTTAAATAAAAAGATTCTGTTAAATTCTCTCTAAATAAAAGAAGATTGGTATTATCCGAAAGTTAAGCAATCTCCAAAAGAATGATTTCTAAAATCGAATTTACTTCAAAATGTTTGTTAAGATTGATTTAGGGTTTATCGTAAACGATGTCTTAAATAACATTGTTTTTAGCCGCTTAAAAGATAAGGAATTTGGATCAAGAATTAAGTAAGGAAATCTGAAATATTTTTCAGAGCAGAAGAATAAATTTCTTAGAATCATCCTAAGTTAAAAGAAAGAGATTTCGAAATCATCCGAAAAGAATTAAAGTGAAAAGGGACTTAATAAATCCTATATACTCATATTCACTTTTATCGATGATTGGATTTCGAAGGAACCAGAGTCGGATTTGGTTAATTCCTATTCGAAAACCACTTCGAACCAATGTATACGTTCGAACGTGAAGACTTGTTGAAGACGATGATTATTGAAGACCGTGGATCTTCATAGCGTGAGGACTGCTTGTTGACTTGCTCTGGGTAGCTCCCTAGTTATATATAGCAGTGGTCTCCTTGTGATGGAGATTTTGCAGATTGCAAGGGCTTCTCGCCTAGTAATGGCCAAGGAAAGTGCCTTCGGTTTGTCCTGTTCCTGGACAACTTGTATGGACGTTTGTCGGACATCGCATTTCTAACGATTACGTACATTGGTTTTTACAAACGTACATCAGTGGTGGCGGAGAAGACAACTTCTCTTAGCTTAACACCCTCCTTGAGACTTACGAGCTCAAGGGTTGTATTTTTGTGGAAGGCAATTAGTAGTTAAATGGAAATGGCAATGTGGCATTCAAAGATGTGATATGTGCTTTGTAAAAAGGTAATCGTAGCCTCAAGCCTCATCAAACCGGAAATGACCGAAACAGGATTGGATGCAGTAGGGCTAAGTGGGTCATTCCCAATTAGGGTATGATCATCCCCTTCTAGATATATTTCTTCCCGCTATGACGTTCGGGATGTATATTAATGTGGTGTATGGAAAACGAGCGCTCGGTTAAAGGTCGGTAACGACCGGGGTATGACATATTCGGTACTATCTAGTTAAAGAGGTAGGCCGGTCTTGTGTTTGTAGAGGGCAGATGTTCTGTGCCTTGGGACATCCATCTAGAGATGTACCCATTTCGGAAGGTAGATCCTGCACCTCGTCATTTGTATGGAAATCCATTCCCCAATAAGAACCTACAGTTTTGTTTGTAGAGCCTAGTATGCTGGAATTTGATAATGGTAACAATTTCAGCTAAGATTAATAAGTTTATTTGCAAATGTTTTAAAAGAGATGTCATTAGAAATAATATCAAATGTTTTGATATAAAAGTGTTTTAGTTATCATAAGGTAAAAACCCGTCCGTGTATATGTGTGGCCGTGGTCTTATGAGATACTCTTTATTTTCAAAGGATTTTATCCAAAGGCTGATATATGACACTGTCATTTATTGTTGAGTTTTTCTCACGCTGGTTTATCAAGCCTGATCTGGGTATTTTCAATACTCGGGTCAGATCCGAGTAGTTTCAGGATAATCGAAGACGGATGGAGTTTCCAGAGGAGAGCTGGAGATATTCATCGACGTATGGAGATATTCATTTATCGGCTTTGCTTAGTGTATTTTGTTTGATGTTTGTCAGCAATTGTAAGGGCAGGTTTTATAACTATCCACGCTGAATTTAGGTTAGACTCTGATATATGTATTTAAAAGTTTTCCGCTGTAAAAATATTTGTTCAATATTATATGGTATTCCATTCGTGTGAGATTCTGTTCTGTCTACTTTTCCTTATCACCCTTAAATATCCGACTTTTCGTGCAATTTGAATTAGACATGTGTGGTTTATTGTCGATTCAAAGGGTACGGGAAAACGGGCCTTTACAATTAAACTATCTACTATATAGTAATATACGCTATTATAATAATGTCTATAGTAAAGTAAACTATTAAAATAGCGTTAAGGCGTTACCTATATCCCCCTTAACACATTTTATAGTGCCAATAGTCTATACATTACCTAATACCTCCGGATCAGAAGGCTACCAGAGGATACTCCATATATACGACGCAAAACAAACTCGTAGTGGTCTCACTAAGGTAGGTGACACGGCACAACTAGGCAATGCCAGGGTAGATATACCAATTACACTTCTGGGCTGGTGGTAACGCATAGCAGCCACTACCGCCCACCTCGGAACACGCTTCCAAATTAAAATCAAGTGTGGCCACCAAATCAATCACAAATTCAGAATATAGTATCGAAGTAATGTGCCCGATCGGAGGAGTTACCTCACTTGGCCCATCAATTTCTCTTGTTTTAGCCACCTTAAGCCAATTCACAGGAGTCGGGTCCACGTATATACCTCATATAGGATCGTCGCCACCATCCTGCATCATTATGGAATCTTCACCATGTACATGGTTGTTAAAGTGGTTTTCGATATTGGCAGTGAGTATGACAATATCCGATCCCAGTCTCTTTAACAACCAAACGTTATTATAACACCGCGGTCATTTCAAAATAGTTTATACTTCAAAACCAAAATATCATTGCCTTTTTAAAACCATATCAATACGATATCATTTCCCTTCAAAAACCAAATACGATATCTTTCCCATTTCAAATGTATCCATTTCCAAAATCATACCACTTTCAGAGTTATAACACTTTCAAAACCAAAACATTTGAAATCATAACACTTCGGAAATCATAACACTTTGAAATCATAACACTTTTAAATCATAACACTTTGAAATCATAATAATTTGGAAAACCATAACACTTTCCTTTAAATGATTTAGATTTAATAATAGTATATATAATAAAATAGTTTATAAAAAAATAGTTTATATAAATAGTTATAAGTTAAGATAGTTTATATTAAAATAGTTAGTATATTAAAATAGTTTATAATAAAAATAGTTCATATTAAAATGATTTATATTAAATAGATTATAGGAAAATAGTTTATAAAGAAAAATATATAAATAGTTTAAATAAAATTTAAAAATACTTTATATAATAAAATAGCTTCCTCAAATTTCACAAATCAATTCCAAATCAACTTGAGTTCCAAAATTCAAATTTTATTCAATCTCAATTCCTCAAATTCAACTCAATTTATTTTCTCAATAAACCATTTCAAATTATATCGATTTCAAATACAGATTTTTTTCCATAAAATAAACCATTTCAATTTCAATATTTTCAAAGCTTTAAATATTCAAACATTTCAAAGCTAGATCTGATAATCCCATTTATTTATTTATATATATATATATATATATATATATATATATATATATATATATATATCAAATTCACTTTACTATTATTTATTTTGAAATATTTACTTAATCATTCACATAACATTTAAATAAAACTTCAAATTTCAAATTTAAATAAAACTAAATATACCATTTTAATTTATGTAATTTGAAATATTCACTTAAATAACTTTTAATCCAAAATCAGGTTATAAAATCATATCTTTAAAATCCTACATTTCAAATCAAACTTATTTGAATATAATTCTTAAACAAATTCTATTTCAAAACCTTGAAATCATTTCAATATATATATATATATATATATATATATATATATATATATATATAAACATTGACCAATGGTGTCTGTATAAAATTTTCTATCCTATGGTCAAGTGATATAGATATTTATCATTTCAATCCGCAATTAAAATACATACGGTTATATATCACTTCAATCCGCAATCCTAAATTCAATTCAATAAAAATCGCTTGGGTTTTTCATTTCAATTCATAACGATTTTCTCCTATTCTACAGATCGTTCGGGTATGTATCATTTCAACTCATAGGGAATTCTATACTAACAGGGAACTTGCAGAGTGATAACAGATATGATAATAATATAACATGCATATATCATCAATATAAATAACAGATAATGGTGTCGGATGTCACAGGTGAACAAATACAGATAATAGCATATATATAACAAATACAGATAATAGCACATATATAGCAATGTAGATAACTAGCAGCAGCATATTTCGATTTTCGTTTCAATTGAAATCAAACTTAATAAATATAAGAACGTTAATCATGAGTGATTGCTCACCTTTCGAGGCTAGAGAAATTGTACAATACAACAAGCTACGAATTGGATCACGAATTCGACAATCGACTAATTCAATGACAGATCTCAAAGCAAAGCAAGGTGGACACAATACGACGAACAAAGCTGAAAATCAGAATTGACGAAACAAATTAAAATCAGCTTGATATAAATAGAAAATGTATCATTATTATTACTGGAAATAAATTTTTAATTTAAAATACTTGTTAACATTCAAAATCTTTATGTATAGTATTTAAAAGTCAATACCAAAATCAAATAGCTTCTCAGCTATGGAAACAAACTTATGTAACGAGAATCAAAATATATATATTACTTTAAAATTCTCTATATATATTCCTAACAATCAAAATGTTAATATGAACAGTTTATGCCTAAATAAACACGTCGAGATTTACAAATTATAGTTAAAATCAAATAAGACTTAAAAAAATCAAAATCCATAAACAAATCAATATATGTGCAGACTCTACACAAATATGCAACTAAACATTTCCCCAAATATATGTAATCCAACTATACCATTTTATATGCAAAAAGAAAGTATATATATAAATATGACCGTACCCCACTATATGTAGACTGCATTCCTAATAACATATATATAAACTATAAATAGACAAAACTATATAACAATTTAATAATAAAATATATAGTACTTTTTGTAAGATAATATACTAATGAACTATAAACATATAACATATTCAAATGGAAAAATATATATAAAATATGATTAGAAATCAATACTTCAGTAAGTTATATACTAATATCTAGACAAATGTATATATACAGCTATACAATAAATATTGTACTTATATAAACAATATATACATATGCAATATGGATAGCCTATATACAGTACTTACACAATATAAACATACATGTATCGTATAAGAATATACATAAACAGTATATACACTCACATAAAAAATTTAAAACAGATGCATACAATCTACAAATATATATATATATATATATATATATACATATATATACATATATATATATATATATATTTCCACACATCAACTAATATATATAGTACGGTGGACTTTCAAAATAGTGAACTATATATATAAAATATATAAACTAAACCTTATCTAACCAATACAATTCAAACAAATATATAAACTGATATTATATTTCACATCTAACTTCTTAAAACACAAACCGAAATCACCTCATATACTTTATTTTGAAAATCTACATAAAAAATCAAAATTTCAATATATATATATATATATATATATATATATATATATATATATTCTTGTAACGAAACATAGATATTGGAAACATATATAGCTAATAAATTTAAACATCTATGTAAACTAATATAATAATAAACTATACCTTTATGAGACAGACATAATATAAATAGTTTTCAAACTTTTAAATAAACTTATATATATGGATTTGTATAATTTTTTTCTTAGCAACAGAGACAAAGAAAAGACAATATATATAAATATCGCCTCATAATGTAAAAGAGGAGAGGCGGATGAGAAGTTCGGCCAGGCCAGTGCGGCTGTCAGGGGCTGTGGAAATGGGTGAAGGGAAAAGGAGCTATTGTGGTGATGGGAGGGTTGACATGTCGGCGAGGGGAGAGGGAGCGCTAGTGCACGAGGCAGAGATGGCGATCGGGGTTCATGCTCGGTTGGGCTTATGGCGGTGGAGAGAGAACTCGTGGCTAGAGGAGAGAAGAAGCTGAGCAAGCAAGGTGGAGTGCCGATGGTTTGAGAAATTTAGGTTGCAGGGTCAAAAAAAATGAATAGTACCAGAATATGAAAGTTTTTTTTCTTTTCTTTGCAGGCAACAGAAAGAGCAACACGAAATATAATATATTATATATGAACCGGAATAGAAACAACACAATCATAATGAAATAAGGAATGCTGAAAGTCAAAACTAAAATATTAAAGCTAACAGTTATTCATAACACGGCCGATAACAAAAAGGCACAAGGAAACCAAAAGACACGAAACCGGAACCGATACGGTTGCCGCTTTCGTGGATTCCACAGCATACTGCCCTTCAAAACACAGAATTGAACATACTGTAGAAATCAGCATGACGAGACGATCAAAACGGTATATAGATTTTAGTGTTACGATCATCCGATCAAAAGTCGATATCGGTACCGAAATGCTGCTAAAATGCCAAAAATAAGATGAACGGAGCAATAGAAGTCCAAATTTGACGAAATGAAATATGACGTCTCACTCGGAAGATGATTTACAAATTTATTGTGTAAAAATATCAGATTTGGAAAACATTTTATTATCATCAATTTTAACTGATCTGAATTGAAATAAAATTACATCATAAAATAAACCTCCATATTATTAATTGAAAATTTACCGTTTGCTATGTTTATAAATACGTATTCCAAATTTTAAATTTTTATTTCAAAATTCAAAAAATTAAAATTTCAAAAAATTTCTAGTGAAATATATTGTTAAAACCATCAAAATTTATGGGTCGTTACATTAAAATTTAACGAAATTTCCAGTTAAATATATTGTTAAACCATCAAAATTTACGGGTCGTTAAAATATCATATTGTTTTCCCACTATTGGGATATACTATTTTGAAAAATATATGGTACATATTGTTAGTTTTGATATTATTATTTCTCCTAAGCTTCTCCGTACAAGGGACCGAAATTATTCGAAAATTTTGTACTTCGAAAATTTTGAGAAATGTTTTCCAAACTTTACTACTTTGAGTATAAAAGGATTTAAAGGTTATAAATTGATATATTTGATCTAAATTAAGTAATTTTGTAAATTTATTTTTTATAAATTAAATATTTTGAATAAGATATATTGATTTCTAAATCCTCTTTTCCATTCTTTTTCCTTTTTGGGGACAAAAAGTTCTGAGTGGGGGAGAGTGTAATGACCCGTAAATTTTGATAATTAAAATAGTTAATTTAATAGGATTTTGTGACTAAATATTGGAAGAAATAAAAATTTTGAGATTTATGAATGAAAGTAAGAACTAAAATGAAAGGTAACTATGTTAAATAAAGTTAATCATTATTAATCTTAATGTAACTCCAATTTATGGAAATAATGTAAATGTTATAACTTGGTTATAAATTTAATATAAGGGAGCAAATGTAAATATTGAATTAATGTATGAAATAAGATAATAAATGGTAATTGAATAAAAAGCAGTATTATGTAAGCAATGGTAACATTTGTTTGTAAATAATAAACTCATAATGTGACTAAAAGTTAACGGTAACAATTCTCATTATAAGTGTAACATCTCGGTATTTTCAACCAATCACATCTACACATGTCGGATTTGAATTGCTCAAAATATCATATTGTTAATTTATATTTGGCAGAACTCAGCATGTACAGTAAATAAAATAATCATAGAATCACATGCACATAGTAATGTAACGATAAGCAGCAGAAACAAATGAATAATAGTTCATGAAGCTACTATACATATATAGAAGTTAACAAGATACAATAAAGTCCCGAACACATAGAAGTCCCAATACAATAGTCACATACAAAAATCTGGATACATCACTGGAATCAACTCAATAACTGAAAGATGAATTGATAGATGGATCTCCAAGCGAAGCTCCAACGCCAAAGGTGGGTCTCGAAATGCTGTGACACTCGGTCTGACCCGAGCATAAAGCAAAACACAAAACACTCGTGTCAGGATTAACATTCTTATATCAATAAACCCAACTCAAGTGAAATAACAACTGAAATACAAGTAAGTTAAAGGATATTTGGGATACCTATCCTCTAAGGATCCGTTAAACTATCTACTATGTTGTAATATACACTAATATAATAATGTTTATAATAAAGTAAAATATTAAAATAGCGTTAAGGCTTTACCCATATCCCCTTAACACATTTTATAGCGCCATAGTCTATACAGTATTGTAATACCTCCTGATCGGGAGGCTACCGGAGGGCATTCCATAGGTACAACACAAAACAAACTCATAGTGGTCTCGCTAGGGTGGGTGACATGGCACAACTAGGCAATGTCAGGGTAGATATACCAATTACACTTCCAGGCTGGTGGTAACGCTTAGCAGCTACTATTGACCACCTCGGAACACACTCCCAAATCAAAATCATGGGTGGCCACCAAATCAATCATAAGTCATAATATAGCATCTATGGAATGTGCCCGATCAGAGGAATGACCTCACTTGGCCCGTCGATTGCTCATGTTCTAGCTACCTTATGCCAACTCACGGGGGTCAGGTCCATGTGTATAACTCATATAGGATCGTCGCCACCATCCTACTTCATTATGGAATCTCTGCTGCGTACACGGTTGTTAAAGTGGTTTTTGGTATTGGCAGAGAGTATGACAGTATCCGATCCCGGTCTTTTTAACAACCAATCGTTATTATAACACTGCGGTCATTTCAAAATAGTTTATACTTCAAAACCCAAAATGTCATTTTCCATTTCAAAACCATATCAATACGATATTATTTTTCACTTCAAATATATCCATTTCAAAATCATAGCACTTTCAAAGTTATAACACTTTCAAAACCAAAACACTCGAAATTATAACACTTTGGAAATCATAACACTTTGAAATCATAACACGTTGGAAATCATAACACTTTTCTTTAAACAATTTAGATATTTATAATAGTATATATAATAAAATAGTTTATAAAATAAATAGTTTATATAAAATAGTTATAAGTTATAATAGTTTATACTAAAAATAATTAGTATATTAATTTTTTTTTGAAGAAACGGGTGTATAATGCTACACAGCCGATTAGATAAATTATAATATAGCTAATAGGGGTCATAGCCGATCAACAAGCCTGATCGGTGGCTAATAAGTGTAACCATCTATAGAACCAAACCCAAAAAGGACTATTGTAGCACGTTATATATACAGCACTAGAACTAGAGTTGTAGTCAAAACAAATAAAGTAAGGTTCTAGCTAATCACGGCCTGGATGGAAGGCTTTAGGAATGCGGCAAAAGGAACCACCAAGTGGAGAAAAAGGAACTTCGAACTCTAGTAGTCAATCCGAGGTGTCGCCGTTGTTGGGAGGAAGGTGCCAGGTGAAGGGGCGCATATGCACCGATCATGTCCAAAGAGCAAACAAGTACGATATTTTGTTACGAATACCAAGAGCACTGTTTTTAGCTTTATTGAAGAAAAAAGCATTTCTTTCTTTCCAGATGCACCAGCTAAACATACCAATGAAAGAGTCAAGAGTTTCATTCGGGTTGTTGGATTGCCAATGATCAAAGAATGAGTGTGTTGTCGGAATGAAGCCAATAAGGTTGGCGCTGGTTGAGGCAAAGATGTAGTAAGAGAAGTCACATTCGAAAAAGAGGTGAGCAATGGATTCATCATGCACGGAGCACAAGCCACAGCGATGGTCAATCTGAGAGTTCCATCGTCTAAGCCTATCTTTAGTGTTGATACGGCCGTGGATAAGACACCATTGGAAGAAAAGGATGCGGGGAGATAGTCTGCATTTCCAAAGTCTTGCAAAAGCAAATGACCTACCAGGATGATTGAGGTATGAATAGCAAGCAGCAACCGAAAAGGCTTTCGTTGGATTTAGAGCCTAGGTATAGAGATCAAGGGAATCAGTGAGTTGAGTGGAGAGGAGTATGTTAGAGGCCGAGTTAAGGTCGGATAGTGTGTTAAGGTCAAAGAGAGCAGAAGGGAAGATGCTGGATAGGCCTCGCGTGGAAAGATCAGCAACCGATCTGAGTGGGTGAGAGATGTGGGGAAATAAATGAGTGAGAGAGTGCGCAAAGGGGAGCTGGTCCTGCCAGATATCAAGCCAGAAAAGGCAATGATGTCCATTACCAATGGATACATGGAATAACGATTTGACTCGGGGAATGATTTTAGTAATGTCTCCCCACAATGGAGATGTTAAAAGACGTGGAGTAGTATGGAGAACCAAATGTGGGTTGGAGAAGTAATGATGTTGCAGAATCCAAGCCTTCCAGATGAACTGCCCAGGAGTGATGATACGCCATAGCCATTTGGATAAAAGAGCTTGGTTGAAGGAGCGAAGTTTAACTGGTCCTAGTCCACCGTGGTCTAAGTGTAGGCAGATTGACTTCCAATTAATTAAGCATTTACCTTTAGAACCATTCCAGAGGAAAGCACGCCTATAAGAATCCATTTTATTAATAACCCATTTCGGTAGTACATGAAATGACATCCCGTATGTGGGAAGGGCAGATAGCACCGATTTGACGATAATTATGCGGCCAGCGGAAGAAAGGGAGTTTGCTTTCCAAGATGATAGGTGAGATTCGATCTTGGAGATAAGCGGGTACCTGTCTTGTCTGGCAATTTTGGTGGGATGGAGAGGGATACCAAGATAGGTGATGGGGAAATGACCAAGTTTACAGTTGAGCAGAGATACAGCATAGGGGCCGAGCTGATGAGCACCACCGAGCATGATAGCAGAACTTTTATGGAAGTTGATAAAGAGACCAGAAATGAGTTCGAAACTATATAAGAGGACTTTGAGGCAGTGGAGGTGGTCTGGGTTAGGGGAGATGAGTAGTATGGTGTCATCAGCAAAGTGTAAGTTGGAGACCGACAGTTCAGAATTGGGTAGGTTGATGCCTGCTAGGAGGTTATTGGATTTGGCGAGTTGAACCATACGATTGAACACATATGAGATGAGCACAAAAGGGAGTGGCGAGAGGGGATCGCCTTGTCTAAGACCTCTGGCAGATTTAATATGACCACCTAGAGTATCGTTGATAGAGATTGCTGAAAAACTTGTATTAAGGATACATTTTATCCAATTGCACCGAGTATCTGAAAAGCCTTTATGTTTCATAAGCTCAATCAAGAAATACCAGTTGAAAGAATCGAAAGCTTTGGAGAAGTCTAATTTGAGAAGGACCCCTGGAGTGGA